>OZ016545.1:7500000-8750000 GCA_963966675.1 Lasioglossum calceatum
CCCGTTAAGTTATGTCACCATTTTTTAGGCATTTCCGATAGTGCAATTAAAAAATGTTTTAGACAAAAGTTTGTCAGTACTTGGCGTGCTACATGTTCGCATATTCTTAAATCTAAAAAATGCTTTTTACGTTAAAAAGTAAAGGTCACCTTGATTTTTTTAAATGGCACCACATGTTTTGGACATCATAGGATTGTTGCTGACGTCGAGACGAATTCAACAGTGTATTATACTATGACCTTGAAATGACCGGAAACTCGAAAAAACCAGAACAGCCGGAAATTATTTAATGCAATTTTCCAGCAACTCAGGTTGCAAAAATGAATTGATGCTCCGGTATTGCCACCCAGGAAACGATTTCAAGTGTATCAAATTATTATGCCAAATATGAGAGTCGAACGTTGTTATTCATTGCTATTTGCTGCATAAAAATATAAGTGGGAATTGCGATAAAGCGTTCCGATAGTATAACTATTTATATACCTTGCGCTGAGGCTATGAGGTACAGATGTTATAATCCATTACTCATAAATAATGGTCGAAGTATCGACGACCATAAAATTGTCTTTATATCCTCAAAATATCGATAATCCTGACACACCGATGCACCCACTAGGTTACTTTAAGCGTCTCTAAATTTCCTCTAAGAAGCACGTTAATAGAGGATAAGGAATTGCACGTCCCCAAAAGTAATTGAGTTGTTCGGTAAATGTTTATGGATGGGCGTCGTTGGTTCGTGCAAAATTGAGGCTGCTAAACATTTTATCACCGTCCTTCGGCATATCAATCTGATTTTGCAGAAGAATAATGTTCGATGCGTTCATTTTTATTCAGAGATAACCAAATGCTTCACATATTACCTTCAATTATACATTAACTGTAATAACATATTATATTTATAAATAATTTTTTTATAATATTGCTTAATTCAATATTTATGATATAATGACGAAGTTCGAAATTTAAAAATGTTGCATTCTGAATTTTTATTTGTGTTAAAACGGAGCGGCGAATATAGTAACTATTAGAATGATTTTGTTTTCTTTGCGCTAATAAGTTCAATATAGGAACATGATCAGTTCCCGACCGAGCATGTTAGAAGAAACCGTAGAATACGCACACACGAAAGTTTTAAGCAAACGTTAGGCCAACTTCTGCATTCAACCCAGAGTCTGAGTTAAGTCGCTCGAAACTACGCGATGGGAAACTGTAGGGAGCAAGATAATATAATTTGCAATCAATCTTAATGCTCTTGTCTGGTATTAATTTGTGAAGGAGTAACCGTACTGGAGTGCAAGTTACAATATACGCCGCCGCAATAATTTTGGGCATCATACGCTCAAGCAACTCTCTCTCCTAGGGCGTACTTAATTTGCAATGTACATAGCTTGCAACAACTGACAATAAGTCCCTGCTAATTGCTATATGGTTCGCAGACAATTACCATTTATGACAAAAATATACCAAACACAAAGCTCTAAAAATATTAGAAGAATTTCCGAGTATTGTTACACTGTTTCATTAAAATTATTGAGATAGAAAATACACTTTCATTTAACTTCTGTAATCTGTTTACTTGGCAGATTTTTATTGTGCGCAAGTGTCCGCAGTCGGATTACGATTGTTTCACATTCCGAGATAGAGGAAGCCTAAGTGATCAGCGACGTGCCCGTGTCCGAAGGGGTAAAACAGGTTAAACAGTTTCTGTTCGTCTATCATTGAGGGTAATCTTGTAACGATGTAAAGGTATTGCTAGCAGTCTGAGAGACAGCTTCCTGCAGTTTTACCTCACGAATTGCGACAGGGGTATTGCAAGAGTCCCCTGAATCGAATCGCAGCAAGTTCTCGGTGCCTTTCAGGTGACTTATCGTCCCTGTCGACAGGAATTACGAGACCGACAAGGAGAGACGAAGAGGCACGCGAGGTCTGGAGACAGGACCGATCGATCGATCCGTAGAGCAACAAAACCATTATCTTCTTCGGGCGTTCAAGCGCAAGGTAAACTGTTTCTCTATATTGAAGTAGGACTGTTCCATCGGAAGACACGAGTTCACTCCTCGACTACGGTGCAACGGGTAAGACGAGCACGCTCCGTTCTATCTGTTAGCCGTTTCCGAATCATTGAGATCGATTTAAAGTTTGGGTATAGACCATAGGGATGAAGTGGCAACGTTCGATGCCAGATATACACTACTAGCCGAAAGTCTCGCTACCAGAGATCGTGTTCTTTCGATTTATCATACCTCCAAAATCTGCTGTTTTCATTAACTGGCGAGATTTTATGCATTCATCACAGACATTAATTCGTAAAACAACATTAAAATGGCATCAGAAGGACTTAAGGATATTGTTATATTATTCTCGACTTTTTAAGATCGTTAAAAGAAGAAATATAATTTTATTTAACTTCAGTCTCTTACAACAGACTTGGACAATTTTTATTTTGCATCAAAATTCGCAGTCTAGTTATGTGTTCCAATATTTATCACACTAATATAAGGTACACTGTGGTGTTCGTTACGACCAAATTTGTTCCTCATTTTAGTTTTATAAAACAGCCAGAAAAGATCGTAGATCTAGTTTCACACCATTGTTGTAGAGGAGAAAAAAAAATGTTCAAGCTTTTACACTGCATTTGACTTGCAGTGTTTTCAACCAAAAACGTGTCGTCAGTTTTCACCTGTTATATCATGTACAAATATCCTAGAAAAAAATGAACAAAGGCTGCGAGCTTTAAAATGAATCCAAATTTATTGTTGTACTATGTTTTTGAACGAAATTATCGGAGTTCAAATAATGACAATTTCTTGAAATACTTCTTGGATCCACCGTAAATATAAAACGAATAAAGAAGAGACGCAAATAAAATGTTCATGTTCGGATCGGTTGACGAACGTTGCAAAGAATGTCGTCTTCCCGTCGCCGCAGGAATTATAAACATTTCCACTTTACTCCGGAGTTTCAAGTCGGAGACGATTTTCGTTTGCATCTCAAGATCATTATTTGCCTTTGTTCAAACGGACGAATTATATCAATAGCAAACGAAATAATTTCGCCAGGATGTGGTGGACGGCGCGAGGGGAAAGATTCATTTAAAGACTATAAACAATGGCCGATTGTTTCCGAGGAATGTTCCAGCATAATATTTAGATTGGCACAGCTTCCAACTGGAAACATCGGTGTTTTTTCTTAATTTCAGCCTGCCTCTTCTCATGAATACGGAGGTTTACTAAGGGCGATACGCCGCCGACGTGATGCTAAGAAAAGGTTCAGAGAGATTATTTGTACAAGCTGATTCCGGCAGCGCTTTGCATCTGTCGTGGGAAATAGAGCATTGAACCCGACCGCTCGTCTATGTTTACTACTGTCCTATTACGGATTCCGTTTCCTCGAATTTATGTTTAATTCACCGGTCTAATAAAATTCCGGTTAACTATCCAAACGAATGCGGAAACACGACTATTCGAACAGTTGTTACGCAAACGAAATGCTGCTCAAGGATGTTCTGGAGGTAATATAAAAACGCAACATTTTTGAAAATTTGACAAGATATAATTCTTACTAAATTAATGCAATTACCAAAGTTTGTGTTCGATTCACTGCACCGTTTAAGAATTATAGCAACATAAAGTTTGCGCAGTTTAACACGTCTTCTTATGGAGGATTCATAAAATTCCACTTCAAACCCTATTTAAACCTTGAAAAAACGCAACTAGAAACTCCAGTCTTTTTTTATATGTAGTAAAAATTATGTAATTAAATATGTTCAAAATTCATTAGGACTCACTAAATAGTTACAGAGCAAAAAAATTATAAACTGTTACAAAACGTTAAATTTATCGTGTTGTCTCTCACTAGCATAGAAGCGCGACAAGTGTAGACCACTGAATATGGCTACAGAGGGTACAGTATTCGCAAAAGTTTAATGCAAAATATATTCATGAATGGCTCTCATTGCCAATATATTAATGGATTTCGAATTTCTTGTAGTTTTGTCTCCCATTGTATCTCCAGAACATCCTCAAACGCGGAAAATATGTCTGACTATTTTGGTCCTTGGTGCGAGAAAAGGTTGACCGAAGGGAAACAATTCGGTTGGTGCATTTTTATTTTACTCTCGAATTAATGTTCGAAAAAGGAACATTTTCAATGAATATATTGGTTATGGATTTGTACAAAAATAATTTTTCATTCATGAATTCAAAGATGTATTTGACGGTCCAATGAATTTTTGTATAAGAGAAATTATTGAATAGAGGAATCGTGAATGTAACTATACGCGGGTTTCAATAAAACATGCTCCGAGTGCATCATGATTTATATAGAAAAATTTCCGCATGAAGTGTTCCATAGACATTCATTAAACCAGCAAAAATATGGCGAGAATTTACAAAATTGTATAGGGTATGTAAAAAGTAATGGTCATTTCTGGATTGGTGGACATTTGTAAAAGAAACGTTTTGAGATAGATAAATATGAAGCATTTTCCCGAAACACTTTAGTTCCTGATTTTATCGCACGCGTATCGTCGACGAAGTAAAAACGCTGGCTAATACTAACGAGAACAGCCCCTGTAGTTTATTTTGGTTCCGCTGTGGTGTGCGAAAGCACGTTCGATCTCCGTTCAAGAAGTTCAAGGACCAACTTAGCAATGGATAAGAGGGGGTGGACTATCAACCACCTTCCGGTTCCGCTGAGTGTGCAAAACGCTGCGCGCGACCTGCACAATTTTGCAAATCACGTGTGCGAAGCCAGAGCCGCACGCTTTTTGCCGTTCGAAGCTATTAATTCGGGGGTTTAAACGCACTCATCTGATCCCTCCAGTTAATTAGGCTTTTATTATGCAAGTCCGTCGTCTCGAGGATCGTTCTAATGGCGACGAACCTGTGACACGAGGTTATCGGACCTCGGAATCGGGAATATTCGTCGAGAATTAATATTAGCCTAACTATGTAACAGGCGTAGATTTATCGTAATTGAATCTTCGACCTTTATGCTAAATACATCTCGGTGCATGTTGCAAGCATTAAAGTTCATCCCTTCTTTTAACTAATTTGACGTGTTAATATTGAAAAATTTTATTGCATTTTTATCTTATATTATATAACTCGTTATTCATTCTTTTAGTCTTTATATTCTCCGAAATATTCTAAAAATTCCATATTGGATGTTGAACATATTCGTGAGAGAAATAGTAATTTGATACCAGCAATATTAAAAGATATTATTCGCATTCGACTGAAACTTTGATCAGTAGCAACGCACTAGTTGTGTGACAAACAACTTAGGAAATTTGAAAATTTGTACTTTAATTAATTCTTGTAATTACTAGACTGCGGATCTTTATGCATTTATGAAGAAATTGGTTGGTTGAAATATAAAACAGTAAAAGATTTGAAAAATTCAAGAATGTTGTATTGTTGCTTTTGATGAAATCAATTTTTATGTTATTGCTGCTTCCCACAATCAAAAGATCCGCAGTATAGTAATTACAAATAGCGTTAATTAGAACCCCAAAATCCCGTTTCTGCGCTGCACATCATTATACATTCACGTAGCACATAGCTATAGAGAAACCACGAGCAAAAGCAGCGCGAATTTACGTATTACATAGTTACATGAATGAAATGCGCGACATGGAACTTGGAAAACGACGCACTTGATTAGCCAGCCATAGAGAATTCTCTGTTATCTCGAATCGTTTCGGAATGGTCTGTGGTTGATGTATGCAATCAGCTGAAAGCAGCAAATACCCATTAACATACAAGAAAACCCCATGGATAAATGCGGTTAGACTGGGCCGTCATGCATCAAGGTATAAAGTTACACATTTACGGTTCAATGTGTTATTAATTCCTTCGAGCACCGCCACCGTGCCATTTATTGCTACACTGGCAAGTTTATGTAAATTCAGACACTTTTCTGAAGAACTTTAGAGAAAATGTTGATGACATAAAAATTGTTTGACATTTAACTTTGATTCGTTTTATTTAAAAAGACGAAGTAGAACTTACTAGAATTGTAATTTTTCTTTGTAACGTTATACGTCCGGGTGTCAGTGTCGGTGTCGTCATTTTCGCCACCCGGACACAATTCTCCGCTTCACTGTTCGTTTTTAACTGAAACAAGTCGTATTATTTCTGGCGAATTGATTTTGTAGGTTACCCAGCACAGACACACAATAGTATCAAAAGATTCGTGTAATAGTGTTTCGCTTCCAGATGGAACGAAACGTACGTCGCTACGTTACAATGACACGCGTTTAATCGTCGGAAAGATTTCGTTGTCGCACACCAACGAGATATTTCACTCGTCTACGTGTATAGAGACCGTACGCTTTTACTAAACCCGGATTATAATGGTCGACCCGGACACAGATGAAATGAACCTGAAAATTACTTGGTCAACCTCAAATGTGAATCGTCATAATCGTTGGACTGCGAATTTTATGCACTTATAGCGTGCTCGAGTCTGCAAATACAATGAAATGGCTGAATGAAAATTTCATTGTCTTTTTATGTTAGCTATTAAACACAAACTTCGTAAAACCAGGCCTACTAGAACAGATAAAAGCTGAAACAAATACGGGAAAATACAGACAATAAAATTCGGTCAGTGCAAAGGTTCAAATTTTTGCAACACTATACTATAGAAGTTAAGAAAAATCTTTCACCTGGGCAGATTCAAGAGGACTAAAATCAATTCGACTAAATTATGCTTGTTACACGAACGTATAAGATGTAATTACGCTTTCTCGCAATTACGAGGAACACAATGCGCGACAAAAAAAAAATAACAAAAGGAAAGGAAAAATGTTTCTAGCCCGGAGAGCTCGTAAAGCACGGGCAACAAGGCCGGCTAACTGACAGCGAGAAACATAAAGGAATTAAATTCTTCTTGAATAGATTACAATCTGAAATGAACTTGTACAACTGTGTTCGCGCAGTGTCCTTTCATTTTCCTTTGGCCGGGAGTTTTTTGGACTTTCCGCAAACAGTACGTCTGACATTTGCATTTTGCGCTGGTAATTGTAATTTCCTGAATGGATGTTATCTTTGTGAAGCCGAGAGTTTTTATTAAAGGGAACACCTCGCGGCTTTTCCAGCTTTATGAAGGAAACATTCGTGTTTCCTGAAAGGAAGGGGAGTTACTACGTTCGCGTTGCTTTAGCAACACTGCGGGGTATTAATACAGAACCAGGAAGTGCGAATGAAATTTAAACTACAATTGCTCAACCTTCGTTGTTGTTGTTTTTTTTTAATCGTATCGTTGCATTTATGCACGTAGCTACACTTGGCATGGAAATGTGCCGTTTCTCAGACACATACAAATTAACACCACTGCATTTATAATCCACTAAATAATGATTGACAAATCAGTTGTACTATCTTTCTGTCGGTGGTTGTATGAAAGTTTGAATGCCTTTGTACAGACGTGGCTCTCGTTAATTTTAGCAGAGAAGAAGAATTCGACTGTATCATTATTAGCATATAATTTAGTATCATTATAGTATTATTATATTTAAATAAAACACAACCAAACAGTAAGACTTACGAAAGAATACTAAACAAAATCAGTGAAATTACTTCTCACCACATCATCATGGAAATAATGCCGTTATCTTGCTTACGATGTTGTTTTTGAGGCACTATCTAATATCTGCTAAAGAACAGTGCACACTGAAGTCGTAATAATCAATAATAATTGCAATCAGAAAGTTGTTTTAGCTATGATTATTAGAAATGGACTTATTCCACTTTCAAAAAACATATTATTGCGATAACATTTTATAGCTAAAATTCTTTTGATTACTTTATCAAGAAATCGTGCTCCATTGAATGTATGATTATAAATATAAAAATAGGATGTCTACATCTTACTAAAATTACCATTGATCCATTTTTTCCAAAAGTGGACTTGTACCACTTTAAAAAAAAACGGCTCATATATTTTTTGCCCCAATTTCCCGTGCGAAACTTTTCTTCATGGTATATTTAAATCAAAAACGAGTTAAAAGTGTCCGGGTTCAGACGCAGAAGTCCGGCGTTTTTATGCCGTTCATCCTGAGTTCACGATTTTATAGATGGCAACCCTATTTCCAACAAGACAGATGGCGCGGCGTTTCGAGATTCATCGAAATCTGCCTGGGTGGAGGGGAAGCAATGATCGCTCGTTCCATGCAAGTATTCCGTCTGGCGAGAATGTCTCGAAAGTGAGTCACTTCCTACCCTCGTTTCGATCCCCGGTGGGGTTGTCGGTCGCTATACGACCGACTATGCAGGCTGGCGAGCCCGAAGAAAAACACGAGGAGGAGTTTGTCGGAAAACGTCGAAAAAAAAAGGAAAGGAGAGAACCACTCCCGTAAAGATATCACTTCTTACGTTCCCGTCGACGGGGGCGCTTGAAATATCAGAGACCGGCAGTCGAAGAAAATACTCGGGCCAGGGGGAAAGCAATCCGAGAAGAATC
The DNA here is from genome assembly GCA_963966675.1 of Lasioglossum calceatum. NCBI lineage: Eukaryota > Metazoa > Arthropoda > Insecta > Hymenoptera > Halictidae > Lasioglossum > Lasioglossum calceatum. The sequence continues at coordinate 7,508,470 of OZ016545.1, forward strand.
GTCTTGGAATAGGACGAAGCGGCGCGATGGAGAGTCCGCTTCTCGGCCGCATAAATCACGGTTCGGAAGAATGAATTTTACCTATCTATTTTTAATATCGATCTACGAGAGCGCGTTCCTTCGTTAACGGAATTCCCGCGTTGCCGCGCGCAGCGCTGGGGAAAAGCGTGGCTCCAATGAAATTTAATTGGTCCCGCTTGTATTGTTTGTTTCGCGCGGATGTCTTTCGGAATATTTTAGTTAACAGTCTTATGTTACCAATCCATTTTTGTTGCAAACGCATAAAATCCACAATCCAGGCATAAATTAATCAAGTTTCTGGTGTAAATGTGAAGGTACAAATGTTATAGTGATATAAAAATAGAAATGGGTATTATGTATCATATGGTCACATTGATAAATCAACGATCATACACTGACGGTAATGCTATCGCAGGAGGGTCTACTGTTTCCACTAACGCGTTTATTTATTTCAATTGCGTAATTTGGCACGAGCACGTACCGGCGGATATTCCTCATGTCAACGGTATCAGTTTACATTTGGGAAAATGTAGAACGATAGAGGCGGAATATACAGTACAATACACATGGAGTACAATGTGCAACAATCGCAGCGAATATTTGATGTAAAAATGATCGTACATAGTTGCAACAAAGCAACTCGCCTAAACAATGAATCGGTAAAGAAGTATTTCAAGCGTGAAGGCTAATAGCAGTCATGAATTTCAGGTCAACTTTGTCAATCTCAGTTCTCAAAAAGTGATGTAAAGTTTGATAAGAAAAATTGTGTCGCTATCGATAATAGAAGAAAGTGCGAATAAATCACAATAAAAATTCTTCGTAATTTGGACAGACGATACGTCCTCCATGTTATACCTAAGGAACCCCTGAATAGAGTTTTCAGGAGCAAAGTGGACCTCGTATCTCAAGAGCAAGGCCAAGAGTGATGCTACGAGTCAAATTCATAAAAGAAAGTGGAGAGAGGAGCCAGCAGTTCGTATGTCTTGCATTCACATATTATTCCATGCCAAGATTCATGCACTTGCCAGCGATGTTGCACCGTGTCGGTCATTCCTCGATTGCCGAAAATAACATGAGCCAGCTACGTGTTGGACGTTGCCTGGTTTATACGGAAAGTGGGCTAGCTAATAGCTACCTATCAGCCTGATCTCCTTGTTGACATGAACATGGTTTTAACTACACTGCCACTCGAAATTGTGTTCGAGAATCAATGACATGAATTAACATTTTATAAACAGCACCATATATCTTCTTTATTTACTAATTTAAACGAATAAAATATCATTGATCCAATTTTCATTGATATAGTTTAACTGCAACAATTGATTTTATATTTGTTAAACGGCACTATGTACCTTCTCTATTTATTAATTTTATTATTTATCGATTTTCTTTACAGCGTTTTCTTTCAGCGTTTCCAGAGTATTTAACAACAAAGCAGACTGATTTGAAATAAAATATTCAGCTTCGATCCAATTTGATTCACCAACTTCGAATGCACCAATTCATTTCACATTTTTGGAACAGTACCATACATCTTCTTTATTTATTCATATTATTATTTATAGATTTTCTTTACATCAACGTTTCCAGGGTACATATTTAGCAACAAAGCAGACGGATGTGAAATAAAATATTCAGCTTCGATCCAATTTGATTCACCAACTTCGAATGCACCAATTCATTTCACATTTTTAGAACAGCACCATACATCTTCTTTATTTATTCATATCATTATTTATAGATTTTCTTTACATCAGCGTTTCCAGGGTATTGAACAACAAAGCAGACCGATTTGAAATAAAATATTCAGCTTCGATCCAATTTGATTCACCAACTTCGAATGCATCATCTCATTTCACATTTTTCGAACAGCACCATACATCTTCTATATTTATTAATTTTATTATTTATCGATTTTCTTTACATCAGCGTTTCCAGGGTATTTAACAACAAAGCAAACAGATTTGAAATAAAATATCGGCTCCAATCTAATTTAATTCGCGAACTCCGAATGCATCAATTCATTTCACATTTTTCGAACATCACCGTACATCTTCTTTATTCATTCATATTATTATTTATCGATTTTCTTTACATCAGCGTTTCCAGAATATTTAATAACAAAGCAGGCCGATTTGAAATAAAATGTCAGCTCCAATCCAATTTAATTCCCGAACTCCGAATGTAACAATTGATTTCACGTTTTTCAAACAGCACCATACATCTTTATTAATTTATATTATTATTTGTCGATTTTCTTTACATCGACGTTCAAATAAAATGTCAATTCAGATCCAATTTCATTCGGAAAATTTGTACGCAACAATTCCCTGAACAAAGGCCTGGGATTAATAAAAGTGGTGGATCAAAGAACTTTGAGAAGACAAAGGGCTGAACCCGCAGAGCGAACACGTTAAAACTAATTCTAGCGCTAAGATTATCTGCAAAGCGATCGTGTCCCCTTTGAATGTCCTTACACCCGTTCACGGTGCGCTTGCTTTTCTCTTAAAGCATTCTCACGTCCATTCAGAGAGTATTGGTCTAGTACATCCGCAAGAAGTAGATCGGTGTCCCAGTGGGAGGGACACTCGTAAGAGAACACAGTAACGTATGCAGCTAGGTGGTATCATTCCCTTCCAACGATAATATTGCTTTTGCCGTCGTATGTGTTCCTTCCGCTCCTGCATTTACCTTAGTCTCTGCGACACAGTTTGTGTACGGCATCAGCCTTTCCTTTGCCGGGGAATATAAATGCAGAAATGGCTCTTTGTAAAAGCGAAAACCTTTCTAAGAATACGCCGCCAATCTCGCATTAGGCTGCTTTTGCGGCCGTCCCTGTACTTTCAACGAGAAAAGATGATCAGTAGTTTTTCATGTGCTCATTGTAATTTTGGTCTTAGCAGACTCAGCATTGTAGGATCTTCAAAGTTTAATCAGAGTTTTATTTTCTATAGAACAAGTCCAGCCAACATTTTTCCTGCTTCACGACTCCCACTACCAGGGTATCAGTTACCCCACTACCTGTGTACCGGTTCCCCTCACAACATACAATGTCGAGATTTTAATATGTATTGATAAATGTAGCAATATAAATAATGTACAATCTGTGTCACAAACTGGATATTGGAAATGCATAACTCTTAATCGAACAAATTGTCAAGCAAGTTTCCATCGATTTTCAAAGAAAGTTTTATTCAGATCTGTTTCAAGATGAGTTTAGTCGTCAGCAATATATAAATGCTGTTTCATTTGTTACGTTTTATCTGTTGTTTTAACTGAACTCTGTCCAACAGTACTTCGTTACAGTAATAAATTGAACTCCGAAACTGGCTACAGTTCTGCGATCCATTCTGCATGATAAATGATCTCTTCTTCTAAAAACAAACATTGTATTTTATTCAGAAAAAAAACAACGTTAACATGGAAAATATTTTCTACGTGATATTTACAATATCTCATCCAATGAGAATATTAAAGAAATATAAAGAATATGATAATCTATAAAACTATTAGAATTGTCGACGAGGTTAACAAAAATTTTAATCGACCTCGTTCATTAATAAAATTTCGAAAAATAGAGATCGCTTGATGGAAAGAAAAATGGTGGTTCATGACATGAGACAACGTAAATGTTTGTGCCGCGGACAGTCTGAAGTTAGGCTACTGTACATGTACACGTGTGCTTTTTAAATATTCAAAGCGAGAAGATGAGATGTGGCTGGGGTCAACGGTTCACATAATCAGTTTAAAGTAAACGCTGCTCAAGTAAAAACTCCCACCATCTGGATGAAGCATCATTCCGCAACCACCAATCTCATCACGAGTTCCCCTAAATATTTACAATCAGATTTGAGATAAACTTCCCCGCATCTGACTCATGCTCTCCCTAATCCCATATTTTCTTCTTCGTGAACGGTAAGTACGAAATTGTAATGGGTATAAGTGGTTATCTGGCTAATTATTTTAATTGAATGAATGTGTACTTTTTAATACACGTTCCAGAAAAATACTTTGATATACATAAGATATTGTACAATAAAATACTAAGAAAAGGAAACAAGTGCATTTTTCGAAACCACAAAATCATTTTTGAAAGAATAGGAACACGACTAGATAAAAAAGTGGTAAGCATAGATGAGTTGACAATGTTTTCATCGAGTCGGAAAAACGTTCATTCGGAATGTCCAATTAAAATTTCCATTAAAAATCAATTGAAAGTGGACACGGGAACATACGTATCTTGAACCGGGCCAATAGAAAAGTAATTAAAACTTGTTTCGCGTGGATGAGAGACAATGTGGTCGAATATTTCTTATGTGTTGGTGCGAAACGGATAGAAAAGAATGCAGCGAGACTGCCGCAGAATATAAAATGCCAAAAAGTTCATCTTGCCTCTATTCCGGCGTGCGGGTCACGATTCTGTAAACTTTCCTCTGCTTTCGGAACGAGGAAACAAATTCCTTATCCGTCAGGAATTAGTACACAGCGACCGTCAAGGGTATATACATATACGTGCTCTCCAATTTTGTCGAAGAAATTGGGGGAGGATGGAAAGTGGTGGCGTTAATGACGAGAAGCGAAATCACGGGAAGGAAGAAGGTCAAACTGGGGGCGAAAGTACCAAAAATAAGTGTGTATTCCTATGATAATTCTGTGATCTTATTAAGTACACCGCAATTTTGCAACAGAGAGCACTGGGACACGTAGTTCAGCAGAGTTCGTCCGGGACCAGTGAAAGATAAGTTTGCCCAGGAAATGAAAGGAGGCGAGTGGCAAAAAGAAATGAAAAAATACGTTATGCACTTTATTGGTACAGTCTACTTGTCAACTTTGAACAACAAGAGTGCAGTAAATAATTAAATTTTCAGTATAGAATATAGACTCGCCTCGCATGTTACTTCATATTGTGCATTGGTTTCACTGAAACCAGGCTTCAATTTCCTTCAATTCTTTTTTCCATTGAAGGGTTCCGTCGATAGAACGGAAAAGAGTTCTTTTTTTAAATAAGAAATACTTTCAGGGGAACTTTTATTGAAATTTTAAGATATTCAGGCACACGTACTCTCCTGGCAGCGTGCTCTTTTGACGCTAGGAGTGGAATCCCCATTTCTGTATGACTAAAGAAAAAGGGGGTGACAGAACTTCGCCTCATTTCCGAAGCAATGACGTCCAATCGTATTCCTCGTTTCCAGGAGGGCCGGCGTCTTGCATTATATTTAAATATTCATCGACGATATCTTATAAAATGGTTCCCGACGCCATGCTTCTGGGTAGAGAGAGTTTAATCGCTACTTTCTATAATAATTCAAGGGAGCCATCCTTGGTCGTTAGGTCCTATAACAAATCGCTTGGAATACTCGGATATTGGTACGCAGGTGATTTTATCAGAAGAATATAAAGGAGTCCCGATTCACATTCGGAATTACGAAGCTCTTCGGATCGAACGATGCTTTAACCATTCGGTGGATATACATCGGTGAAATGAATGTATTATAATGATCGCAATTGAAGGGAATCGATCTCGCAGAATTGGAATTCAGAATTGATCTATTATAGGGCGTAATGATGCAATGAAATTCTGAACCAAGTACATTTACGTGGTATTTGAACTTCCACGTCAATTTTCAGAGAACGGTTCATTTTTGACCCGTGGTTCCTTTGAGAAGTTTGTTCCTCTCGATGAGTAAAACACGATACAGAGATTAAACAATTCGACCTTGACAAAGTCTGTCCGGGTCAATTTTGCACAAAACTTCGAAGAATCATTCTGTAACGGTCTTTTCAAATAATTAGTAACGCTATAAGTTAGGTAATCAAGTGGCCGTGCTACGGATTAATGGCTTGAAGAATTATTTAGTATTATTAGTTGAATTTAGAAACAAGACTCAGATTTTCTTTTCGATTTCAAGCGTCCCTATTAAGACGGTGAAACTCGGGGATAACTTGCGATCGACGGTGTTTAAGGCAAACGGCCAATTGTGAAAGAGAGCGGAAAATACTGCGCGAGGGGAAGTTTAATGACTGGAGTTACCCTAACAGCAACGCCATAAGCATTACAGGCTAACACCTTTCATCCTCCTTTATCAGCTCGTTATCTTTTGTTCGAGAATTTTGTTGCCGCAAGATTTGATCAGCTGTTATGTCTTGCTTGTGACCTTCGACTTCCGCTTAGATCAGGGATGGGCGCGGGTGGGGCCCCTCAAACGCCTGCTTTCCCCACCAAGCTTCCTTTCCGTGGCGCTCCTCGCGGCTTCGATGCACGAGGCCTGCGCACTGCTTGCGATGGACGAAGCGCGTCTTTCTTTCATAGTAACGACGGAAGCTGGTGGGGGACAGTAGGCGCTACGGTGGGGACGGCTTTGCCTCGATTGGGGCAAAAATGCCCATCCCTGGCTTAGATCATCACCATTTTCTTTTTTAAACAAAAATCCCGTCATGATTCCATCGTTTACTTAACTGGTTTAGTTAGTCGTGCAAAAAAGTTGAACTAACGGATAATTTGTCAATTTAATACGCGAATACGTTTTTAAAAAATTATACACAAAAAATGTTTCTCCCTCGATTTTTAAAAAGTCAGATTTTCAACTTTGATAGGAACGTTTCAAACTACAGATTGAAGTATGTTTAATATACATATATTTAAAGGAAACGAGGCGCTTTTAGCGCACAGGACGACTCCACAGTAAATAATGAAACGCTCAGTATTCCGAGAGCATTTGAAATTGTCTAGTTTCTGTGGCATCAAATGGCGAGTTTTTTCGCGTTGCTTCCGCAGTCGGCTGCCGCAAGGAAACCGAAATTTTAGCTGTGCACGAGGTACAAGCTAGAATCTCCGAGACCAAGAAAATAAAAAAAAAACGAAAAAGGTAAAAAGAGGCAAAACTTCACGTAAGCGCTTTAAACTTGCTACAGAAACAGCGTGGCCCGATACACCACGATCGGGTGATAAGCAAAGCCTCGAATCGTTAGAACTCCATTTCACTTTATTGTAATTCCATTTTTCTCGTCTGCAAATAAACGCTCGGCTGGCCACGTCTATTGCGTACACGCCCGCTCAAAAGTATTCCGACGCTTGTTTAATTCTCATATGCTTGAAACAAATATGCAATCTTTGATGGATTTATTTATTAACTTTTCACTACTAAGTTCACTACTGAATTCACTAATTAAATAACTTACACTTTACAAATAAAAGTGATGTGTGTCCGCATACTTTTGAGCGAGGGTGTATCCCGAGGGATGGCAAAAGTTTCAGTTCGGCGAGGGTTAAAGATTCTTCTTTTTTTCCATTCCCGACCCGAACTCTCTGCATTTTTACGCTCGACTCTTCTCGTCACTCTCAATTGCTATCGTATATTCCGTATTCTCTTGATTTTTCTTCCTCCCCCTTTTCCCTTAATAACCATTCACTGTGCTTGTGTTTTTTGTTTCCTTAACGTGATTTTTGTAACTCTTTATCCTCGGATATATTTTCTTGCTTTTGTTTTCCAGCTCTCTCTATCTCTCTCTCTCTCTCTCTCTCTCTCTTTCTCCATGGTTTACTACGTTTTCTTTATTTAACGCTCACGCTCTTGCCCTTCCAACCCCTGTTATAACGCCTGAAATCGCTTTCTTTCAAGCTCGCCTAACATAGATTCGTATCGCGTTTCCTTACGCTTGTGCCGATTGCTCCTCTGTTGCTTCGAGAATTATCATTGTATGTACTATTAACACGGCGCCTTTCAAAAATGTTCAGATTCTCAACAAATTTTCTATGTTTAAACTGTGATTAGTTTGTAAAAAATGATCGAAATTTTTTGGAGAACTTGAAATGTTTGAATACTTTCTGGAATCCCCTGTTTTTTAACACTAAACGTACCACCACCGGTCAAGATGACCGGTTCCGGATTCATTATTTTACAATTATGGAAATAATAAAAATGATTTTGTGAGCCGCACAAAGTCTGAATAAAATCAAACTTGTCATTTTTATAAGGGAACATGTACCAGTCACTTTTAATACCAGATCAATATCCACATTAGAAAAACGAAAGCTGCACGGCGAACGTCATTTATTTTCTTACTTAAAACAAAATCCAATACCCATCAACCGTGTCATTCAACCGGTGTCCAACATCTCTCGACCGTTTAACGAACGGTTGTTAAAATCCGCGGGGTCGTTATACGTTGAACAATTTTTATCAACCCTTTTTCGCGTGCCCATCGGACCATGTAACAGGTTTAGAGGAATTTTCAGTTTTCAATCGTACATTCATGTTCAACCGATGGAATGAAACACGGATAGAAAAGAGGAGGAGATTAAAAACTAAAAAGGGGGGGACATTGAATCAGTCGGGGAATAGAGAAACAAATTCAAAGAGATAGACATAGGTGCGGGAGGTAGATGCGACGGGGTGGTGGGGAAAGGGTGAGGAGAGGGCAGTTGGCGAGGTCGGCTCGAATAGTGCCCTTTGTCGTCACCTGATTCGGCGTGAACGTACTGAAAATGCTATTGCATTCATGCGAGCTCGTCATTATGCGCGTGACATAATGCGCGATTGCACTGTGACTCGACAATCACCGTCACGGCACATCGAGCCTTGTTCTCGGCTGCGTCATTCGAATTTGCAAGCGCGTCACAGCAACGGGCCGCGGGCCGCGGGCCGCGGGTACGCCCGATGAGGACAGGAGTTGTCCACATCTAAATCTAAACCAATGCCAGGCCAGCGTATACGCCTAAGCATTCACCGGCTAGAATGTTTGTTCTCATCAACGATACACGCAACTAATTACGGTCACGCCACCGGCCCGCCCGACTGCGATATTTACACCCAGTTGACGTTAAACAGCCGGACTTGCTTCCCAGCGAAATATATTCGGTGTACGCTTTATACGCAACCCGTTCAACCCGAACAGACCATTTCACCTTGCGTTAACTTTCGACAAGGTGCGTCCGATGCCATTACCTGTCCACGTAGATTATTAGCTATTGGGATTTTGACAGCAGTCTCTTCAATAACGTCATCGACTCCGTCACACGCTGACGCGCGTCCCTCTCGCTGGACGTTCAGAATAGTATTGGAGGCTAGAATTGCCATTTCTTTAATTTCATATGAAATTGTATGTATTTGAACTTGTTATCTGTACATTTATTAGTTTTATTGCTAACTAGCTTTCCCCCGCCACGCGTTGCTGTGGCTCAGTATTTTTTAAAAGCATGTTTTTACCTGTCACAGATGTGATATTTATATGTTTTATTTGACAATGCTTCTGGGTATACAATATTTTTTGTTGTTCCATTCTCTGTGTACATACTATATAGATTGTCTGGTTTGCCGACTCTAGAATACGCAACATATAATTGTCCGTGTGAGAAGCAATATACTTTATGTACTAAAGTAGAAAGAAAGTTATATCAATAACATCTAAAATTGCTCAACATTAAATAAGGAAAAAACACGAACTAAAGAACCAAGAAAAAACTTAATAATTTTAAAATACTAACCAAATATTTCAATTGAAACGCAGATCAATCTACTCAGTATAATTCCAATGCAATGAGAAACTTACTGAACAAATCACTCCGAATAGATCAATCTTTCAATTGATTTGAGAATACCACTGAGAAGATTCTTGTCGTGACGCATTGGTGATAATACGAATCAACACGAAACCATACCGATTATTATACATCAATGTTTTCGCAAACGCGCCACATTCACATAACTTGAAGTAAGCCGTTAGCGTTGTAGCCGGTGGAAAAAGTCGTCAAAACTCTTGAACGAATGGACTTTTTCGCATGCTGATTTCTTATAAACCTTCGCGAAGAAACGCTGCATCTAATGACTCAAACCCCAGCTTTCTACATTCAGCCGTTACGGAGATGTTCGATTACAAACAAAGGACATTTACATTTTTATTTATATAGATAGATAGATAGATTTAAACATCAAGCTAAAGTAACAGTTGACTGTTAAATTAGACACTATAGTACCTCAGAATTTTTTCAGATTTTTAAAAATATGGTGTTGCAGCTGCCGAAAAAAGCTGAATTTTATCTAACTTCACAAAGAAATTGTGTCACATGTCACTATTATTAAGTGTTCAACATGATTCCGACCTAAATATCACGTTCGTTATGTATATTAATTGAACAGCATTTAATTCGACTCACTTATGCACTCGCAAGACCACAGACACACTTTTGCATATACACGGGAGCACTACAGAATAAACATAATTAATTCTGCTGCGGTTTCATTATGTCCGCGCGTTCGAATTCCTGTTATTGCATAATTGAGAGCCCGCGAAGAGGTTGGGAAGATCATTACGAAATCAACGGCAGAAATGATGCTCTCTCCTAGGTGGCCGGAATTATTTCGAACAGCGGGCAAATTCGAGTGTTTAATTCAGAGATATGTTTACCGATATGGGGCGGTATACTTCATCGGCGGTGGGGAGGAGAGAAATTGGCGAAGGCACGACGCAAACTCCGTAATCCAATTAACGCGGTGAAAGGCAAGATTGACGGTGAAACGACGGAGTTCCGAGGGGCTTGGAATCGATTCGTATGGGTTCCCGGCAGATCGATCGTCAGGACGCAACCTGTCAAACCGTGCCCTTGGGACCCGGGGTGCATTACGCTCTCGAGCCAATGGACGGGCGTGTTCGCGCGATTAGCGCGTTGCAAACCGTCTCTGCGATCGGCTCTAGGCAAGATAAGTCGATCTGCGGACGTTCGCGACGACATATTGTGTTGTTCCGCATCTCCATGATCGACGGACAACACTCCTGCATGTGGTCAATCTCTCGTCGAACGTCGCTGGCTATTGATCTGATTAAGGTGTTCGCAATCACAAATTGTTCAATCGACAATATTCAGAGTCAGGTGTAACTGAAATAATTTTTCTTACTAGGAGGCGAAAAATGCTCGCAAAGTTTGGTCTGCTATATCAGGTGGAAGGAGCAAGACTTTAGGCACTTATGCACCTTTCCCTCAGTAACTATTGGACCGATCGAGAAAATGAGAAATAATGATAAAAGTCTTGGAAACTGAAGGAATAAAATAAAAGTAGTCTGAAGATTAATAAACCTTTCCTAGAATTTTCCTGGTGCTGCTACATTCTACAAAAATTTTAATCTTATTTTTTGTGTTACAGCACTTTAACCGTTATCTAATATAGAACATTCTGTCTAAATTGCCGATCTCAGATTCCGCCTTACGTTCAGAGGAACAAATTCCGAAGGGAATCGGTTCGAACCAGGTCCCATCGATGTAATCGAAGACATGTCGATGGAAAAAAGTTAACGTTACGTCTCGATTTCTTTTTACACTTTGATTAAGGATTCCGTCTTGCAGAGAATTTAGAAATGATATAAAATCAAAGTAATTTAGTCATTGCAATAAAAATTGCAGGGAAGAATCTGGGATTGCTCCGTGAACTGTTTTACATGATACGATACCCAGTGGAGTTTGGTTCTAGCGACTGCATTATCAACAAAATCAATTTTTATTCGTCGGTACAGAAATCCAGAATCAAAGAAGCAACATCCTCAATAACATCGTGAAACATTTTCCTCCCTTGATCTAAACAACTAAAATTTCGACGTCCTCCCTTATCGATCGTCGCGCAAAATGTCGCTCCGAACATCAGCTCTCCCAATTTTCCTGAAAAATGAAAAATAAGGAACCCCGACAGCCGGGGCACAGTCGTCGTGGGAGTAGACTGCGAGTGTCAAAAACTGGCTGGCTGATGAAGACTTTGAAACAGTGGGTGCCTAGTCGGAGATCGCGAGTTTTACGCTCTGTAAACTGCATCCGCAGCTGCTGCAGGGTACCGCCATCTAGACACGAGGTCGGCGAACACAGGGCTCTGGATGCGAACACAGCCAGAGGTTCTGGCACGTACACAGAGATCCTTGCTCGCGTATCGACGTGTCTCTTTATAACTGATTGCAACGGGTAGTATAGGTGAAAGAGGTGGCAGAAGCTTTTTATTCGATCGCCTTCCTTCCTTCCTTCGCTCGCAGCTTTTCCTCCTTTGCAAGCATCAACACCGACGACCCTCCTTCTTCACGCGATCGTCATTCTCAGCCACCGTTTCCATCCTCTCGCCCTCTTTCTCTTGATTTCCTACGACCCCCGCACACCATCTACGGCCAAAGGGAAGTCTATAAATTTGCCGAGAGAAATTGTCATGAGAAATATGGAATATTGAGTGGGCGAGAAGCTCTCCTTTCTCGTTGCGACGCCACCTCTCCCGGGCTGGAAAACGATGAGAGGAGTTTGTCAGTCGGCTACATCGTGCAATTTCTTCCTAGCTTCGAACAAGTCCAAGGTCCAGTCCTCTAACACTTTCTCTTTTATCCTCGGGGTGTTTAGGGGAGAATAGGGTAATTGCGGTGAGCATTGTCAGTATTATTACTGTTAAGTGGTACGTCTTAAGTATTTAATTTACAGCAGTATTGCTATTTATTATTATTATTATCAGTTATTGTCAGTATAATAATTACTAAATGTGACACATCGTCAGTACTTAAGGTGGAAGGACGTGACAAAGCTAGCAAGGAAGTAGAATCTAACTGGATTTTGGGTTGAAACATGGGTTTGCTGCTTTCTATTCTTATTTGAGCAGATTTTGGGCTGGGTGAGGGCTCATTCAAGAGAGGAAGGTTCAATACAGCTCGATCGCCAAATGATTTAACGAGATTACGTTTATATCTAATAATATGAGTGTACAAAGTAGAGAAAAAATCGAGAAAAATATCCGCAGATTCCAATGTATTTTTCTGTCACAAATAGACTTTTTTGATTAATAAAATAATGGGGTCCAGTAGAAGGATAAAAAGCCGATCCCCGCAAACCCATGTTTCGACTCAAAATCTAGCTAGATTCTGGTTCATTGCTAGTTTCGTTTCGTGACTACCCTTCCGCCTTAATTTTACTTGTCCCCATTCAACCATTACCTACGAACGAAGAAGAACAAGCTTTGATTTCAAATTAATCCTTTGGGGCAGGTCTTATTATTCATCCTTTTGTAAAGCAAATTCTCCCTTTTGCAACTCACGTTTATCCACTAGAATTTTAAGAATAAAAAAATTGTTTTTAAAATGTCATTTGTGTATTTAAAATGTGTCGGGGATTTTTTGTTAATCACCAGTTGAAAGATGTTCGCACACTTTCGCGAGCCAGTGTCTGTGCGCTAACGTCTGCGTATAAATTATTAGTCGATATTTCAGGCATGACGTCACTTCCGGCAATGTGCCGGCTGGTTTCCGCGGTATGATGGATGATCCACCCCGCCATCCCCGTCGGTCTGTGTCTCGCCACCCCCGTCGTCAAGCTCTTCCTCAAATCGTTGCACATACACGAATCTTCTGGTGAATACATTCTGGCGGATTTTCACGTAACATGTATAGGACCGTTCGGACAACGGCTAATTATTATTGTCCGCGATGAAAAATTATTTTCGGAAGTTCACCCTAACTGTGGTAAATGATACCGAACTTCATTTACCTCGATTCCCGCTCATTCGGTGTACTTTCAAACCTTTCTCAATATTATCTATACACGTACATGATTTCACCATAATAATTATTACCGGCGAGGAGAAAATGGCGAAGAGAAAATGTGTTTTCATTAACAAAAAAGTTGATTTTAGAAGTCTTTTGATACGCGTACTTCGCAATGTTACTTCGTTGTTGATATAATTTCTGATGTTAACACTCAAACGATGTTAATTAAGTTTCCAGAGAGGAAAAATGGTTCAATTAAATTGAAATAAAAATTGTTGGAGTGGTATAATGGTTGGGCATGGTATACATTTTATACAGGATGTTAAACAAGAAGTGAATATACTGTTGCTTGTACAAATAGAATTTGAAGAAATCATTGATATTCCAGTTAAAAATTCAAGCTTAAAGTAACAGTAAATGGCACTCATTTCACTGTTTAAAGACACATTAAAAAATATTTGTCCTCCGAATATTTACTGTAAATCATTTTTTCTGATGCAACACTGGAAACAGAAATTAGTTACGAGTCGGATTAAAACAGTGATTAAGATATATTTAAATTAGAAATGAGAAAGTGATCGAGATAGATTTAAATTCAAAATAAAACAATGTTAGAGATAAAAAATTCAAAATACTACAACGATCAAGATGAATTTAAATGAAATGTAAAACAGTGATTACAGTTGCCAGATAAATATTCGGAATATTTAGTAAAGCATATGAATCGTGCGTTTAATAATATATACTGTATGATAATATAAATTAATCGGTTACGTGGTCAATGTTGTAAAACTCGACGACATTGTTGTGTTACGCAGAGGTCTGTCATATCTGTGGTGACTGGTGACCCATAAGTCGGGTGATCTATCAATGGAAAAAGAAACTGGAGAGGTTATGACACAGAAACTCTCCGGTTAGCTCGGGCCATGGCTGCAGGAATTTCAGTTGGTCGATAAATAAGACGCCAGGGTTATTAGATATCGTGGCCGCGGATCAAATTCCAATTTCGCCGGCGAAGGCAAAGGGCTTTTCTACCTTAGCGAACCTCGAAGGGGTTGAATCTGTGTCTAGTTGACTCTGAAGCATCCTGGCCGACGTGTCAAATCGATTTATTAAAGTTGTGTTCAAAACTTCCCCGAATATTCAACATTATTTCTGTGTTAGGAGATACTGTAGAAATCGGAGTTTATGTATTTTAATATTAGGTGAAGTCAATTTCTAATTGCTCATGCAATTTTCTGAAATGTATAAAACCCCAACGAATTAAAGAATCATATTCTTTATGAAGAATTGACAAAATCGTTTCAATAGGTGCTAATCACAAATAATCATTATAAACAGATTTCTCACAACGTTTGTCACCTGCATTGTCGAATCGAGGTTTCCGTACACGCACGAGCAATCGACCTTGATTCCAGCACTTGTACCGTAGTTGTTCGCTTCAGGATTTACCGTGCTTTTGTGCGAAATCTCCAAATGCAGGATCAAAGGGAAAGAACCAACTCTCTGAATGAATATGGAGTGAATCGCGGCTTTCAAAACCACCATGATAAATGACACCTTTCTGCGTTTGCCTCGCGAAGTGCAGTTCAATTTTCACGATTTACAGGACGCGGTTCCTTTGTGATTCGCGGCTTACCCCCTTGGGGCCAATTAAATTTTATTCAAATGCGTTCCACCTGATCAGGGTTCTATACAGAAATCACGTATAAAATGGAAGACCAATGAAAATGAATTAAAAATATATTCAACAGAAATTTCATCATCCCAAGAAGTTCTATCTCCTGAAATTTATCATGTCATCCTCATAACATTGTAAGAAATCCTTATAGACTCGTCAATATATAAAAATGTATAGACTATAACAGGAAATGGAAGAATCTTTCGAATGAGAAATAAACTAGGAATAAATTCCTCGCGATCAAAAGATTCTTCGATTCTCGAAATCCTGATTTCGCGAGAGAGCATGGCGAATCCATCAAGGCGTATCTGAATAGCACTCTTAGTGGTGTATTGAATCGCATCTCAACATCTGGGAGCATAGGCGAAAGCTTCGGCTCTCCAATGAGGGGTTTCGCCTGATTGAAAACATGTTCAAACAATTTCTTAAAAAGGAATCAACATTAATATCGACGTTTACATGAATTTAGTTTAAAATCCAGTATTAATTCAAGACACAGAAGCTACATCGACATTAATTTCTTTTTTAATAACTTTACTAATTTGAAAACAACACTATTTAAAAATCTATTAAATGCACAAAATCCGCAGTCTATTTATACAAGTGTTAATTACGTGAGCGCAAGGATGAAGTAATTTTTATTCAGATTCGCATCTTCACCACCTAATTTAAAAAATCAGATACTAAAAAAACAATGTGAAGAGCTCGACAAATATTTTGACTGGACAGAAAAATATTCTTTCGAATCTGACTTTGACAGATTTTGTATTCTGCCGGTGTTGTACATACAGCGTCCGCCATAAATATTCGCGTTTGAAGAAACCGTGCAGACGACAAACTGAAAATAAAAATGACATTGCCGACTGGCAGACGAATATGTTTTGACGGTCTGCTCTGTCCAGGTCTATTTATTGGGCGACTGCTGGTCGTTCGCGTAAAAAGAATAGCCCGCCGCGTCATTAGAACGCAAACGTACGATCGTAATCACGAGTGACGAATTCCGTATATATCCGCGATTCGTTACAACCCGTATCGAACACATTGTCGGGCCCGTGGACCTAACAGCAACACAACGAGACCTTTAAAGCTGCGTACTCTCGCGTAAATCGTTCCCGAAACTGGCTGTCGAAACAGTTACACGATCTCCTCCAGCAAAATCGTTTCTACGTGTGCAATTCGCGCAATATTCAGGAGTTCGAACAGAAAGTAGAGTGGGGATTGTGGTGAACCGTGCGCAGTGGATCTCGCTGCGAGAGGTGTTGGTTGTTAATTTAAACTTTCCACGTTGAAAACACAGCAATTCTGTTATCAAGGAGTTTCGGTCAAACCACTGCTTGCTACTGACTTCCCTGTCTCTTTTCATCTTCTACATTGGCCCGCATAGTCGAACTGGCGGCACGTTCTTGTTAATGGCTCGCCAGAATTGGCTATTTCACAAGATCCTTGAATTAATGCGGTTTTCATCTTCTTTTATTTCTACTTTACTGTAACCCCTTAACTGATATGCTATCGAGATCCCAACAAAATTTCTGCTTACTAACTATTGCGTACTGTATCGTACGATAGCAAATAGAGTTTCTTTAACTTCTTCAGAATATTTGGATCATTAGTCTTAAATTATACTGGGTGGGGCGGAAATCGCAACCAAGTAGGGGGTGGTTCTACATGCGAAAGGTTCTATTAGATGATTGCATAAGCTCGTGTCTGATTAGAAAATAAAATTCAATGGTTCAATTTTAAAGATTTGGTAAAAATTTTGTTCAAGATTGGATGAATTAAAAAATGATTAAATTTTCTACAATTAGAAAAGAATGGTGACTAAATGTATAATTGATGAATAAAGTTGTATTCTTTAAAATTTAACCATTGAATTTTATTTTCAAATCGGGCACGAACTTGTGCAATCATCTAATATTATGATACTTGAACAATTTAAGGGGGTGAGGCCAGAAAAAATCGATAGTCGAAAGATAAGGACCACCGTGATGATCAAGTCAAAAATTAAAGAAACGAGGGTTAACATTCTCTCGACACGAGATCTGCCTATTCCCTCGATACTACGAAGCATTGAAGAAAGCAAGCAAGATCATCGATCGGCGAGGCTCGACCCACGGCGATCAAAACGCCGGCTCCGCTCCTCCGCGTCCTAACGCGTCTTAAGGATCCTACGGATCCTAATCCCACAAAATGAAGCGGAACGTGGAGAACCTTTATCCGGAGAACTGAATGCGCCGTCGTCGTCCGACGAATCACGAGGGTTCGGAGTGTTCGTGAAAATTAATTAAAACGCAAGGGAAGTAACGAAATTAAAATGTCAAACAGGAGGCGACAGGAACAATGAAAGGTTACCTGGAGCGTCAGAAGCTGGCGCGAGCAGCGAAAATTAAGGTGAGCCAAGGCAGCCGGTAAGAGGACTCGACAATACAGAACGGGGAGGGAAGAAGAGGTAGGAGTAGGAGGGTAGAATGCCAGAGAACAGTATGAAGACAGCGAAAAGAACAATGGGAGGGAAAGTGAATGCGAACGCTGGGAGCGAGAGGGCGAAATGACAGAGCGAAAACGTCGGTGTTATAGGGGGATGAATGCTACACTCCTGGACAGAATGACAGCGCACACGTGTGCTTAATTTTTTCGAAAACTGCATAAAGATAGTAGAAGGTACGTAGCAGTAAAAATTGAAATGACAATCAGATTTCTGAATTTCCACCCCTTCGTCTATCATTGCAAGAGTGTAGAAAGGGAATTGACCGTCAAGGACGGTCGCGGGATTGAGCGGGAGGGTGCCGGAGGTAGCCAAGGTAGCAAAACAGAGGGGTGGCGAGACTGCTGAACTTGTGGACAAAATTACAGCGCACTCGTGTGCTCAATTTTTTCGAAAACTGCATAAAGATTACAAAAGAAACGTAGCAGTAAAAATTAAATCAGATTTCTGAATTTCCACCCCTTCGTCAATCATTGCAAGAGTGTAGAAACGGCATTGGCTGTCAAGGACGGTCGCGGGATTGAGCGGGAGGCTGCCGGAGGGAGCCAAGGTAGCAAAACAGAGGGGTGGCGAGGCTGCTGGACTCCTCGACAGAACGATAGCGCACTCGTGTGCTTAATTTTTTCGAAAACTGCATAAAGATTGCAAAAGGTACGTAGCAGTAAAAATTTAAATGACAATCAGATTTCTGAATTTCCACCCCTTCGTCTATCATTGCAAGAGTGTAGAAAGGGAATTAACCGTCAAGGACGGTCGCGGGATGAGCGGGAGGGTGTCGGGAGGTAGCCAAGGTAGCAAAACAGAGGGGTGGCGAGACTGCTGGACGTATATAACCGTTAAAAATGCCAGTGGCACGTTGGTGGTGTACACGTCATCCACTATTGACCGGCTGCGACGGGGGTCGGAGGGTGGCAATGGTAGCGTTGCCGGTGTTGGCGGAGGGTGGACACCGCGCTATTTTATCTGCCATTGAAACTGGAACGTGCTGGATGGGTGGCCAGAGCCCGATTCCAGGGATGGGGGATCACAGGGGTGGGGGGACAGAGAACAGCCAGTTGACGGTGGTTTTTGGCTTCGACAGGAAACGCAAACGCTGAGGTAACGAAGCGCTCACGGTGATCGGACCATGGCACACCTCTCGCCCGCCTCGCCGGCACCCTGAATCAACCTGTATCATTGGTCTATGCATCATTAAAACGCGTGTTGTTCCTGATAGACATCAATGGCGCCGTATTTGGTCGACGACAATGCTTGAAATCATTTTTCGCGCTTTTGTTTCGAATCGACTGACTACGCGGTTCGTTTTACGCCGACCCACGCACCTCCCCTCCCCACAGTGCACAAACGCCGCGCAGAAAGGGTAAATTAATGCGAAATGAAGTGATGCGCCAAGCATTTTCCGAAGAATACTACCCTAAACGAGTAATCCGAAAAATATTAATGAGATCGACGCGGAAACGCAACTCGGTCGAATTTCGCCGTGGAAATGGACCGACGATTTTTGTACAGCGATCCAAGGGAGATAACTAGTGTAATTATAAGGTAATTCGGATTGTTAATTGATGATTGCGTTTTTCGATTTTTTTTGGACTGAATTCTTAATCATTAAAAGTAAAAAGGTCGCAATTAAAGCAAATAGTTTTTATTTTAAATGCAAAAACGTAAATATAATAATAATGAACACATAATATTGGATTATTTCCTAGAGAAATAAAATTAAATATATTGTAACGATGTAAAAAGAAGATTGCATAGAAAAGGAGGACATATAATGAATTATCATAATAATTGTTGGTTATACTCCTGATAAATAAAATTACTGAAACGCAAATAATTTATGACGTGGCGAAATCCATGATACGACAACGTAGCACGGCAGTGGCGAATCCGACATTTCTGCGCGTTCCACGCGGAAAAGCTTTTATTTTCATGGGCTTCGTTAGCGTTTTCAAATTCCTTGCTTTGTTCGCGCGGTTTTTTGGTTTCACAGGGCAAAAAGTAAGCGGGGGCATTTACCATTTTTCAGCATATCTGAAGTGAAAGGACTGTGCCGAAGGGTGTTTCCAGCCACAAGATAGGGAGGGCTCTTTCGCCAAGCCGAGCGTTGAAGTGAATGCTGCATGGAAAAAATCGTCCGCGAAAAATCGGAATGTAGTTTCCAATCTGCAATGCAAACTCACGGTTTCGCGGACGGTTATATACTCGATTCCCGACGCAGGAGGGGCAAAAATGTCGGAGAAAGAGATATGGATATGCGGCGTGCAGAGAGGACGGTTCCCCCCCTTTCCCGGTCCGTTTCGTTTCGTTTCGTTTTCGTAGATTTGCGAACGACCGTAAAACGCGACCTTCGCGATGCTAATTAAATTCGTGTGTTTCATTTCGCCTACTCTATACCCTGCTAATTTAATTTTCCGTTGTTCCGTTGTTTCTCGAACAACTGCACCAAGCGGCCCATTAACGGCGTTCTGCGTTCTCTTATTGCATTATGAGAAGACTATGGATTTCGTGCATTTCTGCCACGCGTGATTGTCCGAACAGTAGCACAGAAATGGCCATCTTGCAAAATTTTTGTTTCGCTACCAACCTATACCAGACTTTTGAAAATATGCCAATAAAGCTCTAATTGAACCAATTCTTAAAAAGTCGAATCAATTTTTCTTCAAAATTAAATTTCTCGCAATCTAACGATGGTGGAGAAAACCGACTTTCAAAATGAAATAAAAATAAAGTTGAACTGTCAATTATTTTCCAAAAACGCCAATTCGTATTTTTATATGAAATCCATTAGTTATTTCAACTGGCGAAAAATATCCGAATATACTGACTCGTTTGTACAAAACGCTATATACTCACAATAGCTGTCAATTAATTTTCGGAAAAACTGATTTGTATTTCCAGAACGCAAAACCGCACAAGTCACGTTATCCGGTGGAAAATATGTGAATGCACTGAACAAGTCTGCGCGAAACGCATTTATATTGACAACGGATTCATTAAACAGGATTCTAATGGAATATAATCGTATCGAATATAAGTGCGGCGATTTAATCGCATACTTAGAACGTTTCCACGGAAAGTGACGATCCATCTGCGAATAGACTCGTTTTTCCATATAATGTGATAGCATCGGTACGATCGGTATGTCGTTTGCGTACACTGATGAGTGCATTTCATTCAGGAAAATATAATGGACGTACGCTGCGACATGAAACGGTGCGAATGCATATAATTTATGGCCGGATGTTGTATAATGAAGCGTTTAAATTTAGTATAGAAGGAAAATTAAATGGGACATATCCGCAGAGTCATATGTCAATGCAATTACGATTAATCCAGTTTATGGGAAACGGATTTCAAAAGAGAATTATCAGGTCATTCTGTTGGTAACGTGGTTTTTCAACAGTAATTTCCAGCGGAAAAAAATTGATACCACGGTTGTTTTTAACCGTCAATCTAGCGGACATTGTTTACCATTCATTCCCACTTTTAATAACATTATTTTGGTGCAGCGAGTCATTACATCACTCAATACCGATTTGGAAGGTTCAATGTCGTCGAACATCTACGTTTAAACAATTTTTTGTTAATACCTTAAAGTGTGCTTCGTTTAAATTTTCGCAGTGTAATAACTAGGCTGCGGATGTTCATGCAATTGTCAATTTTCGAAGGCAAATTTTATGAATGTGGAATCATGTAGAAACTTATTTTCATTGGTAGTAGTCTTTGTAGTTCTGGAATAAATAAAAAAATCGTACTAAATTCTGTGGAATTTTATATTCCGGCATTTCTCGAATCTTTTCAGAAGCCATAAATGCATAAAGATCCGCAGTCTAGTAATAACATTAGAAAACAGAAATTCATTCATTTGAATTTGCGTGTCAATAATTGAATTTGTATGAGAAGTACGCATTCTCCGTGTCGCTCGATATTTTCGAGCCACCCTGTAACAACGCAGAACTGCTTCGTCGTGGCGCGCTGTAATTTCCACTTTGCCATAGAATTTTCTCGACTTTCATCTGTACGTTTTGGCGCGCACGGTCCAAGTGCAATCCGCAAACACCATTCTTCCTGTCGCCTCGTGTAAAGTGCTTTTAAGCTGCCGCCGGGCCTGGCCCCCCGGATGAAAAATGAAAATGCCGGCGAAACACGTGGCGTGCCGGTTGATCGAAATGATTCGTTCCGGTCTAACGGGTGGCGCGGCTTCGCGCGGGCGAAAATTTCACCGATCATCGAAGCCGCATAGCAGCCTCTGCCCGCAACTTTGTCGAGGCCGGGAGGTCAACCTTAGGCGTCACGTGACACGCGGTAGTTACGCCGGGCTTAATTTTCCTGCGCAATTTCCTAGATTCGTCGTCTGCAACCCTTGTCCTCCTGCAGCGCACCCGCCAATTCCGATTTGATCACCGATTCTCGTGTCTGAGTGCATCCATATAACGCAGGTGGCATCATGTACAGGCACGAATTGTAACGACAGCGCGAGTCACGTAAGTCACGAGAATCACGCCCGCGATTATGGCACCGGCATTACCGCGTGACTTACTCCGGCCGATGTGTTTCATTCACACGGCGGACCGCTACGCCGCGCGCCGCACTGTGTCGCTTGTTAAACCGAACCACGACGCTTCCGCGTTAGTTATGCTGTTTAACTTAATACCAGACTTTGGGATTCATCTGGATTATGCTGTGGCCAGCTTAGGTGCGGCGTCTGTCCCGAGATGCAGCTCAGCACCTGCTTTTCAAACCACCAGGTGAAAAAAAAAATTGAAAATTGTTTGTTTCTTGGCTGAAGTGTTTAACCCCTTGGCGTTCTTTGACGAGTCACACTCGCGACGATGATTTTTAACAAAGTGTAACAAATGTGAATGTTACGCGTTTCATTTTAGACGAAATAAAATTTGATTCGTTTGTGTTCAATATTTAAGCATTCAAATAAATGTAGCCTTACAAGAGATGTATATTTTCTTTTGTCTTCCACGACATTTTTGTGCATGAAGACGTTCTAATCACTGTAACTGTAAAAGAAAAGTACGGCAAGGGGTTAATAAGAATTAGTCAATAATATTAGGTTGGCAACTAACTTCGCGACCTCCACATTTTCTCAAACAAAGTCATTTATACAGTAGCGCGTTACAACTAGTTGGGGCCTTGGGCAAAGTAGAATTTCGGGGCCCCTAACCCAACTAAATAATTTTATGAGAAAAACGTAGAATTTGGGTCTTGGTTTGTGTTCGGGGCCCCCTTTTGCTTGGGACCCCGAGCATTTGCCCAAGTTGCCCATATTTTTTAAGCACGAGTATTTTATATCAAATTAATCGCAAAATTTAGAGCTTTCCAATGATATACAGTTCAAAAAGAATGGTCACTGAATGAGGTTATGATGATACAATAAAAGAATTACGAAACAAAAGGTCGCGAATTTAGTTGCCAACCTAATATATAGAGGGCGATCTCTCGCGTTGTTACCAGCCATCGTTGTTCTTGCAAATATTGGGTTGGCAAATAAGTTCGTTCGGTTTTTGTGGTTTATTCCACTGTAAAAAACTGAACGAACTTATTTGCCAACCCAATAATTAGAAAAAAATGCAGAACGGAAAGCAACACCATTTTCACAGGGACTTCAAGGTCATGCAAGGTCAGAAATATGTTGAATATCGGTAATTGTGAATTCTGAGTTTATTTTCTGGCAGTGTATAAGCACATAAAAATCCGGAGGCTGCGTATAATACTTGAAATCGTCAAGACGCGTGTTACCATCTCGGTAAGCCACAGTTCTGCACCCGGGAATCCACCGCGCCATTTTGACAGGGACTTACAAGGAATCGGTAAATTTCCGGAATCCCCGAATCTTCGATAGTTACTAACATTACTGTCACGTGCACTTCCTATCACCGCTGGGAACGTTTATTGTGTATACGCGAGGCAGATATATTTATATGCAGCAGGTTGCACCGTATAGGGATACATTATCCTTTCGTTCTTCCCTTGTAAGCCGGCGATGGGCAAGTTCTGCAGCCCCGGGGATGGGAGCAGAAGGTAAAAAGACTGGAGCACGGAGTGACAGAGAACAGAACCGAAAGGGCGAGATAACAGCGTACAAGGAAGAACAAAAGGTAGAACGTGTCTCCGTACGAGGACGGAAAGGAACCGATTTAAAATGCCGTCCACGACGGGTCATACCCCATTGTCTCGATGTTTGCAACGAATTTGCCTACGTGCTCGAATGCAGCTACAGTCGCTTCTAGGGTGTTTTGCTTGCTGCGCCGCAGTTTATAAACGCGGCAGGAATAAATGTCTTTTACTTTGTTCCCACTGTTGCAAAAATTCTGCGCGGCCTCTCCGCCAACCTTTGCTGCGTCCTGACGCTTGCCAACCTGCGCGAATGATCCATTTCTGCGAAACTTTCCTCTACTATCGTTCCGCTGCAGATTTTTAGAATATTTATTTATTACGGCTGACCGTTGCGGAGCCGGAATAAAATGGAGTCCCATTAGTTGGCAGTGAGATTAACGATACGAATGTGTATGCAAATTAAACGTCTTCTAATGCGATTGTCAGAAACAGAAATTAGATAAAAAAGTATTTCTCTGTTCAACACTAAACCAACCACCGTTGCTCAAATGACTGATTTTAGATGTTTTATTTTAGAATTATTGAAATTATAAAGGTGCTTTCATGGGAATTGATCGAATACATTTTTTAAAAATCGCACAAAATATAAATCAATTTATAATCTTGTTTTGATGGTCGGCTGGTATTACATTATTAAAATTCCAAATAGTCCAAAGTTAATGTGCAAGGTTTCAGTATAATTATTCAATTGTAATCATTTTTTGGATTTTGCCTGACATTCGGTGAGAAATAAGCGTTGCATATTCCAGTGATAACCGTAAGACACCTCGTATTTCAAACGAGAAGATTTAAGTACTCTAGACGGAATTGCGGAAGGGTTGGATGATATTAATTGGTCAAACAGATAATTACAACGCGGCCGGTTTGTTATCACGATGTGCATTCACCTGAATGCGTGTTTCCATGCAATCCGCGCGTTCCTCTAAGGTAATACGGGGTTCGACTGACTGGTCGAATACTCGCGTTTACTTAACGAGCAGAAAATCGCAAATTCGCACGGTTAACGAGCCGCGACTGAGGCAAAGTTAACGAAACTACGTTCCCTTCAAGCTTATACTTTTCTCCTTATAATTGTTCCCTTCTCGATCGCGATGAAATCAAATTATTGTAAAAAATTAATCAACTATAATGCACACCAGCTCCGGTTTTTATATCACTGGAGATAACAATGCCATTACGCCTTGATGAATTCCATATCTCATATCTAATTTAATGTATTGATAAAAGAAACACTTCGATATAGTTAAATTAAAACCCTGCAGACGATGACTTTCTAAAATCAACGAAAGGAAAATGAATTAAACTTTTATTTTACTTAAATACTTTATATTTTGTGCGATTTTTAAAAAATAATTCTATGCATTTATGACGAATATGAATAGGTGACATTTCAAACAGTAAAAAGATTAAAACGATTTGAATATATCGATGTATTACTATCACGTTATTAAAATGTTTAAAGACCCAACGAAACTTTTAATAGGCTTCATACAATCTAATCAGTTTTAATAGAAAATCAATTAATTATATTTCTGCGTGACATTTCAAACAGTAAAAAGATTAAAACGATTCTGGATAATATCGACGTATTACTATCACGTTATTAAAATGTTTAAAGACCCAATGAAACTTTTAATAGGCTTCATACAATCTAATCAGTTTTAATAGAAAGTTAATTAATTATATTTCTGCATTTGTAGTAATGCAAAACAACGGAAAAAAACATTGAAATAAAAGTTCTTAAAAATTTCTGAATTTCTTTGAATCTATTAAAATTTGTTATGAAGAATGTAAATTTTTAATCATGTAGATAATCAATAAGAAAATGTGCTAACAAAATGATGTTTCGATCGGGTCACTCGCGATACGCAGCCCGTTACGATCGCAGTAACGCAATAAAATTGAACGCGGTGAACGTGTGAACAAACCTTTAAACAACACTGACGGCAACCTATATGTAATGCGCCAGCTGTATGTGATTGCGAATAATTATTTAATCCCGGTCAGTGCCCCCCGTGCCGTTTCTCTTGGTCCCTGCATCGCGCCGCGGATTCATACTGTCCTCTCGTAAATCATGCTTCTCGATAGTGGCTTATACGTACGGCTATCGAGTCTGCAAACTGGCTGCATGCGTTACTTCTGAGTCTTTTTGGCGTCTACTTATACCATATTTCATTAAGCATACTGCTGCAGTCAGTACAGATTTATTGAATTTCTGCCTACCTTTATTAGCAATCATTTAATAAATTACTGCGGAACATTACTCGAAAAGGTTAACAAGTTCCACCCGAACGTTATTTACGATGGCATTCGTTTTTGATAATATTAGCTTAAATTCTACAGTCGCGAATGAATTTCTAATTGATATTCTGAAGCACGATCTTTAATCGCAATTTTCTAAAAAGTGTGTTTGATTTATTGGAAGTATTTAAAGTCAGTGACTTTAAAAAGGTGAAATATAAGACAGTAAATACAGTAAATGAAACTTAACGAACATTGATATATTAAAATAGGTATTAAAAGATGAAATCAATTTTTATGTAATTCAAGTGTGTTAAATAAGACTTGTGTTTATCAACTCATGCAGGAGATTTTAATTTTTGCTTAAAGATCTATTTATTCAATTTTATTCAATTATTGCTCACAAGCGATTTCAAGAAGCAATAAAAGATTTGCTACCAAAGCTGACTGTAATATTCTGTTTTTTAAACATTGATCGTTGTTGATATTTTGCCTACACAATAAATTTCGTTTTAATATATTCAACGAACTGCAGAGCGGATTCGTGAAAATTATTTAATCCACGACTGGATTCCGCGAAAACATGTTACGTCGGTCTGCGGTCGATGAAATTTCATTTCGACGATAATTCGTTTCCCATGAAATTTGTAGCTAATTCTCTGCCTCTCTTGATCCCGACAATACAAAACGGGAAGGAGCTTGCGATATTTCAAAGGTAAACTGTCAGACTCGAATGGTGAGGGCGGGCACCGCGATCGATCATTGTTTTCTATCGTTTTGTCGAGTACTACAGTTCCGCACTTCTTAACTTCTAACGTTGCTACACTCATTGTCAGATAAAGTGTGAGATGATGTGTCGGAAGTAATACCATCCCTTATTTCCGTTTCTTAAAAGTAAACCTACAGTTAATTCCAGAAAGTATTACCACTGAGAATTGCGGATTAGTTTGTTCGTGCACATTATAGTGCAGAAAATATAGTTTATTACTTTCCCATGACTTATAAAATGAACGTAATAAATAAATTTAAAATAGTGACACTTGTCGAAATTGGAACAACTTATGGAAATATTACAAATTCTTAAAAAATGTTTTATTCAACTTTAAAGAAATATAATCATTTTAATTAATCTATGAATGAGTCTATGGAAATATTATAAATTGTTAGTACATCCAAAAATAAATTATTTAAAAGAAAAATTATTTATTCAACTTTAAAGAAATATCATCATTTTAATTAACCTATGAATGAGTCCAGCGTTCATATAAGCAACCCCAAGAATATGAAGAACGCAAGAGTTAATTATAAAATAAAGAATAATTTACGTGAACTTAGCTTGGCTTCTTGCTGGTATATTTCCACATATTAAATTCTGTATTCTCTTTCCAGCTTCTTTGAAGATACAGGATGCGACGTTATTTATGGTATAGGTCTCCTGTAATGAATTGACCCCAAAGAGAAGTATATAGGGATGAAGCAGGGGGTGCGGGATATAAGAAAAACGTGAGCAGGGATGCTCCGGTTGCCCGCTGCGGAAACCCGACCCACGTTATAAGGTGCTCATTCAATATTTGTCCTCTGTTACACTGTTGCACCCCTTTGCTACCGCGTTTGTGAGAACCCCTGCGGTATCATTTTTCTTGGAACAGAAGGAAGGGAATTCATGGGTTGCCCCACTCGCTTATCTTCCGGTCGCGCATGCGTTCTCCTTCCGTCTATTCGTTTCTCTGCTACACGAGTGACAGAAAAACGACTTTACAAAATAAACTGAAAGTGTAGCTCAAAATATTTTTTAATGAGCTGCTCAGTTACAATAATTCATACAGTTGCTACAATTAGTACAAAAATTCCACTGTTTTGTATTTAACCGTGTTATGTTATAATTAGACTGCGGATCTTTATGCACTTATAGCAAAATTGACTAGATGAAATTCAAAATTGTTGAAAAATTTTCAAAATTGAAGATGTCAATATATTATGATTTCTCCTCTGTTAAAATCATTAAGGGAAGAAATAGCAATCAATTTAGTTTCTATTTCTTGCAATCGGTGCAGACAATTTTTATTTTGCATAAAGATCCGCAGTCTGGTTATAATATATGTTTGACATGCCCCACTGTTTTTTCCACGTTTTTATTAGCTCGCTTTCTTGTCTGTCTGTTTGTTTGTTTGTTTGTTTGTCTGCTCGGTACAAATTTTGCAATTGATTTGATTATATTTAATATCACCGACACTTTTATTCTAAATGACACTACATTACGACACTGTTTTCAGGTTTAATACCTTCATTTTTGTGCAGGGTGCATATCAAATCAGAAACGTTAAACGACCTGTGTCACCACTCTACCTTCCCCTTCTACGACGCTATTCCCGCTTCCGCTGTGGCGCGGTCACGTGACGCATTCCGTCTCGCATGTGTTACAATGTCACATGACTAATCCGGTACTGAGAGACCTTTTCCCTCCGATTCGAGTAAATAACATCTGTTAAAGTACTATGTATGCAAAACAAAATCAATTTTTTCCACTCGTCATGCGGGGATACCCTTAATAGCTGTTATTCTTCGGTTGGAGCTTATCTCGTCACGTAGAACCCGCATGGTTCGGTTCTTCCACCGGTTATGAGACAGCCAGTATTCATATTTGCTGACGTAATTTCTTGCGAGGGATGATCCCGCACATACCCGCGTAAATCGTGTTATCGCGTCGACGCTAAGGCATCCGAGTTCCCCGACTATATTCCATTCCGTTGTTCATCCACGTAAGACTCGGGCTCACGTTCCATAGAAGAAATACATTTTCATCCTCCGGCTGGCATATCGTTTCCCCGAGGAAACATTCGGGACGATTCCTTTTCGAGCGCTGCACGCGAAACATCGGTTTCTGGACGGAGTCGGGAGTAAACCACTTCCCACGCAGCTTTCGTCACTATTGCGATTGGTTACAAACCGAGCAATGATACGCGTTCCATTGAAAACACACGCTCGTTCTGCTGGATACCCTGTGGTTCGATTAACCCCTTCTCGCGAGATTTATTACGTGGACAAATTCATTTTGAACTCTCGCAATTTGTCAACTGTAACTATACTCTATATTCAAATCTTCTAGTATAACCTGAATTGTCGATGCGACCTTGAATAAAATAACTATAATTAAGGTAAACTGTACTATTGCAAATATTAAGAATTCCTGGTATAGAAAATCATTTTATATTGCTTCTTATTTATATTTCAAAGCAACGTTGTAAGTTTTCATAACATAGTTCCACATATAACTGTTAGCAATGCTGGTACATCCAGTAAGACCGACGGATGACCGCAGTAAATAGTGTTTTATTAAAATTTTCGTTATTTTGTCGCTTTATAATTTAATTTCGGACTGTACTACAGATGTAATAAATGCGTATATGTTTAATTATAAAACAAATAGCCTGTTTAACATTTACTTCTCACTGTGCCAATGACTGTACTATTTATCTTACGATTGTTATTCACTGAATATATTTTATAATAAAATATTTATGGCTCGTAAAACCGTTTGATTTTGCTGAAAAATCTCTATTAGCTTATTATAATAGCAAGTTAAGCTCGTTTAAACATTTCGAAAAAAGATAAAAAGATTTTTACTCTGATTGTGGCTTAGGGTGCCAATCATTGTACAGTTTCCCCTATAATATATCTTCAATTCATTTGAAAGCTTGAATCCTCTAACTCAACCCATCGATCATTTTTTCCTAGAACAATTTTGCATGATTCAGCAGATCTAAAAGTGAGGACATGTTTGTTCTAGAAAATGCTAGAGAGATATATAATGCCAAGTATATAATCTGCTATGTATTTTGATACTATCCAGTTGTAAATACATTGCTACTCATGCACATGGAGTCGTCTTCTCATTCCACTGGTTTAGAAAATCTGACTGACAACGGGAGGCTCTCACAATGCAAATACGTGCATGTGTTATTCAGCAGGATACAGGTTCGTAAAGATGTGATCCGGTCGATTTGTATACGTTCTGGAAGCTCCATATGCTGTACTGTATTATGAAAAATCCAACGTGTGTAATCAAATCTAAGATTCTTTATCGCTTCGCGGTTTCGGAATCGGACCTCGTACTTCCAGTGACATTTACTGTTGGATTAAATAAACGATTCCACTTTCCATTCCATTTCTATTGAATAATATGATCAGTTGCACATTGAAATCGATTTTTACCGCAGACAATGCTTAAATTCGATTGAATCTTCGTTTATTCTGCTCCGAATAAAATAAGTTCCACTAAAACGGTCTATAAAAATGGAAAACTGCATAAAAATCCGCAGTCTACATAAATCTCAGGGAATTTCTATGTCATCGAACAAATTACTTCGATTCTTGTATGGTCACTGTTTGGCAGTGGCCGCGTTGAAAGTGCACAAGCCGGATTGTGAGAAGATGGGCAGCGTGACACGTCCATTCGAGCACGTGAAAGCACGACCAAAATGTCCCGAGTTAGTGGGTATCTATCGAGCTTAGAAAATCGACAACGCGGGGAAAGGAGGGTGACGTAACAATGCCACACGATGGAAAGAAGGACTATGAAAATTTCTGCTTGGCAAATAACAAAGCGCCGGAGATATGGTACACGTAGATTAAAGCGTCGTTGGTGGAAGAGGAGGAAGAGGAGGAGGGGACGAGAAACAAATAAAGCGGTTACCGATGATGAACGATCGTGTGATTTGAAAAGTGGAGAATATGTTCGCCGGGGAGAGGGTGTAAAAGGGATAGGTGGGTAATAGGGACCGGAAGGGAAATCGATGGGCGAGCTTATTGGTAAACGTGTAGAGGTGCTCCTTGGAAGGAAGTGGAAGCTGGCACCGCTTATGGTAAAGAAATTGTGGAGCATCGAGACGGGTAAGTGGATGGCAACCGGCGGAAATTTAAGAGCGAAGGACAGAAAAATGACTGGCCACCTAACGACATGGAAATCTGTCGCTAACTTATACGGACGGGTATCAGCCATTTCCAAAAGAACCGAAAGGAAAGAGCTGGACGTTGGTTATCGACTCGAATAAAAAGCGAACAGTTAAAAAAGAATGGATCGATCAATGTTCGAAAAGATTACCAGCAGAAAATTTGATCCTGAAAATTTGATTCCAAGTATTACTTGAGCGCGAAAGGCATCCGATAAATAATCCCAAGAAAAGTACAAGAGCGCAGAAAAAAAAGTGGCGACCATTTTACTTTCATTCGGAGACATCGCCGCGCTAAATGAACATTCAAGCTTCCCAGCTGCCGAGTGTAATATCATTGTACCGTTGCAGGACTTTACAGCCGGCGATAAAAGCCGGTGACGTTTAATTAAATCCAAGAAGATGACACAACCAGATAAGCATTGATTCGCAGCAAGGATCGAGAAACAGGCGGCGGCAGTCGGGGGTTGAAGCAGGAAAAACCAGGGCAATCGGAAGGCGTGGGTGGTTCTGCCGGATGCAGAAAAATGGTTGGCAGCCGAGGAGGAGAACGAGAGGCCGGTGGACAACGCAGAAAATTGTGGCGTTTTCGTTGGAGAGAGACCGTGCCTGTGTTTCGGTTCGCAATAACCAATGACATTGTCGTGAGGTTTACGTATCTGTGGGAAGAGATCCTCGGCGGTCGGAGGGTGGAGAATACGGGTCGTTCGACTTCATGCCCGACAGTATATAACGCGGGTAATACAATTTGTCGGAATTTATTGGCCCTCGATACCCGTTCAACCCCCGGTGGAATCAGCTTCCTCTATCGTATTGGCGCTGTGTCCCGCGTTTACCGTCCACCCACGTCCGTTTCCGACGATCGCGTAAAGTCGCCACCCCCTTTTCTCGCCGCCACGTCTCCTGTCGGTAATTATTGGCCGGTGGCACCCCCGATCTCGATCATCTTCAAACTATGTCATCGGCGTCATTATTTTCGATTTTTCCTGGGCGTGCCATCGTCCCACAGTGGGCCACACACACACAGAATCGTGTCCCTGTTATTTATACACTGTTAACCGCAGAGTTAATTTCACAATTAACACCTTATGAAAATATTTTTTATTCAGCTTTTAACACTAAACCTACCGAGTACTAAAGGCGATTAAACTGTTTTACCTTACAAAAATGACAAGGACCTTTTCAAATTAGAAGAATTAGATTGTAGTGTCACTTATTAGCATCATTCCGGATAAATGTGCCTTGTTCGATATTAGCCCAGCACTCTAATCTCATCGAGGATTATCGGTCCTAGGAAGACTCGGCTAACGTTAAGCATTACGGATTCTAGCTATTGCGCCCGGCGGATAGCGGACGTCCTTACGGGAGACGTGAGATAGCCGTAGCCTGCTTCTTTCATGGCGCATGTTCTCGGGAACGTCTTTATTGCTTATTAGCATCGGGATTCTGTAAGCATATAAATGTAGTTTCCGTGTTAGCTCGAACTTCGGCACGAACATCTTTGATTATCGAATCAACTTTCTTGATTAAATTGCGCCGTAAACGCCTCCATCCATCTGCATATCTCGGAGGACGTATTTATGTGTTCGCATTCAGAAACGGCCACCGTAAATTCGGATGCATTCCTGTCGTTGACTCTGCTTAATGTGTATATCCACTCGGGCAGGAAAGATTGTCTGGCTGGGTACGCGACGAGTTGCAGAAGGGATTAACAGCGTGGCAAGCAGAAATCGATGAACGCGACTGGCTCTAACTCCACTTGAGTGGGCTTACTAGCTCGATTGGGTGTAAAAGTCGGAAGTTTCTTATGGTTTGATGTCTTAGGAGCATATTCGCAGAGGATTATCGCTGTGGAATAAAATAGAAGTTGAACAGAATATCTTAGAAACCAATTAACTAACGAACTTGAAACTGTATGAATTAAGACTAGTTCATTATTTTCAACTAAGAACGCTAACAGATTGTGTAACAAAAAGTGAACATTTCTTGTTCTCCAATTTTTCTTATTCATTCTAAGTGGACGTATTTTATTTTAAATGCAATATACATATACATGCGATATGTACACAACAATTTTTATTTTGCATCAAGATCGGCAGTAATTATTACTTCAAAAAATCGGGTGCATTCCTCAACTGAGTCGAAATACGCAGTACCAATCTTCCGAAAAATCCCCAAAAATGCGGGATAATCAGTGCGTCAAACCGGAGAGATCCCTAATGGGCAGACAGCTGCATAATTACCGGAAATTGAATCCCCAACGAGCTCCATACCAATTTTTTTTCATTCAGAATTAGTTATTTCGACGTGATTTCCTTCTTCCATCCGGGCTAATGTTTCCTTTGTTTCCTTATCAGTCAACTGAAGCATGGGAAGGAAAATATCAAAAGCGTGAATGCTCCGCCGAATAATTAGAGGCAGGTACACAGAATGTCTACTACCTGTGAGCTAATTAACGTTTGGGGGAAAATGTGCGTATATGCCGTGCCAAAAATTCGAGGTTTGGTAAATGCGGTATTTGAGAAGCGCGAACCTGACGTATATAATTAACCCACTTCCCATTATTTTTAATGCTGTACATGTTTCAATACTGTACCGTTGAAATCGTCTAAGATTTTCACTGTTCAGTGATTTACACATTTCCGTCAGGAATACACGAAATCCACAGTCTACTCAGCATCGTATGCTGCTTTCCACACCTCCAGCATCCTTCTTCGTTAACCGTTCCGCTCTCCTTTATCCAGCCCCGCCCGCGGCGAAGATAAAACGAAGTCGAACGAAAGGACGAGTTTCGTCGAACAAAAACTCACAAATTCCGCCGGCGAAGTAAACTTCGCGACCGTGTTAACTCAACATATTTTACTTTTACGAGTTCCCCTTAAATCTCGAACTCGGCTTTTAACACTTCATGCATACACATGCGCGCGCGGGCGCTGGATATTGGTACCGTAGCGCCGCTCGAATATACACCGACGTTTCACGCATCCCATCTGTATACGTATACAGGGAGACATCTAGGACGTATACATACGCACGCAATAGGTTGGCCGCGGCGCATCCATTTCTACGTAAAGCCGAAGCTCTTCGGAGCTGGTTAAACTAGCAATAAGGTGACGCCGTTGAACCGCTGCTCGCGCGAGAGAAAGGCAGAGGAGAGGAAGTAAAAAGGCAAATAAAAACAAGTATAGTTTATCGACCTCCGGGACCGGTTCTCCTAGCGGAGGCGAAATTGGAAGAGTAAAATGTGCAAGCTGTTACGGATGGGAGATAAAGAAAACTAATAAGATAACGTCTAATTTGCATGATTGGGTCAGGTCGTTCCGGGATCGAATGCGGAATTTAAAAGAAGCCGAGGCGAAATGAGCGTTGACAACGCTTTCTCGGCCGCGTCTTCCGTTCGATGTCGGCGTCCCTCTTTTCTCTTCTCTCTTCCTCTCTCTCTCTCTCTCGCGCGCTCCGGGAATATTTCTTTTCGGGTGTTCCGCGGTCTTCCGATGTCGTTGACGCCGTCGTCGTTGCCGTCGCATTAATTAAATTATCGTCTGGCAACGGGCGAATTGCTTTCGGCGTCTCGAGATTACGATGGGACCGCGAACCACGAGTCGTTAACGCGACCGAGCAGCCACTCTACCACGAAACTTCCTTTCAAATCTCGACACGCACCCAGTCGGCTCGCCGACCCCCGTGGAAATTGCCTCAACGACCGTCCTAAGGTTACAACGAGCAATTACCGTGGAAAAAGACCTCCACGCAATTAGGTGTACAATTACGAATTGAAGGGGCCAAGAGGAACGATCCGCGCCGACAACGGTGGAGGAGAGGGGGAAACCAGTCATGGGAGCTGCAAGGGGGTGGCGTGCACGCTGATTCTCGCGACGCGGTAACTTCGGATAAATCGCAAATTGTTTTACTGTAACTCAGACCTGAGTTGTTGTAAGAATTTCAAAGTGACCCCATCCCAAGCTTTTGGCACCTGTTGTACGCTTCTCCACTCGTTTTGATGCGCTGAATAGGAATATAACTTCCGTTTTTGGAAATCACAATAGATTACGATAGTTCCCTCGTATCTCCGAACTGTTCAGATTAGGCCCCACATTCTGGCTTTTGAAACAAAGCGTCGAATGAGAAAAGATTCTGAGATCCTTTCATCGGTACTTCGTAATCTCTGTGTATTAATACGATTCTCAGATCGTTGATTCGTTTTTGACATCGACCTATAAGTTCGTCGTGCTTGTAACTTATTGATAACCCAAGAACAAACCCTTCGTGCCTTCCCACTCCTTCAAGTTAGACGACTTTCGAACACATCTACGAACCACCACTCAAACTCAGACACGACTAAACCGAGTTGACAATGGACTTGAGCACAACTAGAATTGATAGAGAAAATTACGATAGAGGGAACACGAAATGTCACGAACGCGAATATCACGAAACAGTAAGCCCGAAACCACGATCGAACGCGAACTTGTAACGACACGTTAAGTTTTACGTGTGAACCAAGTGTCGACACAATCGTACAATTCATTGCAACCGGGCGTTGTTGTTAGCATCAACTTGTATTATTGTATCGTATTATATTCGCATTCAGCACGCCGAAACGAATATAATATCGTATTAGGTGTACAAGTTCGGTGCCTTCACATATATTCAATTGTGATTGCATTTCAAATTAAAAATTTCTTCCGCCGCTTTGCTGTTTTAAAGCATCAACGTTACCCTACTAAACGCGATTACGCTAATTGGTACAGAACCTCAAAAAACAATACTTTGCACTATAGCGTTTAAGAAACAGCACATTCGACACTGTATTCTTTTTGCATTTGAGTCAAAGAAAAATGCTGATGAGGCCACGAAAATGATTTGTCCCGCGTTAGGTGAAAATGCTGTAACCTATACAACTTCCAAGAAGTGGTTCCAAAGGTTTCGTAGAGGCAATTTTGATCTCAGTGATGGAGAAGGCAGTGGAATGCCGAAAGAAGTGGAGGGCGAGGAATTAAAGCAATTATCGAATGAAAATCCTTGTCAAACACAACAGAAATTTTCTGAGAAACTTGCTGTAACTCAACAAGCAATTTCCGTTTGTGTATTTCTTTGTTGTTTATAAATAAAGATTAAGAGTATGCTCAAACGACACCCAACTTTTTACTTCACCTAATATAATATAACAGACACCAAAAGCTTCAGAGGACAATTGTGAGGTTCGGTCCTGAGGTGAAGCAAACGTGTTGCTTATGAAAATTTAAAAGAATGCTAGAATATAAAATTCCATAGAGTTTAGTAAGATTTTTATTTGCTATGGATCTACAAAGGCTGTTCCCATTAAAAATAGGATTTTATTTTATGCCGCTTTCTTAAAATTTGTCTACAGAAATTGAAAATTCCATAAACATCCGCAGTCTACTGATAACTAGACTGCGGATTTTATGCATCGTTTGCAGAAATTGATAAGTAAACCGCAAAATAGAAGAAACAATGTACAGTAATCTCGTGAATGCTGTCAATCGAATGCTGTCGAGCACCTACCCCATCCACTCCCAGCCAACGTCGCGCCGAGACGCACGGCGGCGATGATTGATCTCGGCTCGGGTATATTGGTGTGAACGCCACACATTGACTCGAGTGAATCGAATTTTCAAACTTCTTAATCTTCATTATTTTTTCATGGGACTTTCACTAACTTATTTCTGGCATTTCTCTGATTAAAATGACACCAAACACGATATAATTCCAACTGTGCTTAGTGGTTTAATCGACGATCGAAGTTTCGAACGCCACGAATAACAGCAACAATGTGGACCTTTAAACTGTGCCGGCGACGGCGACACGCTTCGGTCACCCGATCCGTATCTCATTCTGTCCTTCTCTATGTTCGGCTTTCTGTTGAAGTCTCGCTCGGCGCGATCGACGTAGAAACGCAGTCAAAAAATATACCACCACTCGAACCCTGTCGCTCCAGTCCCCGGCTGCTCGACAGCATTCGAAAGATTACTGTAATTGATTTATATAATTTTCGGATCGAGATCCGTAGTCTGCTAAGAGCCTAGCACAAAACCCGAATGAAAACAAAATGGAGAAAGAAAGAATCACGAGTACTGCTGATATTTCCAAATGAATGCCGGACCAAGAATGTCGCGAACAATCTCCGGAACAGAAATCGCAAATTAGAGAACATAATTGCAAATACCGAGCGCGCAATTAGTCCACAACTCACCGGTTCTCGGCCCGCGGAACTCGTCGATCGGCTCGCATAAACAAAAAGTTCGAGCTGATAAACGAGCTTCTAAACGATCATTTCAATTGCAGCGGCGCGGGGGTTTGCAAAAAGTTCGCCCTCATCTCATGACTCGACTCTTCAGGAACACTCGAGGCCGGGTGCATATATGCAGGGGAGCGTGCCACGGCGTAGTATTCGTCGGTGCAGTCGGTGCAGTCGATTGCAGGACGTACGAGGCCGACCGGGGTGGGCCGTAAATAAGCGATGGCTATCGTGTAATGCGCCAGCACTCGAGACTTACAACTTGCCGTGTAATATATTAATTACAAACAATTAGCTATTCTTTGCGCCGCCGTGCCGTGCGTGGGGGCTACGTGACTCTAACCGACCCTAACCCCAGCCGAAACCTCTGCACCCTCCCTCCTAAAACCTAGCCCTTCATTCACGTGCTCTCCGCAGGGAGCAGGGCCGGCCGCTTTTAGTATTAGAGGTCGAGGTGGCATAAACCGAGGTTGATGAGGACCTGGTAGGAGGTGGCGCGAGATGGTTAGGTAGAACGTAATGGTCGGTTCGCTATTCTCGCGTGCCAAGGGGTAGTTTCCCTCGTAGCCGTGGCAGCCAGCCGAGTCCGAGGGTTTACGTGCGGTTCCGAACCAGTTCGAGCGATGGAGGTGTGCATGAACGCGGGAAACCCGCGAACACCACTGTGTACCCCGTACACAATCCGAAAAATTCCGGGGCTCGAATTTTTCAGGCTCCTGTGATTTTTGCTTTGGCAGTCGAGGCTGCAGTGTGACTTCTCTGCTAGCCTTCGATATTAACTGGAGGCTTCATGTGTATGTAAATCTACGTGCACGCACTGACTGGTCACCATCCAGTCTCCATCCACTACACCTAAATATTTTTATGCGCACTATCGAAACACAACAAAGAAAATTAAAATATTAATGAAAATTAAAATATTTCCAAGTGAAATACGCGTCCATCTTTAAATTCCGTAAGTTCCTAGTTGTCGAAGGCCGAAAATCTCATGTTTATTTTGCGGATCTTTATGCGAAATAGAAATTGCCTGCATGAGAAATTAGTTTCTTCTTCCACGCATTAAATCGAGAAGGTTATTTAAATGTAGAAAAGTTAAAAATGTAGAAAATCCGCAATTGTGACTAACGTGCTGAAAATTCTCGTACATTTCGAAAACGCTTAATTGTCTCGTGAAACGTTCTCCGCTGGAAAGACCAATGCTTCATCTCAATCTTTAGTCACTGGCACAGTTTCTCGCCGGTTCTCGAGAGTTTCGTTCCTCCTCGCCTTCCATCAGATAAATTTCCATGAAATTACGCGGCAGATCTGTTATAGCAGGACGAGGGTGCCCAAAGCAGGTTGATAATCACTCTCGATCGTAACTATGGTAATGGAGCGACTAATTATAAAAAGGGATTACAATCTGAATCGGGCCAAGTGCGAGAAAGAAGGGGAAGTTTTCTTATGGGCGGACACGCCTGAAACGACGAGAACAACGACGACTCTGCGCCGCTTGAGTTACGACCTCCGCCGTGGCTAACTAGATTAAATGAGCTGTCGTGAGCGTTTAATGAATAGAAAGCGGTTCCGAGCAGTATTGTCAAGATACCAAGGGCAATGCAACCCGTTCCTTCGGTGGCTCGGCTGTCTGAAAGCATCCAAATCGAGAAAGACATCCGTGAATTTCGACCCGTCCACCGTTTCCTCTAATTGACATCGGTTTTATATTACTGCGACAAACAGCGATTTACTATTCGTTAATCTTTTGCATTCTACTTTCAAACGGGAACTGTGAAAATAGTCATTATTATTAATAAATTCATATAGTAATCAAGTCTTTAGACTTCAAGAAATAATACATTTTTTAAAATGTAGAATATTTAATATATATACTAATATCAAATAAAATTTGTTATATAAAATAAATTATTTGGAAATTCTTCATTTTTCCAGTGAAATATCAGAGTTGGATTATTGTTTCACATTACGCTCAACGATATTACCGCGATTGTACGAGCAAGGAAAGATTTGGTATCAATTAAAAACTCAAACCTCGTTGTCGAATAGACTACAGTGTAGTCACAAGAAACTAGAAAAGAAAAATAAAGAGAGATCAATAATCTACCGTGGCCCAGACTTAAACTATCTGCAAGAGACATTGCAAGAGAGTTCTACAAGAAAGGAACCCAAAGTAAGTTTGTTTCGAACTCGGCCAGTGTCTGGAAAGAAATAAAATAATAGTTTCGCGATAGAATCACCGGTTCTCAAAGATTTCACGGGAAGACAAAGATGAGCCTAGTTTTAATTGAATTTTCAATTTGTGAGACTACCTAAGTCACTTCCAACTTCAAAAGAACACTATTTCACGACGACGCACACTTTCGATGAGTTTACTACGTTGTCCGAGCATAGTAAGGAGAGATAGAGAATAGTAGACAGACGGGCCTAGTAGTATTGCCATATAATATGCTCTACACTCTACACAGTTTTAAAATTTCCAATACAGAATTTCTTTGCCGAAAATATTTATATATCCTGATGAAAATTGATGTCCAAGAGAATTCCTCCTCGAACAAGTTAGGCTATTGCAATTTATATTTTTGTAACATCTTCCAGGGCATGTGAATGTATTTCCATCTCCTGTGGTGTTCGCCTGCAGACCCATTCTGCTTCGCAGGTGAAGAAAAGAATGCTTTAGATTCAGAATACGTTGGAAGTTGAGTACTGGTGAGGAAAGAAACGCGTCCGGAATTCTAAGAACTCTTCGACTTTCGATTCGACGAGTGAACCGACTAGGACCTCCGAAGAATGAAGGATTTATTATGTTTCCATGCAACGTTTAGTATATTATGTGAGCCCGTGCGATGTTTCGCATATCTGCCCAGTAAATAAAACAGCAATATTCCATTATCTCTTGCATAGCTTCTCTTCATCCCTTTTTTCGAAGAATATCCTCTAACCCAACTAATGGACGATTAAACATTCTCAGATCAAAATCAATGCACAAACTGTGACGATCGTGCTTGAAATAGTAAGTACTCAATATTTGTTATGTCTCGAATATGAAAGGAATATTTCATGTTTAATTTCAACACGTATTATATATGACTAAGTCATGTCACACAAATAAAATTCTAGGAACATCATTGACACTTTTATTTTTATACTCGAGTGAAAAATAATTTCATGGAACATTTGAAGTTCTGAGGAAATTGTTTTCTGCACAACAAAATTTTGTAGAGATCAGACTGTAGGATTAGGGTGATGTTGATGTAAAGCTGGTTGTAATATCGATTTTAATAGAGTAATATAATTTCAAATTATGGAAGGGTTGAAACATCACCGATGGGGTGCGAAAATGGTGGTTCCGACGCGGTTGGTACTGCAGAATTCTTCGCTAATCGAAAGCCGGTACTGTCTACGAACTGCGGTATGCTTTTACCTTCCAACATTAACAAACATAGAGGCGTTTGTTTATCATATAATGCCCTCTAGGTTTGCTGTGTTCAAAAAATAAATACGGATTTTTGCATTCTTTACAAGGGCTTAGCAAATATGAATAGAATACATTGGGGAGAGCCATTGTGTTCAACCCTCGTACACATGAGCGGTAAACATTTCCGTCTATTTATGTTGCTAAGCACTATAAAATATTTGTTGTACTAGAAAAGTGTACTTTCGTGTATCCAAATTTTAAAACATTCATTATGTTCATTTTGAAGAGTGCTTTTTTACTATTATTTCCGACACTAATGTAATATTTATTATTAGGCTGAAGATTTTATGCAGTTGTGGCAAAAATGGGTACAATTTCAAATATGATAAAGATTAAGAGAATTTAGAAACATGAATATACTATTTTCAACGTATTAAAATTATTATAAAGGATGGAAGAATTTTCTTAAAATTATCATCTTGCATAAAGATCCACAGTCTATTTATTATAATTTATTGTATTTCTTCAAATGTATTAAGTTTACATCCTGCGCCAATTCTGGCAGCCTGCAGGTGCGTATTAGGCCGTAGAAATTTTACATTATGATTAATAATGATTAACAATTCAATGTTCCTTCAATTCTGCGAAGTAATGTAGTGTGACATAGCCACAATTTCGAATGAATTCTTTTCCATCTAGAGCAAACCCGTGAGGGATAAACAGTGGTCTCTTATTTTTGTCATCCAGCGTGCATCTCGGTCGGTGCCATTAGAGTACATCGGTCGGTCCGTGTAGCTGGAGCATGCGATAGCGTATGCGTGGGGTATGGTCGGCGGTTTTAATCGCACCGAGGAAAATCCTCGTCCCACTTGGCTCGGACCTAGAGGCCTTTGGCCCGCAGGATCGATGGGAAATCCCCGTGATCATATAGAGTACACAGGCTAAGAATGCGCCGCGGTGGTTTAACAGCGCCGGGATTCGACGGGAAGGCGACTCAGGGGCATCCACAGCGCAGCCAATACCCGCAACTGCGGGGATCGCGGCCGGATAATTCCGAAAAGAAAAGGACAAGCCCGAGCTGCATCCCGAGCCGATCCCAACTTTTATGCCAGGAAGTTGTCCGGGTATTGGTTGCTCCAAGGTGTCACCCCGCAGCCCTAACCGCCTTTTATCCACTCGACCCAAAAAGAGGAAGATCCCTAATCTAATTCGAATAATCTACCAGATTCGAAAATATTAGATTAGAAAATATTACAATTTCAAGCAATCACTGCAGTTATATTACTCCTCATAGACGATGCCTGTACAAAGTACTGACTCTAAAAAAGTATCAACATTTGACTATACAAAATCATATGATACTAAACTCATGATTAGACAGCGGATCTTTATGCAACAAACTGTCATGAAAATTTATTTGTCTAAACATTGATTACTCATTTTTCACAGAGGCATTACTAAAACCATTGCTGTACCATTATTCAAAATATTGTTACATTATTAAATATGTTGGTATCTAACCAATGACTAAACATTTAAGTATTGTATGAGGTACATACTATATCAATTTCATATCCATAAAATTAAAAAATCATATACAATAGAGAATGGAATTATTCTAGGTCGGAAGAAATATTTAATTTTCGAGTTAAAATAGCTCCGAGTGCAAAGGTTTAATTGGTTGATAATAATATGCGTCTGTACAGTTTTATTTTAATTAACATTATACTTCCCAGATAGCTTATTATCGATAGTACTTTTTAAAAAGCTCGCATAAATAAGTAAACATTGATTGAATCAAGTGGAATTATTTGGCATTGCTCGATTATAATTTACACAGATAAACAGGCGATATTAAATTAATTTGCATATCCAAAGAAATATGTTCAGAAGCAAAATAGAACTGCAAGTTTAATTATTCGCATACACGGTTAAATTGCGCGCGGCCAGGCGGATGCATTTGTAAGAAAAATCGACCGACAATTTCGCGCGTCACGGAAAAAAAGATCGATGAGCAACATGGTCACGAAAAAGACGAAAACTAGTCGAGGATGGGTCAGATACACACAGCCGGCGCGGCAATAAAATTTCTTTCCTGGATGATTTGTTAGTAATGAACAGCAGACTCCGCCGGACGAGAATGGGAAATACATCTCCCAAACGTGTAACGTATTTCCCGTAGCGCAATTTCCTACGATCTCTTTTTCTTTCAAATCAGCGGAACAGCCTTCCCGCTTTCGCGCCGGTGCGATGATATACGAATAGGTCTCCGTTTAAATGAGGTTTTTTTAAGGCTGCCCGCGATCGAGTCGAACAGAAAGGAAATTTATGAACAATCACGCCGACTCGTCAACGGTTTGCGTGAACGAACGAGCCGTCGCGCGTCGCTTCGATCAGATAAATGAGGGGAATCAGAAATCGATACGCAGACGTTTAATTCGCGTATCACGCTATTCACCGGTGAAAGAAGAGACTGTTCATCGCGTGCAATTTTATACATTTATAATTATTAAATTTCTG
Source organism: Lasioglossum calceatum (assembly GCA_963966675.1). Taxonomy (NCBI): domain Eukaryota; kingdom Metazoa; phylum Arthropoda; class Insecta; order Hymenoptera; family Halictidae; genus Lasioglossum; species Lasioglossum calceatum. The sequence continues at coordinate 7,551,664 of OZ016545.1, forward strand.
GTGTCAATAGTCCATTGAGATTTCTCTTTTTTCTCCTTGTAAATTAAAAAAAAAAGTTATCGAGCATTTTACGTGAGTTGTATATATAAATTCCAGTATTTAATCCAACAGTTCCAGTGTTAAAAAAATAAAGTTGTACAATTTACATAGATGCAATTATATAAGTGATCATTTTTCGACTTCAGCAATTTAGCCATTTCTCTGATTGACTTATTGTCATTCTATTAGTAAAAGTCTCGAATGAAAATTGAAAAAAAGTTTTCGTTCGATGATTGGGCATTATCGTTGTGCAGGCGCACATTGTCTCACTTCTTTCGCGTCCCGTTCATCGGAGGTAATCTCGTTGGCTTTTCTTATCAATTGATCCGGCGAACAGCTCAGCCAGCTGTGAATAATTACACACCCCTGACCTTCTATCATAATCAACGGCTCCCCGATCGCATCTATATCGTCATCTCAGTTCGCCTTCTACAGCTGGCAAGAAGTAGATTGAGAATTATTTCCGACGGCTGTGAAATGAAAGATACAGATCTCTGTCCTCGATCATATGGCTTTCTTGAGTGCTGTTCTGTTTTTAATTAAGTTGATCGTACTGAAGAATCTTCTTAGGGTTATTACCGCGTACCTGATCAAGTCATTAAACGTCGCTTAGAACGGACTACGTTTCCTCGTAATCCGATACACTTCGATTACATTGTAACTCAGATAGCATTATCTTATCTCTTGTCTAGTACGATTAGTTTCGGTATTCCCGCCAAGGATTAGCGAGGATACAATAATTAGGACAACAGAGACGGCGCGCGGCTAACAAGAGGCAAACATGAACAGTCAATAACTGACGCTGGATCGTCACTAATGTTACCCATAGTTTTTGATCATTTCATAGCTGACTTGATTCGTCGAAATCCACATTTATCAACTTGATATACTTTTGAACCTATTTCCTTGAAATCAATGTTCTTAGACAATTTTGTGACAGCCATTCAACAATTTTCTTAAACACATTTTTGAACCCGCTTCTTTGAGACCAATGGTAGACCTCTCGTTAGTACAAATAGCTGATGATTTTTCTGGATGTCAAAACATTAAAACTTAGTTGGCACGTTTATAATTCTTTGTCAAGATGTTTTAAAGATTGTTTCTTAAAGATTGATTCTTTTATCATTATTAAGTTGTGAACTCTTATATGAATTTCCAATTTATTAGAATACGTTTTGTTCATTAAACATTTTTATGTGCTCGAGCAGACGAGTTTCTCTCTTCAGTCTCATCTCTTTCGATTAGTGCATAAGAAGATTCTTTCATTTTTTTTTGACGTGAAAAATTACTCTGTTGAATTATCGCCGAGTCTAGTTGATATATTGTATCAGCTGGCCAGAAGCCTTGGCTAGGAGAGATGGCCTAGCGGCAACGATTTCCTTTTGGCAAGCACGCAACTGTGGAATAATGAATTTCACGGTGTGAGGGATGGCACCGAACAGAGAAAGATTTTCTCATCGGGCGCCACGCGAAGAATTTCCTTCTCCTTCTGCTACCATTTCCTATCGAATAGGACAAATATCTCACGGCTGTCGTTCGAATAATCAATATTTCAACGCTTTTCATCACGGGCTTCGTAACGTGATCGATGCTGAAAAATGAAAAGTGATTCGCCCGTCGCTTCGGGCACATTTCTATCCAGTTACGTTGCTGGCTTTGGATTTTCATCATTCAGTCAATTAACAATAATTGCGAATAATTATTTATTGGAGTACAAGCTTCGGAAACATATTTGAAAATTATTCTATTTTAACTACGGGGCGTTTTAAAAATAGATATATGTTTCCCAGTAGAATGAGAAAAATGAAAAATATGCAGTAAACATACTTGATTGTGTTTCAATAAAGTTTCTGTACCATTTTTATATTATAGATTGAGAAACAGGTGGTGAATTTCTCAGAAATATTTAATCACTAGTTAGATGAATATAACAATGAGAAATATGCAAGTATGTAGTACTTTGTCCTAATTGAAACAAATTTTGTACCACTTTTATATAATTTTGAACATTTAAAGATTTTTTCACATAAAAAAATCAATTTCAAAACCCAAGGAATTTCTTTTGTTGATAAAACCAAAACCGAATGCATAAACTTTTATAACTCAAACGATATAATTAAATATAAATAATAAAGCAATAATTACGAGAGTGGCTACCTTGTTATTTTCCAATTATGTCTACCATTCATAGAAAACTGTGGCTGTACAATATTGATCCATAAACTTCCACCACATGAACAGCAACTTTAGCATACATCTCTCTTTCATCATTTTGATTAAAAAACGCGATGGATTTGGACGACAGTAACTGGCTGGACCAACCGAATGCAACATTCGTCCGTGCAGGGAAAATAACTTTAATTATCGTAAACGACAGTCGACGGTGCCCGATAACGAGAGCACGATACAATATTCGACCGATAATTCATGTTACTATTTGCACATAGCGGCCGGGCGCTCGTGTCAATAGAAAATTAATAATTTATGATCCAGCTTTCACGTTACACGGTTACGTTACCGTCTAATTGTGAACAAACTTTAACCCACACCAGCACTCTACGTTTAGTTATACCTTACATACATTTCCCGCCGACTGTCAATAGTTGAAATAAGCCCACCCGTAATCTCCGAATTTATTTTAAACCGTGCATCGATACTTTAATAAATCCCGGGACATTCAAGTATTTTTATTGAACTATTGCGCCACTATTTTGCAACGCGTTTTATTGCCACCGCAGTGTATTTGCCGTGGCATTTTTTCTGCGGAACGAATTTCAGAATGTGATAGAAATAATTGCTGTTCATTCTTTATCTGTATTTACTTAAATACTATACTGTCTTAACTGAAATTCACTCTTGCTTGTACCTTATTTATTCTGTGAACTATGTATTTATGATGCTGATAAAAATTGTATATTTTAAATTGGTTATTTGTAATTTTAAAATTGCTGTAATTATAATTTTATTTTGACATAAATGTACAGCTCAATGTACAGCACGAAAGAATATGTGGAACATATTTTATTATACTATTAAATACGACTTTCAAACAATTAGAATATTAATATTAACTAAAAAGCAGGAAAAATTAAAGTTCAATGAAATGTAATTAGAATTATAATCAGTTTGGATTTTTGTTCACTGACTGACGCCAATACTAAGAACAGTAAAATTTTGGTTCTGTTTTCTCGTCTACTTTGATAAAGATGTAAATTTGTCGAGAAGTTCCGCAGACAGCTAACGCGTTTCGACTAACACGGCGCACGTGACGGGACGGAAATGTGAAAACGAAACGAAAACAGGAGGATGTACAAAAATTTCAGAATAATGAGGAGAAGAAGTCGAGCCAGATTGGATTAAGTTTTAATCAGAATTTTTTTCCATTCCGGGCGGAACGCTCTTCTCCTCGACCGAACACCACGTACTAACCACCCTCCGCTACGGTAATACTTTTAAGGTCTTAATTTCTTAATTTCTCGACTCTCGGTGCGGGTATCGCGGCCATATTACCAAGTTACCGAGCTAATCCTGTTACCGCTTCCAGGAACCACACTGTGAGATCCGCCGGTGTATTTGTCAACGTTACTCCCGTGTTACACCCTTCGTCAGACTAATTAACCTGGTCGAGTAGCTTCTTTTTATTAATCCTCTTTTTGTTTGAAAAACCCGGAGACTCGAGCGATGCGCCCGAGTGCATTCGCACGTTCAACATACTCTCTTAGATTCTAACAAGTTTTAATTTATATTTAAAATTATTTTCTTTATGTCGTACAAAGTCACATCCTGAATCATGTACGGACAATTTTACCCCAACCATTATTTATCTGCGAACACATCGAGCGAACACAAATGAACTCGAAAATCTTGTTTTGTCGATTTTATATAGGGTCAGATGCCAACAAAACAAAGATTTATGTTTTAAAAATGAACGATTTATGCGGTTATTTAGACTGCGGATCTACAGTATTTATTTCCTCGAATAATTTGAATATGTCGAGAACAACGTAACAACGTTATTCAATTTTCAAAAGTCTCCACAGTATCGATCATTTTTATGAATGAATTTGAAAAATCAGAGAAAGCGTCACACTATATTCACGCACAGCAGTGTGTTACCCCGATGTACAGGGTGTATAAAAAGTATGGTCATCCTTTTAGGGGTGAATCTACACCTCTGGATCGGTGAACATTTGTAAGAGAAACTTGTCGGAAAATTGTTTACAACAAAGAAAATTGTTGTTAAAGTTTGTTTTTACATCAATACCTTCTACTCATCGAGAAGAGAGAAAGTTTGAAAGGAGCCACATGTCGCAAACAAATAGTTATTGAGATATAGTATGTTAAAGTTCTTGCAAAATTTGATTGTGTAGAATTACAGTGAGTGTAAAAAGAATTCGTACGCCCTTTAAAACAGAATAACTTTTTTATAATTGTACCAAACAAACAACCTGATTTTTTATAATCAATTAGAAGCAATGGTTTACGAAATGATATGCAGAAAAGATTCTCTAAAAATGATAATTTACAAGGTTACATGCAAAAATAAAAAAGGCATTTTTTAAAACTATTTTATTTGGGCCTCTAAAGAAAATTTAAAATATATGTTTTGTAGGCAAGTTTCTCTTTCAAATGTGCACTGATCCAGAGGTGTAGATTCACCCCTAGGATGACCATAACTTTTCATACATCCTGTACAGTTCGAAGATAAAGATTCACGCAACGAATCTTAACCAGTGAAGTTTTAAAATTACTTATTCAGTTGCGAGCGTAAAGATTAAATGCAAAGCACCTCGCAAGTCCATTCCACTTGTCTCCTCGCTCTTCCTCCTCTTTCCTGTCCCGATTATTCTTCAACATCTTTCGCCGCCATATTTTCTCTCTCTCTCTCCTTCCGTAAAGTGCAAGGAGCGATAGAGAGAGAGAAAGAGAGAGAGAGAGAGAGAGTGGGGTACCGGTGTGTGTGTGCGTGCACCATGAAACGAGGCTTGTACTGCAAGGCGCACATGCGGCACTGCAGCTGCCGTTGCTGGCGTACAAGCGCTGTAATTTACCGCCGGTACAATTAGTTTGCGTATATGAACCAGAGGCCGTTCGGTGTAAACTATGAATTCGTATCTGCTCGGTACACACGCCAACGTGTACGTTGCTCGTGGATTGCGATTAAATGCAAATTGTCGAAGGTCCTTCCCTAAAGACCCCGGCCGGGGGTATGTCTCTGGACACACAGCGAACGTCGACGATTCGCCGGTGCCGTTAGGTTCTCGCGGAAACAGACGCGAAATTGTCGCGTGAGTACCGCCGCGGAATACGCCGATTTCTTATTCCAGCAAGAGCCCTAGGCGCTCTCTCGACCACCGTGGCCCGAGCCGTTAAATTTCAATGAGTCCAGAAACGAGCCGGCTCCGGTTTCCGTCGATTTCAATTTGAGATGGTCTCGGCTCCCGTTGTTCCTTAGTTAGTCGGAAACTCGACTGCGCGCTCCGCTCCGGACCGCGCGGCCCTTTCGCCCAGGATCATTTTACAGCCACGGCCACCCGGGATCCTTGAATGGACAATTTTTGACGGGGATTTTCACGTCATCCCACCGAATAATTTCATTAAATTGTTCGGGACGACGCGCGACGCGACCGGTGGAACAGGCCCGAATAATGGTACTCGGTCGTCCGTCCATTGTTTGGCGGCGGATGTCTCGTGGGATGAAGTACTCACGGATGAAAATGCGATTCCGGAGCTACGTGTACAATTCAGAATCAGTGGAAGAGAGCGGAGATAATAAGATAACCAACGTGGTTAGAATAGAACCCGTCGTTTGGGAACAAGCGTCTCTTTCGTCTTTTTCTCTCCCTCTCCCACCGCGTCCCCCGCCCTCGCAACCCAAAGACATCTTCCAAAGGTATTTCTTGTGTCAAATAGAATTACTATTACGACGGCGGGGATGCAGTTTTAAAATGCTCCCAGAGCAACGTGTATTAGACCGTCATTTCCGCGATTCAATTGGAATTTTGTCCTAGAGCTCGATAGAATTTCGACGAATTCTGGAACGCGTATCGAAGTCCCGATGTTAATATTCGAGCACCTAATTGATTTCCACTACCATTGATAAATGACTAAATAGAATGTATAAGATTTTAAGGTGTGCATCTGATTAATTTTCGCCTTCAAGGTCACTTCGAGGTCATCGTGTGTAGGTCGTTGAAGTCGTCTTCACGCCGACTGCCGCATCGCGTTCTAAAAAGTACATGTTAATATGCAAGAAATAACATGACCTTGAAAAATTTTTCTATCACTTAAAACCATGTAAATTATATTCATTACACGAGTTTAAATTAGCATTAACGGGAAAGAATAAATATTTTGAAGATCAATCGACCGAAGTCGCTCGCGGAGGGTTAATACGCAATCGTTCATATCCATTAGAATATTAAAAAACTTTTATCGAATATTCGAAGCGCGTCACGCTTAAAGAGAGAATGTTGTGCGGCGGTGATGTATTCGGTGTCGTTATTCATTGATTTTTGACAGCTGATTTGGCGTGCTCGGCGTGTAAATGTCACCGGGCACGCGACACGCAAGAAACCGCCTGAAAATAATAGTCCGACCCGTAAAAATATTTTTGCAACGATTAGCCCGTTCAATTAAGCGGAAAAATCGCGAGCGATCGGGATCGAGCACGCCGACAAAGGGCGCGGTTTTGTATATTAGCTCCGGTTCCCCCCTCGTTCCGGGCGAATCAAATATTTCATCCGAATTTCTGGCGCATCGGGAGTCGACTGGTTTTGATCTTGAAGAATATTTTTACGCGACAGTATACACGCGCGACGCGAATGGATGTCAATTTTCTGCCTCAGGGCACTCGTAATTACGGGATGAACATTCGAAGCCTGTCGGTTTCCGATTGGAGACAACTTCAAAGGGCTCTTTCATCGGAGTTTACAACACTCCGCGGAGAGCGTAGTGCAAAAGGACTCCGAGTGGATTTCCATTTTTTTCACTCGCATCTTCCCTAATCCCCCACACACGCTCCTTTCTTGGTCGCGGCCTTTCGAAATGCTTGAACCGTAAAATTGCTGGTAGAATAGCATTAAAGCCGAAGTCGGCCTTCCACCTGCGACCTGCGAACCCTTCGCCTCGCAGACGCTGAGAATTTTTCTGAAAACTCATCCGTAAACTTAGGCTTGCGCTGCCCGGTGACTTAGGACTTCTACTTTTAACACGTTGTACGCGGGGCGAGTTCTACCCCTGGGGAAAATATCATTGCAATTATTCATATCTTTACCGTGAAAAATATTTCCATTAACGGTAAGTGCAATCAGATAAAACTCGTTGTGTATAAAGAAAATATGAATACAATAAAATTCTTACGAAGTTAGGATCCTTCATAGATGCTTAATCAGATACGAAACTTAGCAAAGGTTGCCAAGACCCAAAGGGTTAATAGGTTGCAAATTTTCTTCAAAAATTTGTTCATAACTTCATCGCGTGAACGAATGAAGCCTGCTATTTCCGAGACGGTGGGTAATTTCAGCTGCCGCCGAATTAATATTGGAGTTAGGACCCTAGAAGTTAATTTATTAGCTGGCGTTTTAGCAAACACGTGCTCTTCTAGCGTTCTGGCTGGAAACTCATAAACCTCCTGATGTCATAATCCTCTGGATGTGACGCAACAGTCAATGTCACCCTCTATATTGCCGACGGTTTACCAATTTCTGATGGACAGCGCCGATCGATTGTTTTACATAGTTCGTTCGTACTATGTTTTGACGGAAAATAATGGAAATAACATTTTTGAAACATTACAGTGTGAGAATACAATTTTTATTGAACCTGAAGGAAAACATTCAATAAATTATTCGTACTTTCACTTATTGTTACTTGACTGGATTCAACTTTTTTATACCTTTGAACCTGTTCCAACCACTTTCAGGTTGTCATCATTAACAATAATGATCGTATCTTTTTAAATACATTGCTGCTAGATGACGTAAATGTCTTCGTTATTCTGTATCAAAACCAGTTTATATTGATGCTAGCTTCTTATTCAGGTTATCGCCATTTTATTATTTTTTAAAATATATTGTTATCGAAAGACATCTTAGTTATGTCACACAACCAGTTCGTATTGGATCTAACCTCTCATTCAGGTTGTCGTCGTTAACAATAATGATCGTGCAATGATTCTATATAGTTTTGTTAAATATATTGTTGCTAAGTGGAGTAAATATCTATTTTGTATCAGAACGAAAGGTTGACCAGTGAGATGTAATCGCGAGGAATTACGCTCGAATTTGTTGTAGCCATTCGCAATCTGAAAATTTGTAACGCCAGAAAGTTGAAGACACTGTGTCCCTGAAGACATTAATAACAGCAATGGAGCGGCTAACCTGCCTCTTCCACGTACCAGGTAACACGAATTTCGTATTCCATGGAGCTTTCATGCTGATGGAGTTAAACTAAGTGCAATTTGCGCTTACTGGCCGTCATAACGTGATGGTGTATCACGACGATTGGAATACGTGTCTCATCCGCACCACTTAGGCGATGCGTTTCTGCGTTTCTTTGTGCTGCACCTTTACAAAAAAGTGTTACCCAGTCTCCGAATGGCAACTTGAACAAATTGGCAAATAGTTAGCTCGAACGAGATCTTAGAAATTTTATGTCAGAGACAAAGGAATCATTCTTGCATGGAATTACTTAACTAGTGCACGCTTGAATTATGCGTTCTGAAGAAAGTGGAAAGATTCTTTTTGTCATCAATATAAACAGTTTTGAATTACAAAAGTTTATCTTCCTCTGTGATTGTGGTGTAATTTATATATTTATTTGAGATATTAGATTATGTTATAAAAAATTGTTATATAAAACTGTAAAGGTATTAACACTAAACCTACCGAAAACTACAAACGATTAAAATGTTTTACCTTACAAAAGTGACAAGGCTCCATTGACATAGATTTTGTGCAATTTTCACTACAATTTGTGCTTGGATAAAGAAATCTTCATAATGCGTGAACTTCATGTCAATAATTGTAAGATGAAAAATATAGAACCGGTCATTTGACCGGCAATAGTCAGTTTAGTGTTAACGAAATTTAAAGATACCATTACATTATTTTTGATTTGTGAAATTTATTAAAAAAGAAGAACTACATTTAATTTGTATTATGAGTAAAACGCAATTGATGAAACTAGGCGAGAATCCCAAAATAGTAGAATTATTTTTGAGGACCGCATGGAGGTTAATAGGTTTCCGGTAGGTAAAGTGTTACGAACCAATGTTGCCATTCGGATAATTGAATACGAAACGACCAGTAACGCGAATAAACCTAAGGGTCAACAATCGAAAACGCGGCCGGTGAATGGAGACGCGGCGAATCGTAAAACGTTTAATAAAATTGAAATGGTGGTAAAACGGACAACCACGATTTGACGCGACCAACGCCTCGCCCTCGCAGTGAACGCTTCGATAGATTTGATTTCATATTGTTTGCCGTTTAATTATATTATACACACGCTCCATTCCGGCTTCACGCGACCATTAACGGTTGTGGGCACAGAACACGCTCCATTATACAATGTGCTGTAGGGTTTATACAAAAACCTGCTTTTGGAAAAAAAACCGGTTCCCCAGAAAAACCCATTTAAAGTTGATTTCCGAATTATAAAAATTGATCCACATAAAGTAGGTTTTAAAAATTGATCAATCCTAACATCTGTGAGAAACGATGGAAGAGACTAGAAGGTATTCAATGCGTCAGGGATGAAAAAAATCCAATCATCGCGGCAGTTGATACGATGTCTCCGATGACATGTCCCCGATTACGAAATCGCGCTTGAAGTATGAATTAATAAACTGTTCTTCCGCATTCGATCCTTTAATGGCGACAGTCATTTAGTATTCTACTAAACGAAGAAATTTTAAAATACACGTTGAACTCTGCAATCACATGACAGGATGTCGTCGAGAATGGTGACAGAGAAATGCGATCTAGGTTAATTCGTCTGAGGCTGAAATGTATACATGCCCGGGTTTTTTGTCGTGGCACTAGAATTTAACAGAAAATGCCTGGTAACGATTAACAGAGGTAATCCTGCAGAGATTGCCCTGGGAATTACGACTCACTTCAATATGTATAAGCCTGGCTATTAACTACGATAAAATATTGATCATAACGTTGAACGTTGTGTTCTATAATTAAAGAGCGAGTACTTCACCCGGTCGTTCCCCGGAAGAACATGATTTATAATTTGTTCGCGCGCAAACTTATTTCGGAGCACCAGTTTTCAAGACTTAATAAAGAAGTGTAACGATACTTCCGAGATTTCTGCTATGACGATGGCTAATTGATAGATTTCATGTATTTAAAAAACTAGAAAGGCATTTAACGAGTTTGATTACATTATTTCCGACTTGCGAAAATTATCGAAAGATGGATTACATTTTTATTTAACTTCTGTTGACTAATTAATATTTCGTTTCGTCCGAAATGTTTGAATACAAGGGGTTAAACATTTTTTCGCATATATTTTTCTTACATCCCGAAGTATAAACTCGGCAAATTTCCAAGCGACAGGGAATGAAACATGCCGGAGTCCGCCATCGGTAAATCTGCTATTCGGCTGGATTTCACAGCTACCCTGTTCGCGGTTGGTCCGTCGAAGAAGATAGAAAGTGGTAACGGGATACCTAACCGGGACGGAACTTAATTTTCATGCCGAACAACTTTTAATCAAGTTCGAGAAATTAGAAGGAAACCTCGACAAGCGTTTCCTCGCTCAGCGACTTTCCTTCCTTCGCTCTTAGCCAGGGCCCCCTCTGTTCGTGTCTTCATTTCATACCCTCTTCTTTAGTCTGTCTCTCCGCTCTTTTTTTTCTCTCTCCACCGATACCTTCATAGTTCTTCCCACCTTCTTTGCTGCCCCGGGAACAGGATGTTGGGAAAACTCGATAAGCAGGAAATGGGCAAGTTGGCTAACTTCATATGCCCACGTTCCCGGTGATATCGAGAGGTCAAGAGGAAACTCTGTATTTCTCCTGTCCCTTTCCCAGCCCGTCTCCTTTTTTCTCTCTCTCCACATTTCACTCCCCCGACAATGCAGTTAGACGCCCTACACTGCACTCCAACTTGCACTTCCGTTCTACAATTTCGAATTCTGGACTGCAAGTGCTAATTTCGTTTTGTTTGAACGAGGTTTCGCTTAGGAAATATTCAAGCAGGGTCAGTATCCCCTTGTGTCAATAACTGGGTACCCGGGTATTCACCTTCAATTTCTTTTCAAAACTTGTTTAACGTTTTTGTTGACACATGGCAGTATTATTGTAGATTTTTATGTTCTTGGATCACTGGACTGCGTGCTTGACGTATTTATGGCAAAAAAGAGTAGCTGTAATTTCAAACAGTCTGAAGAGATTCAATGTGTTATTTTCGCTGTAGTAAAATGATTAAAGGAAGAAAGAAATTCCTAAGTGGTTCCTGTTCCTTGCAAGGGGTGTGAACAATTTTTATTTTGCATAATGAACGCAGATTAATTTAAATTTGAGGTGTAAAAATAAGTTTGACAAGAAAACCTACGTGCCTAAGGGTCTTCTTTTCTTTTCACAATGTTACTAACATCCTCGTTATACAATATACTCTGCAATACTCTGTATATATAATATGCATTATATTGTAATAAATCTCATAAGAAATTTCGTAATAGAAAAAAAAATTGTGACGAAAGTGCAATTTGAAACAGTGGACCGATTGGAAGAAGGAGGGAATTTCTAGTTGGCTTTTGTGTCTTGCAATCGACGAAAACAATTTATAACTTCTTCCAGAAGTGACCATTCTTGAGAGAAAGCTGGAGGAAGAGGATCAATGCTTCTCCTCCCGCGTCATTGGGATTTAATGCGCAGATCAGGAACACACGAGGTGTCCGCGGTCAGCCTTCAGCCTTCAGCCTTCATTCCACCGGCAACTTCCTGTCCAGGCAGCTGCCACCTATTCGAAATTTCGCCTGCTGGATTATGTTCAACGCTTTGAACAGATTCGAATCGAACCGTTGCGTCGCGCTCAGTCATGCAACGTGACATTATGCTAATTTCATGGTCATTAGCCGGTCGCGAGGATACCCGAATCAAGCCAAGTTAAATTACGAATAATTACAGTCCTACCTAGGAGCGTGGAGTCACGAGTCTCCATTTGACCAGAAGTTGCGGCCACGGACGGACCAGGATAGTTGATAAAGGATTATTGTCCGGATTTTCGTGAGATGATCGTTTCTTGATCGACCGATCCCGGACTGTGGCCCAACGATCGATCTTCTTCTGGATCTTCGTCGTCATTTATTCAACAGCCTTGTCTACCTTGTAATAGTCCTTTGAATACCGAAGCTCTACAGCTGAGAATTTTCCAATTGAAAAAAATGTTTACGAAACAATGTAACAAATTCTGAAATTATTATTCAACCCTGGAGCCAGGACCTTTCTTACAACTGTATAATTAGTGATGTTATTCACAGCTTTATTTATCAATTTTTGGAAATATATTTTCGTAGATACTTCAGTTTGAAGACCAAAACAAAATTTTAAAAAATTTTTTAAATACGATGTAACAAATTATGAAATTATTATTCAACCATTGGATGGAGTACCATTCTTACAATTTTAAAATTGATGATGTGATTCCCTGCTTGAACGTTCCTGGTTAAAAGATTAGAAGACACGGCATTAGTTCAGATCCTCGGCTTTCCTCAATCGATGCAATTGCGTATACGTGACGTTCGTCCGGCTTTCAAGAAAAAGAAACGACAGTCGGATTTAGAGTAGCTTATACACGTCGAGCGTGTGCAACATTGAACTGCATCCGATACTCTGAAATCCAGCAACAAGCCGACTTTATTGAATCCGTTCTGGAACAAGGTGGTGCAAAATTAAACGGATTATTCAACAAATTTCTGCCGGAACCTGGCGGATTCGCGAATGAGCTTTCAGGAAAAGCGAGGAAATAATCGCCGCGGGGGAATTTTCCGGCGGATGAAACGGGACGATGAAAAAAAAAACCCGGGGGAGGAGGGCTTGAGCGGGACGGAGGAGCGAGGAGGGTGGGGGAAGGGAAGGGAACATCGAAATTGAAAAACAAAGAGCAGCAGGCGAAATTGAAGCAATGGAAATGATATAGAAGCTCGATACCACCCGGGGAAATTCCCCGGGACGTGCGGTATGCGAATATTCCAGTTGCCTGCGCCAATGCGACGCGGTTAAATCTAGCTTACAAAAGGTACAGATAAAAAGTTCTTGGGCCGTTGATGCGTGTTTATACTAAAATAATATTGAAATTCATTGTCCACGGGATTAATGTGTTGGCCATGCAACAGAGTCCATTTCAAGTAGAAACCGTGTTTCATTTACTGATTCAATAAAAAAGCTCCAAAAAATATTTGAACTCGGCTCAAATATTTGAAATTCAGCTTTTCCACTTTTGACGACAGTTGTCCAGTGAGCTCCTCGCATTCGATGCAAACAATTTTTATTTTATTGTTCATGTGGATTAAAACATTCCTGTTTCGACAAGCCAGTGGTAAATCAGCGCGTACTCAAACTTCAAACTTCAAGCTCAGAACTTTAAATTTCGTGACTCCCGAACACATTTGCTTATCAGGTTAGTATGCGCATACATTGACTATCAAGTCTACGCATTTACCCAATTAACACATTTACTGTAACACGTACATCAGTTCACGTGCAGGGCCGCCATTGCCATGCTGAATCCCGCGCCATAAGCCACACCACTTGAGGACATTCGAGGAAGACTTTCGCGAAGGAGAACAAGAATTCACCACCAGCCGAAATTATAAAAGAGAGAACAGGGACGGCAGTTTCCACATTCCCAGATTACACGTACCCTTTTCCCCTTAAATAAAACCCTTGCACTTTTCTGCTGCACACTATGTCGGCCGCACGACGCTCTCCATGTTCTGGAAAAATGGCATGAAATGCTGTCAGACAGTTTTATCCCCTAAATCTGTAGCATCGCATTTATGTTAAAGATGTTCGTACTTTGGTGGGGATTTCCGAAGTGGCTGAGAAAAATTCATTATTTTCTGAACATATAGTTTTCTTTGGTTTTGAACAAGCTTCAACAACTTGGTGTTTAGCATTTTATCTGTTGTTTATGAATTTTCGGAAATATATTTGTGTCTACATTTGTTAATCTTATCGCATAATATTTACAATATAAAAAGATTTTAAGAATTTCAATATTTCTACCTTATTAGAACTATTAAGAGAATAAATCAATATCTATACGCAACACCTGGTCTGTGCAATCGAAGCAAATAATTTCTATTTCACTTCATCATGAAATCCCTCAGACACTGAAGGTCCTGAAACACGATTATAAAATTGGTGTTGACCAGATAAAAATTGCCTGCTGCTGACCCAAACACATAGCCTCAGCGTTGTTATAATTAGGGGTTAATTCGGTATAAAGTTTTTTGCGAAGCGCAAGATATTTCCGCGAGGAGCCAGAGGTAGGATACGCATTCGAAACCGAGTCCCATTCCGTCATTCATTAAAGTTGCGTGGGGTAATTTGATCCATCACTTTTAAGTGGGAGAAACTTTTCTTCGGCGACCGTCGACATCTCACCTCACAGAATATTTCAATGACCCCATTAGCTTCGACGCTTGATGCTGTCCCAAAGGGAGAACGTCCCAAACGCCTTGAGAAGGTGTCGTTACGACGAAGGCTCATAGAATACACGAGCGCATATTAGATTTACATGTAGATAGTGCTCAAGCAGCCGGCTACAACGGCGAGCGGGTGGAAGCGTGTCGGTCTACTCGCGCCAAACACTTTACACCAGGACTTCGAGGAGACCCTGGGGCGCGAATTGAAAATCAGGACTCGAACGCGAGATAAGATGGAATAAATTAGGGAACGCGTAGACGAGTCCGTGACTCGGTCTCTCGGAGAGACACTCTTGCTGTGTCTCCTGGTGATCCGGGCCACAATTCCAGACTCCCAAAACTTATCAATCCTCTGAAATGGGCATCACCTAGAATCCTTTACCTGATCTCAACTTTCTCTTTCTATCTGAAACAATTGCATGTTGCATTCTTTGAAATGCTGTTGTTTGGTTGTAATTAGTGCGTTCGGACGCGTCCGGGGCGATTTTCTTTAAGGTATCATATCTTTTCTTTATGATATCATATATCATCATTAGACAGCGGATTTTATGCATTTATGGCAAAAATGAGTAGGTGTTATTTAAAACAGCTACTGCTGTTATATAATTTTCAACCTATTAAACATATTAAGAAAGAAAATAAACGTCTATTTCATTCCAGTTTGTTGCAAATCAAATAGAAAGTTTTTATTTTGCATAAAGATCCGTTATTTAATTATCATATACAGTGACTCGTACTAATTATATTCGGACGCTCTCAAAAAACCGATAGCTTCTTTAATATTGGACTATACGATTTGAACTTTTTTGAGAAGCTACAGCAATTAGTTTACTACAGGATGTGAAAAGAAATTTTTCTAGATATTGCAATTGGTCGGAATTGCAGAGAAAATACTAGAAGTTGCATTCTACAACTTTTTTACGTGGGCCTATATTGAAAATTTAAAAAAATACGTTTTGTAGACCTGCGTCAATTATATGCATTGCGAAATTTTTATTGATATCGGTTGATGCAGAAAAAAACGACAGACATTGAAAGATGTAAGAATTCTTAGATTTACTGCCGTTATAGGCCGAAAATCGTGAGAATCTGCAATTTTTATCATCTTTAAATTTTGTAGCTCATTGTAACGTCGACCGATATGTTTCATTCACATCGATCTACAAAACGTATTTTTTAAATTTTCAATATAGGCCCACATAAAAAAGTTGTGAAATGGAACTTTTAGTATTTTCTATACAATTTCTATACAATTCCGACCAATTGCAATTTTCGAAAAAGTTCCTTTTCACATCCTGCAGGAAACTAATTGCTCTAGCTTCCCAAAAAAGTTTGAATCGTATAGTCGAATATTAAAAAAGTTACCGCGTTTTTTAGAGCGTCCGAATATTAATGGGAGTCACTGTATAAAGAAAAATTCCGGAATTTTTGTCGTTTATCCTGGCTCCGCGATTTTAGAGATGGCAACCCTAGTTGTAACATAATTTCGCTGGACGTTCTAAAATTTAGGAAGTAAAATTTCAACGGGTAGGGACGATTTATTCACATAAATTGGTCGACAAAATCGCATTATTCAGTACCATATCTCTGCTACATGTATTCTTTAGATTCCAGCTAATGCAGCAAGCTGCCATCGAGTACAATGTCCCAAGAGCACGATATCCCTCAAAGAACCATCATTTTTGTTTGGAGAAACGTCGTAAGCCAGCTCGGACAGACCGGAAATCGAGAAACGGAATTGTCCACGCACTTGAAATCCCCGCAGCATTCACTTTGTTAAATGGCGTGTACTGCCGTTTGATGTTGATGCGTTCTTGAGCGGAAATAAATAACAGAAATAATCGCGTCGCATGCATTCACCGGGTTCGCTAGCAAACCATTTTGAGATACGCCGGACCGGAGCCAAGCTGAGTCGAGTCGCGTTTGCGAATACGCGCTTCTGTTGTGCTTTTTACTCGCCGTAAACGGCTTTAACACCTTCCCAGCAGAATCATTAAAGACGTCCAGGGCCTGTCTTCTTACGGTGCGTGAAACACACGCGACTCCGCGGCCATAACGTCGGAACTTTATGTTCCGTTTAGTGGTTACGTGAATGCTGAAACTGCCTGTGTACTGTTCCCGGAGATACTGCCCGGATGATAGCTACCGGATTAACGGAGCCGCGTAGTATTATTCGCTGTAACGCGGCAAGAAAAATAAAGAATTACAACGGCCTCGTAGAATAAACCGTAACTTCACCCCACTTTACGTTACGGGCGGCACTAAAAAGGGTCTCATCTATGGAACTTGTACCCTTCGATCAATGCAACATGCACTGGAAATACCATTAAAACCTGGAATTCCCATTTTCGCTCGCCATCGACTCTCCACGAATTATGGTCTCGAGATAACGAGACGCGGATTCCGTGTCTCAGCGTATGTAGAATGTTGCGCGTAAATATGTTCATCAGCTCTCACTCAAAAAAGATATGGCTATATTTATATCATGAATAAAATATTACTATTCACCACACAAATTTAGGGTGGGAAGTAGAAACCTTCAACTTCTTTACGATCGTATTGTAATTTCATATACAGTGAGTGTAGAAAGTATTCGCACGCCCTTTAAAACAGAATAACTTTTTTTATAATTGTACCAAACGACCTGATTTTTTATAATGAATTGGAAGCATTGGTTTACGAAATGATATGCAAAAAAGATTTTTTAAAAATTATAATTTACGAGGTCACATGCAAAAGTAAAAAAGGCATTTTTTAAAACTTTTTTATTTGGGCCCTTAATGAAAATTTAAAATATATGTTTTGTAGATCTATGTTAGTTACACACATGCTGAAAATTTCAACGAAATCGGTTGACGCAGGAAAAAAACGACACGCATCGAAAGATGTACGATTCTGTGGATTTTAAGCAGAAACCGATTAAAAGTCGTATAAAACTACGATTTGTAACAGCTTGTAGCTGTGTATCTACTAATATTTTAAATTTTCATTAAGGTCCCAAATAAAAAAGTTTCAAAAATGCCTTTTTTATTTTTGCATGTAACCTCGTAAAATATAATTTTTGGAAAATTCTTGTTACATATCATTTCGTAAACCAATGCTGCTGATTGCTTACAAAACATCAGGTCGTTTGATACAATTATAAAAAAGTTATTCTATTTTAAAGGGCGTCCGAATACTTTATAAACCCACTGTAATTCTCTAAAGTACGAAATTAAGAATAAAACGCACGTTGTCGAATTGACACGCGTAAAGCAGGTTTCACAGGAATTTTAATGAGACAATGACCTAACCGCGTATTCTAGCAAATTCGATAATTTGTGTAGTGAGGATTTCTCGTCTGGCATTCTTCCGGAAAGTTTATAGCTCGGCCGAATTATTAGGCGACCTATAAATCTAATGAGTAACGAGCTACGAGATCTTGTTGCACCATTTGTAACCATTTCCCATTCAAAGTATTCGTCGATTTTTTTCGTATTTTCTTTCGGACGGTTTTGCCGAAAGAATGCTGATTTATGGGGTCGTGGAGGTCCGCCGGTAATTCTCCGTTTAACTTTTCTGAACCACGAAGCGACGATTGGAGGACAGTTTATTCCCAACGCATTGGAGGAGTCGCGTGTTTACACGGACACGTACTAAATCCTACCATGAAATGGGGATTAGTAAAGCAAGCAGAGCGGCTGAAAGCGGTCGGTATATCTCACGGTGGGCAATCGATAACGAGGTTGGAAATTATTCGGCAGTCTGTGCCTTCTTTAGAATCAGCCATTTCGTGCACGGAGGATAATACGGAAACTACAGTGGATCCAAAAAGCATTTAAGCACCGCACTTCCTATTCTCGAAAAATTGTCGATAATTTAAATTATCATCATTTCGGAACAACAAAGTGTACAATCATGTGCCTGGACTCAAAATGCAGACTTCCCAATGCAGTGTTCATTTTCCTCTAAAATATTTTTCACATGCTGTGTCAGGTGCGAAACTGAAAACCCATTTTTCCTAAAAATTCCTGCACATTCGAACGTCTCTAAAAACTCTCAAAAATTGTTCCTTTTTACAACGACTCCTTAAAAATCGATGTACGATTTTTTCACTGTAGGGCAAAAAATTGAGGGCCGAGTAGTAACTTAACAATTCCATAACCCACTGTATCCTCGAAACTTTTTTTATTAGCTTTAACATGTCTCACAACTATGTTGAGAGGAATTAATTTGATTTTGTAAAACACTGCTTTCCCTTGTGAAATGTTTGGACAAGCATTATAATACCACTGCATAGGAGTTTGCATGAATTATTACTTCGGAACAAATTATACAAGATAAAGCGCAAAGCGTGATCAACCTGGATTATTCTGTTGTTAGTAGGTCAGTCGATAGGTGTATTCGAGTAATATTAAATTTTATACTAACATTGCGAGAATTTGTTTGCTTGATATTATGCAAAAATAATCATACGTTTATAATAATTCGTAAATTCAAGTTACATTTATTTTTAATAAATATACGAGCGGACGTTGTGAATGAGCGAGTGGAAGCCACTATCAGAAAATTGAATCACTTAAGGACCGATCTGACAGAGTAATAATTAAATAGAACTGAAATAGAATCCAGAATCAGCTGCGGTTCCGTTTGAAGACGACCCTGACTGGTCCCTTAATAATCCTTGACCAGGTTTTCCTGAAATATATACGATTCCCATGTTGCAACATCGCATACCTGATCGTTCAAGGAAGCCAGTTCTCATAGAACGCTCGTAATGCACTAGGGCTACCCACAGACCCCAAACACAAATTTATTCCATTTTCCAACTTCACACAAACAAACAATTTCATCCTGTATATGAAGTTAATGTGATAATAGTGTAGGATACGAGGAAAAAGAGGAACCGGGAACCTCTAAAGCTTCTTAACGTAAAAGTGCGTTCTCTATACAGGCTAACAAGCGTAACTAAAATGTTTATCTCAATGAAATTAACATGGAATTGTTAACAATATCACCTGAGATTATTTTGTCCTGGGAACGGTATGAGAACTCTGCATAAAAAAGGATTGCGCATCTCTGGACTGCGGATACAGTTTTAAACATTTAATAACATAAAATGAACAAAAATCGAAATATTCTAGGTTGGACGAAATCTTTTTAAATTACATCTACTTATTCCCGTGACAAATGAAACAGCGATTTCCGCCATGTATAACCGATTGCTGCTCACAGCAACCGATTTCGACGAAATAACCAGAGTGTATAGAATTGACAGGCATCTCGAAGACTTTTTTTAAAATTTTGTTTATCGTCGGAAGACGCTTGTCTCGGGTAACGAACGCATAAAGACACCAATCAAAGGCTCGAGTCGCCTTTATAGCGGGATAGCTCTCGCACGCCGCGTTGAAAATAAAATAAACTGTCCGGCTGAAAGGTTCCCCTAAGCGAAACGGGTTTTCGTTTTCGGCAAGCGGGCCGCGTATAAATCATCTCGAAATCGAGACCGGTCAGAATCGCAAGGCGTGCGCGCAGACACGCGATCAGCCGCGCGGTCTGCCGTCATTGAAAGTCATTCGTCTTCCTCGCGGCGAGAACCGGCTACGATGGGGCCACACTTATCTCGCTTATCAATGAAAGCAACCGGAAGATCCGGCGGAGCAGTGCCAAACGATAGGATAGATGCGAATCGAATGATGGATGCGCGCCGAACGTTTTGCATACCTCCTTTCCCACATCACTTAAACTTGAGAATATATCACTTGCTTAACCACTCGGCCTCCCCTCCCCCCTCGTCTTGCATCGGTCCACGACGTCTCTATGAATTGATTCCATTCCGGTCTCATCGTTCATAATCATTTCTTCGCTCAGCAAGCTCTAATTGCGAACACCATCGTCTTCTTCCGGTTCGATAATCTTTTTCATAAGTGGGATGCAATTTCGAGACCAAGAAACGTACGGGGTGTCGAGAAATTATGCTTACAAACAGTTACAGAGTGATTCTACGCCTTGGGATCGGCGGAGATCTGTTAAGAAAGTTCTCTGCAAAAATTAATCTCGACAGACTTTTTCAAGGTCAAATTATGTTCCGATTGTATCGTGGTCTACGTGGAAACATGGGTAAAAAATGGACCGTTCTCTTGAAAATTGACGTTAAAGTTCTAATAACACAAACTTATTTGATTCAGAATTTCAACGCAATATAATAGATCAATTGTGACTCCCATTTCTCATGGTAATGATATAAAAATAAAGTAAGATTTCATCATTAATGTTGGTTGATCAACACATTATCTTGTGAACCGTTCCTGGTATTTCCTGCAAATGCGAGTATCGCACAAGGAGATCCCCAGTCTAGTTATAGCATTTGTATAGTGGGAGTGGGGGGAGAGCTGCTATTGTGACTGGTGGTGTATCTCGCCTAACTCGACCAGATCTTTCCTTTAGTCGTCGTATTTGATCCCGAAACTGTGCGAATCGCCGAAGAAAAGCTTTTTCGACCAAAAGGAATGGCCACGAGCCAGGAGCCTGATGTGTTTACCGACATAACAAGGTCAGTTATTCCAGCCACAAGAGCAGGCCACCAGCATTCACGTTATCGGTTTATCGAATTACACAGTTCTTATACTAATTACGTTAACTTTTGCACAAAACTGCGCCTGCCACTAGAGATTATTCGAGCATACCGTCATCAAGTGTAAGAATATCAAATGTAAAACAGTGGAAATATTTAAGGGATAAGCGTAACTCTAATTTTGCATAAAAATCCAGGCCAGTAATGCAATTGCAAGCAATTTTCAAACCTGTTCTGGTTTCAAAGTTTCTTTTAGTTTGCGATATTTTCGGTGGAATTATCACAGTCGTTTTAATTACTACAAAAAGGAGCATCGATCGCGGCGTTGATCCGACGCGATTGGCAAGTAGGCTCGAGGGTAGTAAAAGTCGCAGACAGTAAAAGGGGGCGAGACTAAAAAATATCCTCGTAAAAATTGACAGAATGCAAAGGATGTTGGCAGGGGATTAAGCCGCATCGCGACAGAGACCAACGGGGAAATTCCTCACTTAAATATAGGCTGGGCAATTTTGGGGATTTCCACCCTAATCGTGCTACGGCCGGATGAAAAACTGCTCTTATAAAACGTGTATTGGAAAAGCACTGTCACGCGCTTATAAAGTGGAATGGATGATACGGCATTATCAGGGGCTTACAGGGGGTAGGTGATATAACTGTCAACTTAATCGTTCACGCACCTCTCGGGGAGTCATATTTGGTGGTATTAGAATTATTTAATTTCCGTTTCATCCTTTTCCCGTGGGAAGTCCTTTGACGTAGTAGTAATCAAACGCCGCCAGAATCCTCTAATTTAAATTAACACTAAACCTACCACTGCCGGTCAAATGACCGGTCTTACATTTTTAGATTTATCTTACAAAAAATGGTTCGATCAATTTCTTTATCCAAACACACATTGCAGTAAAAATTGCACGAAATCTAAATATATAGAGGCTTGTCATTTTTATCAGCGAAACATTTTAATCGCTTTCAGTGCTCGGTAGTTTTAGTGTTAAGAATGTTTAATTACATTAGAAAAATGTTCAAAATATTCTAGAGTATACTAGAATACACATTTGAATACAGTAGAATATACTAGAATATGCTAGAATATACAAGAATATAGTAGAATATTCTATAATATGCGAGAATATACAAGAATATACTAAAATAAGTGTAACAAATGCTGCTAAATAATTAATTTATACTCACTAACAATTTCATGAGAGAATTATCGAAATTCTTCTGTAAAAATCTGATATACGAAATAAACAATCCGCGGAACGATCATTTACCGCGCAGTTCCGGAAGGAAAGACTGTCCAACCTTTTCATCCCCGTCATCCAGAATTAGAGTAAAATGGGAACCAACAGTCCGTGCATGAAAAGGTCGCGTACAGCGTTCAATTCCCAAAAGCGAGAAAAGAACAACTTATTTATAGTGTCTGATTTTAGGATTCTGGGACGCACATATAAATATCCCCCGGTGAAACATTTTTTTATCGGGATCGGAACTTTCGACCGTGTTAAATTTGCATACTTCTTGGAATAAATTCCGGATAGACGATATTCGATTTCGTTCTGGATATCCGGGATTCACCCGGCCGATCGAGAACAAAACGCCACTTCCATATATAATTTCGTAAGCCATGCGAGCACTTACTGCGAAAGTATCCGAGGTATACCTACTGCCAATCGTTACGTGCCTTCTTCGCGAGATAACAGTACAGAGATTCCCGAGAGAATTCGCGAAATATCGGCTGCAGTTACATACATAGTTTCAGATATAAAACAGTCCCGTTCACTCAACCAAATTTGTCTAAACAATTCAGTTCTGTACATTTTTTTGTCAAAAGTGGGTCTTCAATTTCCTATCTGCTACACCGCGTAAAGATATCTTGGAAAAAAATGAACACTGCTTCAAAATGAGTCCAGCCAGGACGTACGATTTGTTTTTACGAAATGATGACAATTTAAATATCCACAATTTTTCACTCGTTGAAATACTTTTTGAACAAATCTTCTACACTTTTCATATTTTCGATTTCAAATATTCTCACTGGCCGATGAGCAAAAAGCTTGATTGACCATTAATTTATCTCCCTAACGGGGCATTCAATTTCCCGATATCGTTATCTTTAAACACTCTCTACCTCTTCCACGTCTTGATATTGGTTTCTGCTTCGAGCAACGGCAAATGAAGAAAAATATCCCAATTCGAGCAGGCTGTTTCACTTTCTGCAATCTCGAATCTGAAACACGTTCGGCTCGATTGCTCCTCTAATAGACAATTAGCGCTGACGAAAAGAAGCTCGAGGCCCCTATTTCGATATACATTTTCGTGGAAGAGAGCGCGGCTCATTAATACCGGGCAATCCTCGATCCACAAAATTCCTTGTAGTCGTGATAGCTCCTCGAGCAGCGCCGAACCTTCTTCGTGCAGGATCCATAGCGGCAACGAGTATCAAGATACCGGCGTAATTTATGCGACAGTCGTTTGTTCCACTCCTGTCGTCCTGGCGATAGCGAGCCAGGAATACGCTTTGCTTATTTCTACGTCGCCATATCCGAACCCGTGTTATACAGCCCTGGAGGCCCAACTCGGATTCAATTTTCGTGCTACCATCGAGACAGCTTGTCAGACCACGTATCCTCGCACGTTGCGTACCTTCAATATTCACCCACAAATAGGTAATTGATCCTTAAATCAGCAGTGTATTCAAAAATATTTATGTATAGTAGTTCTTTTCGTTTTTGAATATTTAAGAATTTTCTTTTGAGACAATTATCGAACCTTTCACGTTGAGATGCATGATTTTTTTAAAAATAAAAATAATATTACATATTACGTTATATACTTCTCTAATTTTTTGTAAAGTGTTAGTTCTATGTATGCTATATAAACCAAACTAGGTTTATGGCATCAATAAATAAATAATTAATTAATTAAGTAAAAATAATAAAAATGACATGTTTTTTAATGGAGTATGTTTTATAATATTTTATATTCATATGTATCATAACATAATATAATATGTTTTATTATTATAATTTAAATGTTAAAGAGTGTATCATGAATATTTTTGACTAATGGTATTGATGTCGAACCTTCTGCGTTGAGATCTTTCACACGTATTTACTGGTATCTGAATATTTTTTAATGGAGTATGTTTTGAATAAGTATTTATGTAGTTGGTTAAATGTTAAATTCTATAAAATGAAAAGAGACGAAGCTCTTTGGACTGCAAATGATCAATAAATGTTAAAGAGTGTATCAAGAATATGTTTGATCAATGGTATTGATGTGAAAGAAGGTAATACAGAAACTACCAAATACGAGATTCGGAGATTCATATTCCCCCGAAACAGACCGTCGAAGATAATCGTGTCATCGTGTTTTCATTATGCACAGTTCGTTGCTAGGGGGTTAGTTTCGCCAACAATATTCGTGCCCGACTCATAAACATCATTTAGAGCTGGCCAGATTGTCCGACGATATGAAAGGAGATTCCGGGAATTTGAGAATATTAAGGAAATGGAGTGGCTCTGCAGGGTCTAGTGTACATGCAACGTGCGGGGCAGGTGGTCGCCGCTAAGAAGGGCGGGAAGGGAAGAGTAATCAAGCGCTTCTGCTACTTTATTGCAAGACAACAGATCCGAAACTAGCAACTGTTTCATAAATCATTCCCGGTACATTTCTAGCATATTTCGAAACGTTCCTCGGAGACCAGGAATTCCACTGCTGTCGACAAGCCAGTGGAAACCAAGAAACCATTCGGAAAGTGAGATACAGTCGTTAGAGGCGATGTTCTACGTATTACAATTTCCTCTTGCCCCCGTTTGCAAAAATAACTGACATATTCCACACAATTAAGTTCAAAAACCACTAGACTTCAATCTTCATTCAATTAGTTCAAGCAATTAGTATCACAGATAGATCAATATAAATGCAGTGTTATTTCAGGTTTGATTTGCTGGAAATTTCAGAAAGAAATTATATAAATATTGCTGTGAAATTGCGCAGTCAAGCTTCTTCATAAATTAATGGTTGTATTGACAGTTTGATGCAATATTGTTGAATAGTTAAATTGTATTGCTTGAATAGTACATGATTCATTAGTGAATTATTTGAGTTTCCATTTGAATTATTTTATCATCATATGAATTTTTCGTGATATAATTTTGTTTTTCAAATTCTGATAGTCGTATTTATTATTGTTATTTAGAAGTGCCTATACACAATAGGCAATAATTCTAAAAGAAAAATAATTTATAACTCGACCTAATAATTATGGAAATAACTTAAAAAATAGCAAAAATGGACCCCGTCATTTATATTTTGTTCATTTGACAGATTTAATGGCTTCAGCACATGCATCCTAGAAAAGTTGGAAAGTTAATGTGTTCATCCTATACTTTACTGTTCAACATCGTCGAGTTTAGTGTCCAGCACTGTAACAAGGTCGATTGTTTGAATATGTAACTTTATTAGTGAAACCTAGCATTAATTACAACTGTTATTAATGTTCTACGAATCGCGACAACAAAGTTTAATTTGTGCTTTCCAATATTCACCGAGTTTATTTGTTATTAACGTTAACGTATTTGTTCGAGGGTAAAACACAGCATCTCTGAAAATTGAATATCGGATTTTCCCTTTTTATAAATCAACATTGTCTGTTTGCATATTGGTAGCCCAGGCGAAGTTGCAGGAGCAAACAATTTTATTCAATGTTTACAGAAAAAAGGAATTCTTGATGGAAAAATTGAATGTTTTAATTGAGTGAAAATTTATTTAGTCATTTTCGCTTGCAGTTTTAGATCTCTGTTAGATATACGATAGGCACACATACATACGATAAATTAAGTTCATAATTTTAATGTATGAGAGAGAAAAATAAGTCAGCCGTTGTAATCATTTCCCAATTAAATTTTCATGTTCTTTGCGAGTATAAAATTTCTTTTCAGTTTTTAAATAGAAAAAATTATATTATTTTTTGCATTTGCTTTTATCGTCAATATTTTCCACATTGAAAATATGCATAATTACAATGACTGACTTGTTGATGGAGTCATTTTTACTGGTGGTAGTATCGTCAGAAAAATTGTTAAGTACAAGTTCCCTTCAAGCAATAAAAGCAAGGCAAATACATTCGCCGAATGAACCGATTAATAAGACGATGATGCAATTTATTTGATTCTTCACGCCTCCGTTCGTGATTTCACCCTCCTCTTTCTTCCATTCGAGGTATAACCTGACCGCTTCAAATACTTCGTGACTGGTTTCGCCGCTCCAAACCACATTAAATAACGAACTTGTCTGTCTCTTACTCGCTGATTCTACTTATCGTAGTATTCTTTTTCGAATTTATATGCATAACAACTTCACACGAACTTATTGCCGCACTGAAATATGATAAAATTTATCATCGCATCGTTTCATAAGCTTCTTTGTTTTATAACAAGTTAAACCTCCTCTGACATCTTATTATTTTGTTCACGCTAATTAAATTACTGACTTTTGCATTCATGACAAGAATTGATAGTAGTAAAATTTAACATATTCAAAAAATTAAAACAAATTACCATGTACTTATTTTAGTTGTCTCAAAACATGACAAAAGTGAATGTATCTACAGTTTTAAAATCAGCTCGAATAAGAAAAATTATTCTCGATTATTTCTAGAGTAGAAATATAAAACCAGTCAGTTGATCCGTGCTGATTTTAGTATTAATATATCAAAATCCACACTGAACCGGGGTAGTCAGTGCACCTAACGAATATGTTGTCTCCCTGAGTAGAGAGCAATTAATGACTGCATCATTAAAAAAGCGCTAAGGGCCCGCGATGCAACCTTGATCACGCATGCGTGTCACCAGCAGGCGTGTTAATTAAAAAGCCGGGACACCGTGAAAAATGTTGGAAGAACAAATAATATTAATGTTTACGAGGGGCGAGAATTCGAGAAAAGAATCAAGAGGCTGGAAGCTGTCGAGAGGGTAGAAGAAAAGTAAGTTACCCCAACGTTGCGGCGCATAAGTGAAATTACATCGCTTTAATTGCATCATTATAGCTAGCGAAGTGGCTTCGAGGGTCTCCAACTACTGCAATCAGTAATCACCCTTCCTCCCGATCCCTTTTCCCATTGAATCTGTCATGATGGCGAACCCGTACGATTCCCCTTATGAGAAAAGAAGAGAATAACAGACTTCGGGCGTGCTTCGTTCAGAAAACAGACCAAGATAAATGACCAAGGTCTTTTGCCGACCACGAATCATCACCACCGAGAATGACAGGGAGCGATTGATTTGTAACTGGCATTGCTTATTGAATGAATGTTTTCGTCGAACATTAATTAATCTGTGGATTTTTATGCAAAATAAAAGTGTTCCAGGTCAGTTGTGAGACACAGAAACGAAATAAAAATGTTCTCAGTCAAATGTTCGAAACAGGAATGAAATAAGAATGTTCTAACTCAAATGTAAAATATAGAAATGAAATGAAAATGTTCTACCTAAGTCGTATATGAGAAATACAAATGAAATAAAGACATAGAAAAGAAATAAAAATGTTCTGAATCAAATGTACGAAACAGGAATGAAATAACAATGTTCTAACTCAAACGTAAAACATAGAAATGAAATAAATATGTTCTCAGTCAAATGTACGAAACAGGAATGAAATAAGAATGTTCTAACTCAAATGTAAAATATAGAAATGAAATAAAAATCTTCTACCTAAGTCGTATGTGAGAAATACAAATGAAATAGCAATATACTCCAGCAGTAATATTTCTCGTAAATTCTCCTGACGTCTTCATAAGTCCAATCATAATACATGCATAATTTTTCAATACTAATTTCGAACGACTGCATCTCGGCATTGCGAATTTGACAAAGTAAGCTGAAGCAGTACTCGTCCTTTTCTGGAGAGGATTAATAAATGCGGATAATCGGTCATTTGGAATGTTGTCCAGCTAAATGGACGATTGGTAGCGCCGTGCGTGGTCGCGAATAGGGACATTTGCATGATAGAGTCATGGGCGGCAGGTCCCTTTCGCCGATTCTGTCGGCGATAAAAGTAGGTCTTGAGAATATCCGCGTAAGCTCATTAAATAAATCGTCGTGGACCGCTGTCGAGCCACAACCACAACCACAGAGCCACAATCCACAGAGGGAAACCGTCGAATCGGCCGAAGGACGCGTTAACGAGTATCATGACTAGGCGAACGCTTCAATCCTGCTCCTCTCTTTCTCTTTTTGGATGGTCCTCGAGGATTCGAGTGGCACGCCGCCGTTGCCCACCAGATATCATCGTAATTTATACGACAGACGTTTGTTTCGAGACGGCTGCCCGGCGATAGGCGAGCTTAGATTTGCGGCTTGATTATGCCTCATCCATTCCTCCATCATCAGCATAAAACGAGCCACCGGGACCGATTCGTTCACTTCGCTTTCCTGTGAGTACATTGACTTCTCTTTACTTGCCGACTTGGTGCCCAGAAGATGATTCTAGGGATATTGTAAATCTGCCATCAGCAAGGAATATTTTCATAGATATTCGCACTTTCGTAGAAAAGTTATCGTAGATGCCATAAAATGCATGTAGGCGAACACAGGTTTTATTTGTAGACACATGCAATGAGAAAATGTTTCGAACGAAAGACTGCAACGGTAGACTGCAGATCGTTATACTTTTTAAAAATCTCATTCTTTAATGCCAGCCACCTTCGCAAGTCACGGAATAGAAGCACACACAATCAGACATCTCACACTTTAAATTGCAGCATCTCATAATGTAGAACAAGTGATTAATACCATCACGGCGCTGAACTATAGAAATAATGGCCTGACAATTTTTCACGGAAGAAACGTAATTATAACTGCACGTAAAACATCGTGATTTATGAATGCATTACGTACCTGGATGATCAAAGATTAAAGCATTTTTTACTGTTCTCTAAATTGTCTGACTGTACCTATCTGCAAAAATTTAAGTATATGCATAATACATATGTTGAGTGAACATAATTATTAGACGAGTAGTAAAATCTATACACAGGGTCCGTGTTTTTCGTTAATCACTCCTAAACAAAGCCGCGGCGGTAATTTCTGCAAAGGAAAATGTCGCTTCAAATGACCTGAGGAACCTCCCATTTCCCGGACTTGAAGGAGTTTTGGGACACCCTGTATAAAAATTTAGGAAAATCGTTACCTTATTTGGTTCTCATTGAAATTATTGATTCGTATTTAATATTATATATTCTGGTTCGTATAAGGTTTGCATAAAAAGAATTTCTGTTTCGCGTAAGGTTCCACCGTCTAATAATTATGAACGTTAATACATTATGGACAAAATAAATACACTCATACTGCTATAGCCACTAATTACAAGTGTACGAGAAAATCAATTTTGATTTGTTCAGCGTGTCAGTAATATAGTGAACATTAATATTGTACATGACGGCCGACACGAATATATTCGCATAAATATTTTTGATTTGTTCAGTAGGTCATGGCTCGAACGAGTGTAGCCGTTAACTACAGTGGATCAATGGTCGAAGTGTTCAGAAGCGAGAAAATTTTGAATGCAAACATCCAGCTCGGTGTCCTTAATGCGTGCCGAACTTAATTATTCTTAAAAGCAGACGAAGTCGTCTGACCCGTGTTATAAATTCAGTTTAGTTCAACATTCTCAGCAGACAGCTTGAATAATTTGGTTTCATTACTTAAAGTGTAAGACTCCGGGAGCTGTGTGTTTCTGTCGGTAGGTGCATATCCATGCAAAACGTTCAGGGAGAGGAGTGGGGGGGGAAGAAGAGGTTGAGGCAAATGATCGTGCAACCGACAATAACCGTGACCAGGCTGGTGCAACTGTTTATGCACGGCCGACATTTTATTGGACAGAGCGTCCTCGTCAGCGCCATATTAGATTCCAAAGTGCACCACAGCCTCGCATTCCACGCAACGTACGAGCGCTCGCCAAAGCGTTGGCAAGTTATTGCGATTGGCGGTGAAGACAACTGCTGCGCCCGAAGATCACACTTGGATTCAGGATCAAAATCGCCTTGGTATTTCGTTCCACCTAGATCTGGACACCTTACCGAGCTTCTGTTACGTCATTGGCTTACCTTTACTTGCGGACCGTGTGCATATATATATGGGAACACGATTCCGGAATATACTAGATTTACTAGATCTTCTGCCACCAAGTTTTCGTAAACATCGTAGAATGCAAGTAGCCAAACAGAAGGCTTTTTTTTATTGTACAGGGTGTATAAAAAGTAATAGTCACCTTTTAGGGGTGAATCTACACCTCTGGATCGGTGGACATTTGTAGGAGAAACTTGCCGCAAAATTGTTTACAAAAAAGAAAATTGTTGGTAAAGTTTTTTTTACATCAACACCTTCTACTCATCGAGGAGAGAAAGAGTTTGAAAGGAGCCATATGTCGCAAACAAATAGTTATTGAGAAATAAGCTGTTAATGATTTTCGAAATTAGATTATGCGGAATTATACGTATAGACAAAAGCCTACTACTACAGTCCACACGTCCGTGTCGATGAGACAGAACATGATCGTGTGCGTGCCTCGAGGCAAACAAAATTTAAAGGGAATGTCGCTGTACAGACGAAAAAATGTGAACTTCTCGAATAACGTATTTAATTCCACGATGTTTACAGACACTTGCGACCAACAGAACAATTGCTGTTTTTACGGGTGTTGTAAACACCGTCGGCGTTACATGGCAGAACTGTCCGTGCATCATCGGCCATAATGAAAGCAGTAAAGTTTTATATTGTTGACAAGCGGGCAGTTTCTTTGCCATTGTTTCTCTAATTCGAGGGTTGGAGGGAATCGTTCGACGGTTTACGCTTTTCCTCGCGGACTCGCACGGTTTTCCTCGGTGACGACACACGATCGACTACGGGGACAAATCTTCCAGGTTTTATTGTGACTTAGGCCGGCAGCAGTCGCGAAATAATTACGTTATAAATAAGAAAAAACGAGCCGGAGTGTGCTGGCTTATATCTAATTTATTAGTGGGCGTACATTGTCGACCTGTGAATAGAGCCGCTGCCCGAAAATCTAAGGGATATTTTACGGAACTTCCAGGCTCTTTGTGCTACCATATATAGTCTGTACTTTGCCAAGGATCCGGATTATATCCTTATCCTTTGAATTATAGTGTCTAGAACAGTCCTGCCGTTGAAATGAAAAGCTGCATACAGAAAAGATTTTACGGTTAATCGCGCCAACGGGAATCGAACGGGTATTGACGTGCGGTACGTGTTTTGAGTTTCGACTGCCATTCCTCCGGGAATTGCGTTCCTGTCAACATTTGCCAGTGTACTTTGATTTACCGTTCTCTGCTAGTTCAATCACGAATATTAAATAACGTGTTCGTAGGCACGCTTTCAGCAAATCTTCCAGTTACATTGGTATTATTAAGAGTAAATGCAATATTACAAAACAAACGATTAGAGAAGCTTTGCAGTTTCATGTTTCGAAGTTGCTTTAATATAGAGTCTGCGTTGTAATTAATTTTAGTACATGGTATTGCTTAAATTTAATTCACCTTAAGTAATTAAGTGATTTGAATTCATTTCCTTAATATGGAAATAGCCGTATAAAGCAGGACTGTGCCAATTCAGAATAGAACGAGCCCAAATTACAAAACTAGAACGAGGTTTCAGTCCAATTTTAAATGAGAAATGAGTTCATGTGATTATGAAAATTAATCATGGAGTTCATATTTAACGACCATTCTCCCCAGGTGATCAGAAATACCGTGATGTGATGTGACATAATAAAGAGGGATTACCACTGATTAATACAGCCAGGATTAGATTTCAAAATAATTATTAATTACCCCTCTTCAGCTTATAGTCCTTCTGTAATTGTCCCCTTAGTTTCTACTAAAATTGAACTATCTACCCCGATGTCTTCTTTTAGATTTGAGGTACGACAGAATTTATCAACATTTCCTCAGTGCTTTGACTCAAAAATTAATTTTAGAATGAAATAATAAACTGTTTTTACTGCAGACAATTTAATGACTGTATGCACAGTGAAATTAATGTAACAATTATTAAATTAACAAATGTCAATCCTGTAGAGGTCGAACCTGCACAAATGACTAGTTAATTATATCTATTTCCTTCATGAGTTTCTAACTACTTTCATAGTTAAATTCATGTAACTATTATCAAACTGATAAATTCCAACTCGACGCTGCCGAGCACACACAAATGGCCAGTAACTATTAATTGTGCATCTTCCTAAATTGACGAGCTGGTAATTACTTTTATAATTAATCAACGCGCCACACATTAGATTAATAAATTGGGGTCCCTCGGACGGTTCCCTTTGAGATTCGGTTAACCAGGCGAAAGGGGCGAAGACCGCGTGCGATAGTGAATGTTCCACGGGGTTACAAACAAGTGCACTTTATACCTGTCCAGTACAATTTTGAATTCTTCACGCCGCCGCTTTCGCGAGTGTCGTGAGTGCACGCGCGGCTTTGAAAATAAGAGTACACCAGGTCGTTCGTGTCAGTTCCTCGTTAGTGAGATCAAAGTGACGATGGAGCGAGGGAGATACTTGCTGCTTGGATGAAATGGGGTTATCTGTCGTGGTTGATCGCTCAAGAGTTTGTATATCACG
Organism: Lasioglossum calceatum; assembly: GCA_963966675.1. Classification (NCBI taxonomy): domain Eukaryota; kingdom Metazoa; phylum Arthropoda; class Insecta; order Hymenoptera; family Halictidae; genus Lasioglossum; species Lasioglossum calceatum. The sequence goes on from OZ016545.1 coordinate 7,584,569, forward strand.
ATTACGGGAGGTCTACCACCTTTCTAGTACGTCAACTTCTGCGTTCGTACTTTCGTAACTAGAAAGAGTATAAAATGCATAGAGGAACCATCGCTTCAGAATGGGGGGGATCGTTTAAATTTTCCCGGCCGCTCGTAATTCACCGTGGCTTTTTCGTACATTCAGATTTCATCAACTATAAAAATCTTCGCGCGCGGGACATGGGTATTTAAACATTTACGTCTCCCCCTAAAAGATGCATTATAAAGTCAGTTAAACGTCGTCGATAAAAGTCTAGCTGTTGGTTTTCTTTTATACCGGCGTGCATGATATTGGGTGGTAAAAATAGCATCGACCTCATCGTCTGGCATAAATGAATGTTTATAAGTAAAGAGAAATTACAAAATATTTCAGACGTTTCAATATAGTCGTTTCTTGGGTAAACTTTACTTTACCGGACTCAAAATTTGTGCCTTTCTCCTACGAATTATGATGTGTTTGGTATGTAATCCAGTAGATTTGTGCACGGCGCGGATGCAGATCGAAGTTTCGATCCTCTAGGATCAATAGTTGAGGAGCTATGGTCGCTTAAAGTTGAGCATTTTTGACAGGAGAGGGCGCCGCCATATTGGTGCTTACCTGTCACGAAACTGGAAATATGTTCAGCTTTAAGTAAAGATAACTCCTGAACCATTGATCCTACAGGATCGAAACTTCGATCTGCATCCACGCAGGGTACAAATCTACTGAATTACATGCCAAATACATCATAATTCGTAGGAGAAAGGCACAAATTTTGAGTCCGGTCGTAAAGAGCAGCCCGTTTCTTCACGAGGCAACATTTCTGTCCAATTTGTTCCCCGAATAACCAAATTCCAAACTGGAGATAAGGAATGCGAGAAGGCAAATAATTTTGAATTAAATTGGACTTTTGGAGTTCGTTCGAAATCAATTTCATATTTAATTTAGTAGTCAAAGGTTCTCTCATTAACATTTTCAAATGCATTTTCCTATCGGCTATAACATACGAGATTAAATATTCATTTCATCGTACACTGTATACATTATAAAATAAGTTTGGTATAAAAATATTCTTTGTAGGATATTCGTACGAAAACACGAATTCCACTTTGTCATGTTAAACTTCCGAACATTTCCTGTCGCTTTCAGGTAAATTCAGTCAATTTTCGTATTAATGTATTTTTAATTCTGAGATGTTTTCAGAGATGTTGAATATTGTAGCAGAGAAAAAACTATGAAACAATTGAAATTCTTTGTTCTCACAGGAACAACCACTGAATTTTTCAATCATACGATCTCCCACCGATATACTCGGACGTTGATTAAAATTGTTACTGAAGAGGCTTCCTCTAAAATCGTTATACGAAGTCACGCAATATACAGCACGGTCCGAATTAGTGCGACATGTTCAGGTCCAATGTCTACTACCCGGCAATAGCAAGTTTAGTTTCTCAGCGAGAAATCTTCCGCGAACTATGAACAGCATTCAGCTGCCGAAGGCAACGATGCAAATACAGACGCTGAATCATGTACCAAAGATAATTAAATTTTAGTTCGTCTCCCGATACAATTAAGAAAGCATCCTCGATCAATAAATAATGTCTGTTTTATAAAAACGAGTCCAAACGCGATACAAATAGATTACCAACAAGAAATATCTTGACAAAAAGAAACTTTACTAAACTGAAAAAATTACCATTAATGCACGTACATTTATATCTGGACTTTGAAATTTATGCAAAATAAACGTTGGCAACATTCATTGCAATGTACAAGAACTATGGAAACATTTATTTAATTTCTTGATAATTTTATCGAGGTAATCATTTTTGTCATAAATGCATCAAAACTGCATTGATCAAGCCTCAGCAAAAGAAATACTCAAAATATTGTTAATCATAGGCTTAATATTCATCTCCACCTAACAGCAATATTTATCACGGTAGCAAGTTTCGCCAACTCTCGGTTCCATAAATTACTGCTCGAAAATAAAAATTTGCATAAAGAGTCGTTTGTAAATCAGACTTCGTAGTAACAATAAGACGAGTCGCGTCGCAAAGAAACGTTGTAGGAATGCAAATAACTCGCCGAAGAGGGAGAATTCACGGTGAAGCAATTGAGCTGTAAGTTCCGACGATAAAATGGCAGCCGGATAATTCAATTTAATTGTTCGTAATTTGTGAGTTGGAACTGGTAGCTTTCAGCTTGTAGCTTGTTGCTTACAGCTTGTAGCTTGTACCTCGTAGCTTGTAGCTTGTGTGTAGCTTGTATCGTAGCTTGTAGATTGCAGCTTGATGCTTGTAGCTTGTAGCTAGTGGTCCCAGCTTTTAACCTGTAACAGTAAAAGTGTCATGCAAATCCTATCACGTCGTGTGCAGTTGTCGCTGTCAAGTCGCGTGAAGCGCCTATAGCATGAATGAAATATGCAAGACGCTCGTTTCTTGCTGCAGAAAGCCTTTTGTGAAATATTGTGAATTATGAATGACACAGAGGTCTCAGGCACGCTCCTAGGCTTAAACACTAAATCTCATATCATGCAATGTGTGTATGGATCTTAAATCTGAGCTCGGGAGCTGGGTAAGTCTTGCTTGACTACACAGAGGGCGGTGCAACCCTCTGATGACATGCTTCGAACATGGGGTGGATGATCCACCTTCCCCATAAAAGATTTTCATTGAGGGGGAACGTAGTCGTCGTCAAGATCATCATTGAAGTCCTTGAGGGTAAGTTGACTGCTGCAAACATTACAAGAATTTGAAAGGGCCGTTATATTATTCTCTACTTATAAAAATTATTAAGAAAAGAGAATATATTTCCATTTGAAATCTATTTCTTGTAAATGGTATGCAATACAATTTTCTGTGTACATATAATTTCGCAAGGAAGCCAAGTGTGCATGTTAAGAAGATTATCATTAATAAATATATCCTAAATATATTAGAATAAATATATTCTTTACTTATAAAAATTATTAAGAAAAGAGAATGTATTTTCATTTGAAATCTATTTCTTGTAAATGGTATGAAATACAATTTTCTGTGTACATATAATTTCGCAAGGAAGCTAAGTGTACATGTTAAGAAGATTATCATTACTAAATATATTAACCAATATATTATATCACTGTAAATGTTTATGTATCTTCTACTATTTCTACTATTTCGAAATCGAAAAGTATCATTGCACAAAAGCCACAATTACGAATAAAGAGGAAACTATTAATCACACGATCAGCCACGACCGCATAATCACAGCACACTTATTGGAAGTTAAAATACATGTATTATGCATCGTCGTCGGTGGTGTATTATATGTCACATAATCGTAGGGTTGCGCGGTCATAGTTTACGCACACAATACTCACGTAACCACAGGTGCGATCTAATTATACTAATCAACTGTCACCACTTCGTTATCGGTTGAGCCATTGTGCTACGGTAGTTCCCGATCATCTATTATCCTGTAATCAGGATTTTACACCAGCCAGATACGGCCGGCCGGCCGAAGAAATTTAAAGATGATTTAATTAACCGTCGAGCTACGGTGCTCGGATCGGTGTGACGTCGTTTCCCTTATACATACGACGCACTGATTACTCCGACAACTTGTCTGATTGTGCCGTGGCTAATCCACTGGAAATGGAATGAAGATGAATTAACGACAGTAACCGCACAAACTCACCGCATCACGAACTATCGGGAATGCGCACGGTTACTTTAGATATATGTACTGTACTGGGAGATTGATGTAGCCCACATTTTCTCATATATGCGTCTCCATTTCGAAATTTTAAGAAAACCACGTTCGTATAAAGAGGAAATAAGAAAATCTCAGGAATTGCTCACTTCGACATATTCTGAATACAACATATACTTTTTTTATAATATATTTTCTTCCATTTTTATTATGACGTACTTTTCAATACTTGAAACATTAATGTATGAATTGCATGTCAATACAAAATCGTTCATATGACAATCTTCTTAATAAAGTAATGAAAAATATATATTTTAGACTGTGGATTTCTATGAAAAACAAATATTGTCCAACAAAATTAAACTTTTTTTTTTCCTAATTACTGTTGGTTGGTTCTTATAGAGTTTTCTGCGCTGACTCCGAATCTGCTCTTATGACATTGAAAAAAAAACATTCTTTTCTACTTTAGACAAATATTATGATGTTATTATAAAAGATATTGAATTGTTCTTTACAGCAAAAGATTCTGTAGACTTTCCCGAATACAGTGATATCCAGTATTAACACATTATGATTGTTTAAGCATGTTTAAATATTTACAGTAATTGTAACAACAGTAAATACAGTAATTGTGGAACAAATTCGGTATTGGACAGTGTAATAAACAAGAGAAGCCGACTAGAAATTTGATATGCTGCTTTTAGTGATTTCAACAAGGCGAAACCAACACGTTAATATCTGTGAATACTTGTAATCAGTCCGTTGATTTAAATTGCACGTACCCAGTTTTCTCCTAAATGCATAAAATCCGCAGTCTAATTATGACGCACATTAAAGCAAGATTTCTATTTCATTGATTATTATATCAACATATTAATTTATTTATAAAATATGCTAACAAAGTTAGTAGAATAGTCTCACAACTGGTCGAAATACAATCAGAACAATATGCTTCTCAACCTTTTCCGATCAGCACCGAATAAAATATTTGGCGCACTTTTTCGCAGAGTCAATAACTGAGGAGGTTCCTCGACGGACACTTACCGGGCTACTTATTGGCACTTAATGTGGCTAGATTTTCGAATCACGAGTACCATCTCCTCCCACGCCTTTCCTCGTTTCATCTTCCACGAGGGCGTCAAGTTGGTCGCTGGGTCAATTGAAGCTTGAACCGTTCCCGAAGTTGAAACCATTGAAAACAGCTTCGCAACTGTTATTGATCTTGATCACACAGCATAATTACTGTTTCCCATTTCAATCGACTCGATATCCCCCAACCCTCGCTACACCTTCTTTTAATCAGTGCTCGGTCGAACACGCGGAAACGGCAAACTCAAAGCTAATGATTACATGGTCCATTAACTCTATGAAAGTTTCGCGAAGAATGGATGCAAATTGTGTCAGGTACTTTAATCTACATAATTAATTGCAATTGTACTTAGCAGCGGGTCGGGCTGCGCTTAGGATCGTCTACTATTCTACTCGTGTGTTGCCCCAACGTATGCCTCATTTAATACTATATTGTGTACGAATGCTATATTGGCTATATAAAGAATATGCACTGAATTGAAGATTGGATTTAAAAAAGCCTGTAAACACCATTTTTTCGAAAATTTTTTTCCGCAAAAAGGATGCAAGTTTCAACGCCAATGCAATGAACAAAGGTTGAAAGTTCCCTGACGATTGGTTACAAGATTTTTGGTTTTACTTGGATTTCAGTTACATTTTGTAAATTTCAAAGAACCCAGGGAAGGCCTCTGGATTGAATATTTGGTCGTAAGTAAACTGTTGGTGCAAAATTGAATACAACCTAGCTGCGATAAAGAGAAGACAAAGAACAATTAAGTGACCTTAGTTACATTCTACTGGTAGTCATACAGTGTACAATTATTTATGAGTTTGTGGTTTTGAGAAAACGGAATATATTTCGGAAAATAGAGGTGTGTTCAGATTTGGTCACCGAAATTTCTTATCGCCGCGGCAAAAGAAAAATATAAGCGTATGCGTCTCCGTCCGGCGACGTGCCCGTTTTGCTACAACAGAAGAAGTTTGTTTCGGCTGTTCCATCGCAATTTACCGATTGGAAGGGCTATTAATTTTCAGCCGGATCCAGAAAGTATGGAAGAACGACGGTAGGCAATAGCTCGAATCGACCTCGATAACTTTCGCGCGGAGAACTTTCCGGGCGAATACGTGAGCTGGAACTGCGTGTAAAATTCTTGCGGCCCATTTTCCAAGGGGAACAAAGGAGCGCGGATAGACGGGAACTCGATTCGTACACCTACTTCCATAAAATCTGTACCGCCCGCCGCCGCCACCGCCGCACGGCCGGGCAACTTCTACTTTGTTGATACCCTTTGACGGGACAAAGGTATGCTCCCCGTATTGGCAGACAGTGTGATTTAGATCGTTTGCTCCTCCTCCACCCCCTCCCCTTAAGCTTTGCGTGTTCGACGAGAATTTTGTACGTCAGCTCCGGCGCACCCGAGCCTGTGATTTGCATACAGGAGCTTCGGGAAACCTAATCCTTTACGTGTTATGCATACCTAATTCTGTAAACAATATTTATGGTAATGCGACGGCCACCGTAATTTCACTTAAATATTTCAAGCCAGAAACGCCCGCGATCCGCGCCGGACACCGCGGACGAGAGGCCTTAAATTCCGTTGAAAAATTTATCAACCTTCCCACGTGATGCACAATAAATACATTATGCAATTTTGAATGTTCATTATCGGCCGTTATGAGAGTTGCAATTTAATAATCGGACCGGCGAAAGAGTGCAACAAAATTTCACTGCTACGACGGGGACCCCAATTGCATTTTCCAAGGATCAATTAGTCGTTGATGAACACTCTAATTGAAGATATATTCATTTCTGTGTGCAGTTATAATTGCTGTGATATGTCGGAACGGTCTATGAGTATGCCAGGAACAATTTGTATTCCCTGCTTACTTGGATGCAGTAGATAGCGAAAATAATTATTTATTTAGTTATTTATTATTAAAATAATATTATTAATCTCAATATAATGTCAATAGTTATATTATGTTGTATAATTTATACTATTATTAATGTTTATTTTAAAATTGCTCTACCTTATTAGAGATTCCATCATGTTCTAAGGAGGATGACGAACTTTTAACTTACTTTCCAGAGCCAGAAGATGTTTTCTTCACACTTAATTAATGCATGCTTGTTAAGGACCATGTTTTATATTCAGCAAACGGATAATTTCCGTTTTAATTGCTTCGTGAACAAACTAGCTTTCCGTATGATAAATGTCCGCTAACAAACCGTTGCCAACAAAAGCTATCACCTTCCGAAGATACTTCTGATTCTGTGGAGAACATCCACGCGATCCCGTACTATCGGAGAATTAGTAATCCTAAGACAAAAGGTAATTTATTGGTACCCCATTACCAGAGAATTGAGGTGTACAGGAAGCGAGGGAAAGTTGAAGACGATAGAAATGGAGCGGGAAGCGGTAGATTGTCTTGGAGTTAAAATAGTTTCGGAAGTCTCAGCTTTGTGTACACAGGATTTTACTATGTCACCAGATCTTTGATAATAGCGGATTCCGAAAGTCGACGCTTCCAACAATAGCGGAGAACTTTAAGTAATAGTAGAGAACGTCAGATAATAATAGGGAACTTCAAATAATAATTTAATTCTTTTCCGGATGTCTGTATTACAGTGACAAATTTCAATAAAACTATTCGAGAGGAGATAAAAACATGAAATAAATACAGAAATATATACAGACTAGAAAATAAATACATAAACATACGCCGAATTCAATAATAATAATTAAGTAAAACAAATACGATTATATATACCCTGCAGAATGTTGCAATGTTAGATTAATATATTAACTATATTGGTATCAATATTTCCAATTTCTGTTGATAGATATATCTACCAAGCAATTATAAATAAAGCCAGTCACAAAGTGCTAGGACTTCAAAGTCTTCTGACGAAGAAGATCCCAATGGCTAATTAGCCGACGAAGATATATAAGAAAAAAACACCATGAAAGTACAGCTGATCACCGGAATTCAATGGAAAAGAGAAACCATGCCAATACCGAGCATTCGCCACTGAAAGCTCTACAAAGAGTATCGCAAGTAACTGCACCATTTATTTGCATAATAACGAACCAGCATTTATACGTCCCGAGCTAATAATATTTATTAAACATCTGTCATCGCTTTATACTAAAAGTCATCGCACACTGTGTTTATTAAATCTCATTCAATATTTGAAGTCCTATTCAATAGTTGCGCGCTACGTTCCCTCATCGTTTCTATAATACAAATACTCCACGTTTCGTGCCAATACTGCAGATGGCCCCAGTACCAGGTAGAACTTGTACGTTATAGTAAACCCTAAATATTTTAGATGGTTAGGGAGACACTTCCCAATTGTGAGTAGTATTATAGACTGCCTCCTCTCTATTTCTATTCCCTGGTGTGTCGGCTTTATTCAAATGCACTATGCCAGGCATTATGAGGCCGCAATTCGTGATTCGTTGAACAATGTACTGGGTGAGTGAAAGTCACGCGTTATTTTGAAAATATCCTGTTTTCAAAATTGGCAGTGCATGTTATGGCACATTGTTTACCATTAGCTCTTCCCGAGTTCAGTGGGAAAAATCCATTACTCACTTGATATTCATTATTACAAATTCTTACTTTCTCAAATCTTGAAAAATTGTATGAACCTTTTTAGTATGCAAGAATCAATTTTTCAGACAAAATATGATTTTAAAAATGATCACCCTTGAGCATTTGTACCAATGAGCAATTTTCCAAAATTTTGCTCACGTCATTTTGTAAATTAATTTAGTTCTGACTTTCCAATAAAAGTGTCTGAATATTACTGTCATTCACACTGTGGCTGTGAATATCTAGCGAGATTTTCTAAGTAAAAATAAGAAAGACATTTACGGTGAAACACATTAGATAGAAGAAAGATGATGTTTCGGTAAAATACCGCCATGTTTTTCCATTCGAACCGCGTCGCCGCCGTCATCAGCGTCGCCGCGACTGTCATCGCCGAGCAATCATCTCTGTCGAGCAATCAACCGTATTTTCAGTAAATTTCGTCTGACTACGCGTTCAAGGGAAAAACAGCAAAGACGCGACAGTGCGCGCCAAATTGCACCGTCATTAAATGTATAAAACAGCGAAAATGCAGAATCCCGCGATCAACGTCATCGTCGTCGACGGATTGAATCGTCCGTGGCAGCGAAAATCGACATAATGCAGTCGCGGCGTCAACCTTGTGTTTACGTTTCAATTGCTTCCGACAAAAAACGTGTCTTGTTCGCAAACTGCCTGGAAACCGTGAACAGTGAAATGAAACACTATAGTCGCGATCATCGCAAAACGTATTTGAATCGTCATTAGTGAGATACCTATATTAACGCACCCTGCTGCGCGTGTTGCTGGTCGATGATATTACGTACAGTCAGCCACAGAAATGTACGTACAGCGAATAATTTTCAAATATTTAAAAACCACGAATTTTTCACATTTCACGGACCTTCGTTAATTTGTCAGTGAGCATTGAAGAGAAGCTCAAAAATGACATTTTTTTAATATTGTTTATTTATGAAGGTTGCATTAAAATCGAGGTCATTAGCGACCACTTTTGGTAGACAATTATAAATACAATGTTTTGTTAGCGCAGTAATACATCAGTGTGAATATAATTCAATTTTTGTTTCAGCAAAATTTTTGGCGATTCGAATGAGAAAAAATACGTGGAACATTTTGTTTTTCTAATTTTGTGATATCATTTGAATGGATAATATTTATTGGTTTTCTGTTGATACGACTGATAGCTTGTCTCTTTCGGAAAATGATGTCGATGTTACAATTTTGTACGACACTGTAGCTGTAACGTTGCCAGTTCAAAGGGGACTAACTCTGAAACGTGTCCCTTAGGTCTGTGTCCACTTCAAAGTAGAACCACACAAATTATACAAGCGATAATTGTAGGCTGAACGTGAATTACTCTCGAGTTGCCATTAGCTAGTAACCGCAACTCTAAAAAGTGACGAAAATTTGAACGCGCTAGTGACCATTTGCTGTCGAAATGAAAAAGTGATTAGGAAGACTAAGAAGAAATTGAAGAAGGTAGTCTGTAATTTTAATTGACAGTATCTCTTTAATCAGTGAATTTCTATTCAGAATTAATTCATCCGATGCTGTATATTAATTACAAAAATTGCTTACCTCAATTGCAACAAACTGGAGCAAAACAGAAATATGTCTTCTTTCTTAACAGGTTTAGTAGCTTGAAAATTACATAACAATTTTTCTAGTATACTGGTCTGCATTTCTCCCATAAATTTCTGTCATAAACGTATAAAAATTCGCAGTCCAATTTTTATAGATTTGCAATTCAAAAAACGGAGGAGCACAAAGATCCCCAAAAAGATTATAAAAGTGCTGCTATCGTTTTTGGGTTCTTTTCCCAGACGAACGTGTTCAGCCTAAATTCCCAAATACTCGCACATTGTCTTACATTCCCGCGTGGAGAAAAGATTTTTTTCCCAGTCCGCGCCAGTGCGCTTTTCGCTTATCCCTCGCGAGCTTAGAGAGTTCCGCGCGCAATTATCATAAAACGCTTGTAAAATATTTCTCTCGCTGACCTAACGGGAATCCCGTCGCGTTAATAAATATTTAATGCATATTTAAAAGTTTCAAGACGAGTGCTATAAGAAAACGTTCAACTGTACGACTTTAATGTATTCGTCTGACCTAAATGTATTTTTAATTAGTGTCTCAACTCGGATAAGAACAGTACCGAAGGAATAGTCGGAGTTAATGCGCGCAGCCGGTATAAAGAAGTTACGCGGAACAAATTCTATCTGATACTAAGTACCAGGAACGACTTCAACGAAGTTTCAGCGAGTTTTCGTTTCCACCGAGGCCAATACCGATCCATACCGAAGCAATGGTTTGTTGATGGCGGCCCCGATGTACCGTTCACAGTCAGTTTCCCAGATTTCCAAGAAATATAGCACAACATTTTTTCATCGGCAGCTTCGGTTTCGAGAAAATCCAGTATGAAATTGCTATTAGATTGGAATCGTCCGACGCGGCTTGTTGTGGCCAACCAATTCTACTTCCTGTATAGCGAGAACCACGTGATCAGTTTAGGTTTAGATTAAGGTGGTATCTCCTTTGCGCGTCTGGACGTTTTGTTATCCATACTCCATTCGTCGCAGCTCTGTGCTGTGCCTCTGGACGCACAAGTTTGCCTTCCTTTTGTATGTCTTTCCTTGTTTTTCACTTGCGAAGAAAAGCGAAAGACCATCGCCCAAACTCAAACACGCGCGTCGATCGATGTACGATATGTGTTCGACGCACACGGTTGCGTTTGTATTTTCGCTTCGAGGTCTCTGAATGTCGCGCCAGACCCAAACGCAAGCGTTTTTGACCCACCGCGTAGATATTATAGGAGTTATTGATTTTAAACCCTTTCTGAATTTGGTGGTTTTTCCGAATTCGAGAAAAAACACTGGGCACTCCATTCAAAATCTGAAGGTGACCCCCACATCTCGATGAAAAAGCGATGTAACAAAAAACAGATTACGGTATTGTCCTCCTGGAAAGCATTTGAAAATATGGGTGGACGTTCGTCGGAAGCTTTGCGGTATGACAGCGTGCCGGCTCGCGACAATAGTTTAGATCGACCTTGTATACTGAACCTGATCCGGGCTCTGCAATGCACGGCTAATCCTTCTTCTAACCGCGCATCAATCACGGAAGCATTTATACGGTGTCGGGTGTTAACACCTCCGTTGCCCATCAAACTGATCCGAAACGCTTTGCAACAAACTAATAACGCGTTTGAGCATCGTCTTATCCGAAGGGAAGGAAGCGGATGAATCATTTTCAGGCCTCGAGTGCTCGGCTGCCGAGAGGAATAGATAGAGAGAGAGTCTCGACGAGATAAGCCCGATACGATCTTCCGCCATAGTGCTAGTTAATGACCTGCTGTTTATGCAGGAAAACTCCGGGCGGAAGGGTGTTGCGAGCAAGAAAAAACTGTGTCGAAGAACAGACCGGAGCCAGGAAAAGAGAAAGAGTAACTTGTAAAGATGAAGCACGGAGCCCCTGCTAACGAAGAAAGCCGGGGGATGAGGGGATGCTCTGCCAGGCGAGTAGAAAAAGATCAGAAAGAGATGAAAAACGAGGGAGGAGGAAAGGATCGTTATGCCATTCCGCAAGTTCCCCCTTCCATGTTGCGACACTCTATTAAAAAGTTCGAAATAGCTGGAGAGGTCAGAGGTGGTCAGTCTTTAGCGTGAATCTTCGAACCCTTCGTTATACACTGCTCTACCAAATTAACCCTTTGCTCCCGAAGCTATTTTCCCCCCGGACATTTCATCTGATCTAGAATACTTTCATTACAACCTACTTTATTTATTTATTTATTTGTCATTGCTTTAAACCAAGTGGTTTAGATAGCAAGTACAATATTATTACACTTGGCTTACATTACACATGTGTTACATTGTTTCTAAATTCTTACGGAACATTGTTTAAGAAAATTATAAATTATTTTTTCAGACTTTCTATATGAGGTTTACATAAGAAGGAACTAATACAAAGAGGGAAGCAGTACTTGCCTTTGAGGAGCTTTGTTTCTAATGCAACCTCCTTTATTTTCTATTATTTCTAATTTTCTAACGAGTGATATAGTTTTTATGTTTTTTCGTTATTTGAATTAATCTTTTTGACTGGCAGTGTAGAGAGTCGCCAGATCAGAGGAATTGATTCCAATTGAGGGGAAATAGTTACCCTCTATCTGTCAGTACCGGATTAGTCACGTGACATTGTGACACGTGACCGGGCCGTGGCGGCACACAGTGGTCCATCCTCTTCAAAAATTGTAATTGTAACGAACACTTAAAGTTGGACATTTTGAAAATAGTATGTTTCGCAGAAGAAAGATGCTTATCTTCATCTGGATGCCCTGGCTATAACATGTTTAATATTTTTTCTCTGCTCTTATTTTAAAGTGAAGAGAATTTCCCTTAGGATATGAATTTACACTGGGAATTAAGAATTGATTTACATAAATTTAAATTTTATTAAATGGCGACTCTGGCAGTGTACGAGGTCCTTCATTTTGTCGATATGAAATCAAGTGTATTTCTTCGTTATTTATTCCACAAAGGACCAAGATTTGAGGACCATGTGAGGTTTAAGAAAAGAAGGATCATATCGAATTCAGCAGGATCGAAATTAAACATATAATTTATTTGGATACAATTTATATACTTAATTCAGTAAAATTTGAACTGGAACTTCAAATGTGCCGGAGAAGTACCTGGAAAGTATGATCCGCAAATTGGTATAAAAACTTGGAGTTATCTTAAGTCCAAAGTCATTCGAACGTCTAAAGTTTACTTACACCATTCCAATCTTCGTGTACACATATTTGCACACAGATACACAAGCCCCGGAACTTTATGTCAGACTGAAAGTTCAGACGCGCACTCCAACTTTTGCCTAACGATATGAGGGCCATACTTAAGAGGACATGACGTACTGTGGTACACGAAACATCAAGTTTGTACACTTTCGCGATTTTAATACACATTTCTATTTCATTACTGGCAATTTTCGTAATCTACGATCGTTGCGCAAAATTCTTTTAGTACTCTTGTTATCATTGTTAAATGTCTGCAAGAATGAAGACAGAAAATTATATTACATAATAAACATTTTTCCGGTCCATTCATTGTCATTTGTAACAAGAGAAATTACTATTGCATCTGTACAAGTATTTTCCCCGGGGGTCCATTGCAGACAAAAATGTTATGCATGTGTATACCTTCCTTAATATTGATTTATGAACACGTTTACAGAGTACTTCCTGCTCAAAATGCTGAATGAAATATTTATCGTTTATATTGAGCGAGTATGTATATTAATAATTCAATGTTTTAACATATCGCATAATTGTGTGGCGTAACTTCGTATGAATATGGTATAAAAGAGTGAACACGCGGTCGATTGGAAGAACCGTGACACGGAAATCATTCGAATAAATAAAACCAAATAATTACATACAACGATGGTATCAATGGAATGCATTAAAAGCGTTTTTGTTTTACAGAATTTACTCAACCTAAACAAAATGACGAATATGGTAGATATTTATGCAATGCCTCATTTTCATAGATTATTTTACTAAAAAAAGTTCTTTTATTTTATATATAAGGAACAATTTCATTCGTGTTTCTTTCAATGATAATTCTTTTTACGATGCATAATTCAATATAAAAAATATACAAATTTTCGTAAAAAGAAAATATACAAATTATTGTAATATTATCAAACACGGAGTAATTTTTAAATTATAGTTTATTCAGATCATTCACACTTGAGATAGAGTTTTATTGAATTCCAATTTCCTCAGATTTGCCAATAAAAATATAAGGTTTAGTAAAATCATCATTTTCCCAACTTTCCACAAGAAAGGAGGAGAAAAATAGAAGAATTTGTAGCGTGATATGAAGACTAAGAGTTCGCTTCCTCCGGAAGTGATCAATATCATATTTCGACTTCGCGAAGGTCCTTATGCCTCGCTATAACATAGTCGAGATTATATAGGGAGCTACTATTCTAGATGTCCCTCTTCTTGTCTCCGCAGCTGTCCCTCAAATTTGATTGTAAAATATCCTCCTCGCATGCAGTCTTCCTCTAATCGAATATCCAATATTAATTCCGTATTGTTGCTCTCACGACCGGCATTATTGTTACGAGCGTTCCCATTGCCGCCGTTAACTTTCTTCATTTCTGCAAGCCATCACGGTAAATCTGCTCGTTCGCGGTTTTACGACCCAGACTTTATCGTCGGACTTCTATCACGGTGTACCGAAATCCGTCAGACAAACCAGCATTACTCGCGCGACCGCGTGTACTTCTTAATGTTGACTCGACAAAAATTCTTCTCACACCTTGAGATAACCAAAATCCTTTGGCTCGACAGCAGTTGCGTGTACAAATCTCTCTTGTACAAACATCTGTCAAACATCTGTCATATTAGCATTTATTTGGTTATCCACTTGTCAACCGAATCAAAATATATAACTTTAAAATTCAAGTACGGAACCCAATAGTAGCCGAGATATTGCGGTATCCCATAATCTACAGTTACCCTAATAGCAACCGAATAGTAAGTAATGGTGAACCTCATCGATTATTTTTGCGATCCACATACCGGATACCGTTCGGAAGCAATAATTCGTGGACTAGAACCGATAGTCTCGGTTCGGTATTGTCCCGATGATTACGTATGGGTCCCAATACGGTTTCATCCCGTTCCATAGACACAGTAAACTATCCTCGAGGGTTTATCCTTTCCCTGGTCCCTTTTAACCACTGTTTCCGGAAGTACTTAGATAAACTATGGCTCGGTTTTTTGCCGGCCGATCTCGAGTCGAGCTAATCGAGCGAATGATATTCGAGGGTGATTGTTCCTGAAAACTTCCCTGAAGATTTTCTTAACCGCCCCTGGGTCAGGTCGGTCCACGGGGCTCAGG
This sequence comes from Lasioglossum calceatum, assembly GCA_963966675.1. Taxonomy (NCBI): domain Eukaryota; kingdom Metazoa; phylum Arthropoda; class Insecta; order Hymenoptera; family Halictidae; genus Lasioglossum; species Lasioglossum calceatum. Next base: position 7,599,838 of record OZ016545.1, read on the forward strand.
GGCAGGGGTGTAGTGAATGGAATCGCAAAGGGAGACCTTAAAGAGGGCCGGGTAAGACGGAGAACTTCATCATCGCGACTGATTGGTCGATTTGTCACTCCTCTTCTCCTTTTTCCCTCTCTCTCTCTCTCTCTCTCTCTCTCTCTCTCTCTCTCTCTCTCTCTCTCGTCCTTCGCCTTTCTCGCCTCACCCTATGAATCACGACTCTTGGACTCCCACTTGATAGTTAATTGAACAGGTCGATTTGCTGATCCAACAACCGGATATCCCCTTCCTTCCTCCCTTCTTTTCTTCCACCTTTCTTGCCCGACGCTTTTCATCTTCGTTGCGGTGATTGATCTTTGCCAGTTGATCGACTAGTTTTCTGTCGGCACAACCCCGACGGAGTATTCTAACGATTGCATGCGCTTTTTCAGGGTAAGTCTCGATACCTCCAACCCCCACCCCTCCGACAACTGTCTAGACTGGGAACGGAGGGAATCGTCGCTTTTCTTGGTACCGACTTCCTGCTTGCTACCCCTGGGATCAGTATTTTCTGCAGTACAGATGTTTATGCTGATTCCAATACAAGCATCAAATGCTCAAAAATTAGGATTGCTGATATTTTAATACATTATCTACTAGTTCCGTAATTTTTGAAAATTTGTTGTTCATGGCTGAGGATTTTTTAATACAGATTATTACAGTGATAGCAATTTTAGGCGCAAACCAACAAGTCACCCCCAGCAATATAATTTGGCAATTTGATTTTTTGAGATTCTATTAATTGGTACTGTGTCGATTTCAGCAACCTTAAAATTATTCTTCCTGATGATAAATAGTAAAATTGCTGTCGCTTACAGGTTTCCATATTTATGAAATAAAATATTTTTTATATTAATATAGTGTGATGGTCAACGATTCACTGACTTCGTCCTCCGCCATCATTTTATTTTATTGTGCAATTTGCCAGGAAATAACACGAACGACTGAACGCTTCTGATTTATATCTCTCCAATTCGTAAACAACAATTTCACTGAGAAATATTTTTAAAAACCGTACAAAGTGATATTTATAAATAATTTGTGAAATGGGAACATGTTGCAGAATGTATTGAAGATGTACCTTGAATATTCGTTTTAATACAATATTATTTTGGGTGATGACGATAAATGTAACTTCTTGAAATACTAAACTTGGAAAACATCTCGCTATTCTTGTACAAGTACTGAAAGTGGCGGCACTTTTTATCCCACTATGCCCTAAAGAGTTAAATCAGCTTCATGAGAACCAAACATCTGAAGTTTCGTTTAAGACCGAGATAAGGAAACTGCTTTTTAGCTGGAAACGTATATTTTACTTTACCAAGAATGGAAACCTCGACTTGTACGTCCTGTGGGAACCATTACGGTTATGTTCTATAATGCTTTAACTCTTTAAGCAGCGAAGGTAAGTATCATTTTCATTAATGCGTTACCATGAACTAATTCATTAGTTCAATTATTCTAATTTAGTTCAATTTCTATAATTCTCTATAGGAAATATTTTCATTCCACCCAGGAGCTAGATTCAATTTTAAAATATTTAAAATGGAGACAGTAAGAAAAATAAAAATTAAATAAATGAACTGAAAAATATTAGCTAAAAAAGTGATCAAAATGTATGGAACATGTACATTTTTCATGAAATACAGAAAGTTCTTCGCCACTTCGCAATTTATCGATATTATTTTATTACATTTTATACAGTACTGCAATCCTGAAAAAGTGTAAAACGATTAATAAAAAATATAATATTTGAAAATTTGTTTCACAATGTACCATAGATTTGAAGATCGAAACTTCAGAACGACCTCTTCAAAATTGATGTATGAATTTTTATTGCTGTTTTGTGGGAAACAAAAATGGTGGACGTGCTCGGTAATGGAGTACCTTATAAATAAACAGAGCTCCTTCCACTCGAAGTTCGATAAAACGACCTAAATATGATTGTACATCAAGTTTTAATCAAACTTCAAGTTGATGGTAGTGTTAGTCACGGTAAAAAATGTTCAATGTTCCATGAGGCGGTTTTTAATGAGAATTAAAATGGGTGCAAGGATTTAGTTTAACGCTAAACCTACCGACCATCAAAAGTGACTGATGTGAAAAGTATTAGATGATTGCATAAGTTCGTGTCCGATTTGAAAATAAAATTCAATGGTTGAATTTTATAGAATACAACTTTATTAATCAATTATACATATAATCACCATTTAATTTAACCAATCATTAACCGAATCTTTCACCAATCTTTAAAATTTAACCATTGAATTTTATTTTCAAATCGGGCACGAACTTATGCAATCATCTGATATAAGAATAACAAGATAGATTTATTTAAATTTTGTGCGATTTTTGCTATAACATATACTCGAGTCAAAAAATATATTCATTAAATTCCCATGAAAACACCTTTACAATTTCAATAATTGTCAAATAAAAAATCTAAAATGGGTCATTTAATCCCTCGTGGTAGGTTTAGCGTTAAACATCGAGAATATATAACGTACATTGTTCTCGGTTGCACGTACTATTGCTCAAATCTTCCAGCACCTTTACTATCCGTGGATAATGATAGTTTCACCGAATGAACTGACTGATAACCCGTCGGAATAAATTGCAAGGCGGAGCTGATTCGTATCGTCAACGAGGGCTGCGGGGGTAGCAATGGCGGCCAGCACTCGGCGCGAATTTAATAAAGTACGACCACGTGATAAATCCGAACTCGCTTAGTAATGCGGTGGCTCGTGGAGGGTAGGGACGGGAGGAAAAAAAACAACAAAACTTAAGGAAGACACATAGCTGGAAAAATCCTAATGAATAGTAATGGCTGTGACGGTTATACGAGTCTCCACTTCGCAGGGCTGTATCTCTCTCGAGGGTCTTTTACGGCTCCCGGCGAAAATAATCGGGAAGAAAAATCAGCTCGTCATGTTTTTCCAATGGGGCTCGCTGAAAATTTATAACGGTCGATAAGTGTTCTTTTCTCGATTCTAATGCGTTGCTTAAGTTCCGAAGGGTGCCGAGAGCCGTTTCGAATTTTCCCGGTGTGCTTTCTTTTCGATAACCCCGAGAGCTTTTACAAAGAACCGCCGCGAGATTAAACGAGCCGAATCAGCGGGGATTAAAGGATTATCGCCGGGAACAATCGGCCAAAAAAGGGTACATCCTACGCCCTCTTATTATTGAAGGCGTGCACATATATTTGCCGGAGGGTGGAGGTACGTTGATTTAACACTTCATCCCGATTCATTAATCTGTGCTCGTTAATGAATGGAAGGTAAACAGTTTCTTGCGCGCGAGTCCATTTTGTGTTTGACCTCTTGAATGGTGGGATAAAATATTATGCCAACATCATTTTGCTTGGCAAACGTTGCTACTGTCGGTGGTTCGAATGAAAAAATGGAGTCCGGAAAATTCGTGTCACCAGTAACAATGACGTTTGGTAAGAATATTGAAAAAAATTCATACGGGCTCTGCAGATTTTTATGCAAAATAAAAATTGGCTGTGTTACTACGATACTGTCAAATTCGTTGAATATTTTCAATATTTATTCTGTACAAATGAAGTGTCGCGCCAAAGAATTATTTTTTTCAAAAACTGTGTAAGGAAACGAGAAAATATCTGACTATTTTATCGTTTGATTAAATATTCAAAATGATGTCCACGAATGCCAATGAAGCAATTAATGCGCGGTAAATGATCTTGGATAATTTTATTTTATAATTCATTTCAGAACGAACAGCTACGAAAATAATGAACTACCAAAGACAGTCCTTGTTCTTCTTCTTAATGTAATTAGCGTTCAAGAAACGAAACTTTGTATTCATCAGCACTTTGTAGAAATTTCGTATTTACTACCATTTTGTTCCTGGCATGTCGAGATTAGAATGCAGATGAAAAGCGATTGTGAGCCTGCTGACAATCCGGTTTTAAGTTTTCATTAAGTCACCCAATGCCACCGGCATGCTATACAAACTAAAGGCGTAAACTCTGCGTTAATATCTCAGTTTATCGTGCAGCACCGTGCCCTATTACCGTGTAAACAGATACATACACATACATACGTCGCCAGCATACCATGGCATGCTCACGCGTGTTCTACGTGGCCTTCTCAGCAAATGTCCATTTATCATTTTACCTTTTGACCAACTTGTTAAATATCTAAACGATATATCTCTGCTGTTAGACGATATCCGATTCAATTAATCAACGTTGGATCCACAGTATCTTAAACAATAGCTTCGTTACTGGCTCCCATCGTTGAACAATAGAAACTTTTTATTGGAACACACCATTGGAAAGAGAGGTGGGCAGATAAAGAACGAATTCCGAGGTAAAACGGACTTCGAGCGTCTACACAGAATGTGTAAACTTACAATTAGGGTAATGAAATGCAGCCATCACAAGTAAGTTACCAACTCTTTTTCCGTGTAAAAAGCGAACTAACGAAGTTAGTTTTTCAATTATGGATACTTTGCAAATGCTCGCATTTTCTCCGTGTATTCAGCGAACCTGCAGCTCGTTTCGTTGTGCTAGTGCTGACGATTCTGTCAAGTGCTATATCAAAACAGAGGACATCTAAACTAAAGAACATTAAAATCTAATCTCATTAAGTTTACTGAGTAGAAGCTATATAAACTAGCTGTAAGTCAAGTTAAGTTATTAACTACTATTATTATGTATTGTTAAGAGAACTAATATGTAATATACCAATACGATCATGTATTGTTTATGCTACATAAACCATACTTGGTTTAAAGCATTTAATAAATAATAATAATAACAATAAACTAAAGAACATAGTTTTATTATTCAAATTTCTGAACCAGTACATCGAAAAGTAGACATGGTCCAATTTGGGATACGTTGACATGATCTTGAAAATATTTTTCTGCAATCAGTTACATAATGCTTCAGTCCATTGTGTTGTAATTTATATGTCAACCATGTCATTGTTCTTAATTCTATCTGCTCGAAAAAATTGTTTAGTATTTGCTTGAATGGTCATTGGACCACTAATATTGATAGGGCACATTAAATAATTGTAAGCTAGATGTGATAATGTGTGCTAGATAAACCACTCGGTTTAAACCATTAATAAATCAATACGTTCTATTTTCACTGGTCATTTAAAGACCCGAAATACCATGACTTTACAGCTGTGTTTCCGATCGTCCATCGACGCGCCGGAAAAGTCGTCAGCATTCGTCACTTTCATATTGGGAGCACAGCCAGTGACAAGAGACAGTGTCCGGAATAATGGACTATGCAAACGTCGTGTATGTCTGCCGTGCTATGTACAGGTGTATGCTAATTCGTGTAACGCTCCTATGACGTAACATAGGTCTTCGTAAAATCGAGCATTGAGTTTGCCAGACGTGAGAGACGTACCTTGTCGAAGGTACCGTGGTCGCGCGTAACGATGTGGACTTACGTGTTTATCGACGCGTTTACATAGGCGCATTTACACGCGTGAACGGAGACAAGTTCTCGTCGGGTTGGCCCGTTTCACCTGCCGGCCAGCTTTTCGATCGATCGCGATCTGCTCAATCGAACACCGACGGGATCATGGGTGAACGTGTTTCCGGCCGTGTTAAATCTTGAAAGGGCGCACGAATTACTGCTTAAACACAGCCCGCGATCCTGACTTATTATTCGAACTACACAACGGCACGCACACCCACGAAATCGAATTCACAGACACGCGCTGTGTTCAAGCAAAATCTTCAAATTGAGCGGCTACTGTGGTTTCGAATGCCATCTTTTTAACAATTTGTAGATTGAAAAATAAAATGGATATTCCCGCCTGGTCTGAACCGAAATAATTTAAGAAAGGAAAATTAAAAGATGCATTTCGTTTCACCTCGAAGCGTGACGGATCAGACTCATTCGCGATGCACCTAAAGAAGAAATGCACTTGAATAAAATAGATATTCCCACTTGGTCTGAACCAAAATAAATGAAAAATCTTGATTATTTACAGAATGCCATTTTTTGCATTCGAATAAAATCTCAAATACGATAAATCTTGCTATTGAAGTGTAGTCTCTGTAAATTGATATATGGGTGGCGAGCATGTAAATAGGAAAATACAGATTTATGTACTGAATGTATTTTATTTTACAATGTGATCAATATAAATAATATATTTAATATTACTATATAATACAATAACTAATACTTTGTTGGGCCACCTTTCTTTTTATGATTTCAGCACAACGACGAGGCATAGAATCAATAAGTCGAATGCAGCGATCGATTGAAATATTATTCCATGCATCTTCGATTATTTCGTATAAATTGTTTAAATTCGTAGGTTTTTTTATTTTAATTTCTTTATCTACGTCCTTCCAAAGTTTCTCGATTAGATTTAAATGGTGCGACTGTGATGGATAACACATAACGTTAACATTATGTTCTTCCAAAAACTGCTTCAAGACGTGTGTTTGAGATCGTGACCTGCTTGGAATATCCAATGTTCCGGCGTATTTTCTCGAGTGAAAGGAATTAAATGTTCATTCAGGACGTCAACATATTAATATTGCAAATTGGACCAACCATTACAGAACATCCTCCTCCTTTAACGGTCGACTTCAAGCATTTTGTATCAAATTCTTCACCCACTCGCCGTCTCACGTAACATCTTCCATCTGATCCGAAGCAATTGAATTTGGATTCATCAATGAAAACGACATTCACCCTTTGTTGCCTTGTCCAGGGAAGATGCTCTTTAGCAACTATATCGTGTTATATAATCGCGGTTAAATTTCCCTATTTATATGCTCACCACTGTACATAAAGATGATCGTGTCCAATAATAATGCAGCTAACACGTTTGCATAGAATGGTTCGCGCGAAAACTTTTTTGGAAATAACTATGAGCAAGAATTTGCCCTGGACATTTTTGCTAGTTTCATTTCACGCGAATAACAGCACGACGCGTACACAGCTGTTTCACTCGCGGCTACAAAATTGCTATCCGCTTTTTAACCGTAAACTCACGGCAGCCTCTATCGCAGTCTTACGCCAAGATAATTATAGAATTGTATGCTCGACTTTGACAAATGCTCGAGACACTTTAATTAATGCGTAACAATTTCACCGAATGCTAATTCCGTGCACCGGACCCTTCAACGCATGTGTTCAACATATTGCCACTGTTTCGTGCCCATAGTCGCACGTGTTCGATAGTGATTAACTCGTACCGAAATGAAATTTCCGCAATGGCGAATTGCTCTTTTGAATATGGCTTTGCTGCTATTAACGGGCTCGACTTACGGATTCTAAATCATCGGAGGATAGCTAATTTCTACCACCGAGTAGACCCACCATTATTGGAAAAATTCATGATTCTAATTTCGAATTTTGTTTCGTGCTTGATTCTGTGCTTCGAATTTTGGTTTGTATAGCAAAATTGTTTTTGAATTATGTAACTGTGATTAGTAGGTATATAGGGTTGATCAAGTTAATGTACTGAATGAACGATAGAAATGTCTATAGTGCCCATGGGGAATGGGGACATTGGTACATGTTAAATTGTTTCATTTATCGTTTACGATTATGGAACTATGCTCGACAAACATGAGTGGAATCGAATGAATAGAAACACTGTTCCAGTTGCAATGGACTACTTCAAGCACAGATTTTGTGTACATCCAACAAAATAATAATACATGCATTATTAGTAGATTGCGGATTTTTATGCAAAGTAAAAACTTTTTCTACCTGAATCGCGACAAGCTGGAATGAAATAAATATTTCATTTCTTGCTGAATATGTTTAACAGGTTGAAAATAACGTAGTGGTACATTGAAATTCTTCAAATTATTTACTATTATTAAAAAATTCGCAGTCTAATTATTAATAAATATTATTGCAAAATAATACTGTCCTGTGTCAATTACAAGAAGTAGCTTTCACTCTTTCGTATTTTACCCACTGAGTTTTGTAATAAATAAATGAGATGAACTTTAAACATTTTATTTTGCATGAATTTGTTTATTTTATTTATATATTCATCTATTACGTAGGCGTTACTGTGATGAATCCTAATCTTCCTGGACTCATTCTTTACTCTTTAAGAGTGGAAATACTCCTCGAAGCTGAACAGTGACGAAAATCAATGAAAATTGCAAACCACAGAAATAAAAAAATTGTTTAACGGAAAGATCGCTTATTTCCCCAGAAGTAATGGAATCACGATAACGTTGTGCAGTGATAATGGAGAGTAAGTGCCAGCAAATATGCAGACCTGTGTCCAGTTACATCTCGGGCACGTATCGTTGAATTCCGTAACCCACGTACATACTTCCGGAACGAGCTGTGAAGTTGAACGGTGAGTCAAAGTGTACGAAATTCACTGGTTAATATGAGAAGGTAACACTGTGATTCAAAATATTCCAATTGTGCTCTCGTGAGACTCTGATAGCTCTATGAAGCACGGGCTACTTGAAACGATTGCGATTAGAACTGAAAGCCAAGTGGAAATATTAATGAAACATTTTTATGCAGAGTAATGCGACGAGGCGAATAATTTCGCGAACAAAGAAATTTAAAATAGAGGGAAAAGAATGTGGAAAAATGAATAAACATTTTCTACTATTTTTCTTTTCTCTCGTTAATTTTTAATATTGTTTTCTGTACTGCTGGCATCCATTCATTTTATCTGCATCGATTTGTCTTGAACTTTGTCAATAAATAATGTCTACTTAAACAGCTAATAATAAATATAAAGCAATTCAATTTTGTCACAAAGAATTCAGTACTATAATTATGAAAATGAAGACCATTCGACGATTGCCGTATTAAACATTTCTGTGGACGTTACTACATATTAGCTACGGGAGCGTTACAAGGCAGTATTGTTCGAAATACGCAGTGGTTGAACAAGAAGAAACGATAATAACGTAGCCACAAAAAGCAGAGTCATCCGAGTTTCTGTCCTGCGTTGTTGCTTTTAGTCATAACAGTACGAGCTTCATTACAAAAGCCAAAGTATACTTTGAGGTTACGACGTGCAGGGTCATTGAAAACAGGGTCACCTGTACAGGTTGTTTATTTGTGAAAATAGAAGAGTGCGTTTGATTTCACAAAAACGTAATTCCACAATGTTTGCTTTACTTTAACTAAAACCGCAATGCAAATTCCAAAGTCACGTATTTGTTTTATGTGGAACAATTCAATCGTCTCTGTTTTTCTCAAAATACTCTAACAATAAATAATTACTCTCTTTTATCTTTAAACCTGTGATGAAGTATATGGATAATTGGTTATAAAATCATTCCGAAGAGTTCCTTGAGCAAGATGATGTACTTTAATGTCACATTTTGGGTCGTACAGTAATTATTATTGCAGCAGGTTAATGGAGAAGTGAAACACAAACCAAAATTCGATGATATGCAGTTCTATACTCACGTGCACGTGTACACGGGTCGTGTAAGTGTAGGCAATGATGGATACAGTCGGTGAAAATAACGAAACAAGAGAAATGAGGCAACCGTACTTGTCGAAATGTTTCAGTAGAGCCGGGCGTCGATCATGTGACCGCATATGCGCGCAAATGAATGTTTGCAGTAACGATGAATAATTATTGCTGTGTGTAATGCATTGTGGAAATGCGCCTACGGTGGTCGCTGTTAACTAATAGCTCTTCTGAAATTTGTGAAAATTCCGCTGGTTATGAAATTTTCTTACAAAACATTGCCAACAGAAATTGCACGAGAGAAATATTCGAGATAAGGAACAGTATTGCAAATTTTACAAAACCCTAAGAACATTCTACCATTCATAATTTTCAGCGACAATATTTTAACAAATCAGGAAACAAAGTTGGAACAGATATACTAAATTTTACTTGCAATAACAATATTTTCATTTTCAGCATTACGCGATGACATTTTTAATTTATTGTCAATTTGATATCCAGATATTCATAAATTGTAGTGATATTTAAAAATGCATAAAATGCTTTTTACAAATGTTTTTTAACAAAACGCAATCAATAAAAAGACAAACTTTCATCAGATCTTTGTTTCGTTAAATTCTTTTGGAAGATTCCTTTAAAAATTCGTTTTAAAAAATTTGAAAGTGTAGAGTTGTACAAAGATCTACAGTGCCTGTATAAATTTGGTAGAGTAATTTTGATCTTCTATTTCTTGCGAATTGCACGTGAAATTTTGGACGGACGATATTTTTCGGTAACGGTCTGCTCGCATGAAATTGAAGTTCCAACTCTTCGTCCTCGCGACGGAATTTCCCTATTCGCATTCTTTTGGTTTTCCTCGAACAGCCGAAGAATTCCTTTCAATTAGAGACTGGCAAATTTTCCAATTACTCCTTTAATTAATTTCTTTTTAACGTGAGGCGAGGCAACAACCTTTCAACGACATGGACAATGTGCATCTAATTAAAAGCCTCGTTCCGTGGACACAACCGCTAAGGTATTACTACCGTCAATCTTCTCGACAATGAAAGCAATCTGTATACTTGGCTGTGTCCGATGGGCCAACTCACATTTATAGTAATGTCAATTAGAGTATCATTGTAATATCCGAATTATTTATAACATTTATGCACACAGTACTATCATTATTCTGAAACAAGCAGCAAGATTTTGTGGCTAACGTGATACAAAAAAAGGCACCTACAGATCGAATTGAGCAACCTCCTCCTTTTTCGAAGTCGGTTAATTAATTTGTCTTGAACACTTAGAGAATTGCTGTTATTATTGCTGAACGACCTGTTTAAAAAAAAGATTTTTAAGGCCCTAAAGAATCCACTAATATTGACATACATAGTTCAAAAACTCGTAATAAAGTTCTAAAATAATTTCTATATGTTAAAAATTCTATTTTGTACTGCCCTATGTATTGTGGTACAATTTTTATAAATTACAATGCAATAATAATATATCTTGTACCTGTGTAATTCTCCCGTTTAGAAATTATTTGTAATCTGTAAGTGTAGTCAGAATCGATTAGAACTATTTAAATATTTTTTTATTATTAGTTTAATATTGCGGAATATTGTATTGATCGTGGTAAATTCCAAAATATAACCGAAATTTCGGGCTGGTCGGCACCGGAAGTACGCAGCCGGGCAATGTACGGGGGAGGGACCCTAAGCTCAGGAGCTTAATTTGCACCTCACTGGCCGAACTTGTCCGAATTAATCCGTGGAAACCTGTACCTAAAGCAAAGGTGTTATATTTACTACATGCATGTATGTTAGTACGTTACGTACTTTGACTTTTATTCTTTTTATTAAATCCACGGTGTAATAATTACATTAATTCTTGATGTTAACAAATAATCATGTTCAGTTGACAAGTAGAAACCAAAACGAAGATTCTTTCTTCCTCCACTGAAATGTTTTTACTCTTCTCACTATTTTAAATTTCACATCACTATTTTTTTCGCAATTACATTAATTCTCGAATTGAAGAATAAATGTTCGAAGCTCATAAGAAAATTCAGCAACGATTGAACGACTAAATAAATGTGCAATCCACCTTTCACTACCTCGCGAAACGATCTCATTAAATATGACGCTCGCATATCTGTCCTATTAAACCTCGCGCGCTATATTCGGCCGAACTCGCATTTTCCGGCTACAAATTCGATCAAAATCGACGTCCAATAACGACCAGAATACATCAGAAGTCAATTATACCGTGCATAAACTGTCGAATTAGTTTATACGTTTCCCTGCGGCAGCGTCGGAGGAACACGGAAAACAAAGCTTAGCTTCAACGGACGAAATTAACTTGTAAGTTGGTCGAGGGTTAATGGAACGAAATCAGTGTTTGTCGTAGAATCTTTCGCGCAGAAGGCGTGGCCATGAACGAAGACATTAATCTTAATACAGGCCGACGCTATTGTGACGCGGTAGACGTGGCTACAAAAGTGTTAATGTACAAAAGCGCGGTGTGTTAGGCTCTTTACCGGGCAGCAAACTTCTCGGCAGCAATGCCGCGGTTTCGCATGAATCCGACCAGACTGAAATTAGTTTCCTTGGTATTCAGTAGATTCTATCACGGGGGCCAACTCCGGCAGTCTTTCGACTTATCGCCGTGCCTCATTGTCAGTCGAGAATGGCACCGCTCCGGGTATACGTCCACGCAGAAAACGGTTGGCTTTTTACTTTATGCGGCGGACACCTCGTTATCCTTCGCGCCTTTCATCGCTGTTTATATACGCCTACTTGAGAATAACGTCGTTATAATGAGCGGGCCATTTCTTTCCGTACAGCATCCTTTTACGCGCATACCTCGCCACTGTGTACCGACCGCCATTTTAGACGGCGCCGTGTACTCCGAGTGATACTAACTGCTACCCGCTTTTCAAGTACGCACCACAATTATTTGTTGTTCGCGGGGCTGGATGTGCGTAAATCGGTTTTTAAAGCGGTTTTTGCGAGATTTGTGCAAAAATTGTTAAAGTGTTATGACAATGGATAGTACAATATATACTGACATAAAGATACTAATTTATAACATGTATATATATTTGTTTATTGTTATTATGACAATGTACAGGGTGTGGTTGCACGGGTGGTACAACCGAGCAGGGGGTGATACTACATGTAAAAATGAGTCGATAAAAGGAATAATATTTTTTCGTTTGACGCTTCGTTTTCGAGAAAATCGAGTTTAAAGTCCCGCCGGGTTCGCGTGCTTTAGTATATGCACAAAGCAGTGTTGGCCAATAAATAAATTTATTTAAATAAAAATTTAAATAAAAAGAGTTATTTGTTATTTGGATATTCAAATAAAAACAAAAATAATTATTTATTATTTGAGCAAGCCTAAATGAATTATTTAAAATAATAAATTGAATTGTATTTTTTTTATAGGCAGCTAGGCCCTTCGGACGCGCACGTGTTCATTGTACTAATACTAAATACAAGACATATTAGGTGAAGACCAAAAACTATTTGTTCGATTTCCACCTCAATCCAAATAATAAATAATCTTTTATTTGCAAATAAGAAATAATAAATAGATCACTTTTGGAGTTATTTAAATTACTTTTATTTAAATAAAAAGTTTAGTTATTATTTGCAATTGAAATCCACGTTTATTTATTATTTAAAATAAAATTAGCCCATCACTGGCACAAAGTAGAATTGGTTGATCATGGTCAGACGATTCCTATGCAATAGCACTTATAGCACGTGTATTCGCTGCATTTTCAAACGCGAAAACGAAGCGTCAAACAAAACAATGTTATTCCTTTTTTCCGACTTATTTTTACATGTAGTATCACCCCCTGCTCGGTTGTACCACCCGTCCGGCCACATCCTGTATATTTAATACATAAAATTTATAATTCATATAAAACATATAAATATATTAAGTATTAAATAGTCTGCTGTAGTAAAAAATAAATTAAAGTATCAACTCTCACGTTGATACAATAAAACGTATGAAAAATACCACTGAATATACGTAACCAGTATAGGATACTTTAGTCGGACAAGTTCCATTTCTTAAGGAAGCTAGCCGAGGAGAGAAAATGTTTATAATAAAATTTGATCATACACAATGAAGAATCGTGGAATGGATTCTTCTGCAAGGAATATGGCCATAAGCTGCACGTAATAAGAAAGGTAAGGAATATTCAAGTATATATCATTTATACACTCCAAGATATTGGTAATTACGCTAGCGCATTGGATTATGTGTGGTTCCACGACTCCTATTTCAGGATAAAGCTGATATAAAGCCAGCCCTAAACTAAGCGCAAGGCCCCGGCACAACAATTCCCAATTATCGCTTAAACCTCACTAAGTGGATGCACTTGATCCCTTGGTAGATTAACCTGGAAAACTCCTCAATGGGCTTACTAAAATATAAGGACGGGTCTGTTAATGAAAAATAACCAGGGTCTTCCTATATTTCACGAGACGGGGGATCATTTATAACGGTTTTATCACGATGCCCCCGCCGATAAAAGCGTGTCATTTATTACATTCACAAATTGAGTTCGCGGGCTCCTCTTAATGGAAAATTCGAATGATGCTGCTGTGCTAATTATTGCTGATGAGGGGTGACGATATCCTACGATTTTAAAAGCGGCCGGAGCGAATCCATTCAATATACTCACGATAATGGATTAACCGAATAATTAATTATGATTCGGATGTATTACGCTCTTTCTCGGCACAGAATGGAAGAACCCGAACGAAAAATCTACGAAATTAATAACTGTTACGTACAGAGTGGTCCATGCACAGGTTTCAGGTGGCAAATATTTTGGTGAACTATACATTTTTCTCGTGACTACAATTTTTGAGACTTCGGGGTCATCAACATGTTTTTTAAACGATACTGTATATTTTTAAGCGGTCACTTAAAAGTTGCGATTGGTATTCAAGGTCACATAAAGGTCACGACATTATAAGTCGTTAGATTTGTTACAACTTTTACTATTGCTTGACAGTAATAAAAATATACTCATCATGAGTACTAAATCATGAAAAATGTGGCCATGAGAAAAATTATCACATTATTTACTCTCTCAAACCTAATCAATTTTTCATCTGACATTTTTTTCTATTATCAATAATAAACGAGCTTATTATTGCTAATTTTATTATTTTAGTATTAATCCCTCTTTCAGTCCAGATTAATTACGAACCAGGAAATGAGCGTCTCATAGATCTCATAGTACCTATTTTATGGAAATTGATCCAGTCGATATACCCTAGTGAATCATAAAACAACGATAGAGGCTATAGTGAACTATACTAGTAGCTTAATCCAGTGCATGCTATGAAATAGAATTAACCACTTCAATCTTATTTAATCATCCGGTTAATTTGCTGAAGGTATGTTTCGCATAGCGCGGTCGGCTATCGATTGGATTAACTCGAGTTGGAATTTTATTCTTGAGAACCTAATAGTAAAGGCACGTCAACAATCTGTACTCATCGATGAACATCGCGAATTCTCTAATAAATGCCTCGCTTATTTCCTCGGCGTTTAATATTCTTGATTCCGGTATATTTTGCTGTTCGCTGCAGTACTTCGCAACTAAACACTAGTTCAACTTTAATGTTAAAAATCAAACATTCCATATACTAGACTGCGGATTTGTGTGCAAAATCTCTTTTAATAGGTTCCATAGACTGAAAATTAAATAACAATAGTTCTAAATTCTTTTAATGTACTTACTGTTTTGTAATAACCTAACATTTAAATTGAGGAACAATGTGCAACATCGTTCCAGTTCGTTACCTTAAAAATATCAACTGTGGTGGGCGAACGCCTAGCGAACACGATCGCATTAAAGAATGAAAGCAAGCAGCCGCGTGACAAAATCTGGCATTATTAATCCAACTACTCTTAGTTAACGAGCTAGCCGCTTTAATTCTCATGGCGAGGATCTCCATCCCTGGGAATACTTAATCCTTCCTAACAAAAATACGCCGCCAGCTCAGAAGCGGACAACACGTGGGTTCATTCGTACTCTTTAGCCGCTGGATAGTATGGGCCGCTTAATCGCGTTAAAAGGTTATGAATGGCCACGGAAAATACACGCCTTCGCGTTGTTAAACACCGCCAATTAGGATATTTAACGTTTTTCGAGGGGAAACTGGTATCGTCTGTTCCGGATGCGGTGAACCTCCCATTTATGTGTTCTTGCGCTTTTATTCTCGCTTCACGTTATAAATCAGCCCTCGGATTCCAGCCTGATACATGCGCGTTGTTACGTCTCTATCGCAATCGTCGGAAATAGTTTATAAATTAACGCCTTGCATTACAACTTGATCTTCACATTTCGGATTAAAATGTATTATCTAATTTACAAAAAGTATTGCTTTAGAATTAATGTTGGGTGTTTAAGTTGGCATTGCATACACACTGTGGTTCCAGAAATTATTTAAATATTATATTCCTGAATCTTTACGCATTTATGCACATTGTTAAAATAAAAGAAGACATGATAAATTGCTCTTGTTCCTCATCCTGTTTTTTGTAAAATAAGCCACGAAATTTCGAATTTGCAACCCAGCCAATTTATTTAACGATCCAATATTATGGCTTCTTTAATTATATTTTTCCAGAAACGTTCTATCAGACTGACCCCAATAAAACAGTCGATTCAATTGAGAATTTACTTAATGATCTACAGCTTAATCGTTGCATTAAGATGCACCACCGCTTATAAATGTTAACCATTCGCACCTTGACGCGTCTAGAAGTCATTGCATCGTGCGGTTAACACCGAGATTACCCGCTGTTGCGCAAGTGACAATCGATACACCTATTCGGTAGACACGGTGGGTAAACCCCTACCTACGACTCCAGACCTCTGACACACTGAATACATTGTTTGAGATGCTGTTAGTCTTGTTCCGATCTAGTCAGCAAAGAGTTGCGACGAGAGTAGGATCGATGTAAAGCCCCACAGAGAGATACACACCGAAAGGAAAGGATAAACAGACCGACGCGACGTGACGGTGGATCGACGTAGAAACAGGCATATTGCTTTTTTCCCCCACCAACGAGCAAGATTCCAAGCGGAAGAGAAACTTTCTTGGCGTTTGCAATTTTCGTCTGGAAAGAGGTCCTTAACCTTTGTGTCAATACTTGGGTTCCCGAGCACACACCTTCAATTTGTCCACAAAATATTTTCTACGTTCTTGCTGGTAAATTGAAAAATTATTACGGGTTCCTAAATACTTTCTTCTATGATTATTAGCTGGTGAATTTCACGTGGGTATAACAATAAAATAGGGATAATATAAAGCAGTGAAGGAATCGAGAGAGTTTTGAAATATCAATGTATTAATTTTAGTCTGCTATAATTATTAAAGGAGGAACCAAATTTGTGTTTGGCTTCTGTATGTTGCAAATGAAGTAGTTAATTTTTAGTGTAAAAGGTCCAAAAAGTCGATTTCTTTTTGCTTATGTTAAAGTACAGAATATTCCATTTGTTTATCAGTTCTAATGGAACTCGTAAAATTACGTGCAGAGCACTTTTTCAGTATCCGTGAAAATTGTGCCAAATCGTCACGAGAGACGCATAAGGGTTGACAAAGTTAACAGAAGAAGAAATGAATTCTGGTGGCAGACAATTTTTATCTTGTACAATGATCCACAGAGTACTTATTAAGATTGTGTATTGAAATGGATGCATAACTCACTGACCTGCGTAACAGACTATCAGTAGCTACCACGCTGCAACCGCTATTCCGTAGTTGCTGTACAATTGAAGACATGTACACGCGCACATGGCTACAGCTGTGGTGTAATACATACGATGTAATTTTCCCTCTCTTACGAGATAATCCCCTCTCTAAACTGCCACTTGTTCTTGTCGTTGCTTCCGGCTTTGTTCCGGAGCAACTGAGAGTTCCCTTGCTCCGGTACAGGCGAGTTGCCCTTGCCTGATGTAAATGGTAACAGTTGGAACATGGTTCGCTGCATCTGTATTTAAATATCAAATACTAATAGCGTCTAGTAGGAAATGATATCATGGTGTTACCGTATATCCTCGGAACACAATAGAGCGCCGATACCGTAGCCGGAGTTCACTAGTTTTGGCCCTTCGGGGACGTTCCTGCTGCAATTGATCTGCTAACAGTTTCACTGCGGAACTACCAGTTGTAAGAATTCTACTTACATAATTTACAGCAATTATTAGTGGAGGAAAGTTGGTTTTCTTTAATTGATAAGAGATCCTTCACAAATAAAGAAAATTTTGTGATTTCAATTAAATGATGTCAAGTGATCATGACGATTAAGCGATGTCAATTAAATTGTGATGCATGTAGGAATCGTAGCGGCTCGTGGCAACACGTGAACAAACGCCAAACGCGACAAGCGAACGTAGAGAACAAACGCAAAACGCAACACCAGAGCAACGTCCGAAAGAACGAACGAGACGACAGTCTTTCGCTGACGATAAACTGTGTGGTTCGAATCCATCGTACGCGCATATTATTATTATTATTATTATTATTATGTACGGACCGAGGTCCTTTTATACATGAGTTTACAGACGTTTTGTATAACTGATAAAAACAAATAGAAAATAACAAAAATATACAAGAAGAACAAAAAAAAAAGAGAAAATCTTAACCCAAAATTTACATTCGATGGGACAAGCGCAAAACTCGCAACCTCTTAGTTAGTAATTCATTATTAAATTCATTTTTACATGCATTTCCACGAATCTTCACATTAGTTTTTTATGTATTGTTAAATAACTAGAAGCTTGCGATTATTAGCCTTCCCATATTGGAAACAGGATGTCCCTAATTTGGTAAGGTATAATAAGTGCCTCCATTTTAGGATATTGTTTATAATGATAAAATCCCGAATATAATTTTTCTTTCCTTTTCCTGTATTTGAAAATTTGTATTTTAAATTTAATAATTCTACTTAGATTTAAATATATTAAATTTAATCTAGTGTTCTACGAAATATCCTCCACTGAATTCGTCAATTTCCCTGCGAGTTTCTTCATTTTTCAAGGATAAATAGCGTGCAGTTAAATCGGAAGTGCATATATTGAGTGTGACGACTTGAATCGTGTCGTCACTGGTGCCCGGAATCATACATAATGATGATCAGCACCGGTGACAATTGACAATACGATTCATTGCGCCACATTGTACGCGCGTTCCTCCAGAGTAGCCTATTTCCATGAGTCGGTGCTTATTAAATGGATTGAAATTAATTGGATTCGAAATTTGTAAAAATTGCTGGTCACGATGGCCGGCACAGATTCGCGGAACAGTATATGTATATGAAAGAAAATTTCATAATTTTCAGTGGCGTTGCAGCCATTCAGTGTTAGACTTGTGTGCGGGGCGGATATTAAATTGAGTGTAAATGTGGAGATATCGAATTCGAAATTGAGAATTGCGAGCGTATCGAATGAAAGGACATCATATTAATCATCGCGGCAGGGACTAATGCTTCCGCGCGTACTGAAAAATGAGGTCCCGGCTATGTACACACGTTCATTATGTGCCGGACCGATCAGATTTAATGGTTAATATGGATAAATTGCAAATAACATCTGTTTATCGGACAAATGCGGCACATGAGCGGAACGTTTACCAGATATTCATGCGAGCACACAGCTATCGGACGGCGGATATGAAATGATCGTTCCCTGAAGACAGATTGTAAATGACGCGAGCCATGCGGATGCGCGAACTTGCAAAAGGTGGATCGTTAACTTTCGCAAGAGTCACATTTACCGAGCACCAATCGCTAAATTGAGTTCAGCGATGTATAGTTCCTTTAACAATTATGGCAGGGTTGGTATTTATTATTTCAGGATACTTGGGATTTTTTGTTTCGAAGTTGATGGTGCAGCTCCAACTAAAAATCCGATAAAACGATAGAAAAAAATCTATTAGAATTAAATCTACTGAAGATTCATTCACGGAAAAATTATTTAACGTTTTTACAGAGGTTTCACTTTATAGCATTTTCCTTTTTTATGTTTGTTGCTGTACTATTTGTTTTTACGAAATTGTCATAGTTTAAACATTGACAATTGGATTTTGAGTGCGTAGAGCGCTCGACTGCGGACTCCGTGGTCGCGGGTTCGTTCCCCGACGCCGACACCTCTGGAAATTCCATGTGCTATTTAAACTGCGGTGCCCAAGGTGGCTCGGAACCCACCTTATAAAAAACTGTAGGTCCCGTCGCGAAATAACACCAAAAAGGGAGTTCAGAGCGACGTTAAATAAGTTAAAAAAAAAATTGGATTTTGAACAAAAATCGGACAATTCTGGAGAATACTTTTTCGACGAGGAGCATCATCTTTATTCTGCAAGCTCGTAAGTAGACGGCTTTTGTATTCGTTAGTGTGACAAGTGCCTCGCACGGTCCCGTGAAAACCGATAATATCGTATTTCTATCAGGTTACAAGTCTGAAAACAAAATGAGTCGATTTTCAACGGGCTTTCGCAGCAGCGGTACAAGAAACCGTAGGGTAAAATGGGAACGTAATGGAAGTCCTGATGTTGACGGGTCTACGTGTAAGAGAATAGCATTGTTCTCCTCTACGGTAATTCGATGCACCGAGTAGTCGCATTTCGACTAGCCTGTTCAAGTCCATGCACTCCCCTAGCCTACACCTTGTTAGGAAGCAAACGCCATTAAATTGGCAGCAAAGAAGTGGTTGCATCAGGTATCGCGTTTCACTGGCCAGTTTCTGCGACGCGTATCCTATCCTCGGAAACACGAGTAGTGGGATTAAAGGAAAATTTGAGAGGCCCTGTCAGACTTCTTAAACCCTTCTATCTTCGTCCCTATTTTGATAGATCGTTAGCGTGACTGATGTAGTTAAAGTTGTTAAGCGTACTAAACGATGCGATGTCTGCCTCTCCAAAAGAGCCCATTAAAAACGTAACGATCGTGCTTTATCCGTGCATCAAATTTTATAAAGCGTAAATTCAGCTATTCTCCTCTTTTTTCCAGCCGGTTCACCTAAAAACAGATCTACAGATAAAATGCCGCGCGATTTCATCACTCGAGTATTATTAGTCTACTTGTTGAATACAATTAAATGATGGTAAAACACTCTTGTTAGTAAAATACCAATACCATCAAACACACTCACAAGTTTTTGCCGAATTTTGATCACAGTTCTTGAAATATTTATGATGGAAATAAATAAATACATTTCAATTAAAATATCTCCTACACATTTTTCGACATAAATGGGTTAATACTAGGGATGTGATCAAGTATCTCGGAAACAGGTTCGAACTTTGATAGATTGAATTCAAACTCTCTATAAGTACTTCGAAAAATATATTAAGTAGTACTTTGGTAAATGGAAGTAATACTTGCAAGTATATTCGAATCTTGGTCGAATAGATTCGAAACTTTCATAAAAATCGTACCAGAAATTCTCTTGATTTTTCTAATCATTTTCTTTTACTTTTAAAATCAATTATGCTGTCCTTTAACGCAACAGCAGGAAATATCATGGATAAAAAAAGAAATAGGCTACCACCTAGTATTGTAAATGAAATACTATTCTTAAACAGTTACGAATTTAATAAATAAAATGCTTAAAACCCACTATGCAGTTCTGATTGCCAAGATTCGGGTACTGCTTGTAAAAGATTTGATTCCTATTAACATCGAAGCATTTATAAGTATCTTTTCGAAACTTGTAAATACTCATTCCGAGATTCGATATCAGTTTGTATAAAATGAATACTTTTCAAATATAATCATTGAAACATTATTGCTTTTAAGTACGATAGTAATCGAAACTCATGAAATGAAACTTGGTTATTGAAACTGACTCGGATTCGTGAGTATATATTGAACTTGATTCCATCCCTAGTTAATACCTTTTCATATAGAATAAATGAACAAATATACGATTCCATATATACAAAATCAAAGTTCATAAGTCCTTGACACGGTCACCTACAAAAACTTATACTAATATGTCCCTCGGTGTCAAATTGACAGAGTAATAAAAGATCGATGAAATAACAAGGTAAACAGTTACTTTCCTATGTTTTTTTATTAAAATTATAAAAGTTACGAAGTTTCGGACAACTGTGCCTACAAAACACAGAACAGTATTACATATTTCGGGTAAACTGTGTCAATTTGATACGAGGGACGGATGAGGGTCAATAATAATGACGTAAATCCAGATGCTAATATCTTAGAGAAGTGGGATGCATAAGTTATTCTGATTTAGCTGAATTTTTCTGAAACCAGGTGACGTAGGTAACTAAAAAAATGTTCAAGTTATGTAAAATATGTATCACCGTGCATATCTTTCGCATTTCAAACGTAACACGAACAGAAGCCAGTAATTAATATTATATATGTCGAGGCAAACAGCGAACTCTATTGCGAGCTTGCACGATACCTGAACGAAAAGCCTCGATTACTGGAACTCGCTTTAACTTCTATCCAACTAATTAGTCGATCCATAACTTTGCATCTATTACAGAGTAATTGGCAGACTAACCGTGACCCTCTCACTCTTCTTGCAGCGCTGGCGTTACGCGAACCCGATGAATATTTTTATTAATAAACCGAGGAAAATTGGCTAGCTATTCGAACATGCATTCTTCAATCGAATTCATTCATTCTTACTCCCGTGGCCTAGGAACTATTTTAAAAACATGGGAAGAATATGCAAACATCAAGTTTCCAGAGTTTGCGCAAACTATTCTTGACGTGGGATACGATTAATAATGCTTCTTCAAGAGAAGCTCTACTCATCTACGTTGTTTACATGTATATTGTACGAAATACGGCGAAATGAAGGGTAGATACCCTCCAACTTTTGCTTAGAGAACATATCCAAGCTACACCCGCTGATTTTCATGAAATTTACATGGGAGATGGTCCTCGAAAAAATATTCGACATGTATCTCTTTATCTGGACTCGTGCATGTTAAGGGGATGAAAACAACCCTAAAATTCAGGGGAGAACGTACAGGTTTTTAATATGTCGAGAATGTCGAGAACTGGAGTATGTAGAAAAAAACAATTCCTAAATTTTGTGTGGAGGACATTGTATTAAAGTGAATATTTTTCATTTAATAATTACAGTTAATTAGAGCTAATATGTTTGGTTGCATTCAATCGTGTACTCTAGAAGAAATCGTAAATATCGTGGTAATACGTTACGACAACCGGAGCAAACACAAGGAGCAGATATTAAATTGTTCAAATGTTAATCTTTTACGGAATTTGACAGAACGCCAATTACTGTCATTTGTCAGAACTTCGTCGACGTTGGATACGATACAGCATGGCACGAAGCAATATACCAGCACGCTATAAATTAATCTTTTGCAAGAATACGAGGGACACGAAAACCATACAATCCATCACATCGAGCGTACGTTCGTTAACTAATTAAAAATTAAAATTACAGAAACGTCGTGAAATTCGCCTTAATGAGACTGGGCAGAAAGATATTGATGCAGATTTACGGTACACTTTGAATTATAATTTTTATGGCCCAAATACTACGACCTTCAGATGACCTTGGGTAGAAACATTGATAATAATTGAATAAAAATAGTGAAACAAATTATTTGATAATAATATACGGTCAAAATGGTGTTCTTAAGAGGTTTAGTACATGTTGTTGCACCAAGATATTATGTAAGCAGTCTTTGTAATGGCCGTTTAGCTCAGAAACCAATAAAAAATATGTAAAATGCTTGTAATATCCAAAGTCCCCTCGCAAATCATATAAACGGTCCCACGTGTTGCTAGTCTTAACCTCAAAGCACCTGGAATTACACAACTTCCTCGAAACCCATAGAATAGACATTGCCTTATTTTCCGAAACCTGGCTCGGCAACATTGACAACATCAAAGTGCATCGGTGCAGCAGCATCCTTGCAGGCAGATGCAAGGATGCTGAAAGTAAAGGCGTCTACTCCTGAGCATCATCATTATAAATATTATAAGTCACAATAAACAGTGTTAATCGTAGACACAACTTCCAATGATTTTTAATAAATTTCCTCTTTAAAAAAGCCCCCAAAAGCTCTGTGAAGAACCTTCTTGATCTGTTTTATAAAAAGGAAATGATTCTTACTGGTAAATAGTGAGAAGACTTCTTCCTACCCAACCCTACCTACACAGCAGAATGTAACACCATCCAATAATTAAACTCTAATCAAACTAATTAAACTCTGTAACACATTCAGACAGCACTGCAACAAAAACAGCCTTCGTGCATAAGAACCTACGCATCACTATGCGGAATAAGTGAAGGCTGTGCTACAACCTTGAAGCAGAAGCTGTGTGCAGCAAAACCTTTATACTTCAAATTTCGATCTAACGTAACCTGAAGATGTATGAATCGTTAAGTGATAGTTGTGATAATGGTTAAATAGTAATTCTCTTCACTTCATAATTTACAATCATTAGACTGCGGGTTTTATGCGTTTATGACAAAAATGGACACGTACAATTTAAAACAGTGAACGTGTTAAAAATATTTAAGCACATCAAGGTATTAGTTTCAGCTTAATAGGAAAATTAAAAGACGAATACAACTTTTATTTGGCTCCTGTGTCCTGCAATCAATGCGAACATTTTTTATTTTGCATAAAGATCCGCAGTCTAACAATCACCTTATGTTACAAGTCTCTTTTGATTATTCAGATCGTTTCATTGAGAAATAAACTGCGGGTTTAAACTACGGTAGCAATATCATTAGGAAAAATTATTCT
This sequence comes from Lasioglossum calceatum, assembly GCA_963966675.1. NCBI lineage: Eukaryota > Metazoa > Arthropoda > Insecta > Hymenoptera > Halictidae > Lasioglossum > Lasioglossum calceatum. Next base: position 7,624,070 of record OZ016545.1, read on the forward strand.
TTGACACCTGTTTATTGCAATTGAGATAGAAAATTTTTATTTCGAATAAAGGTCCGCAGTCTACTAACAATTCTAACCATTCTTCACCCTAAACAAATGGATGTTTGTCGTTTTGGGTGGACTAAGAGCATTATCTGAAAAGTTGAAAGCTTCAGCAAGTGACGAAATTATCAACGTGAAACTTTAAATCCACCGAAATTAGCCGCAAAGCTATATTACATTGTAAAAGCAGCCCTACATCTCTCATACTTCCACGACAACTGGAAGGATGCCAGCATCCTCCCCTTCCTAGAACCCAAGAAAAGCCCTGCCAACTGAACTAGCTACTGACCCACCAGCCTCTTTAGGTCTTCCGGTAAAATCCTCGGAAAAAATAATATTAATCCTCGTACAAAAACACGTAAACGACGCAGCACAATTTTGTTTCACGCCGTTTTACCACTTAGCAAATTTTCAAGCTTTTAGAATCCGTCTGTATGGTCGACTTTAACGTCCACGATGTTAAATCACAATACGAAAATCCTACAGTAATTGAACACTTCAATTCGTCGTCTAAAATGGTTACTACGGTGTCGATAGGAAGTTGATAATGGCGAGTATTTGGTCTACAAAGTACACGGTAATGAACACCATAGGTTTTAGTTACCTTACTCGTTCTAGCAACAATTTTCGTGTTATTGTACAGCTAACACAGCAGCGAAAGAAAACAAAGAAAACTCGCGCAATAGCTTCAGGCCGAATTTTAAAAATATTATCTCTCCGGCCGGGAATTGTTCGCAGAACTTTTACCGCGATGGAGTTTGTCCACTGCAAATATTTCCTCATTGAAAGGCAATATCCTTCGCCACCGTTTTCATTTTGATCTCCATCGACGTTACCTTTTTTCCCGAAGGTGCAACATTTGTCATACAGTGTTTCTCAAATGCAACTTTCACAGTCGTGGATTAATTGATTCACTTTACGTTAATTCGACTGCTGAAGAGAACGTAACGAGCATTGTATATTTAGCACTGCATCCATCTTCCTTCTACAACTCAATTTGCATTAGATTTAATTGCTCCAATGTTTGGAGTAAAGTTAGAAGCAATTCTGGGGTCAAATAATTTATTTATTACGTTCAATTTAGAATTAGTCGTATCTCCTGTTGTGTGCTAGGTTTGCAAATATTTCTGGAATTAATTTATATAGAAAATTAAATGCTTTTGACCTTAAATATGAAAATGTAATTTCTTCTTAATTTTTCTGAGTTGAAGTCTTTACTGCAATAATTACACAAAATGTATTTTTTAAATAGGTACGACTTGTCAATACCGAACAAAATATAAATGAAAAAGATGTTCATCGTGATCATTAATCATTGGCAAGCATTTTTCCCCAATTCAATCATCAAACAATTGCAAAGTCGAGTATCTACAACATTTACCAGTAAAACATTCTGAAACTGTTTCGTTGCGAGAAACAAGACGAAGAAATGAGAAGTGGAAGTTAAGATAGTTCAACACGACCTCCAGAGTTTAGCAAGGTCATATAGATGTCAGCACGTTGGATTTGCAACGTCCATGATACCCAACAACTTTCGTTGCAAACGTTTATCCGCGGCTCCCATATTTTTCAAGATACTCGTCTTGGGAGATTAAAATGCGGGAACTCTGTGTACATCGAGAAATTCAAATTACTGCGATAATTATTCAAAGTTAGGAAGTTTTGAAATACTTGGAGGTCTTGAAAATCGAGGAAGATTTGAAAGTTTTGGAAATCTTGGAAGTTTGTTAGAAGTCCTGAAACTTATCTATCTTGGGTGTCCGAAGTTTACGTTGAAATATCTCAAAGAGTAGGGAAGTCCAAATGGAGCAAAAAATTTGTTAACATCCCATTACTCTTGACTCTCGACATTGAACTTTTGCTATTGTATTAGTTGTAGGGCCGTGGCATTATCCGAATGTGTTTACAAATCTAGATTACCTTCCTTTTACATTTTTACATTGATTTATATTTTCATCTATCATGGTGGTCTTCTTGTAGGTATGGTTATTTTAACGAAGAATAGTAAAGTTTAATTTATTATTTTGAAAAAAATAAAACACAGCAGTAATTTTTAGTTCTCAGTCATCTGGAGAATAGTAAAACCTTTAAAGAAGGTGTAAACAAAGAATAAGCTATTGGACTGCAGAGGTAAACTATTTCTCTTCGAGCAGTGTAAATTCCGAAGAAGCGCTTTGTAATGCAACACTCGAAACTGGTTGAAAGATAAGTTTTGAAGTTTAAAAGGTTCGCGGATGCTGCAGAACCGATTCCAAGACTTTCGAAACTTTCTACCTCCGAATAATGATCGTAGTGATTCGAAGTTCTATGGTGATTGAATTTCTGGAAAGTTGCAAAACAAAGATTTAAGTGCCCATTAACAACGATCATTACAGGGGCGCCAAATGATGCTCGATTCTGTTTAATGAACCTCGATAATACTTCCACCTTTTTACTAAAACCCATGTAATTTTCAGTGAAAGTACATAGCACACTAACTAGCGAAACGTTCAAGCAACTGATTTATTTGACGAATGTTTTCCTGTTTAGTTCGGATAACCGTGGTTACGCTTTGATCTCGGAGGGTTGGCGGTGATAATAATTCGAACGGAGCAGCCGGTAGTCGTTCGCCTTAGATGGAACTCGTTTTCGAGAGTCCATTAGTCAGTCTCGTGTTGCGATGTTCGTTAACGTTCCATTTTGCAATGTTCAACAAGCTTCCCCGGCTGACAAGCCGGCTTAGCTTTCGCGTCTATATGAATATTGCTTGCAGAGAGGGAGAGCCACTCGGAAAACGAAACAGCACGTGTATAGTATATACGTGTGTATGTAGATTGTGTCTCTCGGCTGGCGAGGAGTTTTCATAGCCGATCGATTTCCCCGCGAAAGAAACGTCGGGCTGCGTAACAGGGAATTCTGTAGATCACAAACTCGAAGAGGGGTTCCCTTCTGTGTGTTTGTCTTCTCTCTCGCTCTCTCTCGGTCGACTACTTATCACCCATTTTCCCCTCTCGTATTTTCGGTGTCCGTTCTACCGTGAAGAAGTGATACCAACCGAGCGAGATCGAAAAAGGGTGCCGGAGCAGATAGAAGGTACGGACCTGCTAGAAGTTCACAGAAATATTTTTTTTTCCTCTCCGGTTAATCCTTCAAATGCTTCCCTAGCTGCGCCATTGCTCCGCACGTGATACTGATTTTTCCATTCGAACGGGACCATGTGCACGCATGCATGCAGTCTGAGAAACCCGGGATCTAATATTTCAGATTTTCGCAACCGTGCCCGCGAAATTCTTCGTTCCCCACAATTTCATGGATCTGCGGGTCTTAACGTCCATTTTATTTAAGGAGCGATTTGTTGCTGTATTTTATCCATTTTTGGTGAATATTTTTATCGTGTATGTAAATTGGTTAGCACTGTGGTTGTGTTGGTTTGATGTGACAGTTAAAATGTGTTTGATAGTCGACCTATTTAATAAACAAAATAACAGTAATTACTGCATAGATATTTCCAAATGATTAGGTTAAATAATTGCTGCTGAGGTTGGCTAATTTTTTTAATAATTACAGAACAAAATACGTTTTCAATTGCTTTTTTAGGTACGCTACAGTAATATTTCAGACGATCGCGATGCCCTCATGATGAATTCTTGATTCGTCTCAATTTCATGGGTCTTCGACTTTTAACTTCGCCAACAGATTTGCTCGAGTACATCTTATGTTATACTTGTGACCAAATAGGTCACGTGGAACGCTAGACATGTTCCATTCCGTGACTTCTGGCGTCAGTTTGCTACTTTGGCCGCTGATACAAATTGTCCTGTTTCTCAAACTTTGCGCTATATTCCCTTGTCTCCAACAAAAACGAAACACCGTATCGTTGATGACTTTTATTCTTGTAGTTGTTATAAAATTATTCTTTTAAATATTTTTTTCTTACACATTCCTTATAAAGAACCATCTGAAAAAGTGAATAATTTTATTTTATAATTACTGTTCTAATAATTTAGATTTTAATAGAATCTGTAATTTGGTACTTAAAATTCCAAATTGTAATTCAGATTGCTATAGAAATATCTTAAAACGCAGATTTAATAACAATTCATAAATAGGTGTTTAAATGGAATTATTGAATGGAATCATTGACAATTGCGTGGTTGCAATAAACACCCACTTTCGAAGTATTCACGCACTTGTTTCGTCCATGAATATACGCTTTTGTAACAAAATTAATATTCATGTACTCACTGTACGCGTACGAAAAGCGTGATATTTAAAACACAGCGAAATGTCATTTACGTTTCCCTTTATTTCACAAAGTCGCAAATGTCACCGATTCATAAAGGTCAGCACTCGATTCGTTACGGCCGGTTTCCGGCTCGCGATCCATAGAAGTTCGATAATCTGGAATACCTTCTGTCGACACGCAAATATTGATAAAAACGAGCGCTGCGTCCTCGATACACTTCTATTTCTAATATCGGCATTGAACAAACATCACTCGGAGCAAGCAACCGATATATTGGGGGTGAATCGAGTTTCGCTGCGCCGCGCTGGCCCATTCGATCTTTGTGCGTATTAACGGGACCGTGAAACAGAATCCGAAAAATATTCCATTGTAACCCATGCTGGACCGAACAACAATTCCATCTAATAAAAAAAAATATCAAAAACTAAACGCTCTTACAAATGTTCTGATTTTCATGCGAAATAAAAATTGTCTGCATCAGTTGCAAGATACACAAACAACACAGATATTATTTTCTTTCTCAAATAATTTTAGTAATATAGTGCTTCGTAGTGTAAATTTGCTTTTCCCTCTACAGTCAGAGTTGGGCGTTAATCGATTAAAATTTTAATCATGATTGATTGAAATCATCGAAAAAGAAGTCATCGAAAAATCGACGGTTGTTTCAATCGATTGATGAAGTTAATCGTCAATCCTTGATTAAAAAAAGAAATCTCGAAATAAAACATAAAAGCACGTAAACAGCGAGTTTGTATTATATGTATATAGAGCAAATGACAATACACCTAAACTCAGTTTACATTTTTTTCAGTATTCATACAGTTTTGATTCCGTATTTCATTTCGAAATTTCAGCAGTTAATCATTAATCAATCATCCCATCGACGATTAATCACATTAATTAATTAATTAATCATTTATTAATTAATCACAATTAACGACTAAAGTAGAAATTTAATTGTTAACCGCAATTAACGATTGAAGCAGAAATTTAGTCGTCAATCGTTGATAAAATTTTTGCCCAACTCTGTCTACAGTTCCATGAATGAACACCTCGTGGTGGCGGTCGCTATATTACAACGTACAAGGGTGCAGCGGAATAAACGAGGCAGCCAAGTAAAATAATAAATTTGTTTAACATTACGATGGTATAAATATGTATTAAAAATTCTATCTTAATAAAAAAATAGAGTTATAAAATATATACTAATTAGAGCTGTCTGCATCTATCAAATAAATGCTTCCAAAGAATATTTTAGCCTACCTTCCTTACGTAATCGATTCGAACAAAAACTGCAGAAATGAAGAACCAAAAAAATGGGACACCTTGCCCCGCTCTTACTGTACACGAAATAATCACCAAATTTTGTATTTACCGCAGATCTCTTTGTCGCTCTCCTGTTTTTCAGAAAATCCTCGGGCTCCGGCATCCTCGTCTGGCTCTCCGTTCCGTTTTTAATCCAAAGTCCTGTCCGTATCTGGCCGATTGAACACAACCAGTCCCCCACCCCCCGGCCAACGGTGTTTTGCTTTCAATTTTCCGGCTTTTAATACAGAGCGGCCGTCGGTGTTTCCGCGGGGTGTGTATGTGTCGGTGTTGTTGTCGCCGCAACGGTGCAGCAGGAATGCAACGGCGCGGCCGTAAATACGCGGCTTATGCCGTTCCCGGAATTAATAGTTGGTGAGATACGTGAACGGTTATTACCATAATGACCGTCGCATAATTTGAATCGGCCCATAGAAAACTCGTCGGGGCCGTCGTCGTCGCGTCCCCTTCCCTCTCCGGAACGGTATGTCTGTTTTTCCTGGTTTTTCCTAGTGGAACGCGGCGAGCTCTGTCGCATGTGGGTCGGAAAACGGGTCGGAAAAGCACGCCAACGGCGATTCGGGGCAAAATGAAAACTATTCAGCCCGCGCCGCTGGAAATATCACCTAGTGACGACGAAATGTTCAGCCGTTTTTGAACGACTACGACGGAGAAATGGCCCACGTGATGCATCGCCCAACAACAAGCTCGGAAAACAACCGGCGTATTTTGCGGCCGGCCGAGTTGACTTTGTTCCACTGTTCGGCAACCTGATACCACCGGCCCCACCCCCTGCCGGACTGTATTCACATTGAAATGAATTTTTAATTAAAATTTGTTACGCTACTTTCTCCGTCACCCGCGCGCGCCACACCGACGACGCTAAAAAAACGACGCCGGAATAACTCGCGGATAAATTGTCATTTAATTACAGCGGCGTCTACGCCGCGAGAGAGAGAGACCCCGTCAGAAATTCACGGTTTATAAATATTTTATTGATAATTGGCTGGCGTTGTTTACAGCCACGGGTCGGTGCACCGTGCAATTGTATGCGCTGCGCTGCGATTTTCGAACTTTCGGGGCTTTGTTTAATTATATAAATTCAGATGGCTCTCTGAGATCAATGATTTTCATTTATACAGTTGAGGATGTTCGTTTCTTCGGTGATATTAATGGGGATGTTTAATTATATAAATTGTGATTATTGTTTTAATGATACAGATACGTTTATTTAGGAACAACGAGGAATTTTATTTATTAGTGAATACACACAACAAATTACATTAGAAGGTATATTAACCCCTTGCCCTACGATTTATTTCACGGTTCCAGTGATTGGAACTCCTTTTGTAGTTCGTAATTTCCTAAAAATTGAGAAAATTTATATCTATTGTATGCCTACATGTTCTCCAATAACTATACATTAATAAAACCAAAGTAGAATTTCATCTCGGTCTAAAGGAAATTAATAACATACATATTTATTAGAATCTGTTCAGAATCTTCATCACGAGTTTGACACGATATTGTAGGGCAAGGGGTTCATTCTGTTCTAAATTGTAGATTATCAATTATTATATTCTATAGTGTATTGTGAAAAGTTTAGATTTGCATTTGAAGCTACGTATAAATCATACAAGGAAAAATTAGAAACGATTGCTAGATGAATTGCTGGAATTGCCAGCTACAAGTCTACAAATATACGATTTTTAATTTTGACCTAACATTTTGAATACTTTTGCTGCAGAAGAGACCCAACACGTTTACAATCGATAGAATCGACAATCTCAGGAATGGATTGTAAATTTTCTGGAGTCGTATACGCGAAAGCTGGATACTCTAGCAATGGCACGCGAAGCCAAGCTTTCAGACTCATAAATTAGATTTCAGCGGTTCCCGAGAATCGAAGCAAGATTTTATTGAGAAACGATATCCGATGGAAATTTCATCGCGATCCAAAATTTCAGCATCTAAAGGATGTCGAGGGGTATCAAAACTTCCACTCGAGAACTACGTTGAAAGCATATTAAAGCGAAAGCCTGCGAGTCTTCCGGAAATTCATGATGAGGCAAGACAGAGTGTTGAGGGTTTTTAGTAAATTATGACAGGTCGGAGTTAGCAAAGGTTGCTGATGTGTTACATCGCATTAGATTAGAATCTCAGTTAACTAGAAGGTAATAAGCAGTCGCTTTGGTTGATACTGTCAAATAACATGACTTCGTACGGTGCTCGAGTCGTCTGCCGCCGAAAATTTATTCCTGGAATGTTTTTAAACCTTACCATACATTTAAAATTCTGTCACCTGTATGTTTTCATAATGGCAATATTACAAGAATTGAATAATTTCAAAATACATTATTTTTAATCTATCCAAATTATTGAGGAAAGGAACAACTGTTTATCTGGATTGTATCCCTTGCAATTAACCCAGAGAATTTTTAGTTTGCATAAAGCTCCACAGTCCACTAACCAATGCGATAAATTCTTTTCAGTTTCGGTGACGCTAAATAAATTAATTTGACTTTGTGTCAATTTTTAGATGTTTAATTACTAGACTGCGGATCTTTATGCAAAATAAAAAATGTTTGCGTTGACTGTTGGAGCCAAATAAAAATTGCATTCTTCTTTTAATTATTCTATCAAGCTGAAATTAATACACTGATGTCCTTAAATCTTTTTAATTCGTCCACTGCTTTAAATTGCACGTGTCCATTCTCGTCATAAATGCATAAAGTCCGCAGTCTATTAATTACCGACGTGTTAATTACTCTGCCAGGGAGCTGAGGGTGCAACGACACTGACAGTCTCCCAGAAATTCGCAAAGCCCCGATCCACCAACCAGAAACTCGTTGTCGAATAGAAACGGCCTCGGAACTTTTTCGCGTCGCGTAACAAACGCAGCCTTGCGCGCTCGCGAACACACACACGCGAGGCGGTGAGTTTATAAAATACGTCTACACACAGGGGACACGGCGCGCGTAAAAGCTGAATGGTCTGGTTCCTTGGAAAATCGTTGTCGCCACGTTAGATGCCCGTCTCGGCGACGGTTTTGCACGTGTCGCATAAAGGGGTGCGTCTTCGTCGGGCGACGATATCTTTTTCAGGGATGCAGCGAGGTTCCCAAGGAAGAGGTGAGAAAGGACAAGCGAAAGAAAACGACGGATTTTACCACGAAAATGTGGCAAAGTCTTTCGCCTATCGTCCCTCAAGCCACCACCTCCACCCCCCTTTTCCTCTATTTTCCTCTCTTCCTCGCTGGGTTTTCTCTTTGGTTTCACCTTTTCGGTTTCCCCTCTTTCTTCAGCAGACAGGTCACCCTTTACACCTGTCTCGCTTAACCATTTGCGATGTTAGTCGCGATGGTTACCGACCTGTTCGTTTACGAGAAATTCTGGCGAGGGCGTTTCAAAGCCGGCGTTTGACGCGGGCATTTTAATTGGTGCGAATCGATGCCGCGTCTCGAGGATGCTGTTTCCTTTTGTGCATGACAGTAACGTCCATTTTCCTCGCTGGACGTTTAGGGTAAGTCAACGAGTAGTGGCTCACTGGTTTGAAAACAGCAGTACATAAATTGAAAATTTAATTAGTGTCTGTAAATAAAAACATGTAGCTATTCTTAAAATTAAAGACATGTGAAATTGTAGTGTCGAGAAGTTAGGTGTATATAGTCGTGAATCATTTTCATGATTCCAGAATTAATATCAGACTTATTAGTATGAAATATATGGTATAATAACAGAATTATTAAATATATAGAATAATAGAATTAATAATATGAAATATTTAAAAATTAATAAGTGTTACACGTTCACAGCTGATGTTAGACTAACGAGTACACGTTTTAGACATTTCTGTTGTTTAGTAATAATATTTTCACGTCTATGCCGAAGGATACTAGTTACTGAATAATTTGTTCACCTGTGCGCAATACTATGTCCGTACATCTCAACTGCGGACTACTTACCACGCTCCTTTGGCGCCCAGGCAATGCTCATTAGAGGCGGATGCTTAGATCAATGACACAGCTTCAGAACACCCATGATGCCCCGAGCTCCGAAAATCGGCTACGGTCAATCATAGTCAAAGGGAACGCTTACAAATAGAACTACCGAACTGCAGTTTCACTACAATTGATGGGGAGTCTAGTTTATGGCTATAAAATTGCGTGTTCCATAAATGTCTATAAAAATTCATTGGGTAGCTAACCTCGGAAAAGACTTGCCCAGACATACAGTTAGGAGCAAAACTGATCACACGCACTTTAAATCAGAATAACTTTTTTATGAGGGTACCAGACGACTTCAATTTCTCTGCAAGGCTAGAAGAATTAGTTTAGTAAATGACGTCTAAAAAAATATGCTGAAAAAATGCATTTGATCGGAATTGTGAAAATCAATAGTAAAAATTGATTTCTTGACTTTTTAGCTGGGCCAATAACAAAAATTTAAAAGGTGTGTTTCGTCAACTTGTATAAACTACAGACGCTCCGAAAATTTCATTGAAATTGGTTAATTGGTTTACGAGTTATAAACGATCAAAAATGGTAATAATTACATGTTTTCAAGATTTTTTGCCTTTTACCACTTTTCATCGTCATAACTCGTAAACCAATTATCCAATTTCAATGAAATTTTCGGAGCTTCTGTAGTTTATACAAGTTGACCAAACAGATTTTTTAAATTTTCGTTATTGGCCCAGCTAAAAAAGTCGTAAAAATCAATTTCTACTATTGTTTGTCACACGTCTTTTAGACGTCATTTACTAAACTAATTCTTCTAGCCTTACAGAGAAATTGAAGTTGTTTGGCCATTCATAAAAAAGTTATTCTGATCTAAAGTGTGCGTGATCAGTTTTGCTCCTAACTATATGTACATCTTAATTTGATTTTTATCTGTACTTTTGGAAATTAAACATGACACTAAAATAAGTTTCCAAGGATAAAGCTAGAAATCATTTTAGACAAGAGGAATGTGAATAATTTTAAATATGGACACGTTGTGTATTCACCATAGTGACACTAAAATAAAAATTATTTATAAACGTGTGATCAACGAGAACAACGTCCCAAGATAATTTTCTCTCAACGACTTTGTCGAGCTGCCTCGCTATTCCACCAATAACCCCGAGATATTGGATCTCGCGCATCGCCTTAGGAGGATCCATAGCGATCAGCTCTCGTTAAATCAGGATGTTAAAGAAAGAAGAGTGTATTGACTGTTCTGGTTGCGAGGATGTTCTCTCTTGGCCACTTTTCGGCTGTATGGATATTAAGGAACCCATTGGTGAGACTGTGCCCGGAAGCTGGAATGGATTATCCGTACCTATCAACCGGATCAGAGGACCCTGGCTGTTCAGACCTTGCAAAGGAGCTGCTGTTTAAGGTTCCGCCGGGTCGACTATCTCACTATATCGTTACCAGGAAGTATAAGCCCAACGCAACCATGGCTCAGCCACTTTCTCTGCTAAAGGAATGCGGACATAAATCACATTTTAAAGAGACCAGCCAGGTCTCAACCACGTCGAAAGTGGAGGCACGCCTTTACGCTCTTCTGGGGTCTAGAACCCTGCAAAATTTTTAATATTTCGGCTTCAAAAAATTATATAAAAAGTCACAACAGAGCCGTTTGGTTTTTCCACAAAAATTTTCGGGTCAGTGACGCTTTAGATCGGAAAATCAGTTTAACTTCGCTACCAGGTCAACTTTGAGATATACAGGACTCTGCAAGTATTCCGGTTCCAAATAATTACATTATATTTATTTATTTATGGTTTATTTTAATGTGGTCAGATTAACAGCTAGGTCATTAGCGACCACATGGTTTACATCAAATATATCTTACATGTTACTTGTGGAGAGGGTTACGGTTAATGTTTACATTGTGGTGGGGGACAGCAAAAAGAAGAACAAATTTATAACAGTTTATATGTATCGATAGATTTAAAAAAGAGCAAAAATTGTACAGTGCAAATAATAGAAAATACGTATGCAAAGTCACAAAAGAGCCGTTTGGCTTTTTTACAAAAGTTTTCGAAAGAAGATCACTTTAACTTCGCTACCAGGTCAACTTCGAAACATATAGGACTGGGTTGGAAGTTCTTTCACCGATTCGTAGACCCCGAGATCGAAGTCCGGATATCTACACGTGGGATTTGGTCAGGACTTCCTCCACGGAGACCCTGTCAATGCTCAGATATACTGAAAATTGAAGGGGAAGTAAAAGGGCAAAAAATCCGTCGGAATACCGATTCGTAAAAGGTCCGGGCAACTTCGAGATACCCCGGGGTTCGGTTTCGATGGGACCACTTCCGTGGTTTTAAAGTTCAAGCAACTTCCACTTGCCTCGGCATTTTAATCGCGAAACGATGTTTAGCTGTTTTGTCGGTTTCGCCGGGGCCTTATGCACTTCGCACGAGTCCGGTGAATGGGATCGCCCGATACGTTACTTTGCAGGTGGTGCAATTGCATTTTGTAGGTACTGTTGCTTGTGAATAGGAATTTGCACCTGCTCCACAAAGGTTGTGGTGGACCCTTAGAACGTGTGTAGGTGTTTTATAGAAGATTCAATTTATTGATCCTCGATTTTTTACACTTTCTTTTTTAACGTATTAATAATTATATAAACATTTCCTGGAGGCGGTCACTTTTAAAATTGATTCATTAAATTATGTATGGTGTTAAAGAAACACGTATTGGCTTACACCATTGCATTAATTGGCTCATTTGACTGACTCTCGTAGTTTTATGCAGAAATTTATGCGTTCTTTGTCATGTCCGGTACTGGCAGAGAGAAACCTCAATTGGGTCCATTAAAAAATTTTAATATTTTTGGATTGGAGCAATTGCTGCGCAGATTTGGCAATAAACCACGTGTGAACGAAACCTTACTCTAATCGCGCACCATGTCGTACTTTAATTTCGCCTGAATGCGCGGCAATGAGTGAAAGAGGTGATTGATTAGGCGCGAAAATGCCCATATACCGCGAACTTTACACGGCGCGTGACGCAGGTCTGGCAATGCATGATGCGGTTTCTATTTTGCCACATACGAAATATCACGAAACAGAGAAACACACTCACAGACACGCATGCACGCACACACATCTCGGAACGTCAACCATACGTCGCGCGCAATGTACACAACACCGATACCGTATGCACGGTGAACACAAACCCGGCGAATATCTTTCGGGACACGCGAAATCAACAATTTCGTCGCTGATATATTGTAAGTTGTTTATCATTTGCATTTGCTCTTTTGTTCCCGATTAAAATTATATCCGGGGGCGCCGGCGTGGCACCCGGCGAAAAATAAAACGAATAAACGTGCGACGCAACGAGTGGAATAACTGAAATCGAGATAATGCAAATCGAAATGGCCGAATAAAATACCGACCCGCGAAGCTGTGTTTTTCGGCAGAAATGAATTTAAATATTCGCCGGATAGTGGCCGCTATTTAGATTATTAACCGATTCGTTAAGTTATTTTTTTTCCAGTTCTATAGTTAAGCGTTACTGTAAATGGTATTATTATGACCCATAGAAAATTAAACGTGAAAAATATTATAATTCTCTGTGTTTCCAGCGTTTTCACAGTAGGAATAAATTCTTGCGCATTTGTATGTAAATTTTTAATGAAGTATTTTCGCGGATACGTTCCTCTGATTTCTCGTTTGATGCATACTCTATTTGCGCGCTCGGCGTTGCGAATTTAAAACGGGAACAGCGCGGTTAAATCGAATGAATGAATGGTAAACATTACTTGTTCTACAAGGAACGCGCAGTAATAATTATTGTACAGTTTAGGATTTGTCGCATCTGTTTCAAAGCCGGTACACAGAGTGTCCCAAAAATGTTGCATTTTCTTGAAATTTTCGTGGGTGATTCCCAAGGTCATTTGAAGTAACATTTTCCATTGCGAAAATGTTTTCAGCGGTTTTGTTGAGGAATTATTAACGAAAAACACGGGGGCCGTACAAATTTCGTAAAGGAAAAAGTTATTCCAAATGACCTTAGGAATCACCCTTTTCAAGGAAATGCGACATTTTTGGAACTGATTGATTCTGAATGAATGATATTTCAATTTTGTTGCCAACTATTTGAAGTAATCAGAAAATGTCGAGTGTGACACGACACAGGAGTTCCTGTGACAAAAACTGATGTCACACTCGACAAAGGAGTGCAAAGTAATTAAGTTGTAAGAAATAGCCCTATGATAAAGAACCCTTTCGCGGTGAAAGGGTAAAACGCCATCGACGCGTCCCGAGACAACAACAAACCGGCCAATAAACCGCTCGAAGAACACAAAACACTCGCGAGCGGGAACAACGGGGGCTGACAAATCCAGGGTTCTTGACTCGCGGCCGTACTTACTTGCAACGCAATTAAAACTTCCCGTCCCGAATGAAAGCCGGCGACATTTCACGCACGATACCTCTCATTAAACGAAAGTTCAACAAAATCATCCGGGCGACACTCGCGAAAACTTGTAACGGAGTTTGCGTAGCAGCCCCCCGGTACATATGTACACAGTTATCCATGAATAATGCGCAAGAATGCGCCCTGTGTTTGTGCTCGGTTTGCACGCGTTTGTATTCGCTCTCTCGCGCGCGCCCACACTCGTCTGTGTAAGTGGACAAATGCTGATGTAGAATTCGGAGATTGCGCGTGCAGGTGTGCAGGCGGCTCGAGGGCGCACCGGTCGCTCCCATATGCAAATGCGATAGCTGTATGCGCGTTAAATAAGATTCGTTGCACCAATCGTATCTACAAATATTTGGCGTCAAACGAACACGGCATCCCCGACGATTTAAGCCGACGGGCCGCACACACACGTACGCATACGTGCACGTGCGCCGAAAGCGTACTGTTTCACGCTCGCCCGAACCATTGTTTGCATCAACTGATGAAAATAAAGTCGACGCCCATGGCAGTCGCAGTTAATGAGGCACGTACGGGGAACCGTGCGAAACCTTCCGCGAATAAACGCGGTTAAGTATCTGGAGCGACGGTAAATCTTATCGATCGAAACGTGTTCCGCGAGTAAGGAATTTCCTTGGGAAACCGCACTCACGGTGACGACGACGTTTCTGACAGCCCCGCGAATCCCTCTATGCGAATCTGTCTTCCGCACGGGTTTGCGATTGTTGGAACCACCAAAGATCCTCCATTGCTACCGGGACAGCACGACTACCGTTGCTCAATACCGTATTTTTCTGTCAATGTTTACGCCCCTTTGTGTGGACGGACGTACTGCACGACTTTTCCGAGAACGCGACTCCGATATTATAAATATCGCCGTTTATTGCAGGAAACAATAACACAGTATCGATGTCCTCGTGTTTGGTCATGTCTCGAACGGATGCAGCTCTTCTAGATCTTCGGGTAATGTTTTACTGCTGCATTTGAGAGGCTGGGTGAAGGTTTGCATTAGTTGTTTTTTCTTAGTTTGGTTATTACCCGTGTTTTGTAAAAAACTTTAACGAGAAATTGGTAAATAGAGGAGATTGGGAAACATTTGAGTAACGCTCTATGATTTTATTGGGTTGGCAAGAAAGTAATTTGAAACAGGATTTCTTTATTCAAGAGATGAATTTTAACGAATAAAATGTTTTCTTGTTTATTCTTTTTGGCAAGAGATCATCGAACTAAAGGGAAAATATTTCATTCATTAAAGTTCATTGTTTGAATAACAAAATTGGGCTGCATCTCTAAAATACCGTCATCACTAAAATATCTCTAAAAACGTTTACTTCTCACGAAGTGTACTTACATTGTACAATGTGCATATTTATTTTGTAAATATCATTGCCATTTGTATTGTTCATAGTCTGGGTTAGGGAATTTTGTTTTAGTATGATCGATTCGCCACTGAAGTAGATTGGTCTTTTGATATTAGTGATACCGGATATAGCCGGAATCACGACCTCTAATTAACAATAAATAACTAACTTGCATAAATCATATTATACATCTGGTAACAATTGGGTAGCTAATCTGATTACACGACAACAAATTCGAGTGCCACGCAGCATTGCGGATTAATGACTGACAGATGAATTGTTAATTCATTACGAGCTTAATGGAGGCAGCATGACTCGTTATTCCTGGCGGAATCGAAGAACAGGTGTAATGCTGAACCTCGGGTAATCTAAGCAAACATATTTCATGAAAATGACCTCGTGTATTTCCTGCAACTACTTATTCATTTTTTATCAAATCTAGAAGGATATTTATAAACATTAGATATACGATTACAAACGAACACATCACCGTAAAAATTCATACAAGAGACAATTTTCAGCTGATTTTTAAATATTGTGTGAAGTCTCTGCAAATTTTTATTTTTGTAGATCATTTCATTTTCAGAGATTGCTTTTACTGAAAATGAAGTACAAATTTTTCTGATGTTTCTTAATATCAATTTTGTATTATATTACAGGAATTTATAAATGTCATGAAAGCATAAAAGCGACCATTAGCAATTTTCCCAAAACCATTATTTACAATTTCAAGAAAGTTATTCGTTTTTAAAGAGTGTGCGAATTCTTTCAACGCTAACTGTACTTCAAAGTATTCGAGGAGATTCTTACAATATTTTCCAAAAGCTTTCACTGCGACATAGCACAATTAAAACAATGTCTCCTCGCAGGAAGAAATTGCATTTTACACAACGACAATAGCGTCGATTAAGGAGGGACTAATTAAAACGAATTACCTGGAACATTCAGTACCACAATGCATCTTTCAAGCGGTGATTGAATCGCGCGATTCACAAGCTGAAAATATTATTCCCTTTGTAGTGATAGTTTCTCTACCTCGTAGCCTTCTTTGCATATTTTCAAAGTCCCAGCGACATCTGCATCATCGCTAAGAGAAATTTTCAAACCGCCTCGAGCTCTCTTTCACTCCCTTTAGTCGGAGTTCCTTTATTCCTTCGGAAAGTTAACTTTAATTGGGTTGACATCGATCGCTCTAATGAGAAAAGTTGTCAAGTGAGAGGCGCGGAAGGGCAAGCCGTCTAAGATATCTCCTACGAGTGCCAGATACGCGGACGACGCACTGTACACTGTACAGAAACTTCTTTTCCCTTTGGCGGGCCAGGCTCTCTGATCTTTCGGAAGTTCCGCGATACCTTTTGTTCCCATCATTTGTTCCGCTCTGTCACTGCCCAGCTAATTCCGTAGCGAGTTTGACCCACAAGCTGCTCCCAGGACTCATTTTTGTCGCACGCGAAAATGCTGGATAAGTGTAAAACCTCAAAAAATTCTACTAATTGAAGCGTCTCTAAAAATGTTGAAAATTTTTTTTCGCGAATGAATCTACGGTTGATCTAAAGATCAAAATCTCCTCTTTACGATAGGACAAAAGAACTTCAAGTACAATTTTTTAATTCGTTTTATGAAGGCTTAAGTGTGCAGCCAAATTTACGGTGACACAAGGTACACCATTTACGTCACCGAACTTTGTCCTCATTGTTATTCCATGAAACAGTGGAAAAAAATCGTATATCAATTTTTAAGGTGTCGTTATAAAGCCTTTAATGTCCTAGAAGTTTCTTTCGCGACAAAAGGAGACAATGAGTTTTGCGTCTTCAAAGAGAACCGCTACTGTTTCAGCAGAGAAGTATATGGCGTAGATCGAGTATAAGACACGCCTACTTGAACTGTCAATCAATTTCATGCTGAAGAAAGGAGCAAATTCGCGATCAAAGGCGTAACGTGTCTCCTTATTAATCGGTTCATTCAGCTAAGGGACCTGAAAACTCATTCGCCTCCTTTGGCTAGAAGGAATTCCGGCCTTGGGCGTTTTGAGCGGAATCTATTAAGCTTAGAGTACTATGTAGACAGCCTCTCATTAGATGAGTAAATCCAGCTGATTAAAGAACCGAAACTCTGGTATGTACCTTTAAATGTTGTTCGACATAAAGTATTTGGTCTAAAGGGGCCTCTAGACGATCAATAATGTTATCAATACACCTATCAATAATATTGACGAGGCGCATTGGAAGGGCATATTGACCGTTTACCAGGGGTTCAAACGCATTGTCAATTAATTAATTCATTGTTAATTCGGGAGATTTCGGGACATTGACAATATTATTGATCGTCTAAGGGCCCCTTAAAAGATAACTTTTCTTGTTCTCAATCATCCTGATCAGACCATTAAGTTCGACCATCTGGAAAACAAGGTATTAATGGGAAAAATTTATCGCACCTTTTAACGTCCATTCCACTTTTTTAAGGTTGCGCCATCGGCCTTGTAGCAACGCTGTGTGTCGTAACCGTAAAGCCATCGCCGTAAATAATGAAAGTTATCTTCGCGAGAAACTGACTTTGAAAGTCAACGGTATATCTTGCGAGTCCAATAAAAAATGCGAATGATATTTTTCGTTCTCCAAAGGCATTATCCAAACAGTGTGATTCCATCGATAGAACACCGCGTCTCGGAAAGAATTCCTGTAGGAAGACTGCTCGCAGAGTCCGCGTAGCCATGAACTTTCGCAATATCCACATATTCATCCAGAATTCGCTCGTAAAGAACCGTCGCCCGGGATAATTCGCTGTTAAACACCGCGCGAGCCAAGTTAAAAACTGAAACATATTGCGCCGGGAGAACTAAAGACTCTCCGCCGAGTAACAATGATAAAATTGTGAGCGTTCCAATTTCCTTCGTTGCAAATTTATTATCAAAGTTTACGCGTAGAACACGCTGCCGCGTTCCCGCTTTCACGCGTAATTGGAAGGTACGGAGGCCGGCCGGCCGGGAAGCTGCAGGAACCGCGCCCGGTTGCCGAGCGAATTTTAATTACATAACGAGGATTTCTAATTGCCGTGTAATTTTAATTTGTAACGAGGGAGATGATTATTATGGCGTGGTTTACAGAACGCCGCAGAGCCGCGCCGCGCCGGGAGCCGCGATGTGGCGAAGTTACCGCGGGACAAACAAAAATGAACAATATCACGCTGGACAAAGGACTGACACGCGTTGAACGTTGCTGCGGCTGAATGCAAACAGAGATACAGACACTGGCGTTGTAAACGGTGTCTTTTGTGATAATAATCTTGTAAGATGCGAAATCGGTGTGAAAGTGTAAGGAAATATGTAATAAGGAAGCCGAATGTGTACTGGACATTTAAATTGTACACCGTGAATTAATTTGTGATTACTATACAGCGGATGTTTGTTATTTTCCATGATAGTAGCCTTTTTAGGTCCGAAATAAATTAAAATCGTACTAAATTCTGTCATATTTTATATCCTAGCAATTTTTGTAAATTTTCAAAAGCCATAATTGCATAAAGATCCGCAGTCTAGTTATTACTAGACTACAAAGTACAAATTTTCTTTATATTATTTATAATATACATTGTATTGGGTTGTGTAATAAATTCCCGCGTTTTTTGTATTTTGTTTTTTTTCCCGCAATTTTGTGTCTTGTTAGGTAAAGCATACAGGGTGTGGCCGGACGGGTGGTACAACCGAGCTGGTTGATACTGCATGTAAAAATAAGTCGAAAAAAAGGAATAACATTTTTTTGTTTGACGCTTCGTTTTCGAGAAGATCGAGTTTGAAAATGCAGCGAATACACGTGCTATTGCATAGGAATCGTGCGACGCGTCTGGCCATGATCAACCAATTCTACTTTGAGCATATACTAAAGCACGCGAACCTGGCGGAACTTTAAACTCGAGTTTCTCAAAATCGAAGCGTCAAACAAAAGAATGTTATTCCTTTTTCCGACTTATTTTTACATGAAAATTGATAGAAATTAATTAATTCGAAAAATTGAAGCAGACAGGTTTGTAGAGCACGAAAAAGACTTGCGAATGCATGTATATACTTTACCTAGCAAAACACAACATTCCGGGAAATGATAAAATACAAAAAACGCGGGAATTACACAACCCAATAGAAAGAACAAATGTGTCATTTTGACTAGTTCGGCCATTCTAGTATTATACATGCGAAGCATACAGGAGAAAGATGGGTATTTTTATATAAAAAGATAAGTTGAAAATGTAAAATAAAATTGTGAATTACTAGACTGCGGATCATTATGTAAAATAAAAACTGTTTTAACAATTTATTTCTCTCTTTAGTGGTTTTACTAAGTTGTAAAACATATGTAGACACTCTTTGATTCATTTAATCTTTCTATTTGCATTTATATTTGAAAATCCGCAGTGTATTCGTGCCGCGGGTTAGATTCTTTAGACATCGAAAATATTTTATAAATTCTTCCACGAAGATTAACTTACTAGCCAGAGGACGTGTTCGCAGTAGATTCAAGCTTAGGGTTGCCTCGAAGGGTGTTGCACCGGCCGTGTATATATTATGTCAGGGAGCAATTCTACGGTACGCTAATGCGGTCGCCTGTATCCGGGCTAATTTCCGAGACAAAAGTGTAAGTGCTCGCGTGGCCATTAAGTTCGAAATGGGGTTTGGATATCCGTCCGGATGGGTTCGGTCGGTAGACAAAGCGGAGCAACGGCGTCGAAGACGTCCGAGGACGCTTGGGAGATCAGTTTTCCCCGTAATTAGATCGGGATTGAATTCAGACTGCTCGACCGACGACGATAGACCCTCGGAGTTAATCGACGAACACAAAATGCAAAGAGAGTGGGGGAGGGTGAGGCGGCTGGGGGGTTGCAGTGGTGTAGCAGTAGGATCCACGTTGGTGGAACAGCGGGAAAAAATAGTTAGTCCGAGGCCATTTTGTAGCGTCCCCGAACGAGGGCCGCGCAATCGGTGTATTCATGGTAACTGAATAAACTTAACGAACGTCGATGGCATGGTCGCGGTGGTCGCTCCCAAAACCAATTAATCGCCCCTATTTGATAGCAATGAATAATCGGTTAGTTAGGTAGACACGTTTCCGAACAGTTCAGCACCGTGGAAGAAACGACGTGAAAAAGTGACGCGGGGAATTGCGTATCGTACACAACGGAACGATTGCTAAAAGCCCTGTTATTGGAGCTCCAGCGATTCCCTTTTCGCTGCCACGGAGAAATGCGAGGCGTCGCGGAAATTTTGTTAGCGACAGTTATCGCGGGTACGGTGGATCATCATGCGAATTTACATTTTCATAGATTATTTGCCGGATCAACATCGATTTTCTGTGTTGTTGTTGCTGTGTACACGGAGGTCATTTCGCAAATGACATAGTTTTAAACTGACGACTTCGGGAAAAATTTGTTCGAGTGTTCCGAATTTTATAAATGTTTGAAAAGCCCGCAGTTTATTTATTACAAGAGCCAGCAGAATTCTGAATCGCCAGGTTCAATAAAATTCAGAAGCAAAAATCATAAAAGTCGCGTATCCGTCATTAATGGGAATTTTACGAACCGTTGTTGATTCTTCTATTACGATCGACGTTTCCGCTTAGTGGCCGGCGAATGTTATGGCTGTTCGTCAACGACAGAATGAGCCATAGACGTGCACGATCTTTCTCCGTCGTCAAGATTGCCGGCGACGATCTGTTTTCCCTCGGGAGAGAATGCCGAAACGATTCTCCATCAGTATCTCCAGCCCCGCCCCCAGGGGGAGCAGCGAAGAGAATAGAGTTTCTTAATCTCTTTTTATTGCCTGTAACTAGTTGTGACTTCCGACCGTGCCTCGCAACCCAAAGCCTTTTCAACTACCGTTCCGTGTCTCTGATTTTCACGTGTTCCCCTCTACCGCTCGATCCTTCATTTGTTACCACCCTATCAGCTTTCATTCCGCATCCACACCATCGATAAGAATGATCGAACGAGATTCGTATATCTCCGAGACATCCCCATCTCGGGACGGTCTTGTCTCCTCTATTTTATCGACACTGTTTAATCCACACTTAATTCGCTGGAGCCACTGCTGGCACTGGATTATGTTGTAGAGTGGCTGATTGCCCTAACAGTTCGATGCTCCGGGTGCCGCAGACCCGGTGTTAACAATACAATTTGAACTTCTGTCATTTCGTAAATAAAAACAAATAAAAGTTCAATTCAATATTAAAGGAATAAAAAGTTAGCACAGTAAGAGTTTCTACCGACGCAAACTAACAAGCGCGGTGGAAACTGCGAAAGGAAAAGAACAACCAAGTGCAACAGCCACAAAACCGGCTCCACGAAATTTCATCCGGGAAAACGAAGAGAAAATCCTTGGAATATTCAAAGAAATATTGAATCGCAGTGAGAAGAAATCGACAGGAGGAGAAACTCGGAAAATTCGACGGCATTTTTATCGTCGGTGTGGCCGCAGGGTCCATTAGCGTCAAAAGAAATGATAATACAATCCTCGAGGAGGGCTTAGTCGTCCAGGCGGATAATAGTATGTTCGATTCGGAAGCGGAAAGTTTTCCGAAAGATTCGATGGCCTCGTTGAAACTTTTCCACGCGACTGCCGGCGAAAGTGGCCGCCGCGATGCAGCGTGTGTCGAATCGCGGGGGTTAGTCCCAGTAAAGCATCGAGTAATCCGATTGGTGGGAGGAATGTTATGCTGATTGTAAGAACGAGAGCAAACCGATGATGCTCGGAGAGGACGAGAGGCGATGGTGAAACGCGTGCGCGTGCAATTGCTCGGCATCGCTCGGTGATTCGTGTCGGTTACGGAATCCGTAATATCGAGGAAAGACTTACAGAGCGGATTTGACAGACGCAATTTACCTCGGCGCCACTCTCCGAAGGGGTGAACCGAGAGCCATTCGACGTATCATCGAGCCTCGCCGCCTTGGAAATCGAGAATCTGTTCCGCCGTAATCTGTGAACCGATGGATCCCGTTCTTCCGGAATGTGCTTATTGGCACATACCCCTCGACTTCCTTCCCGACCGGTTTCTTCATCCAATTTTTCAACACTTTGTCGCGCCACCAGCTTCCCCGCCATCGTTTCATTTAACCCTTTCACTGTGATATACAGTGGACACTTTTGAAGGGACGATAACTTCTTCAAGATTGGACCGTACGCTTTCGATTTCTCCGAGAAGTTAGGAGTAGTTTACTAACCGACATTAAATAAATTTGTTTGGAGAAATTTTTAAAGTTATTCTTTATAAATATGTTTCTTCTGTCGATCGTATTTGCTGTTAATAAATGTTGAATGTTTTCGGCGCAACGGTTCGATCGTTTATTACTAATTATAAAGCAATTTTGCTAATTATCAAACAAAATCAACGTTTCGATCCTAGTTTGGATCCTTTTCAAGATTTATTTGAATCGCGTCTGTAAAATAAATATGTTATAGTAATTTCAAAAACTATTAAATGATTGAAAATGTGGAATATTGTTCATAAAAACTCACTCACTTGCTTTGGGGAAAATAAAGTTATATTAATTGTGTGACACGTGCGTCGTACATGCTTGTTGTCAAGATACTGATGTACGACCGTGTTGAAAACGATCTAGGTTATATCTATAGAACATAGAATCTATAGAATATATATAATAGTTACAGAAGTTTTCATTATTTTATAGTTACAAAGATACAAGATAAACTTCGTTATCTCGGTGAATTTCAGTATAAAATTTTTACTGATACAGGGTACAATAAATCCTTTCTCGTCTTGTTTATTACAAGTTGAATAAAAATATTCCCATTTATACTCAAGAAACAAGTCTAAAAGTTTATCTTCTTAGATATAATCTTATACATATTTTATTTAATTAATAATTTCATACATATTTTATGTAATTAATGGGTATAGACTGTAGATACAATTTCATACATATTTCTTTACGTTAAATAATTACAATTTTAAGTCGTAACTATATATAGTATTTACTAATAGTTCTTATTGTGGATGTCCGATTTATTACAAAATTAAAGCGGTAGACCCCGAATCAATAATCTGTCGGTACGAAGGCTGGTGAAATGTATTTTTGCAGTATACCGCTTCCTATCGTGTTATCTGTACCCTATTTTCCCGAGTTTCGTCAGCTCCTCGTTTTCGACTCTTATCGGTGACATCCTCGGAACAAGGAAGGATCGCGCAACATCTTTCCCTCCTGGCAGGCGGCAACGGAAGCCACGGTTTCACACGTGACGCTCCCGGATTTATTGGGATGCAGTATATCCAATAAATCGTTCATTTCCCACGTAAACGTTCGCAATCTCTAAATATGATTCCGCGCGCTGTAGGATCTGATGGAATCCAACCAACCTGACGAGCGTTTTATTCAATGGGAAAAATCGAAAAATGACACGGGCAATCGCAGCCCGTGCAGTTATCGGCATGTGTATCGAATATAGAAATTTCTGGTTTGCTGATCAAGTCTCGGAACTTTTATTGTCGTTCTGACAGCGAGGTTCATTTCGAAATAAAAACAGATCAAATGTGTGGGAATAAAGTCAACGTATACATTATTTTTCACATAGTCGCTATTGACTTGGAAATTGCATTCATTTGTGTACGATGAAATTCTTTTCAATCGTATTTTCATTTCAAAACACATATTACTTTAAGAAATAGTACAATGAAACAATTTCGTACTGATATTTAGAAAAATTATGTTGCATTATGTGCTGCATTATATTTGTATCAAATTCAAGAGACGATAAACAACTATAAAATAACCAGAGAACGATTTTATCGCATATGATTTTTAAAATGAAAGTCACAGTATCTATTTGCTCAGTTTCGCTGAAATTTTTCGAGAGATTCCTTTTATTTTAGATATTTTACAACAGTCGAAGGCCGAACCAAAAATGTTTGCCTGTACGTTTGGCTATTACAGCAACGCGGAAATGTTTGGAAGTACCATGAGAATTGAAAAAAATATGTAGAAACAACGTGTAGAACCTGGAACATGTGGCGTCACAACATTTCTCCATTGTTTCGCAACTATAAAAATTTAATCGCGATAGTGCAATGTACGGATGCACAGTATATAACCCAGAGTATTCACATCGTTCGTGCAATTTCAGAAATATTCAACAAGACTTACATGGTGTTTCGTTTTTCTTTGGTCTCCACATTCCGACAGGAATACCTACCAAAATTTGTATTTGTTATTATTGAGTTTTCACAAAATGGAATTTTATAAAATTTTCATTATAAATATAACTAAACACGTTTTAAAACCACCAGAAAAATATAATAAGACAGGAATTCATTTGAGAATTGCTGTATTATTTACACCAATTAATAAAAGCCGGAATATGCAACTTGAGTGAGTAGTTCAGTAAATTTGTTTTTTAATTAACTACCGTATGCGGTACGTTACGTCTAAACGAGTTAATGGTTCAAGTGGGTTTAACCGCGTGTGCTTTAAAGTTGTGAAAAGCATGTACCTCGCGTGCATTAAAAATTATACTAAGGCCGATTAGCCACGGTTACCCGGCGAGACCCGATTGCAGTGGGAAATAGCTATAAAGGAAGGAATAAGAGTGGCGGTGGGTAGAAAACGAAACTACATATCTATCTACAGCCTACGAACACCAGGAAGCGGCACCGCTAACAAAGATCCAGAGGAGACTAGGAATGCAGGGCGCGTTAACGACACAACGCCTCAAAAGAAGCAAGGGTTCCGGATTTCCTACCGGAATCTTGATATAAACTTGTTAGCCGTGCCCGAAACTGCCGGGAATTAATTTCATTGTTTCGAGAACGCTACAACTATACTCCAATGTTTCAACAGTGTTGGTCTCTACTGTGTATGTAAATGCGCGATGTACAGTCCGTTAATTCGGTTCTTAACCCGATTATACGTTCCTCCGAATGAAAATTCACCCGTTTACTATTTTTACACACTCGGATATTTTTTTAATTCCTGAGCGATACAATGAAAAACCCACTCAATTTTATTTAATGTGTAACTATTAGGTTTGAACGGAAGCTTGTTGCGTTTGTTTTTGGAAAAATTCTAAAATTTACTCTGAAAAAATCGCTGTTTGCTGCTGAACATTTCTCCAAGTTTCTTCGTGTTTCTGTTACCGGCTACAAATATCGCCGCTTGTTACCCGCTCCCTTTTGGGGCGGTAAAAATCAAAGAAAAATAGGAAACACGCGGGAACTCGCAGCAACAGAAACAAACGCTCCTTCGTGTGTCCGCTTTGTCGCACAATTTACGCATTATCGTCGTCGACATCAGCGCGGTCTGCTGTGCAATAAAACGTGTGGAACACAGTGGGGTAATGATGTCATTATCGAGTTATTTGGGGAATATGGAAGATACGAATGTCTGCAATTTATATCAGCTTCATGACAGAATGTGTAGAAAATATTTTATTTAATCCCTAGTTGTAATTGGGGGGGAACATTTTTTATTGTTCATAGACTGGTAAATATTGACAGAAGGTGATTCTGTACATAGTATTACATATTACAATTTTTATATTTTATATTACATAGTATTCTGTACATGTTAAATAATAATGGGTTTAAAACCCACTTTATTCGAAATTTTTATTTAAATAAAATTTTTGCCCAACTCTGACTCGAATGTTTCTCCAGGTGTATCGGACCCTCCTTTTGTCAGTGTTCACCAACAATTTATTTACACGAAGTAACATGAGATCAAGGATCAAGTTGTCGGTGATTTAACGATCCTTCAATTTTGTGCACCAGTGATATTTTGATGGACGTTCGTGATTAAAATAGTTGTGCCAATATGTTTGTTAGTGAATGCACGTTAAGGGGTTAATTCAGTCTTGAATTCAGGTGGAAGAAATAGTGCCTTTAGCATCGTCTAAGGGGATGAAAGCGTGATTGTAAATCGCGGCGAAGTTCGCCGCTGCACCTACGCCGGAAGATTGATGATTGCCGCGGAGCACGGGGACGACCGAATAATTTTCGGTGATTGGATCTCATTCAATGGAAATAGCACGATAACGCTGATGATCTATTAATATTGTACGGTACACCGTCACTGGCGAACGGTAATTGTGCGGAAGGTGGATTCGCGCGTGATCGCGCCCCGTTGCAGAAGAGCAAATTTAATCATTGATAAAGCGAAACGCCGCGCGCCAAGTTCCGTGAAAAAATCCCCCCGCATATTTACTTTATCGAGCTCCGGCCGAAAGATTAATGATGCGCATTATCGTACGAAGATACCGGTGCACCGGAGTAAAACAGAAATTATCTGGAATCAGTTTTTCGTTCGGTTTTGTTTCGCGCGACAAACATTGTTACAGAACTGAAATCTTTTTCACGTATACAGTCGAGCACAAAATCAAGTGGACACCCCTCGAATACTTTTTAACCCCCTGCCGTACCATTTTCTTTACCAGTGATTGGTCTTTGTGCACAAAAATGGCGTAGAAGGGAAAAGAAATCGTATATTTTGTGTATGGCTGCATTTATTTTAATGATTAAATATTGATTGGAAACGAATCAAATTTTATTTCTTCTAAAATGAAAGGCGTAACATTCATATTTGTTAGACTTTGTTGTAATCTTCATCACGAGTCTGGCTCGTAAAAATACGGCAAGGGGTTAAAAGTTGGATCACACGAATCAAGCTTTTTTTACAAGTTATAAGCAGTAGTTTACTAAATATTAGGTGCGCAAATAAGTTCCTTCCTCTTTTTTCTACGATCGTAACTTCTGACTGAATTCGAATTACTTCCCGATTTTGGTGCCATCTGGAAGAGCGTTCTTTTAGTTTTAAGGAGAGTCGTGATGAGGGCTCTAAGAGTTTCCAGTCCTATGCAACAATTTCAAGCAATATGGCGTGCAAGAAGCATCATTTGCGTCACTGTTCACATTCCAGCTTAGGAAATCAGCTGTTGAAGTTACTGAACTGGTTTGCGCGGTACTGGGAGAGACCGCTGTATCTTACAGAACATGCAAAAAGTGGTACCAAAGATTTAAAGCCGGAAATTTTTATTTGGAAGACGACGATCGTTCAGGTGCACCGAGAAAGTTTGATGACGGTCAGTTAGAGGAATTGCTCAACGAAAATCCGACCCAGACGCAAGAAGAATTGGCAGAAAGATTGGGAGTCACCAGACTGATTTGATTACATTTTATATGCGTACAATTTGAATTTGGAAAAAAAGAGGAAAGAACTATTTGCGCACCTAATAACATAAATAAGTCCAATTTTAAAAAGTCACTGGCTTCGTGTCCATTTAATTTTGTCTCCCACTGTAGATTAGAGTAAGATGTAGCTGCAAGTTATGTTGAAATATTCGTCACATGCGCTTGCGAGTCTAAGAGTATTAAAGTAAAGCAGAGAAATCAATCATTAACAGAAGCCGGTAATTGTTGAGTCAATTCCGGCCGGATAAAGCGAGCGTGAAGAGCGTCGATCATTCGAACAGTTCTTGCCAGTTCGTGCAGAAGTGATTGACAAAAATAAACGCGGCGACGGTGAAAAAACTTTTATCAGATTTAATTGCGACGGCGAGCTCCTCGACACGTCGCACTTAATCGACGAACAGAACAGAGCGGAACAGAAAAAAAAAACTAAAATGTTCGAATCGAACGAAACGCGTAGTTGTCAGGTGCGGGGAACAATTATCGAATTTGAATTGAAGCGAGGCGGGATTGGTACGGACAAAAGGCCTGGGAAGAACGGGCATGGAAACCGGTTAACAACGACAATCGGGGAGGAAACTGAAAAAGACACTTCACATAATTCCGTTCGGTAAACAGCGGATTCGATGCCGAGGATTCTTAAAGGTGGAAGGGGAACACCAGCTGTAGAGACACAACAATTTCCAAGCACGTTAACGAATTCGGTGCTACGTAGGTACGTTGTTCTCCGGTAACTGTTCGTGCAGAATACATTCTCCTCCGTTCGTTTCGCGAGAACGCCGTGCGTTTTACTGGTCTTTTATTGCTTCAGGATTACGGTAAAGTGAACAGAGTTGTTCCCTCCTTCGACTACAACGTTAACATTTTTTTTCCAGGACGTATTCGACCTGGGAAGCGAAATGAACTTCTCTTTCCTGCACGCGTTTCTCAAAGCTGAAGAGAGCCGTAGTTCGCTGTGTCTAGGTGTAGAGTAGAAACGTTTAACCCTTTTACGGCGAGCAGGACCATGTCCTTCCAAATTAATAGCGTTTTATTTTTGGATCTACTTTTCTGAAGTTAATATTCGTTTTCTTATTCGATTCTT
Source organism: Lasioglossum calceatum (assembly GCA_963966675.1). Taxonomy (NCBI): domain Eukaryota; kingdom Metazoa; phylum Arthropoda; class Insecta; order Hymenoptera; family Halictidae; genus Lasioglossum; species Lasioglossum calceatum. Next base: position 7,652,682 of record OZ016545.1, read on the forward strand.
GTCACTGCGGGTGCATAACAAAAAGAGACCTATAGAGTTAAAGTACGGATGGTGTATGTATGTAAATATGTGTGTGTATTAACAGACAACCCTATACGGGGTCTACCCGTTAAGTTATCACCATTTTTTAGGCATGTAAACGGAAACCGAGACGCCCTAATTATGGCGAGAACGAAAAATCTAATACAAAGAGCGGAGTTCTGTATTATGTAACTTGATTCAAGCTTGAAGCACCCTTTTTTAAGCACCTACAGTGATAGTCCCTTTCATTAGGAATTGAGTGACTATAATTACCCATGCACGTATAAACTTTCTAAGTAGCTCCTAGTCCATATAACAGACACAGAATATTATTATTTTGCACTAATCATTAAAAATTCGCAGTCTACTCGTTAATCGCTCACTAATTTTCGAAGCCCCTTATTTGAAGACTTCACAGTTGGGCTTTAAAAAGAACAAAGATATTTGAGGTGGCATCGTTAGGTGACTCACCCTGTACAGGTAAATTTATAAAAATAGGGAGTCTTAAATAACAGAAGAATTGTAAAATTACAATCGCAAACGAATTACAAAAAAAAGGTAGATCGAAGCGAGCACCCGCGACAAACACGTATATCCTTAACATTTGGTTATCCATGTGGTCAAATACGTTAATAAACTCACTTTTCCTTACGGCTTTTCCTTACCAATAAGAAGTGTACCGACAATAAAAGAAGAATTTCAAAATTGTATCACTTTGAACTCACTAAAATTATTGAGACAAACAGTAGATGTCTATGTAGCTCCTGTGTCTTGTAATTAGTCAAGACAATTGGACAATTCGATGGAAGCTTCATTCGGAAGGCGAACTTCGCCGGTGGAGCCCTAAACGAACAATACTTCTGAAAACACGGAGATTTCGATACAGCGTTGGTGAACAATGTCGGAACGGTGGGGCAGGTTCGGTGTGTTCGGAATGCAGGGGAAGTCATCCATCATTTAGCTGTGTATAATTTGGGCTCGCAGGAAGTTGGAACTACTCGTGGAAGGGTAATGCGGTCGCAGGTTAGTTCTGGTGGTGTGAGCGAGACTTTATCAGCGCGGCATCCATTACTTAAGTCGCAAGAGATTACGAGAAGGAACGCTTCTCAAGAATGTTATCGCACTTAGTCACTTGTTTCACGAAGAGATTAGAGAGGGCCCCTTTTTCATTCCCCGCGTGAAAATGACTGGTCGTTGGACTAGCCTGGAATTTCGTTAGAATTGCGCAAACGTGACGCAAAATTAAGTGAAACTCTGTTCTGGGCGACGTGACGCGCTGCTGGTCGGATTAATTTCATTCAGTCGATACGAGAACGTGCTCCGCGAAATAGAGCAGGAACGCATCTTAAAATAGGTGAGAAACAGGTGGGGAAAATAGAGACTCTGGGAATAAGTGGCGCAGATGTTGGGGCAATCCTCTTTCACGAGACCGCTAAGAAATTAGAAATGGTACTGGGCTATACTGGCCAAAAAATATATTGCGAGACTCACTATACTCTCTCGAATACGAACCCACAAAAATATAGTCAAATGTATACAATACTACAGTGGGTGTAAAAAGTATTCGTACGGCCTTTAAAACAGAGTAACTTTTTTTTAATTCTACTAAACGACCTGATTTTTTATAATCAACTGAAAGTATTTGTTTAGGAAATGATATGCAAAAAAGATTTTCCAAAAATTATAATTTACGAGGTTACATACAAAAATGAAAAAGGCATTTTTTAAAACTTTTTATTTGGACCCTTAATGCAAATTTAAAATATATGTTTTGTAGATCTACCTATGTTAGTTATACACATACTGAGAATTTCATCGAAATCGGTTGACGCAGGAAAAAACAACACGCATCAAACGATTCTGTGGATTTTAAGCAGAAACTGAACAAAAGTCGTGTAAAACTGCGATTTTCACCATTTTTAACAGTTTGTAGCTCGTGCGTAAGGGCCCAAATAAGAAAGTTTTAAAAAATGCCTTTTTTATTTTTGCATGTAACCTTGTAAATTATAATTTGTGGAAAATCTTTTTTGCATATCATTTCGTAAACCAATGCTTCTAATTGATTATAAAAAATGAGGTCGTTTGGTACAATTATAAAAAAGTTATTGTATTAAAGGGCGTACGAATACTTTTTACTCCCGCTGTACACATAATTCATATTTTCGAATTATAATGATACCTTTAATCATTCTGGCACCTCGTGGTGACTACAAATGAAATATTTTCAATGATGTAGATTTACAATTGAGTGCGGAAGAACAGTGTGAAGTGACGGTATTTTCTCATTATTCTTTCGCGAGTTGAAATCTAGATACCAGAATAATACCTGCACTAAATACACTGAGTAATTTTCAAGTACGAGCGATGATAGAAAAGTATATTTGACCGTACAAGTTGGCAGAACGGAAATATATTTTTCCGTAGCCGACTTCGCAGCAGTTATTTAACAATCATAATGAATGTCTGGCGCAGCAGTGTTTGTCTGTTTGGTCGTTTCACAGAAGGTTAAACTCAAAATTGTAACTTTCTACCGTCCAATTTGCAGTGTCACGAGCAAGAGTGGTCCTTCGCAGCTCGTGAGCGAATTCGAGAGGGAGGCCACGAGATAAAGCCATAAAAGTAGAGTAGGAATAGGTAGAGGCCGACTCCTATATTTACAGATTCCTCTACCACTCATGCTCCAGGACGCGTCGTAATCATGGTCCTTTGATTGATATTTTTCACTCGTACCTTTGGAATTTTTTGTAAATTTTTCGTTATGTACAAACACATCTTTGCCCTCTTGGGCAGGACGCAAAAAATCGTTTACTTTGCTGGTGGATGCACTTCGTGCACGGGGATGGCTTGCTTCGTTTAGAAAAAGTTCCGGTCTGTGACAAATCACTGCTTTTCTGATGTTCTAAAATAGTTATACAACAATTATAATTGCACAATAAACGAATTGAACAGTTAAAAAGAATTTTCAAATGTTAATGTACAATATTTTGTACTTATTAGCTTGCTATAGAACGGGAAACGTTCCGACCGGGGTTGTCGAAATTATACAAATTTGATTCTCCTCGAGGATGTGTCGACGAAAAGAGGGATTGTCTACGATGAAAAGATTGAGCATTCGTTGTGGAGCCGTCAACGCTGACACACGTCTCGTAAATATACATGTTTCCTATACTAGGGTGTTCCATTGTATCCTATATTAAAACCTGAGAACAATCCTCGTCAGTATCATTCCCCTGACAATACAACATACAGGACGACGCGACGTAACCGAAAAGAGAGAAATAAGAGACTGGAATAAATTATAGTCAATTTTTTCGAATAGTCGATTTTTCCAGGCCTCGGAAAATTGTTTCGCCAAATTCGTCTCACGTGATTTCTTCTGGCGTCTGTTTAAATATGAACTATTTAATCATATTCGTACAGAATTACAATTACAATTATTTACAAAGTGTACAAAATGTACAAAAATAAAAATCAACGGATGAAATAATACAAATGTTCGAATCTGTGGAGTCATATTGTAAATATTGATTCATTCATTCCGTTCTTAATTGAGCTCGAACAAACAATGTTAATGAATCAATTTCAGCAGAGAGCATAAAAGTAGGCTAACGTATCAAAAACGCCGACGCTCGCAGAAAACTAAAGGTCATTCACATGTATCAGTGATCTCGCTCACAATTCCTCTTTTTCATAAAACCCCGCGGCTGTACCAGTGGTAGATCATTAAACGTTCACTCGTTAAACATACCATTCCATTCTTAATTACTCTTTTCGAAACGCGCGGAATGTTTAATAAATCAATTTCAACCGAGGCTCGGGAGATCGAATTCATTCGGTTCTGTTAAAATTCTTTTCGCAGATAATTGCGCCGGTTCTTACGAGCGCGCACTATACAAATCTGCACGTTTTTGTTCATACCGATTCGCATATTAAATGTTATTCCAGCTCGCGGAGATTATTAATAAAACGGGTCATGCATTTTCCGTGCGTGGGAGACCGTGAACATTTCGCTTTATAATTCGCGCGGAAAACGTGCGTCGGCAATTAAAGTAATTCTTGAAATTAGAATACCGAACCAATTAAAAGCCGGCGATTTTGTAAAAGCGGCAAACAAAAGGCGACGTTTCGACGCGGATTCAGATAGCGTTTTGCCGTGTTTTCAATTCTTTGTGCTGCTTCGGGCTCGCAGCCTGACACGTAACTCTGCCAGTATACAAGCAATATAAATATAACGAGGCAACTCATTTGTCCAAGCACTTGCACTCCGAGTAACGAAACGGAACGGTATTCAATGTAATTACATCAGTTACGAAAGGCTCGTTATGCAATAAGTACGAATATAGATCGCGTTGCCCGCGAAGAACGGGCGCCGCGCGTTTGAAGAATTCGTTTCAGGTTTGAAAAAACAGCAGGTAAAACAATCCTCGCAGTACAACACAAAAACTAGCACACGCTATAAACGAGTCGACTGTGAACGTTTACGACAACGTTCCATCGATCCTGTCATGTTGGGGTCATCAAGTACAGAGTTCTTTCTGACTTTTGAGCGAAGCCAAAATTTTATTGTTCCCACGACCTGCAGACTAGGAATCTTGCACCGAGGTTCACTCGGATGCAACACGATTCGCGAATCATTAAACCAACAATCATCCGAGCGTTAACAACAAGCGCAAGGGTTAACAGGAGTTCAAGAAATTATGGGCGCAATCCGTAATATTGGATTTCGGATTGCTACTGGCACCTGTACAATGTAGAACCATTGCAATTACGGGTATAATGAGAAGAGGCGTCTAATCCTCCCTTCGAATTTAAAAGAAAATTACTCGGCACTAAAGCAACCATAAAAATTGCATCTCTTCACGCGAAACAGTTCCTCAAAAATACCCTCTCCAACAGACCTGGAATTTTCTGTAATGCTCTACTTTATCACAGAGTTAAAAAATTTAAGTACATAGTACGTGGGAGATATTCTACGTTCCCTCTGTGAAGTAAACTAAATGTTAATTGGAACGAACACGGAACTGTTGGGAAAAGGAGACAAGGATATTATACAAGACAATGTTAGTATTTAATTATTTTTTCGTATATGCTACTGTCTTCCTGAATAATATAAATTTTAACTTGACATCATGAGAGACCCCGGAATGTCATTACAGGGTTGAGAAAAGGTACTCAATTTTTATTCGAGGAATCTGTTTGCAGTGATTGACGTAGAACTTTTTTATTTCGCATGAGAGTCCGCAGTCCAAAGCACTAATTACCAAAAGACATTAAGCCGACGGTCATACTTCTTTTGCGGGACATAAATTCTGGTTCCACCGAGGTAGAAGACTTCTGCGGTACAAGATAACAGGATTTCTGCCAGAATTCGCATCAGATTATTTACGAAAACGGACTACGGGCTATTCCACGGTAAATTTACATCTCGAACGCGATGTCAAGAATATTAATGAAATTGAAATACGATGTAATTTATGTAAATTTGGCAGTAGGCTGTTAGTCATGATTAGGTTGCGGATCTCTATGCAAATTCGCGCTTTGCGCGCTATAATAATACCTTCGACGCGGAATTAACGGCAACGAAGAGAGTACAAAGTAATACAGAATGAAATTCTTGAATTCGTAGGAAGCCGTCTGCTGATAAAAATTGTAGGATACGCCCGCTTGTGTGCGCCTTGAGAAGGACTCTTAATCCTATCAAACTTTTATGAGACCAGTTAGGGAGCTAGGTAAAAACCATGCCTTCTTCGAGGGAGGAGAACGGGCGGATGAAATTGCAAAAAGCACGCAACGAAATACCGACAGCTACGTTAATAAAATTACTTTGACGAATAGCAGGAATTTTTTAACTGTCGGATCCCGGGATATCTGGCAGTCAGATACGAAGCGAAGTTGAACTTTCTTCGATTCACGGTAAACTTTATTATCTACGCATTAAAACTTGTCTTTTCCCACCCATATTGTAACTTATTACCTCAACCTTCGTATCGCGATAGATTTTCCTCAGCCTGTGGATTTTTACGATCTATAAAAGAATTCAAAACCGATAAAACAAATTCTTTCGCATAGTTTTAATACAGTCGAAGCGCTAGAACAGAAAATGAAATTTTGTTTTATCTCGGTTTCATGATTATACTACGGAGTTTTATGCAAAATACAAATTTTGTGCACCGATTGTGAGAAACAGGAGCCAAGTGAAAAATTCTTTCTATCTTTAATAATTTTATATGCATTTATTGAAAGAAATGTTTGTAATTAATAAATTATAATTTACAGATCCGCCATTTAGATTTAATTCTCTGATTATAATGGCTCAAGGTTTGTACTTTCGAAGTCATTCGAACGATCGTGCATGCTATCAACAAATGTTCAGAATTCATTACGCTTTTATGATTCGAGCAAACAAATTTGCAGTTAAATATGTTTGTTAATTTTAACGCACGCGATTGAAAGCTGTGTTTCATTTTAACGATAAGCACCGCGACTGTGCTGTAGGCTATAACGGATCGCGTTAATCGTGGATCAGTTTTATCGATCCCAGTTACATCGCAGACTGTAAAGACAACAAAAAGATCATAAATTTTACGAGTGCACTTGCACGCTATCTACGCAGCTAATATGATTGAAGCGCCGATACGTGTGCTTGCAGCATAAAGAATTGCACGTATAACTACCTGATAGTTTGAAACGTTTTCATCGTTCCTGGAATTTTCGAAAGAGTGAATCGAAACGTGTATCTGATACGAATCGGGGCGATCGATCATTTTGATTCCCTGGAAAGCCGTGGAAACTAATTTTTTTCGTCGAAATTGGATCGGGAAGACAGTATATTGCCGTGCCATTAATTCAGCATGCATGAAATAAATTTCTGCAAAGAGTGTAGACAAAAATATACTAGCCTTTCGGACTTTTATATGGCCATTTATTGTTTTATTGCAAGCCTGATTTATTCTTGAAAATATGAGCTTGTCTCGAATCAATTTTTAAAAGAATTTTTGTGACTGTAAAATAATAACTAAACTGTTGATTTTGTGCACTCACGAAGACATTTAGAAGAATTTAAGAACATTGTCATATTCCATTTAATTTATTGTACCTATTCAAATCAGGTATACATATACATATGTATAAATATTCAACCAACGTATGTCATGTAATGCAATCGACATTGTTAAATTTACATATAAGGAACGATTGCCTTCACAGTTCATGCAACGAGTCAACGTAACAGCACAGAAATTAATTAATTTCCGCTGATGTACCCTTATCTATTCGCAGCTCGATGAAATACGATTTATTAGTGAAAACTACTCTTCAGTTGCATACTGTAATAAATATATCAGACACCTCGATATATCCGGTTGTTTGGAATTCGACCATAAACCATTAGTATGTGCACTCTGTTCATTTCTAGTCCGCTCAGCGGTATCTTCGCTGGAGATCAAACGTTTCGTATAATGAATTCAATAGCATTTCAGTCTGCAGTGGTGGAAATTTAAATCGAGGGTAAATCTAGTCGTCGACAGCTGATAATGATAAGGTAATATGCGTAGGTAACATCTTCGCCAATCTGCATGTCCATCTAGAATTTCTACTGCGAAAATAGACACTCGAATTCGCCAAACCTCGTATCTAAACCTTAATAAACACGATTTATTAATCACTCGAATTAAAATCAACTAAATTTATAACAACAAAAAGAAAATTGTTTTATAGCTCTCCATAAAACTCAAATACAGTAAAAGCTCCTTCATTGTCCAAAGGCCGGGGGTTTGAGCGGACAACGACCGTGCCCGGACACTATTTTTGATTTATGACTGCGTCTTTAGTGAAACGGCTAGTTAAATGACAAAGAAAAGCATTCGCAGTCAACAGCAGTCAACTGTCTGGCTTTAAAAAACTCCTTATTTCCTTGCCATATTCCTTTCCTATTGTTCTCCGTTCTGCGCGGGTCTATACAGTCTTGGGACACATCTGGCGACCAGATCCACGCAGGCCTAATCCTCTCGTTGACAGGCAGTGGAGTGGGTATGCACTGGACAACGATCGTGCCCACGATTCAGGACAACGAAGGAGCGATTACTGTATACGATTTCAGCATGTTGAAAAGTATTATCAACACTACATCATAGCAAATTGCAATGAAAGCTCTCCATTCAGATTGTTTGAAGAATAGCGAAGACTTGTTCGGAAGCAGTATCGCTGTCAAATTACTGAAAAAAGATATCGAACAAACATCGCCAGCACAAAGTTCGAGAGCTGTAATATGGTTACCGAGCTCTCAGTTAAGAGTTCACGAGTTTTAAAAGGTTCAGGAGATTTTCGATACTGTGACGGTCCTACGGAGTTCAATTCAGTTTCGTCGATTACAAGAGTTTAGGAAGTTCTGATCAGTTCTGCCGGTTACAAAATTTCAATTTTCCACCTACGTTGAGTAATCTCGTTCTGAAGGAAATTCGGCCGGATTAACAAGTTGACGACCGAAAGATGAGTCACTAATTTCAGTATGTAATTTCCAACAGCTTCGCAAGTCTCAGAACGCGATCAGTGTATAAATGATGGAAAATTGATTTCTTTAAAGTTTGCAGAAACTTCGTACAGGTTCTTTGTAGCTGTTTTTTTTTCTGGTGGAAAGTGAAAGCCATATTAAATGAAATGATTAAACTGTTGGATCGTTCGGAAAGTCATTTCGTTTTCGAAAGCGAAAATGAAAGCCAATTTTTTACCATTTAGAATAAGTTTTATGACATTTTGTTCTATGATCTCTTGCGATTTTTCCGACAACTTAAAGATCCCATGCTCGGAGAATTTCTGTTTTTTAGTAGCAAAATATGGAGTTGTATGACTTTTCTTGTTTGCACGGCATAGAAAATTTGCACCGCATAAGAAATGTTGAAAGAAACGAAAAAAATAGTTATCGATGGTACGTCCTCTCCACAAATTTTTCTTTCGTACACTACATTTTTATCCTTGCGGTAATAAAAAAAGCAAAAGGTGATGGAAATGCGTACTTTGATGTTGCATATTTGATGCGATGGTAAAAACATGCTAGAAAAATTAGAAAGCACTGCAAAAGGTTCCTACCTTCCTAGTTACGTCCGGAACGTCAGCTGTCAAGATATACCACGATTTTGCGATTTAAAATAAGGTTAGTAAGAACAAATGGAAGCGATGTCATTTCTACACGAAAAACGAAATGACTTTCCGAACGATCATATTAAATTCGGAAATATTTATTTATGTTTGTTACGAAATTGCGGATTTGATGGATTCATGACAGAAATGAGTAGCTGGAAAAATAGCAACAGTAGAGATTTTGTAAGAATTTGAGAATATGAGGTTATTATTAAAATTATTAAAGGACGAAAGCTCGCTGGATTTATTATATGATATATATACGCATAAAAATCCTCTACTAATCACGCAAAATGTAGAGACACAAGACACTGTGACATTTCATTTCCTGAATAATGGGAAGAGACTGCACGGTAGCTAAATGACAAAGGAATCTTAATCCGTAGATTTTCGACGTGACGCAGAGTGATTTATGTCATCATGTTGGCAGGAAGGCACAGATTCGCGTGTCACGCGACTGATTTCAAAACGAATGTATGGGAATAGGTGATTTCACGCGCCTCCACTTCATCGTGAAAATTTATGTCTCAATGTCACGGGTGTTGCCAGGTTGTTGGCCCGCGCATATCGGTACAATTTTGCGGAAAATGTTCGGGCGGGGTGTCATCGTTTTGGCCCAGTTCGACACGGGAACTTTCGCCGATTTAGAACCGTTTGCGTCCGTGTCTGTGACAACAAAGTCGGAACATATGCCCTTATATATTTGACCGCCCTTTTCGACGCTTGGTTCCACCCGTCAGGACCCGTGCTCGTTCTTTCGCGAAATCCTCCGTTTATCCTAGCTGGAAACTTTTCTCGCACCGGTGTTTGCACCTTCCACAACACTGCCAACATTACGCCGGATATACTACGACTGACATTGATAGGATGCATCGAATCAATACCCGGGTGCGGGACATGGCAGATCCAACAACCTTCCCCGAACAAATTCAATTGTTCCTCTGTTTGTTCTCCATTTCTTGCTTGGCTGTCCTCGACTTTGTCCTCGTGACAATTACCACTGTCCTGATATTTGGTTATGCTGAAACATTTTTACATGCTGGATATGTTGTTGAAGATCATTTTTTAAAAATTCAATTTCAAGGAGGCACTCTGGTTTTTATTTTCGAAAAAAACACCTTTTTCATTTCGTTAGCAATGAAAATTTTTTACTTACTTCGGTTCAGACCATAGCCACGTTCATACGGATTTATAGACTTCCTCAGTTTTAGTTTTCGATCGACACGTCTTTTTCATAACTGGACAGCGGATTCTATGCATTTATGACAAAATTAATAGGTGCAATTTCTGACAGTAAAAATATTAGAAAGAAAATTAATTCTTATTTCACTCCACTTTGTTGCAATTTAGGTAGAACATTTTCATTTTGCATAAAGATCCGCTGTCTATTCATAACATACTGCAATTTTGATAATCTTTAATCCTAAAAAGTCACACCTATACTTCAAATGCCAATAAACATGTGTGCAAAGTCTCAATGCCAAAGGCTCAATAATCTCTTCGAAAAGATCCCTACATATTCGTACAGAAACTCGAAAACACGAAAAATCAGAGCGATGATCAAATTTTTCAATAGTATATTTTCGCAGCGTGAATATGTTTAATGAACAACGGTTTTGGAAGTGTTGCCCGTGAATACGTTTCCAGGATAGACGCTAAATATGGAACGGAATGATTCGGATTCTGATTTTCCATTCGGCAAAATCTGCAAAGAAAGTCGTTTCTTTCTTATTCCCGACGAAAGCTTTCTGCTCCGGCCGGTTCGTCGAGGTAATTTTTATCGAAACGACAGGAAGCTTCACACGGTGCTCTTATTACGGCAAGGCAGGGGGATGATACTCGCTTTCGTACACGTGGCAACGATACCTACTCGCGATTCGGATCGGTGCGCTGGAATGCAATACTCATACCTACGTGAGACTCGAACGTGGTTATATTGAATGGCGAAGTGCAGCGTTCCATAGTACGTGATCCTTCCGTTTATAGTATCGCTTGAATGCACAGTTGACTTAGAATTTCCGCCCAACGAATTTGCATGATCGATTGCGAGATTCTAATATATCGAAATAGTAGGTAATACCCATCTAACATCCTCTCACTTCGGTAATGCTTTCTTTTGTACACCTCTTGGAAGAATTGTTCGAATAAATAAATCAGGACATTATTAGGACTCGTGGTACAGCCAAATGGATCAACATAATTCTTTATATATGAAGAAAATACAATTACATATGTTGGTTTATTTAAAAAATGTTTCAAAGCTTTTCCGAACATTTCTTTCCGTGTAACATAATTCTATACGCAATTACACAGCAAAACCGGTGTATGACGACATCGAAAACAACACCTACAAGCGAGCTGAAGTCGAAGCAAGAAATGGTTACAGTAGTCGTTACTTTTAGCGACAGTCAATCGATCTTTGTCAGCCTCGCAAATAAACGTACTCGAACAACTGTAACTACATATACAAATGTAAACAATCGTGAGCAAACAGCTTTCAGTGTTTCCTTTCAGTAACACGTGATATAATCGGGCGAGAAACACGCGACAATATTAATAATGCGATTCTAGGTTAGTTGCATGCCGTGTTTAGTCCTCTAAAATGTACAAAAAAATCTAAGCCAATTTTAATATCAGTAGGCAACAAATAAGATAATAAATGAAATTTTTATTCCGAGACATAAAAAATTTAACAAATTCCTAATAATGTTATTGTCTGTACAATGTCAATTTCCTCGGTTTTCATAAAATGATTTGTGACAAACACATCAAAATCGCGTCATACTTTTTCACATAAATTAACAAAGAGCGTCTCCGGTACAACTCAATACATATGTATATCCCGAGAGTGGTCAGTAAATTCGCATTTGACGACCAAGGGATAAAAAAGCGTAGCACCAGTAACGTAGTAACATCAACCGCAAAGTATCAATAAACTGATTAAATTGTTTGTCATTCTCAGATTTCCCCACCTAGTAAAACAGACCATTAAACCTTATAACTCTACGTCCATATACAGAAACTTTTACAACTTAGATTCACAGAAATTATCACTTATCTTACTGCATTCGTACAAACTTTATGTCCCGTCGTAATTTCCATTTAACCGAGTGTGAACGCAATGTTTATCCTTCCGCGAGACAGGGTATCAAGTATAAAAGCGAGCCTTCGAACTCGCGTGTCGATCACGCCACTTTCTCCGGTGTATTTTATTACATCAATTTTTTACCATCGTCCAATAAAATGTTTCGCAATCGACACCGTACGCCCCCCCCCCGAATTTCGCGATCGCGCTCACGGAGAAAAAGGGCGGATAGAGGAGGCCGACCACCAAATCAAGCAAAAAAACAAACCGGGAATTGTTTTCCCAATCGGCGCAACGAATCTGTCGGACGCGTAATCGCTAATACATAGTGTATCCGGTATATGGGGTCGCCGGTGATCCGATAAAACGGATCAATCGGCGTAAAATCAATCGGGACACCGGATAATCGGTGCGAAATCCAATTCAATAATGTAGCGTAAAGGATACAACGGTAGGATCCACAAATCTGCTACCCAATATTCCGGGAGCCTGAACCTTCGACCTCCATTTTCAATCTCTGTTGCGACAGTCGTTGCTTATTCCACACTTCGAATCGTTCCGACAAGGACAATTAAAATTGACATCACATCGTTGCACATATGGACAAAAATATCGTTCATTCGTAAGAAAAGTGACACGGGTCAAAAGAAGAAAAAATTTTCTATTATAAGGGTGAGTCACCTAACGTTATCACCTGAAATATCTTCGTTGTTTTCAAAGATGCATTAAATATCTTCAATCGCAAGGGACGATCCCTAAGTGACGTCACTAGATCTTAATGAAACTTTGGGGATGAAAGCAGCTCTCAAAGCCTGAATAATATAATTCATAATTGAGAAATAATTGTACAGAACTGTCGATAATTGGATATTTAGGTAAACAAAGGTTTGTGATTCAAGATGGCCGCCACGCGGTGGAAATTCGCAATGCTGTGAACGACTATGATCTGTGATTGACAATTGTTGCCAAAAAATGAAACAACTATTCTAAAAAAGCAGATGCTGAAAGGAGTTTGAAGATCGCGAAGGGGGGCCAGTATTCGAGTCCTCTGAAGACAAGATGGCGTCCGGTAGGGGGTCGCGCATGTAGCAGCCCTTCGATGTCAGAGGCAATATCTTTTCTCGTGTTCGTGCTGCACCATTTCATCGTCGCTGATTTACTCCTCCATCATCGATATACACCCCCTCTTTGATTCCACTCGACGTCCACGAACCGGAGCGAATCACGTTTCACAAATACGCGCGCCACGACCTGGTTCGGTTTAGCCGGGACGCCGGTACTTGCAAGAGGGGTTTGCGCGCGCGGCAAAGGGTAAAGGGCTCCGGGGATGGGGTCAAGGGGTGGGAAATTAGAGAGCACGCGCGGGACCGACCGTGGCCCGAGGAACATTGTAATGAACGAAACAAGTTTTATTCTGTTTTTCTTGGTCGTTTGTTTGCTTTGTTTCTGGCGGGCCAGCAATCCGGTGTCATCGACGTGACGTTTTTCGCGGTGGCCGTGCGCCTTCTATCTTCCTCTCTTTCTCTCTCTCTCTCTCTCTCTCTCTCTCTTTCTCCTTCTATCTTTATTTCTCTTTTTCGCTCTTTCTCTCTGGACCGGTCGCCACCGCAAATTCGCTGCGAAGCCGAGAAGGGGTAACAAGTTTACGGTTTACATGCGAAACTTCGAAACCTAGAGCTAGTGACACTTTTCATAGGTTCCCCCGCAGAATCATTGCAGAATTTAGCAAGAATTTTTTAGAGCACGGAGTGAAAGTGCTGTAGACAGGGATCGAAAAAGTTGTGGAACTTTTTGATAGGTTTTGTTGAGGCGTGGTTCGTGAAACTTTTTTGAGAAGCGTGCTTACGTTATAAGCTGCGATGGACAAAGAGCAATTCTAGAGTGTGGTGGTTCTAGTTTGAATAGAACTTACAAAATATAAATTTTTTATTACAGGGACACGTATCTTGTCCATCGATATCCGAGGAGTTCAAATATTGAATGATATTTATAATGGACTACAATACTATTTTTTAAAAATTTCTTTTGTACATCATCTAATAGACTAATCTCAACTTCTCGAAGAAAGCCATTCAGTTCAACTTTTTAAAAAGTTATTTCATTGCAAAGAGCATTCTAATGCTAGCCACTATCACTAAAAAAATAAGAAAGTTGAGAAATCCACACATTGAACTTCTCTGTCTCTCTGCGACGAAAAATCAGTGACGTAACCGGCTGGTGGGGCACCGGGAGCTGCGTTTCGTCTGATCCGTCAGCAACCGGTGCGGCCATTGTGTACTCTACTTTATTGCGAGCATTTGTCTTGCCTTAATATTCGTCTTGGAAACCTCTTTTCACTTCTATGCTACTCGGTATTACCTTTATCCCGGGAGTCGTTATTTCCTTTCGTCGTTGACCCGTTACAGGTCAGACCTGGTGGCCTGTCCCTTGTCCCTTCGCCTTTTCGCCCTTTCAACGAGCTCCGAAGACTAATACCGCAGTAATTCCGGCCGATAAAACGGCAACCATACCCGGCACCGTGATAGAATGCAAGGTGGTGGGTTAATCTCGCGGTTTCCTACTTCGTTATGTGTCAACCGCAGTCTTTATCCCAAGACTCGGGAACCGTGGACGTTCCACGGAACGGCCCGGAAATTTCGCGTTTATATCACTGTTTGTGACGTTTTCAGAACATTCTTTCAGTACTTCACCACGGTCCCTATTTAATTGTGTCTACGGCCCGTACAAAGAAATTCATACGCGCCGCATTCTCCCGTTCCCGAGTCCGCTTATCTTGCGCGAAATATTGCGTACGCGGCACATTCGTTTCCAAAGTCCAGTTCTCTTTCTGTTTCGGAAAAGAATTTTTAAGTCAGCGCGGGATTTGCGTCGAAGAGAAACTTACTCTTGCATAAATTATTTGAATTTAAATGAACGTATCTATTCGTTTTTATAAACCTCGAACTTGTTTTTAATTGAAAAAAGAATCCTGTATTAGCGTTGTGAGTTTACGTATAAAAGAAACACATTTTGGAACGATTAGCATACTTTCCCCAAAATCTAATAAATTCTTTCGATCTAAATAACACGCGATGGTATCGACCATCTAACCGGGAACTGAATTGCGATTCCCATCAAGATTGAATGTAATTGATACCCGGAGACGTGCATGAACGAAGGAACGAAGCGCTTATTAAGTGCTATCATGAAAATAATATCAAATTGAAATTCCAAGTAAGGAAAGCCCTCGTTAAATATTTTAATGAAGTAGGCGTTGCTAGTGGTATGTTTATTGAACACGTCTTGTAAAATATAATACTATATCTTCTATAATCTTCTCAACACTAACCGAAAAGTTAGGGTCACTCTCGATTTTCAACATTTCTTCTATTTTTAATGTAACTTTTAAACCCTGAATAAAATTGAAATATTCAAATTTTACGTAGCTATTAATTGCTAATGTACATCGCACACGGGTATCAATAATTTATACATTATTAATGTTTACATATTTTATGAACGATAAAATTGCTGTGCGTAATGAATAATTGAGCGACGACTGAATGTTTATGCTGGAATTTCAGTGGATTGCGAATGTTTATGCAAAATGAAAATTTTCTGCATCAATTGCGAGAAAGAGGAATTAGATAGAAAATTCTGTTTTTTTATGATTTTAATAACCTGGGAATGATATAACTGTTTTACTAATATTTCCGGAATTTTTAATTTCACCATTTTTTGTTACTAATTATTTCACTTTGGCTATGTATGCTTGATATACAAATATCATACATCCATGCATCATGCAACAGACATTATACATTATACATACATCATAATATCATATGCCATAATAATATGCATCATATGCATCGTACATCATAATATTATACATCGTACATCATAATATGATACACCTTGCATCATCTTGTATATCTACATCAAAACTTCTAATTCAGTGTCCCTCTATTTAATGAAATTAATTATCGTACCCGAGATTCGAGCTTTTATTAATCCCTTGCCTTACAATATCGTGTCTGATGAAGATTCTCAGCAGATTCTGATAAAAAAGTATGTTAACAATTTCCTTTAAACCGAAATGAAATTCTATTTTGTTTTTATCAGATATTTATATCAGTTTTCTCCTTTTTTAGGAAATTACGATCTACAAAAAAGTTCTAATCACTGAAACCGTAAAATAAATCGCAGGGTAAGCGGTTCAATTTAATTTTTCCAACAACACGAAAAATATCGAACACTGTGACCGGCCCGAATTTTTCGACCACAGGCTGTGTTAGCCCAGTGGTTTTTGGAACGACAATTTGGCAAGCCCAGTGTCTTACAGCGCGAAGCAGTAAAAGTATTACTGTCGCTCGCAATATTTGTCGTAGCGAAGCTCCGGCGAGCTTTGACGTCGGTCAGAACGGCAAGTAATTAAACCCGACCATGTCTGTGCCGCGTGATTTATCGAGAAGGCAATTCTAATTACTATCCGAATGTTAGCGGATGCGGAAAGTTCTGTTCGGAACGGGGCGTCAATGTATGCACCGACCCGTTAAAACTTGTCCGCCTTAGAAAGAACCCGGGTGTGAAAAGTGTTGGAAGTTTCTTGCTTATTTCGCGAGACTAGAAACTTCTCCGCCGACCGAATATTAATTTTTTAATATGTATGAACTTGCAATGGATGGACTGTACGCGCGGGCGTACAGATTATCCGTTGTAAAAGATCGTAAATTTTATTATCTCGTATTAGGTTCGCCGTTCTTTCCTTTCTCTTGAGATTTCTTTGCGGAACACTATCTTGTTGGATCGGAACACTAACTTTACAGGACGGTGCAGTCTTGGCAATATTTACATGAAAATATTAACTAATCATTTTTCATATTAAAAATATACGGTTGCATTTAAAAAATCGAAGTTGACCTTCGCATCTCCGAAATGCCTTCACGTATGAAGAAATCATGTACAGCACATCATGCTCCAGTTGATACCACGTAACAGAGTTGGGCAAAAAATTTAATCAACGATTGACGAATAAATTTCTACTTTAATCGTTAATCGCAATTAACAATTAATCTCCTAGTTTAGTCGTTAATTGATGTTAACGATGAAATACTTATTAATTAATTGGGAATAACGGTTAAATTTCTACTTTTATCGTTAATTGCGATTAACGATTACATTCCTTTCAATAATTACCTTTTTTTTAAATCGTACACATCAATGAATCTTGATTAAAATTGTAATCGATTAATGCCCAACTTTGCCATGTGGAAACAATTTTTTTATACAACGCATAATTTATCGTATAGAAGTAAAATCTGAGAAGAAACCGGTTAGAGTGGAAAATAAAGAGCAGCGATTCATAATACGTAAGCAAAGATGGCGGAGTCGCGCGGAGAGCAGATCATCGAGGGGGTTTCGGGCTCCAGCTTGTCAGGGGGCAGATACGATAACGATCCGGTGAATTCGATGAAACCGATGAATCTCGAGTTAATTAGCGATTAAACGAAGCCTCGGCGCTATCCAAGCCGTGCCTAATCGAGAATCGATGTCGATTGTACAGGCGTTATTAACGAGCCTGTGTGATCATGGTTGATTGGTCACCGTGAATCAGGCCGGCGTCCAACACGTCGTTTCATGGGTATCTCCCTGTGTGCCCCGGGTTTGTCTGATTCACGCACGTCTGTCAAAGCGAATCAGGAAGTCGACGCGTACTGTGACCACACGGAGCCTGTTGAAGAGGGACACCAGGGGTTGCCTGTGCGCGTCCATGTATGTTTGTACGTTTACTGAAGATCGAAACACCGTGTGTCGTCGATAAAATCGGCCCCGGGCTCGCTTTCTGCCCCGGATTTTCGGGAATGTTCTCAGCAGGCTAATGGAACAGGGCTCGCGTGTCCATTGATTCACCGCTGTTATAACATTAGCAGGCTCGAATAAATCCGATTCGAGATACGCCCCCGCAAAACGCCCCCGCACCCGTGCCCCTGCTGCTCGTACCCGCCGTTTCGTGCATGATTGTTCCCCATGTACTCTACCGAGAACGAATAATGCCACGTTTGCTGCCGTTCGCGGTTCGATTGATCGAGGACTCCTACCGGCGCTGAAAGATCCGAGTTTCTCCCATTTATTTATTCAATTCAGAAGTATATAGTGCCTTCAAATTTGAAAATATTGGATCCTGGTGATTTTTAAGGAATTGTGAATATTTAAAATGTCATAATTTATATAATGCCACGTTCGCTGCCGTTCGCGGTTCGATTGATCGAGGCCTCCTACCGGCGCGGCGCTGAAAGATCCGAGTTTCTCCCATTTATTTATTCGATTCAGAAGTATATAGTGCCTTCAAATTTGAAAATATTGGATCCTGGTGATTTTTAAGGAATTGTGAATATTTAAAATGTCATAATTCATATAATGCCACGTTTGCTGCCATTCGCGGTTCGATTGATCGAGGACTCCTACCGGCGCTGAAAGATCCGAGTTTCTCCCATTTATTTATTCAATTCAGAAGTATATAGTGCCTTCAAATTTGAAAATATTGGATCCTGGTGATTTTTAAGGAATTGTGAATATTTAAAATGTCATAATTTATATAATGCCACGTTCGCTGCCGTTCGCGGTTCGATTGATCGAGGCCTCCTACCGGCACTGGAAGATCCGAGTTTCTCCCATTTATTTATTCGATCGAGAAATATTCAGAGCTTTCAAAATTGGAAATGTTTAAAATGTTCGAATGTTTAAAATGTTACAATTTTGTAAATCATTCCAAGAACAGTGTATTTGAGCATCCGATACTCATTAATGTCTTACAAGCGTATTTGGAATGCATATCGGCGATTTGTGTTTCCTGAACAATGGACAGTCCATCGATCGACAAACGTATTTATTTTCGGAATATACATAGGTTCTAGATTGAATAATATAACGCCGTGAATGGCGAATCAGAAAGTTTTATCTTTTGTTCAGATCGTTACGAGTTGTGTGCATGGCGCTGTGCAATCATTTGCTCCAAATACCTCGTTGGTGTTTTTTTTCAAGCACATGTGAAAGTGTAATTTGAGTTCGACACTTCTAAAATTGAATTCTTGCAGAGATCCATATATTTATTTTTGGTGGTCGACACACAGGGTAATTGCGCTGGCTGTGTTGAAATATGAAGGACTTTCTTTTTGGTAACAATGTTTTAAAATAGAGATAAATGTGATTTAAAATTTTCATACTTAATTTTTAAAAAAAACAGAAATAAGAAAATATAACTAATTTTCATCGACGTACCCAGTTGCTTCTATATCAAGAATATACTTTAATGATATAATTACTGGACTACATTTTATAGATTCATAACTGCCTACTATAAAATTGATACAGTCGTCTTACATAATTATTAACTACTTTTTCAAAAATTGGTTCATGTAATGAGTATCATCAAATATTCCTCAAGAAATTAAAGTTCTTTTTAAACGTGACTGGAGATAGCTGCTATTACTTTAACAATAATTTAAAAGTGAAAATAACAAAAAATTAACAGGAATAGTATTAACTACATGAATCAGTACATATGGCTTGGCTTTGTAAATCGATAACGCAATTTAATAAATTAGCTGACCCGTCGATACATGACATTTTGACTGCGGCCTCATTTCCTGAAATAAAATAACCGGTCGAGATCCAACATTTCTCAATAATATATAACAACCCTGAAAGTGAAAAGTGGTGACAGGTGTATTTCGAATGTCTTTCGAGAAGGCAATATCGCAGAGCGTTTGTTAAAATGTTGGACAGTTCGAGAGGGTTCCGTAGTTCGAAACAAAGGCCATTCAATTCCGGATAATCAACATCCATGTAATTTTAATGGGACGTCTCGCGTCCTCTTGTATAGAAATGAGCTAATAATAAATGCGATTGTGAAATGTAAAATATCGGTAGTCAAATACGCGATATATATTTTATGGAAAAGCAAACTGTAACGATGCGCAATTCCATACAAAAGGAATTTAATATTTCGCCCGTGCTTTTACCGTATCTTCTGTTTGTTAACAATATACAACGCCGGGCGCGACGGAAAATAAAGAGAGCCATTAAAAGATATATGCCGGCCAGCGAGCAGACGCGTCGGTGCACATTTAATTTCGTGCATATTATAAAATGGAAACCAGAGCTGGTTAAATATGCAATGCCGATCGAATCTCTCGCCGATACTTTGTTTGCTCGCAGGCAAACAGGCGAGCGCAAATGATACAGATAAAAGCACAAACCGTTCGCAGACGACAGCATATTGGAAACCTGTTGAGACGCGCGCGGCCATGTCGGCTCTTATTAATAATGTATTCAATAAATTGTTTCCGCCCGCCGAACGACCGCCCGAAAGAGAGAACAGCTAATGCACGCTTTACATGATGAATATCGTCGGTGTGTACAACGAAGATCTGATCTTTTGATATTCGACAAGCAACCTTCGCGATTGATGCGCCATCACCGAGGGATTGTGCATCGCAACAATCTGAAACGAAATGCAATCCGCGTTGACGTTCGACTCGGTGCATCCGATCGATTTTATTCTGTAGGAGAAAATTGGTCTCAGGTCGTTCGGTGGACACAGAATATTTTTTTCTTTTTTAATTAATCAGTGGACCATCGGTTTTTGGCGAAACGCGAGATGCAAAATAAAAATCGTTTGCATTTGTTGATTGCTAGAAAAAGAACCATGGGAAATCATTCCTTTAATAATTATTTCAATATTTTTAGTGTTTCTACTTGTAACTACTGATTTCTTTTATTAAGACTTCATGCATTTATGGCAAAAATAAGTAAGGAATATTCTGAAAGTATTGTTATAATATGTCTAATATGAATTTTCATTGAATTCCTATTTGTAATGGAGGTAGACGATTTTTATTATTATTAATGAACCTGCGGATGTTTATACAAAGTGGAAGATATTTGCATTAATTGCAAGCTGCAGGAGGTACGTGGACGTGTCCCCTGTTTTAAATAATCGGGAAGTACAAAGATATGTGTGTATTTCCTTTTACATAATTTCTTTCTATTATATGTTTTTACTGTTTTACTCGTGTCTGGTGTTCGCAGCCTATTAATTTTCGTATATCCACAGTGTTTGCTGATTTTCATGGTTCAATAAATGAACTTATCCGAGCGAGCACAAGTCGCTGCATTCGTGTGCAACAAAACCAAGTTTTGAGCCGGTCAAACCCTGGATCCAGTTGCGTTGGTAAAACCTGGTCGCCAATTTAAAAGTAATGTCCATTCACATCGCATGAAAAGCCGCTGCTGAATCAATACTTGTGAAAGAATATTGAAATAGTTTCGAACGAACCCCTCCGTAAATAAATCCACGAGCAGAGTACGATATCATTTCTTCGCGCTTCATTTTTATCTCCATCGATAATAATAAATGGCAATTCGTGGCTGTTCGTGGATGTTGTTAAATATAAGTTGCGTTTATAAATATATAATATGTATGAACCACACTGCTGTTTCCTAATATATCTATTTATTTTAACTCGACCTGAAAGTTTATGTCAATTTGCAGTGTCAAGCTGCATTCTCCTTAAGTACAGTTTACTAAAGTTTTTACTGAACTGAAAAAAGAGCAAGATGCACCAGATAGACATGTTACTATTTATTAAAAGAAAAATTTTTGATATTAATTATTTGTTACAGTGTATATTTATATTTTTTTACATGTGCGATATAGTCATCATTCGGAGGAACACGGAAGAACTAAAAAATTGTTACATGGCATGTGTTTTTAATATTGCCAGTGTTTCAATCAAAATGGTCCCTTTGTTGTTGATGACTAGACTGTGAATTCTTTATGCAAAATAAAGAAACAAATGTGAAATCTTTATTCAAAATAAAAATTTGGTGTGTCAACCTAAATAGCAATTTATTTCTTTCATTGAAACTTGTAACAGGTTGAAAATAATACATCAATATTTTCTAATTCTTGTAACCTTTGCGTCATTAAAAAGTTAAACTAAAAGATTCTTCTGAAAATCAATGTTTCCCACCAAGGAACTCTAAATTTTTCCTCTTAAATACTATTGATTTTTGTCGCGAATAAAATGCATAAAGTTTATTGACAAGTCAGCGATTTTCGGTCGATACTCGCACGAATAGCAGCGATGCATGCTAGACCGATTTTGCACGTGCAGAAGAAGCGTTTTATTCCTGTTGCCGGCAATACGGCAATTAGGAGGCAGCGTGGGCCACCGCCGTGAAGCAAACTGCGAAACAGTCACGCCGCTGTCGGTTAGGGGAAGGTTGTAAAGGATAGTTGCGAGGTAAAACTATGCTCGTACATCA
Source organism: Lasioglossum calceatum (assembly GCA_963966675.1). Taxonomy (NCBI): domain Eukaryota; kingdom Metazoa; phylum Arthropoda; class Insecta; order Hymenoptera; family Halictidae; genus Lasioglossum; species Lasioglossum calceatum. Next base: position 7,675,234 of record OZ016545.1, read on the forward strand.
TCCGGGGACACACGGGTCAGGAGTGACTTAATGGCTACTCCAACGTCCCGGAACAATGCTACCGAAAGAGTGCTGGCAATCTTAAAGGACCGTGATCTTTTTGAAGCCCCGGTTGCATTTTATTAGAAAACTTTTCGCATATTTTCATATCACTGTTCTTCGGGCCATAACGCCGAACAATGATATTGTGGAACGGTTTGGGACGGTCAGCAATGTTCGGCCGTGAAATTGGAACAGTTTTCAATGCTGGCTCCCTCGATATTATTTTACATTGTAACCGTTAACATTTTTCGAACTGGTTTGAGAACCTTTTTATAACGAAATGGCATGCTTAATTTTTATAATAAGTAGACTGCGAATTTTATGCATTTATAATGAAAATGAGTTGGTACAATTTCAAATAGTGTGAAGATTAAGAGATGTTAAAAACAACAATATATTATTTTCAACTTACTACAATCATTGTGTGAAGAAAGTATTTTTTACTTGGCTCCTATTTCTTATAATCGATTCACAGCATTTTTATTTTGCATGAAAGTCCGCAGTCTAATAATAAGAATATAAAAATACAATCACATTTGCTTCATCTTTCTCAATTAGGTAATTTCAAACATTAAAATCGCATATGGTTGATTCAGCTACGAGTTCCTAATCAATAATAAAGTATTCATCAAGTTTCAGAGGTCGTATTTTAATCTTATTTGGAAGACCATTCTGCACATTGTGAAATGCTAAGTATGAATATAATTAATAGGTTACTTCCCACCATAAATGAAACTCAGTTGAATATCAAATGAACTATTTCAAAGATATTATTTTAATCTTCGTTTAAAGAGAGAGAGAGAGAGAGAGAGATCGTTTTGCCCATTGTAAAAAACTAAGCATGAATAATTAATTGGTTATTTCTCACCATGAATGAAACTCGGTTGAATATCGAATGAATGATTGAAACTTGGATTCTTTTGGAAAAGCAGCATACAGTGTATGCAAGATCGAGCCTTAAAAATAGTAAAAATATACGCGGTTAAAGAAGAAGAAAAAACGCCTTTAAAAACTCAGTCTGGATGGAAAGTTGTTCCGATTGGAACCGTTTCTAGTCGGATAGCGAGCCTTTCTTGTTACCGATTCAGGACCCGTCACGAGCATACCATTCGATAAATGTAGAGAATGAAACACGGCCTGCGAGATTTTAAAACGCTGCCAAAAAATGCACGACAACTATTCATTCGATATGAAAACGGTCTTACACAAAAATCGTTGGGCAACAGGTGAAAGAAAATCCGAGAGATCGTTTACTACGTCTAAAAAAGATCGAAATCACTGTCTTATATCAAATATCCCAGAAATCTTTAAATACAGGCAATTGTCGATCATGGTCATGGATAGAAAAGCCTACAGTTTACCCTCCGAAAACTCACTTTATAGAAACTGTGGAAAACTCGGCGACCGCCATAGCTAAACCCTTTGTATCGGATTTTCTAATAGAGAGCGAGTATTCAGCAGAATATTTGCACATAATCCGGGAGTATTGCGAATACAGAACGAGTATCCATCAAAAAGTTCGCACATACGCAGAGCGTATCCATCAAAAAGTTCGCGCATGGACAGCGATTGTGCGCCAAAAACTTCGCATATGCACAGTTGCTATGTCCGCACGCGAGGCTAAATTGCGCAGAAGGGAGGGAAAGTGAAAACTAAGTGACGCTGCCAGAATCACTGTCACGTCTCCTTTGAAAGCCTCGATAATCTCTCGAATGAAAATATTATAGATTCAAGTAATTTAGTGGTGCTGGAGTCATACAGTTTCATCACTAAAATAATTATTCTGTAAAATGATTACTCGTACTTGTTATAAATTAATAAAATCGTGAATAAAAATGTAGTACAGTCTATAATGTACTCTAGAAGGGTACGATAATCATTCCCAAAGGGACGCTGCGCGCAAAATGGCCAAATCAGGGGAATTGACTCGAATCGAGGGGAACAGTTACCCCCTCTCTGCCAGTTCCGGATTAGTCACGTGACTGAGCTGTATTGGAAGCGTGGGAGAACAGCGTCGTAGAAGCAGTGCCACCAGAATCGACCAAAACTGGTCGATTTTTCCTCTTCCTTTTTCCTTTCCGGCGGATTTTATGCATTTATGATAAAAATGGGTAGGTCTAATTTCTGACAGTAAAAACATTCAAGAATTTAAGTATACTACATTATTTTCAACCTATTAAACATATTCAACAAGAAATTGAATATTTATTTCATCCCAGCTTGTTGCAATTCAGGTAGAAAGTTTATATTCTGCATAAAGATCCGCAGTCTAGTCATCGAAGAGGGGGTAAAATGTATTCCCCTTGATAACAATCTTTATTTAGATTGGAAATTTAATATTCTGTAACAATATTAAAATCGAACTTTTCCTTGGGAATTGATAAATATGGCTGACTATAATCGGCATCGGCACTGACTGGTATATTCCTGTATATTAACTATATTACATATATTATTAAATATACAAGTTTTGGCTTACCGATGAAAAAATAAAAATGTACAAAACACGAGAAATTTGTTCGGAGCGTAGCACGGTCAATGATAAATTTGTCGAGGAGAAGCAGCAGCCGTTTCCCGATAAATCGTGGAAAAAGCGTATCCCGCCGAAACCAATTCGCGACTGGGAAAAGAGACACACAGCGGTCGGGCAAAAAGGAGCAGCGGCCGGAATGAAATTATAGAAATACGCGGGAGGAAGTTCGGAGGCGCTTTGTCATCCGGGATATAAGAAGCGGACCGCATTATTTTCCGAAGCGGCCAAAAAAGGAGTCGAACGAACTCGGAGAACCCGGGCGAGACGGGTCCGAGGCGAGGTAAGGTGGAGAGGGAGAGAGTGAGAGAAAGGGAGGGGGTGTAGGATGGAAACGGTGGAAAGAATGGAAGAAAGAAGGCAGAGGGCACGCCGCCCTCGGTTTCCATTGCGACGTCGTTCAGCATTAAAGCTGGTGGAACTGCAGCCAACATCCAGTCGCGGCCACGATTGTCTTCAATTTAAATAATCACTGGAAAATGTTAATGCGCCGCGCGTCGTAATTCAATGATAAAACAAAAGAAGGAAACGTGGCGCAACCCTGTTGGGCTATTCACAGTTCGTGGGCGGGGCCACGCGAAAACAGGAGCAAGGACACCTGAAACAGACAAAGCGCGGTTTTCTTAAAAATGACCGAAGAAAACGAAGCAAATTGAATTAACGGCTGGCTGAAAAAAAGGGGGAAGATTAAGGTTAAAATACGTCTGCTTAAAGTGACCGCGCTGTGACCGATCTTTCATTGGACCGCTCACCAGCAGCCACCCTCGTTTTTACCTGCACGCAAGATCGACAATGGATAGGGGAGCATTTACTTTCTTGCTCGTCGCTCGCCGAGTTTATGAACGCTCGTGCGAAGAAATTTGATTTTGTCAAATGGAACAACGATCGCGTGGATAGTATTTCAGAACTCGCCTTTTGTATCCGTGGTCAAAAATCCTGGACAGCTATGGATGGCGATCGAACCTCGATGGATTTGCTGGATCGTTGCATAAAGCTTTGTAGTTTACTTCTAGCTGGACGTAGAGTAAATAATTCTTTGGGTAGAGGGAGTCTGTCCCTTCGATGTCCTTTTGTTGGAAAAATTATTTGAGATAAAAATTATCGACGATAAAAAATGGAAGACGATACAGTAGTACAATATTGTAGTGCACAGAGTTGTGTTGAATTACAATTGAAATGCATCACGAAATTATAATTACAAAGTAATTCAATTACATTGTATTTAAATTAGCACAACTCTGGTAGTGCATTAATAGTTTCATACATTGTGCAGAAAGTAACGAAGAAGTTGCACTATTTATCCTTCATTTTGTAGAATGCACTCGTAACTTCTCGAGGGCAGCTTTTAGAATAAAATGCAGGTTTATATATTTTTCGAGGAGGCAGGCGAAAGGGAATCATTCTCTGTGAATTATTATGGTCGTCACCGTGCGATCGGCTTGGAAGTGTACCGTTCGAGAAAACACACCTGGGCACCGGTAACGCGACCTTTCCTTTCCTCCGTGATAAGACATTAATCTGACACTAGATTGCCGACCAGGAAACGAACTGACACGTTTATGACTACCTAAAAGCATCATTTCTCGCTATGACTAGTGTGCACTCTTTCTCACCCGAAGCAGAGGAGAGCCTGCACATGCAACTTATCGATAACTGCACAGTAAATAGTCGTACATAGACCGTAGGTCTTCATGAAAAATCAAAACTGGTCCAAAAAGTATTCGAACATAAAATTTGTGATTCCTGAAAAATTGACGATTTTTAAAAACAGTCGTACAGCAATAAAGATTCTACTTTCGCACACCATTATTCATTTTTCTCTAAGACATTTTTACAGGATCTAGCAGATGAGAAACAGAAAACTCATATTTCCTGAAAAATGTTATCAATTGAATCCTCCATAGGAACATTCAAAAACATTTTTCGTGAACAAATCTTCCACAGATTTGAAGAAAGAAGCCTCGCCTTTACACCTTAAAAATTGATGTAAAATTTTGTTCACTCGAAATTAAATGAGACAATTGAAGGGTTAAAATATATTTCCGATAAACTACTTGAAATTGTTGTGAACAGAATTCGCAGTGGGGAGGGTAGAAGTGATGTAACTTACTTATTGACTGCGGCGCGTGTAAATTTCGTGATTCTAGAGCATGTCCGGCTCTAATCAGCGCAGCGGCGAGCCGGATCGTAAAACAAGGGGTTAAGTGAGCTCCTTTTGTTGCCTTGGTGTCCCGTATTCCCTTATTAAAGCGTGACTCACATGTTATAAAACCGGCTGTAAGTAATCGGAATAACTCGAGCCGCGTCGAGGCTATCGCTGATCACGAGACTCTCTCTGTGGTTCTCTGCACGCGAGCATAATGTTCATCGGTCACGATCGCAATCGAATATCGATGCACTGTTTCCTTGGCCCGCGAGACCGTTCATTATAATAAAGTTGTCAAAGCTCGCGTGTCCGGCTCTAATATCGGGGGATATAGTACTTCTCGAGTCTTCGCGCGGCTCTCACGAGCGCGATATATGGGGCTCGTAAACAATTTGCGGAGGCTCGATTGAAAATCGAAGAACGACAAATGGCGCATCCATTTCCGAGTTATTTACGACAGCGACCGGAACGAGGCGATACGAAGTCCGGGTGGCTCACGACGTTCGACCATCCCGGCTTCTCTGGCTTGTTGCGAACCGAGCACCATAGAAAATAAGCGAGCCTCTGTCACGGGCCGAGCGAGAAAATGGAATTTCAACGGCGCGGAAGTGTTGTTGCGAGTTCATTTAAATCGACGAGGACCTCGCGGGCTGGCTTAGTTTCACGGAGAAACCGTGTTTATTCTTACTCGCTCGGAAAACTATCGTTTCGGCGATCGGGGCGAACTTTGAAAAGCAGTGGACGTTTCTATTGGAAAATTAATGTGGACAGACTGTGATTCCTTATGAGAAATAAGCATTTTGTTAAAATTTCATTCCTCGTTTAATAATTTTAGTAAAGTGGACAAAATATACATGTTCTTAAATTGTTCATAAATGAATAAAATGTGCACGAAATTATAATTATTACTAGACTGCGGATCTTCATGGAAAATAAAAAATGTTTGCATTGAATGCAAGGCAGTGGAGCGAAATAAAAATTTCTTGCTTCTTGTAATTATCTGATTAAGCTGAAACCGATACACTGATGTCTTTAAATCTTTTTAATATGTCCACCGTTTTAAATTGTGCTTACCCATTTTTGTGATAAATGCATAAAATCCGCTGTCTAGTTATTACAGTAGTGCTTAATCAATTCCTCGAGAATTGTAGTATATTTTATTATATGATTTGCACGATTTTCCATAGGATAGAAATTCACATGTTATTCAATGAAACATGAATTGTTTTTCCACAGAGATTTTCTGAAGCTTATAAATGAGGAAAGTATAAAATATTGTGTGTTTTATTCTCTGTGGTATGAGAAGAATCGTTTTACACCCTTCCATTTATTTATTTCAATCTTCTGGTAATACAACATTTGGATATTTCACTGATGCAAAGTAATAAAGATGATGTGAAAGACTGAATGTAGGACAACCGAAATTAAACGTAGATAGCACAGACATAATAAGAAACAAAGTCTGGGTACAAAGAGGAAACGCGCAAGGCGAAAAGAAAATATTAATTAGCGTAGTTAAACAGGCACGCTGACCAAACATATAAATAATGCATTAATTAAACTTGTCGGACGGGTGGGTACAGCGAAATTACACGATAGAAGAGAAATGTATATCCAAGAACGTTATGAACATACGTTAATAACTGTAAACATCTCTTCGGTGTTGCCGATTGTTTAATCGGAGAAATTACTTCGGAAAAATTATTGTTCGGAAACATTATTCGAGAGGAAAAAATTCCGTGCAGAACTTGTTTAATTTAGTCTGTTGCAAGCCATATGAATGGATTCTTGTAATTATCCTGGTAATAATGGTATGATAAGGTTAATTTAAAATTGATTGATTTGGCAGTCACCCAGAAATCATATTAACCAATTTGAAATATGTATTTTAAAATACTATACAAATGACACATGTACTGTGCTTGGAAGTACACTGAAAGTTATTCGTGTACTAATGGTCTCAGACATTTCAAGCCACATGCATCTTCAGATATGCTATCTACAAATATGGTAATGGCCTCGACATTTTGCTACCCACATGATTGACTTCACATTTGCGTAACTACATTAATGTCTGGAATTCCCCAACAATTTTTGTGACAGGGTATATTTTAAACCTTCAATCCTCAAACGCAAAATACAAAATACGTTTTAAGTCTATTTCTTACAAATACCATTTTAGGGGGCTAAATACAATCTTTGGGGGTGAAATCAGAATTTATTGTAATTAATGGGATGAGAAAATCTTTTGCAATTTTATTATGTACGATTATTTAGTATTATGTAGAGACAGTATATCTTCATTCAAAATAGAAAGTTTTCTGTCTTAATTTATTTGCTTGTTATTGCTTTAAACCAAGTGGTTTATATAGCAAGTACAATATTATTACATATGGCTTACATTCAATTTACATTACATTAAATTCTTACGGAACATTGTTTCAGAAAATTATAAATTATTTTCAGACCTTCTATATCAGGTTTACATAAGAAGGAACTTGTAATACAAAGAGGGAAACAGTACTTACCTTTGAGGAGCTTTGTTACTAATGTATTACGTTCGTTTTCATAGTCTGGGCATTGTCAAATAACATGATCTATGTCTTGGAATTCTACTCCGCATTGGCAAGCACTGTAAGCTATAAAGTTAACCCTTGCCAGTGAACCGTTTAAATTATAGTGATTGGCACGACATCTATTAACAAAACCTAGAAAATCTCTGGAGAGCCAAAGTCCAGTGTCTTCTGTCTTAAAAACGAAAACCTGGTGTTAACAAGTTATCTCTCGTGACGGTTACAGAGCACCAAGATCCGAACAACGAAAAATTCTCTCTCGCCACCATCGCGTCCCCAAACCCGGAAGGGCGAGGAAGCCTCGCCATAATCATCCCCGACTGAACGCAGTCTACCTGGCACGACTCGAGCACAGGGTGTCCTCAGGAAAACATAACCAACGTACGGCTATCTCCCTCGATTCCGTCGAATAGTGTCGCGTCATTATTCGGCGACAGTGTGGTACAACCATGACGAGCAGGGGTGTTGCAGCCATCGTTGTAGTGGGGTGCATCCACAAGGGGGAAGTTTCTTTCAAGGAGAAGAACGAAAAGAGTGGAAAAAGAGAGTCCGTCCGACAGGGCGGCTCCGCGTGTTGGTAGGTAGATAGCGGATAGGTGGTAAACGAAAATGAGTGTATAACATCGTTCGCCTGGGTGGAGGGGAGTGAGAGGATGGTGGAAACCGTTGGTGGGCGCGAAGGGTTGGAGGGCTGGAGACTAGCAGAGTATACCTAATTAGTGTCATTACGGACCTACTGTTTTGCCAAATCGGCGCGGACTTAATATTGTCCGCTCGGGGCAACTGAGCGGGTTCGTTGCCGTTGGACGACAGTTCTCCCGGTAATTGGGCCATTGTACGTAACGGGGGACTGCATTCAATTAGTTTTGTAAAAAAGCGGAACAGTCAGTCGCGGTAACGCAGGCAAATGAATGGAGCCTCGAGCTCCACGAGCTCTAACCCTCCCCTGAAATCCCTCTTCCTGCTGATGCTCATCACCCCGCGTGCGTCGCCGCGATCAATCCGTGTCCCGTGCTCGATGACGCTGCCAACCCAGAAGGGCTACTTACAAATCGCTCCCTTTTTCTCTCTCTCTCCCTCTGTCCCGCTTTGTCTCGCTTCCATCTTTTCCGTCTCTTGTTCGTTCTGATTCGTTCCCTATCTCTCTCCCACCCGTTCTCTCGTGACTTTTTTATCTTGTCGTTATAAGCCGCGACAATGCGGGGGTCGGTGTACTTTCCTACTCGAAACGAGGGGCTGATTAGCGCAACGTGAATACGCGTATCGCGCGGCTCAATGCGCAGCGTTACACAAATTGTTGGTCCTTAACCTTCTACGTGCTCGCGAGTAATCACCGCCCACTCGTTTCGCGGTTTTAATACCACCGGTGACTGGTCTGCGCGAGGATTTTCGATATGTGGAAATTGTTGGGGAATATTGCTGGATTAGTGTCCGGGGGAAAAGGTTGTACGGCTCGCAGGGAAACGGGAGAAGCGTGGCGATAGAACGGAGTCAGATTATTTTACAGGCAACGAAATTTCCATTGTTCCAGACGATATGTTTCTATAGTCTTGATAGAGTCTTTTCTTTTTAGTATTTTATAACATGTAAATATTTTACCTTCAGTTAACAGGAGCAGATTAAGAAAGTGGCTTATAAAGATGCAGGACACTTTCTAGTAAATAAAATATTTATAAATAAAAGAATAAATAATACTAATACAAAAATAAATTCCCAGAAGTACAATGTAGAACATGGAGAAGACGTTTCGATGCTACAAAGCGTAGTAACTCATTGTGTACCAGAATTTATGAACGGACCCACACGCGAAAGTCTCTTTCGGTATTCGCTTATGCTCAATTACCATACACAGTTTAGCAAACAGATTATCGTTTAATATTATCAATAATTACGTAGAATGATAGGGTACTAATTATTATAATCGTTTATGCATCCAAACGTTTATTTAATCGAAATACGGATAATCAATCATTCAGAAACGATGATTCGATAGCGACATAATTTGGTTTAATGAGGTACAAATAATAGAATGTATATATGTATGTATATGTATTAGGTTAGGGAAATTGAACGAACTTTTTGTGATTTCGATGGTAGCGTAAATCTTGGGAACAAAGAATTACGAGAATGCCTTCGTCAAGCTGTAGTGCGACTGCGGTAATACTCCTGAAGTACGGCACGCGAGAATTAAGAATGCGAACATGTTCGTCGTCTTCCATTTCAAGATTGTCTCTGCATTCTTAGGTGTCTTCAACGATGATGAAAAAAATTTGCATCGACTCACGCTGTAACTATTATTCCTGTTTTCAGAGATGACGGTGTGATCTGTGTGGGATTTTTCATTTCTGCAAACTCTTGGTTATAACTTACATTATAGGATTGTTGAAATGCTTCATAAATATGTAAAATTACTTAGACATGCTTAAGCGTAGGATAGGAGGAGATGTTATCATTTTCCCTTGATTATAAAAGTAATTATTCATCCAGGATAATATCTTCTGTTGTCCATTTTACTCATTCTGTGAATGCTTAAATGTAATGTATTATCGAAAAATATTTTCCTAATTTCTGAAACACTAAAGGGAATTAAGGAATAAAATTGCATTTGCATGATCCATTGTGCTTTAAATGTTTAACAATCAATTTTATCTGTTTGAAAATGGATTCCTAGAGGAACGGCACAACGGTAACAATATTTCTTACTTTCTTGAAACAGCGCGGAAAGTCTACATCTGTTTTCATCTGTTCAGATTTCGCGAGATTGCTGCAAAAATTCGCAGAAAGTTTAGTAAAAGAAACGCTGTCACGGTAATGTAATATTGAAGACAATCTAAGCGACGGATTAAAAATACACAACGTAAAATGAAAAACTTTCCCCGTTCGTCTCTCCCTCTTCTTTATCTTTCGCAGTTGACGCGTCTTTTACTTTAACCGTGTGTTTCCTTGCTTCCATAAAGTCAGTAAAAGCTCTTTGACATGGGAGATTCCCTCTACTTAAATACACCGAACTAGATATGTACCGGGTATACACGTGGAGGTACTTGAAATATTAAGGCGAGCGCAAATGTAATAAAAATGTTCTATCACTCCGATAATTCCCTGTGTCACTGTAATAATTAGACTGCGGATCTTTGTGCATCTATAGCAAAGTTGAGTAGATGAAATTCAAAATTGTTAAAAAATATTAAAAATTGAAGATGTCAGTATATGATTTCTCCTCTTTTAAAATCATTAAGGGAGGAGATAACATTCAATTTAGATTCTATTTCTTGCAATCTATGTAGACAATTTTTATTTTGCATAAAGATCCGCAGTTTAGTAATAATGCTTCAAAATTGGAGAATTATGCTCGAATCATTCTTAACGGCGATCGGCGAAATAAAAATATTATTTACATTATTTTAAACAATTCCTCACGGTGCAACCATTAATTGTATTATAAATTATATTCTTTCGATTTTTACGAAGATAATTTTTTATTAACTAGAAAGTCATAGTTATTTACATTAGTGATAACAAAATTTTAATAATTACAAGATCGATGCGAGGGCGTTGCTCTCCAACTTGTCGTTTCGAAGATTATAAGGTAAATATATTATCAAGATGAAAAATTAAGCTTTCCCCTTTCAATTTCCCCTTTAATGTACAAAGGAAATTTGAAATTTCAAGGGAGATTTGAATACCTTTTAAGATAAGAAATTTTCGACGCAAGTACTGCACATTAAAAGAGTGCATTAATCGGTGAATAAAAAGGAAAATAAACAGTTTAAAAATCAGTTCAACCCCCATACGTTCCCCAGGATGTAAATTCACTCATTTCCCATTTTTTTTTAAACATTATAAAACGTTTAACCTCCTTCTGGTTTTGGGTCTTACCCTACGAACTTTTGTGCGAATATTTTTGAGGTTATTGAATAGATCGTAATATAAAGTTGCTGTCAAATTTCGATCTAAACATATGGCTTGTCACAGTTGCGCAGAACACCCTGTATACCATGAGCAAGTGGGGAACGCACCGCACCGGGTGTAGGATTTCAGCTTAACGCCTGCACATCTGTTAGGGCAACTGACCTCGTGTGCTCCGTAATGGATTTATAATACGTCAATTGTTGTGGTGGACACCTGACCGAGACGTTGCGGAACATACTTATGCTAGAGTGTCATACTTTGACTTCTCTAATGCTACTTTCATTGATCGATTTATGGTTACTGTCCAATGCTTCCGAATTAAATCGTTCCTGCTGGCGGTACTACTACCATAACCATTGATGAACATGTTGATCCCACAAATTCTGTGATTTATTATTATTAGAGATTTACTCGTATACGTATTATTATTAGTGATCTACACATATACACATTATTATTATTACTGATTCACTTATAACTGTTATACAAACATTTTAAGAATCTAGGAAAAATTAAATCTCATTTTATTATCGAACGAAGAAAAGCTACATGAATTAAATTAGCCTAAATACGTTTAAAACAACTCATTAAATAATACAACAATACAAATATTGTAATAGCATTGACTATTTTCATTGTTTAACATCTCGCAGACTCTAATAAAACATTGAGTTTCAAGTTTCATTATCAACAAATGCATCAAACGTGCATCTGTTATAACTCGAGCGATACCCCACTCTGAAATACACTAAAAAAGGAGAGTTAATCTCAAAAACAGCATCGAATTATTGTCACAGAATTTCGATCGGGACCAGGGTACAATCACGAACCGAACGTAACAAGTTTCCAACGCAGCCGACTGTCTGCGAACGCATGGTTGTTAGTTCTCATCGGGACAGAATGATTCTGGTAGTTCGACGCGGTGGCGACGCTGGCAGATTCACTTCCGGGCTTCGTTTTGTAACAATGGTTTCCTGAACGACGAACCCCGGGACAGGCTACTAGCCGTTTCAGGGGAAGGGCGTGGATTTAATAAAATAACTTATACCAAACTCTCTGGGCGTTTCTGAGTTACAGTTACCGAAGAGGTAAAAGTAACGGAGGTTCCTTACTTTCCGCCTGGCAACTGATAGCAGAACGAACTTTTAGTCCCGCGCTTACCACGGTTCAACTCCGTGGAAGTACGGTCTTATCTCTGTTGGTCTGCGAGAGACAGAGAGAAAGCGTGAGGGGGGAGGAAGGGAAGAGAGCTTCCTCTCGTTCCAGCGACGCTTTTCGTCCGTGGCCCACCGCCGACGCCGTTGCTGCTTATGGTTTTGTACTTTTCCTTCTCGTTCAACTTCCGCCACTGCAAATCGTCTTGCTTGTTGCAATAATGTCACGTACGACGCTCTTTTTGCCCCCATACCCTCTCATACCCAGCCAGGGTAATTGCACTTGATTCCTGCGCGAAACTGTTCCCCTTGGATTCTGGGTAAAGCGTTGCGTTCTAACATTTAACGTACGAATACATTTCCTCGCAATTTTTAGAGAAATTGTTATTGGCAAATAGCAGCCCCCAAAAATCTAACACAATTGAAATAATTTAGTTAATCGGTATATTACATTAGTTAATGAGCACGATAGCTTAATAATTTCGTTTGTCGAATTTGTTATTATATAATACTTTTGTTATTATGCTTTTGCATACGAAAATAGTATGGCATACTTTATTTCAAATCATAAATACTTCTGTATAAACACATTCTGCTTTTCTGTAATGAAGTACTAAAAAACTGAAATTGTGTTTTCTACACTATAATAATCTGTGAAAACTGCTTTCCTATTGTACAAAATACAGAACGTTGTACATCAAATTGAAATTTTATTAATCACTTAAAACATATTAGTATTATTAACACGTATAAATGAATATAATATGATTTAAACAGCGTAACCCATGTATGTAGAATGCATTTATATATTCAAATTATAAATTATCACACTGATGATTTTAAATGTAGCAATAGTTAAAAGTATTACAAAGGAATTGAAAGCTGTAGCTAATTAATTTGTAACAATACGTAAAATAAACAAATCAGATATTTCCAGTTGATGTTTTATTTTTTTAGAAAATCGTGTTTGAACAGTCGGCGATTATATCAGTGATATTAAATATGAATCGGCTGGCGCCTCTGATTATGATTAGCCAAACGTCAACAGAAAAAATGTTATTCGTTCTGGTTTGCTTATCTTTGCAAATGGAATCACCCGGTGATCGCTTGCACCACCCGTCTCGAGACACTGTGTAGAAGAACGTTCAAACAAGTGTTTGTATAACAGAACGTTTACGTAACAGGTGTTCACATAACGTAGAGTCTATGGTAATTACATAAATCCAGGTGTTCCAGAATGCAGGTGGAGAAAGACACCCGACTAGGTAAATGCGTATAAAAATAATTATTAATTTTTTCAAAATTGTATTTTTGAGGAGCTGGAGGGGTTGATCTATTAGATGGAGTATAAACAAATTTTTGTAATATTATTTTATTATATCAATATATGGTAATAAAGAAATTAATTTTTTTTACAATTTTTTTATGTAATGGACCATGATGTTTTTATTGTTGGCAAAATCTCACGACAACTCAAATGTTATTGCCACGATATGGGTGCGTCACAAATTTCAGCCATTTCCGATGGTCTGAGAAAAAAATGTTTCGTCTGTTAAATTAATCTGTATTTGGCAGTGTAGTTTACTTTTAGTTAAATATCGACTCCACTGCCTGTCAACGAGAGGATTAGGCCTGCGTGGACCTGGTCGCCAGATGTGTCCCAGTGACTGTCTAGACCCGCGCAGAACGGAGAACAATAGGAAAGGAATATGGCAAGGAAATAAGGAGTTTTTTAAAGCCAGACAGTTCCCTGTTTTTGATTGCGAATGATTTTCTTTGTCATTTAACTAGCCGTTTCACTAAAGACGCAGTCATAAATCAAAAATAGTGTTCGGGCACGGTCGTTGTCCGCTCAAGCCCCCGGCCTTTGGACAACGAAGGAGCTTTTACTGTAGTGGGAATATTATAGCGAGTACCTCGACCGTTCTCGAAAAAAGCAACCAGAAATTCCTCTCCTAATCAAGTCGCAAACAATCAAATAGCCGCGGAGATACGTTGAAGTTGTAGTAAAAATGCGAGCGGCTGGTCGGTGTAAATGCGAGAACGGTTAAGTTGATAAATGTTATTCCAGGAGGTCGGCTCGCGTCGGAAAAAACCTCGGTCGCAGTTTCAAAGGCATCGGAGGGTTTTCCCCGGCTTCTTTTTTCTTCGTTGCGCGCGTGGACCGGGAGAAACGCGCCTCAAAGGAGCGGCCAGAACGGAAGCCGAGAGATCCCGGCATAACGACACGTTGCCTCGCGTGCAGCCACCTTTGGCTCGCCACGCACCCTTCTATCCCTTCTCATACATTCATTATTTTCTCGTCGACACGAACGAAAGGACGCGGGTGCGAGGAACGCGACAACAACGACGCCCGTTGTGTCCTCGGCCCACCTCCCGCGCCTCCCTCTTTCGCCACCCACGCGACGCTTCTAAATTATTTTAAACCGTTGTTCTGGCGCAATATGACGGGGGGTCGACGCGATGCTACGCTCCACGAATATCTACCTCAGGGAAAAAGCTTAAAAAGATGAAAAAAATGCCGGTGTGCAGGTGTCGTCGACTGTCGAAAGCACGCCTGGGATATATATTTGCCTGAAGAGCCGTCCTTCAAAGATGAATCGCTCTTTCGGGTTGCGATTGTTCTGTTGTTCTTTCTTTCTTCTCGTTCTACTCGCAGACTACTTTTTTCCAGAAAAAGAGAGAGAGAGAGAGACAAAAAAAACAACACATCCGCCGAGCTGTGCCAGCCACGCACGAGATGTAAATGTTGAACAGTCGTCGCGAAAATCGCTGACAACCGGGACGTAAGTGTTGAACGGTCCCCCAGCGAACGTGACTGTGCTTTTGGGATGCTTCACGGAGAACGTACCGGCTCTGGACCTTTCTAGTCAACAAGGTTCACACTTTGTGGGCCAGACGTTTTGTTGCTAACCGAGTGAACGGACATTTTGTTTCTTGAAACAGTCATCGTCCGTCCACTCTGTGTTCACCGTCACGACTATTCAAAATGTTTAAGACCATTCACTATTTTATTTATGACCATTTTTATAGTATTTTTTAATGTAACTATCCATCCGATTGAATCGCCAGAGATTGAGTAGTTGAATGACAATTTTAATATTCTGGGTCAGGACAACCCCTGACAGCACTGTCGAAGAGTTGACATTTTAACAACTATTTAATTTAATTACTTTTCATGTATTTTTCAACCTACAGTTTTTATTTTGCCTCTCGTATACTGCTGTGAACTTGTCAAGCAACTTCTGTGGGTAATACTACACTCCTCAAAAAAATTGAGGGATCACCTCTGCGAACCCGAAAAATTGCTACCAGTTTACATGATCATAACTCCGGCCAAAATTGCTGTATCGATATCGTTAAACAATGGTTTGAAAGCGTGAAACATCTAGTTTCAGGTGCTTCGTTTCAAATTTTTGATATGTTGGTTTTTGACAAAGTTGTAGCGAGGTAAAGACAACATTGACGGTCAACAAAAATTTTGTGCAGCTTTGTAACATCACACAGGGAGAAACAAATTTTTTTATTATTAATATCATTTGGAAGGGCTATCTTTCTTGTGTAAAATGTGTGGTTGTTGATTATTGTGCGATTTTTTTTATTTGAGTTATTCAACATTGAAGTAAATTTTAGCTTCCTAACTTTAACTGGCTCCAGAAAGCGACAAAATTATCGTAGAATCTTGTGGAAAAAAGGAATAGAAAGAGCGTGAAGCATCTTCTGTGGGTTTTCTATTTTCCAAAACTGCAACCTACAAAAAGGTGGTACCGCTTTCTCAAGAGAAAAATTATTTCAATCGAAAGTCTCCGTCAATGTTGTAACTCCACCTATACGCCGTGCTTCCAGGCTTAAATTGCAGGGTTTCCGGCGTCCACCAAAGGTAAGAGTTAAATAAATTTTTTAGATTGAAGCACAGGTCCCTTCCCCATTTTTTCTTGCTACCGTAGGGAAGCAAAATAAGTAGAGTCGACCATGGGGAAACGTGACCCTATGAAAGCGAGATTCGTGCAGCACTTTGATCCCAGCTTTACCTATATCTTTCAGGAACGTAGTCCACATATGATTCCAGAAACAAATAAGGGAGATATTCGTTTTCCACTACCGAACTTCCCTGATATTTCAGGAATAACTACAGTGGACTGTAGGGAAAGATTTTTCCATCGGGGAGAAAATACTTTAACAAAGGAAACAAGTCAGAAATACTCGAACGAAATTCTGCGGAACAGAAATCGGAAGCAATCAGTATTCAATATTTTCGCTTACGGAACAACGTCGGCGATTCATCAAAAATTTTCGCCACGGGTGATTTCCAAACTTCCCCTGTTTTCTTTATCAAAAATTCTTTTGGCGGCTTTCTCTTTAGTATGATACACCAGCCGGAGGAAATAGGGTGAGGGATAACAGGAGCGTAAACATCGACGTTTCTCTATGTTTTGGCCGACCCGCGGTCTCGAAATCCACGGTAGAATTTTTCAATTTTGCTCGAGCTACGTTGCTTTCCGGATTTCAAGATAAACGGAGATTACGAAATAGATATCTGGCGATTGGTTTCGGGGTCGGAACAAAGCTCTCTTCCTCCGTTGGTTCGCACGGCTTGCGTGACGAGCATAACTTCTTATTACTATAGCTTCGTGTAAGGTTTCGCACTTTCATTTCGTTCCACGAATTACACTGAATTTTTACATTATATTTTTAATTGCACGAAACACGGCGAGATGAAGTCTTCACAGAAGGGTGAATGTAATTTCTGCATTTTTTCGGCGAATGAAGCATATATCTTCTTCGTTCACTGGATGCACTTGCAGCCGCCGCCGCCGCCACTTCGGCGCACACGTGCTACGGGGAAATATAAATTCAATTCCGCGGAAACGAAACGTATTACGTGGAAATTTAATTGTGCGTTTTCGACCCATCTTCTCGCGTGTAATCGCCGCCATTTTGCAGCTTAAAAAGTTAAGAATTGGTCGAATACTCTTTGCTGCGAAAATTTAAGAAATTTGGAGGGTGGAATTATTACGTTGACTGTCGAGTTTCAACCCCTAAAAATTCAACACTTAGTAAAATCGGAATGGAAAAGTTCAAATTTACTTCTTTAATCCTTCTGCATGTTACAAATACTAGCAAAATTTACTTTACCCACGATAAAAATTAATGTTTCAATCTGGTTCAAAAACAGAGTCTACCATACGTTTTTTGGAATTGTTTTACGTTACGCGTGTAATTTAGGAAGTTCTGGTAAAATACACGAGATAGAAGAGTGGCTGGCTGAAACCGCAAACACAGCTTGTTATAACGAAAGTAGTAAGACTGTTAAGGTATTATAATTATAATAGCAACAAATATTTCTACATTGCGGATACAGTGTCTACCATAATATTGCATATCTCATTTCATCACTACACTGTGAATTATTATGCGCTTGCTTTGAATTGAAAAAATAGAATAGTATTTACCCTGAATTTTGCGGGCATTCAACATATCGATAATTCAAGCCGTGGTACGCACATAAAGGGCTTTCAGTTTATAATTAATCGGTGTAAAACAGATCATTGCATGTTAAATGAATCACTTGCTCGTGTAGGAATTTTAATGATCCAGAATGTAAATGTAATAATGAAACACGAAATATTAATCGTGTTGTGCAGCAACATCATCTTCCATAATTCACAATGTGTTCAGTTAATTAGTAACTATAAACTTTGTATGTCATTACATTTTGAAAGTTGCTCGTTTAAAATGAACTCTTTCATTTTGATTAAATAGCCGCCATTTCTTTTTATAATCATGAATTAGACTGCGGATTTTTTTGCAAAATAAAAATTAAAGTTACATGAGAATGTATATATATTTAATATATGTATTCTATAATGAGTTAAACATAGACAAAATGATCCGTTTCCATAAAAAATAATGAAATTTTTCGAAAATATTTCAAGAACAAATGTGTTCATAATTAATAGCTCGCAAGTACTTTCTTTCCAGAATCGACAAAGACGCTAAATGGTTCGATGTGAATGCCTGATCCGACACACTCATCTCTGCACTTAAACCACATTTCCACCGATCCATACGTCCGCGAGAAGAAAAACAGAAAACCGTAAAAACCGGTACAGCAAATGGGATATCCGTTTAATCTCACCTCCGGAAGAACGATCGCAGGAACGCGTTCAGCCGACGAAAGCCAGACGGGGCTTTGCGTCAAAATAGTAACCGTTTGATCGAATCAATCTCCTAATCCTTTCATCCGAGCCTTGATCTGTCTCTTCGGCGCGAGGGGGGAGGCTATTCGACGGGGGTGGGACACGGGGGAAAAAATTCGCCGTTCCGGAAGTTATGGCCGGCAATACGAGACAGCCGGATTAGCGTTTATGTGTAAACAACGATTCGTATCCCGCACGCGCGACCATTCCGGACGGTAGTACACTGACCCGAATTCGCAGGTTTATCGGTTTTAAAGTCGCAGCTATCGCGCGGGTCAGCCGCCCCCATTTTTGGCAGCGTGCCGTTCGACATTAATCCTTTCGGGGGACCGCGGGCATAAAGGTGGTCCTGGGTAGTTATAGAAGGGTAGGGTAGAACTTCTCTCTCCATTTCGTCGGGGCAAAAATATCCCTTTTGTTTCTTCTAATGTCTGTCCCATCCCCCTAGGTCTCCCAACCTTACTCCTTCTAGCAGCCTTCTCTTTCCGCCAGTTTCTTCGTCAGCTGTCCCCTCGCCTCGCTCCCGTCCATGACTCTTTCTTTATCCGCTGTCACCTATCCCCTCCTACTCTTCGGTGGCCACAGCGAACAGCTCCCTTCTAACCCGGGCCCGTGTTCCCGGGGATAATGAAAGGACCCTCGAAACGAAGTCCATTGACGACGCCGGCCGCCGATCCACCTCGTTTAATCCGCACAGAGAACAGTGGGATCCGCTCGTATATCACGCGGAAATAAAGAGTTTACCGGCCGTAGCTAAAAGCATTATCCTGTGACGTGCCACGAGAAATCGCTGCGCCTCCGTTTCGAAGCGGGGAAGACGGATCCCGCGAATTTCGAAGCCCGCGGCAACCACGCGATCGCCCGCGGCCATTGTTTCGCGGAGAAGCCACCAAGTATCGCGAAAATGGGACGGTGACAGTGAGCACGGTTCTGGGAAAGTTTTTCTCGGTAAAATTTTATTCGTCACTACCGAATGAATATTCAATCCGGATAGAAATGTATTCAGTGTGTATATTCAATTAGAAACAAATGAGAAACAAATTTATATTTTCAGAATTTTATGTTATATTTTGAAATAATTGAAATATTATGATGAAGGAACTCTGTAATAGTTATTATTAGATAGTACAACTTTCAAATGGAATAGAATCAATTATTTCATAAATTACTTATTCTTAGAATTAATTGCTACAACCAAAATTTAATGTGACGAACCAAATCTGATCGAAAACTGTTATGAGCGATCGAAATGAATTTCTCTCATTGACAACTGCTTTGAGCAATCGAAACAGTTTTTCTTCATCGAGGACCACAGTTATCGAGGAGGATATAATCTTTTGGACATTAATAACTGTTATTTGCAACCAAAAAGTATAAAAATCGATATTTTTTAATCATCTTGTTCTTCGATACTTTTTCTTTATATTTGGTGTACATTATCTTGAATTTCAATAATAACTAACTTTATATTAATGAATTTATCGAAGAAAATTTTAAATCGTTACTTTTGGTCCCTGCCAATAATTAAATGGAAGTATTGCTGCAGTTCAGTGCCCATTACGAAATAACGCGACTTTTATACGTTCCATACAGAGGCGATTTCCCAGAAATAAAAATTTCGAAAAATACCTGGAGATGCGGCAAAGGTTACGGCGTTAGGGGAAGTTGGGAGTCATACTTTCCAGCGGAGGAAAGATATCCGTGCGCGTGGGTGCTTCGGTGATCGCGATGGGAACTATGAGTTGCGCACGTGAGCCATGAACGAAACGTGATTCGGCGAAGTGGGCCGTTCTTAGCACGTTCCACTATCGCAAAGTAAAGCTCGTTTATTGGCGCTACCCTTGCAGTGTCACGATTTAAATCGGCGATCCGAAATAGATGACCGCCCATCGATCCGTTCACCTGTAAAACTGATTTTATTGTATTTTGCTTTTTCCTTTTTTTCACCCCCCGCGCCACGCCGTTAACTGTTGCGCCGGCCCTTCTTCCAGCGTCGAACAAACGATTTTTATTTCCTGAAATAAAAAGCTGGATCCATAGCGCCGTAGATTTTTTTCCGTGTAAAGACCGATTCATGCCGAAAAATAAATTCCCCTGTTACAAGTGCCTTCTCCATTTGATTCGTTCTCGAAACGCAGCTCCGAAAAATGGTAGCAGAAAATAAGCGTCGAAATCTTTTATGGCTATTAAAAATATTTAACTGTGAAATATTTCGATTCGTGTAGAATTGTTGATCCATGGTAACTGTTATTGAAAAAAAATTGAGTTTACATCCCACGAATAGATATTTGTGTGCTGCGAGCAAACGATGAACAATTCTATTGTTATCATAGTTTGTTGTGTAGCACGATGAGTATTTTATTCAGCGAACAACAAAAATACATCTGTTTGCACGAAAAGGAAGACTTTTTTACACGAATTTCCAGGAATTGAAATATTGATATTTTTTTCTTCAAAGAATAATTGAAATGAAAGCTGCGAAACATATTTTTTTAAATTGAATCAATTAGTGATATAATTAATAAACGTTGGGACGACGATTTGGGCAGAGCGATGAATAGAAACGCGTCAGACTAAACAATCTTCGACGCAATCAAGGTGGTCCGCCTAGAGAAAGTCGAAATTAACTGAAAACAAATTAATTTCAGTCTCTCACCGGCCCTGCCGGGAACCCTTTCATACCTGAGGATTATGTGAAACCCTGCAGCCACGCCCCCTCCGCTTTCTCGGAAATAATTACACTAACTTGATCAGATCCTAATTAAACAGTGAAACCGCCACACATATTTATCAAACGCTAGAGATGGATGACTGTTTTCTTGTTTCCCCTAGGAAGTCTGTCCACGTAAAAAAACATGATGAATGCGGCCAGAAAATGATAGCGCATGAAAAACTATGATCTTCTCGGTCCCCAGCTAGATTCTGTGTGGTCTCAGATTGGCTACGCTTTTTATTCGAAGTGAAATAAAATGGCAACAAAAAGAAACCGCAGGCTAATAACAATGTATTTTCTCTCACAATCATTTTAAAAAGTCGAAAATAATGTAACAATATCTTTAGATTCTTCGATGTCATTTTAGTTTCGTATTGGACCTATTAATTTTTTTTATAAACTCATAAAATGGTGACCATGGTGAAAATTACAATTTTCCACGATATTCAGCCTATTGTGTGCCTCTCTCTTTTACTATTCGATGATTTTCGCCATTTTTACTCGCTCGTAACTCGTAAACCAGCTGACCAATTTCGATAAAATTTTCAGCATGTATATTTTTTTCATAATTCAGACTAAAGTGACTGAACGCAATTTTTCCAAAAGTTTCAATACATATCGCCCGGGAATCCATCTAGCGTGGCAGAAAAACTGAAATTGCATGGTCGTTTATAAAAAAGTTATTCGGATTGAAAGTGCGCTATCAATTAAAAGACTGACTGTATTTCATAGAAACGGGCCGGCGTGCTTCAGTTGCATAGCGTAGCATAGCGTTGCAGTTAGCAGCAAGCCTCAGAGATCGACGTTTATTGCTATCGCCCCGTCTCTATCGCTAGCTAGCGCCCTCGACATCGCGTTCCCGAAATTCTTCAAATTCGCCAGAACAGAGGAAGAGAGACAGTGAGAGGGAGAGCAGGTACGTCGCCGAGCGAGGGGACCGAAAACAAATTAATTTCAGTTTCACGCGCGCGTCTCCTCGAAAATGAGTTTCGGGCCGAGCCCCGCCTTCCCGAAGCTTCGTAAAATAATAATTTTATGGAGGCAGCACGCGGCTCTCGGCTCCGCACCGCTCCGCTCCGCTCTGCTCCGCTCGGCGAGAGAAGCCCTCAATGAGACGCCTCCGAGACGAAGAAAGAGCCGCGCGAAAAGGGGGCCGGCTGAAACAGAGAGAGAAGTGCGTGTCGTGAGGCGAAAGAATAGGAACTAAAATAGTCTTCTCGGCACCAAACGGAGAAAAACTCATTCCGTCTGCTCGCCCGCAGCCCGGAGTCGCTCCATTGTGAGACGGCCAACTATTGTGTAGTTCGTGGTAACCGTGGACCACTGTCGTTCTCGTTTCTACGTTCCTCTTTCTTCTTCTTCTCGCTGACTCTCTCTCTCTCTCTCTCTGTCGTTTTCTCGCGTGTCGTTTCTTCCTCGGGTCGCGCTCGTTTCTTACCTCCCGGCGCCCCCTTCACGGAATTTTCACAGTTTTCCACACCGGCGTTCGTCGTCGTTTCCTTTTCATCACGGCTACAACAATTTTCGAGAACCGTCGAAGATTCGACTGACCGAGACTTAGAGGATCTGCGACCACGTAAGTGGAAATCTTCTGGTCAGGAAACGAAGGGGACGGATTTTAAGGACAATCTCTTCTATGCTCTTAATGGAGGATTGTTTGGACGCGTCTGGCTAAGGGATGACGATTCGAGAAACTCAATCCTTGGGCAGAGTCGTCAGATTTGTGTCTTCACTTTACCTTGCCCTTCTGCGACGCTTTCCTCACGCTTCCGCATCGGCCCCGTCACGTGACGCGATCCCTCTCTGTCGTGCTTGTGTCAAAAGGTCACGTGACTCATTTGGTACTGGTAGAGAGAGGGTAACTTTTTCTCCTCAAAGATTGTCGATATTTAAATTATGATCATGTCATAAGAACAAATATTGTGTTGTTCGGAAAGTGATTTCGATTTTTCGAGGGAAGGACGATTGTTCACTATTTAGAATAAGTTTTGTTCGGTGATGTAGAGACCATTTTGCTTTATGATCTTCCGCCATCTTTCCGGCAACTTGGAGTCCCATGTTCGTAGAGTTCCTGTTTTTTATTAATAAAAAATTGAGTATCTTTTGACAAAGTATAACCTAATCAATTTCTTGAAACATACAAAATTAATTAATCAAATCTAACAAACGACCACTCGTATATAAACCTGTATTTGTTAATGGCTCTTGTGAAGTTGATGCAGCTTGAAAACTAAATAAAAAAAATTTAGTATATTTACTTTACCTTTGTTCTTGTGCGGTTTCAAGAACGCTCCTTCAGATCGATAAGATTCCTAAATTATTTAACGCCGCCTTTCGCCACTTTAATCGAGGAAGAGGAGAAAAAGAGAGAAAAAAAGCAGAGCATCGATCTTAATTCGGGAATTAGAAGGAATAGTGTACCCGGAGTTCCACTAGTTTCAAGGTAGAACCTCCGGAGGTAGTTTTCCGCGTGAACTTTCCATGGAACGGAAGATCTTGTTACAAGAAACTCGCCGTGAACTCGCACGATACCGATCCTCGTTTTTGTTTCGGCCACCGGGATCCGATTTAACACGTTCGTTACATATTTGCGAGCACCGGCGCGGCGCGGCGTCTCGCATTTTATGCGGAAAAAGTCGAATTAACCGCAGGTCGATAACACCATTTTTCTGTCCGTTAAATCTATATTCAAAGAAAATTGCACTGCTGTTGCATAATATCTTAAGAAATTGTCAGCTGAATGTAGATACTAAAGAAGATTTCAAGAATATTATTACACGACTGCGGATCATCATGGAAAATAAAAACAGTCTTCGTAGACGTCGTTTTTGACAGAGTTTTGAACGACAAAGAACGTCCAAAATAATTTTCTGAAGCTTTATCAGTTTCCATTGGAATTAAAAGTTTTCGTATCATCGATTTTGCAAGCTTTCTATAAATATCAGAATTTTATAAACGAAAGAAAGTTTCTTTAAAAACAGAGCTGGGAACATTTCCAATAAAGAGTACTGGAAACGGTGATTGAAATATTTTTATATAAATAAGACATTGTTTCAAGTTTTACTTTAGATAAAATTATTAACTGAAATAACATTCTTCGTAGGACAGGAATTATTATTAGCATTATCAAGAAACTTACTACTAGTTCGTTGGCAGAATACGTTCATTTAATGGTCCTTTCATTTAGGAAAAATATGTTTATTGAATGTTACTATGAAAAATCAGCCATTTCGTATGCAGCAACCTAACACATTTATTAACTGTGCCAATTCTGTCACAATCGAACGCAATAGAACCCAAAGAGACCAGCAAAGATTGAGCAAAGCGGAAAAGCCCCGAAACAAAACTGAAAACCGGTCGACCCGAACTTATCAATTACTCACCGAGGAGCAGCCACCGATACTTCCGCGGGAGTTCTATAGTCATAAATAATTGATCGGCACCAATTAATTATCCGGGGCCTATTTGGCTGTCGGCTATCAAAGAGCTGGGAACCAATAGACGGCGGCGCGGCGGCGTTTCTTTCGGCGTCCTACTTCGATCTCGTGCAAGTTCCATTGTTAATGAAATATTCCAGTAGCTTAGCTTTACATTAACGAAGGGTGGGTGGGTGGTATAGGAGGATGAGGAGGTTGTCATCGGTTCTGTGAGTCGTCGGACTTTTAATTTCCCGGCGGGATTCTAAAAAACTTCTTGCTGGTCTGCGAGAGAGCGTTGCAGTCGGATCGAGGGCGTCGCGACGCGACCGACCGTAGAATGAGCAACTACGGGGGGCAGAAGGAGCAAGAGGAATAGAAAGGGAAGAGAGCCAAGAGCAAGAGACAGAGCGGTAAAAGCGATCCTCGATATTCCGTGGAAATAATCTCCGCGGGGATACCGGTGATAGAATTTAGCCGGATAATTCGTCGCAGCCGTCGCGAGGAGTGTCGGACTCGGGGAATGGATGTCCCGTAATGTGGTCCTTATGCCTAGTGCATAATGCAACGGCTCGCACGGAGATTCTCGTGAGAACCGCAAGAAGTGACGCGGCGGTTCCGATACTCGAGGTTCCTCTTCCTTTCCTGGCGATATCGAAGCGACAATTGTCGCGATTGTCCTCCTAAGGGTCGTTCACAATTATACCGGTCCACGAAATTAACACGGTGACTTTATGGACTCGTCGATGACCATAACGGAACAATTTGTTTAACAGTGAAACTACCTATCGCGGTTGATTAACCACTTGCCTTAAAATGACCTCTCTGAAACGTCATAAATTAATATACTGCCTCATAATTGATGGCGCACTCTTTAAACGAGAATAGCTTTTTAAAAAATGGAGCAAACGTCAGTGTTCCTGCCGAGCCTGGTCGATCAGTTTTCTAGGTGATATGTGATGCATGTGTTGGAAAAATTGCGTTTGGTCTGAATTATGAAAACAGACAGCAAAATTACTGAAAAAAAATTTTTAATATACATACCACGTTTTCAAGACGGACTACACAGTATAAAATAATTTTTCCTAGCCCCATACAGATTCCTAACCCCATACAGATTGTCCTGAAAAATTATTTCATACATTTCTTTTTTATTTATACAATTATTGTACTTTCTGCTTTTTAGCCTAGCGTAATTTCAAAATCGATTTTAAACATTTTGATGAGATTATAACAGAGACGTGTGGTGAATTTCAGGTTTATTTCAGTTTCTCTTCACCTGATCATATCTGACATAGAAAATTGGTATACCTCTACCTACCAATAATATATCAATGTGTTTAATTTTTGTTCTCCTGAAAAATAATATAGAGAAGCAAGCAAAATTAATTTTAGAAGATTTTGATTTCAATATCAAAACAAATTAATGCCAGATCCTTCTTAGTTATCAATTTTAAATATATAACTCACAAGAAAGCGAGTTAATATTGCATTGTCACCCAGTTGTGAGTTATGTTTAAAGTTTCAAATCTCTAGCTCTAGCTCATCGGGAGGTTAGTTTCAAATCAATTGCAAAATTTGTACCGAACAGACAAACAGACAGACAAGAAACCGAGTTAATATTAACTTAATATTAAATAAACTTAAAACGTTGTAATAAGAATTTTTGGGAACACATCGAATCATTATTCGTGAAAATATTCACCCAGCCAGACAGAGCAGGGTCACTATAAAAAATACGAGGCCAGTAAATATTTTCGCCGGAATCGATGTTTTTTTTCGAAAAAGCGACGCCTGCGTTTCAGCGTTCGCGTTATACATAGAGATAGAGAGAGGCCGTGGTACAAGGCAGCGAAATCAGATAAAACGATCGAAATTTTACTCCGACATTTCAATATACATATATATCTGCACATATATAGAAACGTAATATATTTCGCCAGTGTATGCATAGACGGAATTCCGAAAATTGTGAACATTCGTTTCTGTAGCGCGACATATCTGCTTAATCGCGAGTTTTAAAGATTTATCGGCCGATCCATTTCGCTATCCGAAATTATTTTCCGATTGATTGTCGATGTCTGGCCCTTTCCCCGCGACTTTTTCGCTCGACAGAAACAGTTTCGCGATCGTTACCGTTCTGCGATCCGTATCTGCGGTATTCTCATATAATTCATAGGAGACCCGGCGAACAAACATCGCAACGAACAGCTTCGTCATGCTCGCTCTTTTCAACAGTGCACACGATCAATCAGCGGAAATGTATGGATTGCCATGTATCCAATTAATTTCTGAATAATATTCACGCGCTCTGATTGATTGGATTTTTTTTATCGTTCCGGAACTACGTAATCCGCAATGTTTAGACAGTCGATTGTTGTTCCGTTGATTGCGGTGTTCAGAAATCCGTAGACACGAGTGTTAAATTATTTAACACTGACTCTATCGAGAGATAAAAGCACGAACACGCGTTGCATTATAAAAATTAAAAAATTCAATTTATGTAGATGTTGTGTAACTTTTATCACAACTTGTGCTTCAGTCAAGAGATTTGTTCAATTTTTTACGAAAGCATCTGTATATTTTCAATGTAATTCAATTTATTTAGATTTTCTGATTCATTATGATTTGTAGAGAATCTGAAATTAATCGTTCGATGGGTAGGTTAATTCAGTGTATCGGGAACGTTTTTTATATTTCCCGGATAAATGTTACACGCGATTGTTTAATGTGCGTTCGAAACCGTGATCTCAAATAGATTGCGATATGTACAAACAGTTCAAGTTTGCTTGTATCAAGTGGAAGTGGATTTAACCTCTGAATGTTCGCGCTTGTGACATGTATGAACACGACTGACCAAATTTGTGCAAACCCGTGATGTCCGCGAGCACAGCGATTTGCTCGCCTCGCTTGGCTGTTTGCTTAGTTTAGCTATTAATATCGATGAATTCGAGCGTGATATTTTATACTACAACGAATCGCCTTTCTTCACGTTGTTTTCTCTATTTGTAGAACGTTATTTTATACCTTGAGCACCTTAAATAAAGTATCTACAGTCAATTTATTCAACGACACCTTGGCTAAAATGAACTTGAAACAAATGAAGTTGAAATAACTGGCTGCAAAGGGTTAATAAAGAAGAAATGCAACTAAAAGTGTATTAAATCTGTCTCACTAGAAATGTAAAGGAAAAAATAATAAAAATGGTAAAAACATTGATGAAGGATCCTAATTAATGCTTTAAACATAAACGAAAGAAGAAAAGACTGCAAGTCGGTGGTCACTGGCAGAACGTATTTATTCACCAAAGAGACAGACAATTCACAGCACGTCGTTTACCCCATGAAACGTAGATTACGATAGATCGTTACTATTTTATGATTGCAGTCCCTGTGACAGCGCGATGAGTTGTTGCGGCGTCGTTGCGAGCCTTCTGAAACAACCTATTTGGTTTATCGACGAGGGACGTGTCCAGTTCCTATAGACTGTCGTTCTCCGTTCGACCAACCTTAGACGAGGACAGATCGCCGCCATGATGATCGTTTTCGTCTTCGGAGCTGATCCAGGTGCTGACGCGATTGTTGTAGGCCGGCACGGTGCTCAAACGCAGACAGAGATTCCTCAGCGACTTTTCCATTTCTTCTGGGGTCACGCTACTCTTGCCAGCGCTCATCGCCAAGTTTCTTGCATCCTGCAATGACTCCTCGAGGATGTCTGCCACCACTGTCGACAGAACGGCATTCGCCTTCTTCGATATGACGTACGAGCGATCTACGAGTTGGGGATGATGGGGACGATTAGGTTCTAATTGGACACTGGCAGTCATTGGGCCGAAGATTAAATACTTTGGCTACCAACGAACCGAACAAGGCAAAATATTGCTTCCATCGAGGACACTTTCTTGAGCACCATCCAGAGGTTAAACCACATTAATTAAAAACTTGTTAATAAATATAGACTTGTAAGTAATCGATTCACCTAGCCTGAACCCACCTAAACCTTCACAAAGTGATCTAAGTCATATATTTCTTGTTTCAAGATATTTAAAGGAATATGATAGAAGCATTATCTAACGGTTCACTCTTGACAATATCGTAAAAATTACATTGAATTAATTTAGTTTGAAATAATGTGATGCGAAATAACTGATAAACTATTTTTATTTTAATTTTGGCACATATATTGTCAAGGCCACTTTCTTGAGTAACCCTGAACAGGTTTGAACAGCGTTCGTTAATAACTTATTAATAAAAATAAATTTGTATGCAACCCCAACTCCCCTTTGACCATCATGACCTCCACATACATATTTTGCCTTCTCCTTAGATTTTATTATTTCTAATCTGAATATTATCAAGGTCTATTTGTTAATATACTAACTTAGAATATTTCTACAGATTGTTCATGTAAAGGAACAACGTTTAGTGTTGTGTATTCAAGCCATATTTTCAGCATGTCTTTCTCTAACGCGATTTAATATTTATAAAACAATGGAATACCCTTGCAATGTGTCACTCGGCGGGTGTAGGCAAATTGTATAATCTCTGCATGTTTAAATAATGCAATTGAAACGACTTTGAGACTTGCTAATTTCATTTACAGGCTTCATTCAAGTAATACTGCCTTTGTGCAAGCAGGTATTCTAGATACTAGCGCAGCCGTGCCGGGCTGTGCCAATTAACAGCTTAGTATTCTGTTATTAATTGCTGACGGACTTCGGTGCATATAAAACGTTCCTGCGGAGCTCGAATTGGTCCT
Source organism: Lasioglossum calceatum (assembly GCA_963966675.1). NCBI lineage: Eukaryota > Metazoa > Arthropoda > Insecta > Hymenoptera > Halictidae > Lasioglossum > Lasioglossum calceatum. The sequence continues at coordinate 7,704,675 of OZ016545.1, forward strand.
GCCTGCCAATATTACACATTCAACAGTGTCCTATCATCAATTGTTATTGATTACATTACGGGGAAGCACTTTGTCATAATACTCGTGCATTGAATACTAAAACCATTTATAGTAAAAATAAAATCTTATCATTGATCACCATGATATATCTAATTCGATATTCAATTAGACACGAACATTACAATTTTTTGGTTCTGGAGTTTACTAAAAAGATAGACTCTTTGCACAAATATAAATGGTTAGGGAAAAATAGACTCTTCACTCTGTTAGAGATTTTGTCATAATGGGTTATCCAAAAGTACCTTTAGGATGTTGAATGATAATATCTGTCAAACGTCGTGTTTCTTTCCTCTCTCTTTCTTGTATTTCTAATCGAACAATGATAGACAATTTTAACAATGGAGTCGTATACGATCGAAGAGCGTGTTGAAGTTATTAAAATTTATTTTGCAAATCAGTGTTCAATAAAAAATACGTTACTTTAATGATTATATAAATTTTGTTATAAACATTTTTCTAGTAGGATAAAAGCTGCAGTCTTAAACCAGTGTTACATGTTAATTGATCATGAACGAGTATATGCGAAATTGTTCTTCGTCGATTGCGCAATTTTTGAACTTATGTCGACGATAAGTGGGCCAGATGATTAACTCTTTTAGATAGACTTAACTGCATAAAACCACCCGCAAGAGCAGTTAAACGATTCTAGCTCTAACACGCTCATGTCCGCAAAATGTAGATGATGTGTGTACCCAACTTTCGGGGTTGTGTACATACGTACTCGCAAGAGCATACTCTAAAAGTGAGAAGTGTTCTTACGGAGTCACGAGTTCGTATTGGGGATAGTCAGCTCGCTCTTTCGCGAATAACTCGAAGCATTTTTATTCAGTAGCGCGTGGAACGATGCTTGATTATAAAACTGAAAACTTGAATTTTCTTGAACGTTCCTAAAATTTTTATACACTATTGAGTACAAACAACATTGTACAAAACATTGTATAACAACGTACATCCTGGTCAGAGTCGACGAAATTAAATAATGCTTGTGAAATAATTAAAACAATGTTTAATAATGTGCAAACAAAATTAAATAATAATTAGAACATTGTACAATAATGTTGTATAAAAACTGTGCAATAATTTACACATCAGTGAGGGCCAACAAAATCCTATAAAAATTGCCCAATAATTATAAGTCATGAATCTCTCTCTCTCTCTCGAGTCTCATTATTAGATTCCGGATTTTATGCGTTTGTGACAAAAATGAGCGAGTGCAATTTAAAACATCGGAAGTAATAAAAGACTTAAGAGTATTAATATATTCTTTCCACTACATTAAAATTATTAATGAAGAATACAGATATTTATATTTAGCTCCTGCGTCTTGCATTTTTTTGATGCACCAACTTTTTATTTTGCATAAACATCCGGAGTCTACTCATTACATTTGGGAATGACTCCGTCGACTACAACATGCATGGTATATTCATTAAAAGAAGAAGAAATATAAGATGATGAGAGGAGGAAGATTCTACTTTTGCTTGAGGTTAAAAGACCTTCGACACAATCTTTAATTTCAAGTGTGATGATAATTTAAGCCCCGAGGTCTAGGTGGAAAAGTGTCGCATGGTACACATAGGTGTGGCTGCCTTCTTAAAGGCGTGGGTGTATTTCATTTCGTAAAGTACGGAACCACTTTGCCCTGCCACCCTTCCACCGGATTCTACGCCCTTCTACTTCCTTCTACCGTGATTTTTAGCGCCTCGCAATTCTTTGTCTGCCCTTGGTACAACCTCATTGCACATTTCTCATCCACTGGAACTGCGACTCATTTTTAAGAGCTAGAATTTGATGATGATCCACCCTCAAAACGTGTCCGGGGCATGTTTTTAAGACGCGTACATTTGCTCATCAAACAGCACGAGAAAATGGAATAAATTAAGGAAATGAGAGAATTGTATTTTTTTTAAAATTCGGGCCCAAAGAAGCGTTGTCTTATATAATAATCAATTATATTATTAGTCAATTATTACTGATAATTAGACTGCGGAATTTTATGTATTTATAAAGAAATTGACTGGGTGAAATATGAAACAGTGAAAAATATAAAAAATCTAAGGATGTCGTTATGTTGTTTTTAACGTGAAAAGGCTATTAAGAGATAAAATTAATTTTTATTTAACTACTACTTCTCACAATCGGTGCAAAATATTTTTATTTTGCATAAAGATCCGCAGTCTACTAATAAAATATTACATATACTGGAGAGGTTACTTAATGTTAATAATATGGGTGATTACTTGTGCCACATCTGACCCGCGACTGTCTGTTCCTGTTCCGTTTAGGGTTCTTCTGTCGCATACTTTTCTGCAAAAATCGGCACTCACTCGGCTCTAGAACATGTCGCGTGGAATAATAATTTTGGAGACTCCGTGGAATTTTAGGTTCGCTCGTATATATCCGAATGTCACACTGTTTTCTCTCGCGTGACTATATTCGGGATAGTTGCTTGCAAAATTCAGTAACTGAATGCTCGTTTCAGGGCATAGTGATGCCCTGTCCATGATCAACCAATTACTATGATACGTGTGTTCCTTTTTAAATTTAACATCAAATCATTTTTAGACTTGTTCTCTATAGTTTCTAATATATTACTTACGAGTTATTCAACAATTTGAATAAAATTATAATGTCTAGCTCAGAACGTCTTATACATTGAATAGCATTAACAAATTTAATAATTAACAAAATACGTGAACCTGGTTACTTGACAAGGATTGTAAGGGACCAAAAATAACAGTTATTATAAAATTTTCTACGATAAAAATCATTAAGAAAAAGTTGATTATTATTGAAGATAATGTACACAAAAAATAAAGAAAAGAATTCGAAGAACAAAATGATTACAAAATATTGATTTTTATACTTTTTGGTTACAAATAACAGTTATTAGTGTCCAAAAAATTGGATCCTCCTCAATAACTGTTATCGATGAAGAAAAACTGTCTCGATTGCTCAAAGCAGTTATCGATGATCGAATTTCTTTTCACTTGTTCATAATAATTATTGATGAGAAAATTGAATTTGGTTGCTTATTTAATTATTGAGTTGTCTACTCTTTTTCGGATGGAGCAAGCCTGTGAAATTTATTGAGAAGGTTTCGTACAACAAGTCGAATCAACAGACCACAAGAATAACACAAAATCTGTTTTTGTTTGTCACATTAAATTTTGATTGTAACAATTAATTTTACGAATAAAAAATTTATGAAATAATTCATTGTCTGTCATTTGAAAGTTGTACTATTTAATAATAACTATTACAAATTTCCTTCATCAATAACATTTACCAACGAGAGAAAAAATTGTCGGTTTCTTATATTCCTTACTCGTAACCAATACGATTTTAGTCGATGAAATACTTGTTATTCTATGACTTTTTTCTTTTTGGTTATAAAAGTTATGGTCCCTGTTTAGTACAAAGATCCTGGGTCTATTTATAATGCACAACGTCTGGAAAATTGATATTCACCACTGCAAAGCCACCAATCCACGCAATACGGTGCACGTGTTAATACGCGCTATTATCATCGAGCATTTTCGGCTACTTCGGCAAAGGCACCGGGTGACGGGAACATCACAAACACGATCCAGTGAGGCTTCATCAAAGATGAAGCGGTTAATTTCCTATTGATGCGCTTCGCATGGTTCTCGTTAAAGTAAAATCATCCGCAAACCAAAGAGCTGGCGTAATTTCCCGGACCGTGTCTTCTGAACTAACAAAGGGGATTTGCTTCGTTTGCCAATTAAATAGTGCCGATGACACATCAGTGGAATTTCCTCCATATATACACACGTGGCCGGCTACAGTCTCCGGGGCTGCTCTGTTTACCAAACTCATCAGAACAAGCAGCCCATTGCCGGAGCATCTGTTTATCGTCCTCGGATGGCTGTTTCGCGGTTAAAAGCTCGACCCCGTTTTCCACCGTCGTGGAAAGCGGCCGCAGAAAACGCTACTAACGTTGTCATTCTTCAGGCATTAGCCTCTTTTGACTCGCGGAACTTCGTCGCCGGGGGTATTCGCTAGAAAAATGGCGTAATTCCGTAGACTCGTTGCCGGGAACCTGCGCTTCGGGAGCCCGAAGAATAGCCCGGTTACCCTTCGTCAAGGCAGCCCGCAAAAAGCGTCGATTCACCGGACGCAATTAGTTGCTGCGGAACGGCCGGGTCGACGTCACCCGCGCTAATTTTTCTCCGGAATTATTACACCAGCCGAGCCGCGCGGCGGTCGCTAAAGTTTCGCGCCTCCGAGCCCGATACGTCGATATCCTCCATTTTGGAAATCCCCTAGTGATTACTAGACAAATCATATTATGTTACCTTGAAATCAATTTTTATTCTTGTAATATATACAATTAATTTAATCAATTTAAAGGATAGATTAAAAGAATTTAAGAATATCAACGTACTTATTACAGCTCATTAAAATTATTAAAAGAAGAAGCAAATTTCTGTTTTGATTCTATTTGTTGAAAATTATGTTATATTCTAGCAGACTAAGAAGCCGATTCGACGCCACTCAGCAGCGGCTGCTGGCTGTCGGCGATGTCGGTCGATGCAGAACGTAAGCTAACGATTTACCTTTAATCAACTCAGAATAATACCATGAAGCACCTTCTTGGATTTGTCTCAGTGTCTGCTATTATTTTCTGAAGAAAAGAATACGTACTCCATTTAAAAAAGAGATTGTTATTATTATTATTATTATGTTCCACTAATCCGATCATCTTGAAACTTTTGTATATATTGGATAGGTAACAGAACATTGTTCTTGAATTTTTTGGAAGTGGTCACTCGAAGGGTTGCTTGCAATCCCACCCCCAAAAACTTAAATGATTTTTTTCTACCCTTAATAATTTAATCACAATTGTGAAAAAATATATGATATGAAGGAGATACGTTCGAGGTATTTTCTCTTTTTTCTTTATCTGAATATCTTAATTAAAAACCGAGAAAAAAATGATACAGTTACGGGTATTTGCCCTCATATCATCCTTGTACGAAGGGTTAGCGACTTAAAATTTTAGGGGGTTATCTTTCAACCTAAAACGTGTTAACTCATACACTTTTTTATCTGGGCCTACATTAAAAATTTATTAAAGAAGAAGTTGGTTAATGAAGAGACAGGAATCACAGATGAAGGAGGATGTAAGAATCTTTGTATTTATTACGTTTGTGTAAAATTTTGGAACGTATTGTACATGCACAGTGAATATTAATAAAAGCCATTGTGTATTGGTTGCACGAATCTGCGTGGAAAGAATTCATTTCTCCACCGAATACGCTAATGTCTAACAAAGAGAGTCGAAATGTTTTAATCCGTTTAAAGGGTCTCCCGAATACGCGTTTAACCAGTGAATTCGCGTCACCCAACCAAGAGGAAAGGTTTTATTAACTGCAGTCCGCGTCCATGACCATGAAGTGGAAGTAACTTCGACAAAAGCCTCGAGGGAATTTTGCATCCGCGGCGTTGCTTCCAAACTGCAAATATTGGTACACTATTCCAGACGCAGCCAGCGAATTTTTACGATCTAGTTTCAGAGAGATGCGTTCGTCACTATACGCTGCTGAAAGAACTGTTCTATAAACAGAGCCCGCCTTTGTTATTACATGTGCTGGGGGCAACTTCGAAAGGAAGCTAGTTGCACAAACACAAACGAGTCGTTTCCGTTGGAAATGACATAAAATAAATGTAGAAAAACATCAATGTCCGTTGAAATGTAGCTGTCGAGGAAGATGTGACACACAAATGTTTCTCATTTGTAAATGCTGCAGTCTTTATCCAAATGCTACAGTGAAATCGAGCTCTCAATTTACCTCTGGCAGCTTATGGTTTGCATTCGAATATAAAATTCAATTTTAAATACATATAGTCACCTAACAATAAAATATCTTCATTGATTTCAATGATATTCTGATCTATTTGTCCACAACTCGAGGAAACACAATTTTGTAACACAGACAGAAAAAAATAAAGAAATAGAATTTAGTTACAAAACTATGAAGAATTAAACAATTTTTTAATTTTATTCCAATAGTTTTCTCACCTAAAAATAATACTTTTGACAAATAATGAAAAGAACATATCACTCAATTTTATTAGTTATCTCACGTTTTAAAAATACTTTTACTGTCGCAAATAATTGAAATCGATTGCTAATTTCACGAGGGCAAATAAACTGGAGAAGTCAATATTTAAAAAATCATGTGTAAAACGAAACAAGGATAGAAAATATGGCACAATCTCGAAATATCACCATGTAAAAATGAAAAGAAAAATATTGCGACCAATTAGTCGAGTAAATTTTGATTTACGAAGTTCCACGCGGAAAATTCTGTTGTCGAAGACGAGCTAGACTCCAGCTGATGGCCGATAAAACTGTACAAGCACTATAAATCAATGGTACAGGAGATACAGAGCTATTGAACGTATCGAAAGGCAACATTGCAAACCGCCTACATAAGATCGTATGTATGTGTAAATTTAAATGGCTTTGACGCTCGCATGCCTGGCAACTTCAGTGACGAGCAGATAATGGAATTGATGTTGCTTTGTACCTTACTAATTAATCAAAAAAGATCAGTTGCTGAAAGGGATGACAACAAGCGACGGAAAGTGGATTGTTCGAATGCGGAATATTGTGTATCGAAAGTCCTGTACCAACAAAATCAAATTCAGAATGGAGCGAATGTAAATGGTTAACAAAAGACTGCGGGTTTCAACACGGCAATGGCAGCATGGTGTACGACACGTTCTGTTTCACCTGCTGTATTCACGCCATCTTGCACTATTCAATTTTTATTGAATTTAGTCCGTATAGTAGATTTGCCATCGCGGGAAGAAATATGAAAATTTCGATTTTGTCAAATCTGCTTGAGGAAGCTTTTCACTGATCGAAACTGAAAAAGTGTTTGTTTAACTTTGTTTCTACACCTGTAATTTATTTTTCTTGAGAAATATATAAAAATACACTATACTTGCTTACTGCCCCAATTACTCATTTTAAAATTAACAGAAAGGAACGAAATTAGATAAACAGGAAAGGAACAGAGAAAATATTCCGGGGATTTGAAGATACTGTAATTTCCAACTTATTAAAATTATTCAACAATTTCCATTTCTCATAAAAATCTTCTAATAATAAATGACAAAAGATTACATGATTAAAAATCTATAAATCCATAAATCTGTGTGGCTGTGAGAGGGTTAATAAGTATTAAATAAGTATCGAACGCTGTTGGTTAGAGAAGCGAAGGTACACTCGTGTTCACGAAATTTCGTTTGATATTTTCGCCGAGAGTCTGACACGATAATATAAGGCGAGGCATCTCCCATGTTTCTCTTTCTGCGGGCGTTTTTTCGCGTCTCGCGCCTCACACTCGCTTTTCAATCTCGCTCGGCGCTCAGAAAAGTTTCTACCAGCATAGACATCCGAGGGTAACAGGATTCTACCGGCTCTCATCAAAATTTCAAACGGCAACGTTTCCGAACCGTCACTGCCGTAAATTCCTCTCGCTGCGCGCGGTTACATTACGCTCGAAGGAGATTTATCTCTTCATTGACACGAACCACTCGACTGTGTTCCCCAGAATTTGTATCGTCCCCGGATAAAGCGATGGGGGAAGCGAACGCGGGGTAACGCCGACAGAGGAACCGGCGCGATGCGTGCAAAAGTAAGAACTACATGCCGCCGTTAGAAATGCAGAAGTTTCGCCAAGATTCACCACTGTAACGCAGCATTTTTCCTATTTTTTAGCATAGAATTCCCGTGCACGTTTATCGCTCTCTCGCCCGGGGTGAAAATCGTTTTCACAAAATTCTGTTCCAAATTCTACACTTTCTTTAACCCCTTCAAACATGTTAAAAAAGTTCAAACACGGTATACTAAATATGAATGGTATCCATTTAATTTAAATCGAAATACAATTTTATTTTTCTATTATTAAATTTACTAATATGAAATTATTAATATTGTAATAACGAACTGGTATTTTACCAAGCTTAAACGTGAACTCTAAAAATAATCTTTCCATTTTCTTCTTCCTCGATATATCCTTTTTAAATAAATAGTTGCGGATTATTATTCGTATCAGACGATTTGATAACTTTCCACCTACTCTCCTATGCAAATTTTTTTCTACGCTTCACGAGCACATACGAATACAAGTATATTCCTTGCATTTTCATCAGTGAAATACATTCAGTGCTTGGAATATCGTTGGAACGAATTTAATTAACAAGGGACCATCCAGAAGTGACAATCACCGATTCTGATTAAATTTCGCACGGTGATAGAACGCTGAAAAATATTTGATACGCATTTTTTTATCGGCAATCGTCCATGGTGAAGCGCTGAAAATAACCCCGAAGGGTAGGGGTGGAAAACCTATTTATTCGAATATCTCGGACACACTTTTGGAGCTAGACACAAAATTAAAAATGCAAAATCACGTGTCTTTAAACTGTACATATATGTTGAGTATCTTTAAAAATGTTTTAATCATAATCAAATAATCAAAATGCAGGTAAATTAAAATTTTCGTATTGAACATTCAAAATGTTCACAAGAGATTTACTCAGAAAATATATTAGTACAATACAGTATGCATAATTAACGTATACTTTATGCAATTTAAAGATACACGAATTTGCTCTTTAATCTTTCTGTTTACCGCCGCAGTCTTTTTTCTACAATAATTTACTAGAAGATGAGAAGCATGATTATCTACAGTGTAGAATTCTTATTAATTTACCAAAAGAAATGTACTATTTGAAATAGAGCCTAAGAGTCTCTTTCAAATTTTCGATTATTTATAGAGATGGTATCCCGAAAATACTTATAGGATTAGAAACAATCGAGATATCTCAAGCAAACAAAATTAGATAATTCCATCTATCTGACGCAGCATCGAGTAAAAAACGAACGAGCACAGATTTATAATTAAATTTTTAATTGGGTTATTAGTCTTCCGCTAGAATGACCGATTCGCACGATCCACAGAACAGTCGAAGTATATTCGACTAGGAGAAGAAGGCGATGAAACGGAAACGGAGATAAAGCGAGGGCACAACCTCGTCTCTCTCTCCTCCTATTCTTTCCATCATGCCGACGTTATTAAATTTCCAAATCAGGGACCACGAAATACTTTCCGGTTGGCCCACGGCGGAGAATAATTTTTCTCCGCGCTCATTATTCGCACCGTGCGATTCGTTGCTCGAACCTAGACGCCCCTCTTGGTCTTGGGGTTCAGACGAACGGCACCCTCGGTCGTGGGGAAATTATTATCACCGTGTAAAGTGTTCGGGAAGTTCGCCGGAGTTGTAGAGTTCCCACAACTAATCGTAGACTTCGTTCTTTCCAAAGGGAACCACACGTTTCTTGTTCGGAACTGAAATTTACGATCTACCGGAATGTTAGTTTATCTTCAAGGGGGTGCAAAAATTAGAAAAAATTGTATATTGCCACATAAAATTTTGGGAGAATATTTTTCGAATGCTGTATATTTAACTTGTGCAAGAACAAAATCGATTTTGTGGACCTGTCTCGCTAGAATACGCCTAAAAGTTTAGAAAATGAGGGATCGATGAGGGTGCAAAGAGTTCGGGAATTTCTAAGTTGCAGAATTTCAAGAACTAATCCTAGAATTCGTTCTTTTGAAAGGGAAACACGCTTCGTGTTCGGCGCGCGGAACCGGAATTTACGGGCCCCGAAAATGTTAGGGCATCCGTCATAAATTTCGGAACGAACACGAAAGAGCCGACGATATATCAGCGGGCCGGAGTTCACGGCGAAAATACTGTCGCCGGTTAGCGATAAGCTTCTGGGAAATAGTTTACCGGTTATTCGCAGGAATCGGATCATGCCGCAGATAATGGCCTGATCTAAATCGCTCTCGTGTTACCCCCAACCATCGTTCTTTTCCAACTAATGTGCAAAGACAACAATGAATGAGCACGACACCCCTTGTGATTATTTAAACGGCTTTAAACGTTCATACGAGCGAATGTTTTTAATATTTCATGGGGGATTGACGCGACTGCGATACGGTGATAATGAAAGCATTATTTATTAATTTTCGGTTAACACGTCAAGTCGACAGTAGCTGACATTAATGTTTCACGAGGTATAGAAGCACGTTTTTATTGCGATGTGTTCGGGTAAATCGGACTTTGTTGGCATTTTTAGAATGCAAAATAAAATTGTGATTTTTTACAAAAATACCCTCAACTACAACATTTCTGTCACTTATTTCGAACAATTGGATTATTTAGTCTTAAACTATATACCTGAAAGTATCCGAGATAATTTATACAGAATTTTAATGCGAGTAATTAGCACTTAAAGGATAGGATAAATAAACCGCCCTTAAATCCTGCGTCACACTAAACGAGCTGTAACTTCGTTATTTCCCCAAATTCGATTACAAAATTTTAGAAGCATATTTTCGAAATGTGCAGTCGATGTACGCACAAAGAAAATCGTTCTTTTTTCGGGTCCCTGAAACGAGAATGTGCCTTAAAGTTAGAAAAATGAGGGACGGATGAAGGTTAATAGAACGCCGCGCCGGGCAAAGGCTCGAATATGAAATGCGAACGAGAGCGATACTTCGCGAGAGGTTATGGAAATTCGATGGCTGGTACCATGGAAAACCATAATATTCCACTACAAAGGAGACACGGTCGATAGTCCTCACAACGAATTCATAATAGGTGAGCCCATTCTGGAATTCACGATCGATATCCCCGAGATACCAATTCTTCTCGAGTCCCGCGTTCGCATTCGTTATCGGAACCCCTGGCAGATTTACAATTCCGAGTTCAACAAACAGTCCGAGAAGTTCTACTTACAATTCCGTGTACATTTTACGTTTACCGCGTACCCTCGCCCCGGGTTTTCGCTAGAACACTGTAGAATCCGATAACTGCGTTCTCGACGCACTCGCGTAACCCGCAAATCCTGACTGGCATTACGCGCGAAATCCCACGCGTTTCCTACCGAAAACGACAATAACCCTTTCTGCCGTTCCGTAGCAAGCTGTAATTAGTAGTCGCTAAATACCTGGCGCCGGAATTCGCTTGCTAAGGTCGAAATACGACGTCGATAGCGTTTGCTTCTCGCCTAATCACGCTCCCCTGCGTCACTCTCATTAGTTGCGATGCGTGATAATGTGCTCCGGTTAATTGGCCGACGCACAGTGGGACGAATAAAAATGTTCTAAGTCAATAGAAAATGGATATTCAATTATAATGTGTTTCTTCTTCCAACAATTTTAATTATATTGTAATAACTAGACTTGGGCAACTTATTCCCCGCTGTCGCTTCACGATCGACACTACCAGTGTACTGGTTCCCCCACTATCGACTGTGAGGATCATAATCTCCCCACCTTTCCCTTACACTTCACAGAATTTTGGTGGGGAGAACCCAGGAGAGACTTTATGCATTTATAACAAGAATGGACGATCGCATACAGTAAAAATATATTTAAAAAACGTTTTAAAAACCACGCTTATATTAAAATGCACTAAAAAGAAGAAAATAATTTTCTTCCTGGTTTTCCATAAAATACCGAATCCAATTAAATGATTAATAATATTTTTCCCCAAAATTTTAAGCAGTTAGCTCAAAATTTTTTCTGTTGTAAAATTATTGTTAGAATAGATAGAAAAATTTAATATAAATTTAAATAAAATCATGACATTAGTGACTATAAATAAAAGCGTGGAGCGCCCACGAAGATTGCGTCCATATAGTTTAGCGCTCCACGCTTTTATTTTCTCCTTTCTAGTGCATTTTAATATAAGCGTGGTTTTCAAAACGTTTTTTTTATATATTTTATTTTCGAAGCAAGTGTGTATACAAAATTTCAACTGATCAAATTGGTTTTTGATTTGTGATAAAAAGAAATTTAAGAACATTGATGAACTACTTGCAAATTAACAAAGTTGTTAAAGAGAGAAATAAATTTGGAGTCTTGCGACTGATGCAAGTAATATTACTAGCAATCTCGTAATAACATTCTTAAATAACTCGTAAAATAAAATCCGCAGTTTCGTCGTGTATGCATATAAATTGGAAAAAGACTGAACCTTCCGCGCACACCCAATATGTCAAGGAATTAAACGTCTGTTCGTATTCTAGGAACTGTGCCATGCAAAGAGTTAAGCCTCTAAGCGTAGAACCGTAAACTTCGCTCCAACTTTGTCTAGTGACATGTTTTACTATTATTAATATTCTCGGAAATAGTCGGCTGCAACGCATGACGCGTCTCTCGCGCTGTGTATGCATGTACAAGTGACATCAGATTATCTCTGATGTCCACGATGTCCGCGTTGACATACAGCTACTCAAGAGGGACCCCGTTTGAGCTGTACACCGGCTTGTTTATCCAAAACTCACATCCTAGGTCGTTGCCCAGAGAATTCGTCTCTGTCAACCGGAGTAAGTGGAGAGCGCATACGAGAGATTAGTGTAAACATTTAATAAGAAAGAATGAAATGTATATATCAATGCGATGTCCAATCTACCATTTTTTATTCGTGATAGAAGATCAATAATTTCTGTATATTTTCAACAAGGCAAAAGTGGCGCGTCCATATACCCATTTTTAAATTATTTATTTTTAATTTACATTTATGTTAATCGCATTAATTTCGAAGATTTTTAAAGGATTTGACAAAATTCCGTTTTACATCGTATTGAACGAAATAACTGCACGAAATTGTTTGATGCATCCTCGAGAATGATTTGTCCACCAACTGAACATCATCCGAGATTTTCAAGGGATTTAATAAAATACGTTTCACATCGTAAATTAATGAAATAAAATAATTGCTGCGGAATCGTGATGAAGATTCTGAACAGAATCTAATAAATATATATATGTAATTAATTTCATTTAAACCGAGAAGAAATTCTACTTTCGTTTTATTAATGTATTGGAGATGTAGGCATACAATAGATATAAATTTTTTCCTTTTTTAGGAAATTACGAACTACAAAAAGGATTCTAATCACTGAAACCGTGAAATAAATCGTAGGGCGAGAGGTTAAACCAATGGTTCCTGAGATTTTTGTAAGCTGGGATAAAATTTCGTTTCGGTTGATTTTTCCGGCGACCGCGGCGGACCAAAAATTGAAAAATGACCGTGCACCCTCTCGAGAAAGGGACTGTTGGCGGCAGTTTATTTCCACGCGGCATGGAACCAGATTCAGTGGACAAACATCGCCCTAACAATGTGATTTATCGTTGTCCATCATCTTCTGGATCCGTGTTGTAACGTCAAACCACTAGTGGATTGGGATCTGCGTGGGAGAACTGTAGACCTGATGTGTACTCGGTGTTAACCGTTAAACGAGATACCTCGGAGAGATCTATAGATTCGCAGCGACGGATAAGCGGCTTACAAATAATATCTACCAGCCCAATAAATCGCGCCCGGTGCGTCCAGAATCAGTCAACGATGGTTTCCAAACGTCATGGGGTTAATGTATGGGAAGCAGACACGCGTCCGAGTGTGCAGAATGCAAAATCAAGTACGCAAACCGCGCGATTTCCCAGAAACTAGAATGTTATTTAATATCTCGCTGAACGAAGTTACACAGTTTCGACCCCATTTTGAATTTCCATAACCGGTATATGATTCTTATAGATTTTAATACAGTAAACTCGAATTCGAAAGGAGCTTTTTCTTTTTTTATTCATAGTTAGACAAATGTTTAACTTTCACAATTCTTTCTGTTTATAGTTCTTATTCGTTTATAAATTGATTTTGCAATTCTATATTTTTTTTATATTTTTAATAATTCTCAATCTTTTCTGCTCGAAAATATGAATACGTTTTCGGTTTATGAAGGTATTTGCTCAAGTTTAAATGGTTCAATATAGGAAACCGTTCCTCATATTTTTTGATAACATTACGAATATTTAAACGAGTTTAAATAATAATTAAAGAGGGGCGTATTTAACAGAACGATTTTCGCGAATATATTTTTCACTGTGCTAGAATAATTAATTTTTACCAGAGTGTGTGGAATATATGTGATTGTTAAAAAATTATAATATATTCTATAGATTACTTGAACTTGTAAAAAAAGATATAAAAGAAATTATATCGAATTATTAAGTAAAGAAAATTCGGTGAACACTCACCTGTGCGATTTTCAGAGGTTTCTGCTGGAAAACAACAGTAGGTCGGAATTATTAAACAACCAGGTTTATTATCCATATATACAAAGGTTTACATGCTTATTCAAAGTTGTTCGCAAAGCATGGTAATACGCCAGCGAGCTTTGAAACGTCTCCATTTTCTCAGTACATCAAACACCCTCACGAAACAATGTTCAACACGAAACCACAGAGTGTACAGGAGTGTCCCGATGGGTATAAGAACATTAAAGGAAGGAAATTTATTGTCTATGTACAAACGCCGTAAAATCCGATTTTCCGCCACGACGAAACATCTCTTTTCTCAGCCCCGATGTTCCTTTTTACATTCAAGTTACGGTTACTTAGTCTAGGTGAAAAATAAGAGCAAGTCTTCGACACCTCGGGAGGGACTCTTAAGAATAGTTATTGTCTATTTACAAACGTCTTTTGTTTGGGACGCGTTTGGCAGTGGCTCAGTGAATTCGCGTGGCAGAATATAAACGGCCCTCTCCTCTCCGATAATCCCATCTTTTTTCAACCAATTTCAGAACGTAACCGGATCTAACAATACCGATTACCCTTGCCGAACGGGAGCAATTTGCGTTCCTTGTTTCTCACGATTTCGTCGTGCCACGAGTTTATCTGCTTCTACCTATATAAGGTAAACGATGGTAATATGGAACGTTTGCTTTAAATGTTTCCCTGACGTACTTCATTTAAATTCTTAAAAGTAGAGGAATTTCTGAAGTGAAAACTTCTTTAGGTACCACAATTGCTGGGTAGAGAATGAGTCTGATCCGTCACGCACCAAGGTGAAACGCTATTCGGGTAAACTCGGGGAAGCCGAGTTTAGTATTTGTACCTTAGCTCTTAAATTTAAAAAATGAAATTTACAAAGATAATTACTTACTTTTCCATCATATTGAATTTTTACTAGTGTAACAGTTTGATAGCTAGGCAAAGACAACAGAAAAAGAGACTTTGTAAAAATTACATTCCTTTGAGAAGCTAGGAAAATTAGTTTACTATATTGAAGAGATTTTGAAACAATTTTAATTGGTCAGAAGTGTTGCTTTATACAATTAATCTGATAAAAAATAAAAGAATTAATGTGGCAATCTGTTATTTGAATAAAATTGCTTCCTGTTATGTGAAAGTATCATAATTACCCTTCTATAGCAGACTACTTTAAGTCTCAGCTACGTAAAAGGAGGTACATACGTAGACTCGAGAGCAGACTCTCTTGGGATCGGATAAAACAAATGGTTCTGCACCTCTTAAGTACCTCACAGACCGTCTGTGATTACGAGTTAGTATACACGGCTACCTTTAGAGAGTTTCTTCTTAATTATCTTCTGAATTAAGATGTTAACTGGCCTATCAGGTATGTTAGGATGATAGCAATCTTTGGCTTGGTTTAAAAATTCGAAATCAAGAGGAAAGTGAATGATTTTTTAAAGGTTCTAGTTCTCGAATGACGTATTAACTCGTAATCAGTTAAAAATTTTGTCATGATCATAATTAGACTCCGGATCTTTATGCAAAATACAAAGTTTACGGAGTTAAATATCAATCTATACTTTTCGCTAACAATTTGAATGGAGTGGAAATAATATACAGGGTTATCCAAAATAGACTATAGGAAGTTTTTTTAAATAAAAAACATACTATTTTTAATTTTATTGGTTTTTTAATTTAATTATCAAGTATCATCTATGACAATTATGTCTGAAAGACGATATCTGTCAAATGACCTCCACGACCACGTTTACAGATATCAATTCGAAGAAATGCTCAATTCTTGAGAACAACGTGGAATTGATGTTGATGGGTCATTAGCAACACTTTCACGAACAGCAGCAATGTTTTCATTCGAGCGAGCTGTTTTTAGTCTGCCAGATTTTGGTTTATAATGAACAGATCCAGTTGCATCAAATTTTTTAACCAAATTACGAATTGTTTGCTCTGATGGACGATTATGTATGCCGAAAAAATCACGTAACTTACGATGGGTATCTTTTATTAAACACGTTACGATACTTAAACAGTATACGACTCCATTGTTAAAATTGTCTATCAATGTAAGTTAGAAATGCAAGAAAGTAACAAGAGAAACAAAGATGGCGTTTGACAGATATTCTCGTTCAACATCCTAAAGGTACTGTTGGATAACCCATTATGAACACTCTTAAAGTGATGAATGCATAAAATCTGGAGTCTGATCGTAATAGAATGGTTCCTGAACGTTCCATATTACCTCAATTTACCCTAATGCGGCTCTCGCGAAGTTCCAGGATCCAATTAACGATTCTCCACGGGACAACCGCCGAGGTCGATCAATCGATCAGAGGATCAGCAGACGCATCACGCTACAAACGTCTCGTCAGTTTGCCCGGTGTCGATCTCGCCGTCGGATAAGTCGGTGAACTGAAACCGATCGGTCGTTTTATATACAACTTTCTTGAACTCGCGAACTTCTCGTGTAAATGTCGAGGGTGCGGTGGACAGGAAGCGTGCTCGGTCGCATCGGGCTCAGACTTTTCTCCATTTTCTCCACGTACCCGTTCGGGTAGATCCACGAGTCTTTTGTGTGGAGGACCGAAGACGGTGACGGATAATCGAGGTCCTCCAGGTGGCTAAAGTCCTTTGATCTTTCCGGTTTGGTGGTCCCGTAATTCGGCTCGAATATGTCCGGCCTCTTGTCCACCTTGTTTGGAATCACGTCCGGATCGTCGTCGGGAATATCGTTGAACATTTGCCCCTTGACCTCGTCCCTGGAATCTTTGTTAAGCGGCGCTATCACCACTCGATCCTCTTTGTTCCCATACTGCACGACTTCGGTGTGGGCCTTCATCGCGCGGATCGGATGGCTGCGACGATACAAGGTCAAAGTTATCCCGACAATCAGAATGCACACGGCCGTTATCCCGCCGGCGAAACAAGCTACCAAGAGGCTGTAGTCGGTGCTCTCGTTCGAAGTTCCGCGACCTGCGGACAAAGGAGGACGTGGCTCACGTAAAGGCGATCGTTACTCGGCTCCCTCGCCCCGAGTTAGGGGCTTTCTTATTACCCGGCGATCAACGGGCTTCGCCGTCTGCTTTACAATCACAATGATCCACGGCGAAATTTCACTACGCTCCGCGAACCACCACTGAAATTCTCGCGATTGACGTTTCTTGTTTGCATCGCAACCTTGTATTTGTTCTATTTCCATATCAACTGATGCGAGAATCCGCTGGAGGACGTAGTTCTTTCTAAAATGTTAGACACACACTTTTATTTAGCGGCCATCGATCATATTCGAGGGATGAGAACAGCCCTCAAAGGGGTTCGAACCATATTTGGTTGGATATGTATTGTTAAATAATAGAATGCGTGTTTTTAAATAATATTTCCATTGAAATGTTAATGTTCTTGAATATTTCCGTACGAAAAGTGCATACCCACATACAAAATATAGAACAAGTGGAAGTTTGGTTCTGGTATTTCAAGAAAAGTTATAATTTGAATATTTCGACATTTTTAGCTTTAAGGGCTGTTTCCACCCGTTGAGTATGAACGATGGCTGCAAAAAATATGTGTCTAATATTTTTGCTACATCCTCCCAAATTTTGGAGTGGTAGGGGAAGAGTGGGGTGAATCATTCAACCCTCACGCGACCAGAAGGGTGAAATATCGATCATGACTCAATATTCTTATGCTGAAAGCGTTCAAAAAATCAATACTATGTAAGAAAATAATTGTAATAAAAATATCCTGACGAAAAAGTGTATTATTTTACTGTGGTCGTTTGAGAGCCAAGATAGTCGACTATTCGATCGCGACAGGAGATAAGCGAACTCTAAAAATTCATAGTGTCAAAGATTTCGTCAGAGTCCTCGATGTGACCAATTAAAAGTTCGCGCGGTAAATTAGAGGCTTCAAAATTGCGGAAGTTCTTCTCCGGAAGAGGCGGGGGCATGACTAATTAAAACATAATTAAGAACCACAGTAATTTGTCGGCGGGAAAGGAGTTTCCAATTAACGATTGATTAGAACAACCAGAACAGTCAGAATCGGCGTGATTACAGACCGTTTCCCTCGTGAGAACGCGGCCTTACCAACCAAAGGTTAATTTCCACCGACTAACCCACAGGCTGGCAGCATTCCTTTCCAAATGAAATGATGAATCAAGTCTTGTCTTTGTCAGACGCCCCCCCCCCCTCTCGTCTGGGGGTCTCAAACAAACGACGACGACCCCCGCCAGAGGTTGTCGTCTGCTCGTAGAAAAGCTTTTCAAACGTGTCCGGTAAACGAGATTCGCTCTTTCCCTTTATTTATTGGATCACGAAGGAAACGTAAAGAACTTCCGTTAGCAAAGATTAAGAAGGAGAGGGAGACCCAGACCACTGACGAAGACTAACCGAGCTTTTTGGCATTCAGAAAACGCCTTGGTTCGTTAGCGGACGAACGTTCCACGTGTACATGCCCGACTGCGCGCGCGTGTCTGCCGACCTATACATATCTATGTCGGGGCGAACATATATAAGATAATTTGATTTATGTACAAGTAACGTTTACTGGCAATTTGTAATCAAGAGGAACTGTTTCTAATACTCTAGTCCGAAGTTTAAATGAAATTAGAGAAGAAATCCCGGATTTCGGTGAACGCCTGCTCGCTTACCTACGTTGAACCAACGACTGTAGTTCAGCTAAGTATTTTAATAACTAGCTACCAATTACGACTCGAAATGCAGCATCGTGTAAAAATTAAGGAAACGTCTACAAGCATTTGCCCATGGTTTATTTCAATATATTGGGTTTTAACCCTCGGACGGTGGACCGTTCTTTTGGGAATGTTTCTTTATTGTTCGTTCTATGTCTTCAGTATTGAACAAATTACAAAAATATAGTTCAGCTAAGTATTTTAATAACTAGCTACCAGTTACGACTCGAAATGCAGCATCGTGTCAAAATTAAGGAAACGTCTACAAGCATTTGCCCATGGTTTATTTCAATATATTGGGTTCTAACCCTCGGACGGTGGACCGTTCTTTTGGAAATGTTTCTTTACTGTTCGTTCTATGTCTTCAGTATTGAACAAATTACAAAAATATAGTTCAGCTAAGTATTTTAATAACTAGCTACCAATTACGACTCGAAATGCAGCATCGTTTCAAAATTAAGGAAACGTCTACAAACATTTGCCCATGGTTTATTTCAATATATTGGGTTCTAACCCTCGGATAGTGGATCGTTCTTTTGGGAATGTTTCTTTACTGTTCGTTCTATGTCTTCAGTATTGAGCAAATTACAAAAATGAGACAAAATCAATTTGACTGTTAAATTCAGTCTTTAACAGAATGTATTCGTAACTTGAGGAACGCCAGGGAAAACTTTTGTAGAATTTCATGCTTTTTTATGTTTCGAAGCTGAAACCACTAGTACAGAAAATAAAATTGTGTTCTACCTCAGTTTCATAACTCTTGGACGTAGAGATTGAATTTTGTAGAAAAATTCACAAGACTATAATTTATTTGTTAAATTTAATTTTCAAGGAAATCTAATTCGAATATTCGCTGACTACTCTGTTGACGTGTCTGACTATGGCCGACCTATTCTACTTATCTAAACTCTCGAAGTTGAATAGTATTGACTCTTAATGTAAACATATTATTTTTCGTAACAAATACAACTACTTTCGAAGAACTGACTACAATGTTCACATTTTTCCAAGCATGTTTAATTTTAAAAAATATAAGTTTTCATCTTGCACTAAAATCTTGAAAATAAAGATTACCAACCTACCTCGGAAATACATTTTACCTCCATAAGCTTGAAAAATAAAAGACTGCTTTTCTACATTTAGAACTACGAAACGTGTTTCTTCAATTTTCAATGCAGCTCTACGTAAAAATAATATAAAAAACAGCTTTAACCCTAATACGTTCCTCAGGGTGAAAATTCACTCATTTACTATTTTTGCATACTATAAAATGACTAGTCTCTCTTTATCTGTGTTGTGAGATGTGTTTCTCTAAAACGTGACGTCACAAATGAAACATAATTTGTTAGGTTAACGTGTACAGCAAAAAAGGGAAAATCTTATCATAGAATCTTTGATGCAACTATTTCCGAGGAGCGTATGAGGGTTAAGTATATTCTCTGGATTTCTGACTAATTTTCCAAAATGTCTTTTCAAGAGTCTCCGAGTACTGACTCGAGTGACTGTAATTCTCAAAATATACATGCCTCAATCTTCCCGAGCAGTGTAGAATGACTATTTTTCGGAGTAGTGTATTTTCAAGAGAGGATACCATTTTTGAAACGCGGATCTTATCCGTGCGCTCACACGTTACGATCGTAAGCAGTGGGAAATGACAGGGGCGTGCAATTCGGTTAAAACGATTTTGAAAGGATTTTGAGAAGTTTGAATGGAACTGTGGATGTAGTCGGCGGCACACAGGGGACGGTAGCAGCTACCGGGTAAACGCGTGCAACTGAGATCCAAGATGAGCTCGCGTCGCGGGACGTGCTCGGACACATACAGAGAGCCAGAGAGAGAGAGAGAAAGAGAGAGAGAGAGAGATAGTCAGGCAGGCTGCCTGAGGCATTCGTACGCAAGCGTTTCCACACACAGTGGGATCGTCCAACGGATCGGCATGAATAAACCATGAGGATGGAAATTAAAGGCGATAAATGCGCCTCGAATGAGACAGCAGCGAGGAAAGGGACTCGGGCTCTTTATGGGATTTTAATTCAGGGTCCGCGGAAGAAGGATACGAAGAAACGTATCGTATAAAAGAAGGGCGGCCAGCCTCGCTGAAAGAGATCCTGAAGTTAGTCGGGATGCGCATAATCGCGCCTTTCGACGCCCCCGAGGGAAACTACTTTCCCTGCGATCATGCTACATGTCGTTCAACCGATCGCGCACAATGCCGCGTAATTAAACACGCGACCCTACGCCCATGAATTATCGGATACTCCGGCGCCCGCTTCTTGCGGTTCGCAGATGCGCGTTAAAAACGAACCGATTCTTTGACAGCGTGTCGGGTAGCTGCCGAATTCATTCTTTTCGTAATTACTTTCACTGTAGACGCAATTTAGACTGTGGTATCTCAATATTGTTTAAAATTTATTTTTGGTAGAGTTTCTGTATTTTTTAAGGGTTGTTACCACTTTTATTCTCTTCTTTTTAATGATGTAATCTCAACCAGATATTTTAACTCTTCACTGCGTGATCTTTTTAATTGGGATGAAAAAATTGAAAGAAGGTCAGTTTTTGTGTTTTATTCAAGGAAAAAATATTTTAAAAAATTAAAACAACATTTCATCAAATGAGATGAAATGTGTGGAATAGTAAGAAAAAACATTCTTAGTTTACTATATACTAGATTTGTTAACTGTATCAGATATGATACACAATGCAGAGAAGGGTTAACATGTCATCTCGAGTAAATGCACTTCATTTTCAGATTTTGATCCCGAAAGAAAATTAATACGCTTCTTTAAACATATTCCTAGAAGTGACGAAAATAAAATGCTTATTGATTTTCGCGACTTCCTGAATTTTTTTCACCGGAAATAGCACGATTAAGAAGAACACTCACCGTTAGTGGTGTACATGGCGACCCCTTTGAGCGTGACCGGTTCCAGGACTACAGGATCGCTGCGTCCCTTAGCGTTGACAGCGTACAGATGGAGTCGGTAGTTGCGGCCAGGTTCTAGACCAGGAACTTCGAAAACCGGACCTAATGAACTGGATTTCTCTGTGTGATTCAAGTAAATGGTATTGACATGATAAACGTTCTCTTCACTATAGACTTCGAGTTCGTAATTAGTTAAGGGCAAACCGCCGTCAAATCCCTCAAAGCATCGAACGATCAACCAATCAGCGTCCCGCGAGTCGGTAGCCTTGAAATCCTCGTGACCTGTTTCGCACAAAGAAATTGTGAAAAATTATGTTACACTGTTCAGAATTCATCGATTACGATGTACATATTCGACACTGGAACAACCGGGCACGAAAAGTGACAAATTTATGTTGCCCTAAACTTGAATAATAACAAGAAGGATTATTTTTATAGAATATGTCTAAATAAGAATTTGAAATCCGTCATTTTGACAGGTGAGATTGTTCCAGTGTCAAAGAATTATTTTTTCACGAGTGTTTCTATCCGAATGTTATTTGGGGAATGTAAAAAAGGCTAGATTAATTATTTCTCGCTCTGAAAAATTTAGCAGTTTGCTACATTATGGAACGTTATTAATAATTAGAAATTTCCTGGAGACAGAATTCTGCTCTATACAAAATTAAAACAGCCGTCGTAGCTTTTTCTTCTAAATAATTCATTTAATCATAAATTTTGTAGTAAAGCATATTCAATTCTACACTAAAGTGTGGTTGCTTGGAAAAATCTTTACGCTTCCTATAAACCCATTTCCAACCGAGAAAATGTGGAAGTTATTATACTTATGCATTCCTAGCCTCTATACATTATTCAAATGGAGAATCAACTCTTTTATTGAGCCATGAAAACACAATTTTCAGCAGAGGCACGCCTAGATCAATTCTGTGCATTTTTACGAGGCAATAAAGATTTTTATAATTTCCATGCTATTTCTGTAGGACGAAAATTTGAAAAGTACAAGACAAGACAGTAGATAAATTTCAATTAATAAAACTAGTTAAAAATTGCAATTGACTCGGAACATTTTTATTTTGACCTTTGAAGCTCGACTATGATCGACGCAACCGAATCCCCCGAGGCTTTTGCGTTAATAGAGACATTACTGTAGTTCCATTCAACAAGCCAAATACTGAAGCTTGTCTTATTGTTAGTGCTCATTCTTTTTTCAAAGATTGTAATCTGCATATTTACTGTTAACGGACATTGTTATTATATTCACTTGTATTATTCCTGTATTCTATATTATTGTATTCCCTTATATTATTCCTATAAAGCGAAATAAACCCGGGAGGGTTTAAAATGCTTTCAAATAAAAAAAAACGTTCCATCAATTTCCTGAAGCCGTGTAATATCAAACGATCTGTCATTTCACGCGACGCAAACAAAATGCTCAAATTCAAGGGCCTCCAGACCGAGGGGACCGAAGCTGAAAACAGTAATCTAACTTTTAACGCGTCACTGGGAGCGGCTGACCCCGGCGAGTATCAAATATCTCAAACACACGGGGATTCTCCGGTGTCACTTTCCCGTAACGAATTCGCCCTCTGTCTCTGATCGTCGAGGCCAGCTCGGAACGCGCCTAATTTCACGACCTTTTTCACGCACGATTGGTCACCTTCGCTTTTCACGGGTCAGAGTAGGAAACAAGCTGTTGAACACAACAAGGCTATCGACCGTAAACCGTCATCCTCGATGATGGGGCCGACCGTAATGGTGTAGTTAGCGCTATTTAGGTCAGAAAGGGAGGAAGGAGTATCGCAAGCCTGTGTGTGTATTAGACACACAGAGAGAGAGAGAGAGACTAAAGTGTCGCTTACCCATTCGATACGCGTAGGGTCCGGTCGACTGAAGAGCCGTGCAGTTTTGTAGAGGATAGGGCTTCCCGGCGACGATGATCTGAAAAAGACAGGGCGTCTTTTGCTCCCCTATACGGTTCTTGGCCCAGCACGCGACAGTCCCGTAGTCCATGTCGTTTTCTGGCGTGTAATTCAGCCTGGACCCATGCCAGTGGTTCGTGATCAGGCTCAGGGGCTTGACCTGCGTGAATCTATTCGCCGGCACGTTCATCAGCTCGCCGGAATTGTTGAAGGTCCAGTGGAAAGTCGTCGGAGGTGGTTTCGATTGCACACCGCAGACCAGCGAGATCGTCTCGTGCTTCAGGGCGCCGACCACTTGAGTGGAAGAGCCGTCCTTGCAGATTGGTGCGTCTGAAAATGCGACAGGGAACGGTTCCGACTGTCAACCCTGCTCTACCCTTTGCCACCGAAAGAAGGGACCGATAAACGATAGAAGGAAACCGGAGGATACCCGAGAGGAGGACACTGGGATGCTAGGTACAGGAGTGTAGTGTTGCTGTAATCTTAGGGTATGGTGGAGATCAATTTTTGGATTGTAATAACTACAAAAAAATTGGAATAACTTTTTTACAGACAGTTTCTCTGTCCAGTTATCATTCGTTTAATAGATGATGAGTAATCAAAATTTTGGAGAAATTACGTTCAGTCTGAATTACGAAAAAAAAAAACAGTAGAAGTTGCTCTGCGTAAAAATTTGCTGAATTGTTGTTTCGTGTAATTGTCATTGTAAATGTACACACAATAACTCTCATCCTAAATCTACAGATTAATCGACTTTGAAGCAATAAATGCGACTGTTTGTTTGGTTAATATCGAACAGTTCCATTCAGACATTTTTCTGGCCGGTTAAACTCGAACCTCAAATATTTGATACTCACACATTATCTCGAGTTTCACTGGCTTGCTCATGGATTTCCCTTCGCTGTTGGTCGCCATGCAGGAATATTCACCGGCGGAATTTCTAGTCACGCGTTGCAAAACCAGAGATTGTCCGCTGTGAAGGAAAATTCCAGCTGTCGTGTTCTGATGCAATTCTTTGCCGTCTTTGAACCAGGCCATCTTGTACGCGATCGGATTCGCTTGAACGTCGCATTCGAAATAGACGTCGTCGCCCTCGTTTATGTCGTTCGCCTTTAGACTCGAGCCTAGCTTGATTGTCACTATTGGTGCATCTACAAGCAACGATTCGAATGCGTAACATTCGTTTACTGCATAAATTCGAGGAACATTCGAAATCATTTCAGTTGTTCCAAATTACTACAAATCTTTTTTTTTCGTGAGAAAACAATTCATTAAAATTACAATAAAAATGGATATTCTAATTTCTAACTGTACGGAGATTGTTCCGAACTATTTCCAGACTGGTACAAAATTAATGCCGTAATTTAGTGGGTAGAATTAACATTTGGTAACACTCACAATAGACTAGCAGCCGCCATTTGTCTTCTAAAGCGCTATCAGGTACAACCGAGTTCTCGGCCCGACATGTCAGATATTTCCCATCGTCCTCCATGGTCGGTACATAACTCAACACACTTCTCGTAATGTTCGGATTAACTACAAACTACGAAGAACTCAGAATCTAAGCCAGCGGACACGTCCATGTCGCAGCTGAGGAATTCTCCTGTGACGATGGCAGATTCAATAATGTAATACTCACATTTCTGGCCATGTATTCCACCAAATGTTTCCCTTTCCACCAGGTAAACACAGCGTCCGGTTGAGACCCTGAACTGACGCATTCAATTTCGTACGTTTTTAGGGCCGACAAATAAGCTTCCTTATTCGTTATGTTCACTACCAACGGTTTCACTGGAAGTCAACGAGGGTAGTTAGGTGAACGCCTGGTTCTGCTTAATATTTCAGACAAACTACCACAACTTCAAAAAATAATAAAGAATCGTTTCTACAATTTTTACTATTTGTTTTAAAAGGCAGTCTTTTATAAATTTATATTTGATTGTACAGTAAATATTCTATGGACGCAAGAAGGTGTTACACGTTGGATGCAAAAATATATCCCCTACACTGCGGGGCAACGCCGTTAAGTAAATGTTAGGTTGTTAGCAGTGACATTAAACAAACGCAATTTTGTGCTCAACGTATTCTATCTAGAAATTTCAAGTTTCTTGAATGTATTATGGTAAAAATAAGATATTATCAACGACTAGTAAGTTAATTAATCACCACATTCTCACCAAAAATCGTATAATGCTATCGTTAATAAGTTATTTTTCCAGACATATATAAAGAAAACACAACAGTCGCGTTGAAATGAACTTCATTTAAAAGTTAAATTATACATTTAAGTTAAAATTGAACATATTGAATATTAAGGATTAGCTTTGTACCTCAAAGTTTTATACGTATAATAAACCTATAGACTGTAATAGCATTTCTTGATCGAAATATTTAATCTAATATTTAAAAGGATAGGGTCGTAAGCTTTGTGCTTCAAAGTGACGTAATAGTATTTTTTGATCGAAACGCATTGCAAAATTTGCATTCTAAAATCGGACATTTTATATGCAACAACCTAACAATTGCTGCTAGTAATTCTCAAGTGTGAAAATGGATCGACATCCCTCAATATTTTCCACGAGTCTGGCAAAAGGGGTTAACGTGTTTAATATTTAAGTGGAAATTATGTATTCAAAGAAGTCTCAATATCAAGGGACGTGTTCTCTTACTCACAATTGACATCTAGGACGATCTCGGATGTCTGTGGAGGGATGAGATGCGTGTTGCTCGCCCGACAAGTTAACTTCGCCCTGCGGAACTCTCTCGTGACCTTCGAGGTATCAAGCCGATTTATCGTGATGTCTCCGTGTTCCAAGGTGTACGTATCATCCAGCAGTCTCCCCTCGAAATGCCACGTGACATTCGGAGGCGGTGAACCCCCGATTACCTCGCATAATAAGGACAATTCGCTACCCTCGTTGAAAGGCTGCTGTATCTTAGCCAAACTTCGGCCGACGCCAGTGTAAATCGCCGGCTTGTTTGGTGGCACTGTCACGAAGTTCAATTTATGTGAGTCAGGGCGCATCGCGCGAGCTCTACCGAATCTTTTGAAAGATTTCCCTACCAAAGTACTGTAATTATTCATACTCATCCACAGATTCCTATATATCATTTTCACAACAATGTGACTGATCAAATCGTACCTTCTCTTGGTTGGGGAACTTAATTTAATACTCGAGTCTTATGGGGGTTTATACAAATTTCTGTATTTGTTTGTTCTATTCACTCTGTATGACCTGGTAAATTTTTCTTAAATCTATTACTAATATTTTCTCCAGATTTAGGTTAGATATTATTATTGTTGAACTTTTGACCTTAAAATTCAAAGTCAATTTTGCGGCACCTTCCTTAGCTCAATTTCAACCAAATCGAGGGTGTAGAATCATCCTGTGGTAGCCGCGACATATATTTTCTTTACACCCTGTACATTGTCCATTTCTAAATTTTTTTTATCAATCTTGTATACTTCATTAATTTTTCTCCTAATCTATTACTAATAAGGTTTGTGTCTTACTGTAATAGTTTAGGAACAAAACTATACAGCTCACTGTTTATTTCTTTTATATGTTTAGATTATTATTTATTTATAAGATATTGACTTTGTACCAGTTTGTAGTAGCTGCAGTATTATTTTAGGAACAATACTATACAGTTTATAGTCTATTCAGAAATACCATGTCCATCGTGCATAATTCATTTCGAACTTGTTTGAGATGCAAGTTTGAACATTTTCTCGAATAGCACGTGAATCGCAATAGTGTCGAATATATCGACATTATTAAAATCGAAACCTGAAATATGTAGCTTCCGCCGAGTCTCCCGTATTCCTTTGAAATGCTTATGTCATTTCTATGTAAACTAATAACAAGGAAGATCAATCTGCTCCACTTCAGCACTGAATACGAATGAAGTACAAGCTCTCCAAAGGAGTACGTGGCACTCCAGTGTAACTGATAACTGCTTGCATTGCTAATATTGCATTTCAAACATTCCTTAAAGTGAAATTCGTTTAAAAATTAAATTTAAAAGTGTTTCACGTATCGAACAATCATTTGGGAATTTCAATATTTACTTCTTTAGAATGAACCTTATCTAAAAAATTATACTTAAAAGTTCCGTGTATGTGAAGCAGTAAAAATTTAGGAATTTGAAATTGTTTTTGGACTGAAACAGATTTCAGTGCAATCATTTATTATATTTGATTTTTTAATATTATTTTAGAAAGCAATGTTTGAAAGTACTGTACAAATCACTAAAAAATTCAAGAATTTGAAGCTGCTGTGTAGCAACGAAAATTAAATTGATCTCCTGCAACACCATTTTAGAAATATTGTTGAATCTAAGTTTTTGTACCTGTTTAGAAATTATGAAACTTTTGAACGTCACATTACACTCTTCCATTTCTCTAAAAATTTGTTTCTCCAACAGCCACGGCAAAGTTTAATCGCAATCGTCATTTGAAGGCAAGAAACGGCATGTGTTGAACCCATTATACATACGTGCATACACGTACGTCTGAGATTAGCAATGTGAATGCCATTAAGCACCATGAACGCGGGTACTGCCGCGAAACAATCCTAAATCACGAGCAAACGGTTTGGGTTTAAATGCTTACTGCATTCTTGCGTTATAAAACACCGAGGAGTGACACACCGTGAAACGAAGTCGCACGTTGCTTAAATAATACACGATAACACATCATTCTTCAGCTTTGAAACCGGAACCCCGAACACCTGTTGAATCTTCGCTGGTCGCAATTAATTAAAAATCGTATTAGTGCTCTCGCAGGAAAAAGTCATCCGTACAGCCGTAAATTACAGAATCACGTCTTCGTTCTGATTAATAGATACGTATCCTGTTATTAATTAATTTTCTGGATTTTTTTGTTGCGTTCGTGGTCTACCGAGAAATTTTAATTTTAGAAAATGTTTGTCAAAAGTTTAGGAAGGACATGAATAATATGGAACATATATAGTCGTGCATTTATTTTTCATTTCGAATAGATTAAAATTTGTAAGTAAAAGAATTGTTTTCAAAATGTTCATGCACCTCATTTTTTAAAATGAAAACCTGTGTTTGCAATTCCAATTATAAAAGCACCAAGATAAAGTAGTAAAAAAAATAATATATCGTGGGACATATATATTTGTATTAAAAGAAAATAAATATGTGTTCGTTTTCGAGATGACGCACGAATTAACCATTTTCCACCATTTTATTTCAGAATTTATTTTAACGAAATTATGGAAGGATTTCAAGGCAAACCACTTTTAAAAAAATGTAGATTTATGTATTTTCTCTTAATTTTACTAATGGAACGTGTTGACAACATTTCTCCACAAAAAGCTCATCAAAATATTCGTTGCTGCAGTCATTTTCTAAAATGTTAACAGTGTTATGAAACTAAAATTGACCAAAAATGAATACTCGATTATTATCAATGTATTTTAAAGAGATCTCAGAATACAAATGATGTTTTGTTTAGAAAAATCGTGGGAATAAAGGAAATAAAATTATGAGAAGCAAGGCAACGTGGTAGACCATCAAAATGCTCTCCTGCCGTTTAACGGGCAGACCTAAGGGAAATTTCGCGTGCGGAAACTTTATCATCTTCAAGAGTGCAACGGTTTCACCTCGAATATGCCCCACATCTGGTAAGAAACGGGTTTTCTAAGAAGAAAGTCGAGAAAGGAATAAATATCTACAATATTTGAGGAAACTGTTTCTCTGCGAATGTCACGCGAATTGAATTTTCCAAAAATAGCGGACTCGTGAAATTTTACTCGTCGTTTCAGCTTGATCAGCACTGAATCCTGGGGGCGAAAGGGGGACTACATCCATAATCTCGAGAACGAGGTGAATGAAATGTAATTAGGATTCAGTCACTATATTGGAACCATTTCAGTAATTACACAAATGCTAATTTCGGCGAAAGTAACGTTAAAAATAAGTTTTACCATTTCTCACGTTTTCTCTCCAAAATCTCAAGACCACTGTCCGACTTTTAAATAGAAAGAACGTTTTGGTTAAAATGACTTAAATTTGTTATCTAATTAAAAAATACAATCGTTCTAACACTCTCTCTTATTTTCTACATAATTTATAATGTGACCAAAATGGTCTCAAATCTCAATATATCTTTGAATAATTTTTCTGGAGCTATTTACAAAGAAAAATTACTATTTATTTTTGTAAAAGCATGTCAATTTGTTTAAACCATGCATCCTGTCCTACGAAATACAATACGGCACTCCATAAATACGTTTCTGATAATTAAGCACGAAGTTACTTGTCAAGCACGCCATTTTTCATGAAACGAATCATTTAATACCTTCTGTGCCTGGTGAATAGAGTGGGCTTGACATCTATCATGCTAATATCACGTAAGATGACAGGTATACAATGCCGTATCTTGTAGCAGTGCTAAAAAATTTGCCTTGCAAATGCTGTACTTTCTTCGCCAGTGAGGAAGCTATCAATGGAGTGCGATGCTGGTATGCGATTGGATTATTCTTTGGTATACGTTCATTGTTCGTCCGTACTGTTCATTTACTTTTCTGAACAAGATCATCAATTAGACAATTAGGTAACGAAATTTTTGAATCCAATTCTACGTGGTTTATAAAATTTTATAATCAAATTTTTCAGTCAATTTAGAAAAATTTTTTAAATCATGCAGTAAAAAACGCTTATTAAACGCTTATCAATTAATTTTTTCACGTAGACTCACTTACATAGGGATAAAAAAGTCACATCATCCGCATACCCGAAAGTCACATCAATCGCGGGAATACTGTATTTTGTACATTCGCTGCATGTTTTCTACTAAATCTTTTCAGACAGTTTTTCGATCACTTTATAGAGGAGTCTAGTGTACTGTAAAATTCGCGAAATCTTGGAAATGTGTAGGCTCGCGTCAAACAATAGAATCCCCGATCACACGAAAAAGTGTACTCACCTATCACAGTGAGGTTAACCTTCTGATTTCTCGTCGGGCTATTTTTGTAATCCACCCTGCATCTGTACACCCCCGCGTCGTTCGTTTCCAAGGGATCGATCTCCAATTTCGCAGGCTCCACGTTTGTTCTCATAGTTGCCCTTTCACCGAATACGTATGGATCTGACCAGAGCCTCGCTTGGGCTATCGATCTGCCGCGAGCGTCCACGCTGTATATCGGTAAGCCATCCCTTTCGCCTTTGTACCAAAAAACCATGCTCACCACCTCGCTTCTGGTTGAGGGATCAATGTCGCAAGGTATTTGAGCTTTGAAGCCAGCCACTGCCGACACGTCCAGTATGGGAACTGAAAACATTCCAAAACAATGCTGTTATTATTCGACTCCATTCGATCGGCGCTCGAAATATCATAGAGCCTCCGTTATCCGAACAAATCGTCGGTGACACCGTTGTTCGGATAACAGACTTTCCAATACCATCCTCTAACATACAGGGTGTTCTACAAACTTGCAGCGATTTTATACACAGTGACTCACGTAATTCGTTCAGTTTCAACCAGATGCAGTTTTTTATAAATGGACCAAACGACTTTTTCGCAAAGCTGGATGGTGTGCAATGAACATTTTGGAAAAATTGCATCTGGTCAGAAAATACTTCGTTGCTTCCTTAATTAATATCATGAATAAAATAAAATTTAATTAGCTTAATATATTGTATAATTGTATGAAACATAAAGTAAGAATTTCTTTGATTGATTAGTAGATTTATAAAAAAGTGTTATTTATTTTAATTAACGCTAGAACTACCGAGTACAAAACGCAATCGGCATACATTGCCGTATAATAATGACAAAATTGCATTCATTTAGATTTCGTACCAGTTTTGTTTAAATATGCACTTCAATAGAGAAGTTCATTAAAACAATTTCTCAGAAAAACATAGTTATAATTTTAATATTTCTAGAGAATCCGGTAGTTAATACACACGTTCTCCTCCAATTTAGAAAGTTGCATATAAATCCATAAACATCCGCAGTTATTGCACTGTGTAGAATGGACACTTCCATTCCCCTCAGTTTACTTTATTCCACATTTTCACAACGTGTCTTTCACCATTGCGTCAGAGTTAGCACAAACTATAAAATATCTGAGAACGTGTTCCATGCTTTCCAATTGATTCGATTACACGAGCATTTTTCACGTAGCATCCGCATACAGGATACAAATAAATGTGTGTTTCTCAACGTGGGCTGCCGTGCACTTCGTTTTTTTTAACACAAAGCATTCAACGCGTAACAATTGAACCAATTATTCGAGCATTTTCTGTGTTGCGTGCCAGTGGCGCGTGCGGATCACGCGCAATCGACTACGTTCAAAATCAAAATGCAGTAGAACAAAGAAATGTAACCTATTGGCCACTATGTTTGCACTGCACAGTGTCGTTCGTGACGCGCTAAATGTTTTACACACTGTCGCTAAAACGTATTAGGTGCAAAAACAATTGTAGGTTCGAAGCGTTGGCGTTAAAACGAAACTTACATTTCCATTTCAAACACATTTGCATCTGCAGAATATTTAAAAATAAGATTCCATTTTTTCGGTCAACATAGACATTTTCAAATGACCCTTGATGCAATGAAATCTTTTAAAACCTTAATCAATTAATAGTGTGTACTATAGTTATATTTAAACAAAATTATTTTTATACGTGCAACATGAAAAAAGTACATTAGTATCATTTTGGAGTCATAATTAGACTGCTGACCTTTATGGAAACCAAAATTCATTTAATTGCACGCCATAGGAATCAAATAGAAAAATTTATTTCTCTCTTCCGTGGTTTGATGAAGTTGCACGGAATTTTTTGATATTTTTAAATTCTTTTAATCTTCCTCTTTGAAATGACATCTTCCCATTTTTGCGATAAATGCATAAAATCCGCAGGGTAGTCATAATATTGAGATTTATTTCAACAATTTGCTGTAGGTATAAAATATGAAACCATTACTTTCGAAAAGGATCTCTCTCGTTGGTATGCGTCGGTACACCTTCTGCGAAGCAAGACCAGAGGGGGTTAAAAAATCGCGGATATTGCGTTATAATGGTCAGGTGTACTGGTTAATTTTCATCGATCGTCGCTGTCCAATATCTCGAGAGGTCCCTCTGTATCTAAGGTCGACGAGGAAAAGGATAACGAGGTTAGAGCGACGCCGTTCGACGTGGTGTCGAAGGTGGGGGGCGGTGGCGGTTAGGTGGCAGGAGGATTGATGAGGTGGCTATGAAAGCCAATAAAATCGCGACGTCGCGGTAACCTCAGGACCAAGGTCATAAATCGGCAAGTAGACCGATTAATTGGCTTCGGCGGTGGTGTGCAGGTCTACCTTTGACCGGCGATCTTGTAGGTGTGCGCCCGTACGAACTTTTGTTCCCGGCGGTGGCCCGTGGCCCGCTCCCTCTCTCTCACTCTCTCGCCGCCCACGATTCAGTGCGGGCTGACCGGACTCTGGCCAATTTGCAGTAACTCGGCTTTCGGTCAGTGACTGACTAAAACTGGAAATTTGTGGTTGCAGCAAGAAAATATACGTGATCCGGCAGC
Source organism: Lasioglossum calceatum (assembly GCA_963966675.1). Classification (NCBI taxonomy): domain Eukaryota; kingdom Metazoa; phylum Arthropoda; class Insecta; order Hymenoptera; family Halictidae; genus Lasioglossum; species Lasioglossum calceatum. The sequence continues at coordinate 7,737,984 of OZ016545.1, forward strand.
TGCGGTGCCCCGGACCTGAGATTCAACCGACTACGCCGCGCCGTACGTCCGGTTGCGAGTAGAATTAGGAAGAAAATCTATGTCACTCTCCCTCCTTCTCTCTCTCGCCCTCTCGGTGTCCCTCTCCCTTTCTACTTCTCTTTCTCTCTCTCTGTCTTTCCCTGTGCGTTCCTCTCTCTACTTTTGACTCTGCAATTCCCTCTCCCATTTCTCTCATTCTACAGTGAGCGAAATTCGTTTAACGCACATACAAAAATAAGGATTTTGGGGCTAAAGGTTTAAAATTTTAATAGAAACGTTTAACAATAACTGAGGATTATAAATGTATTTATATACTATAGTATTTGTACATATATATTTACCAAAACATTTATGTAAGAATTTTTACGAACAAAACCATATTTTACGTGCGAAATTAGCTTAAACGCACATTCAAAGAAAACAATTTAAAATTAAAAGTACATGAACACATTACAAATTTAATATTTTGTATGGTCGCCATTGCTGTGAATTAAAGCGAAAATTCGATTGGTCATTGAATTTACAGGATTGGAAATAGCGGTATTAGGAATTTCTTCCCAACAGCGTTTAATTTCTTCTTTTGAACTGTCTATGTTGGCGGACTGACGACCATTGGCATAAACTTTTCTTACCAGTGTAGCCCATAAATTCTCTATTGGGTTCATGTCAGGGCTACCTGCTGGCCATTCCATTATACGAATGTTTCGTGCTTCGAAGGATTCATAGGAATATCTTGACACGTGAACCGCTGCGTTATCCTGCTGAAATATAAATTCGTTTTCTCCAACTACGTCTCCTAAAAATTGTATTAACACCCCATCGAGCATGTCTATGTATTTTTCTGAATTCATCTTGCGGGAAACGAAACAAAGTTTCAGTTTCCCAAATGATGGAAAAGTTTCCCAAATCATAATACTATCGCCATGAAAATTTCGGCTTATAGAATCATTCTTTTGACGCAGATCATGCCAATCTGATGAGCACCCGTCTGGACCGTCCAAATTAAACTTCTTTTCACCGGAAAAATGACTTTATGCCATTCGTCGGTCCAGTGCATGTGATTTTTTGCGAATTGTAAACCGAGTAGCCTTATGATGTTGTTTTAACATTGGCTTTCTCATCGGTTTTCTGAAAACAACATTCGGTGCATTGTCAAAATTTGTTGCACACGTCCGGACGTTATTGGTATTAGTAATTGTAACGTGCAACCAATTTTTTTTTGTCGCTTCAATTATATTATTTTTTTCTCGTTTTATGACTTTTGTATTTCCTTTTGTAGCACGTTTCTTGCCGTAATCTTCACCACGTTTCAAAAAATTTCGTAATACGGACACGGAACGTTTAATTTCTTTGGCAATCTTTCGATTCGATTCCCCCCTTTTTTAAAAGAAGATATTGCTTTTTTAGTTTCATTTAAATATTTTCCTTTTGCCATTCTATTTTGTTACATAAAATCAAAAATATGACTTAATCAGGAACACGGGAGAACAATACCTTTATAATCACTCTTTATATCACCCACTTTCCTCTTTATTGTTTCTCTCAATATCTGGGGAAGGAAGAACCGCGTTTAAACACGTTTCAACACGCATGTAAATACGAAAAATTTCGAAGCATAGATGTCGAAAGTGAATTTGATCACCTGTCCTTTTCTTCTAAATAAGCATGAGAATTTGTATTATTTTGAAGTGCGTTTAAACGAGTTTCGCTCACTGTATGACTATCTCTATCTTCCTGTCCTGTATTTGAGGTAGTTCGAAACTGTGAGACCATGTAATCCGTCAAATTGGAGAGAAGCCTCAATCCTTGCGAGAAGAATTAGGAAGAAAATCTATGTCACTTTCTTTCTCTTTCTCTTACTTTCCAGTTTGCTCTTTTTCTCTCCGGTATCCCGGTACCGGAGCACCACCGAATGTTGCGAATACCGACAGCGCTTCGAAGCGAGATCCTTCTGTCAATGAAATTTATTGACCCATAACTTTGCGCGGATTTTTACGCGAGAGTGGAACGCAATTTATTTTCGACGAAAAGAAAGTTTATTTTGCAATATTAGGTTCGTCAGCATGGAATTGCCGAGGTTGAATCAAAATTTATGTATTTCCAACTCTCATTTAGTTCTGTCAATGTAATCTACAGACTTTTTCTATAAAACTGGTATTGATAATAACGTTGAAAAATTTTTTCCACGAACTTGAAGATTGAACCTTTCCATTACAACAACCCCCTTGATTCAACCCCCACAAGTTCATGTACGATTTTTTGTACTCGTTTCACTATATAGAACGTGTTCCTCATTTCTGTTCCATAAAACTGTCAAAAGAAATCGTGCATCAAATTTTATGATGTCACTGTAAAGACGAAGCTCCAATCTTAAAATCCAAAGTGGATTTAGCTGGGAAAAAAATTGTCCAATATTTTCAGACACGTTTCAATCTACAGCATCTAGTTACCCATTTCTACCAATTTTTTAAAATCCGTTACTAGTTACGGAAAATATATTTCGGAGAAGTGAGAAGAATCGGAACAATCGGGAAATCGTAACGGGAAAAAGTGGGACAATTTCCGAGATCCGTCAAGTTCGAGAGCACTCCGCATCGTTTCGCGATCTATCGATCAGCGGTACGGGTGTCCGGAATTTTTTCATCGCGATTTCGGACCGGATAGAAACGGTTTTCGAGCGGGTAAAACAGAAAGAGTGGGAAGCGGTAACATGGTTTGCGAGGCTTCAGATGGGAATTATTGGATTTTAATACACCTTTTATGGTTTGCACGGGGCGTCAGTGTTACGACAAATAACAGGTCCAATTGAATTTGTAATCCCGTTTGGGAGGGCGAGCTGTCGGCGGAGAATCGAAAAATTCGACCGAAACAGAATTACGTTGACAGCATCGTTTTGCGTTATCGATTTAGCGTTGCGCTACGTACGCTGCCTCGTGCGAAATGCGATTTCGCCGGATGCGCTGTGCAGAAACGGACCGGGCATTTATTTGCCATAATAAATGGAAGTCGTTCCCGGCGATGTTTACATTTAAAAATGCCTTTCGACTAATTTTTAGAGTGCCGGGTATCAACCCGGAACGAGCCCAATGCTGAATTAACGAGCTCGCTTCTTTTCAGTATTCATGAACGGTCCGGGACAGGGGATTGTTAAATACTTCCTGCCTGGGACCGGTTGCCATCGCTCAATTGTCCCGATTAATTAACTAATAAGCGGTGCCGTTGACGAAATCGGTGACGTAATTGCGGGGCATTACAAATTAATTTTTATTTCCCTTGTAATATATTTGGACTTGTTTATACAAATGGGCAATTACAACGAGTTTTCTCAATGTCTACATAATGCCGACGTCGGAGTTTTAATTATTATTGTAGGGACATTTACAAATATTTTCTACATGAATGTATAATATTAATATTTCCTATAGACTCAAATTAGATAGCTGTGGGATCAACAAAACACTGGATTGATATTCATAATAGGACAATTGAGGAGGACATTCAATATCTAACATTCGTCATAATTAAACAAACTATTCTTCATTTACAAATATTTCCTGCGTGGATATATAATATTATAATAATATTTCCTATAGTTACAAATTAGGTAGATGTGGGATCAACAAAACACTGGATTGATATTCATAATAGGACAATTGAGGAAGAACTTTAATACCTAACATTCGTCACAATTAAACAAAATATTCTTCTATCGAGAATACTTAATTTTTACTTTCCTGTGCTGTCATTTTCTTTAATCACTTTCAGACATCGCTGTTTTAGCTTAAAACGTGTTATTCACCTTCTATTAGCTTCATAATGTATTATATTCTTAAATAATACAGTTACAAAATATGCCTACAGGATATAATAACAGAGAAATGTTCCACTCCACGAGAGATTACATTTTAGATACACCTTCAGTATAAATATTCCGATTCCGAGCACCGTGGAGATGAAAAATAAATGGTAAAGGGAATATTATTTCCCGTATGAGAACGTCCAATTCACGTTGTAGTTTTTATTCCACTTTGATCAAACAAAGATGACAGGTGTTTGCGAACATTTCACATAAATTTAAAAATATTGAATCGCATTCGAAAAAACAAGACAGAGTATAAACAGACATGCATCAGTACAAAGCATTCGATTTTCCACTCTACTGTAAATAGTTGAAAAATTACATGTAACGTGGATACAGGTCAAGTTATTGGCATCGTTATTGGTTTTCGCATTATTTTTCACGAAGATTTCCCCAAGAGCTAACCGTTCGTCAAACTTCAGAAAATATCACTTCAATGTCTATCCTAACAGAAAATTCACTGTCACGCTTCATTGAGCACACCTTACACGTTACGTTGCACACATACCCGAAATCGACTATCTGCAGTACTTCGGGCTATACCGCAAAAATAGCACAGAAGCTGCAACGAACAGATCCGCATGTTTTGACTTTAAATAGATCCTGTGCTTTCTTAACCCTTCTTCGGATTTCTAACTCTAGTAGTATAGATCGTCCGTGTAATGTTTTGCTAAGCCACGAATATTTTTAAGAATTAATTGAAATAACAATAGTTTCATGAACGTCGCATATCCTCTTCAGGGATAATTGAACAGAACAATCCTCAAAAATAAAAAATCTCTTCGCATAGTAAAATGGTTCATTAATCACACAATTATATTCAACGATCACTGTATAAATTTCCCTAAAAAATAAACATCATAAGATAATGCCCAAGAATAAAGAATCCAATAAAATACTATAACTCAAAGTGTCTCGTTAATTCCATAACTATACAACTTATAATTGTTGTTCACCTCTAATATAAGTATCAATAAATAAATTTCAGGGAACCTAAAAATAAATGTAACAAAACAGGATCTAAAAATAAGAGAACATAACTCTGAAATGCCTAAAAATAAATATGGTAAAATAATATCCATAACTAGAAGAGGGGCAATAAAGTGCTATAAACTCTTCACACAGCTTAATTCCACTAATAAATAGTCAATAAATAATATCTAAATGTCCGAAAATTAAATGTACCAAGATAACAAAAATAAAACGGATGTAAAATAAATTCGCACCCAAAGAACGTAAAGTTAACAAAATACGTGCCGTAGGAAAGTCTCCTCCAGCTGCTGAAAAATCACCTAGATGTACCAAAGCTTGGATTCTCTTTAGGGCGGCCTCTTGGAAAGAGACGCAAATAAATGGGGACATGGAAAACCCAACTGTAAATTAGGGCATCTTCACGAACCCGGAATATCTATAGACATCGTGCACAAATCTAGCTTGCACTCTCTGATACGCTCCATTACACAAGAGACCTTTTATATTAACGGACATTTCCATAAAATAATCAGATCGTGCCAACTATTCGTTTCAGAGTTGTTAATTTAATGGCATTTAATTGCATGACGTTGCTTTTAGTGAAAATAGATAAATTAATTGATAAACTCGTTCCTATCGAATCTTAATCAGTGCAATGCAATTATGACGTTTATAAACGCAACGTTTGATAGAAATAGTTAAAAATTAATTGTTTCACTCTCGTTCATATCGAATCTCACTGAATGCAGTGCAATTATGATATTTATGAATGTAAAGTTTAATAAAAATAGTTCAATTAAATGATTGACTCATTCATATCGAATCTCAATGAATGCACATATGCAATTATTACATATGCAATTAATTATGGCTTTTAAGAACGTCAAGCTGTTTTTAATCAAAATAATTAAATTAATTAACAGACTCATTGATATTGTGAAACTGAGTGAAACTGAACGAATGCACTTGTGCAATTTGTGCAAGTAAATACGAGCCTGTTATATTGATTGCTTGGTACTCCAAGTGCCAACTCGCGAAAAACGAGCCCATAAATCTAAGTCATTGAGTAGCGAGAGATCTCATGATACGTTAATTGCCGTTGCGAATGAGACTGTGGTTAGTAGAAAATCATTAATGACTCCATCAACTCTGAGGTCTTCGAAAATTTAAAGTATGTGATAGTTCTTTCTCGAAATTGATCTTCACCGATGCAAAAATATAGCATACTAATTAAGACATTGAAGCAAAATTTAATTTTCTTCATCAATGGTTCCAGTAAATTCAGAATAAAATGAAGCTGTATGAAGTTTGATTAAAAGTTGCGTTTAATTAACTTTTCGAAGATTTCTACACGCTGCGAAAACAGAGAGACGTCAATTTTCAATTAAAAACGCCAGTACCGGTTAATGTGCAATATAGTGTGGATAATTATATCAATGTATGCTAAATGAAATAATGTAGACGTCGCTTCTTGTATAATTACCACTTCATTTTAATAAAAATAAGAAGAATGTACTTATTATGATTTGCAAAGGTTTTAATTGAAAAATTTGGAATCCGTAAAATTGACTTAGCACTAGTGTTAGTAATTTCCCGCAAGAGCAGTTTCAAAGTTTGAACGTTTGCAGATTTTGTATATTTGAAACAGACGACCATAATCAACATTTTCCAGCTAGCAAGCAGTTCCCATTATTAAGATACGTCTGGGTATAATGGCAAAGCTGTGTCCCTTTGTCAAAATAGACTATGTATCAGAGCACAAAGCAAGTTTAGAGTCTAAGTTCTGACCAATTAAAATCTTCCATCAGATTGCCATTGATCAACGACACGAACCGAAGACAATTCTATAGCATGCCAGGACGCGACACACAACAGTATCAATTTAACTACCCGATAAAGCTGCTGTTAGAGGTAGACTGTAAGTAGCTTCGAAACTGCCTAGATAGTTACCAATACCTCAAAAAAGCAATATCTTTAGTCAATTCCTAAATTTCTATAAATTGAGTACATTGGAAATATAGTTAATTAATTATTAATTCTTATGACTGTTACAATGTGTAAGCATGGTTCATCTTTCTGACCAATAAACTCTGTCGTCATCTATTTTGTTAACGAACAATAAGATGAATGACAAAACATGAATAATATTAACGTGCATTTGTGTGAATGATGAGACCAAATTCTTATACTAAAAATATCAAAATAATATATTAGGAATTATTTCTCGAAAAAATTCTCGACTTTCTGCTTAAACACGTAATTTAGAATTACACAATTGTTTTTGTAGGAAATCCTCCGCTGCAAAATCTTAAAAACTCAACGAAGATTCGGTTAATAATGATTTAATCTAGTAAATGAACGAAAGAGTTTTTTCGATGAAGAAGTTCTTTTTAATTCGCGAGAATCTGAAATAGTGAAATTTGCATACCGAAATGTAGTATAAATAATTCATAAAATATTATTCTTTTCGATTGATCCACGAACATCGATTTTCTGACCGATACATCGCAGATTAAAAATTGAATTCTGAAGTTACGAAATATAATACTCGAGTCTCGTGCTGCAAACTGAGATCAGAAGAGTTCAAAGGGCTCGTGAAATCGTAACCCGAAGAATTTCGCGATTACCCGCCGGCAGCCTCGAGAAAATATCCGCGTCATGTTGGCGAACGTGCCTCGCGAAACTTGCCTATCAAATTTACAAGCGATCGAAGGTTTTAGGACCGTGTATCGCGAGCACTCTTTGATGCGAATTTAAACGGAAAGCATTACGTGCAATCGAAAGGATGCGTCGTAAAGAAAACTCATTTACGACGGTGCAGTATTTACGAGCCAATTTATGATTCGCGTCACGGCCCTTTCCGAGACGTTTATCAATTTGTTATTTAACGGTGGGTTCTCGACATGCTGCAGCGGTATTCAAAACTTTCGAGACGCAGTCCTGAGTGCGGTGCTCGCAATATTTAGGATGTTGCAGCAAAAACGGGAAGGTTCATAGATTCAATGCGGTATCATCGTTATTATCAAAATCAGTTAAATTAAAATGTTACGTACGAAGCTGTATTAGTCTGCTCTACACACAAAAATTTCACTAAAATGCATCTAAAACGTATTCTCTGATTATTCAGAATCTTCGTATTAATCTGATTCATAGATGAAAATTTAAATGAATACATGTTAATCGTTTGGAACATAATCCAAACACCTGCATTATAAATCTGCATTAACCTGCTTTTTACATAAAAATTTTAATAAATGTATTAAAACCATAAAAATTCGTCCATCTTGAATGTAATTGGACCATACAAAAATACTATAAAAATAATATGCGTTTCAACCATGTAAAATAAATGTCAATCATCTGAAAAGAAATTAAATTAAAAATAAAAACCTAGCAGACGTGAAAATGATTGCAAGTGAGGTAACAGAGTTTCGCAAAAATGGCGCACAATTTAACGCACGTTGGAAAGATTAATAAACTTAATGCAGCTTACTTTCATGGTTATAGTCACTTAATCTGAAAGTTAGTTTTATGAAAGTTCGTAAAAATGCACAAACCATCCCGCCAGTCTTTATAACGCTATTTATAATATTGATCGGGCGAGGAAACAATTTTATGCTCACCGACGAATTGCTTTTAACAACGCACTCTCGATTCCAGAGTACGTAAACTATAATAGCGTACAACAGGAAAGACAGTGTGTCCGTTAATTGATGGATCAAATCTAATCCCCAGCCGAAATAACTGTTCATCAAAACGGACACCTGTTACCAACAGTGACACCTGATAGTGCGATGCAGCTTTCATTATTTGGACATTTATTACTCATTCGATCTACAATATTTGTGTTCGAAAACTGAGTTAACTATTTCTTGTTGGATGGATACAAACATGTTTGAGTTAAACAGAACTTTCGAGAAGTTGTGTCGATTAATCTGATGACGATATTCTCGAAAAATTATCGATATTTACTTCGCGATAATTTCGTGAAAACAAGTAGTACAACCATAAGCTTGAGCTCATCTTAAACCTTAAAGCCCTTACTTTTGCAGGGCAGTGTTTATTTCCCTCTGAGATATTTTTACACGATGAAACAAATTGGGAACTGAAGACCCATTTTTCCAAAAAAATGCTGCGAATTCGAACGTCTCCAAAAATTTTCAACAATTTTTCACCCAAATGAAACTACCACAGATTTGAAGATGGAAGTACAATTTTTTTTCACTTTTAGAACTTTTACAACTTGACTTATTAATTTTTTACAATATATTCTTAAAGGTACTTCTTGTATTTAGGTATCCATTAAGTGCAATTGCCAAAAATTGAATACATAAATGCCTATCTTTGAATAATCGAAAACGAAACGATCTTCCGGGCCTAGCCAATAGATTTTTACTTTAGTCGTCATTGTCAAGGGAAACGAGGGTACGTGAAGTCGTTCGGATCCAACATGGAGTGTTCTGATTGGGCCGGAAACCCTTCAAGCATTTAGGTTATCAAATCAATTCACGTGGCTAATAAGATCACAGGTTTCGAAGTGTCTGCGGAGCGTGCTGTCTCGATTCCGATTCTCCTGGCGCAAGCCGAGCTGTTTAAATTCGTGTGCGTGTGGCCCTGTATGTACAAGGAACCGGGTAATGCGTTGCATTACCGATCCGCGACATGAGCTTGCGTTTGCTTTGAATAATTACTCCGGGATCGGCGTGTTTCCCAGATACGTGTTCCGCCCTGAGCACGGGTCTACACAACTCCCTTAAGTAAACGCTGATACCCGTCCGAATACGCATGTCAAATGTGCAAACGGTACCTTAGTGTTGTTTGCGTGTGCATCTGCCACGCCAATAACTCAATGCACGAGTCACCAATTTGCTAGGCTTATCCGCGGATTTAATCGGGTAATAGAACTTCCGTGTCCCATTACCACTTTTGCACACGTATCGCTGTCTACTCCTGGATCATCGTTTATCTGCCTTCGAGTGTCTGTCGTTTGAATTATCGATTATCGATGCGTTCGGCTTACACGGGGTATCGAAGACCGTTCATTATCTGGACTAATTGTAAAAGGACGATACACGTGATCGAGACGACGCGATCTTGTCGTTCATTCTTTGATATATTCGACATGCAAGCGTTTCCGGGGGTTAAGTGATTCATAGTTACCAACGTCGTTGTGAACGGTATACGAATTGTTAGGAGTAATTTAGGAGCTCGAATATAGTCGCCAACGAATTACTAGATTGCGAATTTTATGCAATTTATGACAAAAATCGTGAGAGCACATTTGAAGAATACAAAAACACAATATCTCTAACTCGATAAAATTATTAAGAGAAGAAATAGAAGTATACCATACATGTAGCTCCTGCATTCTGAAATTAATGTACCCAATTTTTTTAAAAATATACCGATACTATATTTCCCATTCTACTATTTCTACCTTCATTAAAGACATGTATATCATTAATCTCGCACTTCATTTGTGTCGTGTGATTTCCATTTGAGCACGTCAAATACAGAGTACCGAACTTATTAAGACGGAAGTGATTTTACTATAGCAAGTGGTGGAGTTAGAGCACCTAAATGCAGAAACTGTCGTGTGCGTACGATGCCGGAAATTACGACCACTGCGTCTCGTGCCGAGTTCCAGCGAGGAATCGGGTATTTCACTCCTGAGAAAATTCATTAAGCAGTAAAGAATCATTAATTTCAAACCTTATACACACATAATCAAATGAAAATCAATTGAGAAATCATTTGGAAACAATTCGTTCAATTCCACACAGGATAAAGTTACCCTTCCAAAAAAGCACTTCTTATCCTCCCTTGAAATCAAATTTCCCTAAGCCCGAAAGTGAGCTCTCTTTCAGTTTTATAGTCACCATATCCAATAAAAGGATGAGTGACACGCATCGCACACGTGCCTACCACAGGCTACAGAAAATGCGAAAGAAAAAATCGATTTTTCCAAACATCTAGCCCACTACCTGCTTAAGTTCGATATACGGAGGTCGCCATTGAAGCACGCGGATTATGAGTATCCGTATTCAAGGCAGCACTTCGCGCGCAGCATGCTGTCGCGGGTCCATAAAACTGTCAGGCGAAGCTGCATCGTGACAAGCATTATCGAATCACGTACGAAGATACGAGGTCTCCAAGTGGTCGTGGCAAAAACAACTGGATCCGGCAGTCCGATAACGAGCAGTTATCACGCTGTCATATACTCGCGCGAGTCTCCCGTAAACAAGAGAAACCAAGGTTCACGCGATCACGCATAAATTATAACTAGACTGCGGATCTTTATGCATTTATAGCAAGATTGAGTAGACGAGATTCAAAATTGTTCGAAAATTTAGAAAATTGAAAATGCCAACATATGATTTCTCCTCTATTAAAATCATTAAGGGAAAAAATAACATTCATTTCGGTTTCTATTTCTTGCAATCTATTTGATGCAGACAATTTTTATTTTGCATAAAGATCCGCAGACTAATTATTACGTTTACAATAAAAATTTTTACATTAAAATTTTCAGTTTCAAATTGAGATGCGTTCAAATTTATTAACATTTAGCCAATCAATTTTCTTTTATGGAGCACTGATATTTGCAAATCTCACATACACTTTTAGCAACTCTGTAAGCAATGTTATCCATCATATGGATAAAAACTTTTTTTTTCGAACAGCGGCCGGATCTATTGAACCATTTAATTGATCAATTTCTGACCATTAAATTGAATGAATAAAATGTTGCAGTAGGAACAATAGATCGACCTGTCAGAAATGCCAACAATGTAACATGTTTAAAAAATTTATAAATAAAACTGTGAACGATTAAACAACGTCAATTTTATATTGGAGTATATATATTTTCCTTTATTCTAGTATATTCCAGTATATCCAGCGGTGTCAATTAGTATACCAAAGAACACACAATTTCTTCAAAAAAAGGAAATAAAGTTATCCTCCACCTGAAAGGACTGATAACACTAAAATATGTCCTGCACACCAAGTAACAATTTCACGAGCACACGAATAAACACAGTTGTAAATCGCATGGACACGTCAATGTTAATTCGTACCAGAGATTTGCAACCTCTGCGGAACAGTTTCGCGCGATTCTCGTGGCAGCGCGCGAGGAGAAAGCGAGAGATAAAGAGAAAGGGAAGAGAAAGGGTCGAAAAAGAAAGGGGCAGAGCACAAACGAAGTAGCGAGAGCGTAGCGCGCATTTTAGCGATTGTTATCGTCCGTCCGTCTGAATTCGCGACGATGCTCGTTTCGCGGAAACTTCCCTGTGTAAACAGCGGCATCCGTGCAAGCGCGGTAACGATCCTTTCCCGTCGATGTCCTGGAAAACAGGACCTCCGCAAAACCGTCGACTCGGCAAACACACAGGACGATATCGGGAGCCGCGCGAAGACCCGAGCAACTTGTCAAAAGAATGTATGTCGAACACGCACAAACGCAGGTTGCTCGTGGGAGTTACTAAAATTTTTGTCTCGCGCATATGTGCTCGCATGATCGAGCCTTCCGATTCCCGTTCAAGGTCTGCGCAAAACTCGCGGAGGATCTAGAGAAATGGATAGCTTGATCGCTTCGTGTTCGAGCTCTCCGTGTTTTCTTTGCTCGGAAATATAAGTAGCGCCGCGCGGTATTCTTTTCGAAGAGAGACAGAATTTCCTGCGGAATCATACCAAGCGAAAATAGCATTATGCTTTGCAGTTGTTTGAGGAGCGATGTTGTCCGCCGCGGTCTTTGTTGCTGCGCTCGAGACGCCGGCTGGAGACCTTTATGCAAATTCGAGTTCGCTTGGATCAATTGGCGAAAACGGAAGTCGTGCGGTAGCTTGATATTTTTCTACCTGTTCTGGCCACGTCGAGAAGAATGTTAGGTATGTGTGCAATTTGTTGCAATATCCTTTCATCTGAAATTTTTCCCGGTGCAGCTCCTGTAAGCCTGGAAAGATTTATGCGTCCGCCTTTCGTCGAATTGTTGCGAATGCACTGCAGATCTTTATGCAAAATAAAAACGGAAGTCATTCGAATTTATATTTATTATAAATAATACACATGTGATCTTGAACTTCTCGAATGTTTAACCATATCGATCATAAATGCTTAACATTTGCAGACTACTAATAAATCGATTTAAACAGTGCACTGATTAGACTGCGGATCTTTATGCATTTATGGCTTCTGAATATTTTCAGAAAACGCTGGAGTATAAAATTTGACAGAATTTAATACGAGTTTTACTTATTCCTACCACTGAAAATAAGATTTCATTTGATTCCACTTTCTTAAAATTCTTCTACAACAATTGCAATTTGCATAAACATCCGCAGTCTATACCGATAATAGCTGAAACATGAAATACTTGCAAAGTATAATTTCAAAACATCCAAAGAAATATTGAAATTATGATATTTAATGTTAATTCATTGCTGAATACTAAGTTGATATTCTACTTGCCCAGCCGTAAATCAGATCTATTGTACTTGTTCAACCGTACGTTATCCCTACTCCAACTTGTCTGTCGGTAAGCTGACCGTATTCTGCATGTCTGACTACATATCGACCCATTCCGCTTGACTGTCAATTTCAGGCTAGTGTATTACTTATCTAACCGTTAATCGCATCTACGCCATTTGTCTGATTGCAGGTCACACCTATTCTACTTGTCTGGTCATATGCAGCCCATATTCTGCATGTCTGACTAGATTATCGACCTCGTTCCATTTAATCGGTCATGTAACGTACTCGTACTACTTGTCTAGCTGTTGATCGTTATTATACCACCTGTCTGTTTACTAATCGTACGAATCTTGCTTGTTTACTCACACACTGACCTTATTCTATTTTTTTTTATCACAAGCAATCCTTATTCCGCTTGTCTGACCATATGCTCGCACTACTTCACTTACAATAAAGAGCAAAGTGTGTCAATAATAAATTAAACCAAATGGTTTCAGTTTATCAGATGATGTGTAAAGAATTTTTGAAAAAATTGCAACTGGCTTTCATAGTTTGCAAACATTTAATAAATGTGTTCTATAGACTAAAATTCCATACATACTGAAAATTTCATCGATATTGGTTTATGAACGATTAAAAGTATTGCAACTCGTAAACTAATTAGCCAATATCGATGAAATATTCAGCATGTCTATTTCAATGCAGCCCCGATAAAAAAGTTGTTAAAATCGTATCAATACTCTACTTATTTGATCTACCGGATTTGCCTAGTCACAGACTGGCCTCATTCTACTTGATCGATCAGAGACCATGCTTATTCTACTAGTCTGACAATATGCCAGGCTCGTTTCATTTGTTTGACCATGCGTCAGTCATAGGTAACTTGTACGATCATAAATAAGTTCTACGCTACTTATTTGATCCACCTCTTCTACTTGTCTAGTCATAGTCCATTGTACTACTTGTCTGACTATAATCTTATTCCACTTGCCTATGTATAACTCGTATTAACGTATTCAATGGAGTTAAAATTGACGATTTAAAAACCGATTTAAAAGAACCCATCGACAATCTGAAAAATTTATTAGCGTACACGCTCGTATACTCCCGCAGCGACTGGAGAGTGAACTATTATTCACATTTTAAATATTGAAACAACGAAAAACAACTGAATTTTGGCGGTCCGAACTAACTCGACCTTCGCGCACCCTACATATTTCAGGCTCGCATCAATTTTGGTCGTAACACTCTCGCACACCATCAGCCGGAGAACCGTAAAACGCTGGTGTTTAGCCGAAAAAAGGGATATCGAATAACGGCGAAATGGACTTCTCGATCCTCTTGGAAATTTAAGAGTCACTCGGCAAGGAGAAAATATAAAAGTCAGTCGATACCCACGCAAAATCGCGCGAGCAGAAAGCATTTTTTCCCCCTGCGCGAGGGACGCAAGAGAAAGGATTGTAAAAACGAGAATAAGCGAGAGAAAGAGAATGGCCACGGTCCTTTCGACGTATGACATATTTCTCTGGACGCCGGCACGTTTCGTGGCTAATGCCCCATGCGTCGTTCCTCCAGTTTCGCCCATCGCGACTCGCAATTGGATTTTACGGTACATCAAGTGCGCAAGTTCTTTCTCGCGTTACACGATACACCCAGCCGGGGCGCACACGCATCCTGCATACTAGCCAGGCCAGCCGACTTCGGATCGAAAGACTTACGCGACTTTATAGGGTATCGCGATACACAATTTCATATTACCCTCTTACGGACTCCGGAATTTCACCTAGCCACCCCTCGCCTCTCTATCCACTCCTTCCCTCCCCCGAGCCCTTGGGAAAGTATAAACATGCATAAAACGTTGATGGGAGAAAAATACGAGGCGGCCCCTCGCGTTGTTACCGTTGATGTCTCCCTCTTTAGGATTTTCTGTGACGAGGCAACGAGATTTTTTTTTTTTTTGCTCCCGCACCCCGGCTTCAACTTGTAAAAATCTCGGCCGGGATCCGTAAAGAGCTACGGGAATTGAAGGCTGCGAATAAAAACGGACCGCCCCGTCGGCAATCGACGGGGAATATCGCTCGCAGACAAATTATTCCTGCAATAATACGCACCGAACAGCATTGGAAAATATTACGGCGGTTGAGTACTTCGTTTTTTATTGTTTTAATTTTTCTGCCAGGGATGAATTTCGGATATAGCCGATGTACAGATACGTAGAACATTGGCAGGATACCAGTTTCATTTTTCTCTGTTTTTGTTACTAGGATTTAGACAAGTTTATTTGAGCAGCGATATTTCTTTATGTTCTTTAATTATTCTTTCACGGATAAGGATTTTTTACATTATTTGGGTCACCTATTTCACTTATTTAGTTATTGTTTGCCCTTCTTCTACTTATTCGATTACACGAGTAGGTGGTTCCCCTTGTGCAGACTTGTTCCACTTGTCTGACCGTATATGCCATTCTCATTTCACTTGCCTAACAATACAGGGTGTCTCAGCCGAAGGAGGCCACCTAAATATCTCCTTTATTTTTAATGACACAAAAATGTTTATGGCATAATTTAAATGGTATCGAAGGAGGAATATCATAGAAGAACAATTTCTTTTGTCCGGCTATTTTCTCATAGTTTTTTCAAGGCCATCGTTATTTTTTTATCCGGAAAACTAATTTTTTTTATTCCATCTTATAGCGGCTGGAAAAATACATTTGAATATGCTTAAGCCATTAATAAGATGGAATAAAAAAAACAAGTTTTCCCGATAGAAAATAACGATGACCTTGAAGAAACTATTAAAAAATAACCGGACAAAAAAATTATAAATATTTTTTTGTGCCATTAAAAATAAAGGAGATATTTAGGTGGACTCCTTCAGCTGAGACACCCTTTATATCAGTCTTTTTCACTTGTTTATAAACAAATCATATTCTACTTCATCGAGCCACGTGTTCCACTTGTTTAATCGTACTGTCCTCATTTCACTTGTTCAATCATTAACTACAGAAAAAATATATTAATATTGCATTGGATTCACGAGGCATTTTGATAACACAGTAATTGGTCATAATTTCAATTAATTTGTATTATAATGTCACTCGTGAAAATATATTAAACTAGCGACGTATACAAAACAATGTATTATTCATTAACATAAATTGTCATGGGCAGAGCCACCACGACTATCCGAATACAGTTATTTATTTATTATTGCTTTAAACCGATTGGTTTATTTAGCAAGTACAATATTGTTACGTGGAGCTTACGTGAATTACGTGTTACATTGTTTTTAAATCCTTACGGAACATTGCTTGAGAAAATTATAAATTATTCATCAGACCTTTGCATTTACAATTTTCAAATTGCACTATCACCGTGAACTATAAATATACGAACAGGCGTTGATGTTTGATCATCGATTAATGAAATTCTACGCTTAATAGTGAAGCCGAGTTTTATATTTTCGCAGATGACTAATTGACTCTGCGTGCCGTGAATTATAAACGCGATACTGCCAAACAATGTGATTAATCTTTCGTATTTTATTATTCACATTTTGGATCATTAATAATTCCTATACAAGCAGGTGATGTATTTAAATTGCATTAACGATACATATATATTTAGTGACACTCGGTTTTGTTCATTAATGTGTTTCGTGATGCAAAAGTAGAACCTCCTTTACATTTACAGTTTATTCATTCGCATCCTCAATTCTATTATAATTTTTAATTTATTCGTCGAAGGTGAGAAGTGGTAAAATATTCTTGAAAGTCAGGGAAGATAAAATAAAGTATTCTCGAAAGTTAAACGATATAAAATATTCCTAATGTATGTCTATTTGGAAAATTAAAGTAAATTAAATTTAGGAAATTCAAACGCGATTGTTCGTAGCAGTATCGTACTGAAAGTGGTACTCCGAAGTAATTTCAGAGTTAATTTATACATTGGCACGAAGGATTAAGGTTATTATTATTAGTTGAGAATGCTTTGCAAAATCGAATTATTTTGTGCTAAAGTAATTTCGCCGTAATATTACATGGGACAGCACAATTATAACATTAAAATCAAACAGGTAGAGTTTAATTAATTTTGGAGGAGTAATGCGGAAACTATTTTCGATGAATTAATTCAAACGCTTCATCAATTAATAATGTTCAGATGTGTGCACAGAATTAGTTTGTGTGTACCTTGAACGCTGAAAGAAGCCTTTGTACACTGCGTCATTGAATGCTGTATCTATGATACCACAGATTGCATTCATCAGTACCATAATCTTCTAAAAACACCACGATTTTTATAAACCAGTTTTACCAGATTCTCCGTATATACTAATAAAATGTGCAAGTACTAATATCATTAACATCACATACTTTCATACGTTTTCTATAAATTTATAAACTATGTATACTCTCCAATCCACACATAATCTAAAGTAATACGCTTATTAGATAAATAATATATCCTGTAATCTAAAATGTAAACGGTGGACCACATAATTATTATACAAACTATAAATTTAACTACAAGCTCCAGAATAAGCCCTGGTATTATGAACTAATCTGCAATCAAACCATTTTGTACTAAAAATACATTTTCAATTTATCCCTTCATCAGAATATACGAAAAGTAAACATGCCTACATTAATATTATGGCAACAAAATTGCAAGTAACATGGCCCTCCAATTCTATTTGAATTATTTTTCATTCAGTCTTTTATCGGAACCTTAGTTAAATATTCTCAACCTAGTTTTATTCTAATTCTTGTTAATAATCAACAAAGTTTTCAGAGTACGTTTGAGTTACATTGAGTTTCGAGTGACTTAATTGAGACAGGAGGTTTTCACCGACAATGTTTGGAAGCCTTTTACCCGTCGAGAAGTTTTCACAAAGTTGACGACACACACGACAAAGAAGAGGTTTGCTATGTGCACACGTCACTCCACCGTGACAGCGCGAATGATGTGTAACTGGGAGACGATCGTTCTGTCGTCTGAACGTTCAAGCGTTATCTTCGGAATACGTCTATTTCGCTGTCGACACAAGAGACGAACACGGTTGCGTCGAGGGTTGACGCAGAGAGGGGTAGTTACAGGGTAAACAATGCGTGACCAAAAGGCGAGGAACGCTCGTAACACGTACTACTTCGGAGTAAGAGGCGCGCGTAAGGGTTGGACGACACTCGTGAACCTTATTTGATTCGGATACTTACACAGAGTGCCCCGCTTTTCCTAAGAGACCGAATTACGCTCGCAATTCTCAACAATGCAGCTACATCAAATGCTTATACAATTCCTTAAACTGAAAATAAATTTTTGCGAAAATATCTCTCCTTCATCGACTTTGTCAGATTGAATAAATATTGCCACTTTACAAAAAGATATTGAAGCACTTGCAGAGAGATGAAAAATGATCGACTAACTAATGTGTACTAAATATTAAACAAGATAAAATTCTTTTAAATAAGTAAGACTGTTTATAAAAGCTTAAATTGCGATTTTTAATTTACACAGAAATTGAAAATTTCCGAGTATTTATGCAATATCCAAAATAGAAGAAAGATTTTGAGAAAAAAGACAAATGCAGAAAGACTTTGTGGTATAGTCAACTTAATTTGTATCAATATTGAAAGTAACAAAAGGTTTACATTAAAAGTTCGCACGTCGAGTATAAACTTTGAATTTAAATAATTTTTATGATATTTATAATCCTTTGTATATATTAAAATCAATGTTCGACGTTATATTCATTAAAACCAATGTATGTAAATGTTTCAGGAAAGGCGTAAAATGAAACGCCACGTTACTCGTAAGTTATGCTAAATGAATTGGCCTTAGAATGCGATTTTGCAAGACTGCGACACATTCTCAAACGATGGTCTAGTCTTGTAAATTAAACTGCGTGATCTTACGCATTTTACATTCGTGTCGTAAAACATAGGACCGCGTTCGGAATACATTACCTCAAACATGCACGGAAATTTACTCCGCATAGTGTATGCATTTAAAATATACAGAAAGAGTAATGAAACTATACATGAACACTTACTGTTAGCTGTACGTAGAATTTTTATTACTGCTTCACTTTAACGACCCTCTCTGAACTATATTAATGATCCCTGTTAAAAATTTTCTACAAATTGCAGGGAAAGTGTAAAATTAGATGAACGTATATATTTTTCAGTCAAAGCATTAATTAAATACAAAAATGTCTCCTATGGTTACTAAATAAATTCAATTTTTATGACACAGATATTTATTACATTGCTCTGCTTGTTGCAACATTTTAGTAAAATGTGAAAATAAATTTAGTACTTTCAAACAGTTGTAGTATGGATGGTGTGAACAAAAGATCAGATTTCATTACTTGTGAATACATTTACTGATCAAATTAATATGTGCATACATTCGCTAGCAAATGTATACATACAAACACATACTTTCTATTCAAACATACATAGATTTAAATACTAATGATTCGCTCGCATGAATTTAATCAAAATCTTCAAATAATTCTACACAGTTAGAGAACAATACCACTGTGTCTACAGTCGTCACAAAAATCTACATATTTTGGGGAATTTTATGAACATTAATTCAGTTGTTATTTAAAATTCTTTACAGGAAAATAAACGTTCCTATCTCACTTACTTTAAATACAAACCATCTATATGTCTGGCTACAAACGTTCCTATTCCACTTTTCATTTAAAGTACAATAAAATCGTGGGAAAAAGTCGTAGATCAACTTCGGAGCGATCATTGTACAGAATAAATTACACGTTATAAAGCCACATTAAAATGAATTTGGAAAAAAAATTTTCAACTCTAGTCATTTAAATTTTGAAGAAAAACAGGCACATTCAGTTTAATAATTTAAAAATCCTTTAATTAGTTGGAATAACACAGATGGCGTGTGCACAAATTTTTATGACTAACTGTAGCGAGCAGAGACACCATGTAGAAAAGATGAACGATATTACAACAGCGTTGAGCATAAATAATTCACGCGTGTCCCACGGCCGAATTTTCGAACGCGGTCGTGTAATTTTACAGTTGAAATTTTCATAATTCTTTGAAAATGAATATTTATGTCTTGGCTGATACGGTCGACCATTCGCCAAGAATTCGCGGCAGCTATTGTTTCGGTGAAATTACACAGAAGTTAATGGCGGGCGTTCAATGTGTCGGGGATAAACCGGCGCATTCCCCGGGCCGAGGCTATGAGAAATGATATAAAGGGCTCAAATTATCAATTTAAGCCCCACGGTCCTCTCATTCCGCGGTGTTACATGTTGCACGTAGTTAAGCCCGTTTACCTAATGCACTAGCCATAGTACTTACGATACACGAAACCATGTTTATCTGCGCATACGCTTCCTCCCGACCTAAGGCGCGCCAATGCTCGAGTATACTACTGTAATATGCGCCCGTTCATGGAACCAGATAACAGATGACACCAGAAGCGTAGCACACTGGTTGCAGAGTTAGAGGATGAGGGAAATACGAGTCCCGTGTCTGCTTCGAGCTGCATGGAAGAACAGTGCTATAACAGCTGCGGGAAAAACTACGAACGTGCTCTTTACGCGAGCGTAAACTTTGAAACATTTACCAGGAATTAACCCCTTGCGGGAATAAAATCAAAATGATCGCTTCTAAAATGCCTGTGCTTTCTTATGTCTACACTCTGGATCTTTATGCGAAATAAAAAGTTTTTCAATACTAGAGGAGATAAATATTTTATATTTTTCACTAATAATTTTAACACGGTGGAAATCAACTCACTTTTGTCATGAATGCATAAAATCCGCAGTATAATTAAGACATACAAATAATAACAAACTGTGGTTAGACATTTGAGCCGTTTTTTTTAAGTGGTATAAGTCCACTTTTGGAAAAAATGAGTTGGTGGTCATTTTAGTAAGATATAGATTATCCTCTTTTTATATTTGTAATTATACGTTCAATGGGGCACGATTTCTTGATAAAGTAATCAAAAGAATTTTAGCTATAAAATGTTATAGCAAAAATATTTTTTTTGAAAGTGGAATAAGTGCATTTCTAATAATCATAGTTAAAACAACTTTCTAATTGCAATTATTATCGATTATTACGAGTTCAGTGTGGACTGCCCTTTAGCAGATATTATCTAGTGCCTTAAAAACAAGTGTTTCTTATAGTAATCGATTGCAGCGTTAGTATTATTTAAATATAATTGTTATCAAAGCAGAGAATCAAAGTTTCAGATAAACAATATTTCATACAGTTATTACAATGAGTTCACATACCTATCAAAAAGACGATAATATCTCAATTTGCTTTGATAGTGACGTAGGCAAGTAAGAGTAATAAATTTTTTCGCGGGAATATTGGAGTTTTTGAATAAGCCTAATGTCTATAAAAATATGGACTTAAATTTCCTCTTGTTTTTATTTCTTATAATGTTATTATTGAAAATGGTACAAGTCCATTTGGAGCTAAAAAATCGTTTATTTTCTTTAACAATTTTAATAATTATTATTGCATAATAAAATTTAACAGGTTTATAGTGTTAAAAACATCACCCGGATGATTAACATATGCCAATATTTTTAAATTAATTCAAACGCAAACCGTTAAATATCTCGATGCATGAAAAAATGGACTTATAGCACTTTAAAAAATAACGACTCAATTAAAGGGTTGAAATATTAAAGACAGGTATAGTACACATATAAAAAAATAATTTCAGTCACTGAAAAATTCAGCAAGGTTTTTTTCAATCTACCATTCTGAAATGAACAGATACGTGATAGAAAATATTGCATTTTTGATAAATTGCAGATCGACCAGCTCTCAAAAGCGGACGTTCATCAATCTTGCTGTTATTACGATTAACTAATGCACATACCTTAAAACTTGACTGGACTGTGCAAGCCTGCACTAACATACTTGAGGTTCGAGGAAATTCTAGTACCTGCTACCCCTCTGCGATGTAATAGCAGAGAGAGAGGGGGGGACTCGAGCAAAGTGTTCGGAACAGTTTAATTCGAGTGTTGCAGCTCCTAGCGCAGGTTACTGACGGTTCGCAATGATCGTTGCGCCTCAGGCTCACTGAAATGACCAGCAAATTAACATAAACCGAGATTCTTGGACAGCTGTGCATACTACGAGTCCTCTCTTTGAAATATTATTTATGGCTAACGAACCAATTCGCGAGTCTTGGCTGTTGCCATTCATGAAACTTCTGCTGGAAAATTCATCTGCATGATCATGCTCGTGTGCTCACTATTAGTAGCAAAGAACGTCGTCCAATTCGTGTGCACTGATGGTAGGATTTAGTACTTCGTAATTGCTTCCGTGTTTCAGGAATAGAAACAACCTGCAAAGTTGTGAATGTAAATCTATTTTATGATTAGATCATGATCAAATCTTTATGCACTTGCGTACAACTCTATAAAATTCACGAGGGGACGTTTATATTGCCAATGATTAAGTCTTTATTTTATTTGATTAAAAAAATGATTTCTGTTTGGAAAAAGAAAATTTCCATAGTTAAGATTATTATATATTATTTCTTAATAATTTAAAAATAATACAACAGCATGTTTTAATTGTTTGAATATATTATTTTATGAAATCCGCAGTGTGATCGTGGTCAATTTGAATAAATGAACGACGTGTAGTATTATGTTTCTTCCACATAAGCACGGTTTAATAAATGCAGTTAAAATTCCAGCACAGCAGCAGAAAGGGTAATTAATTGAGGGTAATTAATAGAGGTGATGGAAGCAAACATACTTTTGTACACTTGAATAAGGATATCAGAGCACAGTGGAAGGATAAAAAAGAATTCTCAAAGGTTGTTGAAGTTTCACAGTGCACGTGCACGTCCTAAAAAAGAAGATAAAGAACAAATAAAAAAGAAAGCTGGTGTATATAACGCGGAGTAAGAATATAATGTGATATGAAGAAGCTCGCAATATATATAGTGGGAAGAAGAAATGAGAGAAGTAACCCAAAAGCAATTTTTAAAAAGGGCAAATAAAGTGGACAGAAAGAAGCATGATAAAGTAGCATTGCTGCAAGTAGAAGTCAACAAGGAAAAGATGAAAGGATTTCTCAAGGATGGAACACGCTGCTTACAATCAACGCTGCACGACACACAGGTTTCAGCTTTCTCAGAAATTATGAATAGAATTCGAGTTCTAATACACGAATGTCACTGATATTATTTTGAAATATGTGAGTTTCCCCACTGCTATCTATAATGTAATCGTTTTTAACACTTGTGGATTGAACACAATAATTTAACGTGGAATTTAAATGAGAATATATATTTAAATGTATTAAGAACAGAATTAATATATAAATACTGTGATATATAAATGAAAATTGTCTCTCGCGACACGTGTTCTCGCGTATACTTGTCTCTCACTATTTATCTCTCTCACTCTCGCTCTCGTAAACATCAGCTCTCGCGGCGGCGGTTCTCTACAGACTCTCTCACTATTCACTCGTCATTCTCTCACCTTACACTCAGTCATCGACAATCACACAACATAGATCGTCTTCCACACGCATCCTCAAGCCTCATTCTCACCACACTCATTCTCATAAAACCATATCCACAATCTCCCCTCTTGGTTTTATTCACTCTCCAATATACAAGAAATGTTTTACAATATCATTCAATGTGGGTCCACTCAACGCTTTAGTCAAACAATCAGCCCACATTCGTTCTTTCGGAACATGTATCACTCTAATCAAAAAATCTCTCACACACTCCTTTACAAAATGACATTTTCTATTCATTATTTTCGTTCTAGCTTTATAACTACCTCCATTCGCTAATTTCACAGCATTCAAATTGTCACACTTTAACTCTTTACATACTTCATCGCACATCCCGATTTCTCTCAACATTTCATTCAACCAAATCACTTCCTTCACACCGTCCAGCATTGAATCCAACTCGCTTTCTGTCGTTGACAGAGCAACTGTCCCTTGTTTTTTGCTTTTCCAATGAATTAGATCATCGTTTCTATACAGAAGTAATCCACTGAACGCTTTTGCATCCCTTGTGCTGTCCCATGATGCATCCGTCTCGCATTTTATGCCCTTTCCTCCATTCATTCTTCCAAATTCCAATTTGTAGTCTATCGTTCCCTTCAGATACCTCAGAATGCGCTTCAGTGCACTATAGTGCATATTCTTCGGATTTTTACTAAATTGTGATAGACAACTAACACCATACGAGATATCAGGCCTTGTTCCAACACTCAGATACATTAATTTCCCAAGTAACTCTTGATAATCCTTTTGATTGCACGACTCACTCCCCTCATCGTCATCAAACTTCTGATTCACATCCATCGGGGTGTTCACTTTATCCCTTTTTCTTCGTAACCGGATCTCTCTTCATGTTAAAGATCCATTTACTCTTTATTACTCTTTTGTCCCTTGGTCGATTGACTATTTCCCATACATTGTGTTTATTCAGTGACGCCATTTCGTCGTTCATCGCATTTTTCCAATGCTCCCACTCTGACGATTGTCTTGCTTCTTTTTCCGTGCTCGGCATGTTATCATCAAAGCATTTCATTGCTCTATTTGCTTCGATTCTCGCTGATTTCCTCACATTTATTTCTTTGTACTCTCTTTCTCTCTCTTGCCTCTCTAAATGTTCTCTTACTTTTATTGCCTCTCTTGTCGTATTTCTTGGTCTTCCTACTTTCTTCGTTGTCGTTACTTGTTCACTCTCCTTCTCTCTCTCTTGTTCTATTTCATCGGATTGGATTTCTTCACTCTCTGCATCCAATCTTGCATCTTCATAGTCGCTATCTTCTCTTTCATCGTTTGTTCCTTCCTCACTCTCAATTGTCTCATTTTCTTCCGTGTTGCTCAATTCTTCATCTACAATTTCCTGTTCAATCTCCTCTTCTGTATCCAGTCCTATGACAGCCAGTTTGATTTCTCGGTTCCTCTCAATTTCACCTCTTCGTTTACAGTTTATCAAATCCGATCCATTCTTATCTTCAATGAACCTTACATCACACTCACAGATTACCCTATCCGTCTCAGGTATGTACACACGGTAAGTTTTATTTTCGTTATATCCCACAAATATACCTTTCATTACTTTTGACTCAAACTTTTTTACTTTTTCTCCCTTTTTCAGCGCATACGCCAGACATCCGAACCTTCTCATATGTTTTATGTTCGGCACTCTTTGATACCATTTTTCATACGGAGTTTTTCCATGTACTTGCGACTTTATTCTGTTCCGTATGTACGCCGCAGCGTTTGCCGCTTCTCCCCAGAATCTTAATTTCAGCTTTGAATCTGCTAGCATTGTTCTCACCATTTCAATAATCGTTCTATTACATCTTTCGGCGACACCATTGCATTGTGGTGTTCGCGGGGGACTCAGTTCATGTACAATGCCTTTATTTGTCAGCCATTTATTTAAATCTTTTCCTATAAACTCCCCACCGTTATCAGATCTGATTCTCTTGAGTTTCATTTCAGTTTGTTTTTCCATAGTAGTGATAAGTCTCTTCATTTCTTCTGCTGCTTCACATTTTTCCTTCAGCAATCTAACAAAAATCATCCTAGAGAAATCGTCTATAACGGTCATGATATAATTTTTCTTACCACACGTTGACGGTTTGATTGGACCTATCAAATCCGTGTGCCAGAGTTCCATAATTCTTTCTGTCCTTACTTTTTCCAGTCTTCTATGAGTTTTCTTGCACGCCTTCCCTTCTATGCACGGTTCACAGCTCGTCTTCTTCTCTTCGCTTATTCCATTGACTAGCTTCTCTCTTTTCATCTGTTCGATGACTTCCTTGTTTGCATGGCCCATTCTTTTGTGCCAAGTATCCTCTTGTGTTGAGGTCGTTGCAGCTCTCTCATTTGCTAAAAAAGTTCTCACATAATACGCGTTCTCGATTCTAACAGCAGACATTACCACCTCTCCGGGTTTCTTAAATACTACCGCTCCAAATTTATTAAATGTAACATTGAATCCATTATCAGTAATTTTTGCAACAGAAAGAAGATTTGAATTTAAATCAGGTACGCATAATACATTTTTTAATCTTATTCTTTTTTCACCGCCCGCTTGTTTCACACATACATCGCTGATACCCTTAGAAAACAATAATTTACCATTTCTGTCCGCAAGACTTATTTGTCTTTTTTCATCTACAATATTCTCACATATAAATTCGTTCTGAGTCATGTGACTCGTTGAACCAGAGTCTAATAACCATAATTGATATTTATCACTCTCATACTCACACGTTTTTCTCGCATTCCTCTCATATACATCACATAACCTATTTGTTGACGAAATTTCTTGAACGTTCATGGATGCTTCGTCTATTGCTCTCCTTGAACTGTCCTCTCGCTTGTTGTGTTGTTTCGCCCATCTGCCTGTAGTTCCCCTTTTGAAATGTCCTTCTCGTCCTCTGCTTGGTAACGATATGTTCCTTCTCTGCTCCGGGCACTCAGCAGCAATATGGTTGAATCCCTGGCAGTTGAAACAGCGTTGACTCTTGTAGCATTCTTTTGCCATGTGACCTCTCGTTCCGCACTTGTAGCAGCGGATTTCAACTTTCGTTCCTTCTCGCACCTTCTGAACTGTCTCACCACTATTAAATGGTCTTTCATCCATTTTTCTCGTTTCTCTTCTTTGTTCTTCCTTTTTTAAGGCGAATCTTATATCATTGATCGATATGTTCTTTTGTATTTCTAAGACCCGAACATTTTGATCATATTCAGAACGAAGTCCTCTGAAGATATACATTTTCAGTTCATAATCTTCAATGTTCTTTCCCAGCTCCCTACACTGGTTCACCAACGCCTCTGCTCGGTTTATGTACACATCAACGGATTCTAATTTTTTCATCTTTAGATTCGTTAGTTCGTTGAGTGACTTTGTCTTCAATTCTTCGCTTTCGGCGGCCATGTCTGATTTTATTCTCGCCCATAGTCTGTCTGCACTTTTCTCTCCACTATATTTCAATACGTGTGCTCTACTCATTGTATTGATCATTACCGTGCGCGCCGCGTAATTATCATCGTCCCATTCGTTCCACTCTTTCATCTTCTTCTCGTATTCTGCATCACCCACTGTCGGTTGTTGTTTAGATTTCACACCAATCACTCTTTTCCATAGTTTTTTGTAACGCAGAATACCTTCCACTTTTTCTTTCCACAGAAAATAGTTTTGATCGTCGAGTAGTTCGACGGTTGTTATTTTCCACGGATCCGTCATGGCTGCCAAAGAGCTCGCTTGCATTTTCTAGAAATTTTTCTGTTCTTTCTTCTCAGTAACCACGCACCTCTGCTACCATTTGTGGATTGAACACAATAATTTAACGTGGAATTTAAATGAGAATATATATTTAAATGTATTAAGAACAGAATTAATATATAAATACTGTGATATATAAATGAAAATTGTCTCTCGCGACACGTGTTCTCGCGTATACTTGTCTCTCACTATTTATCTCTCTCACTCTCGCTCTCGTAAACATCAGCTCTCGCGGCGGCGGTTCTCTACAGACTCTCTCACTATTCACTCGTCATTCTCTCACCTTACACTCAGTCATCGACAATCACACAACATAGATCGTCTTCCACACGCATCCTCAAGCCTCATTCTCACCACACTCATTCTCATAAAACCATATCCACAACACTAAAACTACCGAGTACTGAAAGCAATTAAAATGTTTTAGTGGATAAAAATCACAAGGCTCTATCTATTTAGATTTCGTGCAATTTTTATTGCAATATGTGCTTGGATAAAGAAATTTATTGAATCATTTTCCATGTAAGCAACGTCATAATTCCAATAACTATAACATTAAAAATATAAGACCAGTGGTAGGTTTAGTGTTAATACACGCACAAATTTTCCCGACATAATTTTGAAAGATGCGAGTTTCTCAGTGACGTTTATGATCTATTCATTAATCTTAGTATCTTATTTCATTAATCACGGCTGTTCAGACCTTTAAGAAGAGGAGACTGGAAAAAATGTAGAGGACACTCTTTTATTAAAAAATATAAAGGATCCAAAAAAGAGATTTAGGTACGAAAAAAAAAAATTAAAAGAGAAATGACGGTCAAGAAAAAAAATGTAGTGTCTCAAGTGACCTACAGGAAAGACCCAGAGAAGAAAGATTACCAAGAAAAAATTATATTCCATTCTCTTGTTAGTTGCCTGGTCATAATCACTGTTATTCTACTTGTCCGACCATAAACGTCTCTATTCTACTTTGCTCAACTACAGACCACATCTGGTACACTTGTTCGATTATAAATCATCTTTATTCTACTCGTCCAACCATAAGTCATCTCTATTTCACTTATCTGACCCCAAGCTGTTCTCATTTCACTTGTCAGAGCATTAATCGTCCCAACAGTTGTCAGGCCAAAAAGCATCACAATTGTACTTGCGTGACCATAAACTGTTCAATTAATTAATGAAGACAAATACGTTATCTTTAGCATTGTAGATGTATTTAATTTATAACGTATTTAATAGTACCTCAAAGTTAATAAGACACTTGCGCCAGAAAACCGAATGAATATTAGACAGAAGAATGAATAGTAAACGTAGTAAAATGAAAGGACTTAGTAACAGAATAAACTAGCGAAATCCTGTTACACGCAGAACCGACAAATTTTGAAATTCAATTTTCCCTGAAACGTACCTCCATTCAACGACAATTTTATTTCGCGTGTTCGACATTTTTTACATGTAAAATCAGTTTTCCCAGTTGCACCTCGTTGCACTCTGTTCGGACGAATGTCTGTCCTACGTATTGTACGTCGTACGTGACGCAGCTAAATATTATTTATTTCTATGAATTGGATGAATTGGAAAACGAAAATAAATCATAATTATTCAAGCAGAAATAAGTTCTTGTCGTTATTTTTATATTGTGTGATAGAATAGAATAATGAAATTATTCGACATAATTTCAATTCAAAATATTGTTTCAGCACTGTAACTTTTTCACATTGTTGCAGTATTACTTATGGAATATTAAACAGTCCTCTTATTTCAGCTTCAATCGAATAAGTTCGTGCAGGTAATAGCACTCGATGTAAAGGCTTCGAAAAGTGCTGTTTTATATGCTTTAAAATATTTAATTGAAAGGACATTACTGGCTAAAAGCTCGAAATCATAGACTGACTTACAATAAAATCATATATTACCCTCAGGACAGGAAACAATCAATCAAACGCGTGAACGTGGTGGCCGACTAAGTTACTTATAAACGCATTAAAAGTATAAAGTAATGCTACATGTACATATGTGGTGGGAAAGTGGAACAGGAACGTTGACTATATTATTTTCGCTGACATCGTTGGCTACATTGTATTTTTAACTTAATATTTTATTCAAGCATTCATCCGTTTCACCAAATGTCAAAGGAAGATTACTAAATATACGAAAAAATAATAAAAACGAAAATGTTCATTGATTCATTCGGATGGTTTCATTCACATTTTTAACCCTTTGTCGTCAATGTGGCTATTTCAAAATATTTGAAACAGTTCACCTAAAATAATATCAATAAAATTGTCAATGACTGGACTATAAAAAATAGAAGATTAAAAATGTCCTCTTCCAACAGGAATTATTATATCACAACTTGTTACTTTTTTATTAAAATTGACATTCAAAAATTGCTACTCAAAACTTTTCAAATAAATTCATTCGAATAGTTTCATTCACATTTTTAACCCTTTGTCGTCAATGTGGCTATTTGAAAATATTTGACACAGTTCACCTAAAATAATATTAATAAAATTGTCAATGACTGAACTATAAAAAATAGAAGCTTAAAAATTTTCTCTTACAAAAGGAATGATAAGATGACAACTTGTTACTTTTTTATTCAAATTGCCATTGCTATTCGAAATTTTTCTATATTAAAAAACAATATTTATAGTGCCTGTGACGTTTATACATACATTCAGAACTGAAAGGAGGGTTGCAATTGATATCAAGGTGAAAAGTGCCCTAATGCGTGACACAGAAAGAATTTCAAAAAATTTTAACCGTAATCTCCTTTCAGATATTTCCTCCATGGTGACCGGCACGACAAAGAACGGCACGGTGCATCATTGTTTCGAGGATCTCACGGTTCCGTGGCTTGGCGAGTCGTTTTATCGAAGAAAATCACGCTCGTTCCTCACGATTGATGCCAGCAATGCTTCTTCTCGAACATTGAAAGCCGAGAAACGTATAAAAGTCCAAACGTTATAGGAAGTCAATGACTACGTGGGTGACCAGCAAAATGAATCCGGATCTAAAGGATAAAACCGAGAAGGAAAATCTCTTTTCCTTTTCATTCCAAACTCCCTTTTAGTTAATATCGGTGCCCTATTTTATGCTTCGGTTTCATTCAGGCGAATCTACGTTGCGGTTATTTCTTCTTTTTTTTCGAAATGTAAAGAACCAGACATTACCACTGGCAGATAAAACCAAACATACGATAATAAAGTACATACATAATTATAAAAAAGTTTTTTGTTTTGAAGGGCGTACGAATACCTTTTACACCCACTGTACATAATAAATGAATTGCGGAATTCACGATAAAAATAAGTGCTTGCAATTTCAAAGAATTCAAGAGTAGTACAGTAATCGCTCCTTCGTTGTCCTGGATCGTGGGCACGATCGTTGTCCAGTGCCTACCCACTCCACTGCCTGTCAACGAGAGGATTAGGCCTGCGTGGATCTGGTCGCCAGATGTGTCCCGGGACTGTCTAGACCCGCGCAGAACGGAGAACAATAGGAAAGGAATATGGCAAGGAAATAAGGAGTTTTTTAAAGCCAGACAGTTGACTGCTTTTGACTGCGAATGCTTTTTTTCGTCATTTAACTAGCCGTTTCATTAAAGACGCAGTCATAAATCAAAAATATTGTCCGGGCACGGTCGTTGTCCGCTCAAACCCCCGGCCTTTGGACAACGAAGGAGCTTTTACTGTACTACGTTATTTTTAAGCTAATCAAATTTTTGATGGTACAAACAATAGCCAAGTGTGATAGCACTGTAAGTCATTGATTAATGAAATGGTGGCTATTGAGTGTCTCTACAGGAATCAATGAAAGTGTACATCAGAACCATGAAACAGGAAAGCCAGTGGCAAGTTCGTGACCGTCGAAAGTCTTCTGGAGGGGGTTCTAGGCACCGTTTATCCCCCTCGGCGTGGTTGTCAATCGATAACCGAAAGTTGAAGTCACCAGGATAATTATTTCGAGAAGCCGGGTCGGAGGTAGCCGGTGAATCGAGTCACGCGATTGATATCGACAGCGTTTTTACCGAGCATTGACTCCGGGTAGGCCAGGGGATCCCGAACCGGTCGAAGGGCGTCGTTTTCCAGGTTGGCCGGATTCATCCACCACCGAAGGATAAACCGGAAGAAAGGATTTCAACCCCTTCGCCCCTTTCATCGGCCCGCCCCTGGCCCGAGTTCTATCTCTTTTTTTCTGAGCCCGCGGCCTTTGACGTTCTCCTTCGCCGGATTTCTTTGGCAGTCGTTTTTTTCTTTTGCCAGTTGAGAGACAATCGCGGGGAACGGACAATCGCGCGGACCAATCAGTCCCGCATTGAGTTCTTCAGGGCCCCGCGCTCTTCTCTGTAGCGTCGCGGCGCGGACCGTCGACGCCGCGTCGCAAGGCGTCGCGCCAGGCTTTCTCTCTTCTCGCGGAATAGAACGAGACCAGAAAACGCTCGATGCTGGAAAGTAGATAAGAGAAGGAACGCGGACGAGAACGAAAAAGAGAGGTCGCCGAGGAAAGGTGAGGAGTTATCTCCGTGCGGCGACTTAAAATCAGCTTTATCGGGTCACGGCTGCTGCCAATCTCGACCCTTCGATCAGACATGGAAACGAGACCACGGTTCAACGATAAACCGATTAACGGCGAATCCGCCGAGCACCGTATCGAGTATTACAGACGCGATTACCATTTTTCCAGGAATGCATAAACAGTGGCCACTGAAGAACTTAGGAAGCTGGTCACTCAAATCTGTAGAATTATTATTGTCAGGTTCATGTACAAATCATGTATAAATTCTTCTGCAATTTTAAAGCTACACATTTGCACTATATTTCAATCTGAGCTAATTTTAAAGAGAAAACGATGGAGATTGTGTTTGAGAATAGAATTCATTGTAGTTGATTTGTGTGAACTTTTAAAGAGAAAAGGATGGAGATTGTTTCTGAGAATAGAATTCATTGTAGTTGTTCGTAAATAAATACAAATTTATACACCCAACAAAATAAAATGTGTCTGCAAAAGTTTTAATCTTTCTTTCAATTTTCTTTCATTTATACACGACACATGAGATATGTTATCAGTCGATAATTATGTTGGTAAATTCACGCACATCAATAGCAAACGAACGATTCCAGAGAAAGGTTCCAGATTATAATCATGATTGCAAATCATTATACACGAACGAGTGAAAAAACGAAACAAAATGCAAATTCGAAGAAATTGGCCAAACTTCGTATAATTCTGCAGAAATTTTCTAATTGAAATCTGTAACGGAGGGGCTGTTACACGGTATCGGTTCAAAGACCATTAGCGGCGGGTATACGTACATGTAGAACCGTTACCGAGCTCATTTTCGTATAATTTTTCCCGTTCGAGCTGCAACACGAATGCGGTTGCACTTCCCGAAGTAAAATATAGCCCCCCCGATAAGGGACGGTAGACAATCCACGGAATTCCGAAGAACTTCAGCGTGTAACCAGATCAAGAGTAACGCGCGCGGAATGTAAGTCAGAATATACGTTGTATGTTAATAATTGTCGTCGCAGAGCCTTAATCGAGGAGTTCTCTGTGGCGGAATTATTTATACATTCCACGCGATTCTGAACGCGATGTCTTTTGTTCTTGCTCGCGTGTCCTGTTATCGTTGGTTGTTATTACGACAAAATTCCACAACGCTTTTTGCAGTAATGACCAGAGGACATTAGCTCGCCGAGTAACACGCATTTTCTTTCGCTGTAATACGGCTAATGAGGAAAGGACTCGAAAAGCTAAGGACCTTTATTTTGTTCTCGCTGGAACAAACATGGCGGATTTCGTGATTGTTTAGACTACGCTCCTACAGTTTTTAGAGTGTTTAATTTATAGTAGAGCGACAGCTTCAGATTTTTACATTTATTTCTTCGTTTATGTTAGTCAATTCGCTTTATTTTGTTTGTTGAATGTTTCTTGCAGAAGAATGTCATTAACAAACTTCTTGTTTGTTGAATGTTTCTTGCAGAAGAATGGCATTATCAAACTTTTTGTTTGTTGTATCTATTTGTCTTCATTTATTATTATATTTATTCGAAATGATGTTGGCATGTTGTAACTAATACATTAATCTGTATTGCACGAAAATCATTAAAACATACAAGAATGGAGGAACAATATTCGTATACGTATTTAACTAACGTGTATAAGATAATGATGAAAGACCTCATTAATTTACTAATAGACCTCTTACAATTGTAGAATAATTATTTTAGAATTAATTGTTTAAGATAATAATGTAGATTACCATTTTTATTTCGCATACAAATATGTAGTCTGATAATAATGTCTTGGTCATCGTTAGCAAAAGATAAATTATAAAACATGGCAGAAGTAGCTATTTCCACATTTCGAATAGATGTGATACGTTTCCAAAATAGTAAAAAATCCTCTACCCAGACCGATTACACTCGTTTCCCTTTTTCCCATCGAAACGTAAATCGTTTATGAACGACTCTCGTCGGCTATACAACCTGACAAACGGTGTACCACAATGTATTGATTTTCAGCTACAGAAGCAACTGCTACTTTGATCGCGACGTCGTTTTTGAAGAGCTTATTCACAAAAACGCTTGTCCCGAACCAAAATAGCGGTGAAACTTCTGCATACGATGTCTATTATTTTATAACCAATCGTAAAAGCGACTGGAATCTTCGGTTGTGGGTGTGTTCGGTTTTTCATTAAACCGAATGTGGTATTTGTTTTTACGAATGAAGTAGTTTTCCTGTCGTGGCTTCGTTGTTGGACTACAGATACATCAACATGTATCTTCTCGCAAGTTTTTAAAAACTAAAATAAAAACGTGGTAAAAGACTGTAAACAATTCGTCCTCCTTTGTAATCCCTCTCGTCCCATTTTTTTGTAAACATCCCTCTGTCTGACTAAAACATATAAACAATTAATTTTTGTGCTATTATCTAATCAGCTGAATCTTCATAATAGACGAGAACATAAAATTTGAACTCCCGCTCGCCATCTTTAATGGAATAACACTAGAATATTCGAACGGGATGATGTAATAAGAGAGTTTTCGGATAATAGCGTTCCCCGGCTAATTGGATTTCGAATAAGAGGAGTTCTACAGCTACGATAACTAATTAAACAAATTATAAGAAATTCGGGGTGAAATCTTCGGCAGATAAACTTGCACGAATATTTTCCAATGTATACTAGCTGTTTCATCTAATTTTATTATGAAACTTTATAATAAAGTTCGTATAACACTTTAATAAATCCATTAGCTTATGAAGCATGAGAAGCCCTCGATTTTTATTCTAAAAATTGTTCTTGTACCTATTATACTATAACCATGTGAAAAATATTGTTGAAATATTGGTAAAAAATTACAAAGTTCAGTGTAGCTAGACTCTCATATAAAAATCTTAATAATTTGAATAATTTGACCATACTTCAGGAAAATTTTGTGCTAATTTAATGTGCAATTTTTTATTAATAATATAAGATAAATATTAAATATAAATATAATTGAATTGAATGATTACACTTCTAAAGTACATTTTGACGGTCCACTTGAGGGTTAAAAAATGATTTTACATATGAGACCAGAATTGGGCAATCGTTAATTACATTCTTTTCAATTGTAATCGTCAATCGGATAATTGATTAATGATTAACTGCTGAAATTTCGAAATGAAATACTTAATGAAAACTGTATGCATACTAGAAAAAATGTAAACCGAGTTTTTGTTGAGATATATTTCTGTCAATTCTCCATCTGCGCTCTCTGTCTCCCTCTCCCTCCTTATTACAATTTATGGATAGACCGTGTGGCGATTAACTTCAACAATTAATTAAATCAGTCTCCGATTTTTCGACGATTTCTTTTTTTAATAAACGATTGATAATTAACTTCATCGATCGATTGAATCAATCGTCCGTTTTTCAATGATTACCTTTTTTAAACGTACACATTAATCAATCAATCTTGGTTAAAATTTTAATTGAGTAATGCCCAACTCTGTATGAAACTATATCTTCTCCATTCCCCAACATTAATTCAACTGTACGGTTCACCTGAAGACCACAGCCAGTTTTAGCAACCATAAGTCCATAGAAGATTCAACGATTCCGTCTATCTAGCTCCTTCCCGTGTTCAACAAACAAGTTTCTGCAGCGCGTCCACGATACCAGCTTGTGTGTAGCGTACAAATGAAGTGTAAATCCGAATCGGCACTTACATCCTTCTGTGGCATCCGTGGTACAAGTTAACGAGTTGTTTAACAAGCACTCGCAACAGAACAGCTGTAACACTCCGTGGTGCTGATTTCATCGGCAACCTTGTAGAGTTTAATTCGACGCGACGGGTGGCTTCGAACGAATCCACATATGTATTAATATTATTATTTCTATTTATATCGACGCTTGTATTAGTATTTTCACAATTAAGTCACTTGCCAATAAAGAGTCAGAATTAATTTACTAAACCAGAATCTCCTATTCCATTACCCTAAACTAGGCTCACTTAGTTTTTTCTTTCACAATTACTGAAATTATAAAAATGTTTTCATTTTTAATGAACTTTTTCATTGAAGCACAAGTTACAATAAAATTGTGTGAACTCTGAATAAATGCAGTCCTGTCATTATTACAAAGAATTGAGGCATTCAAAGAATTTTAGAACAATGTTACATTCTCTGCAACGTATTCAAATTATTGGAAGAAGAAATACATTTTTAACACTAAACCTAAACTGGTACATGCTCCCTTATAAAAATGACAAGATTGATTTTATTTAGACTTTGTGCGGCCCCTATTGTAATGCGTGCTCTATTAAAGATATTTATACAATCAATTCTTATAAAATCATTTTTATTATTTCAGTAATTGTAAAATAATAAATCTGGAACCGGTCATTTTGACCGGTGGTGGTAGGTTTAGCGTTAAGTACAGTCTCTGTCGATCGATACTGAACATTTTGCACGGAGATCCGCTGTTTCAATATTACAAAACGGATTAATGATGTACTCGAATATCCGCGTTTTTCGCTGGAGCGTTCTTGCATCATCAATTAATTTCTACCGAGCGTGTAGCGTTTCTTCAGCGACAAAAGTAGAACGTATCGCGTGTCCAATATTTCCTCTTCGTTTCCCAGCGTTCCCCACAACAAACCGTAAAACTGGGTTTTGCTCTCGGTCTTAATCTGCTTACTTCTTATCTCTATACCACTCCTACAGAAAACAATCGAAAGCCCGACTCGACGACGACGACGACGGCTTCTCCTTAAATCTAGTCCGTTTCGTTTTGAAATCCAATTCGTCTCGAGATAAAGTATTCATCTTCAACTTCTGTGAATCTCGCGGCCGTGTTCTTTGCTTCAATTTCATTCTCCCGTGAACAACTTAATTTAACGTCTCTATTCACCGCACCGCGACGTCATATTAATCTTAATAATCCCTGGCTAGGGGAACAATCGTCGAATGATGCGACAATCGTCCCGACCCACTCCTCAATCCTAACACTGCACTGTCGGGATAAGACAAATGAAAAATTCATGAGGAAATATTACCAGCTTCTCTTTCATTTAGAATATTTCCTCTTATTGTGCTCTCTATAATATATAAACAGACTGCGGTTCTTTGTGCCAGATTAATATCTCCGATGCAGAGAGAATTCCGCGACGAATGGAAACTCGTTCCTCTCAGCATGAAGTTTAATTAGAGGTATATCACGGTATTCTACAATAGAATTTTTCTGAAATTCATATTCATTTGAACTAATTGGAAGAGAGCGGTGACTCTGAGGAGGCGCCACTAAACATTACTGTACGATTATTCAAAATATTGTTTGCATTATTAAATATGTTGGTATCTAATCAATTAGTAAACATTTAAGTATTGTATGAGCTATTAAAAAATCATAGAGAATGGAAATATTCCAGGACGAAAAGAATTTAATTTTCGAGTTAAAATAGCTCCGAGTGCAAAGGGTTAAGATTTAAATGGAAGGTGTCCAGCCAGCTCTTCAGTGACAAAAGGCACACCATGAGGGTTTGCACCCCCGAACATGGTCATCATTTTTCTGCCATAGACCAGTGAAAAAAAATCATACATCAATTTTCAAGATATCGTTGTGATGGGGAGGCTTCAGTCTTCAAATTAGTGGAAGATTCATTCACGTAAAAAATATTTTTATATTTTCACAGAGGTTTCAATTTATAGCATCTGCACATTAAGGTCATTTCAAGGTCATGTTATTATACATATCTGAATGTATTTTTCGATCAGTTACACGATGCAATAAAAAATAATGTGGTTACGTATCAAAAAACATCGATGACCTTGATAACTCCGAAAAAATAACCTTCGGAAAAAAATATTGTTTGCAATATAATAGACAAAGAAGTCTATTTTATGAAGGAGTATTGATGTAGAATGCACTACCAGACGGAGTAAAACGCTGTGAAAGTTTAGATATATTCAAGAGAACCGCTAAAGGAATTCGTTACAACAAATGTAATGTAATATAAATGTAAGCCAAAGTAGCTCAGGAAGCTAATAAATAATTCATCAATCTCCTCAACTTCTCCAACCACTCTTTGACATTTCTGTCAGAAAGAGTTGAGTGTATATCGAGACATTACCGTGTGACGAAAGAGCCGATGCCGTCGGCGGAGATTGTTGACGCATAAATTCGCGCAGCCAAAATGTTTCCCCGTGTATGCACGCCGAGGGTTACGCGTCTGCTAATCTCGACTCGATGGAGAAAAAGTTGTTCTTGACAAAAGGAACGGTGGAATCCGGAGTTTCGAGTAGACGGGATGGAAAAATGCAATATGGTCCGTGGCGCGTAAAAGATAGCGCACACCGGTACGAATGGCGTTTCCAGACAAACAGCTCGGCAATCACAGTGGAAGATGGAATGCAAAAAGTCCTTCAACCGGTAAACGTCCTGCGCGACGTTGCTCTAGGAGGGGAAACTCCCGTCCGTCGTTATTGCTTTGCATTTATAGCCTCATTTTCCGTCCCTCTCGCTGTTTTCTCGCGAAAGTGCATTGTCGAGGAGGAGGGGAGGAGAGGAGAGCGAACGATGTTGGCAGAGACCGAGGAACTTCTCTTTGAGAGGAATCATCGAATCCGTGCCCCGTTAAGACTTTGAATAAGCCCTGGAAATCCGCTACTTTTCGGTGGAAACTAATCTCGAACAGTTATAAATTGACTAGAAATGTGGCGTAAAAGTTGTACAATCGGGTCGTTTTATTACTTTAATTTCCAAATCCGGACTTTACTCGCTCGCTTCCCGCGGTACCAGCACGCGATAATCGTAAAATTAACATAAATCTCGGCCCGGAACGCGCATAAACAGAAAGTTCTAGCGTAACTATTAAACCAGAAAGTGGCCTTTCGTTTATTCCAATGTCCCGAACGCTTTTTTCCAAAGTTATATGCACAAAATTCCGAATGAAAAGTACGTGGTCCTTCCTGTGCATTCTATCCGTCCCTTAGTTCAAAATCTATGGCTGGTTTTCGGAAATAAACATTTTCTAAGTCAATCTTCGTTTAATAATTTTAATGGGTCCGAAAGCATGTACGAATATTCTTAAATAATGTAGTAACATTCTTCTGATATCTTCACAGTTTTGCATTCCACCTATCCGCAGACTATTCTATCAATTTAAACAAAATAACAAATAAATTTTTTAGAATAATTGATAAAAAAAGCGTAAGGGTTGATTTCACCCCGTCAAAGTGAGTTCTCGTCGAAATATAGTTATTCGTCGCATACTTTATTACGCTTTATTATTCATCGCGCCGAGCACACAAAGTTTTCTTGCAATCAGAATTTTGATTTAATAACAACGCTGGTTAACACGCGCCGAAGTTTTCTCCCGATAGCTTATTTGTATTGTTATCACTATCGCGCACGTCTCGCGATTATTAGAGCTCGTAGACAAAAATTTTCTATCACTGTGCTATATCAAAAACAGCTTAAAAATCTTAAATAATTTAAATCTTTTTGGGACTACCACACAGTCCCAATATACCATCTAATTTTTGTTCCAATACTTTTTAAAATTTAGTTGTGCGTAGAATGTAAACAGATTCTGAAATTTCTTTAATTCGACGATTACATGATTGGATTGAGATCGCGATTAAAATTGCTATTGCTATTAAATATTATATTTTATTAACACTAAACCTACCGACCATCAAAAGTGACTGATGTGTATTGTATTATAAAAATAACAAGATTAAATTTATTTATATTTTGTGCAATTTTAACTATAATATACACTGGAGTCAAAAAACATATTCAATAAATTCCCATGAAAACACCTTTACAATTTCAATAATTGTCAAATAAAAAATCAAAAGTGGTTCATTTGACCCCTTGTGGTAGATTTGCAAGGTTGCGGGATTCGCCTTCTCATTTCTCAATAATACAAACACGGGGTTTTTCACTAGTCAAAAACGCTAGATAAAAGATTGATCTAGAGCGCTATCTGCCTCAAAAGTCCTACTTTTAGTTTACGAAGCGTAATTTGCATTATTCTTCCGATTGCAGTATGCTCCCGAGAATAATGCACATTACGCTGCCGAATAACGCAAATTACACCCCGTAAACGGAAAAATAGGACGATAGCACCCTGGATCGATATTTTATCTATCGTTTTTGACTAGTGAAAAACCCCGTGTTTGTATTATTGAGAAATGAGAAAT
The DNA here is from genome assembly GCA_963966675.1 of Lasioglossum calceatum. NCBI lineage: Eukaryota > Metazoa > Arthropoda > Insecta > Hymenoptera > Halictidae > Lasioglossum > Lasioglossum calceatum. Next base: position 7,778,307 of record OZ016545.1, read on the forward strand.
CTTCAGCTATGAACTACAGATTTTGAATAACTTTGACAAAAGAGGGTAGGTGAAATTTAAAACAGTACATAGATTAAATTAATTACTTAGTCTCTCGTGTCCTCGATCCAACATATTATTATTTCACGTAAAAATCTACAGTTTAGTAGTGTATTGACCTCACGCAATAAAATTTCTGATTCCAGTATTTATCCAGGCAATCGCAGGGTGATCTTGATGTCGCACAGGCGATACGCAGTTCGTTCGTCGTGCGATCCGACATAAAGATAGGATCAGGGTGACTGGGTTCCTAAATCATTAACGAAACTAGGTTTGTACGGACACGTTCTCCGTCCGCAGATTTTTTGTAGGTCAGTTGTACTTCAAGATCCCCGTTTCCGCGGCTGTGTGGGTTTTATCTCGGGCTGCGCGGTTGGTCGTGCTGTACTTTCAAGTTCATATCGGTCTGTCATCGTGAAATCGGTGTTCTTAGAGATACGTCCCGCGGCATAACTTCCCCGACGATCTTGATTACCGTGATGGTCGGATCGTGATTAGGGTATGCGCGCCCGCGCGCTAAAAAACGTGCCCGTCCATGCACTCATCCGCCGATTGCGATCCTGTTCGCCGATATCCGAAAGTTAGTGAATCTTCGCGTAAAAACTAGGTGATAACGTACCCCGGGTAGGTTCGATAAAGCTTTTCGACGGGGGTGACTTTCCGGGAAACGGAAAGGCAAGGAAGATTGTATCGGGATATACCGCTGATCGGACTGAATGATTATTCCTTGGTAGCGATTGCCCCGAGAAAGAGGGAACAGCCGATAAACTCTCTTTTATTACTCGGACCGAGCCACTTTATCTTTGTAGAGCACGAGCCGCCGCTGTTACCAATGAAAGGTATGTGTCCAATTAACTGCTGCTTTGTTTACGCTTCGCGTCATTCCTCTATTTCGCTCTCAAATCTGCCCGGCCCGTAAGAACCTACACGAGTACTTTGATGTCGCTTCGAACGAGATTCTTTCACCGATTTTAATATATAAATAAAATGAAGATAGAATTAAAAAAATCATTCTTTTTTTTGAAAAAGTGTTTAATTTTCGAGTTAAAGTAGCTCCGACGGCAACGGGTTAACGTACTCGTCGATGATACAAAAAAAACTGAATAAAACGTGAAGAAAATTCAATTTCCACCATAAGAACACAATCAAGAAACTTGTAATTTGTTGACAGAATATATTGATATATTGAAAAAGTTTGTTCAACGTTTCTGTTAAGATGGGATATTTTTTTCAAATATTTGTTTTTTCGCCAAACGTCTTTGTTCTGCCATCAAAAATAACAAGGGTGCCGCACCCTTCCCGTAGTCCGTGCGGCAGAGCAACGTTTCAGCGAAACCGAAGAAACGATTCCGCGCTTTGGCCGAGCATCGATGGACCCCTTTTTCAGGAAATTTCAGAACGCGTAATGCACGCGGGCTCGTAAAAGCACCGTAACACTGTGTGTACACTGATTTTCGCCGGCCTCTGATGTTTGACGGCCGCCTCTCTCACCCCCGATTGCAGATTATCGGATGGATCGCGGAGCATGTTTATCGCGGGGCTATAATTCTGACCACGGTGAAGAGAGTAAAGAGATTTGCATATAAAACAAGCAATTTGCTCTGTATCGATGGGGGACAGAGGTGGGCGTTGTGGGGATGGTCGGCCAGGTGGTCGGGGGAGTTATTACTCCTGTTTTAAAGGATAATGGAATAAAACGGTCGCCTTGTGTCCGTTTTACATCGTTATACCGGTTATCGGGAATTCGCTTTGATTATATGCTGGAAACGCACGGCAATTGCGACGCCGCTATTAACTATAGGACCATAATGGATGGACGCGGGGTCGGTGACTTGTCGCTTTTGATATTTAATTGCGGTGAAATTCGGACGACTATCTTCCTACGGTTGTTCCACCCTTTTCCAACAGCAGTCGTTTGTTCCGCGCTCGCCTCCCGCAGAAGTACGGTCGTTCCGCTCGGATTTAGTACATATTGTCCGGCATTATGAGCGATCAACAATTTGTGGTGTCGCTTGTTTTGTTTATCTCTCGCTCGTACAACCCGTTCCGAATAACCGATTTGACAAGTTGAGCTCTGCTCGTTCCATCAACTTGCACGCATGTAAATGTATTTCGATTCAAACTTCTCGCGACTTCTCCAAACACGATTTTCAAACACGTAATTTGAATAAACCATCAAAGTGTCTGTCGTTGTAGCTACTCTCGTATTTACAACGCGGGCAACTTTTTCATGAACACCCTTCTCAGTTATTTTATTGAGTACAGTGAGAAAAAATGTGTCAACGCCATTTGAAACAGCATAACTTTTAAAAATTTAGAACAAACGACTCTAGTGTTTCTTAGAAGCTATGATTACTTTATTGGATACGATGTGAAAAAATTCCAATTGGTGAGAATCGCGAAGAAATAATTTCAGTACTCGTCCAGATTTGATTCCGTATTTTATTTCGAAATTTCAGCAGTTAATCATTAATCAGTTATTCGATTGACGATTAATAATCGTTAATTGCAATTAATGACTATAGTAGAAATTTAATAGTTAACCGCAATTAAATTTTTCCCCAACTCTGTACGAAAGCCACCGTTTGGAAAACTGGTTTCAAACGATGGAAATTCGTATTTAGAATTGTTGCTTCGGCTGGCCGCATCGTGCAACATGAACCGGTACAAGTAAGCACAATATAGAGTTTTTACGTTTCACTCTGACGGTGTGCACGCTGGTCTCGAGGAAATTTTGAAGCGGCTAATGCGTTGCAATTTTTAAAAGTCCGGCGAACGATCGGGTTGCTTTTCAAAGTTTCCGGTGCATGGAAAGCATTGGCAACGAAACTCGGGATCGTACTCCGAAGTCCATCTAAATCCATTACTGGCTAAGCCCGGCTGGTATCCATTGGGAAGATCGATCGTCGGCAACTTGCTCGAATCTACATTTTATTTTACTTCCTGTACGAGAAGAAGCTAACCTGCAGAGCCGTGTTTTTCTACGTTCTGCACGAAATTGCCGATGTATGGAGTAATAATAACAGAGTTATGCATATTCAAAGCATTAGATCGCTGCAAACGTGCTCGATTTTAATATAAAATTTGAGCTATTCAATTTTAACCCCTTTCGGCAGAATTCTCTTTGACCAGCAGAATACGAAAATAAAATTTTACCAAATTATATTTTTAATAGCTTTTTTAATAATCAATCGATAAATTAAAATTTCATTGTTGTTGAGATTGAACATATTTTTAAAATTCGAATGATTTGAATACAAAGGAAATAATTTTACAATCAATTCAAGACAATAAAATAAAATGTATATCGTCATCCCTCTGACATTCGAGCTTGAAATATAATCACGGTTTCACTGCGTTTGCTTTACAAACGTTCCATTGTAAACGGCATCGGTTAAGATATTAATTACATATAATAATTTGTTTGATATACGCCGTGAATATCGTCACGATAAATATTTATGGCAACAATGACATAAAATGTTTTAATGTGGATACGATTCGTTGGAAGAATCGAAATTTTGCCAATTTGATGCTTGTATAAAACAATCTTGAGGAAATCGTTGAATTCGTTTGATATAAATGTTAACAAGACTGAAGATATTTTAATTAAATGCGCAATCGAAACTGCATTGAAAAGACAGAGTCATATTTTAACTGAGAGATCCTTTGTCAAAAAACCCATCGCTTATTATTTTAATGTTCAATCAGATTGGATACCGTCGTTGTTATTCCTCTTAAAATTATTGAACAAATTTCTTCTCCTGCGATTTCTGTCCATATAATTTGTAGAAGTTGAACTGAAATAAATATAATGAGGTAGAAATAAAATTATATGACCAGACTGCGGATTTTATGCATTTATCACAAAAATGGGCACGTACAATTTAAAGCAATGAACGAAGAGAAGATTTAAGGACATCTGTGTATTTATTTCAGCTTGATAAGACGATTAAAAGAAGAAAGAAATTTCTATTTGGCTCCTGTGTCTTGCAATCAATGCAAATATTTTTTATTTTGCATAAAGATCCGCAGTCTACATGTGACAAAGCAAAATATGTATAACTTTTTCAGTTTTGTGGGACCATCAAATACAATTCATAACAAATGCAAGCTATATTTTTGCTATTTGATTATCATTATGGATAAAACCATTCCTTAACACATTACCGACCGGTGTGTGATTATTGTATAATTTTGAAAACTCTATGGTACATGGCTAAACACTTTTTAATGGAACCTTCAATAGCAACAGCAATTTTCATCGTGAACTAACAAATCAGGTTCAATGACGTCATCTAATAGTTTCATTTAAGATTGCAATGTAAAAGAAAATTTCTATGCTTTCTTTTGGTGCAGCACAATTATTGAAAATCCTATTAATAGGCTTCCGGTAGGTAAAGTGTTAATATTGAAAGTGTTGATTAATTTTTATTGGTGAGACGTTTGCAAATTTATTTTTTATCGTGGTTGTCGATGAAATTTGCAATAGAATATTTTCTTTAAGAGAGAGCTATCGCTTCCAGATCTAGCCTACGGTATTAATTATCAAAGAGTGTCGATTAGCAGGTTTTCATTGACATGATGTTAAGTGAGCAAGTAAATCGTCCGGCACGTTGCGAATTCGAGGCAGCAGCATCGGAGGCGGCAGTTTTGCAGCAACCGAAAAATCCACAGCTGGGTATCTTAGTGCTCGGTCGATTCGACACATTGGTCACAATTGGGGCGTAGTTTGCGGAAATTTTTCAGTCGGCGCGCCGGTTCACGGGCAAAAGTTTGCCACTGTCCCGTTCGTTAACCTCGCCGAACTCTGAAATACGCTGGACTTCGTGTTTTTTCGCACCGCCTATATCAGTCCGTTGGTTTCAACTCATTCGAATAGCTTCGTATTTTTTTATTCTTTTTTGCGGCCGGAACCGTGGCTTTTCTGTTTAGAAATTTTTTATTACTAACACCAACTCCTTTCTACGATAGCCGTAGCTAACGAATACTTTTTGCCCCCACAATATTTGCTTAATAAATCCCTTGGGAAGATTTATCAAGCGATCTGCTCTCTTGCACTTTTTCGCCCGTCTTTGACTTCTTTTTCCATACTCCCTGCGCTCCCTTAGAGCGCGTCATTGATATACTACTTTTTAATTCATTCTTGAATACAGTATATTCCATCTGAATTCATTTTTTTTTATCCAGTGTTGGCTCACTAGGTTCACGCAAAAATAATGACCATGTCATTGTTCTTCCATACTATTTTATACTAGGGGGTTAATAATGAAATAGTAATTTTATATTATTTCATAGTGTTTTGCACCATTTTATAATAGTTTACACTCTGTTATATTGTTTTATATTATTTTGTATGTTAAATTAGACCAGTTTACACCATTTGAAGCTATTTTATACTCTCTTGTATTATTTTAATTATTTTACATTATCATATAACATGATATAATATATTCACACCATTTGTGGTACTATGTTAAACTCTCTTACATTATTTTATACCACTTTCTGTCATATTACACCATTTTATAATATTTTATGCTGTATTACTTCATACCATTTTAACTATTTAAGACTGCTTTGCTTTAATACAAAATAAATGCTTCAGATTGCTGAACATAATTCTGGCTAATTTCTTCTTTTTGATCATCCCAGTGCATCATTAACTTCGACCGTTTTCTTTGTCACAAAATATTCATCTTCTGAGACCATCTCTGAAGCACTTTTTTCGAGAGTCTGTTATTTTGGCTGCCTTCGCTTCTCTCGGGAAATCTTTATGAATTTCGTAATAAAGACATGTGCACTTTTGCGAAATTTTCCTCTGGGCTGTGCGCTTTTCCCAGTGACAATACAGCGTTACACAGCAGTCGCTTGTATACGGTATTTACATGTACAGTGGGTGTAAAAAGTATTTGAACGCCCTTTAAAACAGAATAACTTTTTTATAATTGTACCAAACTCCCTGATTTTTTATAATCAAATAGAAACATTAGTTTACGAAATGATGTTGACAAAAATAAAAATGGCATTTTTTAAAACTTTTTTATTTGGGACCTCAAAGAAAATTTAAAATATATTTTTTGTAGATCTATGTTATTTATACACGGCGAAATCGGTTGAGGCAGGAAAAAACGACACGCATCGAACGATGTACGATTCTGTGGATTTTAAGCAGAACTTGATCCAAAGTCGTGTAAAACTACGATTCTCACAATTTTTAACCGCTTAAGCTACAATTGTAGCTCGTGTGTATGTTAATCGATTTCGATGAAATTTTCAGCATGTGTGTAACTACTATAAAAATCCACAAAATATATTTTTTAAATTTTCTTTAAGGGCCCAAATACAAAAGTTTTAAAACATCCCTTTTTTTTATTTTTGCATGTAACCTTGTAAATTGTAATTTCTGGAAAATCTTTATTCCATATCATTTCGTAAACCAATGCTTCTAATCGATTATAAAAAATAAGATCGTATGGTACAATTATAAAAAAGTTATGCTATTTTAAAGGGCGTACGAATACTTTTTACACCCACTGTATATGTATATGTACGCTGTCAGTCCCTCTAACAAAAGATAATAGTAACAACAAAGTAGAAAAGAAATTATAAATACAGAAGAGAATGTAAGTGGAAGTAGTTGTTTTGAAAGCTTTTGTTTAGAGTAGAAAGTATTTAAAGAAAGTTTCTCGACCCAGCTTCCAAAATTATCGATCATTATCTCGTAATTGTTGCGGACAATTTTTATTTTGCATGATGATCTACATATCATTGTTAATGCTCCATGCACATCACACATATTGTCTAATATAATATCTGCTATGTATATGTATATGTATGTCCGATAACTTTCCCTATATCATCAGAGGAATGAAACTTTGAAGGGCACTTTCATCTTCCAAACTTGATTTATGGCAAGTAAAAGAAATACGGTTTTGGGTGCACTATAAATCTCCCAAGTACCTTGAAGGTATTTTTCAGGGCAAAATACGCTCTGATCTGTTATCATGTAATAACGTCGTTAAAACTTTTTACGAAGCAACTTTTTGAGGAAAACAACGTCTAACCATAAACCATTAGAAAAGTTCGAAGATACAAGTGCATTTTTCTGCGTAAACCATCGCGGCTTTCGAGATATCTTACATATATTATCATACATTATGTTGTACACCTTCGTGTTTATGACTGTAATTTGTCAGTTCCAAGGACACTGAATTCCGCAGAAAAATTTCAACCTTCGTAGAAACTAGAAACCATAGTGAAACAACTAAAATAATATTAGGTCAACTCCGTAAATCATGCGAATTTTGTTTTATATTTTTGAAAGGTGAAGAGAGTCTTCACAGAGAAGTCTTTTATTTAGGGTGCGATCGAATTGCATGTACAAGCGGACAGGGGGTGATTCTACATGTAGATATAAATCGAAAAAAAGAAATAACATTTTTTCGTTTGATGTCCCGTTTTCGAAAAAATCCAGTTGAAAGATCCATCGGATCTGCGTGCTATAGTGTGTGCAGGAAGTAGAATTGGTCGGTCATGATCAGACGCGTCAGACAATTTTTATCGGATAGTACGCGTATTCGCTGCATTGTCAAATTCGGATGAAAAAAATTGTACGTTGCTATATTTTATGTATTAAAAATTCTATATTTTTTTCTTATTTTCTCGTAAGCAATCACCTCGTGCCCGCTTGTATATATCATTGGGCTGCACGCTGTATGGAACACTGGTTGTGCATAATACTTTATCTTCCAAAAAAATATTGAAGAAGTATTATTTATAAGATGAACTAAAAAATGTGTTACATATTTTTCTGGTTTAAGAAACGTAATGAATAAAATAGAATTATTCTCAGACTCGTAATAAAAGTGACGGGAAGACTAAATGTGCTTCATAAAAATAATATTTGTTTCCAAATAATGTTCGTCTCGCCGCTACATGATAAAATATTCATATTTTATATCGTTAACGATATTGCAGGCTAGAAAGTACATAAGCAAGTGTTAATAATCTATATCCCGTTTTCAAGAAGGTCCAATTTGAAAAGTTGATGGACGCATCAACTATTCAATGCAACTTGTCTGATGCATGTCCATTTCTGAGTGCTTCTAGTTGCAGTAAGCACTATACTGTACAATGTAGACTCTAGTGTTTACTCGGGCATAATGTGTCTGCAACTTGAAAAGACAATCCGAGCTTTGAATCGAGGTCGTATGTACAACCCGTATATAAACAGTGGTTTCACGGTATGGAAGTCAACAAATATGGGTCACCTCATACTTTTGTGGAAGATAACCTGGTGATCTTCCAACTGTAAACATTTTCGAACACGTAACACAAGATAAATAAAATTGACGTGAACAAAAATTCGCTTGCAATCGACGTAAATACAATCAAATTCGTAAAAAAGAAAGAAATTAATAATTCTGTCCAACACCAATTTTACATTACGAAGTTCTCGAATTTTCTATGTGTCACCCGTTGGGTTTTTTCAAATTTCAATTTTTTAGTATATTTTTCATATAACATTACAAACATTAAAATATGAGCAACGTCGAAACGTAGCGAGACGCTTTTAACCTACTAATTTTGCTGCGCGCGTGTTTTTCTCGATCAAAATCATCGAACTCGAATGAAAACTCTGCACACATGCGTCTGTCGCAAACCTGCTGAAAAATATTAGAATATTTTCTGTTTAATAAATCAGCGAATAATGGAGATTAGAAAGCGTATGGAAAAAACGGGTTTGTAGTATAGCGTGGTTTATTCTGAAAATTAGCAAACAACTTTAATGAAATTCGCGAGCCTGGGCGAACGTAATGCACGACTGAAAATAATGAAATTTATACGAAAATTCTATCCAATGCGGAGGAGGGTACGTATCTGTGTCGCGGATGGAATAAAATTAAAAATGGAATAAAATTCAAAAGAACGTAACCCCATTTCGAGCAGCGAACATTAAAAGCATTTTTGTAGCCAGTGCCTGCACCGTGTGAACATCGTCCTGAGGGAAGCGTCATCTCTTCACGCTATTACTTCCACGGCGGTTTGTACCTGTTGTTGTCCTGTTATTCCGAATCAAGAACTACCCGTGGAATGCAGAATTTGCACTCGACGCATTTCATTCAAGATGGAAACGGTAACGCAAGCACTTAGATCGCGTGGAGTGTAGCGAAATTAAAATGGTCCGAGAGGCTCGCGTTATTGTTTATCAAAATATAATGAAACCTTTGTCGGTAGAGCGCAGATAAAATATTTGCGAGACAACTGCAAAGCGAGTTTTAATTATGACCGAGACAATGAACATTTTTTGCACTTTGATTGTGCAAAATGTAGCGAATTTAAGATTGATCAAGCTTCATGCGTTTATTTATTAAAATAGAAGGAAGCCTTTTTCTAAAAGTAGGGCAAGTCAAATATATATGTGGAAACAGTGGAAAATGAATTTAAATATAATAATACCATAATTAATTGGGTCACCGGATTAATTATTAATACTATCGCTTCGAATAAAATATTATAAAGGATACCTTTACAGCTCTTTGTAGAGTGTCCATGTTTGAAATGTCAAGAATGACCGAACGTTCGATTTAACTTTTTTTGAAAATTATTTTTAGTAATATCTGTCTCCGTAAAAATACTTTATTAGCTGTATATTTCAGCCAGATATTTTATATTCGCTTAAATGATCAAAAATGGGGTGGCATCAGAAATTAAAGTTTTCGCTAAATTTCTCTCAAATTATTACGCCATGTTGTCACTGTCCTCGGTCGCCGTGAAAATGTCGCCCTTCACTGTGTGTAGAGAATTTTTTTACGGTAGAATAAAATCAATTTTATGCAAAGCATACATTCAGAGAAGAGCACCGATGATTTTGTGACAGTTTTCGAGGGAAAGCGCTCCGCTTTTGAACAATGAAATCGCATATTTGTATGAAAATATATTCTGAAATATATGAAACGCACTTCACGTATAATTATTCAATCATTTATATTAATTTCTCTAACGGGATGAAAGATCATCATTAATTCTCTTGTTGCATCTAATATAAATAGCCCATGTAAATTCCGATGAAACGGGGTTGTATTCTCGCCTCAAAGTGAAACGAATGTTCATACAACTCGAGAGTTAAATAACAAAACACCCAAAAGAATTTATTAGATTGTTTTACTTGAAACAATTTGTTGACGTTCAGATAAAATTGCTATTGAAATACAATTATTTATGTTCAATTGCTTTTTACTTCATGGAGTTAATAATCGGTGGTGGCAAACGACCCTATAAATAAATATATGGCTCGCGTGTAATTTTGATTTTTATTACTTTAAAAAATCACATATGTACAATAGTCCCTCGATTAACCGAATCCCGATTATAAACAAATATGATTATTAGACTGCTGATTTTATGCAGTTACAAAAATGGATACATGTAATTTAAAACAGTAAAAACATTAAAACGATTTAAGAGCGTCCACATGTTATTTTCAATTTACTAAAATTATTAAAGATAAGAATAAATTTTTATACGGTTCCCGCGTCTTGTAATAGATGAAAAAAATGTTTATTTTCCATAAAGATCCGCAGTCTAATCATTATATTACGAAGAAAAATAAATTTTCAAAACTAAAAAATTGATTTTCGAATATAATGTACATTTTAATTATTTCCATCGGGCCTAAATTTATCCGGGCTGTTTGTCTCCCGATCAAGCCGGTTAATCGAGGTTCTACTTCTAATACCAATCCATATGTGTAAAAACTCCCATTACAAAAAGTTCAATCATTGTTTTTGATTCCTAAAAATTCGTGCAAAAACACCCTCGAGAAACTATAATCCCCTTAAGCGCACATTGGACATTGTTCTAATTTTTCCGGCATAAATAACCATAACTCTTGCTGCCGGACTAACGATAAAATTGAACGTGTTCTGAGCACATATATGTAGCTGGATCGTTGCTTAGTACGTAATAAGAAAAGAACGCGTGCATTCTCCGTTGAACCCAATAGCCTTTCCGCCTCATAAAATTGGATTCTGTTTCGCTAAACGTCAGAATGATTACATGTAATCAGTTATTCCGCAGAAACAAACGATACATTCCTGCCCTTTGAAAATGACGGAATTGGGCACCATTTACGAAACGCTGGCGCGGCGCACGCCACAGTGGATACAATACTTGACTCATATTTACTTGAGAGCACATTCAGGTGAAACAAGGCCATAGTAATCGCCAGAATTCAATCGTCGCTAAATTATTCTGCGTTACGTTAATTTCCGCGAAATTCGCGTTCCCGAGACTACTCCGAAGGGGTAAGTAAATCCAAACCAATCAACGTGTAATGGATTAATCATCGCGTTTATTAAACACACTGCTTGAAAGCAATTTATATGTTCAATTTTCTCGAATAATTAAGTTGGCCGGTCGTTCAATCCTCGATTCTCAATTCGTTCCGTTGTTCGATATCGGAATAATATCTTTGACATGTGGAAGATTCGCGAGGACTATAAATATTGCAGGACCACCCCTTGTATCCTGTGTTCAATAATCTCAGTTCGTACCGTTTACAAATCTGCATTTTGGATTAATTAAACATTAAGGCGTATCTAAAAATTGTGTGTACCAATTACAAGATACAGCAGCTACATAACATTTACATCGTTTCTGAATAATTTTAATGTAAGGGAAGTATTTATTGTTTTCGGAGACGGAAAACGACTCTACAGTTTTCCATCAGTCACGTCGTGAGAAATTGTTTCAGACACACATGAATAATAAGTAGTCAAAGTAGAACTCTGAATCTTTAAAGTGGGGCCAGGATTATTGTTTTACTATAAATATATTGTTTTAATAAATCATCGTGTTCAGATACTTTCTGGATCCATTATGTATACGTATACACATTTTTGAACCGTGTTATTTCAAAATCGTGTAAAAAAAGAATTGACTGTATATTATATCTGTGGTTGTAAGGAAGAACGCTGCATGTCACATAATTTCACTTTCGAGATATCTGTGGTTGTCAGGAAGAACGCCGCATGTCGCAATTTCAAAAAATTTGAGTTCATGCATTAATTGAACTTTATAGTATAGTATTTACGTATTTAGCAGAAAAAAGCCATGAAAACAAATTCGAGAGGCTCTTTGCTTTCTTTCTCTGTCGAATCGCTTGTATGAAAATATAGAATATACTTAATTCTTGTCGTTTTATTTTATGTATACAAAATAAATTTAGTACAAGCAGATTAATAAAAATAGAAAAAGCAGCAATCACAACGGAAAGATACGAGTAATTGTCGTAATCTCAAAATATTGAGGACTTGTGTTGTTCGGCCTTATGCGTATGAATTGAACGTAGCACATCGGTTAAATTGCATTATTTTTTTAGCCTTCCGAATTTGTTTTCATGACCTTTTTCTGACAAATACGTCAAACTCAAATTTTTTGAAATTGCGACATGCGGCGTTTTTCCTGACAACCACGGATATTTGATTTGCAACAACCGAATAGCGTATGCTCCAGAAAACAAGTAAAAACACTGAACATTAGCGAGTCTGAAATATTCATGGTAGTAAAACGCAGCCAATCCGGCGTGTTTAGATATCAAAGATGGAGTAGATGCGTTTCGACAGTGCAAACACATCTTCAAAACCTCGTGGCCGTTCATCATCGGAGTTCGCGTAGGAAGTTCGGAAGCTTTGATTTCGATGCTGCAGCCCGCTGCTGCCAATTATTCACCGTACACATTGTCCCATTGTGAGTCAGTCGAGAGATGGTGGTCGATTACTGCATCCGAAGTGTAGCCGTTATGTCAATTTACATAATACATCGATTAAATAAACGGGGCTGTGGTGCAGTCCGACGTCGTAGGGCACGGAAACGCAGGCTACGTTGCCCGCGAAACAACTATTGACAGCCGAATTCTCCATGTGGCATCTACACATCCTCCGACCTCGGAGTAACCACCTTTTTCTCCCCCTCCAACAGGCTGTCCGTCGACAGTATGTAGCTTCATCGCGGCTGGGGCGTAAACGGTTTGCAACGATTATGAGCCTGTCGACAGCGTCTTTATGAATAACTGACGTCGCGTCGGCCCGTATTTCCGCATTAATTGGTGGCATAATTGCTGCGTTCGCGGCGCCGGCCGTTCAACGTAACGTTTTGACAGGTAATGCTAGCCTCGACGCCCGCGTTGAATAGGAATTCCAGAACAGATTGGCCGGCGAGTAACAGAGATATAACGAAACACGTTCGTTCCGGATTAACCTAGCCCGGGTTGCGCGAATCCCCGGGAATGAAAACTGGGAGACGATGTTCCCTCGGTCTTCTTAATCGCTGGGACAATTACCAGCCCCACCTACGCGAGCCTTAATTAAGCGTCCGCGAAAACACAGTCGAACCGGAGAGTAGCAGAAGTTTCGATCACTTACTTGGCGCGTCGACGTTGTCGAGGAGAAGTTCCGCCGCGACAAATCGAACCATCATGCTCATCAGCAGAAGCATCCCCTTCATCCTGCGATCGTGTAAGGCCGAACGGGCGAATCCTTTTAACCTGGCTCCCCTCCACGCTCTGACACCGTGGCACCACAGCAACTAGGTCGGGACAGCTGATAAGTTTCAATGAATTCGGTCCTGGGACCCCGGTTTCGGGATCCTCGCCCCCCAGGGAGGCTCGGGAGACTTCCGACGGCGGAATACGCCGACACCGAACTTCACTGTACACTTGGCTTTACCCACAATAATTTCACACCGCTGGCTCTGTGTACCCTCGCAGCATGTCCGTCAGTCAGTTACACCTGCCAGCTAACCTAGGTACAGGATCGCAGCTGTGAACCGTCGGAGTTCGTTCTGTGTCCTCTTACAACGTGTCCATCACGATTAGCTACTCTCTTCGAAACCAGGTAGCCTGTCCTGCAGATCACAACCGTGAACCAGGGAAGATCATTCGCGAGTAGCTTGAACGGCAACTAGCCACACGATAATTTCGCAGCGCAACATGTCCATCAGTTTGCTACGTTCCTTGGAACTAGTGTAGCTAGCCCCGGAATAATGTCCGTCATCTACTCTCGCCAGCTAGCCTGGGTAGCAGATCGTAACCATGAACCATCGGAGTTTATTCACGCGACAGGAGTGCAGCCAGCCACAATAATTTCACTCAGCTAGCCGAGTCCTCCGACAACACGTCCATCGTTAGCCACCCCATGAAAGTTCATCCACGAATATAACCTAAACTAGCCCCACAATAATTTCACACGCTAGCTCCCTGTGTCCTCTCACAACGTGCTCAGCATTAGCTACTCTAAGCTAGGCGTCCTGCGGATGGTAACGGCGAACCATCCGAGTTCATTCACGAAACGTAAATGGCAGTGCAGAGGGTCTCGTCCTGTTTTTAAACAAGCGTCGCCCCCGTCGGTGGGATTGCGTGCGATCTTTATAAAGCGTCTTCGTCGTTATTAATGGCACTGCTCGACGGGCTAATCGTATATTCCGTCCACGGTCCATTAACGGCCGCTTCATACGCGACTACACTTCACTCGCAGAGAGAGAGAGAGAGACGATAGAGGGAAAGCGTGAGACAGAGAGAATGAGAGAGAGAGATGGGTTCCTGTCATCGTTCGATGATAATGACGTAACGGCGGTCTTTTTCAGAACAGGCTGGCGCGCGTGGGACGCGGGAATCGAACGATGGAAATAGACGTCCCCGGCGATGCTGACGATAACACCCAAGCGGCGTCATTAGGACCCATCAGATGGTATCGCGAGGAGGCGTGCGGGACTGTCGTCAGAATCGTTTCATGGTGTCATAATCTATCGGGCACATCCTACGCCGTGCGAAACTGCCAATCCCCGCGCTTACTCAATTGTCACGGGGCTGGCGATAACGCGGGACGAAAATTGCCCCTAAACGCGAGCAACCGACGCGGCCGATCTACCAGCGGGAAGATCGCGTACGGAGGCACTTGTTCCCGTGCAGAGGCGTAGGATCACGGTAAATTCTCATTCAACTATCTCAGCCTTTCCGCCCCGAGTCATCTCGAAGCGCACCAGTCCAGGAAGACATGAAAAACGCACCGCGTATTCCAAATCCCGACGAACGAAACTCGAGAATTTTTATTAAACTCACTAGTTACCACCAGGTCCACGAGGCTCAGCAGCCTCGGCGAATTTTTCGGAACAGATTTTGTCGGAACGTTAACAAAGTCACAAGCTCCTGCATATTTCGAATTCGAAGAACAAAAGTCGAAGACTTGATCTTTGGTTGATTCACTACAGCTACCACCAGGTCCACGAACTGTAGTTTCGACGAATTTGTTGGAAGAAGTGTTGTTAACAACGTCACAGGGGTCCCCGAACAGGAGATTATGAGTTGGTCGAAGCACAGCGGGGTTGGAACGAGTGGTAACGTTGATGAAACGGTTTTTTGTGATTGAACACTGTGTTAAAGATGATTGTGGCAGTGACGGTTGATTATAAAAGCACCTTGGATCGTCAGAATGGCAACGAGGAAGCGCGCAGTCCCCACACAGAGCAGAAGGCGCGCTCACTGCTGCGTTGCGGCAGGCCTACTGACAGGGGTGACCGAGCTTTCGGCTCGGCTCGGCACGATTCGTGCGATTTCGCCACCCTCCGGCGGCAGCTTAAAGCATTCTCCGAGCACTTTTCATACTACTCCCTTTCCGTGCCCCCACCGGTGATCACTACAGGCTATTCCCCTTGTTCAACCCCGCGACGAACAGACAAATGTTAGAAAACGGTGTGAGAACCTCGAACGTCGTATTTACTATTCATTCGTTATCTGCGAGATTAATGGCTAAGATATTTGTGGGCTGGGAACTGCGCGCGAGAACGTCAAGAATAATTCCGGGGGCTGTTGGCAGCCTTCTTGATCGGGAACCACTTAAATAGGGATGACTGCGTGGAAATGTTGTGTATTTCAGACCTGGTCACTTCTGAAATGTCGTCATTTGAAATATTATCCAAATTCAATGTACATAAAATATATAAAAATACTTTTTAAAAACCACGTTTATATTAAAATGCATTAAAGAGGAGAAAATAACTTTTTTCCTGGTTCTCCATAAAATACAGAATCCAGTTAAATGATTAATAATATTTTTCCCCAAAATTTCTTCTGTTATAAAATTAGTGTCGGAATAGATAGAAAAATGTAATGTAAATTTAAATAAAATCATGACATTAGTGACTGTAAGAATAAAAGCGTGGAGCGCCCACGAAGATTACGTCAATATAGTTCAGCGCTCCACGCTTTTATTTTCATAGTCACTAATGTCATGATTTTATTTAAAATTCTGTAGTTGAACGATAACTTAAACAACAAGTTTATATGTACAACATTGCCTCAGTGCAATCATGGAAACTGAAATATTTTGTGAATGAAACAACAGAATTCTCACATTATTATTTCACAGTATTTCTCACATTATTTACAATTTATTAAATCACATTAAAATGTCAAAAATGTTACACACGGTCACAATTTCGCAAGACATGAATAATCAACTACGTGAAACAATTCACTACGACATAATTGCATTGTTAGTTGCACGTGTGAACGATAGATTTGCAAACATAATTTTCATGAAACTTCGTATAATAGTATACTGAGTTATTGTAATACTCGACATACTATTACATTAAATATACAGTACAGTAAATCCTCCATATTCTTCAACATATGGTATTTTCCTTCAAATAATTAAGTCGAGGGTTTACTTGTTTAAAAATATCCAAAATAATTTTATTTGAATAGTTACATGAAAAAATCTTTTGAACCAGCTGTTCACTACATAACTAATTGCTTCACTTATTAGTCGCATGCTAGAACGTAATAATTCATTATCATGCTATAGAAGTAAATAATGCTATAATACATAACATAATGATTCATAATTGCTCATTATTCTTAAGCCCCAGATTCCTTGAACTTGATGTACGTTTAAACGTGTAGTACATATTTAATAATAGTAATAGGAAGTCTAGCACTAATGAATTATTAAAGATTGGTTGATTAATGAAGCGATAAATTATAAGTTCTACATTTTCCTGGCAACAGTTTTCATGTTGTTTGAAACGCGATTTCCAGTCTTTAATGATGATAAATACACGTTCTACTTCTTAACTTCTATTTATAATTTCTGCAATATCATGTCGAGGTGTTTCACGATTAGAGTAAGAAATCAATAATATCCATACTGTCATTACGGGCTCCTTCCCTTCGTGAAAATAAAATATAAAATATTATTGCTGTTCATTCCCCTTTCACTAATACTTCATTAAATGCTCGAAGATTTGAAAATATCAAAAACGCATTTTACATACGACATAAACTTTCATAAAACAGTATTTTTATTCACCTTCCATTTTACTTATAAATTACTAAAAATTGTTACAGAAAGTAATTTTAAATGTTATTGACTCATTTTATTTACTTTAAATAAAACACATTTTTGAAACGTTGAACAAAATAAATAAAAAGAACACTACAATAAAATGATTAAGAATTATATGTGAAATTATTAAGTACAATTCTCCTTTTTGTGTAATATTCATGGACTTCGAAAACATAAATTTACTCTGGACAAATCCAAGTAAACAAAAAATTATTAAAATAACTAAAGTCCGTATACAAGATGAATGTTGAATCTCATACATTTCAATTTCATAAAATATAAAGTAGCCACTGAATTTATCTTGAATAAACATTTACCGACTGGTGATTATTGCATAATTTTGAAAAATCTATGGTACATGGCTAAACACTTTTTAATGGAACCTTCAATAGCAACAGCAATTTTCATTGTGAACTAACAAGTCACCCTCAATAACGTCATCTAATAGTTTCTTTAAGATTGCAAAGTAAAAGAAAATTTCTATGCTTTCTTTTAGTACCTCACAATTATTGAAAATCCTATTAAGGCTTCCGGTAGATAAATTGTTAACTTATAGATATTAATTGTAGAATCTAAACCCGGATTTCGCATTTTATTTGGTCGATAAGGCAAGTGTTCAGACTCGTTTCGTAAAAACCGAGAACCCCTAATGGAAACTGGAGTCGCTGAATTAGAGTCATTAAGCTAGAAGATAATTGTTGTGTTCGCAAAGATAGCATAACAGTTGAGCAAGTTTGCATAGCCGGTGCCAAAAGATGTATAATTACTCTGCTAGTTCGTGCTATATTTCACGATTCCGGAAACGGTTGTCCTGTCACCCTCTATCCGCAACGCGATGAACTTATCCACGGCGTCCAAACTCTGTCGATTTGGTGAACCCTCCACTTCCCTCTTCGATACAAATGTGACAAACACTGTAGATACCGAACAGGAGAGAACGACCTCGTACACCCCAAATCATCGCAACAACACACCCGAAAATTCATCCCCTTCTACCTCCACAAACTGAAGGGGTGGAAAATGCTGAATAAGAAAGCAGTTCCACTTTAACTTCAGTAAAATAAGAAGCAATTAATAGTCGAGTATAACTTTAACCGTGCTATAAATTTACTAACTAACGCAGTCTAATAATTAATATAAATAATGGATACCAATATAATCAATCACACAATTAACAATACGAATTTTATCATCAAATCTGCCTCGCAGTTCACGAAAACATTGCCGATGCAAAATGTGTGAAATATAATGACATTCGCTCGGCTTTTTCGATCGAATACTTTTTCCCAGGGGCGGTATAATGGGGTGCTTAAATATTAACGCCCCCGACGATTGAATCGTTTCAACCTTCGAACGTGGAATATAAAAAAGCGATTGATAACTAGGTCGAGTGCGTTCGAGCAGTGTTTTTGTTGATACCGAAACGAAATATCAATACAGATCGTTCAGGGTGGTTGAAGGCGAGCTGCTGTTAAAAACCGACTCTTTTCGGAAAAGCAGCAGCAGCTGTATGATCTCGCCAAGATATCTCAGAATGCCTTTTGCACTTACATCATCTGGCCAGTGTGTATTTTGAACTTAACCTCTTTCTTAGCGTGCACCCCAGAATCTTATTGCGGAAGCAATAAACTTCCTTCTCCAACACTCCATTGTCGACGTCCTTGGATCTTTGGTAACCTCGTCGTAATTGTGACGAACGTAGCACTTCCCATCTCATTCAGGCAGGACCCTTTTGTAACCGAGTGGAGAGACCATAATCAGAGGGAAGAAATCCCTTGGTGCGATCGATAACGACTATCTAGCCACTCAATATTTTAAACGCACCCCGTCCCATAAACAATAAAGCGGTTTACGGGGCCTTAAACGCAAGCATTGTCACGCTTTTAATATCTGCTGGTGATATTATGGGGACTTCGATGGCTGACAATGAACTCGGATTCAGGAGAATTTCTACCATCCTGTTACCGCTGCTTTCAATTCGATTTTCAATACATTTCTTTTTTATTTTTAATTACATACAGGGTTAACCGAATCCGGTATTGTTGGGATTTGCGAAGAAGATGAAAAACGCTATTAACTAATTATTATCCGGAACAAATTGAATACCTGTGTTCTACGTGGCCATGCTGACCCCCGATGAAATCCTCTTAGAGTTGTAATAGATTGTAAATTGATCCGCCGTGGGACGCATTTACCCTAACTGTCACCCGCTAAATTATTATTGGCCAACTGATTCGAATTGGAGACCGGGGAGGGATGGTCGATGATTTGTGTCGTACGATTTCAGGTCGCGGGATTGATTAATGTATTAAAAAGCCTCCGACTCGAATATTTGTGAAACATAACGCGACACCGAGGGAAGTCCGAGTATCACTCGTGAATCTTTTTTTTTATATTTTTAGAATGAAATACTTAGTCGTACTGATTTTTATTATGCCGCGGCATCGTGTCGTTACATTAATTGCAATATCTTTTATAATATCGAAAAATTATAATTAACTTCCGTCAGCAATCTCGAACGTGCCGGAGCAGCCGAGTTTAAAAACAATGCGGAATCGCCAACAATCACCGACGATTGCAGGCACGTGGAAAAACAAACGCGTAACATGAATTATCATTTCTCTCTGTACAGTGTGTATAAAAAGTAATGGTCATCCGTCGTAGGGGTGAATCTACACTTCTGGATCGGTGGACATTTGTAAAGCGGCCCTTAGACGATCAATATTATCGTCAATATATTGCACAATAATTGATATTGTCCAATAATATTGATCGTCTGTGAATCAAATTGATAGGTTGCGCAATATATTGAGTCAGTCAAAGAGAGTTTGATTTTTATTGTACAATCTCGTAAATATTGCTCCGTCTGTAGGTAATATTGCGCAATATTGGCTCAGTTCTATCTTCACAGTCGCAAAGTGAACATTGAATTTTCACGTATGGCTACAAAGGAAAATGAGGAAGAAAGAAAATTCATTTTACAATCAAAAGTTCATCAAATAATGTACCATCTAGTCGCAGAAAGTTTCGAAAATCAGTTGGTTCACTTTTATTCTTAGATCACTTAACAAATTTTCATCAGTGTACTCATTTCTTTTTTTAAACCATTCCTGCATCCACCCGCGCTTCTTTTTCTCCTTTGTTTTTAAAGCTACAACAGACACACAACTTGCTCTTTTTTTATTCCACATGTTAACTGCAGTCGTGCACTAACTGCTTTCACCAAAGGCTTCTTTCAAACTTTTTCTTTTCTGACTGAGTGGAAGGTGTTGATGTAAAAAACAATTTTAACAACAATTTTCTTTGTTATGAACACTTTTGCGGTAAGTTTCTCTTACAAATGTCCACCGATCCAGAGGTGTAGATTCACCCCTAGAACGGATGACCATTACTTTTTGTACACCCTGTACAACGCGAAATCACACATTCGGTTTACACACTGTTTTTAGCCCGGCCGAATGCATACACGCGAATCATTTTTGCGGTCGGAAATGAACGCTAAATGACGTTTAGTTTGTGTAATTCAATGATTAACTTTTAACAGTATATCGTGATTGCGGGCCCCGTAACTTCGTTCTCAGATCGAAAACCGCGCGACGGTATTTTGTTCCGTCAACGTAAACAGTTAGCCCGGAATACATATTTATGAAAATGGTTATTCGAAGTTCGATATTCGAACGAGGCAGTTTTCAATTATACACGGAGAACAATGGAAAAGCTCGCGACAGTAAGCTCCCGATTTTTCTGAACACTGAAGCTACCCAGCATCGATAGTGACTGATGTGTATTGTATTACACAAATAACAAGATTAACTTTATTTATATTTTGTATAAAAAAAATGTATTGAATCAATTCTTGTGAGAACTCCCTCATAATTTCAATACAGTAGGACCTCGATTAACCGGCTTGATCGGGAGACAAACAGACCGGATAAATTAAGGCCCGATGGAAATAATTAAAATGTACAAGTACATTATATTCCAAAATAAATTTTTTATATTTAAACATTGATTTCCCTTCTCACAATATAATCATATCTTGAGTGGCAAAAATTTCCAAGTCTAGTGGATCGTCAAATTCAAACTTCAATTTCTAGAATCAGAATTGTGCACTCAGAAATAACCCATTCATTTTTGTTAAATAAAAAAGAAAACACGATCCGCGATATATGTAAAGTACCAGTTAACATGAATCATCTAATAATTGAATGCAAAAAATATGAGAATGGAAGAAAAATGCTAAGTTGCCTGGATCCTTACACATTCTGTTAGGTTCTGAGGAATATATCGCCGGTCTTGCCCAGTATATCAAAGATACAAATATGTATAAAATATTGTAAGAAAATGTACCGTGTTGCTAATGACCTTTCATGTTGAAGCAACATTAAATAAATAAATGAAATGACAAATATTTAAACGCATGTTTGTTTATAATCAGGATCCGGTCAATCTAGGTCCTACTGTAATTTTAAAATAAAAAATCTAAAACCTGTAATTTGACCGGCGATGGTAGGTATAGTGCTGATGATAATAAACAATTTTTATTTTGCATAAATATTCTGCAAAGAGTATTCAACAGCTCATCTTCCTGTCGTCAGCGTTAAATGTCAGAGTACCCGTTGTGCATTTTAAAAATGAAGAACAAAAGAAAGAACAAGTGAGTAATAAGACAACAATGCTTTGAGCCCGAGAAAAACTTTTTGCGCCTCGTTCCGCTGGCAATACGCGGTGTACGTTCCTGGTTGTTTCGAGACGCGAAACAAAGCCGCGACGTTAACATATGTAAGTTTCAGCTGAACGAAATTCGACCGTGACAGCGGGGCCATCCATTTTAATTTACAAGTTCCGTCGCACGTGAGACAGTTTGTTCAATAGCTCCGCAATGCGAGGGCATTCCTGGTTGCAATAAGACATTTTTCACGGCGTTACCGATGCAGTTCCTTGAATCGTTTCCAAACCAGCTAGATGGGACGCCGGATTTGCTGACTCCGAGGTCCTCGTTGCTGAACCTCCAGGGATCTAGCGGTGCAGGCTTGGGGTAAATATTGGTATCACGATAAATCGCATGGTCTGCCCATCCGGTAGGTCCGACCATACTCTGTAACGACTTTTGTTCTTATAAAACTATAATTTCGAAGCGATTTACCCTCGAGAGTGTACTATAGCAAGTTCAACAACGTAGAGAAACGGCGATGTAACTCACGGTATCATTTTATCTCTGCGACTCGTACACAACGATCCTTTAACGATTCTGGCGTAGAGGATAGAAAACATCGAATTATTTTCTACTTTGATGAACAACCTACAGAATATTTTCCCAAAGTTATAATTCGAAAAATTCGAAGGTTTAACGAAAAATTATTGGACCGATATGCAGGATGTTCGACTACAGGTGGAAGAAAATTGAAGGGGTAGTTCTCTATGACAATGTAAGATAGAAATGAAGAATAAAAAAGAGTAACTTACTAAAAACAAGTCGACAATGAAAGAAGTTTCATTAAATGTACGGTAAATATGATCCAAATTGTGTCATGTTTGGTGTCGTTTTAATTAAAAAATCGTCAGGAATGTGTCGCCGAAAATTTCACAGAAAAATCATTACTACACTGCGGACCTTTATGCATGTACAGGAAAATTTTGAAAATTGAAGACGTCAATACATGATTTCTCAGCTATTAAAATTATTAAGGGAGGAAATAGCATTCTGTTTCGTTTCTGTTTCTTGCAATCGACGCAGACAATTTTTATTTTGCATAAAGATCCGCACTCTAATCAGTACATACTAGAAAATGTTATCATTGGATTAGTAAATATTATCTCACCTATTCTTTTCTACGTTCGACGGTAAATATTTAATTTGCGAAGAGATCATGAATGTTTCCTGTTTACTGCGTCGATACGTATTAATGGCAGCCCTGTTGCGTAAAATTTACGTCGTCTATTACCGACGCTCGTAATTGAAGGATTAACAACCGGCCCAAGTGTCGCATAGCGCTGATTAAACGCGTGTTACACAAATATCAAGACGATCAGCCCTCTGGCCTCGTTTACATCAATCCGAGCCGGCGAAAATCATTACGAAGTTGGAAGTCACCCGGAATGCGTCACGCGATTCGAAATCGAACGACCGATGGAAGTGTTGTGATACAATACCCTGAATAAAATGTCCGGGCAAGTTTCGAAAGGAATTGTTAGCGTGTTTCTAGATTGGACGAGAATAGTTGCACGTTCCATTTGCTCAGGCGGTGTCTGCTAGTTTTATTTCTATAGTTATACAACATTTGATTATATCACGGTGCACGTTACTTCTCGGCAAAGTTTGTTCTGTCGTGAAACAATAACCATCGGTGCCATACCACCTGCATTACAGCGATGATGTTCGCCAAATATTTTGCTAGCCTGGCACGTCTCTGTTTTGATAATTTCGAGCCTTTTCAACGTTTAACCATGTGACTTTATGAACGAATACGAAATTATTTTACAAATTCAGTCATACTTTCTTACGATATGTACAGTGGAAAAAATTTTGAATAATAAATTTATTCTCTTAAAGCGGTAGACTCGTTTCCAGGATCGCAAGGGTGCGGGATTCGCCTTCTAATTTCTCGATAATGCAAAGATGGGGTTTTTCAGAAGTCAAAAACGCTAGATAAAAGATTGATCTAGGGCGCTATCGCCCTCAAAAGTCCAATTTTTTCGTTTACGGGGCGTAATAAATCCCATTTTTGTATTATCGAGAAATGAGTACGCGAATCCCGCACCCTTGCAATCCTGGAAACGAGTCTACCGCCTTAAACGCCTCAATTTTTCATCTACTAGTTCACCTCAGAGTCGCCAAATGATGGCGCGCATGGAGAGGAAAAAGTTACCCTCTCTGCACGACAGGGTGCGTGGAAGGGGTGAGTAGAGTGGGGGGAGTCTTATTATTCTATTATTTTTTTACTGAAATTAAATCGGAAATTTAATGTTCGAATACTTTTTGGATCCACTGGTAGATCCGCAACCTATTCATGATTATTAAAAGTTTATTCTCATAGAGAATTTATTCTTTAATTAGGTACACCCGTGGGTGGTAATTACCTCATAAAATGGCTATTCCCACATACCCGCAAAAAAGCTATTGTATTTAATAAAGATATAATAATAATAAATATTTAAATAATTACCATTTTAATCATTACTTTCATCAAGGAACTCAGAGGAGAATGACGCAAAATGTAAGCATTGTTGCGTTCACAATTTTGTACTTCACGTGAAAAGCATGCAATTAATTTTGTACACGTTGTTAATTTAAATTACAACAAAATATTCCGGGAATTTATAACTGTCCTGTGTCAATGTATTTTTTCATATTTCTCAATGGCACACTTTCCAACTATAAAGGTCTGTGGAACTGAAAGTCAGTCGAAAGCGGTACTCTACCAAATGATCAAAGTGAAATTGAATAAATTTATTAATTAAATAAATGCAAAATTTTTTACCCAATTACCGAGGTATTAGGTTCGTATAACCGGGAAGAACTGTAAAAAAAAAGGAATTTTCAAATTAGCGAAACTCTCAGTCAATACATTTGAATTTCCCCCGAAGCTTTGGCAACGGTCAGCTATTTTAATTAGCAGTGTACACATCATTTTCCGAGATTAATTAAAGTAGGTGCGCGACAAACACGCTTCTCTTTTACTGGGCAGTAAAACAAAAAAGGTGCTGGCGTCCCGTGATCTCTTTTAATGACCAACCTCGCAGAACGTAAATCGATACGCTCCCTATCAGCGTCGACAGGCATTCATTTAATTAGCCAGCTCCGATGAAAAAGACTAAGGCAAGTGTAAGTAATCCAGTCACGAATACCATGGCTTGTGACATTTTCTTCTTCGCCTGAACAAAATTAGTCGAACAAGGGAATCCAGGGAACACACACGCGCAGTCTTTTGTTTGTTACGCCGTCAAAGGGCAAATCTTTCGGTCGAGCACCATTATTAAATTAAATACTGAGACTTAAATCTGTAGTTGACTTATTAAATAATCCAACTTGTGACTAATAATTTTCTCAGGCTACATTAGGAAATTTCAAGAAAATTAAACCAGATCAAAAGAATAATCGTCATAAATCTACTTAAATCTACTTCACATATTTTCCAGTTGAGTCATACGGGCAGCGTACAAAAGCAACATGTCCTGTATATAAAACGTATCAGCCCGTTTTATTTTCGGCCCTTAATACTTGAAAGAACTGAAGAAATATGAACGTAATGAAGGCATTTTATCTTCACCTGTAAATTTTACTTCAAATCTTTTAGGCGATCTTAATGTCGTATTTTGTAGCCGCGGGCATTATCACGCGACGTAGAAAACGTCACAGAGTGTACTACTCTATTAATTTTTATTTCGTGTTACTCATCCACAGGGATCACGTAAAATTTACTTCGCTAACGTTTTATATGGCTTTGAGGATGATACGTGCTGTTAACGAGTACTATAACCGATGTTCCAGTGTACGCGAAGTTCGCTGTTTTGTTAACTAAAAATTGAAAGATTTAAATATTTGTTATTTAATCAGATCGTAGAACGGTATAATTGTTTATTATCTAAAACTATTATAAAATGATTCACTTATTTGTGATTTAGAAAGATTAGATTATAGATTATTTAGAACTATTGGACTGTAGAACCATTTTATTATTTACTCCTTAGAACTGTTAGATTATAAAATAATTTAATTATGTGGTATTTAGAAGTGCTAGATTATACAACAATTTTTTCAAAATTTGATTCCAAACAAAATACAACCAATTGTATAATATATTCAAACTTTGCAATTGAAATCGTTTGAAAGCTCGCAAGATTGAATCTCGGTCAAGCAATCGTGGAAGGTAAAGTTTTCATATTACATCACATCGTCGTGAGACTGTGACTAATGGATTTTCAATGTTTTCCTAACGAAAATGAATTAATGCGCGATCTTATTGGAAGATAATTAATAATTTATTTACAGGAAATCGTTGGCGGAAATTATTTTATGATTCGATATGCGGTAGACTAATTAGTCTAATTTCTGTTTAAAATTCAATTAAAATGCGAAAGTTATTCCTCACCTCGTAAACTTGCTTTATTTTACCCCTGATTGCCGGTAATTCACGACTACAAGCAATTAACTTAAAATTATTAAATTAGAGGGTACACGCCGATACACATTTTACAAAATGTACGATTTTAAGCAATTAGTTCAAAATTTCTTCTGTTATAAAGTTAGTGTCAGAATAGATAGAGAAATTTAATATAAACTTAAATAAAATCATGACACAACTATATTGACGTAATCTTCGTTGGCGCTTCACGCTCATTTTTTATATTCACTATATTTTTATAGTCAGTAATGTCATGATTTTATTTAAATTTATATTAAATTTTTCTATCTATACTGACACTAATTTTATAACAGAAGAAATTTTGAACAAATTCCTTAAAATTTTTGGGAAATATATTATCAATCATTTAATCGATTCGGGTATTTTATGGAGTACAGTAAATTCTCTATAATCGCAAATGCCTCGGGGGGATTTGTTTGCATTTATCGATCTTGGGCCTACGTTTTTCGAGCTTCAAAGGCCGATCCGAACGTAGAGAAGGAACCAAAGGCCGAGCCGAACGTAGAGAAGGACAGCACGTGTAAACAGACATCACGGCAACCGTCGATGCGACGGCACCTGTTTGCATTTATAGATCTTGGGCCTACGTTTTTCGAGCTTCAAAGGCCGAGCCGAACGTAGAGAAGGACAGCGCGTGTAAACAGACATCACGGCAACCGTCGATGCGACGGCACCTGTTTGCATTTATAGATCTTGGGCCTACGTTTTTCGAGCTTCAAAGGCCGATCCGAACGTAGAGAAGGAACCAAAGGCCAAGCCGAACGTAGAGAAGGACAGCGCGTGTAACGCGAGACCACGCGCGGGCCTTCGAGCTGTGCCGGCGACTGCGACTCTCCGCGTCTCTTTCTTTCATATACGCTGTCCTTCCTTGCGTTCGAAACTCTCATCGTCAATTAAACCACTAAATTCAGTTCATATTATATCGTGTTTGGTATCATTTTGCATTAGAAAAATGCCAGGAATATGTTGGTGAAAGTCCCATGAAAAAATAATGGAAAATAAAGAAGATAGAATTTTGGTATAACGTTATGATGACTCACGGGCGTTTGAACTGTGCCGACGACTGCGACTCTCCGCGTCGCGTTAGTAGTGGTTCACACCGATATACCGAGCCGAGATCAGTGTTTGAGTTGGTGGGGATATTTCATTGGCGTTTATCGTACATGCCCAGTTTGCGATTATAGAGAATTTACTGTACCAGGAAAAAAATTATTTTCCCCTTTTTAGTGCATTTTAATATAAGCGTGGTTTTTAAAAAGTTTTTGTTATATTTTACTATTTAGTTTGCTATTTACTGATTCATTACATGCACGTTTATTTACCGAATAAATTTATTTACCCAATGCACGTTTGTTTACTCAATAAAGTTTATTCAGTCAGATATTTACTCAGTAAAATATATTCAACAATTGATAAATTGCGATAACATGCAAAAATGCATGCGTAGGTTTAAGAAAATAAGAGCAACAAGATGTATTACGTTTTATATTTGCAGACTCGTATCTATTGCTCAATTACTACATACATGTTCTCTGTGATAATTAACACAGTCATACATAGTATAATAAATTACATTACCGTAAAATAAATATCCATTCCAACTAATTTAACAGTATCGGACAGTATCGTCATATTTAAGTAATACTTGCCACCAGGAAATGAATCTGGCAAACCACTGCTCCCGCCAGTTTCAATGATGAAATGTTCTTTTCCATACACTCCCTGGAATAGAATAATAATATATGAAAGTACAATAAAGATACTTCAAGATGGCAGAACGTCTTCAAATAGAAGAGTGTTCATCGCGTTAACATACCGGCTCTGGAGGACATTCGCCAGGCTTCAAGTCGAGAGCTTTTACAAAGACATTCGCAATGTTAGGAGGCCCACCTAAAGATTCACAAATATCCATTGTCACGCTAAGCCCTACGTCTTGTGTATATTCGCCAGTCCTTTCCATTCCATATAATTTTGCCGAGGCCTGTACGAAGTTTGTAATTATTATCTACATAGTATTATTATTATTAAACCACCGATGTGATTGTACATGCTACAAAGTACCATAACAATTACAAAAACTTAGAAATACGTACTACAATAGAGACAGGCTTTTCCTTAATTACAATATGCACGTTCAAATTATTTCCATATTCGCTATCCTCCATGATTTCGACCGAGCAGTCAGGGTCGATGTACTCCGTGTTATAAACATTACAGAAGGCGTCGTCGAAGAGGAGTTCAAGATTTGCCTGCGTTGCAAAAATAGACAAATAAACATTTATGCCGATGCTAAAAGCTCTTTTTTGCATAGGAAAAAAATTTCATTGATTACTGTCTAAATATAATTACTAAACTAGTAATAATATGATCACTGAATCAATAAATTGAGAAATGAAATTTCGATGTATGGTTTCCTGAAAATATACAAATTCTACCACTTTGTTACGTTGTGTAAACTTCAAATTTTAATGCTGCACATTGGCGAAATTACGTATTTATGAAACGACACTATTGGTTCAATTTGATTAAAGCAACCATGTATCAATGGCGAAAAAGAAAAGCACACATCACTTCATTAAATCCTCACCTGCACGAGGCACAAGAAAAACGCACACGAAACGACGTATGACAAAATCATTTTATTACGCGTAGCCAATACGCTTCCCGACTTGTTCACGAGTGATACTGAACATGAATGTTCCGACCGGTTGTTATTTCAATGGGGGAATTCAACTGTTAATATAATTATCTCCAGAATCGATGATCTTATCAAATATTGTCGCTTGTGGACTTGGCATTATGACATAATCACAGTGTTTTATAAATCGACCTTGGACGCTCGGCGCATTTATTGTTTCAAGCTAATACCTGCAGCTGTTACCTGAAACTATTTGTTAAAACAGCGACTGCAGCGAGGAGTGCAACAATTCTCCATTTGTAATCGTAATAAAGGAAAATTCTTGAAGTTCACAAAACATTTCTGGAAAATATAAAATATGATATAGAATCTGGAAAACATGTTTCGGAAAATAAGTGTGCAAAATGGAGTGAAATTAACGTGTTACGTAAACGAAGATTGTGTTATACAAGATGATAAATATTTAATTATCGCTATTGTGTACAATTGTACAAATAATGTTATCGAAAATGTTAATATCAGAAGGGTAGCTATACATACAGGGTGAGTCACCTAACGTTGCCACCTTAAATATCTTTGTTGTTTTTAAAGACACGTCAAATGTCTGCAGGACAAAGTTGAATGGTTCAGTGGGGCTCGCATGATACCAAAAATATTTTTGTTTTTGTGTGATTGTTTTAGAGATATCAAGGTCACCTTCATTTTTTTAAATGGAAGCACCCTTTTTTAGACACCTACAATGATAGTCCTTTTCATTAGGAATTCAGTGACTATAATTACCCATGCACGTATAAACTTTCTAAGTAGCTCCTAGTCCATATAACAGACACAGAACAATATTATTTTGCATTGACCATTAAAAATTCGCAGTCTACTCGTTAATCACTCACTAATTTTCGAAGCCCCTTATTTGAAGACTTCACAGTTGGGCTTTAAAAATAACAAAGATATTTGAGGTAGCAACGATAGGTGACTCACCGTGTATAAATCTAGTGACCAAAGTGATCATATTGTGAAACATTCTAACATCACGATCATATTTGCCAGTAAATGTTTCTACGAAGCGATATGGAAAAATCATAAATCGTGACATCTTCTAATTAAGTCAATCAGCAGCGCGACCACTAATTATTCGATTCGTATCATTTGGACTGGTAGCTAACAAACATCTTTTGTACTCAATAACAAGAGCTCGTGTTATTATACGGAAAAAGGTAATTATTAGAGGTGTGCGGGATACCCGAACGTTTTCGGGATCTCTGATACTGTACGGCATCTTTTAATATTGTTTTTTAGTCTTTATCTATGCTACAAGAATCTTCTATATAATTTCGTTTTCCGAAATACCGTAAAAACGAAATTATATAGAAGACTCTTGACTAAAAAACAATATTAAAAGATTCCGTACAGTATCAGAGATCCCGAAAAAATTCACGGGAAACCCGAACATTTCCGAAATTCCGTCCCGGTCCGGCACACCTCTAGTAATTATGATTAAAAAATTCAGGTGTACACTCGTCACAAAACGCGCCAGAAAATACTGCACTGCTTTCGTGCAAACATTTTTCAAAAATACCAAAACTGCCATCATTAAATATACAAGAAAGTAAAATTCGAGCAAACAATAGATTTGTTCACAACAATATTTACGTTTTATTATTAAATATCGAGAGGACATTCATCTAGAATATGTCTAACTTTTTATCCATTCCGATGCTTGTTGCACGAACATTCCCAGACAGTGGGTGCACCCTCCGTTTCCAGGCGCAGCGAAACGCAGCCAGAAAGCGAAATTTCCGAAGAAGAAATATGCCGATATCAATGGAAATCACCTCCTTGGACTGACAGAAGTCAACCGCATTCGGTATCCTTCCTCCTCCTCACGTAGCTAGAGCAGTATCAGAAAATAGTACCAAATAGAATAGCTTATCGACCGTTAACATTGGCATGCGCCCAGTTCATCGAAAAGGTGGGCATAACGTGACTTGTTTCCGCTATTTTCGTTGCCTTCGACCACCGATATAGTCGTCGTCGTCTGATGAAAATCGTATCACTCTGGACGAAAGATGTTATCGGGGGTTTGGCAGTCGTTTAGTGACAGAAATCTTGACCGAACGTTGCTGTTAACGGTGCAGAAGCACTGCAATTCTGAGAATCCTGCCTGCGCCATAATGGCGGGCGGCAGTAGCCACTCCGCGGTTGCGGAAGATTCGATTTTGATGTAAACGAATTGTGCAACGGTAAATATGCAGGGTGTTTCAGGTCTTTTTCAATGGTTCACGTGCAATGACTTTATAGCCATTACAAGTTGTAAAATTGAAGTTATTATTAGTTGAAAATCTCATACTAATAAATAAAAGTCTAGGGTGAAGTTTGCTTTACCGGACTCAAAATTAGTACCTTTCTCCTAAGAATTATAATGTATTTGGTATGTAATCCAGTAGATTTGTACCCGGCGCGGATGCAAATCAAAGTTTCGATCCTCTAGGATCAATAGTTGAGGAGCTATGGTCGCTTAAAGTTGAGCATTTTTAACAGGTAAGGTTGCCGCCATATTGGTTTGTAGTGACGACCGCGAGCCGCTTACCTTGCCGCTCGACCTAATCCTAACCAACTCAGCAAGCGGCGTGCGATCGTCACTAGAAACCAATATGGCGACGCCCTCACCTGTCAAGAAACTGGAAATATGCTCAACTTTAAGCGACCATAACTCCTCAACTATTGATCCTAGAGGTTCGAAACTTCGATCTGAATCCGCGCCAGGTACAAATCTACTGGATACATACCAAATACATCATAATTCGTAGGCGCAAATTTTGAGTCCGGTGAAGTAAAGAGCAGCCAAATTCTATTTTTCTGTTGTTAACGTACACATAAGCATACAATAGATACACATGCTCCTCTTCTTGTAGAAGGTTATGAACTACAAAGAAATTCCCAATCACTGCAATCGTAAAATGAATCGTGATGTGAGGAGTTGCCAAATTCTACGAATCAGTTGCAAGAAATAAAAACGACAAAAAATGTTTTCTTGCCTCGCGAGTTTTAATAGATCGACAAATCGCCCCTAAGCCTTGGAAGGGGCGAGTTGACTTTGAATATAGCGTGACACGTTGGCGCCCGGTAATCCCGGCGAGATCGTGATCGCTTATGTTACCGTTGTTGCAGTAATTGAACCGCGTCGCACCGGTTACACCCTAATTAACGAAGCGGGAAGGGAAAAAAAGCGGTGCCTAGGCGGGCCAATAACGCGCAACGTTCTGGAAAACAGTAACGGTTAATAATGGCCGATAGTTTCAGTGCGCGCGCGCGCGAGAGAGAGAGAGCTCGCGTTCATTCGATTTCGTACAAGCGACAACGCGATTTCCTGTTTCGTTTCGGAGGTCGTGTTGTTCGATCGAGATTAATTCAATTGTACAGCGGACCGCATCCGTTCCCACGACTTTATCAGAATCGCACGTCCGTGTGTACAGGTTTCTGTACACACACGCCACATATACGCATAGAACTAACGTGTTCGTGTCGCGTGAGGCCGGATATTTCCCCGACAAAGAGTGTACACATAATTGGGATGCGCTGCTAGATCAAGTGGTAAATGAATTGACGAAATCCGTTTAGCCGTATGCCCATCGGTCCCGAATTGGAGTAAGCTCGTAAAGTGGCCACGTGTGTCCAGAGACACGCGTTATTATCCAAAACCAGAGTGCAACGCGACGAGCGACGTCAGCTTATTGAAAGTTCTCGTTGGCGACCATTAATGGTTCGCCAGTTTACCTTTCGGGAATTAATTGTCTTCAGAATTTACACAATCGATTTCGCGAAACGCGATTAACCGGGTTTACTTTGAGGCCAATGATATGGCCGGGGCTAATTTTAGGCGGCATGAAATACACCGGCGCGCGGCGCGCCCTCCCATGCATTTTCTGCGTATCGCTTAATTTACGGCGCTCGTATTTTTATGGCGAACCCCGCAGCAATATCGAGTGAATGCTAGGAGAGAATCCTGCGCAGGTTTCCGCATTCGTTTATACACCGTTCGTTCGGTCGTTCGGTGCCGTTTCATTATAAACGCACCGGGTTAAACAACCGATAGTAAATTATTTCGGACCGTTTAGGAACGGTTGCTCGAAAATCGTCCTCCATCCGCGATCCTATACACGATTTAGGGGATGCTCTCCGAGCACCGGACACACAATCTTCTTGACAAATATCTGCTACATCCTATAAAGCGGTGAATCCGTGCTGCGGTCTGCCGAAACTGCGCTAACCCTTTGTGCTTCGAATTTTATCAAGTTTGTGGCCTATTGTTTTGTTTGAGAATAATATAAAAATTCAATCGTCTGTAAAAACTTTGAAAAATTTTGTTCGAGACTGAAACCACCATAGATTTGAAGACTGAGCTTCCTCTTTACAACAAGAGCTTGCTATAAATTTTCACACATTACATTAATTATTTATCATTTATTATCACTAGAAATTATTGTCTTTCGAAATCTTGGTTAAAATTTATAGAAATATAATACAAAACAATGGGTATAACACAAAGCAAGCGAAAAGCAAAATTAATTTATAAATAGGGGAGCTTGCATGAAAGTTCACGATCTAATTACCAGACTCGGTGTTTGCGCTCGATTAGAAAATTTTCACAGTCACTGATCGTTTGAAGCGCCTTGTGCGGGATTCCCTCTTTTTGTTCGGAGATCCCGTGAATTAGATTTGATATACCATGAGAACTTAAAAAAAGATAAACGGATTTAATGTCGTCTAACTACTCGGCTGTGTTTCATAAAAACGTGTTGGCAAACGTAAAGCACGTTCGCCCGGTGCAGCATGTTACATGTCACATGTTCGTTACGACAGAACCGCGTGTCCTTTGCTTGTTTTTTACTGCACACGCCGCGATTACCCTGCAACATCCGCGCTGATGGTAGGCAGATTGCCACACATCAGGCGCATCTGATTCGAATTTTTAATTCTTCGGACCACCTACGTACTTTTCGCCGGCTTTTATTTTCTTAAAATGTACGTCTATAGTGCAGACTTAAATAAAGCCATTTCTGTACGGAGATAGAGCAACGGGAAATATCACGCACGCATTTTTTTTAGCTCCTGACATTTATGCTGAAGTGACATTTACGTTAGAGTTAACCTCGGAAAATATTTCGTCGAATACCACGGGATTTAGTGGAGTTGGAAAAAAATGTTGTTTACAAACTTGCGCCTCTTTTAATGGCAAATTTATCTACGTAAATGCTCTTCGAAAGAATTACTTTGTTTAGAGAATGTATTAGAAAATAGTGCACTGTATATATTTTAAACTGAATCACATAAAACTGAATGCACATAAAACTACACTAATTTTATATATTATCTTTTTTATTTTGTATATGATCACACTATAGATACAGTTATCAAGACAACGGATTCATGATATTGAATATGAATATTGTATAATAATGGTACTCTTATTTCGACATATTTACATAAGTATAATTACAGTGGGACAGATGTGACAGATTAATATTT
Organism: Lasioglossum calceatum; assembly: GCA_963966675.1. NCBI lineage: Eukaryota > Metazoa > Arthropoda > Insecta > Hymenoptera > Halictidae > Lasioglossum > Lasioglossum calceatum. The sequence goes on from OZ016545.1 coordinate 7,813,064, forward strand.
CGGGACGGGATTGTGTTTCTCGCTGTAGCTTGTTGATGACACCTTTCCCAACGAATTCATTATAAGAACTTCTCATTCGTAGTGTCTTCCAAGAGGCGACATCGAATTAGATTAAAGGAAACCGAATTAAGATGCATCATCCATTCCTAACTGAAGGGCCAAATTACGTTTTCTCTCTAAATTCATTTCGTCGGAGATTCGAATTAGGTTAGCCTGCTCCTGCCGAAGAGCTCGCTTCAGCTCTTCTAGCTTCCATCCCGTCTCCATTTGCTTCTCCGCTATCTGTTTCTGCAGAGCGGCTATCCGCTGATTTAAAATATTGTAATCCGCACTTAGTGGACTCCCTGGGACACAACTAACTGCCCTCGGCTTGTCCTGATGCACCATGTCCGATGTCAATAGGCAAATCTTGTCGTGGAGATCTGCCAATTGCGTTAACTTCAACGACTGAAATAAATAATATCGAAACTGTAATTTTAAAAAACTTCACTTCGGCGGAGTCTCAAAATGGATTTAAAAAATGGAGCAACTCGATCAGTATAGTTAATCGCTTGTCCTACGATTTTTTCTTCAATAAAATTAGAATCTGAGAAATGAAAATATTATAATCAACAAAATTAAAGTGTCTTGGATAACTTTTTACATAATTTGATGTCAAATATATTGTAAAAGAACAAATTTTAGTTAACTGGAAGTATTTATTGTAATGAATTTAAATTTTTCCATAAAATATCCCGTATTTATTTTCCTTAGCACAGAATAAAGGGAGAAAGCAGATGGTGGTAAAATTATGTCAAGTGGAGTCAAAACAGGAGTAAAGTTTAATTCCTAATAATCTATGGAAATATTAAAAGTCGTTAGTCTATGAATCATCAAATTTTAATACACGTTCAGAGATGAGATTAAGATTTGTGACTTTCGACCTGGGAGGCTTTATTAGTCTCCGGAATGTAGAATGATTTATTAGACTATCGGGTTCATTCAATTATTTAACTGCGTTATTAAACTGAACCGGATATTGTCGTTCGCAGGGGTTACACAATCCTTGCATAAGAATATGCAGTATTATGCGGCGCAAAATTTCAACACCTTATAAATTATATATTTCAGGCGTCTAAAAAATTGTTTATATCATTGCTTTTTAATATATTTACAATTTTAATGCATTTGATATCATCAAATTTTTTTTATTAAATAAAAACAGAAGAATAAATGATCAAATATCTTCAGAATATCTTAACTAATGAGTAGATTAAAATTATTTTAGCACTCACGTTAAGCCACGAATCGGGATCAAACGCTTTGTCGCTAACTGGAACATCCTGTCAAACATTAAATATGTCTTATATAGTTTCGATTCATTTTTCAATATTCTCTGCATTTTTGGACCACAATTATATGCAAAACATACCTTAAGTTGTTTCAGAATAGCAGCAATATTCTGAATTTCTTTTTCAGTGTTATAAATATTTTCAGATAAATCCCGCGACTTTTTCAGTAACTCCTCTATCTCCTTTTTCATTTCTGGGTCAACGCTGGAATCGTCCTCCAATTCGTCCGCCATTTTGGGTTCATTTTCAACTTTACCCTCCAGGAAAGTTATGTAGTCACGGACACGTTGTACACCTATTTTAAATAGATTACAATATATATGTGTGGTAAAAAATGTTGAATAACTTGAATAAATGTGGTATTGGTTTCTTGATTAATAACAGATGATTACCTTCGTTTTGCTTGTCAAGTTTTTCCCTTAACAAATCATTTGCCCTTATGTAATCGCCACAATCGTCTGCTAGGCTTCTTAAAGTCACTGTATCTTGATCTAGATTCATTATAACAAATAATTTTCGTTGTAGCATAACGAGAAATATATATACATAATAATATTTCAGTAAAGAGTAATATCTATGCCGTAGAAATTGCATTAACAAATCCAACATCGAAATTAATCCAGTAAACAGACGTCAATAATAAAATAATTCTGAATAATAATGAATTTTGCAGATAGAAAATTGGAATTTGATCTATTTTAATATTCAGACCTGCAGCAGCTTTCAGTTTCTTAAGTTCGTCTTTGCAGCCTTCCATTTCTCTGCGCAGCCTATCATTATAATCCTGGCAATTATTCAATTCCTTCTTCAACCTCTCAATTTCAGACTTCAATTCATCATTTTCCTTCTTCAACCTCTCAATTTCAGACTTCAAGTCATTATTCTCCTTCTTCAACCTATCCAATTCATTCGTTAACCCTGCCTCAGAACTTCTACCCGCATCCTTTAATTTATCAATGTCAGCCAACAACGTCTTCTGATCATCCTTCAACTTCTCATTGGCAGCCTTCTGCGCTTCAAGTTCTTTCTTCATCTTCTCTGCCTCATCCTTCAGCATATCATTGGCAGCCTTCTGCGCTTCAAGTTCTTTCTTCAACTTCTCTGCCTCCTCCTTCAGCTTATCATTGATCGCCTTCTGATTTTTCAAATCATCCTTCAATTTATCATTCAATGCCTTCAAAGCGTCCAACTCGTCCTTCAATTTCTCATTAATCTCCTTCAGTTTCTCTAACTCGTCCTTCAATTTATCATGATCAGCCTTCAAAGCATCAAGTTCCTGCTGCAGCCTATCCTTCAAGTCCTTAACCTCCTTCAACTCTTTTTGAGCATCCCTTAGCTGGTTATTCAAATTCTCATTCTCCTCTTTCAATTTCTCCAATTCCGCCTTCAACCTCGCCAACTCGGCCCTGCAATCCTCCAGCTGTTTCTTCAGCGTCTCCAACTCCTTCACAGTATTTTCAAGATCAGCGATCCTCTTCTTCAAATCATCATTTTCCATGCGCAGATTGTTCAACATGTCTTCGGCTTCTTTTAATTTCTCCTTTGCCGCTGCTAATTCCGAGGCCAACTGCTCGTTCTCCGTCTTCAGCTTCGCGTTCTCTTCCTGCAATGCCTGCAGCTGCTGATTTAATTTCGCCATGTCCGACTTCAGTTTCTCGTTCTCTTTGTTCAATGCTTCGTTTTCGGCGCGGGCTTTATCCAGCGTGGCTCTCAAATTGCTTAATTCCTCCTTCAAGGCAGCCAGTTCTTTCATGGCTGCTTCAGTAGCAGCTTTATGTTTGTCAATCTCGTTCATAAGGCGACCCAGCTCGTCGCGCAGCCGTTGCAGCTCATTGAGCAGCTCTTGTTTCTCAGCCTGCAGATCTTTCAGCTGGTCTTCCAGAGCCTTCGCTTTAGCTTCCGCATCTGCTAACGCCTTTTCCAATCGATTCTTCTCGTCCTTCAACTTCTCCATCTCAGCCAGTTGCTGTTTCAACCTGTCGTTCTCGTCCTGGCATTTCTTCAAATCGTCTTGCAGCTTCTGAACAGCAGCCTTCTGCGCAGATAAGTCAGACTTCAAGTTGTCGAGCTCCGATTTCTGTCCATCACCCTCGCCCCTCAGCCGGTTAGTTTCGTTCGCTAGCTTGTCTCGATCTTGACGAAGGTCTGCGTTCTCTGCCCGAAGAGATTCCGCTTCGTTCTTCAATCTATCTCGCTCCTCTTGAAGTTTGTTCTTCTCGTTGTTCAACGCGTTCACCTCCGTCTTCAATTTTTCGTTCGCATCTCTCAACGCGTTGACCTCTTCTTTGCACTTGTTCAGGTCGTTGGTCAGCTCCGAGATCTTCTTCCTAAGCTCTTCTAATTCCCCTTTGCACCTTCTGCTCTCGTCTCGAAGGTTTTCCAACTCCTTCTTCAACGCGTCCAGCTCATTCCTCAGGGCTGCAAGCTCCGCCTCACACTTGCTTCTAGCCGACTTCTCTGCTTCAAGCGACTGCTTCAACTGTTCAATTTCTGACTGTAAATCTGCGAGCTTCTTCTCTAGATCGGCTTTCTCGGCTTTGAGACGGTTCACCTCTGCCTGGCACGCTTCCTTCGCGGCCTGGTGGGAAACGGATAAATTTTGGATTAGGGTATACCTCAAAGAACTATTTTAAAAGAATATACATAAAAATTACCTTGCAGTCATTCAGCTCCTTTAACGCGTTCTCCAAGTCGTCCTTCAGTTTATCCACCTCCATCTTGATCTTACAGTTCTCTAACTTCCAATGTTCCACGTCCTCCTCCAATTTAGCGATCTTCGCCTTCAAATCAGCAATTTGCTGCTTCAAGTCTTCGATCTCCGACTTCAAATCAGCGCACTCTGCCCTCAAGCTGCCAAGCTCATCTTGCAAATCCTTTAACTTCGACTGAAGCGTTTGATTCTCCTCCGCTAAGGCAGCATTTTTCGCCCTGGCCTCATCAAGAGCCTTACCCAAATCCTTCACCTCGCTGTCTAACATCATCAAATCTTTCTTCAAGATCTCGTTGGCCTTTCTCTCATCATTCAGTTTTTCCCTCAAATCATTCACCTCGCCTTGTAACCTGCTATTCTCATCCCGCAGCTTCTTTAAATCGTCGTTCAACGAGTCTCTTTCTTTGCGCAGTTGTTCAACTTCGGCGTTCAGTTTCTCGTTGTCCTGCTTCAACTGATCTCTCTCCTTCCCCAGCTTCTCGTGCTCGTCCTTCAACCTAGCCAGCTCTTCCTTCAGCTTCTCGATCTCAGCGTTCGCGTCGTCCAATTGTTTCTCCAATCGATCCCTTTCACCCTGCAAAGCTGAATTTTCATCTTTCAGTTTGCCCAATTCCGATGCTAACGCATCCTTCTCCTTCTTAACACGACCAAGCTCGTCGTTTATCGAGTCTCTTTCTTTGCGAAGTTGCTCAACTTCGGCATTCAGTTTCTCATTGTCCTGCTTCAACTGATCTCTCTCCTTTCCCAGCTTCTCGAGTTCGTCCTTCAACCTAGCCAGCTCTTCCTTCAACTTCTCGATCTCAGCTTTCGCGTCGTCCAATTGTTTCTCCAATCGATCCCTTTCACCCTGCAAAGCTGAATTTTCATCTTTCAGTTTGCCCAATTCCGATGCTAACGCATCCTTCTCCTTCTTAACGCGATCAAGCTCGTCGTTTAACGAGTCTCTTTCTTTGCGAAGTTGCTCAACTTCGGCATTCAGTTTCTCATTGTCCTGCTTCAACTGATCTCTCTCCTTTCCCAGCTTCTCGAGTTCGTCCTTCAACCTAGCCAGCTCGTCCTTCAACCTATCCAGCTCTTCCTTCAACTTCTCGATGTCAGCGTTCGCGTCGTTCAATTGTTTCTTCAATCGATCCCTCTCGTCCTGCAAAGCTGCATTTTCATCTTTCAGTTTACCCAATTCCGATGCCAACGCATCGTCATCCTTCTTAACACGATCAAGCTCGGAATTTAACGCAGCTTCTCTCTGCTTCGCGGCATCTATTTCCTCTCGAAGCTTCCCCATCTCGTTCTTCAGATTGTTCAGCTCCTCCTGCAGCTTATCCCTTTCACCTTCCAGTCGGTCGAAATTTTGTTTAAGCAACCCGTGCTCCTCCTTCAGCTTGTTCAGTTCGTTGATCACACCGTCCAATTCCGCCTTGGTTCGCTGTAAGTCGTTCTGCAGCGAGTCCCTGTCGGCCTTGCATCGATCAAGCTCCGCTTTAAGAGCCTCGTTCTTCGCCTTAAGGTCCTCGTTCTCGGATGTCAGCCTCTCCATCTCACCCACGCACTTGTCCAACGCGTTCTTCAGGGATTCCATCTCCTCTTTCAATTGTGCAATCGTGCTATTGGCTCTCGCTAGTTCTGCCTTCAAACGTTCCAGCTCCTCCAGCAGATCAGCATTCTCTGCTCTCATTTTTTCCAACGCTTTCGTCGCGTCATCCAATTGCCGTTCCAATTCCAAATTCTTGGCCTTCATGTCCGCATTCTCGCCAGCCAACCGATCCCTTTCCCCTTTCAGATCGTCCAATTGCGACTGAAGTTTGTCCATCTTAGCTTTTGTATCCGCATCTAGACTCTTCAACGCATCACCATCAGCTCGCAACCTTTCCATCTCTTGTCGAGATTCTTCTAGATCGTTCTTCAACTTTTCGTTCTCCAGCTTCGCTGCGTCCAAGTTCTTCTGCAGCTCGTCATTCGCTTTCTTCAGATTATCAAGCTCCGAGGTCATGTTATCCAGCTCAGCTTTGAAAGCATCGTTCTCTTTTTTGAGCTTGTCATTCTCCTCCCTTGCTTGCTCCAGCTGACCCTTCAGATCGGAGTTCTCCTTTCGCAGGTCGTCGAGGTCTTTCCGGGCAGATTCTAGCTCCTTTTGGAGAGCCTCCTTCGCGGCTCTCTCCTCCGCTAGTTGGTCACTCAACGCATTCATCTGCTCCTTGATTTCGTCCAACTCTCTCTGCAGCTTCTCCTTGTCTTTCTTCAGGGCATCTACTTCACCCTTAAGATCCCCTATTGTAGCTTTCGCAGACGCTAGTTCGTCTCGCAGCGAAGCCAACTCGTCCTGCGCGGCCTGTAATTTCTCTAAAAGCTCGTCCCTCTCGGAGCAACACTTCTCCAGCTCCGCGATTCGCTTATCACGCTCGTCGAGCTCACCCTGCAAATTCGCCATTCGCGCCTGCAAGTCGTCCATCTCCTGTTTCAAGCTGTCGATAATCTGCTGAGCCTCCGCCTCCTTCTCCGCCAGCTCCTGCTCTAACTTGTTCTTGTGCTCCAGTATATCAATTATTTGATCGTTCCTTTCGGCTAATAACTTTCTCATCTTCGCCACTTCGTCTATCAACGAGTCCCTCTCATCCTCGAGTTCAGATAATCGAGGCTTCAAGGTGTCCAGCTCCGATCTTAGGTTGCTCATGCCCAACAGGTCTATCTCTGATTGCCTCATCTCGTTCAGAAGGTTCCTCATCTGAAATTAATTAATATTTCATGCGATTGAACTCATCTTTTGTGTACAATAATATCTCATTGTCCCGTGTCGTTTAAAAGGTTTCATATCTGAAATTAATTAATACTCCACGTTATCGAGTTCACTTTTTTGTTCTGTTTAAAAATGCAACAAGACACATGTACAATCACATGCCCGATCGTCCCATGTGATTTAAAAGGTCTCCTATCTGGAATTAATTGATATTCTGTTCTGTTTCGAAACGCCGAAATATATAATAAAGACTCCCAACAAATTTAATTAAAAATGACCTTAATAAGAATTGTTTTATGTTCAAGAATAAATGAACATGCATAGTTAACTTCTGTTGTTTATAATGAACTTGGACAATATTTTTGTTTTGCATCAAGAACCACAGTCTACTTACTACCTTGATGTTGAACAATACCTTATCGTCTCGTTTCGAGAGTTCCCCCTTCATGGCACCGATCTCATCCAGCAAAGCCTGCTGATCTACCATGTTTTCAAGTTGCTTCTTCAGCGCCTCGATAAGCTTATCTTTCTCGTCTAATTGACGTTTCAATTCGGAAACGGTGTGATCGCAGTCTTCGAGTTTCTGCAGCAGGTCGGAGACGTCTATGTATTCAGGAACCGTCGTTGTCTCGGCTGTTCGTAGCATTTCTTCCACAGGTTCTACCATTCGCCTTACTCTCACAGGTTCTGTCGGTCGCATTTTTTCAAGTTCCGCCAATTGACGACGTAGCTCGGCTATCTGGGCCAAAAGCTGCTCGTTTTCAAGACGCAGATCGTCGCAGCTGTTCGACAGATCCACCAACGTTTCAATCGATCTCTCCACGACTTTCGAGACCTGCTGGTCCGCTGTTTGACCTCCTTTCATCAGTTCGCGGAGCTTCGCCCTCAGGCGATATATCGCAGGACAGCTCACGTCCTCCTCAGTCTGCGCGAGTTTTAATCTCAAGTTCGATATCACGTCCCTTAATCTGTCGACGGAAACGAGATTTTGTTTTTCGTAGGACAGACTGCGTTAATTGACACCGAAGCGATACAAACACTTTTAATATTGCCACAATCTTTCTATCTCATCCCCTTGTGATCAACCATAATGTTGGAAACCGAATGTGTGAGTAATTTTAAAGAGAGAAATGTTTATCGCGAAGCTACAAATGAATGTAACAGTCTTGAAATATTGCCAGTGTCTAAATTGTCACAATCTTTCTGTCTCATCCCCTTGTGATCTACCCCAATGCTGGAAATCGAATGCGTAAGTAATTTTAAAGAGAGAAATGCTTATCGTGACGCTATAAATTAATGCAACAGTGTTTAAATATTTCCAGTGTCTAAATTGCCACAATCTTTTTATCTCATCCCCTTGTGATCAACCCCGTAAGTTGGAAATTGAGTGTACCAAATAATCTTAAGTCGAGAAATGTTTATCGTAAAGCTAGAAATTAATGTGGCAGTGCTTATATGTTGCCAGTGTCTAAATTGCCACAATCTTTTTATCTCATCCCCTTGTGATCAACCCCGTAAGTTGGAAATTGAATGTACAAAATAATTTTAAGGAGAGAAATGTTTATCGTAAAGCTATAAATTAATGTGGCAGTGCTTATATGTTGCCAGTGTCTAAATTGTCATAATTTTTCTGTCTCATCCCCTTGTGATCAACCCCAATGTTGGAAATTGAGTGTACAAAATAATCTTAAATCGAGAAATGTTTATCGTAAAGCTAGAAATTAATGTAACAGTGCTTATATGTTGCCAGTGTCTAAATTGCCACAACCTTTCTATCTCATTCCCTTTTAACCAACCCCTATGTTGACGATGAAATTGTGAAAGTAATTTTAAAGCTGTGTGGTTGAAAATGTTGAGCATTAATTCTTTTACGTGAAATATCGGGGCAATTGAAACGGCCGTGTTCGAAACGCGACAATGCTTCAATCCGCGATAAAGAATAGCGACAAGTACTCTTTTTTTTCAAGTGCAAAGCGCTCCCGCAGATCTCTCATCTTCTCCCTGATATAGTGTACCGATGCACAAGGATCGTCGCAGCAATCTCGTTCGGCGAGGGTTTCTTCTAGATCCCTCACTTTATCTTCGAGCGCCGCGTTTGCATTTTGCAGCCATTCGATTTCTTCCCGGGACTGCACGAGCAGCGGATCAGGCTTCAATATCTCATCCACATTTACACCTACACGAAAACATCTAATCTTTAGAAACACTCGGTATGGTGCACGCGTAAGATACTGATCGCGGGGAGCACTCTGAATTTCAAAGTAATGCCCTCGTAACAACAGCATTGTGCCACGCGTTCCAACAATCGTCATTGCTTGAAAATGCACTGATAAATACAGAAGAAGTGTAAATATAAAATTAACTAAAAATATAGTTAATCGAATAAGAATGTATTAGATGAAAAAGAACATTAAAAATTAAATTGTTTCCTCCTTAGCTAGTACCCGCCTGCTATGTGAATTTAAAATACGCCCCTAGCGAACAGGAACAAGAAATGTTTGGACACCGAATACCCGATAACGGAATATCGATTATCCAAATTCCTGATTACCCGCATGTTCCCTAACAATAAGTTTCGATTATCGGAACACACGATCAGGAATTCCTAAACACAAATTGGAATACATAATTGATTTTTTAAAATTAATTTCAAAAATACATTATTAATATCTGTACAGTACTCTTTTCTACAGTAACATTTTTTATCAATACTCTAACCGTGTTAAAACATAGAATGGATTCATCTAGATAGTACATTTCGTACGAATTTATTTAACGCTTTCACAGAAATCATTTTTTAACAAAGAAAATAATCGAAAACAAATTTTATCATGTTATTTTTCATCCTTTAAAAGATTCTACACTAGCAAATTTGATATTTTTAGTCTCCGGAAGAACACAAATCCCTTATTAAATAGCTATTATATCGTATTATCCCTTATTAAAGATTCTTCATTAATTCAACGGTTAAGAAATTGCTCGAGAGGGACTGGGAACTCAATTTCGTAGCCTCTTATTGTTTACTGAAAAGAGAAGCCACGATCCCAATCCGATTTTAATAAAGCTTTATGGGATGCTAGAAAACAATTTTACTGCTTGTAGAAGAAGAAAAAGCTTTTCATACGCATTATAAGACATGAATAAAGCAAAATATCTCGTGGAAGTTTTTACTTGTGTAATATTGTGGTAGCATATTTTCACATAAAAAATGTTAAGAACTATTTCGGTGCGTCGTTTAAAAAATTGCTAGTTTACTCTCTCATCGTTGGTATATTTTATATTCAGAAGAGGAAATATATTTCATTTTATATTCAGCTAAAAATAGTAATTATTCATACGTTATCGTCAGAAATTTTCTACCTACTCTAAAAATCAACAGTGTTATTTTACAGTATACTACGAAGGCTTAGATATTTCTGTTAAAAAGAAACTCGCGTCACTATTGCAAGATAAAATGGCCACAGAGTGCCGAAACTTTTTAGCTGATGGCGCAGATCTTTCCAATGGTCGCTCATATAGAAATATTAATTGCTTCACTGTGGCATACATTTCAATTAAACTGAAAACTCTCGGGGAAGGATAGAAGGGACGCGGACGCTGTCGGTTCTGAATTCCAATTAATCAATTTAGCGCGAACCAAGTGACTGGGAAGCAGAAAGTTGCTACGAAATATCATACATCGATACCGAATGACTGGAGGGCTTGTTTCAAAGACCTATTTTCGCTCTCGAACTGAAGTCGTTCCATTCGCCATTTCTTCATCTGACACTTCATTACGGCCAGTTTCCTCAGGGCAAACGAGAGGTCGTAAATCTCCGATTCTTTCGCATTGTCGCTGAAGGGATTGTAACTGCAGCAACAACATGGCTCGTTCGGTGGATTCATCGATTCCATCTTGTTAAATAATCTGTCAACATTCCAAGAAATTTTATGCAATAATCAATTGCTGTCGACTTACCAAGTTACATTCTCTCTACAACTGCGTGCCATTCGTTACCCAACACTAAATATCTCCGTTAGGATTGAAGATTATATAGAATTCGTACTGTTCAAGATATTAAATATGATGATATGACAAATTTTCTGATCGTTGTTGTCTTCAAGGACTTTAGAAGGTCAACGAAGGATTTTTAAATGGCACCATATGTATTTCATTTATTTTTCTCTACAAGCACATCCTTCTTTTCTCAAAGTCAGAAATGTTTAATGACATGTTTATTTAAGAATCTTATAATATATTGTGTATAAATGGTGGTTCTTATTACTGAGTTTTCATCAGAAATGATCGAATGAGATTTATTGAAGCACTTGAAGTCTTGTCATTATTACAATATACATAATTTATTATTCGATAGTGTTAATGTCCTTTCGGTGTCTTTTGTGCAAGTTGCACGTGCTTCTATATTTTCTCAGATTTTACACTTCCTCCACTTCTTAACTCGTGCATTCTTCATCCCTCCGTTCCCCACAAATCTAATAACTCTTATCATTTTTCGCTCCCATTTTCTTCAGGTATTTCGCCAGGCTCGCCGTTACAATCTTCAGGAACCTTCCTCGCGCAGCACCTGTTGAACCTTGCGGGCCCTAATCCTTGCTTCTCTCTCGTTTGTACTCCTCGAATTCTCCTCTTATCCTGCTCCCCATTTTCTGCTTCTCCCGTGGCATATACCTTCGCCTCATAATACCCGGGTCTCCACTTTCCACCCTCGTTCATCGTTTCTCCTGCTTTCATTTACCAGCGTTTCTTACCAACCCGACCGCACCCTCTCTCTTTCAGTTTCTCCTAAAACCGAATAGCCCCACTGCCTGCTATTATCTTCGTCTTATTCCTCTTTCCTTCCTCCCGTAGCCTTGCATCCTCCAATCTAAATCCATTGTTCACCGCAAAAATCGTTCTACCGAGCGTTTCTCTCCCTCTTCGTCTCTCACCCCCTCGCCCAATCTTCCCCTCTTCCTTTCACATGCCTCTTCCCCAAACAACGCTCCCTGCTAGTGCATCGAATAATTTCAGACTCATTCTCCAACCCCCTGTAAACTTCCTTTTCCTTAGACCCCCTTCACTTGGCCCACCCTCCCTCCCTCCCTCCTTTACGTCGCGTATCCCGAGTGTTTAATCTTCTTTAGCTTCCTTCATTCGCTTCCACGTGTATCTTCTTAGTTCCTTCGACAGCCTCGTCGCGTCCTTCTACTTTCACGCTGCATTATGTCATCCGCGGATCTCATTGTTTGTTGGGATAGCACCAATAACGTGATAGGGAAGTAATGAATAGATCTTTATACAAAATTAAAATTTTTCGATCTACCGACTGACATAATTTTCTCTACCGCACTTCAAAATCAAAATTTTTATTATATTACTCATTAACTTATTGTCAGTATTTCGTTATTTCCTTAAGCATTCGCGACAAACTGTGAAGTGCAAACAAAACCTTAAATTAATTAAATGAAAGCATGCGAAGAAATGTTATATTTTCAGTAAAATAAAAAGCATTATTATACAACTATAATATGCGCGTAATAATGTACAACTGTAATAGACACCTAATATTAAACAACTATAAAATACACCTAATATTGTACAACTATAATAGACATTTAATATTGTACAAGTATAATATGCACCTTAGTAATATCTCCTCGAATCCTCTCGATTGCAGGTGTCCACTAAGTCATATTTTACAGGTTATCCGCGTGTAATTACTTCCACTCTAGCTCTTTTCCAAGCCCACTGTCACCGAATCACACGTGTAAGTGAATTATTATTGTAAACCGATTACAGAGGGATGCACCTACCTAAGCGTGAAACGGCTCTCGGATAGCAGGGAAAATTAAAACTGGAAATTTAACCGAAAAAATGCGAGATAGAAGTGAAGTATTACGGTGCGGCAGTCACTCTTTTATTACCAGACATCTCTAATCGTCGAGAAAAATCGATAAGCTAATTAGCGCCCTTTCCACGCCAGGAATTTTCTAATATGATCCACCGGTCACTCAAAAATCCTGTTTCCCTATAAATGCCCATGTATTATATTATGTATATTACGAATAGTATGAATATTAAATATTATTAAATAAAAAATTCATTTTGGAATAAAATGTACATTTTAGTTGTGTCCCTTGGGCCTTGATTATCCATCGGGCCTTAATTTATCCGGGCCCGAATTAATTTGTCTCCCAATCAGGCCCTTAATCGAGGTCCCACTGTAGTGTACGTAATTTCGCAGTATGCATTACAACACACACACGAATGTCTTTATAAAATTAAAAAATACACATAAAGTCTTAAAAAGAGTCCAATAAAATTGTTAATAATTTTATTGAATTAGAAATAATGCATTGACATTTTCAAATTATTTTCAATGTCGCAATGAATAAATAAGTTTGCTATTAATAATCTATTAAGTACATTTAGTTGCTTCACGAAGAGAGTATTTTGCCAGATGAAACCGACGCTAAATGCTCGTGTAGTCTCAGACGGAACATTTTTGTTTAATTTCTTGAATGCAGGATACGAATGAAAAGAATCCTCCTCATTGCATTGATGGTTGTTATAAGTTTTAAAAACTGTCTAATAATTGCTTCTTCAGTGCTTCATCTCGACCATTCTTTGCAATCCTGCTCAGTTCCCTCGTTGGCTGCACCGGCCGGGAGATCCAACCATCCGTGAATAATTGCGCACTGCGAACTTCCAAAGTTAAACAATGACTCCACAAAATCATGCGCGACTTGGGGGAACTCATTGTAGTCTCGTAAACAAAAATTCAACCTACTTAAACGATCTTTCCACTGTTGCGTTTTGCGAAGAACGGAGAAACTCGTCGCTATTTTCTACCAAAATAATGATCACACCATTTGAAGATCTAATCTCATTGTATTTGAAAAATAGAAACAGAGATGAACAAATCAGAAAACGTTTTGCAACTCTGTACTTTAATTATTCATTTCACTATAACTGTCGAGCGTTTACTATTGTTACTAGAAATGTGAAGACATTTCTGAAACAAACTGCTGACATCATAACCAAAATTTTTAACCTCCTTTTTAGAAAAACGGAATTAGTCGATGTAAAAATGTAATATACCTCGAAATAATGCAGTAGTGGGAAGAGGAGGCAAATTGAAAGTGAAAATGCTGGAGTAATTAAATTCTGCGGAATATTTTAATGGCATTTCGGAAGTAAGGATACTCTGCAACATTATCATAACTTTAGTTAAATAACTCTATTCGCGGATTCGTTGATTAACAAACTATAATAATACAGCGTTTGCAGATATAATTTCCGGAGAGATATGTTTCATAACGAAAATAAAGTCAATTGAAGTGATTAATTTTATTAATCTCTTTAAGCGGACACTGAATTGTAACAAACGAGTGAAAATGTTCGCAGAAGTATTTGGAATCAATTAATTTTCTGTATTAAATGAATACTCTTTGCTAATAGCACGAATTGAAGAAGGTCATAAATTGACTGAGAAAAATACAGTGAACAAAATATCTACAGCTTTCAGTTTCAGCGGCTGGATCAATAAAAAATACCCACATTTAAGCCACACCTTTAACGTAACTCGTTGAGTGCCAAATTAATTAAACTGAAAATTCCGATTGGACACCAAATGCTTAACGATGGCAGATCCGCAACCGGACAATTGCCTGTCAATAGAGGAGACTGAGAGCACGTGCAAAGAGAACTCGAGGATCGCTGAAGCCGCAGCGAACACGCTATGCAAACTAAATAGCATAATAAAACAGATGAAGAACTGGCAGGATGATCGGGTGAAGCTGAAGAGCAACATTTGGCAGCTGAAGCTGGCGTTGCGAGCGGCTGGTAAGGAAACGGACGACGTCTTGCATACCGACCCGCTAATCGAGCACCAACGGGCGACGATCAAACGGCTTAAGGGTGTCAACCAGACGCTGAAGAAGGAAATCGCTGATTTTCGAAGCAGTTCAATCGAAGGGGAGCACGTTGTGTCTGAGATCGGCCGGAAATCTGATGACAATCTCCGCGGAGTGAAACAACAGTTCGACGCGGAACGCATGAACGAGGAGATCGTCTATCTGCGAACCCGGCTGAAGGAGATCGAAGACGGGCAAGAGGACAGCTCCGATCTGGAACACTTTAAATGCAGGCTGAAGCACTTTATGATGGTCGACCACACGGTCGAGATAATATTTATCGACATAGTCAACAGGGTCGCCGAGACGATCGCGAACCTCTACGAGGAGCTTGCGAACGTGAGCGAACACTTGCAAGTGTCTCGGCTGAAGAACGACAACTTGCGCTTCGAGGTCGACAGGCTGAGAGCCATGCTGCGATCGAAGTGCGACGACAGCCTGCTGGACTACCAGAAGAGGATCGTTGAGCTGGACAACTTGGCGAGTCATCTGAAGATGGAGTTGCGGGTGTGCAAGGCCAACTCGGACATGACTAACACCGACCAGTGCAATCTGAAGAACGCTGAACGTTTAGCGGACGAATTGAAGAAGAAGCTGAGGAACGACTACGAGGCTTTCCTCGCAGCTGGTGACCCTAGCTGTTTGGAATATCTCAAGAAGATCGTCGAGCTGCGAGTGAATTTGAAACATTTGCATGTGGAATTAAAGAAACCTCCTCGGTACTCTGACGAGGTGATGGAGTACAATAGGTACTTGCAGCAGGTGTCTACGTTGGATGTGAACTTGAAGCATATTTGTATCGAGATTGACAAGTTCAAGATCGATCACGCGACGAAGAACTGTAAGCTTGGGGAGATCGAAGGTCTCGAGTATCTGAAGAAGGTGGAGGAACTTCAGGTGATCGCCCAGAAGGCTGGAATGACGATAAATGGATTGACTCGGGGCTCAAATGAAGGGAAAGACGTTGAGAAATTAGAAGATCTCGTTGACAGAATGTGTCACGGGATCAAGGAATTGGAAGTGATCGTTACGTCGCACGACAGCTCGAGTTTATTTAAGAGGATCGAGCAGCTGGAGGAGTCGATCGTTCGATTAAAAGTTGAGCTGAACGAGAAGGACGAACGGGCGGACCTAATCAAGCAGAAGCTATCCGACACGGAAGCGTCGCTCGAGAAAAGAACCGGGGAGCTGAAGGATACGCAAAGGATGGTCTCGAGTCTGACGGAAGAAAACAAAATATTGAAGGCAAAAGCGAAGAAGATGGAGAACAAGGTGTCGATGCTCCAGCGCGAACGGGAGAACGACAAGAGTGAGATGACGCAGCTACAACAGTCGACAAATCAGGTGAACGTAATGAAGACGAAATTGCAAAACCTTCGAACTGATAAAGAAGGATTATTCAAGGAGCTCGGCCGGTTGCGCAATAGTTTGCAGAAGAAAAACGACGAGATCAAGCTCATAGTTTCCGAAAAGGATGCGATGGAGAAGGCGCTGAGGGCTATCGATGTTGAGAAGAACCAGGCTGTTCCGAAGGACAGGACGAAGTCGAACAAAAAAGTTGACATCGAGAAGGCTGATCACAAAACGGAGAAAAAACCAGACAACAATGTTCAGCTGAAGCAACTGCAGGAGGAGCTGGACACGTCGATGGAAAATTTGAATAACGCGAGGCTTGAAATCATCAGTTTGAAGGATGATAAAATGAGGCTGGAGGAGAGCATTCGTTGCTTGGAGTCGATCGAAAAAATGCGCGAGCATCAGCTAGAGACTGAGAAAACTCTGGCCAGGGAGAAGGCGAAGGAACAGGCGAAATTAATAGCGGACTACAACGAGTTGGCCGAGGAGAGATTGAAGTTGAGAAATGAAAGGAACCATTTAATGATGAAAATGGACACCTTGAGGATCGAGAAGGAGCTGCTTGAGAAATCTTTGAAAAATCTGAACACTAAATATTCGGAGGTCGAGAATGAGCTCGGCGAGTACAAGTATCAGTGCAACGAGCTTCGAGAAGAGATCAGAAACTTCAAAATAAGCACGGATGATCTAGCCTCGAGGCTCGGCGATGCCCAGGCGGAGCTGAACGGCGCCGGCGACAAAATAAAGCAGCTGGAATGCGAGAATTCGCGGAACTGCAACAGCTTACTCCAGTTGACTTTAAAAAACACCGACTTCGAGAGCCGCATGCAAGTGCTGCTGGCAGAAAAGGATGACCTGACGACGCGTATTAACGAGCTCGACGCCGAGAACGCCCGGCTGAAGGATCAGCTGAATAAAGTTAAAACGGAGAACGAATATTCTTCCGTCGAATTGAATAAATTGAGAACGGAGCGTGACAAAGCGGGATCAGAGAACGCGTCGCTGCGGAACACACTCGACGAAACGAAGAATAGCAACGAGACGCTGCGGAGGACAGTCGAGGACCTGAAAATGAAGTTGAGCAATGTCTACAGCGAGCAGAGGGTGCTCGAGAATCAGTTGAAAATTTTGGAATTGATGAACGCCACATTGAAGAAGGAAAAGGATACGCTGTACCGAGAATACCTCGACAGAGTGCGATCAGAATACTCGCAAGCGGAAAAAGAGGATAAGGGTTCGATGAAATGCAGAGAACAGGAATGCGTTCCGGAAAAAGGCGACAATCAGGAGAGGAAAAACAGCGCGAGACCGGGGAAACGCGCGAGCGAGACGACAAATACCAAGAAGGATGAGCTGAAGAAGCTGATAGTGGAGAATAAAGCTTTGAAATTCGAGTTGTCAAACTTGAAAAGCGAAAACTACGAGGTTAAAATGAAATTGAATCGCACGAGGGAAGAATTCCAGAGACAACAGGTTGGCTTGCTGCAAAGCAAAACGAACGAGACTGCGCTCAGACCTATCATGAATCTTTATTATAAAGAGATTAGTAGTTACTCGAGTCATTTCTCCGACGATCCCATGGGAATCGTGACGTGTATCGATCAGGCCAGCGTTTGCTACGGCGGGGAGCTAACGGATCAACAGTCCGGAATGGAAATCGAGAGATTGTTGGAGCTTGCGAATAAAATGAAGATCGAGAACGTCGCCCTCAAAATGGAGCTGTACAACCTGAGATGTAATTTTGTCGCTAATTTCTCGGAAGACGAGAGGAGATATCGCGAGCTGCAAGATGCATTGGAAGAGATCCGGGCTTTGAAAACGGAACTAACGAAACTGCGAGATGAAAAGGAATCTTTACAAATTCGACTGGAAGCATCTGAAACGAAATTGCACCGACTGGAGTCGGAGAAGGTCGCTTTGAAAGACGAGCTGTACGCCTTGAGAAATATGAATGCCGACATGAAACGGAAAGCGAACGAATTACAAAACAATTATCAAAAATTGAGGGAGAGGAGCAGGAATTTCGAAGGCTGCATAATGGGAGCGCTGAAGAAAATAAAGAAGTACACCTTGAGCATGGCAGATATCACTAACGACGATCTGAAAGCTGTGTTAACAATGCTGATTTCGAACGAGGAATTTTTGCAATCGATAGATGAGGTAGAAGTGAGTTGCGACGAATCTCGCTATGCCGACGCTGCGACGGTATAATCAACATTATTGTAAATGGATGAACTAAAGAAAAATGAAGTTGATAATATGTAACCGATATAACTTCCTGATAGCTTTAGTGTCACTGTTCGTAACAATATACAATTGCAAATGTTAATCCGGTGAAGCAGATATCTTTCCCGGACACGAAATTGTCAATTTGTAAAAGAAAAAGTCCTGTACATTTCAAGAAACACGCTACAATAGTTAATCAAATGTTGAGTCGCAACAAAAATAAAGTCAGTGATTGTTATGTGATGTAAATTTTATTTCTAGAAGAGTGTGGGTCTTATTTCTATTTTTTAAAAATTAATATTTGTAATGAATATGGAAGTAGAGTTAGTTCATTAGGAAGAAGAAGAAGATACAACAATAAATGTTAAAGCTGAAGTTTGTACTTCGTCTTGGCCTCGTTTCAACCTGTTGCTAAACAACTTGTTAAATTATTATATAAATTAGGAACCACAGACATCTAATGAAAATATTTGTGTCTGATTGCTCAAACTCTTTAGTACCTATATGAAATAGTTATAATAGTTACATACACACATAATAGGCAATAAGAATAATTTTTTGAGTAATATTCAATTTGTAAAATTATGATCATTTATGAGATATATCGTTTTCTACCATATCATATTTCAAATATCGCCGCGCTTTCCAGCGTTTTCAATTTTTCGTGTTCATTCTCTTCTTCGTCTTTGATCCATTGGAGATGGAAATATCAATGGCAACTTTGATTGCATGGTGTACCAGCACAAAGTCATCCAATTTGGGGATACGAACATGAGAAAATTCGACAGAAGTTTCGCCTCTATAATAATGCTCTGTATCTATACAAAATAGATTATATGTGTGTCTCTGCATACAATGCACATATCAAAACGAAATATATTATAATTGACTTGTCTAACAACTTGTCTAATAACAATTCCAATTAGCACAAAACGTCCAGGAAACTTTCTAGTCGTATTGCAAGAAAGTTCTTTTGTATTTGCCCCTAAATAGTCTGTAATACGCAGGTTTTAATTCCAGTCCATTAATATTATATCTCGCACGCAGGACTCACGATTGAATTTATTTTGAATGCACAGAGACTCAGAGAAAAATTCTTACCTAATTGAAAATCACTTGAAATGATTGAGAAATGTTCTAGTGATTTTTTAAAGAACGGGATTCCTTTTTTATTTTTTCCCCTTTAATACGCGATACCACTGTTGACACGGAAATTGGTAACAATCAAGATGGCTGCTACCAAGTCGAGTATATCCAATGATAATCCGACAAAGAAAGAGGACGAATTCAATGAATTTTACACGGAAGTATGTAATCACTTCGTCCGACTGTGTACCGTTAACAATATTTCTTCACGCGAAAATTCATTTGATATAATAATTCGTAGTTACATAACCTTATTTCAAGGGTTATCAAACGTCAACCTGAACGCATTAAAGGGGAAACAATAAATGTAACGTTAGGACGATGTACATAGTTAAGTCTTGTTTACTATATTGTGCCTAAGATCGTGCGGAATGTTGTGAACAAGATTGTTTCTCCGGTAAAAGATTGAGTTAAAAATAAACCTAACCTATACGAAGCATACGCGCGTTCCAAACAATTCGGTTATCACGCATAACTTCCCGAGAATCTTGTTGTTTGCATAGGTGAAGGAAATCGAGAAAAGGGACTCGGTGTTGACGCCTAAACAACAAATTGACAGACTCCTTCGGCCTGGATCCTCATACTTTAACTTAAATCCTTTTGAAGTGTTACAAATTGACCCGTCCACCTCCATAGATGAAATCAAAAAGAAATACCGACGTGTAAGTTGTTTATCTTTCTATTTTCATAGTGTGAATGTGTAGTCCAAGAATTCGTAACACTATCGTTTCTATTTTCCAGATGTCAATTCTTGTTCACCCTGACAAAAATCAAGATGACGCAGAACGTGCACAACAAGCATTCGAAAGTATGTATTAAGTTTAGTTACATGTAGCAACAGGTTCTTAATTTTACTTGCATTATAGTTTACTACTTTTTCCTTTATTACATTGTTTATGGTCAAATAAAATAAAAACTCCATGTGTATAAAGATAAAAATAATATTAGAATAACAGGGAACTCATCATAGTATTAGGTCATGATATATGTAGTGACTAGACTACTAGACTCCGGATTTTATGCATTTATAACAAAAATGAGTAGATGCAATTAAAGCAGTGAACAGTCTGAAGAAACTTTAAGAGTATTAATATATTATTTTCACTACATTAAAATTATTACTAAAAAATATAGCTTGATATGTGTAGCTCCTGTGCCTTGCAATTGTTGCACAGATTGTTTGTTTTGCATAAAAATCCAGAGTCTATTTAGTGAGAATGATTAATTTCGAAATGCAAATTTTATGGAGTGTTTTAATCAAGAAATTATAATCTACAGGTTTATTATATACCATGTAGAGGTACAAAGCTAATGTTTCAAGTTCTATCTTTTAAATAAAGTTTATTTCAATGAGTCCACGTGATCGTGTTGTGTATTCTTTTTATACAAATGAGAAGATATATCGTCAATGTTACTTGTTATAGTTGTCAATAAGGCATGGAAGACATTGGAAAATGAAGAAACCAGAGCAAAATGCATGGATGTTATTGAAGAAGCGAAAGCTCGTACAGACCACATGGTAAGGATAAAAGATGGAAACTTCTGTTTGCTTAAACAAACACGTGTAACATTGAAAGAATTAATTAGATTTCAGAAAAGAAAAAAAAATTGAAAAAAGAAGGAAAAGCAGATGGTGTAACAATGCTTGAAGAAGAATCAGAAGAAGGCTACAGACATGCTGTTTGGGTGATGACAATGAAACTATTCGCTGACATGGAGAGAAGAAGGTTGATAACCATTCAGAAAATATAAGCTGTTTAGGAAAGTGACGTGTAATAAATAATATTTTTCTTTAATGTTTAGGCGAGAATTAGCAACCAGAGATGCAGAACAGCGTAAAAGGAAACGGGAAGAAGAATTATCGGCAGAAGCTCAGGCCGCGTTAGAGCGTGAGTGGCAAAAGAATTTTGAAGAATCACGACAATCAAGAGTCGACAGTTGGAAAGCCTTTCAGTCTGGTTCTAGTGCTACAAAACAAAAAAAAGCAAAGAAACTGAAAGCATTCAGGCCACCGAAAACGAAAGCTGAATCACGATAATTGTACAGTCTTTGTTTCTGGCACTTGGCATAAATTATTTCATCTGGTGTTTCATATTTCTTGCAAAATTCTCACCATGTGACACGAAATAACGAAATTCATCGAATATGTCGAATTGGAATTGTTCTTTGAATTCATTTGTTAATTGAAAATTGTGATTTAAAAGTAGTTGAGAATGTGAATTGAATCAGGTGTCGAACTGGAGAGTGTGTTATAAATAAGAGTGACGTGTGAGTTGAGCAGAAGAGCATGAAAATAAGTTCTGTGTGTATCTTTTAAGAGTAATTGTAATGTATGTTTGTGAAACACAAAATATCTGCGAGTATGTATATGGATACATAGTTGTGATGAATTTACATGGCCTCGTTAAGTTAAATCTTAATGAAAATATTCCATGTTGACCAATTGTTTGACAATTAGTATGAAACTTAAGGCAATTGTACTATTATCATGCATTACTGTATAAATTGTACATTTCATGATTATTTGATTTTGTACCCGAGTAATTTAATATCTCTCAAACCAAATGGGATGCACGGTTATCTCTACAAGTTGTTACTGTAGGCGTATTACCTACGAGTACTTGAAATTAATCAAAATAAGATGATTAATTCGATTATTTATTTAAATTTCATTCGAAGCCTACAGCATGTACAGTATTTCTTAATAATAACAACTTAAAAGGCCATGTAGTCATAACTTCCGGTGTCCAATAGGTAAACGTGTAAAAAAAAAAGAACAAACTGTTGCATCTCAACGTACACTTGGTCCAATTGTAATTTGTAAGATTACTGTAAGGAGATTAATGTTCTAAATACGTAAGTTTTCTCTTCGAGTAGTGTTCACTAACACACGAAAGTCAATGTCGTACAAGTGCCGATCGAACGTACGTGATCAACCGTGAGAGAACAATTTTTTTATTGACGGTATTAAAAAGAGTGAATGACCGAACGAAATGGAATCAATCGTTAGACTTTCTTCCTTATTTCGCAATTATGACCGTTAACACATTATTACTGCGGATTAGCCTCCGATGCCATAAGCTGCGCCACTACTGATCTGTATTTCGACATGATATTAGTAACCGGCTCGCCATTAGGTATTACGGGATAATGCATTAAATAGTACACACTAATAAAACGCATCATTTATTTATGACAAATATACAAATCACAATCGAAACATTCGTTCGTACATTGTTGTTTGTCTATATACGAGAATCTTTTTCGTTTTTTAATGATACAATCATAAGTCACACGGTTTTGTATTTTATGGTAATAGAATCGGATTTTAACTTCGTATTTGTATATTAAAGCATTAGTGGTTAATGCTACATTGTATTGTTTCTCATTCAGTTTAACCATTCATCACTAATGTAGCCACCTTGTACATTATAACATCTACGGGATAATATATGTAAATATAAATACATATCAACTGTATGTACATGATTCAGTAGTTACGCTTAAAATCACTTTGAAAAACATAGCACTTATGTAAAACGAATTAATTGAATTTTAAGTGATAGCTGAGTTCACATAAATGGTATGTTTTTTATTTTGAGAAAAATTTGCAACATTCCATATTATTTATAATATATCGCTAGATTACGAGCTTATATAAATCTTTTGCTATTATTATATATTGTATTCGCAATTAAGATTCGTAGTTATCATACTCTTCTCGTTTTTTTCTATGTTATAACTTCAATCAAAAGTTCAACAAAAGGTGCTTGTTTTTTAGGATTTTGTATGTTTAATAATTTATAGAAGATTATTTAAGAGAAGTGAACTACTGGGATGAGAAGTGTAGTAAAAGAAAGGAAGTGTATAAGTAAGTAATATTGAAATTACGATTTCTTTGACAATATTAATTAACAATAGTTTATCTTTAATATTCATTATTTATAAAAAAAACAGCGTGCAAGCATAATTGAATTCATATGTATTCGTTCAAGTTTTGTAAAATTTCAAAACAAATAGTACATTTTCTAAATTAATAATGCCATTACAAACTAATAAATGGATTTTTTGAAAATTTTCGTACAATTCTAAAAGAAATAATTAGTTTTTCGATGAATATACAATTTATATTGAAAATATTGCAATGAGTTTTAATCTATAAAATAAGATGTAAGAAACAACGACTGAATAAAAATATATTTGAATACGCTATTTATCGTTTATTTACAAGAAATACATTTATTTACAAATCTGTGCATTACAAAAATATATTTACCTGCGCACATATAAGCGTGTGCATTGATTAACGTGTAGACACATTGTGAGGTAGACACAGTTTCAACAATACATTTTTCTATCGAACAACAAGAATATTTAAAATACACATTTACGCGCTGTAAACAGTAACACATATCGTTCGTAACATCGTATACGAACGTTTCTTTCTAGTGCGAAATACACTTGTAATGAGAACACGTTTCAATACTTCAACATAGCAATATTCCTTAGAATTACATAACAATAACAGTACATTTACGTTTTATATAAAACATCACTTTACATCGATTGTTATCTGAACTTTGATATAGCATATATTGCTCATTTAAGGCATCAGAAACATTTCATAACATGACACATTAGTTTAAAATTATACGGAAAAGAACAATTTCTTCTCCATAATAATATGAATCAAATACTGCATGTATATACCGAGTTTTCCCTGTTTGATAATTAAGCTAAATAATACAATTCAAATTGCAAAAGTGGTAATGAGATCATATATATAAAATTGATTTACCGTGTTAATTAATATTGATTGTATTCATTGTAATTTCGTTTTCGATTGACTTCTCTTTTTTCTGTTTTTACTAATTCTAGTGCTATAATCTAAACCAGTGCTAGTCGCGCTTAATTTAGGGGATTGTCCAGGACTTATGTGTTTTCCTTGAATTTCGAAACATTTCGTATTATTATTATACGTTGTTTGTGCAGAGTCAGCCGGAATTGAACGGGGAATAGGACTTAGTGGTTTCCTATTACGTTGTAATACAACTGATGACGACGTTAGAGATCTAAAATATTAAAAAGTCATGTTAAAATTATTCATAGGAAAGTATATATTAATTATTAATACAATTCACTAGAGGCGCGCGAGAACCCGAAAATATTGAAACGGGACGGATCGAGTATTTTATTCGGAATCGGGGCGGTTTCTCAAAAACTTTTGAGAATCTCGATATATTCGAGAACTCGACTCGCACACCTCTACGATTTACTTACCTATTCTTACTACTGGGAAGTCGTGAAGTGTCTAATGGAGCAAGCTTTACATTCTTTGTCCACGCAGCAGGTGACATAGTTGAATGCCAAGCTGACTGATAATTTGTATATTTTGTTGGAGTTAAACTATGTCCTGCATTGTTCACAGTAATATTAATGCTAAGAAAATAGTATAAGTTTTCCAAATGATATACATATTATTTGAAATATTGTACCTTGAAACGTAGAGACATTTAAAGATTCTCCCATAAATTTGATAGGAGTAGTCTTTATAGTAGAAAAGCTCTCTCTGGTAGATAGAATATATGGTACAGGACTGACTACGATCTTCTCATTAAAAACAGTTCCAAGTTTATTTCTACTGGTAGTAGGCCTGAAAAGTTTGTCATCTATGGCAAGTGTGTCCTGTCCACTTTTTATTCTACCGTTACATATAGGATTATCATATTTTCTGTAAATCGGGATTGTAAATATAGACTTTTCGAAAATAGTAATTCTAGCAGAAATGCATTAAATCAATTGAAGTATTCATACAGGGTGAACCACGAATCGTGACCAGAGATTACTGTGTTATTAGCAGTCCGATCGGAAATGTTTTCATCAAGTATAACGTGGTTTCAAGAGAGCTTTCACGTGATTGTAGCAAATTTTTTAATGTTGTGATACTTACCGAATTCGCCTTGAAATCCTCTAACAAAATCATGAAAAAAAAGAGTTGACGAAAAATATTGCTATGATCACGTGAAAGCTCTCTTGAAATCATGTCTGATAAATACATTTTCGATTGGACTGCTAATAACAGAGCAATCTCTACTGGTCACGATTCGTGGTTCACCCTGTATATTAGAATGTATGTTAGCAATACATATGTTAGCAATTTTAACCCAAAATTTCTACAAGGTATCGTACATATGAACATACTTCCGAATCTCTGGAGTATTTGGATAAACAATTTCTTTCCTTATTGGTATAATGTGGTCTTCCATCAGTCTGCTCTTGCCGCTTGAAAATCTGTTATCCAGAGGGATAGTTTCTTCATACCATATCGACTTGTTGCTCTTCGCAGAACTTTTATTACTATGAATGGGTGCCATTCGTATTTGCAGAGCTTCCTCAAAATCTCTCTCAATTTCGTTTTCTTTACTCGGAAATAATTCAGATATCACATACTCGAAGAGCATATCGAGTATCTTATCCTGCTGTGTATTCTGCGATTTATGCTTAGACAAAGCTTTTCTTTCCTATAAAAGATAGACTATGCACAACAATATACCGTAGGTCTTGTGTTTCTTATTCATACTAAGTAATCCTAATCGACAAATCTAGCTTGTAGAAAAATTTGGCCAGGTACTTTTTACCTTTACAGATTGATTATGTTCTAAGAATGCTTCTTCGTCAAACGAATCGAAAGTAGCCTTCGTTTGATTACTGTTTTTGCCAAGGTTCTCGCTGTTAGTCAACAGAAATGGATTTTTTCCAACAATCCTGAAATGCGGTATTTGTTTCTTCCATTGCATACACTCTTCCAACAGAGCTGTTTGAGTTACTTGATCGCCGTCTTCGTAAAGTGTATTTTCAATAGCATCCCACTGCTGCACAACTTTGGCGGTGGCAATATCTTCCAAGTCTGTCATAGAAGATGTACAGACTGTTGATCCGCTGACTTCAGCCGATGTCGACACCTGACCGTCGGTATCTTTCCAAGGCTTTTTCTTCTGTAGACTTGGTAGTTGAAAATGTTTGCTCGATTCATTGTCGTTATCCTTGTACTCCCTCGCATACGAAAATTTATCTGCTGCTTTTGTGTTTTGGATTAATGAAATGGATCTGTATGGATTTGAAATGGATTTAATTTAATTTCTAGCCGTAATGGTAATTGTTACTTTAAAAAATTCTAATTATTTTCTAATTAGAAATAGCTAAACTACGGATTTTATACAAAAATCTTAAAATTGTATTAAAGTATGAGGAAAAAAAATGGATATCTATATAAGCAATATTTTATTGCAATACCTACGTATTTCGTTTAGCTGTCTTTTTATGCATTTCATGCTTCTTGAAACGTATTTTTGTTTAATCGGCAGACGATTTATGTAGTATGATTTATGACTCCTTTCCCACCTTTTTATCAAGTGAAACCTTGCACACGGTTCACGTTAATTTTATTGATTATCTCATTAGCAGTACATCTTTAACCAGAAATTTCTTCTGAATCATTCTACCATCACTGTACTACTATTGATTCGGCAATTTCCTTCAGTAAGTGTACTTTTTTATCGGAAAAGATTGTACACCCAGCATTCATAATCCATATCAGAAAATTTGTATTTTATTCAAACTTCAAACACATAAATATACCCCGCCACGAAGTATTTAAAAACTGATGAATGTAGCTCTTTAGAGCAACCTTAATTCCCAGCGCACATGCGCATCTATACAACGCTATCGTGAATCGGTTCCAGTGTGTTCCAGAAATAATCGCGATATCGCGAAATGAAATCAAAAGTGAAATTTAAAGACGTATGCAGCAAATATTTAAAAAACTATTTATTTTCCTTGCATTTCAACCCAGAACGTTAAAACTATTCTTCAAATTTATTTTTTGGAAATTTTCATGGGACGCGCAGTGGAATAGGCCTACAAGCAGTGCCGACGTTAGGGTAGGGCAAGAACATACTTGGAAAGTATGTCAAAGTGATTTTTATGCATGATTATTTGGAGTATATCTGTGGTTGTCAAGAAAAATGCCGCATGTCACAATGTCAAAAAATTTGAGTGTATGCATTAATTGAGCTGTAGAGTATAGGATTTACTTATTTATCAGAAAAAAGTCACGAAAACAAATTCGAAAGGCTCAAAAAAATAATGCGATTTAGCCGGGTGTCCTATGTTTAGAATCAGTGATCAAGACTATAAATGGCAGTATCTCGAAAGTGAAAGTATATGTGACATGCAGCGTTTTCCCTTACAACCACAAATATATGATAATGATATTCACTTCTCACCAATATTCCCGGTCACAGACGAGATCGAGATACCTCGTCTGTGGTTGTGTGGTCAGTGGTACTAGTACCAGATGGCGTGACCAGTGACTTTTGAATAAAATATCAACTGTTAGTAATTTTGTCTACCAGTTTGAGTGTTTTGCCACTACGTGGAATGGCGCTATACGGACATTTGAACGGGGCAAATAATTCTTTCCGAAATTTACATTGCATCTTATGGCAAAAGCGGCAAGAATCATTTACACTCAAATAAAAAATAATATTTCAATGCTTTCGTGTTAAGAATTTGTAACTTTTAAGTGCTCAAATCAAAGCTGGAAAATCGCACTTTATTTACGACTGATAGCATGGAGAAAAATGATATTCTCCCTATTTTAAAGAGATTCTTGAACATTTGAAAGCTTGAATTACAGGAGGAATATCACTTTGTGATACGAATACTTATAAACTTTGTATCATAATACGTATTTCCAGCTTATGGATGTAACATGTTCAAAAGCCTTGGTTTTTTAATAAACGAACTAACTTACGTTTAAAAAGAATCGCGAAGTCATGTTAAAAAATTGATAAATCGAAGGGGTACATCAAATCGATTTTACAATATATCATCATGGGACGTTTATTAACTTTTGAGGGCTCGAAATGAATCACAACAGGATAGTATTATAAAGAATGGAAGAACATAAAGATGGCGCGTAAAACAATAGAGGGTGGAACAGAACGATCCAGAACAATAAAATACGAAATCAGACTTTGTATCAACAAAACGCAGCAAAGAAACATTTACGAAAAAAATGTGTTCCTGAGGTTGATCTAGAAAAAGATTGCGGAAATATGCTGAAAAGAAAAATGCAAAGACTGCGGCCAACCTAATGAAATATACAATGGAACGGAATGAATGATTGAGGCAACCTTCATCAAGGGAGGGAATTTCAACGACAAACGATAACAGCACATGCGCGCATCAGAATGCGGGGGTTGCGAATATGAACTCACCCCTGAAGAACGTAGACAGTTGCGCGTGGTCCTCGGAAGGGGTCGGATGTTGTTGCTTTGACAAAAGCGATTGTCGAGCGTGTCTTCGTCTACCCGCCAACTATTCTGATAATTTTGTTTCCACTGTACCCGCGAGTGGAAGCAAAACTCGCTCAGCGAGTTCTTTGTCAATGTCAATCGGCATGTTAATCATCATACAGTGATATAGACGCAGGGTTTTAACGCATCTTCGTGACCGGTCGGCATGTCCACCTACGTCAGAAACACCGATACTCATCTGACGACCTTGACGAGGATCCTGGGCGTGTGTACCGCGATCAGTAAGTACTAACATTATTCTAAGTACATATAGTCAGTCGTCGGTTTGTGAAATGGTAGTATAGCTACAAGTTGCAGTATACGTTGCAACATCTTCGCTACGCGCGTTCGAATTCATCTTCTTTTGAGGAAGATTATGTTCAGCAATTTACATCAAAAACTCAATACTTCAAAAATAGTTAGATCCCAGTTTGAGAAAATTAATCTTGACTCTTTTAATGATCTAGTAATTTCATTGCAAGGACATCAAGGGGGATGCAGAAAGGAATTCTGCAAACTTCGTCTTCATTCGTCCGAATACATCTTCTTTTGAGGAAGACTATGTTTAGCAATTTGGTCAAAAGGATCATAGTTACTACTGATACTTTAAAAACAGTTAGATCTCAGTTTGAGGAAATTAATCTTAACTCTTTTAATGATCTAGTAATTTGATTGCAAGAATATTCAAGAGGGATGCACAAAGAAATTCTGCAAAATTCATCTTCATTCGTTCGAACTCATCTTTTTTTGTGGAAGACTATGTTTAGCAATCTACTTCAAAAACAGTTAGATCTCAGTTTGAGAAATTGAATCTTATCTCTATTGATGTTCTATTAATTTGATTACATGGATATTTAAACAGGGATGCAGAAAGAAACTCAAGATTGTTAAAAGCATGAAAGGTTCGTCACTGAATTAGTATTCTTTCGCCGGTATATCTGTATCAGGTTACACTTCTTGACGATTGAGATTCTGAGACCGTCGAGCTGTACACGATAGTAAACTCTCCACAAATATCGTGCACATCTCTATCACATATATCGAGACATTACTGTACCTTGTCCAGATTTCTGGAATTCACGCTGTGTAGAGGAAGTAGCACGCAATCTGATGAAGAATGCAAAGAGGAGGGAGGTTAGAGGGAGAAGTTCGGTAGTTGAATTTTTCTTTGGCGGGTTCCTTTCGGGGCAGGGTTCAAGGGGAGCTAAACTGAGGTTGCTGCAGTAGATTGCGAGCGACACGCTGTCGGCCAGCCGAGCTTTCCGGGCGAGAATGAGGTCTTGAGAATAGCTTTGAGCACCGAGCCGAGCTACTTCGAGAGAAGAGGCGCAGGGCGGACGGGAGTCAGTCGCAAAAGCACAGTGCAAAGAAGAGGCGGGCAATTCTATAGAGAGTTATTTGCTCTCCGCGCACCAACAAATCCTGCGAAACGGGCTTTTGTCCGGCGAACCTTGTTGTCTCGGCATACCAGAAGAATCTCGAACGATTGGGAAGTGAAAGAATTCGCGCGAGAGAGATCTCACTTTCGACGTTTGCCCCGTCACGTGTGAAACGCATGCAACCCGTTTCACAGTCGCAGTCGGTTCGATCGCTTGTGTACTAAATGACCGAGATTTCGTTCGAATGACAATGCTTTGTAGTCCATGTAAAAGCTTCAACTGCCAGTGCACGAGTCCGTGGTATCCATAAAGAAACATTATTCTTTTGTTCTCCTTCAAGTTTCTTACAATTAGAATACCTTAATAACCCGAAGAAATTGGTTTCTGTGGTAATGTCATGCTGTTAGCAGCAACCTTATTAGTTGCGAAAGGACCCTCACTTATTGCTATGATGGGGATCTTCATGACCTTTGCGCCGAAGCATGCTTAACCCTTCAATGGACTATGAAAGCTGCTGTGACCGTCTTTAGTTTTGTGCCTACAGTTCTATAATAGAGATAATCATTGTGTAAAGCAAAATTGATATTCAACTATTCTCACGAAATAATATAAGAGAGACTTTATGAATGATTAAACAATATATTTAATATACTCACAACTCCTTTTCTCATCTTCTGAATATGTTGAAACTCGTTCGTTCCATTCGGCTGCATAGTGTGTCTGACCATAACATACTGATTCTACTTACAGTGAAACGAATTAATATTCGGACGCTCTACAAAAGACGATAACTTTTTTAATATTGTACTATACGATTTGAACTGTTTTGGGAAGCTAGAGCAACTAGTTTACTACAGGATGCGTAAAGACATTTTTTCAAAAATTGCAATTGATCGAAATTGTAGAAAAAACACTAAAAGTTGCATTTTACATTGCATCGAGCCTATATTGAAAATTTTAAAAATACGTTTTGTAGATCTGTGTCAATTAAACATATTCTGAAAATTTCGTCAAAATCGGTCGACGTTGCAATGAGCTACAAACTTTTAAGAATGGTAAAAATTGCAGATTCTCACGTTTTCCGGCCTCAAACTGCAATAAATCTAAGGATTCTTACATCTTTCAATGCCTGTCGTTTTTCCCCGCATCAATAATCGATTTCGATGAAACTTTGACAGTGTGTATAATGCAGTGTATTTTTCACATTTTCAATATAGGTCCACATCAAATATTTGTAAAATGCAATTTTTAGTATTTTTTCTACAATTCCGATCAATTGCAATTTTCGAAAAAATTTCTTTTCACATCCTGTAGTAAACTAATTGCTCTACCTTCTCAAAAACGACCCTTTAAGAATTAGACTGCTAGTTGCAAAGATGCTACGCGACCTTATTTTCATGCGTAAAGAATTCTCAGTAAAAATATCGAGCACAATGGAAACATTTTTGTTTTCCGGGGCAGTGGGTTTTCCTTCCGAAAAAAAGGCTTGAAAAGACTGTTTTCTCATAGCGGTCTTTTCTGTTTTACTTAAGCTTTCTTAATTCGCGTGTACGGTCTCGACGTCTACGTTGTTCCAAAGGCTTCGTGAGGACGCGGTCGCGAAAGGTTCCCGTCCATTCATCTAGGAATAATAAGCTCCGTGACGGAACAAAAGTTCCCGGCGTGCAATTGTATTTGCTGTTTTCGGCGAATGAATTAGTGAGGAAGAGCGCGACGCGGCGGCGGTTACCGCTTTTCCACAGAGTTCTTCACTGTGTGAACACTGTGCGCAACAATAGTGACGCGATGATACACAGGGAACGGTGTTCTCGGTCGTTTACGGTACACTGAGCTTTCCACAGGGGCATTCATACACTACGGAGCTTTTCGCTGGATACGATTAACTCTGACAGGCCGCCCCAACAAAATAGAAGAGTTCATTCTAATATTGGATTTTTCTGTTAACCCCCCGCAACTAGGATTTATTCTACGGTTACAGTAGACTGCGGATTTTTACGCAAAATAAAAATTATGTGTATAGCGGCACTGAATATCAATTTATTTAAATTATGCTAAATTATTCCTCGTGGAGTAATAATTATTCGTAACTCCACGTTTGTTCATTAATATTTTATTTATATCGCAGGGTAGTCCATCTGATGCTCATTTAAATTTGTTCTTCAGCCAAATTCTTTAGTGTAATTGCAACTACAAACGCTTGATCGAATACGTATTGTTAAAAGTGTGGTTTTACGAAGCTAAGAAAATTGTAAGGGGCTAATAAAAAGTTAAGGGTGAACTTCACGTTGCAGGGATCGAACTCTGAGAGGGTTGGTTTTAAACTCGAGTTACCGCGGCCGAAGAAAAGCACGTATCTATTGTTTTTGGCTGTTCTACAAGCTTGCAAAGTTTCGTCGAAATCTGAGCCTGACATTTCGCGAGAGTTTCCTGTAAAGAGAATCTGTGGCAATTACTAGGCGAGATATAGTTCGGGAAAAGTTAAGCTGATTGCTGGAAGAAGTTAGGGGAAGCTGGTGGGCTACGAAAAGCTTCGTAGGAGATTCGACCAATCATGTTCCTATTGTCATCAGGTATATACACTGAAAAAGAGATATTTACCCCAATGATGTGCCAGAACCTCTCGTGGTCCTTCAACGTGTTCACCCTTCAAAATCTTGCTTATTTTTAATAATACATTAAAGTGTACAATGTTTACACATCATATCATCGTCTTTGTTTTGTCTCTCATTGTATGCCAATGCAGTACTTACCAACTCGAAATTAGAACACGTGTGGATCGTAGCTGCTCAATCTTTTAGGCACATCTGTCTTATTCATTCTGACGTAGCATTAAATAGTCGAATATGTATTTCTGCAAAGTTATTGATTTATACAAGAAATATGCACTTATGCAAAACATGCAATATGCAAAATAAAAATTATATTTTTTTTATCTATTTTCGATAAAAATATGCATTTGCATAAAATTGTAACTTCCTTCGCAAATTTATTCTCATGAATATTCTTAGAGTTGCACATTTGACCTGTTCATTTATTATAGACACATAAAATCCACATTTCTTAATATCTGTGCCATTAGATAACTAAGGTACACCACTTTCAATAAATAAATGAATTCGCTTACGAACGTCGGCATGCATCACGCAATGCAATTGTTCCGTTTGTGAGGGTTCACATTACCATGTGCCCACGCATTGTGATAATTCTAATGCCTATGTCAACGTATATTGCATATCGCACTATCGACTCATTTCCAGAAGTTAATTCCAAGTTCCACGAGTACAAACGGAAGTATTATTAAATTTTCGAGTATACACTGGGTTTTAGAAATGAATGGAATTTACGGCTGTCGACGTCAATGATGATAGAGTAGCGGCAGACTTTTTTGCTCGACCATAGTTGTTTCGCGAAACAAATGTCGATATCGGATCGGGTTGTTTTTTAGCCGCCAATATGTGGCTCGCGACATTGTGTTGTCGAACGGTAATTTGTTCGACTAGAATAGATATGTTGACTAATGTTTAAAATCCAACAGTCAGTTTCCTTTACCAAGATGCGTTTCGATTACAAACGTTAACCCGCAGTTTAACCCATTCGTCTTTAGTTTACACAGCTAATAATACAATATTTGGACCGTTTTTCTTCACTGAAAGATTATAGTTTGTCTGATTTTATCCTGATAGTTCGTTTCATAACTACACACATAACTAGACAAATGATTGAGTTTAATTACAGTTATAATTTCACTTTTAGGTCGACTTTAGTCCAGCGTGAAGGCATGTCGCATGCATCGTGCCCGAAACGTTCTGTGTACAGAAACAACAGGCCGGGAATATTAAATCATTAACACTCTCTTAACGAGATGACGGACTACACACGAACAAATAGTATAATTAACAACTTACCATTGGGGAAATGTACAATCACAACGCGAGTTCCTTTCTACCGAAGTGAATTACTAATGACAATGTAACCGAAAGAAGTGCAGTTTCTAGACATATACACCTTTCTCACGGAAACGGAAGATCCGATCCTCAGTTACGGATCTCAGACTGCGGCTCTCATAAATTCTATGCATTCATGTATGCACATAAATTGGACAAAAAGCACGCCGGATATTCCTCACAATTTCATTTAGGAGTTAGTATCGCGGAAAAGAGGACTTTGCGCTGAAGATATCGCACGATCCTCTAATATTATTTATTTAACCGTATGCTTTCTCAAATTGTGGAGACTCGTTGTAAAAGCTCTCCTCTTCAAATCCATGGTATTATAGTACATATTGTGTAAACATGTGTAAACTAGTAACAGTTTCGAAATTATAAATATGCATCGCTTTTTCATTAAATTGCAACTTGTCAAATATTATAATTTGAGGTAATTTAATGAGATTAGTGAAACAGTTGAAATGTAGTTATATTTATATACATATTTTATACCGCTGCGAGCATCGAGCGACTCGTCTCTAGAAAGGGCACGAAGTTCCGTGATCGCATTCGGAATTAGGAAGCGTCATAATTAGAGTTACTTACTTACAGAATTCGTCGTTAAATATTCATGCTGTTATTCACAAACTCGGAAACAAGACCGAGACCCCTGTTTCCGGAAGGGAACAGTCCCGGCGCCAACGAGAGAGAAATTTTCAGCAAATGTTTTTCCGGACGGCGCGGCGGCGACAAGAATATCATCGGCCGCGTGCTTCCATTTCCACGATAAAAAACCTTACCGACCGGCACGTGTTTTGCTTTTATTAAAACTCTACGTTCGCGCCTTTTGAATAATACATCGCCGCGGCCACTTTGACTCTTCCTGGTTTTAACTTCGTGTCCCGCCACGTTCAAACTTCTTTGCCGATTCTCGCATTCCATCGGGCAGCGCCGCGGGGTCACACGGGGGGGAAAGTTTCATACCACGACGCGGATTAAACTTTCTGACATCTTTTTCACCGGGTGCCACGGAGATCTTCCAGCTTTGCTATGTGTGGAACATCGGATTTCTACGAAACACTTCGACTCGTTCACTGATAGAGACGGCTGGCCATTCATATTCCAATACTCCTTAGAGAGGAGCACATTCTTTTCGAATTCAATCAATCGACTTCGATTTCTTCTTTTTTTAGAAGTTAGGGGAACTGGTGGATGATGGGTGAATATTTGTGGAACTTGAAATCCACTTAAAATAATTCGATCTCTTCACTTCACGCCCTCGCCACCCCACCCTAAAATTGTGCCATTGGGTAAGAAAATAATTCCTGCAAAAGATGAAGTTGATCGAATAAGAGATTGACGTTGAAGTTGCGAATAACATTAAATATTCCCATTCTTATAAAATTTCATGTTTCTCGCAACTTCAACGTCAATGTGGCACGTCTTCCCCCTATCCGATCAACGTCATCTTTTGCAGGAATTATTCTCTTACCCAATGGCACAATTTTAGGGGGGTCGGGCGTGAAAAGATCTCGCAAAAAAGATTTCACCAGGTGTATGAATTAGGTTTCTTGGAGAAATCAGGAGGATTAGTACTATTGGTTTGGCAAATAAGTTCGTTCGGTTTTTCACAGTGGAATAAATCACAAAAACCGAACGAACTTATTTGCCAACCCAATAGTACTAATCCTCCTGATTTCTCCAAGAAACCTAATTCATACACCTGGTGAAATCTTTTTACAGTGGAATAAATCACAAAAACCGAACGAACTTATTTGCCAACCCAATAAAATAATATCACCTGGTACAAAAATACAGGAATTAAAAAATTAATTTGATTCCCATATGTGATCCACGCAGAAATAATTTGTACCACGTGACACGGTCGTTTGTGCGAAACAACTTTCGTAGGAACATGTTTTTGATAGCTTCAGTCCCTGCCAAGATATCCCAAGCTTCGTTGTAACAGCCTGTATAATTCAGATTGTTAATTCAGATTATGCGATTTATGTGACCAGCACGCATTAGGCGAACCTTCCCCCGATTCATCCCTCGGAACCATTCATTTCTGCGCACCCTATATGCGGGTACTCTTGAGATCCCTATGCAATCCCTCTGTCAGGAAAAATTCAGCGATTCATACTGCGTGCTTTGCGCCTCTCAAAGGGGGCTAAAGAAAAAAAAATCTAATAATTCAACGTGTTCCAGAGTGATAAACGTTAACGATCTACCCCCTCCAGGCACCTTTCTGCCGGTGTCTTCTCGGTCAGAAGTGCTCGGGAGCACCTAACCTGTCTCGAACCGGGTTGCTCCAATTTTCCTGTTCTCTCCTCTTTTCTTATTTCTCTCTCAAAGCGGAATCGACCGCGTTTCACTCGGGCGAGGCTCCCCGAGTTTTCAAGCTTCCTGTCACAACATCGCGCGACGAATCGAATGTCCGTGGTCGGAATCTCGGAAAATTCGATTCCGGGTCGAACGCTCGTCGAACGATTACAGGCGATCGTGTCTCGAACCTTCCTAGGGCAAGTGATTCTTGCTCGAACGCGCAGATCGCATCGGGCCCGTCTCATTTTTCACATGAACAGAGCCCTGCTAACAAGGAAACTCGCCCAACTTAAATATTCTAATTTCCATGGAACTTTTAATGCATGTAGAGCTGAGAAAAGCTCGATGGGAGAACACTATTTTTACAGTAAATCATTTTCAGAAGTGAAGTCGATCTTGGAGAAGTGTTTTTCTATGCTATGAGATTTCTAGACTGGGGGCTTTCACGGAGATGAATTTTTCAGAAAGTGGAAATACCAGAAGAATTTATTGTCTTGAAAGAATATTCAAGCAGCACTAGCTCTGAACAAATTAGTGTTTCGAACGCATTGCTGGAGTCGCCAGATTGAGACTTGTGTCCCCACTCTACCTTCCCCTTCTATGTCACAATATCACGTGACTAATCCGGTACTGGCGGAGAGAGGGTAACTGCAATTCATCTAGTATTATATTATATACATTTTTGTCATAAATGAGTAAAATCCACGGCACAAGTATAACCATTGTTATAATTAAAATAGAACCGTTACCAGTCAGAAGAGCATGAAATTCCCTACAAAACAGGAATGTTCAAGCTCTCATAAAAACAAATTGCAAACATGTGCTGCACATCCGCGAGAGGAAGTACTTCATACTGGAGCAAGTTATCTTGTTAGTACAGTTTCACTTTTCCGTTTTTTCTTCTCTTTGCAATTTTGGGTTTGTTGTATTACGCGAGGACTCCCGGGACTCGGAAGCCTCAAAGCGGCCTTTAATTCGACTGGAATCGTATGAACACGCACTCGACGCGCATCATTGTGTGTCTACAGACTCGTGCTTCGCGAACAAGCGTCCACCCTCCTCCCCTATCCCCTTCAGCCAGTACTTAATTATTCGCGGAAGTGGTGCGCATCTTAATTATCACGCGCGTTCAGCCCTTTTACGAGATACCCGGCAGCAGAAGTGGCGTGCCCGGCTAATTGCATTACCAAAGAGCACGGATGGGGTGACAGTGTCGCCTCTAATTGAAACTACACCCTGGAATGGCGAGGTAAATGCACCAACCGCTCCCGCGCGATGAAAAAGACACGCTATTCTTTTATTAATCGAAACCGATGGCGGGAACAATAAAATTGCGAACGTATCCGTGTTCCCTCAATTTTTTAGTTGTCCACTAAATAATTTGTGACATCGCGTGCTACGATCTTTCGTTCTGCTTCACATTCGGTATTTTTGTACGATTCAATATTGAATCTGATAATTAGACTGCGAATTTTATCCATCCACGATGGGGGAATAATTCATTATTTTATACGGAATGTTTTCCGTCACCTTTTAGCTGTTCGATGAATCAATAATTCGTCGCATCGTGCGATAATTTGCTGTATTCCACATTCGGTAATAATTTGTACACAAAATAGTATTAAATCTTATAATTGGCCTGCGGATTGTATGCAGTTATGACGTGCAAATAATTTATGATTTTATTCAACCTCTTTCCGTCATTTTTTAGTTGCTCGCTTAGTTAATAATTCGCGATAGCGTGTATGGCGTGCAAATAATTGATTAAAAAGCCACAGTATACTAATAATTGAACTGCGGATTTTATACATTTCATTTTTTCCACATCAATGAATTCTTAACCGAAAACTTAGTTGCTCCAAAGTCTTATGATTAGACAACGGATGTTTATGCAAATGCATATTTTTATAGAAAGCAGGTAAAGTTATGGGACCTGGACAGAAATTTACGTTGTCTGTAGAGGATTTTGAAAATATATTAATATTTTTCACATACGTTGCACATTTTTCACATATTTTGCATTTAATTGTACATACATACGTGTGTATATAATTGTAAAGAACCGTTATGTGAAAAAAGTGTACAAATTAATCTTCAGCGAGAAAAGACATCAACTTACCGTTGACAATATGGAAAAAATCATAGTTACGTATTGTAATGCAAATTACAGCGAACAATAAATGAAACTATGTATAGATTGTATAATTGGTTTCACTGTTTTGTATATATTTTGCATATGTTTTCCATATATTTGTGCATACATATTAGTTTTGCATGAAGAGCCGCTATCTACTTATAATTATAAACTCCGAACTTTTATGCAAAATAGAACTTGTCTATGTTAATTGCAAATTACAGGAGCTAGTAGAATATTCCTCTTCTGTATCGTTTTATACAGTTGAAAACAATGCAACATTGTTCTTAAATTCTTTAAATGTTTTTACTGTTCTGCATTGGATCTTTGCTATGACTTTATAAAAAATGTGCAGTCTATTTATTATTATTTTATCTTGAGAATCCACTGCATTTTTGTTGGTAGAAAGATACACATTAATTTAATTTCCCGACTTCCTAATCGAAAACCTAGTTGCTCGAAATTCTTCTTATTATTTTATCTGGAGCATCCACTGTGTTTTTAGCGTGTTCTTCGCGCGGGTGGTTGTTGATACGAAGATACTATGCAAATATTTATCAGCGATCCCACGATATAAGAGTCGAGTGCGATACAAGCAAGCCTGTAGCTTGCGGAAACAGCCGAGACGTTTTACCGAGGAGCACGGGGTAACCACGGAAGTTGCCGTGGAATTAAGTTTTCACAGCTGAAAGCATCAAAAATAGGTTAGGGCTGCCGGTGAACAAGCTGCCCGAGCGATCAAGCAGATAGAGACAGGCGCCGGGAAAAAATAAGACCGGAAGCGCGGCCGCAAGAAAGAAAGACATCTATAAACGCTATAAATGCTTCTCGGTTGAACGGTCCTCGATGTTGCTTCTTTTTCTTTTAATTACTCCGTCTCTGTCTCTCTTTCTCTGTCACAGAAACGAAGACAGATTGCCGGGGCGGTCTCGTTCCCAACGTTTTCTGTCGGCTTTCTTTGGCGAACCGATTTCCTCTCTGTACGTGGCTTGCGAAATCTTTTTCTGTGCGCTTTGATAACGCACCGAATATACAATCGAATATACTCTGCACACATTTTCCTGAACGATTTCCAACAGACGTCTCAGACGAACTATTTATTTATTATTTTGTTATCCTTTCGGAATGTTATTTTTTTTATTTTTCGTGAGATTATTAAACACTATTTACTTGAAAATATAATTTTATTATCCTTTCATACCTTTCATTATTTTATTTCCGCCTGGTCGTTCTGTTTTATTTTTCCATCTCACAAAAATTAACAGATGAAATACGAAACTGTGAAGACATTCGGAGACTCTAAAATTATTATTACACTGTTCTTTAATAATTCAAATGATTAAACGAGATTCACTTTTGTCTAATTTCTGTCACACGATGAGCTTAAATACTTGTTAAACAAAATGGTAAACATCAAAACAATTTCAAAATACATTTAAGGGAAGAAATACATAAACTGTTCAACTCTTCTTTACTGGAGGCAATTTCTACTTCGTACAATTATCCACTACACAATAATTATAATAAATTGTGATAATCACGCAGAAATATGTGAATACATATTACAGTGTTGGTCGTCGTTGGCTCGTGCGTCGTAAACTGAAAGTCCGTGTTGTTCACCGGCGACCAACGCTGCGGTGAATGTGTTAAACAATTTTCCTGAACTTCGGTTGAACAATGTAGACTATTGTAGACCACCTCCGTCCACGTTCCTATCTGCCAACCGACTGCGAAAAGCAACATTCTCATCTATGTCACAATGTGGTAGAATACTGATCGTGGCGTCGGACACGCGTGTCACGTTCCGTCGGTAATTTAACGTGTCTGAATTTCGATCCTTTAATCAATCAAACAACTGGTTCTGCGCTTGCTGTACACACGCGAAACTTTCTATAGCGTATTCTATTTGTACGCGTGAATACTCCGGTGTATTATGCGCTAAGAAATTGGCTTCATTAGGTGGATTGTGCGAGAATTTACCTTGACAGTTTTGAAACTATTGTAAAATTTTTATGAGCTTTTAGTAGCGACTAACTTCATTAACATCCATATAAATACTGTGTTCTGTGTTAAACAACTTTGTTCCACTAATTGGATTGCGTTTTGAAGCAAAATTTTTAACGATGTGAGCTTTCAGTACCGATTAGTTGTTGCGTGCCAGACAGTTTTTTGTTTTTGGACAATTTTTTAATTCTTGAAGTTGAGCGTCGTGTGTAACATTTTACAAAAATGTGTCTCGAAGAATTACAAAATGTTAATCGAACTTTGTAGATCCTTTTTATACTCCCTCTGTCCCATAAAAATTGTAGCAAAAGAATTATTATTATTATGAAAAAAATTATATTACATTAAAAAATAAATTAAAAATATTACTGCTAATTTTTATTTTGAGTGTTCAGACAGTTTCTGGATTTTTCTACAATTTCGTTACTGCGTTTTAAACTTGTAGGTAGGATCCCTTGGCAGCTATGCTTTCCCAATATGCGTGAGCTTAAAATTATTGGAGCCATTGTTCTTAAATTATAACTTGTTTTTTTCCATCTTACTTTTACAATGGGTTGACATTCTGGGGTTGAAATAAAACAGTTGATTTCGATCAGCGGATGAAATTAGAAAAATAGTTATAATTCGTAATAATTAGGTTACCCTAAAAATTAGAAGATGTGTCAAAACAAATGACAGACGTCATGAAACATTGATTTTGATTGAAAGCTTCGCAATTTTGCGCTACTACATAACTTACAGCTGCATTCGCCAATCATCCCCGTTTAAATATTCATTTGCTACTATTATTATGGTACAGAGGGAGTAAAATATCTACAGAAATGAGAATTAGTGATCATTTTTATGTAGGCACCCCTTAAATTCCCCACCACCTGTTGCTGTATATTTAGGGA
This sequence comes from Lasioglossum calceatum, assembly GCA_963966675.1. Lineage (NCBI taxonomy): Eukaryota > Metazoa > Arthropoda > Insecta > Hymenoptera > Halictidae > Lasioglossum > Lasioglossum calceatum. Next base: position 7,854,480 of record OZ016545.1, read on the forward strand.
CCCCGTAAGAATGTTCGGCCGTCGTTCAGGATTAATTATAATAATTTCGACGATATAAGGAACCGAAGTTTGAGGACCGAGTTTCTGTCGAAGTCGGGTTTACGGGAAAGCCGATATTCGGGGGCGAAGGAACGAGAACAACGGGATGTAATCGAGCGAAATGTCGAACCAGCTCAAGCAGAAGAAGGCACAGAACGCAACGGTTGGGTATAGAGGGTTAAATGATTCTGTTTCAGAGTCAACAGCTCGAAAGTTTGTGGAAAAGTTGCGAACCGTAGTCTCCCGATATTCTCGTCTGCGATCGCGGCCGTAAATCCTCCTCATTAAGCCCTTCGCTGAAAACGATTCCATTGCCAACGTTCTCGGAGCCTCAAAAATAAAAATTTATTGTTTCATATTTAACTAGACGTGTGCTCTTTGGTTGAGCCCATTGGGAGCGAGTAGAAAAATTAAAATGCCTTAGAATTGGTTGCAAGTTGAATTTAAACATTCATTTCTCTCTTATTGGAATCGTGGGAGATTTCAAAGATCAAAACTAAGATTATTTTCACATCGTAAGAAAACTTTTCATAAAAAATAAAGCTATTGTAACTTTAAAAAAATATTGGTGATAGAAGATAAGACTGCTTTTAATTTCAAAGAAATTTGATGGTCAAAAATACTGTAACTTTCAATGAAAATTAACCACCAAGAATGAGAATAATTTAATTATTATTATAATATTATCAAATGGTTACAGCTTAATCCTATGGTACTGAAACGTTTTAATTATTTTATAGAATATGTGATGGTCAAAGATTAACCATATCAGATATTTTCAGTGGAAGGTGAAAATCAGTCACGAGTCACCATTGATTTCGCTGTCCCACTGAAAGTTCGAATGTCGATCGTTGATGTGATCGCTATAACGATAACAAGCATGGTTAATTATTAATCATCCATCTCGTTGTGACCCACTTTTACAACGGGAAATTGCTCTCGCTCAGAAAGAGCGATTTAAGAAACCGATCATTAGCGGGACTAAGAATTTCACGCGCCTATCCTCTTCATTACACTGGTCCCGATCGTATTAATGACGTTGGATTGCACTCGGTGATTGCAGCAATTGCATACTCCCGCATTCGCACTCGTTTCATGCACTGTCAGAAGATCGACCCGATTTCACGGAAATTAATTTGACGTTTTGCGCTGGAAATAATTCATACATTTTATGCAAAATAAGGTTACTGACCTCTTGATTCTCTAGTCTGAGTTTTAAAATGCCGCAGACATGTCAATCTTTTACGTAATTTCTAATTCATCCTTGTCTAAAAATTTGCATCATGAACGTACAACGATTCCAGAAAAATAAATGAATGAAGACATTATCGGTAGACGGCGGGACTGTAAAATTCATGTCAACGTTCCAAAACGAAGTGACAGCATTTTCAATTTTTACGATTACTTGATGTGATGCAGCTTTCAAGAAAATGGTCCCCGACGGAAGGACTCGTAAAAATAGACGCAGGAATGTTTATTAAAATGCAGATAGTGCACGACTGACTCGTACCACTTTAAGGTAAACTGCATTATGAGAACGCAGCAGAGATCATTCGTGTATAGTAATATCTACATCTGGGTAAACATTGACTGTTGCTGCTTGGTGTACCGCAGCATGCACATAGCCGAGAGGCAAGCATAACTTGTGTAATGTTTGTATGTATTTAGGTATAGACATGCGTAGACAACATTTTGTAATTTGAATTATTAAACGTCCAGGCTGGACAACGCTGATGATATTGCCATTATCGATTCGTTACTTTAAAAATATTTATTTATTTAGTCCGATAAATATTAGGTTGGCAACCAAGTTCGCGACCTCCACATTTTCTCAAACAAAGTCATTTATATTGTATATTTTTAAGCACGAGTATTTTATATCAAATTAATCGAAAAATTCAGAGCTTTCCAATGATATACAGTTCAAAAGGAATGGTCACTGAACGAGGTAATAACGGTACAATAAAAGAATTACGAAACAAAAGGCCGCGAATTTAGTTGCCAACTTAATATTTACTAAAATTTGAAATTTCATACGTTTCGACAATAATGTATTAGCGATTCTCATTTACACGATTCGCAGTAATCCCAATAATTTCATGCACTGTTTTCATTTTGATCAACTTGTTTAATCCCACTAATTATTCTTATGGAGATTAAGTAATATTATTAATGCTCGTTGTTTCTATCACTGTTCGATGTACTTCGCATTACTATTATTCATCACTGTTTGTTTAATCATTTCGTTGGTATTTTTCTGTTCCAGTCGTTTGCGGCGTCGGTGTGGATGTGGCGTACCATCAACACCTGATGGGCATTTACGTCACGTGAGGATAATTCAACACGCGTGTACCGTAATTCACAATCAATTATCAGAACTCGGACAAACCGGATTTTCGGGCAAACCGGGGAACTAGATTTTTCCGAGGCTCTTCCATTTATTTTCAATTACTATGCGTGAAACTTCTACCAACATATTTGTGACATTTTTCTGATTATAATCCTTATAATTATAATCCCCAATTCAGTGGAACTTCGATCATTCAACGATTATTAAGCGATACTCGATTACTCGTGTTTCATTGAATCGTTCGGATAACCGAGGTTCTACTGTATCACGGATTAAACGAGTACGCATGATCCGAACTGTGTCATGTGTGTGCTCGTTTTAATCAGAAAAATGTCACAATGTTGACGGTAGATAATATGAAAAAGAAAAGATAGATGAACAGGGAAAAAATGCAGATATGTATGCATTAAAAAAATGATCACATTTCATCACAGTATGAAATACGATATCTTTCCATCATCATGAGCAAATTTCCGAGTATCGATGACAGGTATGAGGGCAATCCCGATTCGGGGAAAAGGGCGGGAAGGAAGCCATTAATTTTTAATGAAACGTGTGTCCTTAATCCGCGACGTATCACTCGCTCGATCATATTTTACGGTGTGGCGTCCCGTATGCATGCAAAACACTCATTTCCATAGATACGGCCGGGATGCAATCTGCAACGGCGCGCGCACCGACGCGGATCTATAAAATTTGCAATTTATCGAATCGGCCCGCCGATAAGTATGAACTTAGAATCGTAATTCCCTATTGACTTTTGTCCTGGGGCCGACCGGATCCATACATTTCATGCATAAGCTAACGCGATTTATCAAGCCGGCGGATAACGAAGTTTGTTAGATCAAAGCGGCCTTCCGGTTCTACCGATGCACTTTCCGGAATTAATATCAGCCCGGTGTGCGCACGGTTTCGCGACCGCTGTCACGTATACGTTACTTTGATGAGCCGATCGTTACCGGCCGGTGTAACCTACGCGTGACTTCAGCGAGTCAATCGTTATCGGCCGCGCACTGTTACGCGCGGACGAGTAACAGTGTTACTGACAGTCTGCACACGAATGCAATGAACGAATACCGCGGACGTATCGCTCGCAGGGGACGGTCCTCGAATCGTACAAGCCGATTCTAATGAAACCTTGTACACATGTGACCCATACCAAATTTTGTCGACATGCGTCTCTTTTATAGCCAACTAAATTCATTTTAAAGTTCAACGATTGGATGCGAACGATTCATACGAAGTATTGGCAGCACCATTGTTTACATTTTTTTTTTATTGTAGCAACGAGGATCTTTGTTCGTATCGGCCCTATTCCAGTTTCAAAATGAGAGGTTAGAGGCAATAATGAGACAGCTGCATTTTCCGTGGTGCAACATATCGTGGGAGGCTGGGTGATGATTCTACAGGGCGGGGGTACAAAAAATATTTTGTGTACTATTTGAATGGGTTGAAGGAACCATTATATTACAATATTATTTTCCGAAGGTCACTTTCTTAGGAGTTATCAAGGTAATCGATGTTTTTTGATACATAACTACATTTCTTTCTTATTGCATCGTGTAACTGGTCGAAAAATACATTCAGATGTGTATAATAACATGACATTGACCTTGATCTGAAGGTAAAACTTTAATTTTTGAAGATCAAAATCAATGTCATGTTATTATACATATCTGAATGTATTTTTCGATTAGTTACACGATGCAATAAAAAAATGTAGTTGTGTATCAAAAATTCGGACCCTAACGGTTCCTTCAAACCATTCAAATAGTACACAAAATATTTTTTGTACCCCCACAATTGGAGGAGATAGTTAGGTGGCCGTACTCAGGTGGACCACTCTGTATATGCAGAAACAAGTCGAGAAGAAGGGATAAAGTTTTCTTGTTTGACGCCTGGTTTTCGAGAAGAACGAGTTGGTAAATTCGTCGGGTTCGCATGGCCTAGTATTTGCAGCAAGTAGAACCGGTCGGTCATGGCCAGACGCGTCAGTCGATTCCTATCTAACAGCAGGCGCATCCGCTGAATATTCAAACTCGATTTCTTCGATAACGAGGTGCCGAATAAAAAAATGTTATTCCCTTTTTTCGACTTATTTCCATGTAGATTCACCACCTTGCAGTTTGTACCAGTAGATCGGTGTTACCCTGTACGAGCGTCTACTTTCAAAGAGTTTAATTGATTCTCTAATCGCACCTTCTGATTAGGTTTTGTAAACGTCTCAATATTATCTACAAGAACGTGCAATGAATAGTATAGTGTTGAAATCGTAGTACAAGGGATGAAAATACAATTTTCAAATAAAATATAATTTTTCATTCCCGACTTTCTAGAATATTTTCTTCCCGGCGCGCAGGAGAATGAATGGCTTTGAGACCATATGTGTCGAATAATTTATGAGACTCTGTTGTGCGGGAATTTTCAGTAGAAGCGGATCGTGGTTGGCTAATGCCCGTTGTCCGTCAATCAATCTATAGCAGCCGGTATCACGGCGTTGTCGGTGGTAGACTAATGATGGCCACTCTAGAGTAATGTGTGATGTCAGATCCTCTTGCTTTCCCCATTCTGCTTGCATATGAGAGGGTGCATGTACATTCCCCCACCTAGTTTCATGCCTCTCATGCTATTTCAGAGCAGCAGCCGGTTTCATCTTCTTCCTGGAGATCACGTGGGCCATCACACTGTTCGTGCAAATCTGTGTCAGGTATTGATAGTTGCTTGAGTTTCGTATGCTGATATCGTACTCGCGAAATTATCTGCAATATGAGGGACATGCATTCTCAGTAAACAGCAAAAAAAGTGTACCAAATTTCGAGACACTTCACCTGTAATAACCTTAACATTTTTCATCTCGTCAATTGAGAGTACATCCTTAAAGGGGTAAACTCGTTTCCAGGATTGCGAGGATGCGGGATGAGCCTTCTCATTTCTCAATAATGCAAAGATGGGGTTCTTCAGTAGTCAAAAGCGCTAGATAAAAGATAAATCTAGGCCGCAATCGCTGCCAAAATTTTTACATTTACGAGGACTAATTTGCATTATTCGGAAGCATAAAGCTCGCATGTAGCTATTTTCATAAATCTGTATGTCAATCGATTTCGATGAAATTTCCAGCATGTATGTAACTACTATACATCCCCAAAATATATATTTTAAATTTTTATTAAGGTCCCAAATAAAAAAGTTTTAAAAAGTGCCTGTTTTATTTTTGCATGCAACCTTGTAAATTATAATTTTAAGAAAATATTTTTTGCACATCATTCGGTAAATCAATGCTTCTAATTGCTTACAAAACATCAGGTCATTTGGTATAATTATAAAAAAGTTATTCTGTTTTAAAGGGTGTACGGAGAGACCAGAGCTGAGGAAAGTAGTATTTTAAATAGTAAATAGTAAATAATCCTATTTATTTTAAAGTATGTGTACAACTTTGAAAATAAAATATTTTATTTGATGCAGTAATTTTTGAAAATAAAATAATTTATTTGAGGCAGTAATTTTTTTGAAAATAGTATTTTATTTGAAGAATATTAAAAATATTTGTACTTTGTCTTTACTTTCAATTTCAATTGTAAATATTATTACTGAAACTAATGGTTCGAAGTTCGAATACAATACATTTATGCGGTTTCGCAGAGTATTATAACAATGCAAAAAGTAAAATATTTTATTTCGTGTTTCCGATTGTTAAAATAGAAATATTTTATTTTGGGGATCAAATTTGTTGAAATAGAAATATTTATTTTGAGGTTCAGATTGTTAAAATAGAAATATTTTATTTTCGAAATAGTATATCTTATTTAAAATACTCTTTTCTTTAAGCAAAATAAAATCTAAAATAATAAATAGTATTTCAAATATTTGTTTCGCCAAATAATGCCCATCTCTCCGAGAGACTTCTATTTTATTGAGTGTACATGCTGCCGAATAATGCAAATTACGCCTCGTAAACGCAAAAATAGGATCTTTGAGGGCGATCGCGGCCTACGTTGATCTTTTATCTAGCGCTTTCGACTACTGACAAACCCCATCTTTACTATCCTAGAAACGAGTCTACCCGCTTAAAGAGATTCGGAATATTAACGTGGGTGTCACTGCTAATACTCATGTTGCAGAGTGTAAGGAAAGATATTTAAAGCGTTCCACGGTAATTAAATAAAAACGGGGAAAAGTAAGAGGGAAACCAGGCGTGCATTTTTGTTCCAGGAACGATGAGTCGCTCTGTTTCTGTTGCTGGTCTGGCGTTCTGGCGATAACGAACGGTTGGCGGAGAGCGTTGTTTTATCTGCCGCTGTCCTGCGTTCTGGCATGGAAACCGCACAGTCTTTGGCTATCCTACGTCGCCGGTACTTTTTCAGCCATCTTCCCGTATATCCACTTTAACGATAATAAATGCACTGCGGAGCCCGTGGAAACCGCGCCGGCGAAACATGCATAAAAATCACGTCACGCGCAACTGTTCGCTCCTCTGAAACTCGAAAATTGTAGGAACCGCTCTTCCGGTTATACCCGCTTTGTTTCTTTCTGCACGCAGCCGGACTGTTGGCCGCGCTGTCCTTGCTGCATATTGCATCCAGCGCTTTAGGGGATCGCAGCTCAGTCTGCCAGATAAGCAACACCACGGATTCTGTGACCGAAAGCCTTTTAAACGCCAGAAACGAACATTACGATCGTTTCGAGGAAGTTCTGGTAGGTACACATTGCTGACAAAAGATAAAACCGACGTTACTATTAATTAATGAGATTTTTCTGTGCCTTTCTCGTGTGTACAGAAAAAATTTCTATATCCATGCATTGTCGAAATATTAAACATGTGTTCGCGCAAAATATGGCAGACGAACGCTCTCTCAAAGTATCATAAATAAGGAACATAGTCGATCAACAACGTAGATGGGAAAGCACCGAAAATATTTGTCGAAGCACGTTTATTCGACAGCTCGGAAAACTCTTCCTGTTATAATGTAGTTGAAAAACTAGCAATTTTACATTTAACTGAACCTAATTTCGAAGTTATGTCGACTGAAGTTTGAAGCTAAAAATCTGATGTTTCAAACACTATCAAATTCTTCTTCTTCTGGAAGCGAACGCTGCAAATGTTTAAACTTATTCTACAAAAATAATGGGAACATCTCACGCAATGAAATAATATCTGAATTATCAGGAGGATAGTAGAATCGCACCGATCAGACATACATTATTCACCAGACAGTTTTACATAATTTTACATAAAATTAGCTGAAGCTGCTTAATTTTCGTACAACGGCTCACGAATGAATTTATTACGCGACCCGGTATAACATAGCATAATATCTAAACCAGAGCGAAGTTAAGGGATTCTCTTACCCTCACCTGTCGGAAAAGTGGGTCGACAGGATAAGTTTGAATTTCCCGTGATCAAGAACTTACTTTGAATTTTTTCAGGGTCTCTCTAGTGTTAATGGTTAAAGTCGCCGTCTTTTCGCCGGAGTGAATGCAAATTGATTCAAGGCTTTATAACTTCCTCAGTTTAATTCCTTTTTAATTATTCCGGCTTATAGGGTTATCACGTTCGTACAGATTAACAATCTTCCGGGATTATCGAACTTGAAATTGAATCTTCAAAAACGTAGAAAATTATGTTACCCCTATGCAACAGGATTGTACTTTTATTTAATTCCTATTTGTATGTTAGCGAAGGTACGTAGCTCGTTAATTGACAGGGCAGATTTTAATTGTGACAATGATCCTGCAAGGTGACCGAGGTCATGGATGACGGGATGACGGGGCCGACGGAACGAATGGGCAACAGCGACGGGGAAATGTGACACGAACGTCAGCCCTCTTGGGCTAGTGAGTCAGATGAGGATAGTGAACCCGAGCAAAGGACGTGTCAGATAGCGACGTTGTCTTAATTAATCCTCGATGCAGGAAAGAAGAGACGCTGGTTTTGGTGTCCCTCGAGCCGTGCCGACATGAACACCCACGGCCTAACCGTAGCGGCAACTGTGATTGAACGTTTTTTCATTTTTCATTCGAATTTATAAGAACCGAGAGAAACTGTTTTCTATGTATAATGGGAAAGTTCGTAAGCAAATCCGCGTTTTAAGCGGGTCTTCTGGTCTAGACATTCGAAAAATCTTATTTTTGCAATTTCTTATCCCACCGCCAATAAAATAAAATAAATAATTAAATATTCTATAAAAAATGCAACTTCATATATTTACTTTTTACCAATAGAGCGGCTGGAATCGTGTCAGACAATAAGGCACATCTTTGTTATATGCTCCTCTTTAAGGAACTATAACTCTTACAATTTTAAGGATTTCGACTCCAAAAAATTGTATAGTGTATAGTCCAAATAATAGAAAATACGTATGCAAACCCTCGATACAAAATAGTCTGTCTGATTTCTTTATAAAAATTTCCAGGCGAGATCTAGACACAGGGGCGCTTTAGACCGGAAGACCCACTTATCACGTTTATCCTGGCGTCCTATTCCGATAACACCTGGCGGTAAAGTTTTTTTTATACTTGTAGGTAATTACTAGTAAGAATTGAATAATAAAAATTGGTTATTGCAGTAGGACTCCGGGTGTTATAATTAGGGATTCGAACAGCGTGACTGTGGTCCTTGAATGCGAGATAGTACGGGGAAATTGTATTGTTAAGGTCAAACCACGTTGATATACACTATCGGCCGAAAGTATTAGACCCTGTAAAGTATTGTTACCGTTGTAGTTGTACAAATATTAAATATTTGACAATCCGTGTCCTATAGTGATTATATAGTGTTATTTCTACATCTCCCTTCCAAAATGATCTATAATAGTACCACCATCGATCAAAATGACCGATTCCAGATTTTTTATTTTACAATTATTTAAATAATAAAAATGATTTCATAAGAAATTATTGCATAGGTATCTTTAGTAGAGCACGTATTACAATAGGAGCCGCACAAAGTTTAAATGAAATCAATTTTATAGGACCTCGATTAACCGGATTCCGATTATAAACAACTATGCGTTTAAATATATGATTATATTGTGAAGGGAAACGAATTTTCAAAAATAAAAAATTTATTTGGGAATGTAATGTACATTTTAATTATGTCCCTCGGGTCTCGATTATCCATCGGGCCTTAATTTATCCAGGCTGTTAGTTTCCCGATCAAGCCGGTTAATCGAGGTCCTACTCTACATGAAAACTTGCAAGCTTACATTAATTTGAGAAAGAGAATTCTCAATTTTATAACTACAGAATTGCCTCTTGCGCCTCGCAATGTGCAGGCGATCTACACTGGAATGACTTGCGTAAATCGATGATGATATACGAGGGTGCGTTTTTATATTCGCGGAATGGGGGATAGGAAGAATAAATAAAAATACATAACTATATTTCTTTTTCAATATATTCACCCTTCACTCTAATACATATTTCAGATCTATGAATTAATTTGTGTATGCCTGTGAAAAAAAATGATTTCTCTTTCTCTGGAAAAAACGCAGAAACCGCATCCTTTACTTCATCAATGCTTGAAAATTTTTTTCCACGTATGTATTCTTTTTCCAATTTCGGGAACAGGTATGTTTAAAGCTTCGAAGCCTGCCTTGTACAGGGCAGCCTGTGCAACTTGACTTCGGCACGTTATTCAATTTTACTCGTATTCGACATTTCTTTACGTTTCGAGTTGTGTAACTTATAGTGACTCGAGCTATAATGATCCAATTATGATGGCTCGGTATCTATGATAATGGGAAGTCACGCTACTGCACGCTACTCACGCTAGCGGACCCGACCCCGACTGGCGTGTCACTCCCTACCCCTGGGCAAGCCCGCCATTCCGCGAATATAAAAGCGCACCCTCGTAAATACAGTGGATCATAAATAGACATTTATCGAAGTGTACCGTATCAGAAGGTAACGATTTTCATAAAACGCGCAGCTATTGGCTTGGTTTTGCGGTTCTTTGTAAGTGTGTGTTCCCAATGCTGAAACGCGCCACTCAGCATACTCAGCAACACAACGTGGCTATGTCGGCTATGTAGCAGACGATGATTATCATGTACTATGTGCAAGTGATACGATAAGTCGATACAAACAATTTTATTTGCGCGTCTATAATTAATACTGGCGGTACTGTATTAAATTATTGTGATTACGGACTCATCATTATCTTTAGAGTTTGAACGCAGAATGGAGGACAAAAGAATCATACCGTACTCGGCGGCCGGTGACAAAGAGGAAGATGAGGTTAGTTTTACCGGTGATCTAAACTTGTTGAGGTTAAAGATCTGTCAAAGTGACAATACAATGAAATACACACAGTAGAATAGAAATACACACAGTAGAATAGGCTTACCAATTTTTTACTAGTTTCCGAAATTCTAATTAATAAATTTCTGAGTGATACAAAACGTGTTACAAACTGCGAACATGTAAAAAGAAGGAACAATGGAATTTTTCCGTTTACGTCCTGTTTATATTACTATTACGGATTGAATATATTCTAAGTACTTGTTCGTTCATATCTATTACATTTTTGCCAAAAATTAGGGGAAAGTAGATTTTGAAAACCAAGTGCAATTTATAAAATCAGTTGCTTAAATCATAGTTTACGCTACATTGATCTTTCCTTGACATAAGGTTGCATGTACGATAGAATACGTCTTACTTCAATATCCAATATTAATATTACTCGATGAAAATACAATGAATTTGTGCGAAGAATTAAAATCCGTATACACCTACACCTCGCTATACGGCGCCTCTTTATATGGCATTTCGCTATAACGGCCTTTTTTAATCATGGCAATGTTTCGATTTACGGCCCACAATGTTTCATTATAACAGCCAAAAAAATGCTGTACGCACTGTTGGCTCTGTTTGCTTGCTCCGCGAGAGTTCCAGATTCTCTCTTTCAGAATCATTTATTGAATTTGGAGATTGATACTGATAAAAATAAAATGATAAGCCAAAAATCTGTCACGCTAGCGACTAAACTAGTATGGACTGAATTTGTACTGGAATTTGTATGGTTTTGTATGTAAATAATTGATTTGTTATACAGCTTTTCGCTTTCTACAGCCAACTATAGCGAGGTATAGGTGTACTTATTCTTAGTCTGACCAGACAATTTTTGGTTTTTATAGTTCAGAGTTTTTCATTTTGTAGATATTATTGGAACCATTTAGTTATATTCTACAAGTACCTGGAAAGCAGATCAGAGCAAAGCTAGCACAAGCTTTCAATTATTGGTTAAAAATACCACTGGATAAGCTTCACGCTGTTGGAGAAATAATCCAGATGCTTCATACTTCTAGCCTCTTGTGAGTTTCAGGGACACTGTTCATTTACATTCGTTTAAATTTGTTTAATTGATTAGTATATGACTTTTACAGAATTGATGATATTCAAGATAACTCAGTTTTGAGAAGGGGTATTCCTGTAGCACATAATATTTATGGGACAGCTAGTACAATAAATGCTGCCAATTATGTGCTTTTCATTGCCTTGGAGAAGGCTAACGCTTTGAATCATCCAGAGGTGAACAGAAACAAGAATGAAGTTTCTATTCCTATGATAGCATTTGATTTAATATTATTTGTCTTATTATTAGAGTACGCAAGTATGTGTAGAACAGTTGTTGGAACTTCATAGAGGTCAAGGTATGGAAATTTATTGGAGAGATAACTATATTTGCCCCTCTGAGACTGATTACAAGCAGATGACTATTCGAAGTAAGTCTTCGCTAAAGATATTAATCGTCTTGCAAAGGGATAAGTATTCAGAGCTAACGAATATATTGCAGAAACTGGTGGACTTTTCAATCTAGCTGTCCGTTTAATGCAGTTGTTTTCAAATTGCAAAGAGGATTTCACACCTTTAGCAGGAATCATAGGACTTTATTTCCAAATTCGTGACGATTATTGTAATTTACTTCTTCAAGAGGTAAGCGTAGCGTAACGGTGTACATTATCGTTATAATATCACGTAACACTCTTCTAGTATGCTGAGAATAAGAGTTTCTGTGAAGATCTGTCCGAAGGAAAATTCAGTTTTCCAATAATACATGCCATACAAAGCCATCCTGAAGATAGACAGCTGATGAGTATCCTTTACTCGAATTTAGATAACGTAACACAATCTATCCATGAGAAACTGAAACGCTACTCCTTAATAGACCCTTATAAAGATATCCTGAGGCAGAGGACCAAGGATATTGATGTGAAACATTATTGCATCAATTTATTAGAAAAGTTTGGCTCATTTGCGTATACCGAAGCTGTGCTCGAAGAATTGGATAAAAAAGCAAGAAATGAGATACAACGTTTAGGAGGTAATCCTCTGTTGATATCACTTTTAGATGAAATTTTACTGGACTTTAAAGATAAGAATTCTACTCTACTAAAAAAAAAAACTGCATCTTAAACTGTTTTTTTAATTATTATACTAATACAAAGCAGCAACTGGCCTTGCATAGATATAAACATCTACATCGTGATCAGAATGTATATATGACTTTAATAGCAACTTAAAACGTGGAACTAGATATTTGATATGAGATATCAATATGTATAAATATATATAAATATTTAGTTTGTTGTGTATCGTCTGCATGAAAGCAACACAGTAATATTTGTGTTCCACTTGTTTGATTCAGCATGTAATATAAACTATGAACAATGGAAATTACGGGACTTACATTTTCATTGTAACAGTGTGGCGAATTTACTTATTTGTCCAAAATAGTACAAATGTAAGGTATTACTTTTGTTACGTACAAAACTTACATTAAGAGCATTCCTATTTACTTTTCAATAAATTCCATAGCTCTCGTATGACGAGTATGGCCAATGACCAATGCATAACGTTAATAACGAAACGATGATTCATAGTAAATATATACCGAACTGCGTTTGTAAAACGAATTTGTATTTAAAGATTAAAGCTTAAAGTTTAACTACCAATTGTAATCATGCGAAAATTCAATTCACTCATATGCACGGTCTACTTACGACTATCGTAGTGAGACACATTGAACAATAAAATGTACTTTATTATTCTTACAACAAGAAATTATACAATAACTTATCGAACAGTAGGAGCTATACAGAGTGAGTCCCATTTTACCATTCAAGGTCACATTTTACCATTGTCCTCAAGACATTTAATAAAAAATGTATCTTTGAAAACAACAAAGATATTTGACGTGATAACGTTAGGTGACTTGCCCTGTATGTACAATTTACATAAGTGCATAAAAAGGTTTTACAAGTAATATATTTACAGTAATTATTATAACATTAACCACGCCCAGTTCACTTGCTATCGCGCAAGTTAGTCTTATCAACAAATTTATAATCTAGATTCTAGATGAACAATTTTAAACAATAAATAAAAAATTATTTGTCGATCAATGATGAATTGCATTTCGAATAAATAAAGTAGCATTAACACATGTTATTCTGTTCGTATTATTTATAAACAAAATGTCTCTCTGTGTTTTATTAAAATAAAATCGTTGATCATTATTATGGATTTTTATAACTTCCATATCCTTCGTTTTTTCGACTTTGTTATAAATACTTTATTTGTTATAAGGGTGTGAGAGAAATATAAAAACACTACTAAAAAAATTTATAACGAAAAGCCGTAGCAGACTCTCGTGTAACTAATGCAGAGTTATTTCGCCTTGATTGATGTCAGATTTATTTATTTACCTTATATTTACTCGTGATATATGTTTAAAAAAAGATACTACATTTTGTGATCAATTTCTTCTTGACATTTCCACACATCATGAATCAAAACAACTCTGCATTCGCCCCAGATCGCCTTTTATCCGAGGGTGAATTAAACTGCTAATAGAGATATATTGGCAAGAATTTTTCATGATGACAGCGAGTTCTGATTCGATTTTTAGCGAAGATAGTGTAGTATAGCCGATACTGACTAAACAATAAACTTCTCCCTTGGAAAATTGATTATTTTACTTGAACGTCGACACTTATCGGAGTTCCTTCAATCATTATTTATCGTGCATTCTAAATGCGTTGATAAACGCGTACCACACTCACTCGTTCACTCATCCACTTAATTTTCCCTTTAAAAATACTTTCATATTGATTGGAACTGTGACTAGTTCACGATGCTCGTATATATACAACTCCGATAAATATAAACTTAACATGAAATTAAACTTACAGTGGATTCGAACTGTAGTATCAGTTATTCTTTCATATTTACATACCGAGGTACAATTAATTAACAAGTATGTGATCAGGTAAGAATTACAAGCGCTGCATTGTAATATGAGTACATTCCAAATTGTAAAATTAGCGTTAACACTAGGACCAACGAGCAGCTAAAGCGATCCAGATTAGTACTTCACAATATAAAGAAACGATGAATGTAAAACGGTAAATTTGAGATAGTCATAGTGTTAACAATAAAACGCCTTAAAAATCAAACGTTTATGAAATTTGAACACACGATACACTTTGTCGCGCGGAAGGCCCGCAATCGCGTTTGGTAATACTATGACGGACAGCGTTTCCTACGCATCATTTCCCTTGTACACTAGAGATTAACGGCCGGGATCACGTTAGCGTGATTTCGCTTACTCATCGTTCAGTAGCTCCGATTGATGTGACACTGTGATATGCCGATCACTGATGCCCATCGTGCTAGTCGATTCGTTAAATTATCGCAATAATTACATCGTACTCGTATGTGATTGTTATATATACATTCTCTCTCTCTCTCTCTCTCTCTCTCTCTCTCTCTCTCTCTCTCTCTCTCTCTCTCTCTCTCTCTCTCTCTCTCACGCTTCGAAGGATTCGATCGATCGTGACTCGTGACTTATTGTTAGTGGTGCCGATCATCGGTGATCGTCATGGCAATCAATGCGTTTAATTAACTCACACTCGTGTCTGTCGTTCTTTTTTAATCGGTCCGTAATTGGCGATCGTAATTAAAAGTTACCCGACTGGCATTTTTGATGACGGAAATTCGTTCTGGAAATATGAATACTTCGATGAATTTACATGATTTCCACTATCCACTAATGTCCACTAATTCAAGTTGTGGAGTCTAATCTAACTTACAATTAGCAAGAGTATTTCTTATTTGGCTCAACTCGCTGAGGCGTCTGTGATTCGTTCAGTCGCTTCTGCACTTTGTTCTTTTCACGGCGTGAATGAAAATCATGATCTAACAATATCGTTCACAGTTTTTCACCGCTGAGGTTGAGCACGTTGTAATACGAGTGATCAGGGAACCTGTCTAATTCGATGTAGTCCGTTTCATCGAGTAGAAGACCCTCTGTGAGGCCAACAAGTTCTCCAAAAGGTGGCCTGCAAGCTGGGTCCTTGTCCCAGCAGTAATACATGATGTTATACAATTCTCTCTTACAGTGTTCTGGCCTGTCTAGCCTGTAGCCTTCTTTGATCCTTCTCATCACCTGAAACGAATATTTATTGTAAAGTGTTCCGTCTTGCACATTAATTTCTATTATATTTCCATTTTCCTCTATAGCGTCGCGCTTTTGTCCCGCCCACCTCGCAGAAATCGCGAGACAGCAGTGAGTCGCTAGCCAATGAGAGCGAACGCAAATTAGCTTCCACTGTTCCCCAAATTACGCGACGTTACAGAGAAAGTATCATTGCTAAAATTGTACGAATTATTGGATTGTCCTAAAAAGTTTGCTTCGTTTTCGAAATTAAGTTCAGAACAGTTTTCTAAGCAGGCTAATGATCATTGGCTAACAATATCAAGAATATGCATCACGAATAAGTCTTTCGGGACGTAAAGAAAGATATGAGCAATAATGCTACGTTTTTTTGGGATTGATAGAAGAAAGTATACCTCGGCAGCAGCCAAACCGGGATAAGGCGTGGAGCCTAACGTAACGATCTCCCAAATCAATACTCCGAAGCTCCATATATCCGATTTCACGGAAAATATGTTATCGTACAAGCTCTCTGGCGCCATCCATCTAATGGGCAGTCGGCCCTCGGACTTCCTTTCATAGATTTGATTGGCAGCCACATCACGGGCGAAACCAAAGTCCGCGACTTTGCACGCGTGGTTTTCGTCAATCAATATGTTCCTCGCGGCTAGATCTCTATGGATGATTCCCTTGGACGCCAAGTACTCCATACCTTTAGCAATCTGCAATGACGAATAATTATAATTGTCTGCGTCGTTTGCAAGAAATAGAAACCAGGATTTTAACCCTCATCCGTCCCTCATTTCACGAACTGAATCTGTTCCTCGCTGTCTAATTGACACAGTGATAAAAATCGATAAAATAACAAGGTACACAGCTATTTTTCGATGTTTTTTATTCAAATTGATGAGTTAACATTTACGCCTGAGATTTTTCGGTTATGGGTTTTTCATTAAACCAAACTTACCTACAAATAACAAAACAATATAACTTATTTCGGGAAGACTGTGACAAATTGACACGATCGAGGGACGGATGAGGGTTAATAGAGAAGGAATCATATATCGACATTTTCAATCTTTTAAATTGTCCAATAATCTGAAATTTCATCTACTCAATTTTGCTATAAATGCATAAAGATCCTCAGTCTAATTATAGATTAGGGCTATCCGGTCATCCGGATTACTCATTAAAACTCGGAATCCAGATTGAGACTCGGATTATAACTACACTGCTTATACCTACATGCTTAACAGTTAAAATGTCACTGATATACCTGATAAACGAAACCAGTCAGATCTCTAGACGTCAATCCAGGTCCTCCATGGCTTCTTTCTTCCCTCGACGCTCTCAGAAAGCTTTGCAACTTTCCACCGCTAACATACTCTAATATAACGAACATAGGTTCGCGTTCTGTACAACACCCTAACAACCTAACGACGTTAGGATGAGGATCTAGATTCTTCATGACTCTTAGTTCCTGCGCGAGATCCAGTCGTTCTCTTTCCGTCGCGTTCTCTTTCAAAGTTTTTACTGCGACGATTGTTGTGCCAGACTTCCCGTCGATGTCCAGAGCCTCGCATTTCCAAACTTGTCCGAAACAACCTTCTCCGAGAATGTTGAAGACCTGGACAATTTCAACAAATATCACTATTTAGTTTTCTCTTTATCAAACTTTTGATATCATTGCTGTACTGGTCTCCGAAATCATGGTACAATTAGCCGGGTGGTAAATAAATACTTACTAGTCCACGGTATAATCAGAAAATGTGATTTAATCAGAAAATATATGTTGGTAAAAATTTTATAAAAATTATTGTCTGCAACATAGAATTGAATTTATAAGATCTGACAAACTACGTTTCTCACGAGCACCCAGTATATTATAAGATCTCGAATGCCACTTAACCCTGTCACTGACCTTCAGTCGATGTCGAGGAAATTCCCATTTATCTTCCTGTTTATTCTGTGCACCGGCTTGACTGTCTTTTTCCCAGGGTTCGTATCGATTGTTATGAGCCTTGGGGCCACGCCATCTTTTTAAAACGAGAGATGGATCGTCTGATATATTTGAAACACTGACTGAAGCTTGCTCTTTCTGTAACAAATAAGGTGCAGCTAGAAATAAGAAGATTAAATAAAACTTCATTGAATTAACTAATACGAAGTTGTTTCTTTCATATCATTCTTATCTTCGTTAAATCAAATCGTCGTCGAAAATTTTCAATTTTCCACTCGCCAATCAGTGCAATTTCTACGAGCACAAATGGTAACTATTGACAAAAGAACGCACCGTGTCTTCTTTGGATTTTTTGGCGCCGCAGAATTTATTTCGCAGCGACCATGCACCCATCCCAAGGCCAACCACGAGCACACAGACTGCAGTAACCGGCACCAAAGTCATGGAGATGTCCTGGGAGGGTGGTGCCTCGGCAGGTGTGATTTTCGAGCTTAATGGTGGCCCCCCGACCTCGTTCTCTTCCATAGATCGCACGTGAGGACCGACAGTATTGTCATCTATCTTCCCCTCGGTCTCTTTCACCTCCTTCGGCTGTAGCCTGGTTATTTTTGGTATATTGACCGGTATAGACACCGGCACCGGTGGTAACACTGGTTTATGAGGTAATCCTGGTCGAGGATAGTTCTGCAGATTCGGCAAGCCCAGCAGAGGTGGCCTTATTAGACCTGGGGACCCGTGTTGACCTGAGAACGGGTTCCTGTCGATGGAGAATCATGGTGGAATTAGGTCCAAGAGCCTTGTCCTTATAGAAGTTAAGAAAAATTAGAAGAAAGGAACAAGAGTAGGAAAACAGCGTACATTAACCCTCATACGTTCCTCAGGGAGGGAGATCATCCATTTACGTTTTCGTATTGTGAGATGTATTTCTTTCAAATGTGACGTTACAAATGGAACAATTTTTTTATTTAAAGTGTAAAACATATCAAAGATACAAATATGTATAAAATATTGTAAGAAAATGTTGCTAATGACCTTTGATGTTGAGGCAACATTAAATAAATAAATGAAAAAATCAGGCGAAATATTATCTTAGGATCTTCAATGCAACTGAAATGTTAAATTAGAAACCGATCTTGCCCAATCGCCTCAAAATTCCATTCCCAAAAAGGTAGCGATCAGATAAAATCCATAGAACTTCCCCAAGCAGCTTACTGCATA
Organism: Lasioglossum calceatum; assembly: GCA_963966675.1. Lineage (NCBI taxonomy): Eukaryota > Metazoa > Arthropoda > Insecta > Hymenoptera > Halictidae > Lasioglossum > Lasioglossum calceatum. The sequence continues at coordinate 7,873,482 of OZ016545.1, forward strand.
GAAGTTCAAAGACCGACTCATGAAAGAATCTCCAGCGATTGCCATAAACCCCGTCTCCCATTGAAAGAAAATGAAAACACCAGATAGACTACCGGTTGAAATTCTCGATTCACAATGTCGTCGTCCGAACAGCATTCGGAGACTCTTTTCATACGTGGTTAAAACTGTGAAACCGATGCCCTCGCCCTTAACGACACCACTCAATGCAGGGTTCGCTGCTGCACAACGGAACATGTTAGCGCCTGCAATTTTTCTATAGGTGTGTCTTCCCAGCTAAATTGGCTCTTCCTTACAACTCCGTACTTTTCTTTACCCGCCCTTCTGACTCCATGTGAAGGGACTAAATATAGGGAGACCAAGGCCCTCGACCGTGTCCGACACATGCATTGCGCGGATTCAGTTCGTTCCGTCGTCTCCTTCGTATATAGCCGACAGGGTGACCCTCATAAAGGTTTCATCTTTCATGCAATTTGCGGCCGACTTTCCAATGGACGCCGAACTTCGTCGGTTTGCAAAAAGACGTCGCAAAGTTTGCTCCAGAAGATGGCCATATTTCGTCATTTCGTATCTCAACAACAAATATTTAAAAAATTCGAGCTGCATTCGATGCATTGATATCTGTTTTTGGAACAGAAGGGTGTTGTGTACTGTAAAAATTCAGTTTCAGCTAGATTTTTTAGAAAATGCACCACTTTGCTTGGTCATCTTCAGAGTCCACTTTCAGCAAACTTATGAGATTAATTTTATCAAGAAAATATAGTAGAGTAGAGTAAAAAATCTGACAAGTGAAAAGTTCCTAAATACGAATCTTCTAATTTTGTTGTTGTCCTCATTGTTGCTTCAGTGTGGACACAGCTTAAACTGTATACATGTCCTTTCAACGCATGTTTGTTCAGCAAACAGAACTCCACGTCTCGTTTCCCGATATTCCATGAATGATACAATTCATCGGACCATAACCAGATCCCATAAGCTCAGTCTGAAGTTACAATTAGACAAACTCTGTTTCAAACTTGATCACATGTAATCGATAATTGATACGAAGCTAGCCTGTTACACGGATAACATGGCATCCATTATTGCAGGAACGCTGCAACGGAACAACCACTGTTGGCAATAATGGTCTCGAGTATTAGGTAAATATTCGTTATCACAATCGATTATCCTCTGTTATGTAGTAAACTGATTTATCAAAAGACTACCGTTTGAAAATCGTTACGACAAACGAGAAGAATGTATAACGTCTCATCGAAGCAGTTTACGATGTTCTATAAAAATTGTCGTGAGCGTTTATGGGTTAACTTGGTTTTACTTTATGGGTTTACTGGGTAAACTTCCAGCGTTTTATAAACGAATGCCACCTGTTTAATTACAAAGTTCTTATGGTTCGATGTGTTTTACCACACTGTTAGGTGCAAGTTAATCTGGCTTGTGATTTCTTTTATTCAGCCTGCCTGACTTATAGCTCCTTGATCAGAAATTTAGGAAATATGGCTCTCGCAATTATTCCTTTTTTTAAATAAAAGTGGTCACCACGTTGGCAATCTCTTAAATGAAGAAAAAGCTGAATTTGTTGGATTTGTTTAACTGTATCATGAGATAATTGTTGTCTTCGTTTACCTGTTCATCTAAAAATTTCTGAATTTGAGGCCACCATATTATTCACAGATTTTTATGTTGTATAGGGTCAGGTCGTTCGTATCTGTCGTTAAAAAGACAAATCGAAGTTCGCGGCATCGTAGGGGATAGGAAGTAGAGGTATCGCGGCTCTGATCTCAATCGGTTCACCGATGTTGTCTCTGACAGTTAACCTACCTGGTGTGTCCTCCATTGGGGTCCGAAGTGTTTTTAATGGTGACGAAGACTTCGGCCTTTGCTGTGAACTTGCCATCGGAGACGGTCACGTAGAGGAACAGGTTCTGGCCTCCCTGGAACGAAGTAGCAAGAAACGTCGTTCAATCGCTGGACATCGACCATATGTGGCTCGTTCGTGTTACGTTCTCGTTGTTCCGAAATAAACGGTCCTGCGACGCGTCTTTCGCTCCATTCGCAGAATATCTCACCCCTTCACACCTTGAGAGCCACGTCGGTCATACTCTACCGCTCAAAAGTATCCGGACACTTGTGAAATGTGTAATAGCAACGCATAAAAGTTACTTAAGCATCTAAAATAGTGATTAAGGGAGTAGACTTCTTTTGCCAGGATTGTAAGGGTGCGGGATTCGCAGTCTCATTTCTCGATAATACGAACACCGGGGTTTTCAGTAGTCAAAAACGCTAGATAAAAGATCGATCGAGGCCGCTATCCCCCTCAAAAGTCCTATATCCAAGCACCGAGACCGTTCCACTAGATTTTGTTTTTGTAGATAGAAATTATATTATTGCATTTTCATTATATATACAGGGTGTGGCCGGACGGGTGGTACAACCGAGCAGGGACAAAATAAGTCGAGAAAAAGGAATAACATTTCTGCGTTTGACGTTTCGTTTTCGAGAAAATCGGGTTTGAAGTTCCGCCAGGTTCGCGTGCTTTAGTATATGCACAAAGTAGAATTGGTTGATCATGGTCAGACGCGTCAGACGATTCCTATGCAATAGCACGTGTATTCGCTGCATTTTCAAACTCGATTTTCACGAAAACGAAGCGTCAAACAAAACACAATTTTATTCCTTTTTCGACTTCTTTTTACATGTAGTATCACCCCCTGCTCGGTTGTAACACCCTGTACAATTTATACATAAAAATAAATTCTATTGTGCTATGATACCACAATATACATAATAATAATTACAAGTAACAAAATTGTACTAAATATTTTTCCTGCTGACTTAAACTACGTTTTGTAGAGAAAAAGGAATTGTCCGGATACTTTCGAGCGGTACCACTTTTCTACCACACTTGAAAATCAATTTCCACTACGATCCATGTAAACCAAATTTCTCAATGCACAGTGACTACAAAAATAATTCATTTAATACAACTGAAATTGACAAGGGGAGATTTTTCGGCTGGTTTACTGTCTTAATCGTCTATTTATTATTGCAGAAATGAATTTCTAAGTCGAGATTTCTAGAAATCCGGATAGGGATAAATTTTCGCGATGTAATATATCTGAACTTTCCAGTTTTTATTTCGTTGAATAACTTGAATTTGTTGCTTCGGTTTTATGGAATATTTGAGGTTGCATCTACAGTTACTCTACAGTATTAACATTTCGGGATGAGAAGGTCTATTGTTCTCTTGATTATCAGTAAATCAATCAAAGGTCAGTCACCTGACAAGCCAAACCACTATCCTCTTAACGGTGTCTACCATGGGCGTTCAACGAACGATATAGAATATAGAATATCATCGCGGTAAGAGCTCACTTCGAACCTAGCACGAGAAAATCGTGTTTCCTCATTTTCAATTTATTTTTCTTTCATGAAACAGTAAACTGAAGTGGCAGTAAAGTGTTACTGCTGATTATTATCGAAATGTATTTAAAAATAAGAGCGTAATATACGGTAAATATTATTTTTTCATGCTGTGAATGTTATACGCAGCAAAAATATAAAATGTATACAACACAATAATAGTTAAGAGGAATGAATAGCAACTAACATCCTCTTCTTTCGTTATTAAAATATACTACGCTGTTACAAAAAATGACATTTGTGCAACCAGTTTTCAGATGAAAATAAATATGTTTTCGGAGGCAATAATATTTCACGGCTACAACAAATGTAAATATTGCATGAATGAGATTGCAACCAGGCCATGCAAGGCCAGATCTGTGCAACGGCACGCTGCACACGGAGCATGCACTTGGAAAGGTTAATTTTATGAGACGCGAAGTGAAGAAGCTGGCACACGCGAATGCTTGTGCGCGCATCGTACAGAAATCGAAAGGAATACTCGAGGGAATAACAATGATTGGTCCATACGTTTCAAATTTCTAAAGCCTGGAGCAGTTGCACGAACGACAATGTCGACAATCATTATCCTTTGAAACGTAAGAGCTCGAAACTAAAAGGGTCACATCGAGTACCGCTGCTTTTTCATTAAACTATGAATATAGGTTATTTGCAAAATTACGATGAACAATGATTGATTAAAAGTCCTTGTACTTCGCCATTTCATTGTGTGCTATTTCTGCAGTATTATAAACTAGGCTCTATTGCCAGGCTGCATTAGCAATCTCTCGAGAATTTTAACAGGTAAGCAGGTTTGAACTCGCACAGCGACTCACGCGTGAAATTCGAAAAAATTTTCTTGGAACCTCGGACAATTTCAGTGATCATAAAATATCTGAAACCAGTGGTTTCGATTGGTCCGGTAGCTAATGTGAACGGTAAACGATCCCTAAGGCGTCTGGGAATGCAAAATTATTATTCGAATGAGTTGTTTAACCAAGAATCTATGGTTATATTGGCGGTAAATCTTGCTAAGGATCTGGGCGGTAAATAGGCATTTACACGGTATGGGAAAATTCAAAAAGACGGAAACCGTGTGCCACATGAATTAGCCGGCATTTGCCTGCCATCCTGTTGCAATTGCAGTGCGAGATCGCTTACTCATACGCCCATGGAAACATTAAAGCAGCTCCGATGGAAAGTCCCACCGCACCCTGCTTATTCACCAGACATTGCATCCTAATCATTTCCGCTTGTTTTAACACGTTGACTGCCGAGCAGCTGTTCCAAGAGATCCCGTAAAATCACGACAATTACTCTCTTAACCGCTTTTCAATTTACTCGAGCATGTCACTGCGAACGCCAATTTGTAAACCTGGTCAAAGAATCGTGTCACCCATTTACAAGCCGCGTTTTAACGATTTTATGCATTTATGACGAAACTGGGGCCGTACAATTCAAAGCAGTGGGCACATTGAAAAGATTTCAGAACATCGGTGTATTAGTTTCAGCCTTAATAAGATAATTAAAAGAAGATAGTCATTTTTAGTTGGCTCCTGTGTCTTGCAATCAAAAAGAGCCCGCAAAAAATGACCTTATCTTTTTGGCCAGGGACAGTAGACGTTAGCTAATTCCATGGAAGATCAGAAATGGGACCTACCCTGTCTTTAAGGGACTCGTTGACGTATATGATGCCAGTGCTGTTGTCGATGACAAAGGGAAGTGGACTATCATCGCCATAGTTGTAGCCTGAGGATTCCAGGCCAAAGGTCAGCTGATCCTGTTCAAGGTCCTCGGCGCGGGATCTAGTTACGACGCTTCCCACAGGCTCGGTGTCCCAAAGCACCAGATTTCGGTCGATCGTAATCGTGGGCGGCGAGTTCTCGCTAGTTTGGCTTCCTGCAACCGCAAATCAATTCGCAACTATGACTGATGATGCTCTGTAAACTCGCGCCACGTTGTTCTAGAGGTGTCCTGTGCGTATACTCAGTGCTGGATTAACCAATAAGCAAATTAACCACATGCTTAGAACCCTACATTGCGTTCAAGTGATTCTGTAAGCCTCAAAATCTTTTAAGATCTTAGCGTCTCTAGAGCTCTCAAGCCAGCACTGCAAATACTGGACTTTCTTAACCCAGAAAGTATTATTAACCCCTTGTCAGAATGATTTTCTTCGCGGCTTGAATGATCAAAACATTTTAATCCATAATAATTTCACAGGAGAGAAAAGAATGTTTTTGCAGGGCTATTGTTCCAGTAGCCATCATAATAAGAACATTTACGCAACTACGATATAATTTTTCTAGTTATACAAGCAGAATATTGATCAGTCCGGAAAGAATAACTTTCCCCAGTGACCGTTTTGGTTTTAGTCGGTCGGTTTGTCAATTGAAACGAGATACTCCAGATTGTCGAGTTTCAAAGGCGACACCTGATATATTTTTTCGGATTCAATTCGTATTCGAACATAACTACACGCCTCTCCGCCCGGGCTCCAATTAACTTCGGATCTACCGAAGGATAATGAGAGAGAGCTGCAGGAGGCCTGAGAGATCGGCCTTGATATCCGTTCCTTCTTGGATTTCGAGTTCATATCGTCAAGTAGAGTGTAACCTTCCAGTGCTTCAGTCCGCGACCATGATCTTCGTGTTTTCGTTAATGATTATTTATTGGACTCTCATCCAAACACAGATACTCACGAATCAATTTTACGAAGCTCGTCTCTCGTCAAATCTTTTTATATTGAGAGTTGTGCGGGAATATCGATTGCAATCCTTTACAAAGTATAATCCAACATTTACAAGGTTTCATTTATCGGTCCATGGTTTGAAGAAATACATTGGATAACACACAGAGAAAGAAAATAAAAATTGCACGGTATGCAGAAACAGGAAACAAATGAATTTCCACCTAGATTGTTTTATTTCAACAAAAGGTTTTTATTAACTCAGCAGCATCGTCTTATAAAGCATTCAGTTTTGATGTTCAGCTTTAGATGTTCATTTTCCGAGAAATAATTTTTACTCATTTTGCAGCAAAGTGAAGATTGATTTTACTTTGATATCAAAGGACATATTAAAATGCTGAAATAAGAAATTAATGAGCGGGTAAAATGCTTTATACTGAGGGTAGTATTCGCATAAGCATTCGCAGAGATCAGGAAAGGAGTATTCGCGAGGAAGTCCGACAGAAAAATGTCCGCCGTGGGTTTCCCGTCTTTCTTTCGCGGAAGGAGGAAAAAATTATTGAAAGTTGTAATAGGATTGCGTTTTCTCCATCTTGTCTGTCCCCTCCTCGCAGCTAATGGCCGCCATTATTCACGAGGGAATACCGCGTAACTGTATTCTCACGGTGCAGTGACTTCAATACCGCTATAACGTGCTGGAAATCAAGAAGCGGCTATATTGTAATCCACCGGCCGGGCCGCGATGAAAGAAGCTACGTTACAGACCCGCAGTCATCGTTCATTTGTCCGAGAGCTGCTCGCTTCGATGAAACCGAACAATACGCGAAGAACGATTCCCTCCTGCTAGAGGGAGGTTGTCCTATTACTTAAACTGTATTTTACGCTACATTTACCATTTGACTTCGATTTGAATAATTTATTAACGATTCAATCTTTTAGTAAGACGCAATCAATTTGATAGAGACTATTTCGACTCCCATATATTCTTCAGGATAACCCATTTTCTTTCTTGAACACTGTAAAACGTTCGATTTCTTCTTGTTTGACCAATTTTAATTTCAGTTTCTTTCCATTCGTGAAGTTTTTTAAAATCTGAATGTGTAATTATAAAATTTGCATTTTAAATTAACCGCGAAACACCCTGAAGATTTGTGACAAGTGTCGAATATAATTCTTCATATCCTATTCCGCAGTTTACACAATGTTCTACTGTTTTCCCTACGTTCTTAGATAACTGTAATGTTTCGTGAAGTTTTTGAAAAATGTGGATGTATAATTATAAAATCTGCATTTTAAATTAACCGCGAAACACCCTGAAGATTAGTGACAAGTGTCGAATATAATTTTTCATATCCTATTCCGCAGTTTACACAATGTTCTACTGTTTTCCCTACGTTCTTAGATAACTGTAATGTTTGCAGGTAATTGTATACAGTCTGAGTCACAGTACGGTTCATGCAACTCGCAATATCAACAGGTGACGGTATCGCTAATGAATAGAACACACACAGGTGATATTGTGTACCCGAGAGAAGAATTTAGGAAATAAGTCTCGCGAGGAACGGTTTATTCTTATCTATGATGAACACCTCCAGACGCTAGTGGAATCTGATTCTTCGCGAACTTTGTTATCCTATGCAGAGTAACTCGAGAGGGATAACGAAGTTCGAATCACTGGCAATTATCTCGACAACTTCGGAATAAAACGTATTTCGTATTCCATATTACACGTTAGATAACATATTTATGATCATTTTGTAAGTCGTAGTTTACTGTAAATTCTCATTACTCTCAATATTATTTTATTTGTCCAATTAATAGAATAGAAGAGCCTGTTCGTAAAATGGGATTTAAACTAATGCAAGAATTGCATTTTATTTCAATTCAATTGAAATTGGAACATAGGGGATCTTAAAATATTAAATATTTTGCTGAAGAAATTATTTTTGGAGAGGACGTCTCCCCTCCTAAGTATGTTTTACAACAGGAAAAAAATTGTTTCGCTACTAGAATTCCATGAACTGCATTTGTGCAAGGTTTCCAATTTTTGAAAAAAATGTCTGAGCTACCTAACATGGCTCGTAAGTAGAACGAACCGATTCGCGTGCGACACTTGACTCGCGAACGGTCGGCAACAAGTGGATCCTGCGTTTCCGAAGCCGCGCCGGCGAAAAAGAGCATGATTCGATGGCGAACGATCGCGCACACATAAGCAGAGGCAGACAGACAGTGTCAGGCTAGTCGTTTGGTCGCACTTTCATCGTCCCACTTTCTCCGTCTTGTTCGGACTGCCTTTGCTCGTAGATCTGACGCCGAGAGCATTTGTACCCGTTCAATTCTTCTATTTAACACTGATCTTTCCACAGATTAGGGCTGATAATAGCTGCAAGCTGTTTCCTCATCTTGGGGAGAGTTGTGCGTTATATCACCTGTGATTAAACCGGATTTTATATGCATTTCTGATAAAAGTGGTCCGAATTTATTGTTTAATAAAAACAAAGATTTTCAAAATGCTTTGTTACTTTTAACTCATTGAAAATGTCACGAGAATTAGTGCAGATAATTTTTATTTTCAAAACTCTTACACTGAGAGTTTCATTTGATGCGAATACATTTTTGTTTGAAGCAAGTGTTTTCGCACTTTTAAAATCTAGAATATTCTACATTGAATGCATTTTTAAAAAACAGGAAGTAAATATAAAATGAAGCTGAAAAACGATATTGGAAACAGTGATCTTCTAATATTTCAGAGTTTTTATTTATTCATTTTATTGTACATTTTTGTTTCAAATTTCTATCAGGCTTTTACATGCATCAATTATAGAGAGACTTAAAATACCATGTAGATAACTCTCTCATATTTAGAAACAATAGAAAGTGGGAACTAAGAATAATAATAGAGAGCGGAAAATTCGAATCTGTTCAAGCTAGAACGCTGGACGTTTCGAAACACTGCTGCACATGGAAAATTCGAACTATTCCAGTCACTTGTTAAAAGCTACGTGGATCTGAACAAACATTTGTTCTCTAAACGAAAAGAATGGTCGGAGAGTATGTGCCAATCAAAGGAATGTGTTCCGGGAATGACTTTTTAAACGTTCCATGGAATTCCACAGATACTATTTTTTTGCAGGAGAAGAGAGAAACGGGTGAAGAATTCGAGTGGAAAAACAATTGACAGAGAGAAGAAATAAAATCATGCAGAGTCTGGAAATTTGTTACAAACAAATGGTTGGCCGTCGTATCGGTTAAATTAGCATGGAGCCCGAGAAAAACAGTGCGTCAAAGGAGCCTCTCTCCCTTTCGAAATTATTTAAATATATTATAACTAGACTGCGCATTTTATGCATTTATGACAAAAATGGATGAGCACCATTTAAAGCAGTGGGCACATTAAAAAGATTTAAAGACATCAGCGTATTGGTTTCAGTTTAATTAGATAATTAATTCTCTAATATGTCTAATTATAACGTTTCTAATGTTTTAAAGAACATGCCATTGTATTTGGGAGAGTTTACAGAATCTTTCTAAGCAAGAATAATTTGCCTAGCTTTTACGGTTGAAATAGAAAAAATGATCGAAGTTCAAACTTCTATCTTAAAAGGTGTGTCTCCCCCTTTCGAAACTGCTTAAACATGATAAAATGTTCTTAACGTTACAAAAAGTTATACAGAGTCTACAGAAAATTCGTGAAGTTAAAATTCTGATCTGTTCAAAGTTGAATTCCTCAAAAACTGAGAGTGATGGAGAAAAACAACTTTCGGATTCACGTTCAGCGCATTAAAATTCATAAGTGTTGCCTGCTGATTTATTATCGAGACGCAAAATCGCTGTTGGACAGTGTAATCGAAGAACTATCTGGTTAACTAACGGTTGTAGCGTCGAGACGCGAGTAATTAGGTCGCTAGACGACGCATAAAAACTCAGGTGCAACGAGCGATCATCTTTGTGCCTCGCAAGCAAACCTGCCAACCCGAAAAATCGGATTTCAATGAAGCTTTGTTAAAGTTTGCAGATCAATGTGTAGAATGACGTACAATAATGATTATTGAAAAACAATCGGTACAATATAAGGAACTCTTATATTCATATGGATCTGAAACTGCCCACGATTTTTCTAAACATGGAGGCTATTTGCAAAGCAAACATTGGTGCAATTACGTTGAATTTATCATAAAGCTACAATTCCTTTTCTTTTTGCTAACTATTGGGTTGGCAAGAAAGTAATTCTTTATTCAAACGATGAACTTTAATCAATAAAATATTTTCTTATTTATTCTTTCTTGCAAAAGATCATCGAACAAAAAGGAATATATCTTATTCGTTAAAGCTAATTGCTTGAATACAAAAATTGGACTCTATACCGAAATTACTTTCTTGCCAACCCAATACATCAAATGTTCCATATCACCAACCTTCACTCCATTTATTTAAAATAATTACTGCATATCATCAGTTATTTTAAACATGAAAGCTATTTCCAAAGCAAACATTGGTGGCAATTACGTTAAATCTATCGTACAACTACCGTTCGTTTTATTTTTACATTTCTATGTATAAACATCGAAGACGATTTAGCGCAACGCAGGAGACCAATATATTATACAATTATTACCCCTTTCTGTTTTCTCATTTCTGTAAATGATCTGCATACACCATGCTGGATAATCGTCCGGCACATTAAGCTAGCTAACTATAATAAATCGAGGAAGTGCGATTCGAGAGACCAGTTTGCTGCAGCATCTTACTTTGCACTCATCGGAACGATTTTATTCAAACACTGCTACTTGTTCAGCATCGTTTAGTCTGACGAAAATATTAACTCTCTGTTACGGACATTTCAAAATAATCTAAGCATGTCAATCTACTATTTTCAGCTTGTCAGAATTATTGAAGTAAAAATGAAATGTCCATCTCCAGTCTGATGCAGTTGGCGCAAAGATCCGCATTAATATTCAACTCCATCGGAATGGTAAATACATAGAAACGTAGTGCGATAGGAAAGCTCCATCTAAATCCATAAGTACCACTATTAATACTGACACATTAAATAATTATTACCAGTGAGTGACATTCCAATAATTCACTTGTGGATTAAAAGCGTTCATTATAAAATTCCTGATTTATTCGATGTAGTTCTAGACATAGCCTCAATCCTGGACGTCTGCTAACTCTATTCTGAGGTCTGGTACTCGAAGCTGGTTAACTAAATCAATCGCCGAGATGCGATGCTGGAGACTAATACATTATACAATTTTTGTTTTCTCATTTCTGCGAATGATCCGAATACACCACGCTAGGTAATCGGTGCATTAAGCTAGTTAACTAACTATAATAACCAGAGATCAGCGGAGAGACCAGCTCGCTGCAGGCGACTGGCAATTTATTCAAGGTGATCAGGTTGTATCGCCCACCCAGTATAGCATTACGGAGGTAGGGTCGTATCATTTTCTAAACCTCGCCGAACGATAGAAAGTTCGTTATCACCAACGAAAGCTGGCTGTTTCGAAAGGATATCGAATTTGTGGTTGCGCCTCGAGACTTCTCTGACGTCGATGAGGAACGGATACGAGCGGATGGCTACACAACGATTCGAAAGGGGACCGGCATTTTTTCTCTCTTTCTCGTTTTTAATGACCACGGGGAACCGAACCCGAGAACTTTCACTTCGGTGAGGTCATCGTCGGTCCTTAAATATTCCTCGGAGTGACGCTTCACTTTCATACACGCCGCTCCACACGCACCAAAAAATATTTAACGCTTTAAGGACCGTTTGCACTGTTCGAGGTCCGTCTGGTCTCCATGTTGAAGTGAAAGTTCAGACGGTCTGGCCTTTCCCATGCCGGAAGGTCCTTTCCAAGGATGCACCTTATCTGAACTTATTTTCTCGATATTATCTTACAGAAGTGTAGCGTTTAATTTTAATTTTGCACGCGATAATAGATTGATAAATTAATAATACAAGGTAATAGATTAGTAAATTAACAGAACGTTATGGAAATTTATGTTTTGTAGTGTATATCTCTGCGAATGTCGGTAAACTATGAATTATTTAGCAAGCTAATCACGTTGGCTTGATTATTAGCTGTTAATGGACACGTTCGTCCTATTGATGGCGTTATCAATAGAAACGCTCGCATAGATTTACGGCGCGACGTGATAATCCCGACGTTTTTGAACGAATTGATCAATCCGCAGCAAGATGCATTTCCGAATGCATTCAACCTCATGCAAGATTCAATCCGTCTTCTTGACATTACAACAGACAACCCCGCGCAGCCGGATCTTCTGCAATACGGCTAGCGAATTGGGAAAACCCCCGGGTAAACTATACGTGATTGCTGGAGGGGATATCCTATCCGAGGAGGCAAGTGTGTTTTGGTATAGTGGTGTGCGAGAAGTTTCTACTGCTATTACAAAAGTGATTCCAAAAGAAGAACCCTCTTACTGATCGGCAAGACTTTTGCAGCATATTTTAATTCAGTATTACACAATTTACGTTTATTATGGATGTTATAATATTATATTGAGTTCTATTGAATTCAATCATTTATATAATATGTAACTCGACTAGACACGCTTCAGTTATGGTAAAAAACATTGATTATATTATAATATCGTATTGGGTCGTAATATATTTAGTATTTAATTATTTATGTAATACATAACATAGATACTGTGCCATACGAGGGTCATTTACATAAATATCAATCGTTTTGTTTCGCCTTGTACATTCGTGACTATGAAAATAATTATCGACGTATAAAACTTCTGAAACGTTGAGAAACTCTTGGCATCTACCTCCAAATTACATCGTAAAATGTTGATTTGTTTTACAATACAATATTCTTCTACAATAACGAATAATTAGAAACATGGTGCATGACGCAATGCATTGTAAATTTCTTCTAGACGCCGTATAAATTAGTTCACGGGAAATGGCAGCGACATTGCGTGAAAAGCGCGACCGTGGAAGTTTTAATGGTAATTTTTGCAGGCGGCTTCTTCGCGGCGTTTACGTGGAAGAGAAAGGAATCGTTCATGCAACGTAAGAGGAATGTTGCGTGGATGTGAGACGAGTCGCGGGTATGTGTATTTACTTAACAAGAGCGGGTCCCTTTGTATGGGAACAGTAAAAATGAATGGAAAGGTGACGGTAGGTTTTTCGATAGAAGAAACCTGTAGTCGTAATAGGTGTCCACTTCTTCCCTATGCTACAAGCGTGAAGTAATAGGAGTAGGGTGGACAGCTATTATGACTTCAGCTGCCTTCTTCAATGAAACAGCTAATAATTAAGAATTCTTATCGTGTGCTGAGACAATAATATACAAGTACTGCAAGGAAGTAATTATGAAACAGAAAAATTGAGACATAGCGATATTAATGATGAAACAGTTTGAGCAATTGATTATTCCAAAAGTAATACTTTCGTTTCGTAATTTTCAACCATCTACAGTCTGGTTTCACGATTGTCCGAACCCCTGCATCGGAAGAAGTTTCCTCGACGCTTTCTCCGGGATATATTAGAAAGTATAGGCTACAAGAGCACGGCTACAGTAAACACAAATACGATTAAACGCTTGTTCAGCGAAATGTGTTTCGAATTTTGCGAGACTGTTCTTTCCAACGTTTTTACAATAAAGATATCGCGAATTATTAGATAGAAAGCGGAATGCAACTGGTAAAATGAATGTGAGAGAAACAAATGAAAAGAAAAGTAATTAAACGCAGACAAACAGACATCCGAAATAATTAGATAATCATAATTAAAAATTATGTTTCAAATAATTGTGGGTGTAAACCTTAAATTAATTTGACATTTCTATTTTTTCGGAACCGACTTCAAGATTATGTTTTATCATATTCGCGTTACATTTCAAACTAGTTTTTGCTGGACCATTCGATTAGGAACCTGTTAGTTGAACTAAAATTTTCAGCAGGATTATATGTCAACCAGAGTAACAGTAACAGGAAAGACCGGATTATCTATTTTTGAGAAAATTTACTGATTTTCTGGTCGAAAACCCTGTTGCTGAGACATTTATTATTAGAATTTGAAAGTGGTCGCGTTGCCTTTCTATCGAATGTATCTACTAAATGTTACTAGCTTAGTCACAAGGCAAGAATCATTTTTGGAGCGTCCCAGAAAACACGACAATTCTCCTTAGACGTGAACTTACGGTATCCAACACTGTCGCATGCAAATCAGTGCGAAGTAGAAAATGTAACACATATTAAGTGGTACGATGTGAACAACTCTCGCCAATGGAACCTCGTAAAAATCGCTCGGTGAACGAAAAAGGGAAAAAAAGAAGACATCTTACCGACTGTGGTCCACAGGCACAGCGCCGCGACAAGGATGGTCGATCTAGCGAACATCGCGCTGCATCGACCGACAACAAGTTAAACCTTGATCCTCTTCGATCTTTGAAAATCGAGCGACGATCCTCGAGCACCTTGACAGCCAATTCCGTCGCTACCATCCGCCTTGCTCTCGCGAATCGATTATTCCTTGCACACATCAGTAACTGGTCCCGTAGTGTCTGCTACCCACTTCCTTCGCGATTCCTCAGGTTTGAGCCCGGCGCCGGTCACTCGCAAAATCACTGTAAACCGATTCTAAATACTTCACATTCAATTTCCTCGAATTCCAAGCGAAGTTCATCGTTCTCTAACGAGACCCTATAGTCGGAAGCGAAAAGGTGCTCTTGGTAAAAATACTTCGAGCTAGCAACATCCATAGATCGGTGTCTATCGAGATCCAGGTGACCAAGATAAATTCAATTTATCACGATTTCTCAATCGATTACTGAACACCACTTTTAACTGTACAGCTGTGTACATTTATGAACAGAAGCACAATAAAACGGAGAACTTGAAGAGGCAATCTTGTAGTCCAGCTGGCTCCGGGCCTTTTTTACCCATTTTTGCATTTTCAGTGCGACGACACTGCAAAATTTATAATATGGGGGGGTAACGTATATATTTAAACAAGTTCAGCAGTCGATGTAAATAGAAATTACATTTATAAAAGACTTCTAGTTCTGTGGAAACTATTTAGCAAAAGTGTCGATAATGATTGCAGCTAACTTGGGATTGGCAACCCAAGAGGTAATTTGAGTTTCATTTTATTTTTGCACTAATCAGCCATGCAATTCGGTTCTCACTTTAGTCGGTTTATTTATGTGAACATCTGGCGTTCACTCGTCGCGGCTGTCTGTGGTACATTCTTCTGCTGATTTTTTTTTCGATCGATCCTCACAGGTCCGGGATTAGGACAATCACTTTTCCGTTTGGGGGAACCCGAGGATCAAGGAGTGCCGATCGAAAAAACGGTGTTCGATTCGGCAACGATACCGCTCACGGACCAACAACGACTGTGCCTTCGTCGCGACCGACAAGGCAGCCATGCCATGCCGATCCACTGAAAGAACGTGTCTCAGTGGCGTAGAAGGTGAACCTATCAGCGTGGTTTACCTTCACACGAATTAACCTGATTGAACCAGGTGATGAACGACCGATTTGTTTTTGTAATCATTTTTGCGAACGCTCTGGTCCATTTCGTTGCCATCCAGCAGTCAGCGTTCTTGGATTCCACGAGAACCTGTTGGCTGTGACCTTCATCCACTCCTGGCTGGATTAATTAAAATATATATATTCATTGTTAGTTGTTTGCCGAAATTTTTTAGGTGTGGATTATTGAATTGTGCAGTCATATTCGATCCCATTCATTTGAATTGAATTTCGAGACAGATTTGACTAACAAAATTAGTCTCTTCGTATTAGTTATATAAAAGAATAATAATATTGTTAGAAATGAATACAGATGAATATAATTTAATTAAAACATGGGTACGTGTATGTAATATTTTACAATTATATCGCATACGTAAAGAACTTATTAATAATAGATGATCCGACGGTTTGTTAAAGAGGTTATTATTATAGTATAGTGTATTTAGTTAGAGGAACGTTGATTTCAAACTTCAGGTGTGCTCCGTCTGAGAGAGACTACGCCATTGACTCACTGACAGTAGTTCTACAGAATGTGAGAAACCGCCATTGGTTAACTTGCCTTCAGTTTCTAAGAAATATATATGTACATATTGTGCACATGTGTGTGTATATATGTGGACGTAAAAGAAATTACTTCAGCCGTCTAAAAATTAAAATAAATCAAAGATTTCAATTAAACAATCTATAAATATATCATTCTTTTGTGGAATGTTGAGATAGTTAAATGGAAATGAGGGATGCCGGTGAAAGTATCGAATTTAAAATTAATCATCTGATTTTTTAAAATTAAATATTTATTGTACATTGTCGAAGAAAAATTTTGATCAGCAACAATTTATTATTAATCCCTTAACCGAGGAGATCGAGGAATCGCTTTCCCAAAACTTTCCATTGTCTTCTTAATTCTAACTGACTATAATCATTATTTGCAATAATAACTAATGATTTTTCCCATAATTTAAAAATTTCATAATTTTATAATTTTGAATTATCATCTGCGCCGGAAACTGGCCACGCGCGTCACTATGGCGCGCGAACACTGCGCCTATTCAATATGAACATAGCAACTTGATTGTTCCAAAATATTCCGCAGGAATGAAATCACGTTTTGTTTTATATTTTTAACAACAGTAACCCTATTCAGGCGATAATCGTCCTAAATTAATCGGTAACGTTAAGGTTTCCTTATGTAATGGACATTTCGAAAAGTTGGCATAAATACAAGCAAGAATTAGAAACGTCTCTCTGTTTTTCTGTGATGGGGCAAAGAAGATTTAGAATTTCAGTAATTTATACAATAAACTATTCTTTTATTATCGTCTGATTATTACTTTGTAGCATTGCTTTTTATTGTTATTACTGCATGATTCTATGTCGAGCTAACTGAAATGATGTAGACATCGCGTTAATAATTTTATCAACATTTGAGTGATTAATTTAACAATTATTCCATAATTTAATGATCATCGTTTTGAGATGGGTGCCCTTATTGCTTCTCCGGAAGCAGGAGATTCATTGGTTAACGTCACACCGCAAATGAAGAGATATTCTGCTATAACTGATGATCACTCAAAAAGTTTTATTTCTACAATGTCAGAGAGGGATAATGTTCTTCATAGAAGTTTAATTCGTTCGACTAATTTCAATAGCGTTAATGGTGTAAATAAAAAGGAATACGAAGAAGCATTACTGATGCATAATTACGCATGTGATAAGATTAGTAACTCTACACTTCGCGAGAATTGCCAGTTTCCTTATTATAGGTGACTATTATCATTATTTTACAAATATGTAAAATTGCTACATTATAAATAGACGGTGGCACGTCAAATTTAGTTTTAGTTATAAACTAAATGAACATGCACTTATTTATTCAATAGTGTAATATATTCATGCTTTAACTTAATGCTAAAGTATATAATTATACTAATCAGTTTTATATAGGTCTAGCAAATACTATAGCCAATGTTCAGATACAGTCTTGATGAAGGATGTAGGTGTATCGTGCATGCTTTTAAATCCGTATAGTCCTGACGTGCCCGTTTCAGAAGCAAAAAATTATTTAGTCAAACAACTCAAAAGGGAATACAACGATCTATCTAATATTACAAATAAAATAACTGCATACACCAGAGACATCTTAAATCATTTATCAAAGAAGCACCAAAAGAATCATGGGCTGGCCCAGAACTTGGTATTCAATAATAATTACTAAAAATTGAAATCATAGATGTTATTGAATTTTTAAGTGTCCTCTTATGCAATCTATTAATTTCTTTTGATACTATAGGTTACTTCAAAGCATGCGATAGCATCTCAGTATGTAGATAGCAAAGGTAATCTCTGTTTGAAGTTAAGACTCTCGAGTAATACTGAAACACAATGCAGTAAGCATCAAATTGCTGAAAAACGTAATAACACAGCAAATGATGACGAAAATGTTGTTGAAGAATTAGACCATGAATATTGTAATTGTTTAATAACAAATTGAAATGTCCATATCAATTTATTTCTTCATTTATAAAACAAATCTATTAACGCATTTATTTAATATATACAGCGAAAAAACAGATTGTTGACGATACTAAACACGAGAAGGAAGTTCAAACCCTTTTTATTGGAGAAAAAGCGGCAACAAGTACATCCAGTTTTTTATCGCGGAAAACTTCTTCCATTTATAATTATTTAACAACGAGGAGAAAGAGATCTTCAAATGAAACCATAAAAAGTAGCTATAAACAAAATAATCGTAAAGAACATTTTAAAAGAAGTAATCCCGTTGTATTCACCAACTGGAAAGAAATTTCAAAATCCAGAAGATTAAAAAATAATGTACCGCCCACCACGTGTAATAAATCACGCGAAACGGTTCGTTTATTTATTATTAAACATTGAATATAACGTAAGCATAACGCAACCATATTTCTTATGGAATATGCGAAATGAATGTAATGAAATTGGTCAATTTTTATTTTAAATTTACTATTGAAGTATATTTTCAATTTTTTTATTATAACAGCGTCAGATTTTTCATCTGAAATGTATATTTTTAATCTAACGTGTAATTCTTTTGAATTTCAGATCGAAATAAAAGGAACAAGTTCCCAAGCACAGTCTCTCAATAGCAGAATTCACAATATATTGAATACAAGGTTTCATACCGTTAATATACGAATTATAAAACATTCCAGAAAGCAAGTATAGTTTTTGTAACCATCAATTTTATTATTTGGCAAATGTTTTTACACATTTGTATTTTTTGATTGATTTTCATTATGCACAGAATAAATGTATTCTAATTTAATAACTTTCTTTCTAAATATTAAATTAATATTATAAAATAAATTTTATAATAATTGTAAAACTTAATTGAGACAGATATAATATATGATGGTAGATAGAATGTAATAAAATTCTATGCAACTTATATTTATTTATTATTTTTTTATAACAATTTACTATTTATTTACCCTATAAAAATAAATTATAAATATATGTACATTGAAATCCATCGCTCTCACCGCAAATACAACGTATTTTACAGCCTCCTGAATACATAAATATACTTGGTACATAAGTAAAGACAATAAGTAATGTGTTGTATAAAAATATTATAATTTACTGTAGATATTCACGTATTTCTAGCATAAGTCCATGAATTTGAAGAATGCATAATAGTTAAAATTTCAACCAAGTAACATTTTTTATTGGTGTTAAGCGAATTCAAACATTCACGATGTAATTATCAATAAGTAGCATTTTTCATTAAAAGTTAAATTGGTAACCATACAAGATATCATCTGGAATTAGCAGAAAACTTTGCATTTAACGATACTTGCGCTTTTGATTGTTTCACATCAGATGTGCGAACGGGAGATTGAAAATTTAATGACACTCGTCTGGAACTGTTCAGTACAATTGGAGATAAGCTTGACGCTTCACCGTAACACTGTAATCTATCGAGCCGTTTTTGTATAGCGACAGACTTTGCCGAATTATTCAATAAACTTCTTTCTGAAATTTCTTGAAGCGAAGAATTACAATTTTTGTTGGACAACATTTTATTTAAATGATCTTTATCCGGGGTAAATTGATCTGAATATCTGGTTGGCCTCTTTTGTGCTTCTTCTGAAATTTCTGCTGCGCATTTGGATACATACGAACTGGTCTCCTACATTAAAAAATGAATAAGAAGTCTTAATAATTAGAATTAAATTAGTCTCAAAGCAGACTTGTAGATATAAATTAACGAGACTTGAAACACTTGCTAAAGAAGGGTACAAAATTATGGTTGGAACTATAGATTAAAAAATATGCAAATTATGTTTTCAGTACCGTGACCAAACGTTTTAATTCATCGAACGGTCCTTGCAGATGATTCTGTTTAGGATTTTGTGTGAAGGTACTTCGATCAGTACAGTATGTCATCGGTATACTCCACGACGTAGCCCGCCGCCATTCTAAATTACTGCACGCAATAAATGATCCTATTGTCAAAATTTCTGCATATCCAAAAGCAGAAATTCCGTTCCAGAAGAATACTGATAGATAAAAGGATTGAGACTCCGTGTACGGACATGCAAGATACGCAGCTTGAAAATTTTTCATACCCTGCAAATATGAAAACCATCAGTTATTATATACTACGAATGTTCATGTCACTTTTACAGGAGTGCGAGAACCCGAAAATGTCGGATCAGGACGGTAACAATTAGTGCCAAACAGGAAATTCACACTTACATAAGGTTCATTGACAATGTAAACAACAATCCCAACTGTATCGAGCTCGCCATAAGCTGGAGCATAATTGGGTTTATTTATATCGCATAATGGCGTAAAGGTCCTCTGAGGATAAAATTTATCAGACATATTCATTCGATTAAATAATGTATTCCAGCCTGCGGTTAATTGCAACTCATTTCCTCTGCGAAAATAGAAACAATCGATAATTATTATACAATAATGAATGAGAATTCACAGATAAGTGGAATAAAACCTTTTCATAGATGGTGTAATATTGCAAACAGTTATACAATTTCCTTCCTTTAGAATATCAGTGACTTCCTCATTTGGTGTCCAAATCGAAAGAATGGCACTTGTTTCTTCCTCAACTATTCTAATCTTTAAAACAGCTGTAACTCGTCTTTGTGGTGGCAAACTTTCTGACAATCGCGATTTCAATTTTTGTCTGATTGTTTCTTCCTTCATGCGACATTTATTTATTAATTGTTGCTGTTCTTGCTTTGAATGGAATTTCTGTAATAAAGCGAGACCAAAAATATTAATATAAAAATAAATATCTCTGCTTACATATTTATGGAAAGAATATAAGAATAGCCTATACCCCTTCAGATAATTTTTCACGGTCTTTGGTCCACTCCATTGCTGCCAGATCAATGCTATCAGTAGTTGAGCTACTTTTTCTCTTCTCTGTAGAAAAATATTTCTCAGCGTCTTCATAGAACGCTTCTGTCAGTGATCGACATTGTTTTTCATAAGCAGCGTTAGCTTTCTCCTCGCATCTAGTATTACGAAAAACTAAAATTTTGAATCAAATAATTAATTGTACATGCAATGATGATCGAAATGATAGGATTATGTATCTTACTAGATTCGCCGGAAGACGTTTTTTCGTGGTACAATATCGGGTACACCCTTGCAACTACGACCTTAATTTTTCCAATTAAACCTCCGTACGGACAAATACATTTTAACTTTGTACATAATGGTGTTGAAGGTCTTGCGTATCCTAGTTTCGTGTCCCATCTTGCTCTTCTAGTTGCATTCGTGTGAATTTTTAAACAGACATTCTCTGGAACCTACAAATTAATCATTTCTACTGGGAGAATAAATTTCTTTCGAAATTAAATGTTTGTAAAAGCTGTATTTACTTCCAATGGTGAACATCCTTGATCACAATGTAACAATTCCGATCCATATGTAATCAGTTTTGTCCCTACTTTCACTTTACCTCGTGTAATATTCTCGATCATCGCGTGATCAATAGTAGCCTGAACACTGTACCATCCATCTGTTAATGTTAATTTCTTTGAAGGATTTTTCAAGTCGTTTAAATTTACAGTGCTATCAACAGGGTTATTATACTATAAAAGAAAATATGAATAAAGTATTGATAAAAATACTGTACCCTTCTGTACATATTAAACACGAAATTACCTCGGTAATAGATGATACGCACAAAATCATTCTTTTAGACGCAACGTCATCTTTCTCTAAAATTTTTCTTAATGCCGGTCTCTGAGATCTATCGATTTCTCGGTCGTAACGATATTTCAATTCCATCATTACTCTTGCCGGAGTTAATGATCTAGGAATGAATCCTTTCGTATAAGTAATATAAACTTTATACACTTTGCTCCTAGCTTTATTTATAAATCATATAATCGGAACCATTACCTTGGCAAAACAACGGAAGCGAATTTTATTCTATCTATTGATGCCAACTTCCACACAATCCATCTATAATGATTTTCCAACCATCCGTTAGGGAGCAAGTTGGGATCCACTCCTGGACTCGCCAAAAAAGATCTTTTAATCTCTGGTATTCCTACATAGCCATTTTCATCAAGAATTAAACACGCTCCGTCTTCCAGGTGTATACCTTCGATATTATTCTGTACAAAACTTTGCCTAAACATGTTACAAATACATTTCTTCATAACAAGAAGTCTCGCGTTATAACAGAGTTAGCGGGACACCCATTATTAGACTATGGATCTTATTTCAAATCTATAAAGGCTACTACCATTGAAAACAAGATTCTATTTGATTTCACATCCTGAAAATTCTTCTACAAAAATTGCAAATTGCATAAACATCCGCAGCCAACCCATTATTATTGATTTTTCTTACCCATAGAAATCTGAACATCGAAATTTATATTTTACTGCACTGTCAGCTGTTACATCCAAAATTTCAGGTGGTAATTTTCGTTGAATCAGCTAGAAAAAAGCAATGTTTAATTACAATTTCATGAATTAATTTAGATATATGTGTACCCAGTTCAACCATTACCTCCTCATAAGTACATAGTATTGGTACACCTCCCTTGATAATTTCTCTCCAAGACGTACGGTTATTATGATTGATTTTCCTGTGGGAATATAATATACCAATTGTCGGCTTTGGTTTGCTTTTTCCTTTCAACTTGACTTGTTCCTCCTGTAAATATATAGATTGTCAGGCATAAACATTATCAGAATCTGTAAAACGTGAATTGTGCGATCTACCTGATATAACGCGGATTGCATCCGCTTTTCTAATATACCGGCAGTTTCGTCTATAAAGTCTAACATTAACTGAGTGTCACCATAATCATTGACAATTCCCTCACATCTCTTTTCATTATTCATTGATCCTTGGTTTAACAATGAGTTTTCTTTTTCTACATCTGAATTAATACATATATTACTTAACTGTTTTATACTATCTGTACATGTAATTTTGTTTTTCTTTGACTCTGCAGCATTTGTACTTTTCCGTCGTGCGCCTGCACTTTTTCTCTTTTTGATAACAAATTGTCCACCTATTACAGGACTCAATGACATGTTTGTAGCGCCATTATTCTCTATAGTTGATGCAGGAGACGATATCCACTGGTTAAACATCTCTGAACTGTTTTCATCTTCTAAAAGTGCAGCTGCACTTTCTACAATTTCATTAGAAATTAATGAGTTTATCTCCATATCAATATCTTGTTTGTTCGCATCGACTAATTCATCAGTGTCTTTGGGTTTGTCTGAAGGCAATGCCACACTTGAAACTGAAGGTATTTCCTGGTTCCCTCTCTTGTTGTTAATATTGGAATAATTACAAACATTCTCCTGTACTTGGAATTCATTGCTGAAACGCAACTTTTTAAATTGATTAGACATTGTTTCTTTGTTTATAGATGCATCATCCAAATCGTTAATTTTGCGTTTCGGCAGTGATTTGGACAAAGGGGGACTACTGTTACAAATTTCCATGGCTTCTTCAAAAAGTAGAGCTTTTGCATTCAATAGAGCTTCCCCTGTAATATTAGTATCCTTACCACTTGCTGTTTGAAACCTTTGTACTTTAGAATCTTTGTGTTTTAGTAAAGATTCATTATCACAAGCTTCCAAGATTTGATCAGAAAATAATGTTTTTGCTTTCAATAAAGCTTCCTCTGTAATCTTCGTCATCTCTGAATCTTTGTCTTCTTGCAGTGATTTGGTTAATAAAATATCTCTGTCGTAACTATCCAAATCTTCATTAGAAAATAATGATTTTGCTTTCAGTAAAGCTTCCTCTGTAATATTCATATTCTTACCACTTGCTGTTTGAAACCCTTGCATTTTAGGAACTTTTAATTTAGCAGAATCTTTGTCTTTCTGCAGTGATTTGGTTAGTAAAGCATCACTGTCGTAAATTTCCAAATCTTCATTAGAAAATAATGATTTTGCTTTCAGTAAAGCTTCCTCTGTGATGTTCATGTTCTTACCACTTGCTGTTTGAAACCCTTGCATTTTAGGCATTTCAAATTTAGCTGGATATTTGTGTTTCTGCTGTGATTTATTTAATAAAGGACCAATGTCATAATTATCCAAGGTTTCTTCAGAAAATAATGCTTCTGCTTCCATCAAAGCTTCCTCTGTAATCTTCATTTCCTTGCCACTTGCAGTTTGAAACCCTTGTATTTCGGTAATTTCAAATTTAGCTGAATCTTTGTCTTCTTGCAGTGATTTGGTTAATAAAGGATCACTGTCATAACTTTCCAAATCTTCATTAGAAAATAATGTCATTGCTTTCAGTAAAGCTTCCTCTGTAACATTCATATCTTTACCACTTGCCGTTTGAAACCCTTGCATTTTAAACATTTCAAATTTAGCTGAATCTTTGTGTTTCTGCTGTGTATTGTTTAACAAAGGACCAATGTCATAATTATCCAAGGTTTCTTCAGAAAATAATGCTTCGGCTTCAATCAAAGCTTCCTGTGTAGTATTCATATCCTTATTACCTGCTATTTGAAATTCTTGCATTTTATACATTTCAGATTTACCTGAATCTTTGCATTTCTCCGTAGGTCCATCTAACAAAGATGAAGAAGGCACATTATCGAAGCTTTCCAAAGTCTCATCAGACAATAAGGCTCCTGCTTTCGATAAAGCTGCCTCTGTAATTTTTATATTGTTACCTCTTGCTGTTTGGAACCCTTGTACATTAGGCACTTTGAGTTGTACTGTATGTTTGCGTTTGTACAAGGATTCATTTAACAAAGGCGAACAAGGTACATAATCGCAGCTTTCCAAAATCTCATCAGAAAATAAGATTTCTGTTTTCAGTAAAGCTTCCTCTGCAATCTTCATATCCTTACCACTTGCTGTTTGACACCCTTGCATTTTAGGAATTTTAAATTTAGCAGAATCTTCGTCTTTCTGCAGTGATTTGGTTAGTAAAACATCACTGTCATAACTTTCAAAATCTTCATTAGAAAATAATGACTTTGCTTTCAGTAAAGCTTCCTCTGTAATATTCATGTTCTTTCCACTTGCTGTTTGAAACCCTTGCATTTTAGGAATTTTAAATTTAGCAGAATCTTTGTCTTTCTGCAGTGATTTGGTTAGTAAAGTATCACTGTCGTAACTTTCCAAATCTTCATTAGAAAATAATGATCTCGCTTTCAGTAAAGCTTCCTCTGTAATATTCATGTTCTTTCCACTTGCTGTTTGAAACCCTCGCATTTTAGGAATTTTAAATTTAGCAGAATTTTTGTCTTTTTGCAGTGATTTGATTAGTAAAGTATCACTGTCGTAATTTTCCAAATCTTCATTAGAAAATAATGATTTTGCTTTCAGTAAAGCTTCCTCTGTAATATTCATATTCTTACCACTTGCTGTTTGAAACCCCTGTACTTTAGACATTTTTAATTCTGCTGTATCTTTGCGTTTCTGCAACGATTTGCTTACTGGTTCACCGTCACAACTTTCAAACGTTTCGTCAGAAAATAATGCTTTTGCTTTCATCAATGCCTTTTCTGTAATATTCATATTCTTACCACTTGCTGTTTGAAATCCTTGGATTTTTGACATTGTCTGTTTTGCTATATTTTTCAAACTATTACCAGGTGATTGGTTAGGTTCTGTTTCAGTCATTTGAGGTATTTTTACTGAAGCCTTACTGATAGCAGGGTTTCTTGAATTACAATTTGTCAGATATGACAATTTCGCTTTATTTTTTTGCATTTTTATGAATGTTTCCGGATTTTTTAATGATTGTTCTCCAGCTGTAAGGCATCTACCACTGTGACATTTATTTTTCGTTTCCTAACTATAATGTTTTGACATTTTTCGTACATGTACGGATTATATCCTACGTTTTTCAAGTATATAAATAAATCCTACATATGCACTCGTTAGCATAATAGCATGAACCTGAACGTAGCATTAGTACTTCCTCATATCGATACTCGATACTTTCGGAGATTCAAATCGATCATGTAAATGTTAGGGTGAAAGGTGAAAGGTGAAATGCAGTGAAATGCCTTGACATTTTGACATTCCTGAAAGGACTGAAAATCTGCGACTTTCACCCTTGTATTAGACGTATGTAAATAGCAGTAAATAGCTCATTGCATTGATAAAACTATCAGTATGCAAATAAGTTACCGAAATCTACAAAAACCCATTTTTTTAAATTATCGATACAAGCTCAGATAAAAAAGTTGAAAAAACTCCATTTTTTAAAATTTGTATGGTTCTTACCAATTGCAATCTAAACAAATTTTTGTTTACTCATTCTCTTGCAAACTAGTCGGTCCAACATCTAAAAAAATGTCAAGTCCTGTGGACCAATTTTTGAAAAGTTATCCACGATCCACGGTCCACGACTGCATATGAGTGAACGAATTTGAATCTTTATAGGTTATGTTACCATCCAGTGACATAACCTGTACATAATATATGCATCGTTAAAAAACTTATTTTATGCATGATTTATAGGTGTGTGAAAAATAAAAATGAGCCAAACCAGAAAATGGAATTGTGTAAAAATAGGTGACGAGCTATATATGATTTCTGTCACAGAGGAAAGTGACAGGGTCGAAGTTTTATTAACTAATTTGATTGATATATGGATGGAAACGTTAACAGACAAAATTATATTGAAAAGATGCAAGGTACTTTACCAAAAAATAGATTTATCATGTACGAATGTAAATTAGTTTTGGAGTAAATAGCTTATGAGTGTAAAATCATGGTTTTTTTTAAATTTCAGAGTTTAAATCCACTCCTAAATGTCGATGCTCTTAATTATAAAGACATTGTAGCACGTATTTTTAATAATTTACACGAACATATCGATGAAGCCTCTGTCGAACAAATAAAGCTACGGATTCAGATAGAGGGAGGATCATTGAAATTTACTTTAAATCTATTAAAAGGAACACAGCAAGAACTTTGGAACATCATAACTAAACCTTTGTGTATATCATTAATGGAATTAAATCGTCAACACAAAATCCTTTTAGATTTGATTAAAAAGAAGGATGCTGAAATTGCTGAGTACAGAGCTCAAGGTGTTGAACTAACAAGACGTAAGATTTCTTTAATACATATAAGAGCTGACTCTACTTTGCTTCATTGTAATATAAAATCTAACACTTCGCTTGTTGGTACAGAGAACGTTAAAACACAAGTTTTTAGAGAAGAACAATTGAAGATACCTGTTCCAGTTCCCGATATGAACATGTACATCAATTTGCTCCACGAAACTGAACATTTTTATAGCAAACTCGATTTGCAGAAAGAGAGTGGAGTAAATGTAGAATCCACAAGGTAGTAAACTTAAAATAACATTAGGGTTTTGAGAAATTTAGAAGAACTATTATAATTCAATTGTATTATTATATATTGCAGTGATGCAGAACAGAGTATAGCTACACCTACAAACAGGCATAGTAATGTGTCTAAGAAGGATAGCTTAAGTATCCTGTCCACAAAATCTAAAGGCAAAAGTCAGAAAGATGTAAATAAAAGTAAAGTAAGAATTCTAAATATGATGCACAAGAAACCTATTAAAAAATTAAACAAAGGCTTGAAGAGTTTTATATCGTAGAACGATGCGAGAATCAAAGAACATAAGATGAATTTTAATCCAAGACATTATACAATAATATATGTTAATACA
The DNA here is from genome assembly GCA_963966675.1 of Lasioglossum calceatum. Taxonomy (NCBI): domain Eukaryota; kingdom Metazoa; phylum Arthropoda; class Insecta; order Hymenoptera; family Halictidae; genus Lasioglossum; species Lasioglossum calceatum. The sequence continues at coordinate 7,901,248 of OZ016545.1, forward strand.
AAATATATATGCTATATATACTCTACTTTTTACAGAAATCGTATATAATAAAAAAATTATATTTTTATCAATTTAAGATATAGGATATCTATTTATGTATATAATTTACAAAATTGTATTGCTTTTACACAATAATACTGTATATAAACTCTAATCAAATTATTTTATACATTCTATTGACTTATATTATCATTTGAAATGAAACAAAGATAAAAGAATAATACAAGTATAATAAATAAGTAAATGTAAAACGTAAGAAAGAAGTAACCACGTATGGACATATGGCATTTAATGCTCCAATATTACTTATAATAAGAAAAATAATGTAATCAAAATGTGAAATAAAGATTTATTAGCAAAGAAAATTAGTGAAAACTGCAAAAGAATCGAATAAAATTATGAAGCAAAGATTTCCTAGATAAGAAAAATTTTCAAAAATGTGGAAGAACGTAATAAAAAAAAATTGGGCTCGTCCGGGATTTGAACCCGGGACCTCTCGCACCCTAAGCGAGAATCATACCCCTAGACCAACGAGCCACGTTATTGATGTTTGCCATTCTGGAGATATCTTGCATAATGGCGCTTCGATGGTAGATCCAGAGCATTATCATTCTTATTGTTTTATGATAATTTCCTTCATTATATGGTAACGCGCATGGAAAATGGCGGAACGAGGACAACAAGACTTCAACAGGAGCGCGTTAACCGTGCGATGTGGGCGGGTAATCAGCGTATATTTTTGTTAAAATATATGAAAAAGTCTTCCTTGCCGATAGATTTTTTTCTGACACGTTTGATCACATGTTCTTATCAAAATTTTAGGCATGTTACACGGGCCAGCGCGCCGTAAAGATTCCTGAGGGCTTGGTGGGTGTTGTCGGTTACGATTGCACGAGCTTAGATCTTTCCTACAACGAGTTAACCTCAATCACCGCTGTCAAATACTTCGACAGGCTACAGGTGTTGATACTGGACAACAATAAACTCCGGGACCTGAGGACACTACCTCAAATGCCGACATTGACTACACTCAGCTTGAATAATAACAAGGTTTGGGTTTCTTTTTTGCTTTATTTTGAATATTATGATGCCACTGTGAGAGAACGTTCATGTTCATGCGCATCTGTATATGGAAACTATGCTTGTGTCTAAAATACATATGATTGTACAAGTTTCAGCTGTGATTTATTAGAACGCAATATTATATTTATTTATAAGTACCAAACTCAGTACGAAACATTCTGATTTTTATGTTTTGAACTGTGAAATCGTTTACGTGTACTATAGTATACGTAAATATATATATTTATCATGTTATGGCATATTATCGCTGATAAGGGGAATTACTATTTATATGGGTGTGCACATCGAAAATCGCTAAATCAATCGAATCAGCGAATGATTCTTTGACCCTAAATTTTAATACAACACACACATCTTATACAGTCATATTTGAAAATCAAATCATAACAAATCTTGCGAAATTATGGGAATGACCAAGTTACCCCATTTTAGCTGATTTTAGCCCAACTTTGTACTGAAGTACTGAAAAGTACTGACGCTAAAATCGTCGCGCATGCGCGAAAAAAGCGCGCAATATTTCACCACTGTATGATCTTCACGCATAGGTCTGCATTCTGTTCTGCGTTTAGATATCTCAGATTGACGGCGTATTAAAACAAATACAAGAATGTTGTCCAAACCTGGTGTATGTGAGTTTATTGGGAAATCCAGGATGTCCTGATCAACTAACCAATCCATCTACAGATGAAGAGGATTATAATCGATACAGATTATATGCGATATACGTGTTGCCTTCGAGTCTTCGATTTCTCGATTCGCGTCCAGTAACGCGCCAAGAGAGAATTGATGCTGAAATTCGAGGGAAATTCTCGAGGACTATAAAACTTGTCCCCGAATTGACGTCGAAATTCGTATCGAACTCGATGGACGAGATCGATGATATATTCTTCAACATCCATTACACTCCTCTTCCAACGTCGATCCGGGATCCTCATGATCACAAAGGTACGAGTTTTAATTACCGTGGGTGATCGAATTATTACCATTACAACCGTGAGAAAATACAAATAACCTTCTGATTTAGGTGCTTTCGGAAAATGCAAGTACCGATATTCCGGTAAGAATTCCGAGGGAAATCGCTTCATCTCCAACAACGATCTCTGAACATGAGCCCAGAGATTCCAAAAGTTCTCTTCAGCAGTAAGTTACCGTCATGTGTTTCTAATAAATAATAAGAACAGCAGTTAGGTGCGTAGAACGACTTCCATGTAAAGTTGTAGCACAAATTGTACTTTGTTTTTCTACCGTGTTCGAAATATTCATGACAAAGATCTACGTGCCTGACATCGCACTTGTTTGAATGATTACCTTATTATAGTCGTTACCTTTTTATACATTGTTACCCTTCTACAATACATATAATATATGTGATTAATAAATTCTAATTCAAGATGAATAAACGTATAAAATTTTTATTATCATGTACAACGATGTATGTGACATATAAGTACGTTTAATTCTATTCCCTAACATATCTTAAAGGAGCGTCACACATTGTTCCGAGCGTTTGGTGTTCGGAAACAGAGATGGACAGATGCGTAGCTCGAATTTTAACACATTATGGTCCTGGTGTACGAACTTATTTAGAAAACTTTACGCAAATCTGTGTACGAAGCTCTGTGATATTGGTGAGCAATTATTTCCATTCTTTCAGGTTTCTTTAGCTCTATTTAGGCAGTAGTTCATCATATTTTTTGAAACATATTTTTAATTGATTCATTGATCTTCTTATCAGAAGCTGAGTAGCTAAGAAATACTGGGTCAAAATGTATCCTGGCTTTGCCATCCAAATGTTAATGTTCGCAAACAACAGTGGACCGCAATGTGTTAACAGGCTTCTCCTCGCTATTGACTTTAATGGTTAATTTAGCGTTATTGGTCCTTAATGTACAAAGAACAATCTCTGGCTCTCGATGACCGTGTCCATTGAACAGATAATTAGTCTCACCTCGAACGCACGGTTTAAAGTACCCTAATAGCCACACGTTTCGTCGCGCAGTGCAAATCTTTCGTGTGAGCTTACATCGAAGGCAGTTTATATAGTTTCGATTTTGTTAACCCTGTATCTGGGATAAATTTTACAGTTTTTAATCCCATGAAGATGGACGTTTCCCATGAACGTATAGACAGCAATCTTTGGATCTGTTTGGGCCCCCATTTTTGTCACGTATACATTTCGGAATACACTCGATCAGACACGGTATAATTATATCACACAATTATGCGCTGTCGCCAAAGACCAAGGACTCGACCGCTTGCTTGATTGGTGAAGTACAAAGTACCAAACTCGTTAAGTACATCAGCCTTCTGATTCGTTTCATCAAAAACGCTCGAATACTAGAATTACAAACATCCCCGTGCTTCGCATCGATGTTTCGCAATTCGTTTGTCTACTGCTTTTGAAGCAAGTACAGGCAGTGCTCGACGACGTTCAACCCTGAAGAATTAACCGATTAGAAATTATTATAGTCAACAGTCTGATAAAATTTATACTCGTATTAAGTCGTCAAAATTTATACTTGTATTACATTTTCTTCAAATTCATGAAGAAAGTCACTACATACTTTACCTGGAGTTTTATTTAAAAGATCAGAGGAGAACTTTCAGAGCCTTGCCAATATTTGAATAATATTTAGAAAACACATATGATCAGGTCCAGACATGTATGTTTTCAATCGTTTTAAGAACAAATACAACAGACGCATGAATGCCGAAAAGGTTTATCAGAATGAACAAAAACAATTACTTCCCTCTCCAACCCTCTTGCGCAGTTGAGTCCGAAAGTGCAACATCTAATGACAATATACAAGGTAATTAAAATCACTTAACCATTGTGTTTTGTATTTATATGTTTGTATTTGCGAAATCATTAAAGAGACGTTCTTAAACGTCTTCATTTCTTCAGACTGATATTGATAAGAAAGTGAGAACTGCCTGTACATGAAACACAGACCTCCTACGAATGTCAACATAGACCGGAAGCTCGTAAAAAAAGCTCCATTGCTTATACCACACTCTTATTAATTCTACAAGAATGTATAAATATAACATTTATATGGATACATGGTTTAGTACTGGGAACCAGTCATATTTAATTTCTTAAATATGCCGTTCCACGAACTTGGCAATGTTCGACGCAAGAAAAAATGTTCAGAGTATTGTACAACACTGGAAGCATCTTTCTCTCCAAGAAAGGAAAGTGTCCACAATGGCCACCGCGTTCCAAACATCTTCTTTCACATCTATTGATCATGTTCCATCATTTCTTGTTTCCTTTCCCCGATTCAAATCTTCGAAATTTAATTTAATATCTCTGCCTTTGTTGCAGAAATAATATAGATAGATTGGGCAGACGATACAAATGGAATCAAGATAACAAAAATAAAGAATAAAATGTAGAAACAAAAATCGTCGAATTACAACAGAGGAGCGAATATTTAGAACGCGGTGGCATTAATTACCTCTTCCCATCTTTTCTCTTTCCCGTGATGAACACGCTTGGCCACGAAGAATGCTCATGTACCGTAAATACTCGATTGGTCATCTCGTCTCACGGTAGGACGGATGCCCGTGAAGAATCGCCTCGCAATCGTCTATCATTAAACGTATCGGGGAAGGACGAAGTGTCTACGTTACCTTCGACATATTGCACGATTCTGCGCGCCGAACCCTCATCGAATCGATCCCTCTGTTTTTCCCTCTGTTCGATCCGTCTGTTATTCCACTTAGGGTTCTCGTACTTTGAAAAAACGGGACATAGACACCGAGGGTAGAGAAAGTAACGCGAGAACACTCGGACGAAAGAATGCGAAAGGCACGAAGTAATATGTGTACACAGGCTGTTTAAAAAAATATTCAACACTTGTATGGTACATAGGACACACCATTGAAAAAGGTGAACAGGCTTCGTTGTATTCACAAAAATTGTTTAACATGTTCTTCCATTTCGACGCATGCTCTTCTGCTATGACTAGAGACTGCATTTCTTTATGCAAAATAAAGTATCTGTTGAAAGATACGAGGCTACTTGACAATTCCTTCTTGAGTAATAGGTCTTCAGTTCTTTTAATCTTTCTATTGTTTCAAGATACTCGTCTACAATATAAAAAGTCCACAGTCTAGCTACGACGTTCAGAAAACAGAAGCCAATAATTCAGTTACGATATTAAGATAGAAAAATATTTGTCTTCACTCAGCATGTCCTATCGTACAAGCATTTAATCTTCTTTTGAACAGCCTGTAGTCGTGTAGCTTTTCGTACAGAGAAACTCGGAGCGTGAGAACAAGACACTTAGGAAATAAAAACTACAAATAGAACTAGAACGGGTTTACGATATCATGTACAAATTAAACTCGACGTGAACGTAAGCACTAATTGAAGAAATCAAGATCCGATCGTTCGTAACTTGAAATTAGTTAAGTACCTGGCGGCAGTACGCCATAATTGGCAACGGATCGTTCATCGAAATGGTATCGTCAACGGCGGACGATCATTAGAAATTTTAGACTGTGTCCTGGACAGGATACGATGCTCCCAAAAGGCACTAATTTCCATTCCGGGAATCACATTTCGATCTATTCACCGTTTTGGCGCGTTAATACAAGCCACGTATATACATTTCGGTTAATCTAGGCCGAATCACCTAACGATTCCATTGACAAGCGAATATTCTGACGCTGTGGCATCATTGGAAATCGCTGTGATGTCTATGAGCCGTTGTTCTTTCCGTGGTTGTGCAGATTTGGCCTTAACGTGACAGCACCCTCCACCCAGAAGTTCGGCCTTTCGATCATGCTCTGCCATAACGAAAGCTCGCGACCTGTTGCGTCCATCCAATCTACCGGCTTTCCATAATGCTTCCCTGAAAATTACAGATGTGTTGTTTAAATGTCGTCAGTCAAATTATTTGGTAACAGTGCTCTTCAGTGGAATTAGGCTTGTGATCGTCACTTCGAAATGAAATATGATTCAGGGTCTACAGTGTATATCTTCTAATTGAGAGAACCTTAGTTTAGAGGATTGAGTCTTTAAGTACTGCATACCTGTCCCTAGATTAAATCGAACTCCGCCCAAAAATTCGTTGCTAGCGATACGATCGTGATCCCAGACTGTCAATTCCAGTCCACGTTCTGCCAGTTCCTGCAGACTCACGTCTTTATAAATAAAAGTGTGACCCCATACTGGTGAACCACCAGATCTGCGAACCACTCCAGTCTTTTGTTTTCCTGAACGACCCTTGTCAGGCAGTAAGTAACTGAAAACATCAAACATTGGCAATCAGAATTACCTTAAAAAAACCAGAATATTTAAAAAACGATTCTTGTTCTCCTTTCTTTAATTTCTTCCTACAACTGTAGTACTTACGAGTTTTGCCGAAATAAGCGTTATTAAATAAAATAAAATAACTAGGTCAGTATGAAAAATATTTTAAAGTAACAATCATAAGAATTAAGAACGCAGGCTCTTTCTCATCGTTGATCGAATAAATTTTTCTTTAACTCTGGCCTTGCTTCAGTGGTTTATGAAAATGAAAGTTTGAAAGTCTCGAATTGAACAACTGCAAGGAAATACCTTTTACAAAATGGATCACACGTGCCAGAATTCTTCCCTCTGGTTTGCAGGTTTCTCGCTTCTTTCACGAGCACGTGCAACGCTCCTCGACTCCAATTCTTCTTCCATTTCGAAGCAGCTCGATCCGATGCGACCTCTCGATCACGGTCCTGTTGCGTGGGATCCGGTGGCACGAATTTCAAGCCGACGATCACCTCGCCTTTGTACGCGATGGGATCGTCGAACGGTTCCGTCTGAAATTCATTTCAATATCACTATTTGATGAATAACTTTCGCAATTCACGTAAACTGAAAATTTACCATATATTTTGTTCGCTTAAGTCATTATTAGATTATTAACTCTCTGTTTTTGATTCACATTTGTGCCATTTAAATGTTTTTTAATCAGCGGCGATTTAATTTGCAGCGATATTTTTTATTTTCACTTTCATTTCACGATTTACTAATCCACCGAGTGTTCATTATCTAATTGTAAGTATTTATCACGACGTTTAATTCTTTGTATGCTTTAGAAAGGGGATTTTAACAAAAAAGCGTCTTGCTGGCAAGAGAAATCTTTTTCTTCTCCTCCAGCATGTACAGTCTAATGACCAACCATCTAAAGTTTCTATCAGCGAATCGTTGGTCAATGATTGCAATATAAATGATTGTAATTAAAATTGACATGATTAGACTGGAAACTTTTATGCAAAATAAAAATTTTCTGTATTAATTATAAGAAACGGGTTGCATAAAAATTTTCGCTGTCGCAATAATAATTTATTCTGCCTTTTAATAATTTCAATGAATCGATTTACTGCTTTCTAGGTGCTCTGCCCATGTTTGTCATAAATGATTATGATTAAACGTTGAAGTGATTAAGGACTTACTCTCTCCTGAAGTGGATACCATTTTGGCGTGGGATCGTCGAAGATCTTATTCTCCAAGGGCATTCGCACCTCCCCGAGGAAATCGTTGCGTCCAAACATGTCCGAATGCCAAACCGTCAGCCACAGTGTTCTGGTCTCCAAACCACTTAGACTCATATGGAACTGGAACATTATTGTGATATCGAGTTGTGGACATTCCTAACTCCCACTCGCAACGAAAGGTAAGATCATTTCGACTATAAGTTTACCTTTAGTGTTTCATTGAATTCCGGATTTAAGGTGTGCTTCTTCACTTTTGTCTTCCTCTTGCCACTCTTCGATTTGTCCGGCAACAGGTAGACTTTCACGTACCTGATGATAGATCTCGGTTTTTATCGTTGTATATCATATATATTTTACCGTAGAACAAAAACGACCTTAAACTGCAATATTTTCTATCAAACTACGTATTTCATTATTGTCTGAACGCTTTCATATAAGTCGTAAACTATTAAATAAATATATTTGACTAGGCTCATGCACTTTTGAAAAGTATTTATACTATACAGAATGCACTACTGTATTTATTCCTCACTGTACCTTTAAGAAAAAAGTGTACTAACGTGTAGACTGCTCCTATAAATTGGCAGTAACTATTTATAAAGTAACAAGACAATTAGTAGTTTGAAAGGCACACACCGATAATATTACACTGACATAGTGTCTGTTGTTTATTAATTTGTATTTCGAAGATTTTTCTCACTGATAAATCAATTTGTAATAGTGATTTATTGCAGCATAATATACGTCAGACATTTTCTTTCGAAATACAGATTATAACACACAGTATGTCAATACGTCAGTATGCTCACTGCTTTTCTACAATCTGATTGTTTTTTACATAATAAACTATGATCTACGTTTGATACGCATTTACCAATGATCATCAACCGAGATAGGAAACATTCTGCTGCGAACAACGCGTTGAGATAAGTGGCAAGTTACTTACGGATCGGATCTTTTGCGTTTCACATCAACAGGTGCAAGATTCTTGCATTTCGTTACATGCACCTCGAACGTTAGATGTTTGTAGTCGTATTGCAACGCGAATTCGACTTCTCCGGTGACGGCTACAGAGCGACAGCACCGGCCTTCTCCGGCACCGCTATAGACCGATGCCATTGAATCCGAGCGTGCCTGAAAGTAAATATGAAAGTTAGATCGAAGCAGTAAAATCTTTCGAAAAATTGTAAAACATCGACTATTTTCAATGTTTCTTACATAAATCCAAGAGGAACGAGATTGGTTCGAATTGTTAACACTTACAAGTCTTTCTGTACTGTCACAATCCATCATTAACAGCAGCCAGTAACAGTCAAGTCAGCAGAAACACTGACAATGACGGTCTACGCGAGAGATAGACGCTTATCATGTGGAGCTGTGATCCGGAGCTCCAATAATAGTTTTTTCGAAATGCATACATGAACGAACGATGCTATTTAATTGTTGGTATACGTGAAGGTACGTTGAACTCTACTTCGATTAAAAAGGATGATCGTCATTCCCGGCACTCAAATTTGTCCTTAAAATGCACGCACACGTGCGGCAGTGTACGTGACCGTCACAGTTTATTACGTAATACGTGTATCCCGTTAGCAAGTGTCTAATAAACCGCACAAGCACAACGATTATAATCAAATATTTAGTTGACTCACTGGTGTCTGTGTTTTTATGCATCCCGATGATTCGCTGTCAGAGTAAAGATAACTCAGAATGAACACACTACAAACTGTTGGGTGGTATTCGCAGTAGTCGGATTGGAAAAATCGATTTTCCTTACTGTATTTTTTTAATTTGGTACTGAAGATGAATGTTAACTATTCTTGAATAAAGTAGGACACTTTGAAGGTCCACTTAAGGGTTAAACATCTTGTTAAACAAGGAAATGTGCATCTTTCGATAACAGATTGATTCATTATCCTTTTATATTATCACATTATATAATATAAGTGTTTACATGACCAAGCGTCATCAATGGTTTTTGCTAGCACTTCTTGCATGCAAATGCGCAAAATGGCCGAACGATGAGTCGTTCCGTGACGTGCTACTGTCACTGTTATTTGACAGATGTTTGAAAGACCACGTTCTGAATTTTTCTTTAGCATAAATACTTCTAGTATACAGGGTGTTTCACCTAACTTGACCACCTTGAATATCTTTGTTACTTTTTTATAACAAATGTCCAGCTGCATCGATTGATGTAATAAAAAAGTATCTGATTTCATTAAAAATAATGAAGGTGACCTTCATATCTCTAAAAAAAATTACATAAAAACGAAAATTTTTTTGGTATCGTATGAGCCCCATTTTGCCATTCAACTTTGTCCTTCAGACATTTGACGCATCTTTAAAAACAAACAAAAGATATTCAAGGTGGTCAAGTTAGGTGAAATACCAGGTAGATTTAGTATATTTTTGTATATCCTATCTCTATATTTTTCAATATACAGACACTTAAGTAGAAATTGATTGGCTATACATACCCCAAGACTAGATAAGGACCCTCGGGTAGCAAGATGTCCTGAATGCAATCCCTGATCCATGTCGTCTACGTCCATCACCGTGTGATTCGAGCCTGTCCTAGATCCTGCGCCGATTATCGGAGTGCTGCAGGCCTCCGATAAGCTGCTTCCATCATCTACAACAACCAAACACAATGCTCCGAATTAGTTTTCGGTTGTTTCTACCCCTATATCAACTTCCCCACACAGTTGAAGCTCCTGAAGGTTTATTCGCTACAATGTTTCGAAATACATTTGTTTCTGCAGTTCAGTATGCTTTGTACGCTTAGATTGCATTTGGGCTAGTTAATTAGCTCCAGTTTCTCTCGAGTTTAATTTTTGGACCTGTCGACCGCGGAAGTCCAGTTAACTCGTCGTTCTTGTTCCCCACTTCCACTTCTTCTTGGTTTAACCAACTATTCAGTAACCTTTTATTTGCTTATTAGCTCCAGCAATAATCTCGTCGTTGTCTTGTTAGTTTATTATTAGTAGGAAAATGTTCTACCCTAGTTAAAACAAACAGGTATTAAGTGATAGCAGAATTTAATGCAGATTTGAAATGTCCCTTGACGAACAGGTTGAAACTAGGTTAAGCATATGCAATTGGTTAAACAATCTCGCTTAATTTTACAGTCGATAGTCTTCCGATAAGAAAACCTGACTAGACCTAAACCAGACCAGTGTGCCCCAATAGATAAGCCCACGACGCATTCAGAATAATAAGACAAGTACAGGTTTAAGTAAATGCAGAATAGTTATTATCTCGAGGGTCAACAAACTGAACGTTCAACCCTGCGGTAGCTATTCTTAGGGTCGCTTTCGACCCACTCAGACTTTCATTTCTATAACGCCTATGATCGTAAGTTTTTCAACCTAGTTCACCTAATCATATCAAAAGTGTAGTCCAATCGAGGACCACAGCAGGATCAACACTAGATCTACGAAGCACTAAAAGTGACTATTCCACACTACTTGTGGAAGAAATAACAAAAATCTATTTTACAATTTGTCACCTGCCATTTCGAAGTGTCTCGTAGGTCTAGCGTTAACTGTACAATGCTGGCAAGCATATTTGACGTATAACAATTGCACTGAAGGAGCTGTTATAATCAAGACGGGGTTCAACCAACTTTCTGCGTTTCCACAGTTGTTCACCAAGCTCGCTGCTCTCGATTTCCTGATTGGACGCTTCGGGAATACGTCCGTAAGCGGTGAAGGCCACGAATGTTGCTTCATCTTCTTCATCCTACATTTCGGGAACATCTCTTCGCGAGACGTGGACATCGAATTTCCTTCGGAAGCCTGCCTCCAATCGTGATATCTTCCTCCTCCCACTTCAGAACTCACTGACTCATCCAATACTAGTTTCGAAGAGGATCTTCGGTCTTCAAGGTCATAGTCGATCGCGGAGAATATGCTTTCCCTCAGCTTCCTCAAGTCCCCGAATTTCAGTTGATCGGTGATGTCAAAACTGGTGTCCATTGTTGTTAGTACTTCATTCTTCGTCAACGAGTCGTCGGATCTTGTCCTGTGCAGCTCTATCTGCTCTTTCTCTTCAGGGTCATCGAGCTTCTCGTTCGAGGAACCAACGGTATCAAACTCGCGAGTTCGGCCCACTGGGTAGCAAGAGAGACAGCAGTTCGGCAACCATCTCATGGTTAGGTAGCCTGGTGGTGCTTTTTTCATGGTGTTTCTGTTGCACTTCTTTTTCAACTCACATTCATAAACATTTGTTTTATTTCCGCCGCACACTACGTTCAAATTGTTCGAATTCTTGGGCTAGCTTGAAATAGAACTTGAATAAGATAATCATTTTGTGACGTTGTCGATGCACTTTGATGCACTTTGATGCACTTTGGTGCACTTTAATTCACATTTTACGGTTTTAATCACAGTTCCCGTTCCGGAGGATGATAAACGTAGGTAATATGGAACAGTTTCTCGATAAAGGAGGAGCAAACTCTGAAGATGTTAATTTCACAAAAGCGATTAATCATTGCTAATAATTGAGTTTAATGGAGAATAATTAGGTAACAATAGTTTCTTGGCACCCTCACATTTATATTAACTTATAAGTTACATAAAAAATAAATTGTGCTAATTTTAGCAAGCTTTTGAAATCAGGTGTTCCATATTACCAACCCTTATCCTAATCGTTACGATTAGACTGCGGATTTTTAAGCAAAATGTTCTACCTCAATTGAAATGAACAAGTGTTAAGTAGGAACTTATTCTTATCCTTAATAATTGTAATGGGTTCAAAATAACACGACAGTACTGAACTTAAAAATAACATGACAGAATTTAAGAGTACTGTCACGTTATTTTCGAAATAGTGAATAACGAAATAACAAAACAGCAGAAGCACTGGAAGAATGTGTGTTTCACTTGCTCACTTCTATCACAAATGCATCAAATCCACAGTGAAATTATAATTTATTGGAAACTTTTAAAGGTTTTATGTCGTTTACCACCGAAGAACGAGCAGACGTTGCCGAAAGTATGCGAACCAAGGGAGAACGTTCCGTACACTGTCGAGTTCGTCTGTGCCATGCCAGTTTCTGATAATCTGACAAGTGGAATGAGGGTTACGATAATGCTGATTTTGGTTGACCTTCTGTCATCCGGTACTCTTTGTGGGAGGACTTTCGTGTTCAAGATTCTGCCGCTGCGGAACTGCGATAAGGGATTATATTGCTGCTATGAATAGCAGTTCCATGGCGATACCAATTCTTATTGTTCATATTTTTCCGTGTAGAATGTCGACGATGATCGATCGGATTTTACGACAAATATTAACAGGAAATATTTAAAACAACAAAAAGATTTAAAGTCTTTATGTCTATCAATCTGTAATATTATTTTCAACTTATTGAAATAGTTGAAAAATAAAAAAGAAATTTGTGTTCGACCAAATTTTTACTTGTTTAAGACAATTATTTCACTGATTGATTCAAGTTTCTCCATCGACACGTTAATTAAGTACAGTCAAACCTGTTTTTGTGCGGTCTTTTTGTATGCAATTTCTTTTATGCGGTATACGAATATCAGATCAGATCGGCAGGATATCTTGGAAGACGTTGTCGTTATCAAAAAAGTGTTCCTACAAAAGTTGTTTGGTATGACGGGCTACATACGTAGTATTAATTGTTTTTCTTGTGGATGGAGTGATGGAGAACATTTCAAGGTCACCTTGATTTTTTTAAATAGAATGTCCTATTTTTTACACCACAGATCGATAGAGTATCAAATTCTGAGTTTAAACCTAATTTTTTAAAATGTTTCCATGTGTAATTTAATTATTTATTTTGTTTAAAAGGCACTTTCTCGCTATTTCGTAAAGCTGTGACGTATTTTCTAAGTGAGACTTTTTTTATGCGGTCCCTCTCCACCGCATAAAAAAATTTTATTTAATATGTTGTGAAAAATTATTTGTTGTAGCTATTTATGAAGTTGGTAAATATTTTTTTCTGTGGTCCCTATCTACCGCACAAGAACAGGTTTGACTATACACAATTGGCTATGTACTCGAGAAAAGGAATTATGTATAATTTCTCAAATTAATACTTTAGCGACAGTTTTACTAAAAATTTTGCGAAGGTACTATGTAAATAATCATTTCAGTGCATTACTTATTGAGTTGTACAATGCACGCAACTGTCGATCAAGTCGCGATCTGAATTGCAACCTATGCACGCGTCTCAGTTTCTCGAGGAGATAGTCATTCGACTCATTAATGCGTCATCCGTAACGGAACGCAGTATTCGATTCGACACAACAACATTGCGAAATTTCTTTCTACTGGTTCTTAGTTCCAGCAGGCTGAATTTTCATTCTCTTTTCGCCCGAGAAATCATATCTACGTTCACATCTTTTCATTTCGAAAACGGAAACTGACCAGGCAAGGACATTTGAAGAAATAGCAACTACATTAAACTATTCTTAAAAATATCAGAATGCTAAAAGCTATCAATGTAATGAATGGTGATAATTGCGCAGATCATTTGGCAACGGAGATGCTTGAAAAATATTTCTTTCGAGGTAATATCGTGCTGCGTAATCATTTTTACAATTACAGAAGATTCCAGTATTGTATTTACGCTTCAGGTGCAATTTCTATGAGCAAGAGTGAGCGAATGTATGTCAAGGTGATCGGTTGTAGGAACTTCCAAAGAGAAAGATGCCTTTCGTAACTCGATTAAGATCGTGTGCTATTGAAAACGAAATACGGTAAAAGAACGAATTTGAGCAGAAATCTTTCGAAATATTAAACGGCATGTGTCGGGTCATTAACATTGCCTTATTACTTTCATCGTGAAAGCAAGTTTATTTCTTCACCTCGCGTGTTACGAACTAATTAATCATTCTAAGGTTATTTTGTTATTTATGGTTCTTCAATAACCTGATCGATAAAACAACTTTATTATATAAAAATGATCGCGTTACTGGAGATCATGTCTGGAGAATATCTATCTTGTTATTTTAGTTCACTTTTTCTTCAATAATTTGACAATTAACAACACAACTTAATTATATTTATTACGTTACCCGGGGAACTATTTTTCAGATGCTTTATTTAAATAATCTTGTTAGTTGAGTTCACTGTTTCTTTAATAGTTTTCACAAATAACAACACAACTTTATCATCTCATATATGTACATACAACTATTTCACATTATAAAAATCACTTTTGTTTGGCGAAAAATAGATTTATAAACAACCGTCGATTCGACAATGATTAAAGAAAGTGATGCTCTCGCTGCATTCGAATCATTCTCAGAGAAAGGACAAGACAAATCTTATCACCATACAATGTAGAAAACTTTTCCAACGTGTAGCCTAACTACTTATTTTCGCCAGTCACAATGCTTGTTTCTGTTACAGCGTATTAGGTCGATTCACATGAAAGATTCGAATAATGCCAGGCGAGAAACACTTATTTACGAACTGGTTTCGATCACATTATTATTGCACAGCGAATCAGGAGTTCCACATACCAGTTACTTCCTCTACCAACCGATAATAATTTATTACTAGACCGCGGAACTTCATGCAAATTCCTATGTTCAAATATTAGTTCATGAAAGTTGTGGCGAAGTATGAATTTCCTTTTCCACTCGGAAGATTTTTTGTGTTTGCATGATGCGTTTAAACATTCAGTACACATTACGAATACATATAGATTTCCACGGTTAAAGATTATTTTATTGATAACAGAAATGCGTACAAATGTTCATGCTCAAAGAGGATTTTATGAAAGCTGAAATAAAGTAAGAATTTCTGTTCCAGTTCGAAGATTTCTTCGGGTAAAAGTGACATAAAAATACCATTAACACTCGTTAGTATACAAGTGCTCTTGGGTTTAAAAATTTTCCACATGCCACAAATATGTGAAGATTTCTTTTTCCAATCAGAAAATTTTTTGCAGTAAAAGTCACATAAAATGAGCATTTAAAAATTCTGTACGTACTGCAAAACTCATAACGATTTTCATATTTATAGACGTGTATAAAAATTGTCACATTTAAAAATTATTTTATGCAACTTGAAATAAAGTAAAACTGTCTCGTTCGAACAGAAAGTTTGTTTGCGGTAAAAATGATACAAAAATACCATAAATTTTTGTTAATATCCATATAAGTTATTAAACTGTCGCATTTTTAAATTATTTACATATAGCTGCATAAAAATCCGCAGTTTATTTCTTATTTATCTAAAGAGAAGGTACAACGTTTGTAGATGAATAATATTTTTTACCCTTTCGTGTTATTGAAACCCAAAGCGACTTGAATGGAATGGAAGCCTTGCGAAACTTGTACAGCTTTCATTATACTAACGACAGACTCTTCATTCATGTCTACATTGAATGCATAAAATCCGCAATTAATTATTCAGCAGTATCAAGACATTATTAGATAACCACCGAGGGTGGGTAGTGACATCCAAATGCGTGTCCACGCCTATGGTAATAATTTACATGACATTAGAGTGATTAGCAGTGTGTATTACAGCGAGTCACAGAATCGGAAAGGAATTGCGTTTGTGGATAGCGTATTTTTTATATGAATAATGCATTGCAGAGGGTTGTCGAACTGAAGTGAGGCTTTAATAACAGCGCTACGGTAAATCCCTGCTCTTTGAACAGTGGTACGAAAAAGGAATTGCAAGGTACCGTACTGCTGAAGTAATTGATGTAATATTTCTCACTCGTCGCCGATTTTTATTCGAGTGGATACTCGATATTGTCGTCTGATATTTAAAACGTCGCTTATTAGATATTTAATATTCTATCAGGAATGAAATACTTTATAAATATTTTGTAGCACAGTATAATTTAAGTTAGACGGAAAATTAATAACATTATTTAATTTCGTGTTCGAACATATCAATAAGAAATTCAGAATTATCCAGAAAATAATTAGTGAAATTATGTATTTCTGTTTATATTAATCTGCAGCTTAGAACGCAATATTCAATATTATGATTAAATAACATATTCATATGTAACCGTGAGTCAGTAGAACAGTTTTTAAAAAAATAGTTGCTTAATACACTGTTGCTCGAGGCATTGAATCATGTTCTACTTCATTACGGAGAAAGCAAACCCACTGTTTTTCATTGGTAGAAATCATAATCTTGTATTCAGTGTTGTGATGCATATCGTTGCAATGCGGGTCGTTCTGCATTTGTAGGCTCGTGAAACATTTGAAAGATAAAATAAAATACGAAACATGAAACATTTAAAAGATAAAATGCATGGTGACTCAATAGAATTTAGTACAGTTTTGAATTATTTGTGATCTATTGAAACTATAAGTGTGAGGAATGATATTTTATTTAACCTTGATTTTATACATTTATCTGCAAAACTGAAGATTTGTAGAAACATTCGCTAACGACGCTTTAAAACGTATCTGATTTGAATTAATGTATTTTTAACTATTTCACTTTCTTCATCTGGTATATAGCTTGCACCATATCATTAAACCCGTTGCGTGATACCTAACATTTTAAACATGGGTTTTGAGAACGTGTCGATGCTATTAAAGGAACTTCGTTCACAGCTGTATACCATTAATTATAATCTAAGATCTTTCACGTAATTAAAGTACATTTTATAATTATAATTTTTACTTTAATATGCATTATATGCAATACATGTATCTTTACACAGAACGAGTTCATCTGTTTTCGTTAAATTTTCATGAAATACAGGAGGATAACTTTTCCATTATTAATAATTACAGGTATAAGTTCATATACGAAAATTATTAAAAAGTGAGTGAATATTTCAGTTGATATTTCTAAATATAGTTTTGACCTTTATAATGAATGTGACATTCGCGTAAAGTGAATGTGAAATATTCTAGGACAAGCCTATTTTTAGAAACACACAAGACTATACGTGGAATGAAAACTACTATTAGATCTTTATCAGGTAGAACAAGTTAGTATGAAGTTACATGTTACGATGGTAATACGTAAGAAGCAGGATGCAATCTTTTTCGTGCATTTAAAAGCAAACATTTCACTCTCTTATCATCAGACTGCGAATTTTACGTATTTATAATAGAAATGAGTAGCTGCAATTTGAAACAATGAAAATATCAAAAGAATTGAACAGTGCTGATACATATATTACTTCCAATTGACTAAAATTGAGAAGTTCCTAAGCAGCTCTCGCTCCTTATAACAGATGCAGAAAATTATCATTTTGATATTTCTTCTTCTCTTTAATTATCAACAAATGTACGAGGGTCTATTTTGAAAGTTATTTCCATTCGAAGGTTCGTCTCTAACAATAGTTGAATGGAATATCATTTGTACACTTTTTTAAAAAAATCATTAAATTTTCCAACTGCTATGCATTTTCCCCTACTATACTGTTTGATAAAATTTCTCTTTAAAGTCGAAGAAAGTTCACCTTATTGGTACACGACGTATGTACACCTCTTCAATGACTACCGCGAGCAATGAATTGTTTTTACGTTTTCCTGTAATTTTTATGTAACGGACGCCCACTCTCCATACAATCGCGCAATCATCTTCGAAATGGAAGTAGCTTCTGGGACAATGCTTTCACTGAACTATCAGAAACACGTTCCCAGCGAAATTTCGTGCGGTTTCTCCGAAAAATTCGCAATCTGTTAAGTCATAATTCCTGGACCGTTGAACGCGCGACAACAGCTAAAAAGTCATTTTCACGAAGCGTTGTCGGCGACGTACGAAATTAGCCACGACTACGCCAACAAGTAGAACGCGGTTTGTTAATGACCACCTTAAAGCGTTCACTAGAGTGTAACAGGTGTAACCGCTTTATTACAACGAGATTTCCCTTCTTTCTTCGCCCCCACCTACCACGAACCTTCTCCGCTGTTCCCTGCGCAGGAAAATCGATAAACTGGCGTTGTGTTCGGCGAATGCGTACAGAAGACTCAATTAATTCTACCCGAATATACGCAGCAATCGCAAGAATGGCATTCATTTGCAACAAAAATCCACTTTTAAAAATAATTTTTTCGAGTAGTTGTCAATGTTTCACAACCTGCTGAGAAACGAAACTGTTTGGGGTTTAATTAAATTAGTGATGAACGCATAAATGAAAATAATATTTCCCTCTGTAATCAGAAGAACGCAACCGAAATCCACTTTGAGAAATAATTCGTTCGAATAGTTATTGATTTGTTTCATAAGCTGTTACGAAACGAAACTTGTTTCGAGATTTAATTAAATTAGTGATAAACTCTGCACTCGACCTTTTATCGACTACGTGAATTATTTAATTGTTACGTGCGAGTTACAGCACGGATCAGCTTTTTTGTCACTGTACGTGCTCGTTCACGTAAAATATTTGTATTGTGTAATTGTCAGTTGATAGTTGTTTGTGTTTGGGAAAAGCGCTTTGTGCATTCGCTAACAAACTCTGTCGTGTACTACCCGAATCGTTTAACGGTGTATAGAGAATTTTGTGTGTGACTACCTTTTGTTATATATCTATTTATTTGCTGATGTTATATAACGAAATGAAAGTTCTATTCATTCACAACATTTATTGCGATTATTTTAAATGATTAAAATTGCAAAAATGGGTCAGTAGAATACAATACTGTAAAATATCAGAAGAATTAACAAGTATTGTTATATTGTTTCCCACTTATTAAAGTTATTTTTATTTTGCATGAGGATAGTTTATCCAGTGATAAATATTCTCTTTCTACGATTCGTTTATAGCTCCAAGAATAAATCCTCTCGAGTGACATCAGCTCTTCATTTACTGTTATGGGTAATTCGATTATAAAATATTCTTAACTACAATAAGCCGCGTTTGCTCAACAATTACAGCTCCTCAAAGCTTAATAAATTCAGAATATTCGCCAGCTTTACGCGGCAGAGATTTTCACTACACTTTTCTTGTCGGTGGCTCTGTTAATTGCTTAGGCGCGTACATATTCAACAAACAAGAATCCCCTGATGAATTGCTAGCTGTTTACAATCAGCTAACCGTGTAGTTTCCAGAAAACTCTTCGACAATGTTTCTACTGCTACCATTCGAAAAATCTCTTCCGCGACTGTACACTCAGTTACGTTCGATTCAATGAAGTTCCTTATTATGCAAAAATTTCCATGAAGTTCTGCTTAACAGATTATCTACCGGCGATTGTTTCATAATTTTTCAAAGTCTGTAGTCCGTGTCTGAGGATGTTTTAATAGATCCTTCAACAGCTATAGCAATATAAATTCTGAACCAACAAGTCAGCCCCAGTATCATGCCGCTGTGTTTTTCAAGATGAACAATAAAGAATTGACTAACAAGAACAATAAATGGACTTACCGGAGGTGAGAGACATGGCTTGCTGCCTCCTCGACCTGGAGTTGTCCCGTTTGCCAGCAGAAGGTTGCGAGCCCGAGATCTGCAGACCGGGAGCACTGACTGCTCGTTTAGGACCACCAATTGCTCCAGCCACGTTACTGTTCCTGGCGAACCCAGGTGGTCGGTATCTGGCTGATTTAACACCAGAATGTTGTGGCAGGAAATAGTACACGCTGTGTGCCTTGTGCATGTTGGAGGAAGCCTGCGAGGCGGCTGCAGTTAGGCCAGCAGGGGTTGTAGAGGCTGGCAGACGTGGCAAGGAGTTGGTCGCAGCCGTGATTGCTGACTGCATGCCACGGGGTAACGTGGTTGCACGGGATTCGCCATTGTACTCGAGTTCATCCTCGGTATCTTCATCTCCAGCAGATGTACCTGAAGATGCAGGATATTTGTGGGCTGAATACACCATGTGATGAGAGAGAGAAATTTTATCTAGTAGACTCTAAAGTTCGTAGAAAGTGATAGTCAGCGGACCCTGGATGTTTATACAAATCCGTATTTTTATACGAAATATGTTTTTGGTTCATCCTCAAACAAACCGACAAATTTAACTACACGTTACAATGGAAATAGAACTACAGCTTACCAGATTCCGCTCTGGTGTTAGCATCAGGAACAGAAGACCTCCTTCTGTTGCTCCAGATCCTTTCCTCCACGGATCCTCCGCAGCCACTAGCAGCCCCAGCAGTCCCTCCGCCAATGGAGCCGCAGCTCCTAACTCTGTCCAACTGTTCTCTAGAAAAGCTCTTCGGATTGAACAGCAAATCCCCAGCACTGCGACGTTTAGCTGCCATAGCCAAGGCGTTGGCGCTGGTGTTGGTACCAACGCTGACGTCTCCGGAACAAGCCAGTAAGCTGAGTTTCGTCCTGGAGTCAGCTGCCATTAACGCTGACTCGAAGCTGCCACGCCAGGAGAACCTTTCGTAATCACTAGCTTCTCTCTCTTCGCCTTCCTGACCCGTGGATGCTACCGGGTGGTTGTTGATCAACAGCAGAGGGTCATGGGATTTGGACCTCGGAAGTTGTAAATGAGTCGAAGGAGGTGCGTTGGTGGAGTCCGAGGTGGAGTCGTCGTCTTCGGTGGTGGACGCTGAAGACGGAGTTCGATGATGTTGGGAGTACCTTCTCCAGCTAGTGGAATGATGCTGAACGGCTGGACCACCTTCGGAAACCTCGTGCATCAGTGCTACCAGTCGACTGCCTATGTGATGCATCACTTTAGCGATCAACGGTGGGCTGCTGTGGGGTGTGGAATTGGCGTCGGAACTGACACCGTCGCCGGCCATCTTCGTGAAACTCTGGACCAGTTTCTGGTAAACGAAGGCGGTGTCCCGGCCCAGGTAGTGAGGCGGCATCGATGCAATTACCGACGCTTTGTCGTCCTTCTCTTTGTCCGAGAGGCAATTATTCGACGTCGTGTCGAATTTGCTGATAATCTGCTGGCAACTCTGAGAGATCTGCTCCTGCAATGCGGACCGGCGACCGCCAGCTGCCCCTTCCAGATCCGAGCTTGTGTAATCGGAACTGTCGTACGAATCGGACCAGGTATCCTCGGAGCTCAGGTACTCGACGATTTCTCGCACCTGGTCGTCCCGTATCCCCGGTACTGTTTTCATCAATCTGGTCAACTCGTTCTCAAAGTACACCAACTGCGGCGGCTTAGTTCTGGTCTGCGAGGAACATAGTCTAGCCTTGGACGAGTAGCCAGACAGTCTAGGACTAGGTGCTGGCGAGGCACCACTGGAATTAGCAGCATTCGTGTTCGGACCGTTCGAGTTGGCGACCATGGTCTTGAAGAACTGTCGCATCTTCGACATCATTAGGTTTGTTTCCTCGTCGCTGGACCAGTTGTTGAAGCTGTCCTTGCGCGACAGAGAGGCATTCGGCAGATGAGGTAACGTACTGTGACTTAGAAGATGGTCCATCTTGCTCCCACCGCTCTTCTCTGCCGTCGAACTCCTTTCAGCGGATGCTTGGTGCCCATCGTTCTCCCTCTTCTCCTTGTTACCGTCTTTCGACTCTTGGTTCACCTCAGCATTGGTTTGGGCATCGTCAGGTAGCTTTTGGTGCTGCAGGAGGTCGTCGCAGCTGCCAACAAAACCCGAGTCCCTTGACTGTTGTTTGGATCTTTGATTGTAGCTCGATGACTCCCCTGAACTCATCTGGATTGTTCTCGAAGAGTCTAATAGCGACGCGCATGTAGCCAACGCGTTGGGGGCCGTCGTTGGCGAAGACGAAGAGGACAACGTGTTCTCCGGCTGGGGGGTCTTCGCTCGCTCCGAGTCTTCCGAGTGGTTCGCTTCGGCCTCGTTCTCCAACACCACCTCACCGACCACGACCATCTCCCTATTAGGCTCTGGAGTTTTGTTCCTATCGTCAGGTACCCGCGGACTTTGCGTACCCATATTCCTCGGCTTCTTCTTCTTCCGTTTTACAGTGTCGAATTGTCCATCTGTACCAAACGCAGCCGTCTGTCCATCGTCAGCGCCGTCAGTCTCGGTAGACGAACCTTCCGATTGACTCTCCTGCGCGTCCTGACTCAGACTCAAATCTTGCAGAGAGTTCTGCGAGCTCAGATTCTGCGAGCTTTGCGCGAGCGCTAGCAGATTGTCTAACGAGGAACTATGCGACCTACCGGTGCCTCTGGCACGGACTAGTTTCTTCCGCCTTTGTGCTTCCGGACTAGGTCGGCCCTCTGAATCGCTGCCAACGGATCCGTCCGAGTCGCGTCTATCTTGATCGAACCCAAGAAACTCCGACAAGAAGTACTTCTCTAGCCTCGAAGAATTAAGGAATCCCTCCCCGGATGTTGATCTTTCTTGACCCTGTCCGGTACCGGAAACCTCGTCCTGTCCCAAAGACTCCAGACCCTCGGAATAAATAGAAGACGTCTCAGATAGACTGTCCACCTCGCGGGAGCCCATACTGGAGTTGTTTCCATCTCCACCGAGACCGAAGAAGAAATACTTTTCCAGTTCCGAGGCCGACGGTGGTCTCTGCTTCTTCGACGGACTACCAGTCGCCAAGCTAGGCTCTGTCTCGCTCTCCTCACAGGACTCTTCAACGATAGTGTGCAAGGTGAAATCAATGGCCTGCCTGTGGTACCCTCTGAGTTCTTCCTCACGGTCTCCAAGGTTGTTCGCTTCATCTTCAGAGCTTTCTTCCGTGGCTGTGGTGGCTCCAGGTTCGTCCTCGTCGTGCGACACCTCCTCCACCCATGAATCGTCATCCGCCAATCCATCTTCCAATATGACCACCCCACCACCAGCCGAATTCTCGTCGCTGGATTGCGAAAAGGCACGTGGTCGCGCGTTCTCCCGGTGCTCGTTCACCGGCCGCTCCCGCGGCACGCTTTCCTCGTTGTTCTCGAGCCTTCCGGCGATTTTTCCTGGATTTTTCACTGACACGTCATCGCTTTCACTGGCACTGCCGACGCTGAGTCCGCTGTCCGCTTCCAGCTCCGCGTGGCCGGTCGTCGCAACGGCAGCCAAACGTTTCACCATCAGCGGACGCCGCGGTCCCTGACCATTCTTGCGGTGAGGCTGCTCGCTGACGGCCTCCAGCGCCAGCTGGAAGTAACCAGCGAGACCCTGGCCGGCCGTCCTCACCTCGTCCGGCTGCAACAGGGTCGTGGTGTCCGACGTGATCACGCTGACCGGCTGGTACGAGGCCTCCTGGGTGATCATCACGAGGCTCCGGTACCGGTTGCCACCGCTGTTCGTCCCGACACTGTCACAATGAACCGCGGGGGGAAAGCGCTGCTGCAAGTCTCTGACCACGGGATCCTTCGCCGCAGTAACACCAGGGAATCCATTCTCCTTCCGAGCAGACGGGCGTCGCTCAACTGAGCAAAAATGTGCTGGTATCCCCTCTGCGGTGGTGGTGTCGGTGCTGCCACCAGCCTCCGAATCTCCGTCGACCTCTCCTACCACCTGGCCAACGGCGGAACTCTCACTTCTCACCGGCGCGCGCGAGCCACCATCCCTACCGTCGTTACTGCCTTCCCAACCTCCGACAGCATCCCCTACCACCTGGCCGTCGTCGGAACTCTCACCTCGTACGCCGTTGGTTCCGTTACCACCTTCCCAACCTCCTCTGCCGGCGCCCCCTGCCACTTGGTCAACAGTGGAACTGGTGGAACGATCACCTCTCACCGCGTCTCTGTCTCTAGCAGTCGAAGGATTCTCGACCTCGGTACCAGCCAGGAGTTCAACCTCCTTACGAGCAGACGGGTGTCGCTCGACTGAACGAAACAGCGTCGATATCCCCTCCTCGGTGCCTCTACCACCTTCGCAACCTCCGCTAGCCTCCCGTACCACCTGCCCATCGCAGGAACGTTCACCTCTCACCGTGTTCAAGCCGCCGTCATGCGCGCCGCCCGCTGCGCCCACGCTATCATCATCCCCGCACCTCAGCACCGCCCCGATTCGGTTGTTGGTCATGTCTGCCACAACGCAGCCTGCCGTGGCCAGCTCCATTCGACGATCTGCCCCTGCTAGCTCATTGTCTCCCATTTCATCCTGCATCTCCACCGGCCCAGTCTCATTACCCTTTATCGTTGAATCGATGGTCGTGGAGTTCGCGACACCTCCGCTACTAAAACCCTGTAATGGTTGCTCCTCGATTTTCTCATGCTGATTACCCCATATCGATCGTCTCGCTGCTTTAGGAATGGACTCTGACTCCACGGCCTTGAAACCTTTCGCGACGTCCTGTCTCGAGTTCGATCGATCCGAGGGACCATCGTCATCATCGTTGACCGGCGTAACCTCGTATTCGTGCAGTTCGTCGCTGCTTATCTCGCTGCCGGTTGCGTTCGTATCGTTGCTCGTATAGCTTTCGGATCCTGAATTGGCGGATACCGTGATCTTCAGGTTGCCATCGGTCAGTGTGCTGTGTCCCACGTTACCGACTGCCTCGTCGATAATGACCATTGATGATGCGTCCAAGTTATCGACGGTAGCTTGACCATTCTTGTTCGGTCGATCGAAATGTACGTTTTCCGATATCCGAGGGAGACCATTGTGGGCTTCAACATTGTTTCCGGATAACGGGATCTCTAAAGAGTCAGGGATAATGTTGGAATCGCAGATACTAGATGAAGGTTCAAACTGATTCTCCGAATCTGAGAGCTGATCGGTTTCTGAATTGTCGGCCCCGTCTAGTGTTACCATATTTTCGCTGATGTCCGTAGACTCTATGCTGTCTGGATCCAATGTCTTCACAGATTTCAGCTCGATGTGACTCTCTGAACAGTCGTTGTCACTCGCGATATACATTTCCTCGGGCAACGCGCGGTGATGCAGTAGCACGGCTGCCTTCTTATTGTTGCACCCCTTGGAACGACCCTCTATTCCAGGGATAGTACTCTTTTTCTTCTGCGAGGTTACTTTTTTCGAATCGGATCTACTACCCGAATTTTCCTCGCTGCTGCTTTCAAATTTCCTCTCGTTCGGACCGTCGAAAGTCGAATCCTCGCTGAAGAACCTTACGTATTGGAGAACGACCGGCTCCTCTTCCGGCACCGACGTCACTCTCTTCAACGTGACACCGTCTTCGGCGGACTCGGAGGAGTCCGCGTCCTCGTCTTCGTTGTCTTCGATGTCGTTGTCGCTGGTCAGTGAGTCGTCGTTCACCACGAACACCTTGGAGAACCTGTGCGAGGATGAATCGTCTTCCAAGTCGCTGCTGTCCGCTGAGGATCTTCCGGATGAGCTACCAGAGTCCTCGCTCTCGAACATCCTTTGTTCCCTACTATCTTCGAAGGAGACGCTTTCCGTGTCCTGTTGGGAGTCCTCCTCGCATTCCTTCGTCTTGCTCGGTTGCTCATCGTCTTGTTGGCTTTTCTCGGCGGGCGGCTGGTTTCGTTTCGCTCGAATCTTCGCTGAAGACTGTTCGGTGACTTTGGACTCGTTCCCGGGGTTTTGCAAGCTGTCTACGGGCTTAGGCACGGCAGCAGCGTTGTCTTTCACATCTTGGTCGAGCTGCAGTTTGCACAGTCGTTGCTGAAGAGACTCGGCGGTCGTAGGAATGGACGGCGAACCGTATAGTCTTGGCGCTAGTAACTGGTCAGGTCTAAAGGTGCAGGTCGCTGGGTCGAAAGCGCCTGTCAGTGGGTCGAGCCTGGCCCCGTGCAGGGGTTGATTGAAACGAGGGTGCCAGGCGAACCAGGGCGCGGCTGGGTCCCCTCGCAACCTCAGGGTTCCTGGCTCGGTGTCGCTGCCACGACTTATCATCGAGGACGCGGCGACCGCGAAGTCTCCGGTCCAGAGGGCAGCTGGCACCGGGACCGGGTACGGAACCGGAACGGGTATCGGGACCGGCACCGGAAGCACGTTCGCACCTCGCGAACCTCCGCAAGCCTATCGAGGGAAAAATAAGAGTGGAACCATGTGCATTAGCTGCCTAAGACTCCGGCGAATCTCGGCAATTTCTAGACGCTACAGAACCCAATCGTTTCTAGGGGAGTTGATACGATGCAATTATGTGGACACCGCGTACAGACGCGCGTGTAGCAGCAAAGCAAATATTTGTGTTGGCTTTTCAATCCATCTGGAGGTTGGTAAGACGAATATTCAGCAAGGAACCTGGCAACTTACCTGGCAAGAAGCGGTGGATCCTCTACCGGGACAGCAGCTCCAATCCCCTGCGGCGTTGGCGGTGTCCGTGGCGACGTTGCTCTGTCCGACAGTGACCGGCAAGGTGCCGGTCGGGACCGGCAACGTGCCGCTCTCGAAGTAGTCCCAGTCGCAATCCTCAATGGACTGGGTAGGTCCAGGTCCACGAGCTAAACCGTTCAGGAAAGAGGAGCTGGAGCAGCTGCTGTCCGCGTCGTCCTCTTCGCGGCCAGAAGAAGAGTCTGAGCTGATGAAGACCAGCCGCCTGTAATCGATCACAGGCTGATCCTGACCCTGACTGTTCCCGGTCGGGCTCCGTTGTCTACCACCACGGCCAATCACGTGCAACGTCTGGAAACCCTGGAGCTCCTCCGCGCAACAGCTCCTCGCATGCGATCGTCCTCTTCGTCGCGAACCTGTTGAATGCAAACGGTTCCCCGAGCGGGTTAGATTGTTGCCGCTCTTCTTTGTAAAGCGGTCGATAAGATCGTTGGAAAAGAACGGTCCCCGAGTATCAACGATCAACTTATCGCGGGATTATCGGTATCGATCCAGATGCTATCGCTAAAGTGATAGCACGCTCGACGATCTCGGCTCTTGCGATCGAGGCGAAAGTCGATAGTGGCACAGCAGAGTTGTTGTTAAAGTAATAATTCAATAATAAAACACTAACGACCCCATTATTTCATCTTTAGACTTGCCAGGGACAAATTTGGGAATTTTCAGTAACTGGTGGTACAACCAGAAACGGTTCTACATAAAGAAATAATTAAAAAATAT
This sequence comes from Lasioglossum calceatum, assembly GCA_963966675.1. Classification (NCBI taxonomy): domain Eukaryota; kingdom Metazoa; phylum Arthropoda; class Insecta; order Hymenoptera; family Halictidae; genus Lasioglossum; species Lasioglossum calceatum. The sequence continues at coordinate 7,928,581 of OZ016545.1, forward strand.
AGAATAAAGTTTTTGAGGAACTTAGTTGGTTAGTAAAACTTTTTGACGAATTTGAGAAAACTATTTATCATTCTGAAATAAATATCTTCGATATTGATTCAGAAGATTTTTATTTTGTATACCGATATGCAGCCTACCCGGAAATAATGCGAATCACGAGGGACGAGCAGCTACGATCGCGTTCAATGAAATTTGCAGGGGAGTTGCAGTAAAGGTGCCTCTATCTGAAACAGGTAATAGAAGTAGTGCGCATGCCCAGGTAAGAAGCGAGGGAATGGGGGCTACCTGCGCTCTTTCTCTGTTTGGACACCTTTCTCTTTCTAATGACGGTACAGCTAGCCTAACAAGAGCTCTCATGCTCGACGGCAACCACTGTGCACCGAGTCAATCCATTCGACATTGACAACTCGTAAATTTGGGGCACCCTTTGTTGCTCGAACGTTTATTGCCACATTGCGTCATTGGAAATGTTTCAAACCTTTTCGAGCTCTCCGCAGGAAGTCGTAGAAATTACACTTGAATGGAGCGGCGACACTGTTCCCGAGATTGCAGAAAGTCGTCCATCGCAATGGCGCCTATTTCTTGCGATTGTGCTTTCGCGAGGTTTCGAAATAACCATTTTGATGAACAAAACAGATTTTACATTTTTTACGATAACACACTTGTACTATTATTTCTTAATTGGTACATTGGTGTATGTATCTACTTAACATTTCAGTTTCGTTTTGTTGTGATGCGTCATGTTGTGTACAATATATAGATATCACTCAATTAATGAGTAATAAAATTTCGGTTCTTATCGACCGGCTACTATTTCATAATTATTAAAATGAATCGTGAATCATCAAGTAGCGTAATCTAATCGTGTCGGTTCAGATTATTATTTAGAGAAGATTTTTAAGGTTCCTTTTGGTACAGTGCGATAATTGAAAATCGTTTTAATAGGATTTCGGTGGATACATTGTTTTTATAAACGAAATCTTAATTTCAGATAGGCTAAGACATGAAAGTATTATTTTATAAGAAATTAAAGTCAACTTTCAGTTGAAGCCTACAATAATGTTGAAGTATTATCAAAATAATATCAAGAATAAGTATTAGTGTTATGTTGGCTGTTATCTCTTATCACAAATATTTAAAAATTTATCTTTCACAGCCTGTACCGAACAATATTCAATAGATAATGTTTTCATGTATTAAGAATTACGCTACTTAAAGGGTTAGCTATACCATACAGTTTGCACCGAATGAGAACCTCTTCGAGTGTTCGCCCAACCCTAAAGCCATTTTACTATCACCAGTTTCCGGTATACCTATATATCGTACTGTAGTGTAGGAGGATAGTTTTTAACAAATAATCTTCTAATGAAACTCACGAATGAATGAAATTATTTCAACAAATTGTGTTAGTATAATATTGATTTCGTAAGGATTAAAAGAATCATTACAATGAATTTTAACTTTTATTCTACTAAATGACTTGCTTCGATTCTGTGCTACTTTCGTGGTTATTGATGTGGTGGCTATAAAAAACCATATAAATAAAAGGGTCGAAGGATATTCAGTTGAATAATTCATAAACAAATGCGACCAGTATATGCGACGTTCAAGAGAGGAGTAAGTAAAATGGTAGCACATGTGAGTATTCATGACACACATACGAGCTTTAAGAGTAGTGGTTGCACTAATCGATATCAGGAAAGCCCCTCAGAATTTCCTCAAAAAATATTTCTACTTCATCATTTCCACAGAAATGTCATAGAGTCGCTAAACCTTGGACTTAATACATTTGCAACGATAACAATTCTATCGATTGGAACATTTTCCTGTAAAAATTTGCAGCTGTTTTACAAAGTGTTTGCGGAGTGATCTTCAATAGTGGATTTAGCACGCAAAAATAAAAAGAAATCGTGTAAACGTGTGTCTAATGTGACCTTGTTCCCCAGTTACAGACATTTTTGTGTCGCACCAGTCGTTCACCTGTAGTCGCAGAAACTGTTCGAAGTGGAAACCGTCGTCTCATAATAGTTGGCAGAGGCGGAACATATTGTAGAGTGCAAAAAAGTTCAATTCCCCAGACAATTCAATAGAATACGTATAATTATTTTGTGATTATTGTATTATGAACAATCGAATGACAAATTTAGTTAATTTACACGATTTCTTATTTTTGTGCGTTGAACTGTATCGAAATAATCCAGAACACACGTACAATTATTTCGAAACGAATTATTAAAAATGAAACAAAAATATTTTTCTTCTTTTATCGGCAATATTCACTGTGAGAAAATCTAATTGGTTATCCAATGTACACGAAAAACAAATAAAATTAAAGGAGGCATGATAAAAGTTCCAATTCCACCGGGTAACGTTTTAACAGTACTTTCGGTGTTCCCGCTGTCGGTTTTACCTGGCTCGGGTTCGCACGCGGTTTCCACGTCGGGGAATCATAATCTAAGACAATTTGTTGCGTTCGTGACTAATTTTTGCTGTACTGTTGTTTCGGTTTATTCAAAGAACACACGCAGTCACGAGCACGGGTCACGCAGGCGCGAGCAACAGGAAGAGTTTGAGCGCGTGTTGTGCCTGGTTTTCACACTCCGGTGAATTACCTGGTCAATGGCACGGGCCATCGTTTGGCCAGGTGTATGACTCGCGGGACGGTGGTCTGTGAATGGTAGTGTTCGCGTTCGGACACCGGATCCGAGTTTACGACATCCCGTGAACAGGAGCAGAACAGAGAGAAACGTGTCGGAGGAAGCGAGAAGGACCGAGGAAAGATGCAGGAGCAGAACAAAGGAAACAGGGGCGAGGAGATAAGGGACGAGGAAAGATGGGCGAAGAGGAGAGGAGCAAGGGGGACGTGGAGGGAGAGAAAGAGAGAGAGATCAAGGAAAGATGGAAAAGAACAAAGGGAACAATAGGAAAGGGAGGAAACGGGAGATGATAGGAGAAAAAAGATGACAGAAGCTGGAGAAGAACAAAGGATGCCATATTGTGAAGAGGAATGACTGGGACAGATGGACGAACATGAGAGAGGGAAAGAAAGTGATCAAGAAAATGTGGAAAAATGAACCAAGAAAATGTAAGAAAAAATAAGGTGCAGAAAACAATGGAAATATTATTGAGGAGATAAAAGATTAGGAAAGATGGACGAAAAGAAGAGGGAAGAAAAGAAAACGATTGAGAAAATGTGGAAGAAAGAACAAGGAATATCATGGAAAAAAAAGGAAATGAAAGAAGATGCAGGAAAAGATGGTAGGAAGTTTAAGGGGAGGAACAAAGGAACAAGAGCGAGAATATGAGACTAAACAAGATGCATAAAAAGATCAAAGAAAAGGAAATAAGGAATACGAGAGGGAGATTCAAGAAAGATGTAAGATCAAGATGGAACAAGAATACAGAAAGCGATCAAAAAGTGTAGAACGCAGACAAGATAGAAGAAAAAAGAAGGTGAAGAAAAATGTGATACAAAGCTTCAGAGGAAAGGAAGGTGAGAAGCTAAAAAAAAACAAAAGGAGTGACGAGAACCATAAAATGAATAAGAAAGAATACTAGAAGTCAAGTCTTGGAGGTTTTTGATAAAAGAGAAGAAATGAAGACAAGAGGAAGGTTTGAAAAAGGAAGAGAGGAGGATGTAGATGAAGAAGATTACAGAAAACAAAAGGGGTGAGGGCAAGCACAAAAGGAATAAGAGTGAACAGTGGGAGATGAAACGGAAAGAGAGAAGAGATAAGAGGAGGTGGAGAATTCTTTTTTTCTGCAAGTGTGTGATAATCCCTTAAACGGAGTCAGTGGGAAAGTGTGCATTACCGAAGTCGAATGCTTAAAGGTTGAGTAACCTACTACGTGTGCGACACTTCTCGCCGGTGCGGTGTGGAGATGTAAATGACCGTTTAAGGTGTTCGCGAGTACCTGAGCTAAATTTAGCGTCGCATTTGTAGTCCACAGTAAAATTCTATTTCAAAACTAAAATGATTCATACGAAACGATAGTGCCTCTTTCCAAAATTATCTTTTATTAGAATTTGCATGTGTAATACCTGTTTCCAAAATTTTCTGTTATTCAGATTTGTATGTGTAGTTTTTAATCGTAAAATGCTCCGTTCAAAATAGAGAAACTGAAATATTAAGGTCTCTCAGATCTCCTTAGCAGCTACCAGATAGTGGCTACGTTGGGAAACTGTGATTTATAGATATAAATAGAGAAATAGCATGAGTGACTTTGGAGTTCGTGCGAAACATGGCGATGGTTGTCTGTGGATTGCAATCTGACGTTTTGAAACTATCTTTCAGATATTTTCAAACTTGCCAATGTTTGTCAAAATGGCACGTTATTAGCATCAAGCTCGTAAAAATACTATTTGTAAAATAGCATTTAATATACGCACTTGAAATTTTATTTATAGAATTATATTTTATCGAGTCCTTGCTATTGGCACTTGAGAATACGGTTTTTGCTTTTATTTTTAAAAATATTCTCACGTAGACGTTTCCACGTTTTGTTCAATTAAAATTTTCCGTGTACGTAAACCCTAATAACAGTCCATTAAACGTCTGACGAACAGCGAAACAAAATGTTTACCATGTTCGCGGTGTTTTACCGACTCTGAAAATACGAATTACCGCAAAAACGGTCAGTTTAGCCGTCACGCAAATTAGAGCTTTTCTCCGCGAGGAGAAAACGAAGGAACGGTTTTTCTTTCAAAATCCCCAGGCAAAGTACGTTCACCAACCTGCGAAAATAAGTCGAGTATATCCGTCGCGTTGTGCGTTCGTTTGACGGGTGTCACTGTCCACGGTCTGGGAAACGGCGATTCACTATCACTTTCCACCGACACGTTCAAGTTCACAAACAACACGCATCGAAGAAACTTCGAGGCGACAGCTTTGTTGTAGAATCGTCATTGGTTTTGCCATTGCAAACAGGTAAAAGGCACTGTCCGAGAACGCGGAGCTTATATTTCGAATGATTCCGAATGATTTACAGGTTTACACCCTCGATAATGTCGTACATCTAGCACGGACCTAGAAACGTTCAAAATGTTATTTTAATTGACAATAACCGACGGAAATCGCGAACTCCGATGAATGTTTTAACACCTTACCTGTCGGTAATGGGATTGACTTATTTTATGCACTTATGGCAGAGGAAATTAAAATCTGCAGTCTGACTGGTGATTTAACGTTGTAGCAAATGTTTCAGATTTATTATTTTCAAGTTGTTGAAATTATGAAAAATGCGCGAACAATCTAAATAAAGATCTTGTCATTCTTATAAAGTAGCATGTATCAGATACTTTTAGTGCTAGCTAAGTTTACTGTTAACAGTATTTTGATCTTCAAAAATTTTACATATAGCATATTAAAAAGCCTATTAATAAGCTTCCGGTAGGTAAAGTGTTGATCGTTCATCAGCGAGTATCATGTATCATGTTTTCTAGAGATTGGAATAGAAATAAAATTCATTTCCTGGATCAAGCGATTCAGTACCATCAAATTAATACAGAAACTGTTAGTATTTGCTGAACTATTCTTCCATTGTGGCGTACACGAAGTGATTCCGACCTGGTAGCACAACCCAAAGAGGGGGCGAATCTAAATCCGCAGACTAATGGTTCACTTAAGGGTTAAAAATTCACTGCACCTGCGACCAGGTTCCCAACAAGTAGAAACGGTAAACAATGGCCAGACTCTTTGGCAGGCTCCATCGAATACCTCAGTTGACTTGCCAAAGAACACAATATTCCCAATTGTGAAGACCCAATAGATTCTATTTTTCACTTAGATTCACCCTGGCTGCACCACCGATTGGACACCTTGTACATTCACCATGAATTAACAAATAATTACGATCCGAGGCGATTTGTCCTTCAATGAACGTAAATACAACGTAGCGGTATTTACTTTAGCCACTTAAGTTGAAGGATTCGTATATGGAGCAAAACGAGAAAATATCACAGGATGTATAGTGCAATTTGGAGCAGAATTCGAGGATTAATTCGTTCTTTCCGGTTGATGGACGAAGAATTCACGTGCGCCGTACCGGTCTGCTTTTTCTCGCAGGTGACTGATTCGGCGGAGGCTCGCGAAATGATTCACGTTTGCGAGGTTTTTCTAACGCCGACGATTCGCGTGGGCCAACGCGGCTCAACTGAGCACGTCCGTGCCGTGAGGCACACCTGAATCCCACGAGCATCGGTCACTATACCTTCCTCTACGCCGGGACACAACGCGTACCGTGGCGTCGCTACGGCGCGGCGCGCTCTGACGTGTACACCGGGTGGGACGTGCGAAATGGCGACCACACCGATAGAAACGAACAAACACGAGATAACAACACTGTACCTACTGTCTACCGTGGCTACATGTTGCTCATACCCTCTGTCTGCTATACACTGCTCCGCGAAATTTTTCAATCAATCATTTCTGACCGAGAACCTGTCGATCCTTGAACTCTCGTTCGACACACTTTTTGGTTGAAGTGCAATAAAAATTGTGGTGGAAAATCGTAGAAGTTTTGAGAGGTCATTGTGAAGAGAAGAGTTTCCTTTGTGGGATCATAGTGAAAGAAACGTATTTGTTAATTTATAGTGATTGACAAAGTTAAAGAATCGTTAAAGCGTGACCGAAAATTTGTCGATCCCTGAACTCTCGTTCGACACTTTTTGTTTGAATTGCAATTAGATTTTAATGGGAAATCGCTGGTCAAGTTTTGAGGGGTCATTCGAAAAGGACATTTTCTTTTGTGGGTATTGAAAAGAACGTATTTTTTAATTTATATTTTATATTTATATATTTATCAATCCTTGAACTCCTGTAAGTTCGACACACTTTTTGTTTGAAGTGCAATCAAATTTTAATGGAACCTCGCAGGTCAAGTTTTGAGAGATCATTGTGAAGAGGACATTTTCCTTATCGAGAAGAACGTATTTTAAATCGTAGACGAAAAATTGTAAATATTTCAACTTTTGAAACTCCGAATAAAAAGATCTTACAATATTTTGCCACTACTCGTTTTTAAAGGTGAAGCGTTGTGAACGTGACTTCTACGCCCATGAATTTTGTGGACGTGAAAATTAGATATTTTTATTTTATTGAGGAACGTATATGAAATCGTTATCTGCGATTTGTCTAGCTTTCGGAATTCAAGCACGGAAAGTTTTTCGTATTGATAATTGCGAGAGTTGGTATTGAATATAGGAGCACATCAAGAGATTTACGATTTGTGGAATTAGCGATGTGAACAGCTTTTATCTAGAGCGCATTAACCCAAGTCGTGGCATATTTCAGAGATAAACAGAAGTCATTCAAAATTTTAACTGTCATTTTGTACAATCACAGCGCTACATATATTCATAAACAGTGTTTTATGAATGAAAGCCTGAATGTTCTTTCTTTTCTAGAACAATTTTAAATAAACTTTTACTGGAATGTTTCCCCACCGAAATATTTAGTTGCAAAATATAGGTTGTATTATCTAATATTTTCTGCATGATCCCATTTAACAATATTTTATTGATTTGAATTAATTTAAAAGGTATTCGTAGAGAAATGCAAGGAGTATGTTGTTTATAACGAACAATGGTATAACAGAATGAGAATCCTCAATGTAAAAGTTATTCCAAGGAAACTGGTTGCCGTTATTTTAAGATTTCTAAGGAACCGTTCGACAGGTATATTTATATAGCACAAACAAATCAGCTCTTTGCATAATGAGTGATGTACCTATATACATATAAACGTGTCATTAAGCTATTTTCAATCCGATATATTTAATTATGCAACTTGGCACCACTTCAACTCTATGCTGGGACACAATGATCGAATACATGTATTCTACGATGCTGTTATTGATCGATTACTTTTTTTGAACCAACATCATTATAAAAATTCCACACACGTGATATTTTAATTACAAGAATGTAATACACTAATATAACTTTGGTATACATTTATCCGTGTAAAAAAACGCATTTTAAATAAATATTTCAGCAAATTCATACATAGTCTCAATCCGAAACTTCTTTCTAAAAATAGTTTGTTGCAATTTAAGCATTTTAGCTAATAGACTCTCATAATTACTGGCACAGCTGACCCATGCAGGTAATTAAAGTCTGCGGTTGTAATTAAAGCGCTCCTCCCGTGAAAATAAAAGAGAATCGATGCTCCGCCGAGTCGAAAAAAATTCAGGACACCGTATATATAAGCGTCGCATGTTGTCGAACCACAAAGCGAAACAGAGAACGTCGTTACACTATTATTTCCATGCTGTTTCGCTTCGTCTCACCTGCTCGTTCACCTGTTCCCCTCCTCCCCTGCCCCGGCCACTATGGAACCAAATTCAACATGGCCGCTATAATTAATTACACCATGTATCAGGTGTACCGAGAGTGATCAGCTATTTTCTTTGAAGACGATAGAAACGTGCAATGACTGAGACCAAAATGTGTACTTCGTGACTTCATTTCTTGGATAATCAACTGATAATTTACTTGAGTACCCAACTGAGATGTCCAATTGACCTTGAACCAATGGCGACTGTATAATTCATTCAATAAATCGAGTGACAGTGGAGGAACAATGGACATTGGTTGCAAAAAAGAACAATAGAAACAGAAACGACTTGGAAATTACAGAGTAATGTAATTTCAGAGTAAAAAATCTCACTTATCGACGTAATTCAAGGACTATTTAACATAACTTTATGCAACTTGACAGACTCGTTTATGTTGGAGTATGTTCGTAAATTTTTCTGTGATCTTATCATCGAAACTGTGATAGTCATTTGCCGAGAAAGTGGAGCAGTTGGAGTATGTTTCTTTGGTATTGCTCGGATGGTAACCGCACTAGTCTACAATGAGAAATTCAAACTTTGAAAACTTATTTATACTTGTCAATAAACATATTTATACTTGTCAAAATATACCGTTAACAAGTGTGAGTGGGAGCAGCAAGGCTTATGCGAATCTTCCACATTCATACAATGCGATTAGGCTCGAGGCGTCTCAAACGAGTCTCGGAGATAGAATTCACAACTGACAATGAACTTCGCACGAAGTTCATTAATATTGATGAAGAAAGCCATAAAGAATAATCTCTTCTATAATCAATATAAAAAATAGAAGAATATATAGCGTTATAATAAACGTTTGTAATTCAATTTCTGTGTTCCGGAAACAAATACATTAGATGATAGTATTAGTTCGTGCCCGATTTGAAAATAAAATTCAATGGTTAAATTTTAAAGATTGGTCAAATTAAAATTTAAAAATGGTTAAATTTTCTACAATTAGAAAAGAATGGTGACTATATGTATAATTGATTAATCAAGTTGTATTCTTTAAAATTTAACCATTGAATTTTATTTTCAAATCGGGCACGAACTTATGCAATCGTCTAATATTTTGTTATAGAACAATAATAACGCTGAACTTTATCAAATTATCATTTCCTACCTAATTTATTCTGATTTCCGAAAAATTCGTCTGTAACTAGAATAATCAAAATTCTTTTGGGATTTCGGTGCACAGTGTCGATTCTCTCACCTTCAAGTTCGCCGCGTCTGAATCATTTTACTTTCCAGTCCACAGGAAATAGAGAACAGTGGCGAACGCGGCGTAGAAGAGCAAGAAATACACGGACACAAAGACCGTGGTCAACAGTTGGCATATTCTCCTCACGTCCATATTTGTTGGATAGGATTGAGATATCTAGAAATACGACCTCGCTATTCTGAAACAATGGCCGATTAACTCTTCCATCAATAACCAGGTGAGTGGCCACCTATTTGCCATTAGCTTCTTAACAACAGGATCACAAAAATGTTTCTGCATTTCGTTCGGTTTTTCTTCCCCTTAAAAAGCCAAAACACTACTCTTCATTTTTATATAATTTTAGATTTATGTCATACCTCTCCTAGCTTTCCTAGATTCTCGTTACTATTTCATTTATAACGCAGACATGTTGAATTGAATAAAGTACATATATTTTTAGTGTACAGGAATCGTCAAAAACTTTAAACAATTCTATCTATGACTGAAATAATTGGAATCTGTGTGAAACGCACAATGCCAATCAAGAATTACAAAATTTCAAGTATAAGAGCCCGGTATACGTTTCATTTTATTAAACACCGTCCGCCAAGAAGTAATTTAGAAGTTTGGTTGTACCAGAAGTCGCCAAAGTGTTCCGAGTCTGATTTCGCGTTTATTTTGCGTGAATAAACATCATTTGTTTCCGGATTGACCTATTTATGCTGATTAAGTGTTTCCGACACGTGCACCAACGTGAAACTCTTTTTACAGCGCACTTCTTATCGTCGATTTCGTGTTTAAACAACGATACTGTAGCGACACGCTGTGCCTGCTATGCCGATAATACTGTTCCGTTGTTCGCGGGTTTCACGAGGAATACTAACTGGTTTCATGCGGACCAGCATCGCATGGGTTTCAGAAATCGATAAGTTTTATCATCATCGAGAGCCATGTGTCTCTGTTGGTTTTTATGCTGCTACGCGAGCACAATTAATAAAACCCTCGGTTCGAAAATATATATAGGCTCCATTTAAACCATTAAATAGGTTAATATTATATAAATATACTCTGATTTTAACGATTTAGAATGTGAGTAATTGCAAATGCAAAGCACTATAAGTTTTATGATCAATTTCACAATTGATTGTATCGAATTCTTTACTTCGTTAACAAACGAGAAGAAGGAGAATTTATCCAAAATTATTTTAAATATATTTTCTACATTGACTTTATGCTTTACTCCAATTAATATTAAATAATCATAGAGAGAGATAGTATTTGGTATCTTATTTATATTAAAGCCAGACTAAAAATTGATAAAAATTTAGCATCAGAAATTGAAATAGATTGTTAATATTGTAAAAATATGAAAGATTGTATAATACTAAACATGACTTACAATAATCAAGCTGATCAAATAGACATTCGGTAAACAGCAGGTGTATAAACAAGAAAACGGGAATATCATTAGCGTATCCAATAGAATGCATAGTGGAGCATAGTAAATGTATGTTGCAACAAAAGAAATATCATTAAAGTAACAGAAAGCATAAAAACGTTTCCCAAGCTTCCCGGTGGTCTGTGGGAACACTGGAGAAATCTCCGAAGATTCTCAACTGGCGTGAAATTTGTGGCCCTTGTTCTGGGTGCTGAAGTTGACACATAGAGAAAGATGCGTGGAGGAAACTCGGTCCTCTCTCTCTTTACGCACGTTTTCATCCGTGCTCGATTTAATTTAGACGTCATGTTTCTCAAGGTACACATTCGCACGTGAAAACGTTAATAACTTTCTCCGTGCGCGCCGACACCATTTTAAAATCGACGAAAAACAATTACTCAGTTGCTTAACAACAATTACTCAGTTTAATTAAATACATTCCATTCGCTCCATTTAGCCATTCGCGATTCTACCAATCAGAATTAAATGGCTGCGATTGACTTTTCTCAAAATTGAATTCTCCAAAAGTTTCTTCGCAGTTCTCAACGTTAAAATACATGAAAAATAAAATTCTCTATTCATGGCTTGCTGGGAGTTGGTTCTTGAATAAAGAAGAATATATTTATCAACAGCAAAAAGTTTCATTCATGTATCAAGGGAGGGGATCTACGAAACAATTAACATGCTGAACATCATATTGCATGCAGTTTCGACGCGCTGGCTAGCTAGTGTAACTATAAATTTGCATAAACATCCGCAGTTTAATGCCTAGTGCGGATAATCGAACGTGATGCGAAACACACAGGCGTGTGAGTCATTGCACTTGCATGCAACTATGCGAGGGGACTCGCTGTACGTGCACTAATGAAGACAACGTGAGCGTAAACCTATTCTGACGTACCTTGAGCATCGAATTGCCTTCGCCTACGTAACATGCTCCTTCCCTGAGAAGAGACGAGACCTGCTCTTCCATGATTGTCGTTGTGCGGCTCGTCTTCCCCCGCACTTGTTGCACTATCACGTTGCACTATTTCGTCGCTTCCGATCGTCGGCACCGCACCACTTCCGGTCCCGCCGAACAACTTCACTTTTCTCTCCAGGTCCAAGTAGCCGTGGAGACCCGTCTCGCTTAACCTGACCGGGCGAAATAAATCAAAGAATTAATACTCAATAGAAAATACCGAATATGTTTGTCGTGGAACATTTCTCGAAAATATCCTAGCGCTGTAGGCGTCGCCAGAAGTAACCTCCGAATTTGTATTCCATTTTGTTCCCAACAACCCCTATCGTCTTCTACGTATAAAATGTGCTTCAAAAAACAGTTTCTTAATCGGTACTTATTTTTGAAGTACATTTTCTACCAAGCATATCAAACTAACAATTTGAAAATGTCGAGATACATTCAAGAGGTGCAAAGAGTTGTCTTCTTTTTAAATCAAGATACTTTCATTACGCTCAATATCGTAATGTAAACATTAGATAGCCTATCGAGGCCACTGTAGCTCTAATTAGATATATTGTGATGATTATTTAACCTGATGTCGATATCTGAGTCCCCGGAAATTTATTTTCAATTTGTTTCTAGAATTTGTGGTACGTTCTTGCTAACATATAAGAAAATTAATACCGATTTTGACTTTCTTGGATAATTAGAAATCATCATTTTGATATGTGTATAAAATCCACTGTCTTGGCAGGGATGCAGCTCGGAATGCTATTGAACGATTGCTTGGACAGAATGTCCTTTGACGAATTAGGGAAAATTCGCACCTCACACTCTCGCTGCCGCTGCTTTCATATCTGGCACTGCTATTCGATTCTCTCCTGGTCCTTGTAATCGTATCACGTATCCTTTGCGAGGCGAAGCTAGAGTCACCAGTTTTCCGCGGAAGGGCTGGTGTTGGTTCGCTCTCGCTCTCTCGAGGACTATACCTCGACGATCGTGTGCTTAATGGACTTGCCTCGGGCGACAAGTGCTGCAAGAAATATATCGGTGTTTACATGATAGGCGAGGAAATGTTACGCAGTGCAGGCTGATACAAAATAACTGGGTCGAGATAAAGACCAGGTGTGATGGCCCGCATTTTTTAAAAATATGTTAACATTGTACATTTGATCGATATCTACAATAAAGGAATATATTTGCAGAAGTAAATACTAGAAATAAAAAATAATAGATTCTTTGCAAAAGAAGAATCTGTCTAAACTTGCATCAACTATTTAAATTTTAAGAACATTTACAGATAATGATTATTTCAATTTAGAATTTACTTCTTCATTGACACACGAGGGATCGAATTAATATTTCATTTAACTTGTTTAATTCCTTAATTGAAGCAAAAAATTTGTAAACTGCTATTACTAAAAGTTGAAAATTGAAATTGATTTGGAACACATACGAGATCGAATCTCTCACCTGCTGGGCCATCTCACTAGGAATTACTATATTTTACTCGACAAACCTGTCCAAGGAAAATATTTTATGCTCCAATATATGTTATCAGAAATACTTACACTGGAACATCGTTTATTCACGGCCTCATCCGTGTCGTCGGGGTTGGAAAATTCCTCCTTGGAAAATTTTCGCCGCATCTGAATCACACAAGTCACCATATCAATTAGAAAGATATTTATCACATTTATAAGTTAGAAAATATTTCTTATTATAATTAAAATTCTGAGCTTATAGTAATTACATATAAATATTGTTAAAATCAATTTAACTAATTGATTTATAGTGTCTTAAAGGATAAATGCATCTACTATAGGCGTATGAATATCCAGAGTCCATTAGTTGCAACAGACAATGTCTGAATGCTGTACCACACGTGGCTTAGTATGGCCTCAATGAGTAATCTGTTACTCAACAGTTTTGAATGCTCTTGCTATTATTGCTCTTCCATAAATATTAAATTCCCTGACAGTCCTGTCAAATACATTCCAATGTGAATATGATAATATAAATAATATAACAATTACTTCTGCAGTTCAATTAATTAACTGCATTCAATTAACACATCACTTGTTGAAAGGCTATTATTAGACTGTAGATTTTATGCATTTGGAAAGCATTTATAAATCAATACAAACATTTAGACAATCTAGAAACCCTATTCTCTATATCTGTGAGTATCTCAATCATGTAGCTCCTGTATCTTATAATTAAACGCAGACAATTTTTATTTTGCACAAAAATCTGCAGTTTGACTGTTAGCATCATTCTCAATAACTGTTCTGCATTGAAAAAGGATTTGGAAATTTTCTTTTAAAAAATAATTCCAAAAGAAGTGACCAAAAGTTGCTATTGCTGTCGATCGAATTGTTTAAGAAATTCTCAGCTGTAAATCACGAATGTCTAAACTCTGTTAAACAATGACTGTTCAACAAGTAATTTGTTAACAGTCCAGTTTAAGATCCAACGCCAAACAACCAGGTATCCCCCAATTAATTAATCCGTTAAAACACAGAACACACCCAACGATTCCACCAAAAACTTCATAAAGTACAAACTAACCACTTGGAACTCTTCAGGCTTCTTCCCGAGTCCAAGGTCCGCGGCACTCTTCTTATCATTCTCCGTCAGATCGATGCCATCCGCTTCGGCATGGTCAACCTCGGATTCGTCGGTCTCCTTGGTGGACTCCGTGCCTCTGCACTCTTCTTCGTCCGGATGTTCCAGGTTTATCTGATCTTCTAGCTCGGCCGGTATCTTCCTCGCCTTGTCACTCTTCTTAACACCTTGCTTGAGCAGCTTCTCTTCGGCAGCAACGACGTCCAGCATTATCTTCTCGTTGGCATCCGCTTCGGGTTTCGCTCTATCATTCTCCCTCGCGTTTATTACAAACTCCTCCTCGTTCCTCGGCCACTTCTCGTCAAACGTCTCCCTGTCTTCTCTAGCCAGCACCGCTTTAGTCCTGGCCTGTTCTTGCACCGTCGACTTTGGTCTCGAAGAGACACCCACGCGCTCCTCCTCTTTGCCATCTTGCTTTCCTTTTGCAGCGGCGCCCGTGGCGTTTCCATTGGAATTCCCCCCGCTGTTCCTGCCCACGTCCTCGCGGCTGTTGTCCCGGCGGAACAGTCTAATGCCGTGTTTACAGTCCTCCTTGTTCCCCGGCTGGAACGGGCTGCCTCTCACTTCCTCCTTCGAGTTCCTGCGGCTCAGCTTCCCTCCGCAACGGATGTCGTCCTTGCTGTCCTGACGCTTCAGCTTGTCCTCCTTGTTGCGCGGCGATAGTAATTTAGGGATCAGGCTGGGTACGCTGATGTCTTCCCTGCTACGACGCAGGTCGTCCGTACTGCCCCTGTATCTGTAAGAAATTGGCAAATTTTAATTAAGGCTACTCCTACAATGGGGTACCAACGAACGATCCTGCCAAACTCGTAAGGACTTGTTCAAAAATTCCTGTTTCTACTGGAAATTTATTAACACTCTGATGATCCAGAACGGGACAGTTTTTAAATCAAACTACAAATTTTTAAAAATTGACTACGAATATGTATAAGTATGACTGCATCAGTTATAGTCAGTCGTAATCAGACACGTCTCGCAATCAGTCAGTAGTACGTATACTCTATGAATTTACAAACTTATTTCTTTTGAAAATGAAACAGTATACAAGAAGAAGACATTTTATTGAATAAAGGTAATGATATTTGATCCCCTCAGGGGATCTCATTCTCACTATCGCCTAATTTCAGCGAGATCTACAGTTTATAAACGTGGATTCCGAGCCACCTGACATTTTATTGAATATTGTCAGTCTATTGTTAAACAAATGTTTTGTATTTTGTACAAAAATCTAGTTATCAACTAGGAGTAATTATGGTAGCATAGACAACTGCTATGATCCAATATTTATGTCAGGTCTTCATCGAAAAACGAATATCATTTTCATAACAAGTTCTTTTTCTTTTTATGCAAGCAGTAAATCCAGTTAATTCCTTTTCTAGGTAAAAAATTGTAAAAAACAAACTCAATCTGATTTAATATAACTTAACGTGTATATTTAATACATATATTGCACTTCATCTTACTGCAGCCGAAATGGCCCTCATTTGAGATTTAAAATGCTTAAAGAAATCCCACAAGAACTGTCCATATTAAAAAAGGTATTAATCAATTTCTCACATCCGAAATAACAAACGATTGAAGCAGAATAAAATGAAGGAGACCAAAAAGGTACCTTTGCGGTATAAGGGAACGTTTCGTCGACTCTTGCGGGCTCTTAATGTCCTCGAATTCTTTCGAACTTCTCCGGAATATCGGTATACTCGATTTTCTCTCGTTGTGCTTCGACTGGCCGAACTTAATTTCCGGCGAGATGAACTTCGAGAGGATCCTCGGCGGTTTTATCAAGGAGATTTTCGGCGTGGTCTGCTCCTGACCGTTTCCGGACTCCTCCTTCTCGTCAACTTTCGTTTTACCGGCGGTCGTCGCGACAGATCGTTCGGACTTCTTCGGTTTTATGGCATCGGCGGATGGCACTTCTTCCTCCTGAATGCACGGCGATTTTTCTGCACATTTCGTGCTCGTTCGTTCGTTCGTCTCAACTCGCGGCGCGAATTTCTCCGGCGTAATTGCTACGTCCCTTGCGGAACCATAACAGTCCACCTGCTCGTTCGCGTCGTGCGCAATCGGGTCCTCTTGATACGAGTTCAGGAATTCGCCGAGTACGGGCCTGACGATCTCGTTCTCGTCGATGATGTTCCGGTACTCTTGTCGACGGGACGGCAGACTTCGGTAGATGCGGAGCTCCGATGACTTTCTACCCGCGGACCAGCGTGTGGGTGGACCTGTATACAAAACGTAATTAATATCTCGTTTATCAAAACAGTCATCCTTCGTTTTTAAAAAAGCTTGTATTAGGTTGTCCCAAAAGTTTCTTTCGCAATGCGTACATTTAATATTGTTACATCATATTGTTATTAAAAAGTCCGTTTCCAGTCCGGTTTATTACCAAGTAATGAAAAGTTAATAAACAGATGATCACGTTGTTTGTATACTATACTTCTGTGATGTAACAATATTAAATGTACGCATTGCGAAAAAGACCTTTGGGACAACCTAATATAATCATCAGCATGTGCAATCATTTGTTATGAACTGCGGATCTTTATGCAAAATAAAAAATGTTCGCTTTGATTATAGATCGCAGGAGCCAAATGGAAATTGCATTCTTCTTTTAATTATCCTATTAAGCTGGAACATTGATGTTCTTAAATATTTTTAACATGTCCACTGCTTTACATTGTACGTGTCCATTTTTATCATAAATGCATAAAATCCGCAGTCTAGTTATGAGCTCGTCCCCAGAAATACTTTGCAATGTGAAAATTCTATGAACTGCAAGCTATTACCTTATTTATAATTGAAACTAGTGCATCGAAGTAACTGGTATTGTTCATCGATAGTTACTAATCGATAATTAATGTCGATAATAACAATGCCTGTATTAATAGCCTCTGGGATCTTTATGCAAAATAAACAGTTCGTGCATCATTTGCCAGACACACATTAATACTCTTTTAATGTTTTCACTGTTTTAAACTGCTAGTTGTTCGAAACGTACCGTTAATAGTCCAAGCACGTCGAATACTGTGCTTCAATAATTCGACAGGGGACACCGAACTTTTTCCGTTTATGGGCCCCTTGCACACCGCAGTTTCGTACGTCCAATTTCCCGTGGCAGCATTTAGTTCCCTGGAAAATAGAAAGAGTAGAAAATCACGGTGTTATTGTAACTAGATCGCTTAGAGACCTTCTAAAGAATTAAACGTGGCTCGTGGTGGATTAGGCACGGAGCTGGGACCTCGATCGTGGGGCGGATCTCGACTCTCGAGATCACGAGTTCAAGTCTCGCTTGCCTGAGAGCTGAGACCCTCTTTGTATCTAGGACTCTACATTAAACGCTTAATACTCTGTGCTATACTTTACAACAAACTGATATCCTCAAAACAATTTTTCGTAATATATAAATAATCAAATCAGCGATATCTACATTTATCCTTTTCAAGGAGCAGCTAATTTTAACATTTCGAAATGTCCACTGTGCTTAAAAATACAAGATTGACATACAATTAACTCCGCCAAGTTCATTATTATTTTGTTTTATTTTACCACACGATTTTATTCATCTCTGAGACCACACTTCTTCCTTCAAATATAATTTATCGTCACGTTTTAATGAAGCTTTGAAAACTCTATGCTTGCATAACATTTATTTCTTCCTCATAAATTATAAAAAAAATAGGATTCCTATAACCTGACACTCCAACACAAAACGATGTTGAACTACAAATTCTACATACTAAAACTACCTTCGAAACTAATCCGATGCTGCGGAAAAGGAGCCATTCATTTCCAAAATTGCAAAACACATTACACTGAATAGAACGTTATACTACGACGAACATTCACAAGTACTTCACTCCAGTTACGTATTGTTGGTTAGATATCTTGTGTGGTTAAACGAGCAGGAAAGTTGCAGTTAAGATTTTGACGACGGTAACAGGATCTCTGCACTATTGTCCTGCGAAAGTGGTCTCGGTTCGGACGGGAGACACCTCGGGTACTTTCATACGGGAAGGGAGTTACTCACGCGATTCCGTAGCAAACGTTGCAGATCCATTCGACGTCTTTGTTATCGGCGAGGCTTCTGACCTCGATACGGCACTGTCTGCAAACTCTTCGAGCGCAGCGTGTACACCTCGCGCCGGTGTTGTAAAATCTTCCGAACGGCGCGCCGCATCTGGTGCATTTGCGTCCTTGGTACGATAGCTCGCCGGACGACTTTAGAAGTCCCCTCCTCCGCAGGAACTGCAGATCGGCCTTCAGTCTTCTGCAAAACGCACGGTTCCTCCTTAGAATATTAGACGAGTGCAGGGGAACCATCTTTAGTTCGTACGTGGTTGGAAATCTCGAGACATTGTTAACCCTTTGCACTCGAAACTATTAGGTTGTAAAGAAAGGAACGCAGATTTTATTAAAATTGTTTTAATAAGAACAATAATATGAAAATTAATTTTATAGAAAATTTAATATCGTTTAATAGTAACATTAAATTAATATGAGAATTGATTTTAATATTATTGAGGGGAATAGTATTAAAATTAATTTTGCAGAGAATTTAATATTATTTAAAAATATAAAGCTGTGCATTTTTTTTCGTTGACACTTCCTTCGCCCCATACTTCGTTGATATTCCGAGTCGCTTATACGGCACTTCGGCGTAGTTTGAACTCATAGAAAAAAATAATGCGAAAATCGCGTTTAAAAAGTAATTTAAAAAATTGTTATTAATGTAAGTAATTTAAGTTAAAAATAATTTTTAAAAAATTTGAATAAACTCAAATATCAAAAGCATAATTAAAAGGAGTGTAAAACAAGCTTTAAAATGACATATAACTAATTAAATTAAGGTAAATATTTATTGGTATAAAATTGCAATTAAAACAAAGGAACAAAAATCCTGCATTTCTTTCTTTACAAACCTAATATTTTCACCACAGAACCCTTTTAATTTCTCAATTATTCGTGCCCTACTTGAACGTTCAGCAATTTATTAATACATTTAGCAATGTAAGAAGCCCTACAATGTTAGACAGCGAGAAGCAGAGTGCAAGGGAATCTTCCAAATCCACCCTTTCGCAAATCTAGTTTACCTTGAGGATCACTCAAGAGTGACCTAATATTCATAATAGAATGCCATTCTATAGATTTTTTGCGAATTTCTTTGGAGCTGACTGCGAGAATTGAATGAAAATAATCAGGGACATATGCAAGATAAAGTTTTCTATTTCTAGCACTAAGAACTATGTTAGCTAATCCTTTTATCTGCAAAAAGGTGAATTTGTTCCGAGTAATGTCTTAGTATCTTAAAATAAAAAGATCGTGGCGTAAAATAAAGGAATACAGTCAATGATAATACAGTGATTTATGAACATATTCGAACGGAAATACTTTAAGTTTCCGCATAAGTATCACGAAGCGACGCGATTTCCTTGAAAAGATTGCATACGTTTTGCTAAACAACCGCAAGATAATATTTTTCTCCAAAATGGAAGGTAACAAATACAAGTTTCGAAATGGCTACAACAATTTAGCAATGAAATACAACAAAAGAATTAGGTTATTGTGTCATGAAAGTAAATTACGATGCAGGCACATTTCCACTGCGTTTTAGTAGACGCATTTGAAACCGATGCACCGTAGCATGACACACGCGTATCGATAACAGTAAAAGCGATGACAACGCTTCAGTAAATCAGCGGAAGAAACCGAATGCATATATCGTATGTGGAAGAAACAGTCTCCACCTCCGAAGTAACGTTATAATTCGGCTTCTCGAACCGCGGAACAATGCGTTTTCCCATCATTAAAATAATTAATCGTTCCACTCCGCGTAAGTGCCGAGCAGACATCTCGTCGTCGTATCATTCAATAAATTTCTGTCCTGGCCAGTGGTCCGCGAAACGTGAAATCATCGTGCAACATTATTCTACGCTCAAGTAATTGTACATGCGATACAAGTCGATGAAAATCAGCCCATTACATGGACAACTTATCTGGCGGACGGAGTGAAATTTCTCCTTGAATTGCCTACTCGCAAGGAATAACGAAAAAGAGCGATCATTTCAATAATAATGATACAGAAAGTTGTTCGGTAGTTCTTGTCAACTGTAAAGTATTAGTTTCTATTGGTGTTCACAGTGCCGTTTGCATATTCCTTTTTTAGAAATTATTTTCGATAAACAGAAATTAGCAGACTTGGGGAAGGCAGCGAAGGGAAAATGAAATATATAATTATAGTTGGGTAAAGGTAAAGTTAAAAATATTTTTCTGATGGAAAAAGTGAGAATTAGAGATTCATATAATAGAATTACTAAAAGTGACTTTATTTTATATTACTTTGAAAAATAGTATGTACAATGGTTGTACAAAGTATATGTATTTTAAATTTTCATCACTGGCCCAAATAAAAAAGTTTTAAAAGATGCCTTTTTCATTTTTACATGTAACCTTGTAAATTATAAACTTTTGGAAAATCTTTTTTGCATATTATTTCGTAAACCAATGCTTCTAATTGATTATCAAAAATCAGGTCGTTTGGTACAATTATAAAAATGTTATTAGTTTTTAAAAGTTGTACGAATACTTTGTACACCGAGTGTCAAAGTCGTAACATTTTAAGGCATGGAGTTAATTAAGGGTAAGGTACAGCAACATAATTAGGGGGAGAGAATAGAGCTGTAGAAGATGAAGATTTGGCAATAAGTGAAAGTGAAGGGCGAACAGTATGGTAAAGAGAACGTGTAGGAGAACTCTTGGAATAAAGGACAGTATTCAAAAGAGAAAGTGGTAAAAAATGCATTTCGAAATTTTTGAGGGAATAGAACTAAAGGAAAATAATTTTAATATTCTGAATAAGCTTAATATTCTTCAAAAGTGCTGCAAAATTGTAAGAAAGCGTCCAGTCCCTCTGGCTATTAAAATCTGGAAGCACATAAATAGTAAAATCACCAGCAGAAGCCGCAATCATCAAATAATCACGTTGACGATCGTGGCACGAGAGAATATCCAATGTATCAAGTTATAAACCGAATGAGGTAAGGAAAAATTATAGTCTGGCAGGTACTAGTTATACAGGAAGCACCTAATTTCTATTTATCGGAAGCTAAGTGTAAAGAAGCAGAAGGAAAAATTGCGAAAAATTATTATTATTACAGAAACGATGTGAAAGTTTCGCGGATATCGATCACCGGGTATTTCTATGTAAACAACGTGTTTGAAAAATATAATAAAAATATGAGACGTGCGTGTATCTCGCGGAGATACGAATCAAAACGGTTCTGTGACATTTTACGCACTGGGGATTCGTATCCGAGATATAAATAGTTGAAAATTAAAGGTTCGACTTCCGGGGCGCGCAGTTTAAACTCCAGTCAGCTGAGCACCTGAGCAAAGGTGTACAGGTGTGAGTACAGGTAGACACACACAGTCGAAAAGCAGAGGACGATGCCCCCGACACGGGCCTTTTCCTTGATCATTCTGTCGCAACTTTTCAATAGTCTTTAACATAATCTTTTTCCGTGCATTCGTGTTTTTCATAATTTCTTATACGTTGTATATAATCTTTATAAATTGTACGTAATCGGGCACAGTAACTTTCAAAGAAGACACTTTACAGGAAACATTTATATAGATTTTTAATGAAAAATTTTCATGAGAAAGTCAATAAGTATATCGACAGCAGAACAGTCAAAACATTTAAAGAACTTTCCAAAGACTGTTGCAATAATTAGTAAATATTACTCTTCCTTGTTTAAGCTTCCTGACAATGAAGAATCTTTTATCTATACACGCAAGATCATTGTGTTTCCCTGGGAAAGTTGACCAGGGAAAGTGTCCTCGGCTCATGTGTCCGTTCCCGCTGCAACTCCAACATTTGCGAACTATCTGCCAGTGTTGGCGATGCTGACAAAGGACTTCACACTGGATAGTGTGACCGTCTCCTGTAACTCGACCAACCCTGCTTTCTATGTGTCTTAAAACGTGAATATCTTGCCCTTAAATCGTTTCCGGTTGCACCTTAAATCCCTATGAAGGATTGCAATTTACTATCATTATGCACAGGTTGCATTCGAAAATTTGAATCTCGTCTATTCGCTTCCTGATATTTGTTCCAAACATTTTAATTAATATTAGACTGGCGATTTTTATGCAAAATAAAATTTACAATTACAGCATTGTACACTTGCTACCATTAGAAATCGTTGGAAACGTAAACCGTAACCTCATAACTGCGGCATAGTCTGCACGGAACAGAATGAACGTGAAGGGCCTTGGACGAGGATTCATCAATTCTCGTGATTATATTCGTTGCGATTATTTCAGTTGCTCATCAATCATAATCATCGATCACACTGTAATCATAGTCAGTTACTAATAATCCTAATCACTTACTAATAATAATAATTTGACTTGTTCATCGTTAACCGACTGTATCGCACAAGATTACTAAACTTCGGACGAAATTTTACTACAAAATATTGGGTTGGCAAGAAAGTAATTTCAGTATTTTAAGGTGAAGTAAAACCGAATTTCTTTATTCAAACGATGAACTTTAAACTATAAAATATTTCCTTATTTATTCTCCCTTGCAAAAAATCATCGAACAAAAAGGAGAATATCTTATTCATTAAAGTTAATTGCTTGAATTAAAAAATTGGGCTCTATTTTACCTTAAAATACCGAAATTATTTTCTTGCCACCCCAATAGTTTCTACAAAAATAATTTTATTTTAAATAATTAATTGAAAAATTAATTGGAAATATCGAGAGATATTTCTCTCTATTTAACGTAACAAAGTTCAAATTATAGACAGCGCTGATTAATAATAATTTTAGCAGGTCTGTGGTGTCGCTCGGTCTATGAATTTTCGAGACTTGGAGTCGACTTGAATAGCAAGGATCTCGGATCCTTGCGAGATATGCCAATAAGAAAATTGATAGGACACCTCGGGTGCTCGGAACATATCTGGTTTATTTTTTTCTCTGCAACACTTAAAGAAAACTGTAGAAATGGCGAGGGTTGAACTGTAGTGGGGTTTGCGAAAATCTTGTTGGCTGTAGGGGGTTGCGATTTTTTTCAATTCGGGGGAAATTCGAAGTGGTGGGATAGAGTGCCCACGTGACTAATCGAGTGGTCATTTTCTTAGATTTGCCTGTCGGTCCTGGTCCCTTTTTTATGATAGCTAGCAATTTCCGCGACTTTCCTGCGACGAACCTAGTACGGTTAGATATACGGATCTTCAAGCTACCCTTAAAACGGTAATAATTAAGTTCAAGACGGAGCGAGGTCTACTTATTAAAGTGGCAATATGGAATGTATCAATTAATATAATAAGAAATAACATAGAATTATTCGAGTTAACAATTTAATAAGATAGGTCAGTTTTTTGACAGTTAGAACCTCTCGAACAGCCTGCGCATACCAGCCTGAGCCGCCATGGGTCTCAGAAATTGCAACAGCGATCACCGTTTTGCCGTACAGGTATGCACAGACGCCGGAAGTCCCGTTAGTCAACCTTAAGGTTTAAAATTCGTTCCTTCGAAAACCGTTTCGAGCCAGTCGTCGTACCATTTCCAAGAATACAAATTCTAATGTTCACTGTCGTCATTCTACGCAACAAAGTCAAAATGACCAAGCAGCCAACAAATCTGGATCAATTTGCATCATTCCATTTTCATTAAATTGAAGTATACCGATAAATTATTTTAGTTAAAGTAAATCGTCTTTCTTGAAAATCCACCATGATCAAATCATTTGAAATTAGAATTCACATATATAAATAAAATCTTGTAATGCTGAAATGTCTTTCTATATTTATACTGTTTAAAAAGAGCAATGAAGTATTTTAATACAGTATACAACTCCATTTCAGTATTTTCACGATAATCAAACTCTCAACCATAACATGAAACTCGACGGTATATTTGTCGGCGATTTAATAGCTTTTCTTGCGACAACGGAATTTGATGCTTTCCTGAAAGCCACATACTGTTATCTGTCTCGAACGACCTCTGCTTTCTCTTTTTCCGTGTTTCTAGACATTTCTCAAAGGATTGGGAAGCGTTTCATGGTTTTGATATTCCCACAGTGCATTTCTTAACGTATTAGTTTTAGAAACTAATTCGTAGCCCTTTCTTCGTGAATTTGTTGATCGCTTACAATACATTTTTACTGCCAGAAATAAATCCCATTTATTCTTTATGCACTTGATCAATCTTATAATTGATTAATAAATCATATTTAAATTATGAAATTTAAAATATCGTTTAAAAAAGTAATCCTTGTAATAATTTTACAATTATGTTTGTATCATATGCTATTTTCAATTATGTCTATATCGTATGCTATCAAATAAAAGGGCTAATAGGTCGAGCTTTTTTTCAGAGGGATTGAAAATCGTACGAACGAACAAAGCCCATTCTGTTACGCAATTTTCTCCATAGGCTTGTCACTTCAGGAAAAAATTATTGAAGAACAGTCATATGAGCGTTCGGTATAAATATGATTAGTTCCATAAGGACAACTACTATATGTACTGACATTCGGCGTGCCTCTCGCGTGTGAAAGCACCGTACCTCTCTGCTTCAACGTGTATTATTGCTGCGACACACAGAAAGACGAGACTCACGTTCACACGGAGGGTCACAGCTAGCCTGAGGGAGCAGTCATTGACATTGAGAGAAAAAGAGGGAGTGAGAGAGTGAGAGAGAGAAAGAGAGAGAGAGAAGCTCTCGCTCTCTCTAGAACGAGTCTAATATCGCGCTACCACCTGTATAAGGAAAGCTTTTCGCATTTTCTATTCAACCGTAGCCATCCGCGGCACCGGCGATCGATGAGTCAAAAGCCAATCACGTTTCCTATTGTTGGGATTTTCCGATCTACTGTAATCGCCTAACTCGCCTTGGCATCTTGTCGATTTTGTACAAATTTAGTCTGCTGCATCTTCATGCACATTTTAAAATATTTTTATGAATTATTTTATGTGGATCGAAATGAAGAAAACTAATTTCAAACAATAGGACTGACGAACATGAATTTATAGGCAGCGTCACGTGACCAGGAAGCCTGGGGGAATAACGTCGTAGAGAGGGAAGGTAGAGTGGGGACACAAATCTTAATCTGGTGACTCTGATTGCGACAGATAGGAACCAAGCAAAAATTTGTTTCTTTCTTATTAGATCAACACTTTTAATAGTATTCCAATTACTAATTCCAATACTTTTCATTTAAAGTAAGAAAAATACAGGTAAATAAGTAATATATGTAGAATATTTTAAGATAGACAAACCTCCCCTAATGCATCAAATGCGTACCGGTACATTCTCGATCGAATCTCCCTCGTCTCGTTGGAGCGATTTGCGTCGACTTTCTACCCTGCTCGAGGCGATAAACCTCGACGGGCTCAAACCAGCAGAACGATTGTCGAATACTGAACTGTCGGGTGCCCAACTACCCAGACCCGCTCGCGAGAAACCTGTTTTCGTATTGTCCGGAACTCTTGTAACCAGTTAAAACGCGGTAAACGACTAGTTTTGATATACACCGTGCTAAAAATAATTGTATTAACGCGATAGAATCGACTTTCCCAACTAATCTGCCATAATTCATCAAAACACAACCGAATATGACGCGAAAATTATATAGAGAATTTGCGAAGAGAACACATTTTGCGACTGGTTTCACACGTCTACCTCGATCGGGAAAATAAATACAAGAAAAATTTGTTTGTTAGATTTTCACTCATTTTTTCGATTACTATTTGGAAGCAAAAATTCGAAAGAAATTTATGAACACGTGTTTTAGTAATTAGAAAGTGTCATATATTTTTTAAGAATCATTGCAAGTAATTAAACAGTTACTCATTACACAAATTTTGAGTTAGTCTACAGGATGAAATAATGGGTTAAAATTTCGTAGAATATGCTCTTCTTAGTGAACTATTTAATGGGCCATCGTTGGTTTAAGCTTTAATCTGTTTCAAGGTCGTTCTGATCCGTTGGTCCGGTTATACCCCTTTGTCGTTTTTTGTTATTTTTCGCTGTCCGACGCTCGAGCGATACTGTTCCCTGACGAAACCAACATTTTTATACGAAACACCTTCAACCTCGTCAGCCTTTCAACACGTTCCAGAATCGCATGGTTGCATTCTTTACGCGATAACACTTTCTGGCGCCAGCGAGCGTATAATTGGACGAGTAGGTTGTTTATGCATTTCTAAAATATACAATCCAGCTATTATTACAAATGGTGATTAAATTTCAGATGACTGAAATTGACTGAAATTTAAAAATCTAACGGAATTAGTTTATTAAAATTATTAAAGGAAGACATTTTGAATTGGCTCCTATTTTATTATCGACACAGAAAAATTTTATTTTGCATATAAACCTAGTGACCAAGTATTACAGACATTTAGAGGTATTTTAATTGATAATTTCGTATTGTGAAAATTCACATTATTGAATATTTTAATATTAGTAATCTCTCTTGTATGAACCAGTGTAGTTAACATACAAAAGTCAATATTTATATAGGCGCTTGTGATGTGCATACATACTATTTAATATACATATAACTATTTAGAAACATAGCACATTGAATATATTAGTCAACTTGCTAATACAGGAAAGACTGACATTTCAACGGAAATACAGGTTATAGAACTGTATTCGAAAGGCAAGCGTTTTCTTGAGTAGGAAACGTATTAGCTAGATTGCATTCAACTATACAACAAATTAAAAACAAATTTCGTTGTTCATAAAAACGTTCGAATACAATATACACCTGTACTTTTACTCCAAAACATCTAAATTTTATGAGTAATATATTCAACATTGCATAATATCAAAAATACATGAATGAAGTGCAGTTTAAAAGGCGACGTCCATCTGTATCGGTCATCATAGCTAACACCAACAATACCAACTAATACACAGTGCCCTAAAAGTGACAAATGAACAACATTCCTTCAAATATGTTTTCGTCATCAGCTTGAGTGTACACCAGTAATACGTATGTATACACAACAGAGTGCAAAAACTGACGACCGTGTAGACGATCTCTTAGCACAACTAAAATCAATATGAAAGAAAGGAATGACAGTTTATAGGCTGATTCACAAACGTAGAAGCATGATTATAGTAATTATCGAAGATTCATGAATGCAACATAAGGCCAGCAGTGAATGAAAGATTACTATACAGTAGTAGGAGTCGAAGACGAAGATCTATAGGATATAGAAACAATGAAAATAATAACACCCGTCGGTATCCATAAACCGTAGTATGATAGAGTCATACGCGGGATAGTAATCGTAAAATCGTATTCAAAAACGGAAACAGCAACGTTATTACAGAAATGAATCTGCAAGACTGTGTTTCGTTCTAGGAAACAACTTCGTGCGCGTCATCAGACATGAAAACGGCCACGACACCATAGGTCCGCCATACACGCTGATTCCCGCCGCCTATTTTGCTTGCACGGTCATATGTTTTTGATGCAAGACGAAGCGTGTGTGTTGCGCTCAAATCGGCGAACCGTGTATGTGTGTGTAATGTCAATTGTTTGGCATGGACACAATCATCGCGAGATTGATTTTCCTGTGCGTGTTCCAGGTATGAAAAAGTAGAAACACGCAAACCACTTTGTCTTTTTCCATGTGAAACAACGGGGATTGCTATTGCTCAATTCTTTCAAGGAATCCATCGAATTACAGTAACCTCTTGTATGGAGTCATCAAAAAATTCTTTGCAAAAATTCTACGGCAGCTCGGTGTTTTTCAACAATTGTTTTTGTACACACACGTTGCTCCTGCTGCGTAAGATATACACAGTCTTCTGAACAATGTCATTTAAAGTAAATGCCTTTGGAAAATTCGATTTGAAATGGCCTCGTCCATTCGTAAATAACTAAACCAGTCTCCGGTTTCTAACTTCGACTCGCTTGAAAAACAGAAGTGACTTAATTTAACACTTCATAAATAATTCACGATTTTTCAATGTCCGTTAAATCAGCAGGTTGCGCAATAGAATCTAACAACCTCTTTCAAGATTATTACGGTCGGTGATCTAATAATTAGAGTCGTTGCACAAAAAATATTTTTATGTCTCCTAAGATATGTACATAAACGAAAGGATTGAGCTTTTTCTAAATATGAGTCGTTTACAGGTTAAATCGTTAGCCATATCAATCTTTGACACACTCAATTGTAGCTTAAACTGTTGATTTAAGATAAATTCACTTAACAACCATTAAATGCTACAAATCGAAGGAACGGTTACAGATGAGGATATACTACTTCGCCGATTTTCTTTAATATTTACTTAATGGCGTTAAGCCATTTGGCAAATGAGCAGCTCATAAAGCAGTCATCAAAAAGCCTATTAGCCCTGTATCCACGGAGCACTTAAAATGACTATTCCTTATTCTGCTGGCAAAACATCAACAATATTTATATATTAAAACGTGTACTCAAAGGAATAAGTACATTTAATATATTCGATATATATTATATACCATATTCATAATATACAGGGTGAGTCACCTAACATTGCCACCTCAAATATCTTTGGTGTTTTTAAAGCCTAAGTATGAAGTCTACAAATAAGAGGCTTCGAAAATTAGTGAGTGATTAACGAGTAGACTGCGAATTTTTAATAGTTAATGCAAAATAATATAGTTCTGTGTCTGTTACACGTGCAGCGGTAATTATAGTCACTGAATTCCTAATGAAAGGGTCAATCATTGTAGGTGTTTAAAAAAGGGTGCATCCATTCAAAAAAATGAAGGTGACCTTAATATCTCTAAAAAAAATCACATGAAAACAAAAATATTTTTCTTATCATGTGAGCCTCACTGAACCATTCAACTTTGTTCCTTCAGACATTTGACGTATCTTTAAAAACAACAAAGATATTTGAGGTGGCAACGTTAGGTGACTCACCCTGTATATAAAATATATCCGAAGAAATAAATCTATTGAACAATTTCCTGTCACTCTATAAGAACAACGAGAACGCCTCCATACTTCGAAATAAGTCGATTCGATAATTCCTCTATGAATGCACCTTTACGAACTCAGCAACAATTGAGCCCATTACGAATACACCACAATCACAAGAAATCCCATCAATGTTAAGTGTCCCACTATCGAATGTTAACAATGTGCCTAACCAGTCACTCAGTGCCACTAAATCCCCCACAGCTGATATCCCCCTATCAGCCGCGTTCCTCCACGAGACTGATAAGAAACTAGAAAACTTATTGTAACTCTGCATGGGTAGTTTCGCGGCGTGCACCGCACGCCAGTGCAGGCAAAACTGCCGCTCGCACGAATGCTTATGCATGGCGGCCCTTGCAGGCACAGCGTGCATTCCTGCACACTGTTTCTGTCTCTCGTACATCCACATAACCGCGGTGCTCTGAACTCTTACGACTATCGAGCCGTTCTAGACGAGCAGAACTAGCAGAAGCAAGAAGCAAACGTTACCCTTGCTCCTCTTCAGCAGCAGGACCCTGTTGCGCGATGCGAAACACGTCGGTGGTCGACATGGTGGCCAGTTGACGATTGTGGCCAGTCAGCGTTCGGGATCACATATCGACGTCCTGTTTGGTGACGTTCTTCGGAGGATGTTCGCAGGATGTCCGCCTCGATTCTCGCGGATTCGGGTCCACGTGTGGACGAGAGAATTCGCGCACTGGTCACATACGTGGCTGGCGCCTGTCAAGGCTAACACACTGGCTGAAGGATGCGGGATATCAGGTATTGTACAAGCAAGTTGCCGAGCATCTACAAACAGCGTAGGGACAGGGGAGCTACATAGAACGCTACCTAATCTCCTAGGGAGCTTCGTCTGCTAGATTCTTTTTTCCACGTTGCACGATCAAATGTTCGTCACGCGAACCTCGTTCGTTGCATTTCTTTCAAGAATACAGTAAACTCTGGATAGGACTAAATGTGAATAGGATAGATCTGGATAGGACTGAACGTTTCCGTTTATATAACTATTAAAACCAGAACGAACAAAGAGAATCAAACGATTGTGAACGAAAAAATACGAGACCCGTCATTTGACCGGCGATGGTCTGGGTTAGGTCACGTGGCAGTACAGTAAATGTAGAATAACTTGCTGGAAAAGACTGTGCTCTCACTGCCGTAGGTGATACATGTAAATCGCTTCCGCGCACAATTTTTGAAATAGGAGTCTGCAGTTGCTTCTAGATGTTGGACCATGCCAAAAAGATTAATACAAATTCAAGCCAACTTTTGTAAGAAAGCAAATTGCTACGTAACAGGAAGCTTAGCAAGTAATAAAACATTAACGCGCGTGTGTGCTCGCGTTATCTAACAATATCATGCGTGCACGTTGCAAAAGGATCTTTCGGAGCAGGCTGATACATCGGCTGCGACTTGGACTGAATGAAGGGGAAGTTATGGGAAATGTCTTACGCGATCGGAACCCCCCGTTCCTCACAAAAACATTCCTGCTTGGAATTCCGGTCCCGTTTTCGTGCAACGAGCGAGAAACTTGTTTATATCGTTATCTAATTGTTTGCGATAATACGTTAAGACAGCGAGTAGGTGCTCGGCAACTTACGATCTCCGTACTGTGGATACCGGTAGCGCAACAGGTTGCTCGTCGACCACGGATTTTCCACGAGTCGAACGAAAAAGCGGCGAAGAGCGACGCACACGGCTGCGACCGACTCACTGCGGTCTCGTGTAGTATCACGCCGCACCTTCGCCGCCGTTCCCTCTACCTGTGCACGTACACTGTTCCCCGTTTACCTGTCTTCGGTACGTGCGTGTGAGCATAGTCGTTCCTGTGTGCGTACACCGGTCGTCGACGAGACGCGTTCCTTCTACCTGGCCCGCTTACGCACACCACTCCTCGGCGGATATTGAGCATCATAGCGTGCCGACGACGTCGTCGTCGCACCGGTGTGCGTTATTTCTGTTTCTGCGACACGCATATATGTCAATGATTTGCCGTTTGCGCTGTTATTATCGCGTTGCCTCTAGTATGTCCGTTGCCGAAGCAGAAGAGATTCTTGTTTACATTTTCTGGGATGTTTCGGGGATTTTTGTTCGGGGAGAATATGCTTATGACGAATTCAAGCGCCGTGAATATATGGCAAATTTTTGTTTAACACTGGAACAACCGAGCAATCAGAGTAACTAATTTGCATTGCGTTTGAATACATTTTTATGCGATGTATTCGTTGCACCAAGTTCTGTCAGTGATTTGAAATAATGTGGTATGGACAGCTTAGAATTTTCTTTATAAATTTAATTAAGTTGAAATCGTTGAAAAATAAACCTCGCCTTCGAATAAATTTTTATGCAACGCATTCGTTGTACCAAATTCAGTCAGTGATTTGAAATAACTTGGTTATTTCAATGATGATCACCTTCAATGATGATATCTGACAAATTTTATGGAATTTTCTTTATAAATATAATTAAGTCGAAATCGTCGAATAAATTTTTATGCAATGTATTTGTTGCACCAAGTCCAGTCAGTGATTTGAAATAACTTGGTTATTTCAATGATGATCTCTGACAAATTTTATGGACTTTTTGTATAAATATAATTAAGTTGAAATCGTCAGAAAAGTATAAAAAGATTTTTTTCAATGAACTTTGCTGTATGCAGTAAATTCGGTAGATTCAGGTGGTTTAATGACGATTGAGAATTTGGTGCTGCACTCATCGCTCCATGTTCCTCTTCGTCGTCCAAGACGTTGCATGTTGATTCGTGAGAGGTGTCATAAAATGAAAGGTTTCGCTGCAACAGCACATCTGCATAATCAGTATATTTAAATATATTAATCGTATCAGTACTACGATCTAGTCTTTCGCTTTCGGGGCTACCACTTATGACCAATTAAGCTATCCGGGTCGTCGACGATTTTCTCTCTCTAAATCCGTATGTATCTACACACAATCTAAACGTAAACACGTCGAGCAACAGTCCACTTGATTTATGTCCAGTGATTTGAGTTGTTAAATAAAAATACTTCGATATTCAACCAAATTAATTATGGTAAACTATAATAACCCTTAGCACTCGAGTGGTGACTCAGAGTCACAACACAAATTTAAGTATTGTATGAGGTATTATATCAACTTCATATCCATAAAATGAAAAAATTCATACATTACTGTGCAAAAGAAGCACCCAGTATAATGACTGATTTATTGCAGTTAAAGTATTAGATAATCCCCAACAACACATACTCTCAGAACTATTCAATTAAACAGCAGAATCCTTTTTCAAAACTTACTGTGTTCTTATTTGATTTTTTACGTTTTTCTATTAAATATGGCCGGGTGTTTATTTCTTTTACACAGTGTTTATGTATAGTGGAATTCAATTTTCGAGTTAAAATAGCTCCGACTGAAAAGGGATAATTAATAGCCTATCAATAAAATTTTGCATAAAGTCAGTGATGCAGTCGTGAAAATAATGATTTTCTATAAACCAACATTGGTTTCAAAATTGGTTTCAGAAAGAGGTAGAGAAAGAGATCCTCGATGATCTATTCAATTCAATTGATCCGCTAGTTAGAAACTCCAACTTACGAGTGGAGATCGAACTGCACCGTTCATCGGTATACTATCGAACTGTTTCAGCAGATTCTTCGCAGTTGTGTACGGTTCAATGCGTAATATTGACAAGACTGTGTTGCAGGACAGGACACGTGCCTCTTGCGGACACTCGTTCGCTCAGGTAGATGCAGTGCACCTTTCATTTGCATATTGTCCTGTCCGTGTACACAGTGGACTTCTACGGAGAAAAAATATTGGATAATTTTCTGAAACCAATTGATCATCTGCACACTCTATACCTTGCCATCCCTTTGAAAAATTCTAAACACAATATAAAAGAGATACATAGGTGTCATTATATGATCTAGTAGTAAACGAATTCTGTTAAAAAAGACTTCAAAAACGGGTTCCGATAACAACCTAAACAAAATTTGAAGACCAACTAAAATGTTCCAATTATTTTACACTAAATTATATGGTTTGATAGCTTGACATGATTCACTTCTGCAACTCCTATTATCGATTACCTGTAACGACCTAATAAGAAGGACTTAGAGACGAAAAATTACAAGTATAGTCTTTGAATGATGATATATTTGCTCAGTATTATGTTTTAGCTTTATATTTTATGATTTAAATAGATTCGAAAACTCTCTCCATTATTACAAGATCTGTAGTACTTTTTAGTAAAATGTTCCTAGGAAAAATCGTGTGTTATGTTACTCCGTATCAAAGATTACCGCGCTTCGATTCTTTAAAACGTTTCGAATATTCTGTATCCTTCTTTATCCACAAGATGATAGAAAGTGACGGAGATTGCTGTAAAAAACTGGCAACACTGTCTGTAAGTAGTACCCCGAAGACCCCAATGTAGGGAGAGCAAAACCAGTAGATCCGATAAAAGTTTTGCTCCTGCGAAGATATTTTGTGATATCATTGTTCTGGTTCAGAGGGGACTTGTTTTCTTTCTTTTCGCTTTTATCCCCTTCAACATGTCGTTGCTCCCCTGTTTGCACAGGAATGTGTTGTCTTGTAACCGTAGAATCACGTTCGGACATGTTTCCGTTTACCTGTGCACACTTTGCACACATTCAAACCTTTAAACGTGTATGTAATGATTCATGCATTATCCTGAACGTGTGTAAAATCGCCGGGAGCTAAAGCGCATGCTCACATTTCAATTCATTGTCGATGATTGCTCGAGAACACGAAAATACTCCAAAAAATGACAAGAAAAATTTGTCTATAGACGCTGTTCGTGTGTACTTTTTGGAAATACCAAAATTGATGTATGTAGTGTCAAATTCGGTTGCAAAGTGACTATCGTTTCTACTGACTAAGCAGAGACCTACATAGACTAGAGGATATTATTATACAGTCACTGACCATGAGTCTGAAGGAAAATATGTGAACTAGATTTATGGTCATGAAAAGTTAAATGGAAACATTTTTATAAAGAACTAGGAAGGAATATGAGGAAGGAATGTGAGAATGGATCGTCATCGTAATTTGTGATTGAAATCACTGACTTAACCGCCTGTTGGTATTGCTTTTCTACCACGTTACCAATGTTGGGTAAAATAGTATTAATTATTTTGAGTAATTAATATCAGCACAGACGAGATATAGGAATAGACATGACACCTTATGGTACCGACGAGATACTGTTAAAAACATCCAGCATAAGGGCATTGACGAGATACTATTAAAGACTACTAGCCCCTGTGCTATTCAGCGAGACCAGTAACCGGGCGCGACTGGGCACGGGGATAACGTGGAACTTACAGTGATCTGAAATACCACAAGGCTAAAAGTTCAACCACCGACGAGATACTCGTCAAGTAGAAGAAGAATGATATGTATAGCAGAATGCCAACGAGATACTATCTCGTCGGTGTCGGAGGTTCCGCACTCTTTACCTAAATAGAACCAGAGAATATATGACAGTGTTCACGCCCGGGGTGAACCAGCTTGAATAATACATATATTTTGTTCTGAAAGAAGGTGAAATTGCAAAATGTTATGGAAGACAATAGGTATAGGAATAGAATTTATTGAAAATCAACAAATTTATTAAATGTGCTGCTATTAGCTCGATATTATCCTTTATCCATAAGACACTATTAGAGGGTCTTACAGATAGAGGATAATACCGATTGCCCAGGTCTCACCACGAGGAGGTTGCTGCACGAGAGACCCGAAAGGGAGTCAGGACGAATGCAATATTCCTTCTGGCTCCCTTTCTTACAACGACGAACTTATACTAAATTAAGCAAGTATGTCGAGTAATTATCGCGGAGCAAAAGGTGTGAATCGAAGAAGAAGTCTCCGATACACGGGAAGCAAAATGCGAATCAGGCAGAAGGCTCTGATTCTTTCAAAGTGAGAAAAAAGAGCGTACCAGAGCAGAAGGCTCTGGTTCGAAGGTGACGCGGCGCGTACAATGCTTGCAGCCCAACTCCAGCCAGAGCCGATACCCGACGTGTCCTCACCAAGAGAAATGGCCATGAGAAGAGTTCAAACGATATCCCATTTCTCCACCAACTACCTGTCACCAAACAACAAACGTTGAGGTGAACGCGGGTAGAATGACGAATAGAGAGGACACTGTAGCATGGCTACACGAGTGAACAGATCTCAATGAACCATCCCTCTCAATGAATCGACGCCGAATACCGGCTCCAACCGGTCTGGTACATACAAGCAAGGTCCGACACGGCAGAAGGCTGTGTCGGAGTTAAAAATTCGAGTCAAGCAAAGTGAAGTTACGGCAATAATTACTCGACATACCATGTTTACGACGACGATATACAATCTTAATAACTAACGCACGCAAGCCGAGCAATTATTGTGGACCAAAAGACTAAATCGCAAAAGAGGGAAGAATCAAAGCAGAAGGCTTTGATTCGCAAAGAAGAAACATGAACCTGAGCGGAAGGCTCAGGTTCGGGGGTGACGCTAAGACAATAATTGCTCGGCAAATAAAACTAACTTAAGAATACGCTACAGTCCTCTTGGCGCGTCCTCTTCTTGGTGCGTCCACTTTGTGCTGTGTCCTCTCCATGGTGTATTCTAGCTGAAACAGACTAATAACAGTTAGACATAACAATATATAACCCCGCACACGAGTGCGAATCAAACCAGCTCACGAGAGCCAACCTAACACCAGCTCACGAGAGCCAAACTAACCCCGCACACGAGTGCGGCCTATAGGCGATTCGGGTAGCCCCAGGGACGCTACTCCCCGTACTCACTCACGGCCCCAACCGTGAGTGAGCCCCTGAGGGACCTCCGAACGGAGGAATACAAATTTCAAACAAAATGAGACAATTTTTAGAAGCGAAAACAACCAGAGAACCAGCTCATGGTAGCAATTGTAACCACGCACACGAGTGCGAATACAATCAGTTCGAAAGAGCAATTATAATTCTGCACATGAATGCGAATACAACCGAAGAACCAGCTTACGAGAGCAAATATATCCGCGCACAAAAGCGCAAACCTAATTATGCACATGAGTGCGAATACAATCACAGAACCAGCTCATGAGAGCAATTGTAACCCCGCACAGAAGTGCGAATACAATCAGTTCAAACGAGCAAATATAATTCTGCACACGAATGCGAATACAATCGAAGAACCAGCTCACGAGAGCAAATATAACCGCGCACGAAAGCGCAATCCTAATCATGCACATGAGTGCGAATACAACGAGAGCAAATATAACCGCGCACAAAAGCGCACACGTAATTATGCACATGAGTGCGAATACAATAACAGAACCAGCTCATGAGAGCAATTGTAACCCCGCACAGAAGTACGAATACAATCAATTCAAACGAGCAATTATAATTCTGCACACGAATGCGAATGCAACCGAAGAACCAGCTCACGAGAGCAAATATAACCGCGCACAAAAGCGCAAACCTAATTATGCACATGAGTGCGAATACAATCACAGAACCAGCTCATGAGAGCAATTGTAACCCCGCACAGAAGTGCGAATACAATCAGTTCAAACGAGCAAATATAATTCTGCACACGAATGCGAATGCAACCGAAGAACCAGCTCACGAGAGCAAATATAACCGCGCACGAAAGCGCAATCCTAATCATACACATGAGTGCGAATAAAACGAGAGAACCAGCTCACGAGAGCAAATATAACCGCGCACAAAAGCGCAAACCTAACCATGCACACGAGTTGGGCCTATAGACGATTCGAGTAGCCCCGGGGACGCTACACCCCGTACTCACTCACGGCCCCATCCGTGAGTGAGCCCCTGAGGGATCTCCGATCGGAGGAATGTCATTTTTAATCAAGAAATATAAATTTGAAGAAGACTCAATACCGAAAATTTCAATGTATATTCCAATTAGCATGTTAGAGATAATAATTGATGTTATTCGTTGAAGGAACAGTTGAATGACAGTTTTGTTGAAGCTGGGCCAAGGGTAGACAAAGGAAGTATTGGAAAATATTAATAGTAATAAAACTTACCGTTGTCCGTTGAAAGACGAATCAGGATGGTTGATGGTAGGCCAGGGTAGCTGTAAATGACCTCTGGTCCACCTCTGGTAAGTCCCTGGTTCTCTGGTCCTCGTGGTCCCGGAGCGCGACGCGACGCCCGACCGCTCACTCCAGCCCCCCCGCCCCAACTGACTGACGGCTGGCTCTCGCCGAGCTCGCGCGGCATCCCCACCCCACCGAATATCGATCGATGTCGATCGCCGTTGACAATTATTGATAAATTTATTATTTCTAGCTGGTTAACGTTTATAACAATTCCATTTTACAGCGATGTCCACTGGCACTCCCTTGGCTATCTGACCACCTAATTTTTTAGTAAAAGTGGCTAATGGTATTCGAGATACGGAATAACTTTTAAACTATGAACATTCGCACTCATTAATTTATTCAATACAATTCACAGATAAATGTATTATTTCTGGCTGTTTCATGTTGTTCGAAAACTTGCAATCCGGTTTTCTTATAAATTGCAGGGCGATTCCGAGCCGTTTAATTTCTGTATATTTCGTACAATAAACCTCACCGGATCGACAGTTCATCGAACCCGTCAAATCGTCTCGTGGGCCATCGCATCATGTTTTCCTTACTCCAATTCCGTTACCCTATTCCTTTGTCTCCTCCGCAGCACCGTTTATTAGGTCATTACCCTAACGAATGTTGCTGCGATTCTTCTCGTTTAATTTCAAAGTCTCCACTAAGTAATCCGTCCAAAACCGATGACCCACGTGGGTGTAAAAGAGAGCTGCCTTGTCGCTCTCGCTCTCTTGCGATTATTCTGGTCATATTGACACATATCAAAATTTTCGTGCGTTTATTATTGTCATACTGACACTCATCATATCTCGTTTCGTTCGATATTTCATTGTTAATTTTCTCATTTCGTTATTTTTCCTTTTGTATCGTTGATTTCTCGTTAAATATGCTTTCTATTGTTAATCATAACTCGTTACACCTTTCTCTTCTACTCCTTTTACATTTCCATTAGCTAGAGTTTACAACAAATGTTTATATAACAATTCCTTTTGCTAATTAATGATGTTAACGAGCACTACCTTGACCACCTTGCCATCTAATCTTTTATAATAAAGTCTTTTCAACATATTTCTGTTCTCTCAGATTCTTGAAACATTTATGTATAAAAAAGTGTAAGGTAATAATATTCTCGTTTATGAAATATTTTGAAATTACACAGAGGTATCTTCATTGATTTTCTTCATTACTTTCTTAATATATCTAAGAATCTTTTGTCCTGGAGTTTTGCTTTTAATATTTTACACCTCTGAAATATCTGCAATACGTTCGGTGCAGAATGTAACAATTGACATCAATATGGTTCCGTGACGATTTCCCTTCTCACCGACGAGAATCTCCTCAGTGATCTTCTGCACCGACGAGATCACATCGATTGCCTTCTGTTTCTTACTCCAGCCAGAATCCAGAATACATCCAAGAGAGCGTAAGAGAACACCGAAATATGCGGGTGACACCAACTCCCGTAATTCTGGCAGTCTTTAATAGTATCTCGTCGGTGCTGTCTGTGATTAAATTTCAAAAAATCACAAAAAAGTCTGATTATCTGCAATCGGTAAATAAAGTTGCCACACGTTACTAACGCCAGGTGTCTCGTACGTTCAGCTTCAGCAATGAAATTTAAACCTTCATGTTTACTTTCCCTTTAACTGAAACTAACCTCAAAACTTATGTCTGTAACTTCTCTCCACCTTTTCTCTCATTCACCTCCTCATATTCTCTAGATTCTCCATTTTCTTCTGCTTCATCTCTCCAAATTTTCATTTATCCTCTGTTCTTTACTCACTTTCTATTTTCCCTTTTCTCCTGGTTTTACCTGTGCCCTGCAAACACAGGATAACCGGAAGTCCGGTGAAGACAGAATGATTACGCTTCTGCATGCGATTCAAAGCCGCATTTCGAATGCCGATTTTAATACCGCGACGGTAATCGACGCGAAATGATAGAGTGATCGGCTACGCGTTACCAGCTTGCGTTTTATTGCATTCTGTCGATGCATACTAGAGATACCAACGATAATACAATATCTCCGACTAAGCGTTTTCTTTCTTGAAATGTCCCGCGAACTTTCACGTCGCGCTACATTCCCTGGATCATTATCTCGTCTCGATCAATTTGACCCGCAATTGGTTCATTTAATGCCGGAGAAACCGCTTGGACTATCGGCGATATTGCAATTCTGGTAACGCCGGTGCCTCCTTGATCTTAGATAGTGCTATCATCGCTAATTAAGTAGCACGGACCCGTTAATTATAATGCGCTATCATTTTTCCTCATTATTAATCCGCCTCCGCATCTTTATTGCAGACTTCAAGCAGAATATCATTAAGATACTGGCGACAGTAATGTAAAATTTACTTTATTCGTGATCCAACACTTACATGTTGAACGGAATCACAAATTAGGAGAAAGACAATTGAATTATTAAAATAATATCATGCAACTTAAAATATCATGCAGCTTCAATTTAAAAAAATAATATTTTATTTATGAGACATTGCTCGTGTAGCTTGTCGAGAATAATATTTGTTAATGTCTTATTGCTTATGACAAGCTTAAACAATGGGACGAAAGGTTCTTAATTTATAAATGATTTGATTAAAAATCGTAGTGTTGTGCAATAGCATAGTTACTTCGTAATTATGTATGAACATTCAGTTATTGTATTTTATTCTCTTGATAGTAGAAAAGAATTGAATCTATAATTTTCTAAATGAATCAACAACTTTTTCATCATTCTTGGCGAGTACATTTAATATAAATATTTTAATAAACAAATCTGTGAATATGGACTTCATTTGGACTGTGTTATTCCCGTAACTATTTTAACGAAAGTGTGTTTGATGCAATTAATTTGTCTTTTCACTCCATTTTATAAAACTTTCGTTACAGAACGGTAAAATAGACTGCGCCGTAGAAATAACAGGTGGAGGACCGTTATTGCAACTCGCTTCGAACTTCCGTGGATAATACGTGGAATTGGTCGCGTCCCTAATACTTGAACAGCATGCGATAGAAACGAGTTGACGACATATTACAGAAATCATTCTACTTACGCTGCATTTGCTCAAAATGTTTCAGTAATCTCGAGCAGCGAGCCATTTATTCTATCTCATGACTCGTTTAACTTCACTGTAACCCCGTACGTGGTCAAACATAAATAAATATAACGTTGTCGTAAGTAGGCTGTGTATCTTTAAATTAATTGATTTTAACAATAAACCCACCACTGCCGGTCAAATGACCGGTTTTATATTTTCCATTCCACAATTATTGAAATAATGAAGTTGCTTTCATGAAAATGGATTCGGTCAATTTCTTTATCCAAGCACATTTTGTAATAAAAGTTGCACAAAATCTAAATAAATAGAGCCTTGTCATTTTTACAAGGTAAAAGGTAGCTTTAGTGTAAACAATAAACCAGCCGAGAATTACAAACATGTATTGCTTTATGAGAATGAAAGATTTGAGTTCACCTAAACTTTTCACTATTTTAATAGACTGCGGATTTATGCATTTAAGATGGAATTGTTTAGAATTGACAGTTTAATTATAATGCTTGATTTAAGAAATTCAATCATTTCCTGCGAAAGAGTCTTTATAATCGCAATAATTTTCGAATAATAAATCTAAGACCGGTCATTTGACTAACTCTGGTATGTTCAATATTAATTAATTTTTGTTTGAACACTTTTGCGAGCCACTGCGCCTCGAACAAAAGTTCTAGTGTACTGTGGTTGTTCGAGATCATCAGGATCCGTGATCAAACCGATAGCACGTATCAACAAGTAAATTTCTAACGGCTAGAAAACAGAAGGAATTAGTCATTCGATTTTTCCGCGGGGATTTTCACGCGCGCCGTTTTCGCTCTCTTCCAGTGACAGATCGAATACGCAGGATCTCTATCGGACCGTGAAAATAGACGCGATAAGTTCGAGAAAACGGGGTCGAGTTAGATCAACGGCGACGAAGCTCGTGCCTGACAATTTATCTCGTCGGCACGCTGCCGGAGAAAGCCCGTGAAATCACCAGGGGGTTAAACCAGTTTTGGTCAGCACAGAAAGTACTGATGACAATAAAAATCGATTTGGAAATGACGATTACGCTTTCGGGGAACAGGTACAGTGGTGTCTCGATACATGTCCGAAAGATGTGCACGATATTTGTGAAAAATTAATCTCTACTGGATTAGACAAGTCAAAGTTATTCAAATTGTATCGTGTTTGGTGTCATCTCGATCATGAAAATGTCACGCACATGTTGGCGAAAATGTTTCATAAAGGAATGATTCAAAAGTTTGTTTACTTGATATTATTTTCTGCATTTGATGCTACTGATAGGAGTCATAGAAGCGCCCAGTATAATTATAAGTAGAGTGCGGATCTTTAGGCAAAATAAAATTTTCTTACTTGAATTGCGACAAACTGGAGTGAATTAGAAATTTATTTTCTTCCCTATTATGTTTAGTAGGTTGAGAATAATGTGATAGTACGTTTACATTTTTCTAATATTTTTGCTATTTTAAATTACACCCACTTTTATTTTTGTCATAAATGGCAAACAATATCTTTATGTAGAAATATTCTCAGAACTATTCGAATAAACATAGGATTCCTCTTTCAAAACTTGATTGTTCTTATTTGATTTTTTACGCGTTCCTTTTAAATATGGCCGGGTGCTTCTTTCTTTTGCACAGTAGTGTATATCGAGACGCTACTGTACTATCAATGATAAAGCTACGCACAGACGATCAGAAGGGCATTGTTTTCCTGTGAATCTTTTCCGTAACCATTTTCCTAAGGAACGATTTGCGCGATGCGTCTGTGCGAGCGGTGCGCGTAGATCATAGCTATTTGCTTCTAGACTCGTGCAATTAGAAAGTTAAATTACACCCGAGTGTGTATAACATATTGTTCGGCTGTCGTGATAAAAAAGAGAGCGTCGAGCGTAGAGTAAATAAGCAACCTTATACATGGTGCCGATAAAATGCGTCGTATTTTAACAAAACAATACAGGGAACAGATAAGAAATATTCAGCACAGAAAGTAACACTCCAGAAATAATCAAGCAAGAACAATACAAGCCTGCAATGCGAGTCATGGAATATAATTTAATTCGAAAATGAACGACGCGGAGTAAAATAACAAAAGTAGCTGACAAGAGAGAGATATAATTATGCCTTATAGTAAAAAGAATTAAATGCTATACTTTAAAGCCGCCATGATGTGCTGTAGAAGATTTATTTTTCTAACGTTGGAAGTAAGACGAAAAACGAAGAAGATCATTGATATAAAGAATGTATGTTTTTGTATTTGTTTGTTTTCCTCTTTTTAACATCGTATGCTTATTACTTCAAAATCTGCAACTTCACCATAAAAAGATGTGACTGTTGAAAGTATGTCACGTGCGTACACTCTGTAGGTTGTACGGTGAACGTAATTTGTGACGCATACATAGATTCTATAAAACGAAAATTGAACAATGGAAAATATTCCGAGGATCATTTTAAAGATAAGTATGAGAGTTCAATCAAATCCTCTCGAGTAACCTCCATTCATTTTTTGGTCTCATCACAATGATTCAAACTAGGGATGGGATCAAGTTCAATATGTACTCACGAATCCCAGTCAATTTCAATAACCATGTTTCATTTCATGGGTTTCGATTACTACTTAAAAGCAATAATGTTTCTGATATCGAACCTCGGAATGAGTACTCACAAGTTTCGAGAAAGTTTTCGGAGTACTTGTAGAGAGTTCGAATTCAATCAATCAAAGTTCGAATCCGTTTGCGAGGTACTTGATCCCTAATTAAAACTTGTGTCTAATAATTTCTTAGGAGACAGATAAAATCTATATTTAATAAATGTATATAGCATAATATATAGTATAGTAT
Organism: Lasioglossum calceatum; assembly: GCA_963966675.1. Taxonomy (NCBI): domain Eukaryota; kingdom Metazoa; phylum Arthropoda; class Insecta; order Hymenoptera; family Halictidae; genus Lasioglossum; species Lasioglossum calceatum. The sequence continues at coordinate 7,972,132 of OZ016545.1, forward strand.
AATATATCTAATATATTATACTGCAAGAGAGGGGGTGATTGTATTTACAATGAAAATTTTATCAAAATTCTGACCGAATTAGTTTGTAGGAGTAAATGGGTTAACGGTACGCGACGCCATTTTCTATTTCGCAAGCGGTCTCCAGCGGTTTCAAAATACTAGAATGCTAATTAATTAGGTAATTAACGAATCAAAATTACCCAAGAATGACACATAATAGGGTAGGAAAACGTAGAAATTGTGAGAAAATTATAGTCGCGCGCGCGCGTATTTACGCGAATAGGGGAACACAATGTGTGCAACCACGTTCACGTATCTACCATCTTACTGTTTTGACTTTCCATGAGCATCGAATGCCGCGAGGAATCTCCACAGGTGTTTAAATCGGGGTCACGGTGCTGCTGTTGCCAGTAACACAGCTATCCTATGGGAACACGTTGCATGTGCGCGAACAATATGCGTATACAGGGTGTCCGGTTCGCAAAGGTGCGAAATCATCTATCAAAACAACATTAAACTAGTCGATCTTATTCATTTAAGAATTATTACCTGATGACTGGTTTGAAATTTTCCATTTTAGAATTATTGCATACCTTCCATATTCCATCTGATGGGTTTTTGATATGCAGGAATTTATAAATCTTGATCTATGAGCCATGACATCGCACAATCTAACTGTTCTACGAAGTACACATACGATACAATTCTGACTTTCTATTAACACACCTCGCAACAACTACTTCGTTTAAACAGTGCAAATTTAATGAAAGCTCAACGTCAAACAACTAGCGTGAAAGAATTGTCTTTTGTTTAACACTAAACCTACCGAGCCTCGAAAGTAACTGGTACATGTTCCCTTATAAAAATGACAAGATTGATTTCATTTACACTTTGTGCGGCTCCTATTATAAATACGTGCTCTATTAAAGATATTTATACAATCAATTCTTATAAAATCATTTTTATTATTTCAATAATTGTAAAATAATAAATCTGGAACCGGTTATGTTGACCGTTGGTGGTACGTTTAACGTTAAAAGTATCTTCTGTTGGCTCTCTCTAAAACTTTATTGGAGCCAACGTCATGCAAGCGGCAGGATTAATATTTTCGAAGTAGAAGCAGCCAGCAATGGTCAGACACTGCAGCGTCCATGGAGATGTAATGTAATCTCAAATTCAATCACCTTGAAATGTGAATTATACAATTCCATCTTATCTGTTAGATTTTCTGCGACGAATCGCATTCCTTGCAATTATACCAATATACAGGGTGACTCTGAAACTTGAATTGGACACTTCGATGGCAGAACTTAGGTCCATTTTGATCCAGCATTTCCAAGGATCTAGTTACGCAACTATCAACGATTCATTTGGATCGGAAGTAAAGTTGCTTCGACAAGAAAAAGAAAATCGAAGAAGAAAAATGCATTTACGTCAAAAATGAGTAGATCGAATGCAAAATAGGAAAACATTTAAAGATATAGTTGCAATATTTTCAGCTGACTTTCAATAATGGTGCTGTATCAAAAGAAAGCATAGAAATTTTCTTTTACATTGCAATTTTAAATGAAATTATGTATTAAATAAAGTTATTGATGGCGACTTGTTAATTCACAATGAAAATTGCTGTTGAGATTGAAGGTGACGTGTTAAGAAAGGAATAAAAGTCCGCCAGATTATTGATCAAGAACCACCTAAATGGAGCTGGGCGTTGCCATCCGCACAATAGCTCTCGCCTTTAGAGTATTAAGAAGCGATCGCTTTGCTACAACTACGGAATAAAATAATTTGACAACGAGCGGACGACGGTCAATAGCAGAGCGTTCATCGACCCGAAATTTCGGGGACGTGGCCGATCGTCGATCGATTCATATGCGCAAGAGTAGAGAGACGACTGTCATCGATTTATAGTCATGCCCGAGGACGAAGACGACGACGAGAACGAAGACTAACGGAGAAACTTGATTCGGTTGGATTAGACACCTATTAGGTCGATGACCTAGCTTGGGACACGTTCAGAAGAAAAGAGCCTGGGTGCATATTCATTGATTCCTTCGAGATGCGTAAACGATGACGCAGAGATCGAGATAAAGACTCGTTCGAAAGTGTGACATTTCCAGTGATCCAACCGGAAGTCGACGAGGAAGCTAAATTACGCTACCTCGGGCGAACTTGAATTTCGTGTGTGGGCAACAACCTGGGAATTACCTGGAGCAACCGAAGAAAGGAGGAACAAGTGCTAACAACCACCGTGTCACCATCCCGGAATGTCGTTACCTCATTGATCCTACGTTGCTGAAGCGGCTCGCTAGGTGTTCGTTCAGCATTATTACTATTGTTGTTATTCGTCAAACGATGACGCGCTGATGAATGCGCGATCGCACGCGAGTCGTCCCGTTCGCAACGCGGCCATGGTATGTGGGTCAGGAAGCCGACGTTACTGACAAGTGACTCGGCACACCGCTAACTTTCGTCGCACCGAATTTCCGCCTCGACCAAATTCGGCCCTACGCGAATCCCCCGACACGCTGCCACGCCGAAAGTGCCCTAGAAAAATAGAGAAAGGAACCGGCCGGTGACCAACAGCCACACTTTTCACGCAATCGACCGAAAAATACGTGAGTCAAACGTGCCCGATCACGAGCCGACCGGTCTGTATGATAATTAGACTGTTATGGGAGTTCAAGGTTTTCGGATCATGCGAAACTGGAGTAAAATAGAATTTTTCTCCATCAATGTATTGCCTGGCAGCTTTTCAATGGGTTTTAAAAATACATTTTTTATCCATCGGCACATTTTCCTTGGCAAACTTGAAGATCAGTTTTTACTCCATTCGAATTTTATTTTTTAATTTTATTAGAATCTACTAGGTGTAAGAATATTATGGGACTGGATGGGGTTTCAATATTACGTGCTCTAGAACGGGCAGGTGCTATAACGGAGGAGGTTCTAGAATCAATTAGTTGATTCCAGCATAACCCACTAAGTGTGACGCTGGCAGCGAGCGTGATCAGAATAATATTAAGTATACAAATGAATTCAGTGCCTCGTTAAAATAAATTTGTCTTTTGTTTACCGATAAAAACTTATATCTTCTGCTACTAACGGAATAAAACTGTTAACTTTTGCAAATAAGGTATTTAATATTTATCGAACATCCAACAAAATTAAATCATTTCTGTTTTGCTTCAAGTACACTTCTAAATTAATAAAGATAGTGACGATAGGATATTTGCCGAGAAAATATTTGCCGATTGCATTCTATTTTAGTAGATCCATCGAGAAAATAATGAAGAAGGTTCGAGCATGTCCAAGAATAAGCAAGAAGAATAGGTAGCTGAATCAGCGAACCGCGACACTTTAAACCGGACCGTCTAACCCTCGATGGCCAGGCTTCCTTGTTTGAGATAATTGTTGTTTCTGGTTCGCTCCAACAATGAAACGCGTTCGCGTACCTTCACCTCGAGCGCCGTTGATTATCGCAGCCGTGAAATTTAATAGTCCGCGAGAAAGTGTTTCGGACTCGTGCTACACCACTGTTAACGATACCTTTCAAATAATACTAATTTCAATAACCCTTAGCAGAACATTTTCCGCGTGAACTGCTGAACAGTAATTAATATTTAACCTGTACATTCGTATGCAAAATAAAAATTGCAATTGCAAGACATCACTGCTGATCTTCATGCAAAATAAGAATTATTTAATAATTCTTTCTCTAATAATTTTAGTAACTTGAAAATAATTTATAGATTTCCGAAATTATTCGAATCCTTTTACCGCTTCATATTGCACCTACTCATTTTTATTCCCACTAAAGGGACGTTTTATAATCACAAAAGTTAACGAACGTGGTTTTAAAAGGTGACCTAAATGTTGCAACAGGAAGATCGCTAATTCAAGTACTAAAATTCATATGACTTTACTGTATTAAGTTCGGAACGAACGATATTACATCAAACTGGATTGACCCAAATACTGAAGACAAAGTGCACTAATCATCGTTACTTACTTTTCATAAAAAGGATTACTCCTGATGCAGGGGAATCACGTGCTTTCCAACGATGTCGCATGATAAATTACCCTACATAATAGAGGAAGAAGCATGCTAACTTCAGTAATCCCCTACATTTTACAATTAGAAAGAAACCGCGCTATAATTCGTCTTACCTACATATTCTGTCCCTTCTAAAAACGTCAGCTTCAAAGAACAGATTCTTCATTCGAATATTTCGTTAATTGTACTTGGAATTATTACAAGAACGGAAACCGAGACACGGAAATTTCGCTCGATATTCAATGTTACTGTTGATGCGAAGTAAACCCATAATTTCTCGATCCAACGATGTTACATGGCAAATTACCCTACATAATAGAGGAAGGTGCATGGTATTAGATAATCAAGAAAGCTCGGGCCAGTTTAATCAATGAAGGTGGATACCATAAAAAATGGCTCAGAACAATACTTCGTTCAGGAAAATAGTCACCTTCTCTTATTATCTTCTCGTAACAATTTAGCAAATTCTCTATTCTCCTTTTACAGAAGCTTTGGTTCGCTTCTGGTGTCAACAAATTCTTTCAACCGACGCCGGCACCTCTGGAAATATTCCATGTGCCATTTAAACTGTGGTGCCCAAGGTGGTGCGGAACCCACCTTATAAAAACTGTAGGTCCCGTCGCGAAACAACCCTAAAAAAAGAGGAGTTCAGAGCGACGTAAAATAAGTAAAAAAGAAATTCTTTCAACCCTCTTAACGCTCGAGTGGTGACGCAGAGTCAGTCAATAGACAGCTGATCTTTATGCAAAACAAAATGTTTACACATCATTTGCATGGAAATTAAGCTAAATAATGATTTATTTCTTATGTAAATAATTTTAATTGATTGAAAATAACGTCTCCGTCTTTTCACATTTTTAAAATGTTTTTCCTGTTTTCAGTTTCACCTACTAATTTAGTCATAAATGCATAAAATCCACTGTCTACCTAATCAATTAAATATGAGGTATACATCAATTCATATTAGCCATAAAATGACAACAATCATATGTACCAATCAATTTCATATTAGCCATAAAATGACAACAATCATATGTACCAATCAATTTCATATTAGCCATAAAATGACAACAATCATATACAATGGAATTATTCTAGGCCAGTAGAAATGTTTAATTTTTTTAAAAATTGCAACTGGTCAGAATCGTGGAGAAAATCTGAAAGGTTGCTTTTCAACTGCAATTCTTTCAACAACATTTTTTTACATCGACTAGTAATCCTCCTAACATCTCGGTGAAAAGAAAGACGTTTGGTCTAGTCTTCAGCAAGTTAGCGCCTTCATAAAATTGTCTGAACATACTGTGGCTTCAAAGCTATGATCTCTAAGCTCGAACGCTTTCATTGCTATCGCAGATAGTCTTCGTAGAACTATAAGACGGCGGCATCGCAGCAGCGAAGCTGACAACGCTGCGGAAGGCCCATCCTCCTCGGACTGACACTTTCAATGTTGCAGCGTGATGTAGTACAGAGGCTGACCGTTCCATTTCGGCAGAGTCCGCCATCGTCCTAGTGGATTTTGACGATCGTCGGTAATTCAGACCCGTAGACAGAAAAATGCACACGGTGTCGTGGAACGTCTGCAGGGATCCTGAGCCTCTGGCCTAAATACCGCGATGTACATAGCCAGCGTACACGGAGGAGTCGTATGGTAGTCAGTCAGTCGCCGAAGTCAGCCTCGTTCTCGCCGGCAACCGGCACATCGGTCGTTACCTGTCTGGGGAGGTGGTAACCGCTATTGGCGGATAAGGGGGGAAGGCGCTAGAACACCTGGTCGACTTCCTTCCAGGTATCGAGCACCTCAGTCTTCAGGAGAGATCGTTTCACGTCGGTCACTCTCCGGCCTGATGCATCCTCGAGCCTAACCGCGGCTACGACACCTTTCTCGAAAGAGAGAGAGAGAGAAAGAACAGCGAATTCGTTCGCCTAAGAGGACATCCGAGATTGGACATTGGTGACTGGTTGAACTCTTCGGGATCGGTCGCCGAAATGACGTTAACCTCGTGAAAAAGAAATACATCTTCGGACTGCAATAGAGTGCCTCCTCCTACCCATTGCTGGATTAGTACGTTCACGCGGCTGAAAAGTGTTTTACCGGAAGTAATTGTGAACAGACTGACTCGGTTTCCCGTAGAGATCAGTTTTTTGTGGCGAAATGGAGAGTACCGCTGCGCTACTTCTGATCATCGTTGCTCTGGCTCTGAGAGGTTCGTTCTTTTTCATATTCATCTTTGATATTGCGCTTTCGAAACCTCGTATTTGCGGCTAATGCTGGCTGGCGAGCAGGGTGGATCATTTAAATGGGAACACCTAAATGTTTCTGTTGTTGATGATTTTTTGGAGACAGTCTTCGAGGCGAGGTTTTGTTGTTTAACCCTTTGATGCACAATTTTTTGTTTGAAAATTTGTGTCACCCACTAACGTGGCAGCCAAAGCGTTAAAGGAAATGTAAACACGCAATAAATATAAATTTTCTCTCCCTCTCGTGGAGGGAGACATTCGCCATAAAATCATTAGAAATAGAGAATGGAGACATGTAGGTGTTCTCATTTAAATAGTTTATTCTGTAAACTTGTCCACGACTCTTAGGGATTTTCAAAAGAATGAACAAAATCATTTAATCCACGAAAATCTACGAAAAATGAGGAAGTTAAAAGAACCAAGTTTATGACAGGTTTCTTGCGGATCTCCATGCGAAAAGGAATGATTCTATATCATTTTGCGAAGACTGAGATCGAGCGATAATTTATTGCCTTTGATAAAACTTGAGAGAAATTGCCGGTGGAATAGATTAATATCTTCTGAAACTGTCTCTAATGTACCTTTCTTGCTGTGTTAGGAATTGTTGCGATAAAATGCTAACAGTCTACCCATATGATTAGGACTATGGGAGATTATTCCTCTGTAGAAAAGTAGAATGCTTTCAGAATTTCAGAGAGAACGTTCACGCGATTGTTTTGAAACGTTGCGTGTTTGTTTATCCACCTATCCATCATTATGTCTGAAAATGTAAAAACTTGTTCCACTGGCTGGAACGAAAACATTGTTATAATTATGTTTCGAAATTTAGGAGTTCAAGTGTTTAGACATTTGTTTTTGTTTATTTATTATTGTTATTTTACTATAATCTGCAGAGGGTAGAGGGGGTAAAGGAATAATCTCACTATCGTTAATTTTCTGTTTCAAATTTCGATGTGTTTCACTAAATTATTCCGAAATTTCATTTTAAAAAATTTGTTTTGCTATCTTAAATTCAACCTATTCGTTTGTGTCATAAATGCATAAAACCCACTGTCTGGTGATGAACCATCATTCTCACCCCCACGAAAAAAAACAATCTTCCCCCAAATATAAACGACCATTAAAAAAAAAATATTGTGTGAAATACTTTTGTAAAAACTGTTTTGCAAAGCTGATCGATAGGCCGATAGATTCGAGTGAATGTGTGTGTGGGGCTGTTTTTCAACGCTTCGGTGAAACAGGAAAATAGAAGAGGTAGCACAGTTGCCAGACAATGATTACCACAATACAATAGCATCTAATGGTATAGAAAACGAGTGCAAGAAGAAAATTCAATTCAATTTTATTCTTAACTAAAATGATAACAGGATATAATTGGCGGGGTAACCCGACTGTTCCAATGAACGATTCAACTCATTCACTAGCATAGAGAAATTATCTGTTTCAAAGATTTTATTCGAAGAACCTATTTATTTTTATGACTTTGTACCTCATGCACTAATGATTTCTTACTGTTACCTACGATGAGACCATGTAGCTATTAATACGGTCATTGTAATTCAACGTTAAATGCTAAACTATTCAAATATGACCCAAGTATTTTTTCTAATTTAAACATTAATTTTCGTATTGATACATTGAGTGACTTTTGGTTAGAATCTTTAAAAAGTAATTACTGTACTGTGGATTTTCTGCATTCTGCAAGTATTTGTTCCAATTTAACCATTAATTTTCGTATTGATACATCGAATGACTAAATTTGGTTAGAGTCTTTAAAAAGTATTTACTATACTGTGGATATTCTACATTTGTGACAAAAATGAGCATATTATATTATTTTGAACCCATTAATGCAATTTTTACTGCTTTAACAGAAACTGAAAATTTTTATTTTATAAAATCTAATAAAAATGAAGATCTTCAGTTCAATAATCACTAAATTGCATTTGCTATTTCAAATTTTGCGTCAATAAATAAATCACCCCAGACTTATGTAGAATTTTCTTGGTTCATCAGTCGATCTGTTAAAAACACATTTAATTATAATGATTGCTACTAAAATGCATAACTTGTTATAAAACACAGCCCATATTCAAATAACAGGCCGTAACATTTTAAAATGAATAGATTAGCCGACGATAATTGCAATAGTATAATTATGTACATTTAGCAGCCTAATTTGCATTAGACTTCATTAAAAAGAAAGCGATTTTCCCGATTGCAGTTTTCCTTTGTTACACGATCGAACACTGTACTGCAAGACGTTCATTAGATGCCATTAGAAAAGATAACGCTGGAATCGCAGAGTAAACTGCATTGTGGATCCGTGTGAAAAGCGATCCAGCAAAAAGAAAAAAAAATGCCATTTCCACGTGGAGAACGATCTCTCGCGATCCCTTCTCGTAGTGTAAGTTCTCAGTCATTTTCCCACACACTTTTCTGTTACGCGGTTTTCAACCGCTTCCTGAACACCGTGTTCCCAACTAATTACATTCTTCCGGCCGTATCAATCTTTCATTTCGCTATCTCCGATCTTCGCCGATTTATTCGTTTATTTATCTCTTACCCGGACCCTCCGCGATCCGTTTCAAACCGATTTTTCACTTGACTTCGGCGAAAGAAAGACTTCGGGCTGACTTATTACTGTAATAGATCCGTCTGCGTGTCGGGCCGTGTTTCGTACTTTCTTCCGATAATTACATATCTTTTAACTTTCCTTAAATAGCTTATAAGTGAAACATAATTGATTCGAACACGTGACACCTTTGCCACACTTTAAAGGACTGGTATCAGGTCGAATAAGTATGCGAATTTCGTTTCACGTTTTTTAAAAGTGAGATCGGAATAATCTCTTGCAATTTCATCTTTCGAAATTCTGAATCGAAATTGTTAGTTTTCTACATATAATTGTATGGTATATTATAGGAAATTAATGGTTTGAATTTTGCAGTTACATTTTATCTTCCAAAAATATGAAAAAGGGGATAAATTATTAACAGACAATTGATGTGTCGAGATACACTTTAACGAATTCATTTGTTGATCCGCTGAATTTATTAAAATTATAAATTGTTGTCAACCTCGAAGATTTCTAACAAATGTGTACAGTGAGATTATTTATTAATTAGAAGCTTGAATTTTGTAATATTCTGCGTTTGATAAAACTGTAAGTTCTTTGAAGAACGCTCTTCTCATGGTCCCGCTAGGTTGGTTAATTACTTTCCTGTATTATTACATTCAACTCTTAATTTTATATTATTCTCAGGCTTTTAACAATTGTAATAATAACATCAAGACAATAAATGGTTAGCGGTAATGTTGCACTCTCTCAGGAGTTTCTGGAGATAGCGAGAGAGTGTCTTGTACATTCCAACTTGGAACCCTTCAATAGCGGATCTTTTTGACAACTACAATAATGTTTCAAACCACCTACAGCTGCTTCATAATACTGTGTTAATTTAATATCAAATTTAATAAGCATAAATAAGGTTCAGATCACATCAGTTACAATTACGAACGCACAACCTTTACAGTTAACTTACAGCTACGGTGCATATATGTATTACTTGTTTCCCTGGTAGGAAATAATTTGCGACAAAGTAAGTCTCGAGCGCATGGTAATTAAATACATTATGAGATAAGGGGTTAATCAGAAACACAAAGTTCAGTTATGCTTCTTGGCGTGTTGTACATGAACCGTTTCATCCCGGACGATATAAATCTGAAAATTGGAAATTAGAAAGCACTCTTCTGGCGAGTAACATGGCCTTATAGAAGAAATGTATGATATATTTGATAATTAAATAATCACTTTAAATACGAACATTTATAATAAGCAAAATTTAAAGAATTTAAATGATTGTTAAAGAGTAGAATTGAACAGAATTAAAATGAATATAGAATGAACGACTAAAAGCTGTCATTTCACTAGTCAGTAGAATGATCCTCCATCGCTCGAGAATGATACTGTTTGAAAGACAGCAGACGCCCTGATCTCACAGGAAGGCTCACAGTGAAAGCAGAAATTGCTAACTGCAGCAAACTACTTTTCTAGAAACTGGACAGATAGATCATGAATGGATATGACAAAAAAAAACTGAAGAAACAGAATCTATACTTATTTTTCGAAGAAAGTAAATACCAACGCCACCCATTTCCTCCGACCTAAATAATTCACATTCCACAATTTTTTGTCATTTTACGCATATAAAATTAATGTAATAAATAATTCTACCGTTCACACATAGGCCTTTCTACTGAAGAGATATTGCAACGTGCTTATCTCGTATTTGCTAAAAGTAATTCCCAAGAAATAAATAGATAGGAAAATATTTAATTGAATATTGCCTTCTGACAATTGTCAAACTCTTGTCCAGAATCTAAAAACCGGTGGGAATTTTTATTGGAGAGTCAGGTGCGACTATACGAACACTACGATACCGTGCAGTATGCAGCATGGGCGACAGCAGGTGGCCTAACTAGACAGGAAGTTATTTTAGACAGAAAATAAGTCGAAAATGTAGTATCATATGGGTAACAGTTGTTCGTATGATTTTAAAGATGATAAACATCTCGGAACGATTTTCCAAATCGAGCTAAATTTCATTTATTACAAAACAGAATTCATGGATAAAAAGATAAAAAGTAGATGTCAAGGAACGTTTAAATAATAATTGATTACGACAAATCCCAAGCCTGCTTAACACGAAGCCTACCATCTTTGGTCAAAATGACCGGTTTCAGATGTTTTATTTTACAATTATTGAAATAATAAAAATGATTTCATAAGAAATGATTGTATAGTTATCTTTAGTGGAGCACATATCACAATAGGAGCTGCACAAAGTCTAAATAAAATCAATCTCGTCATTTTTATAAGGGAACATCTACCAGTTACTTTTAAGGCTCGGTAGGTTTAGTGTTAATAAAAATATAATTTAGATTAGAGAATTAAGATTTGCCATTCTCCATGCGAGATACTTATTTTCCCCAGATCTGAAGCGCAGTCAGTACTGGCAACGAACACGTGGTTCCGACAATTCGCTCGCATCTCAAAGGAAAAGTGGATAACCAGGGCAGAAGTAGGTGAGAGAAGAGGAAGGTCGAGCACACCGCCTTCCTCTTCCTCTTCATCCTTGCCCGCCGTGCACTCCCGTTACTTCACGGAGTCGTGGGAAATTAGGAACTGAGCCGAGCTGATTAAAACGCGTCGATCTTTTCTTTTCAAGCCAGAAATCGGCGAGCGTGATCTGTTGTTTCGCCCACGTGTAAACTGGCATTGACACTCGCACGAATAGCATCCATGAAAGCAATGTCTGGATTTACAGGCATTCACAGTTGTAATACTCGGGCACTTTTAAACAGCCAATAACTTTCTTTAGACATCTCTTTAATTTTTTTGAGATGTTAAGCGGCCCCTAGACGATCAATATTATCGTCAATATATGGCACAATAATATTGCTGGCTCACCCACACGAGACAGTTAAAATGTGGGATAAAAACAAAGCAAGTTGTGTGGTTATTTCATTAGTTATAGAAGTTTACTAGTTGACGTAGGAAAAATTTGTTGAACAAATTACAATTGGTCAGAATCGTGGGCCTCGAAGCATCGTTCTCCTGCAATCGGCACAACTAGACTGTGGCTCTTTATGCAAAATAAAAATAATCTAGATCAATTGCTAGAATCAAATAAAAATTTGTTTCTTTCATTAACAATTTTAAGAAATTGATGAAGGATATCGATACTCGTAAGTCCCTTTTTTGTTTCTACTGTTTCATGTTCTGGCTGCTCATTTTTGTCATAAATGCATCAAATCCGCAGTCTTGTCAATAACTTTGCTATTCCAATGAATTTCCAGGTTCTATATTTTTAAAAAAATTGTTTTTTTTACCTGTTTACATGAGAGCTCCCTTAAGGTCTGTTTCTTTAAAATATAACGATTGACTTACTTAGACAATTTTTATTCTGCGTAAAGATCCGCAATCTAGTAATGATTTGATGAAAAAGACAGCGGATTTTATGCACTTATGACAAAATGAGTAGGTGTCATCTAAAATAATAAAGACATTAGAAGAATTGAAAAGTACTCTGTCTGTTACAGTATTTTAAAGAAAATAAATTTCTATTTCACTCCAGCTTGTTACAATTCAGGTAGACAATTTTTATTTTGCATAAAGACCCGCAATCCAGCAATGAGTATAGGGTACGAGCTCAAGTGGAATTGAAGTGGAATTGCCTATGGAGACGTGCAACCGTACGGACTTCCGCGGACTAGTTCGCCAGGTCCGAGTTGAAATTAGCAGATTCCATCTGGAGCGTCGCAAAGCCGCGTCGAATCGATGATCTTTGGTAGCCAAGCGAGGTGGCCAAGCGAGCAGATAAGCAGAAGAGAAACGCCACGAGGCCGTAACGGAAACGATAATGCAAGCAGCTCGCATCCTGCGGCCATCGCGCAATCATCTAGGAAGTCATTGGCTATGCGTCGTGCGCCAACAACCCGAATCGTGTGTGTCCGAGGAAAATAAACTGCCGAGTCGTGTTCGCGAAATTTCACTTCGTTCCCTTTACGCAACGCCGACGGTTTTTCTTGTTTCTTTGTGCGGACTGTCTTCTTTGTTCAACTGTCGTGTCGTTCGACTGCAGTTATCGTCAATCGGAAGGGTCGTCGCTTCTTACTGGCCATTTGCATTCCAGGCAACACTCGAAAGAATCGAGCTCAAGAAGAATTGTGAAAGACTATTCAAATTGATGCGACAAAGAATAGGTTAGACAAAGGGTTCAATGATTTATTGAAAACTGACTCACTCGGACAAACGAATGTAGCAAACAGTAAACGAAGAAAGGACTTCCATAATTTATTAATATTCAAACTCAATCTCCGTTTCATCGAGACATTTTTATAATCTCGATTTTTAGGAAGAATAAGAACAGTTTTCAATAAATAATCCTTGTCAGTACTTTTTCATATTTTCTCCTTGGAGTCTGAAGACTTATCAAACACCTAAAAAATTTGCACATTTGAAAATTCATTTAAGTCACAGTTATTATGAAACTGCGGTTTTTTCTGAATTTATAAATAATATGAATAGGTAAAATACAAAACTAGAATCAAAATGGATACCAGTCCCGTTGAAATCGGTTCACGAATGAAATATTCTGTGAAATCATTAGCTGTTACCAAACGTGCATCAGCAGCTTAATGTTGCGATAGCTTTAACAAGTGATAGCACTTCGAGCTAACTGTAAGTCTGTAAGTCTTCCTGGTAGAATTTCCCAGCCCCTGCTGATTATTATTTCTTTCGTGGCCTGACTAACACGCGACCGAGCGTTGTCATGCGCTAATGTGACTTCATGGCTTCCTTGATTAATAAATGATATCGGTTTTTTCAATTCGTTGCACGGCATTAATTGAGAGTCTACAGGTGCGGTCGTTACGACTGTTTTTACTTTAGTCTTTCTTCCTCGTTGCCTTGATGATCCTGGCCTTGGGTCTTCGATGGTCAATGACTTTTGATCGAAACATTGCGATCACTAGACTGGGGATTTTTATGGAAAATACAGGTTGTCTGTATGTACAGAAACAAAGAAGCTGTTAGATTAGCCCTTGGTAACTCTGAGGCACCACTAAAAATTGCTGTACCATTATTCAAAATACTCTATACATTATTAAATATTTTGATATCTAATTATATCAAAATTTCATATCCATAAAGTGAAAAAAATCATATACATAGCATCGGAGTGTTTAATTTTCCAGTTAACACTGATGTGTACAGTATTATAAAAATAACAAGATTAAATTTATTTATACTTTGAGCGATTTTTATATTCGATAAATTTCCATGAAAACACCTTTACAATTTTAATAATTTTCAAATAAAAAATCTAAAATGGGTCATTTCATCCCTCGTGGTAGGTTTAGTGTTAAAATAAGTCCGACTGCAAAGGGTTAATATTGTTTCACTGATACGCTATTAAATCTAGAACTACCGAGCACTAAACGCAATTGGCATAAATTGCCTTATATTAATGACAAAATTGGATTTATTTAGATTTCGTTTGAGTTTTGTTTAAATATGTGCTCCAGTAAAGAAGTTCACTAAAAAACTTATCAGAAAAACATATTTATAATGTTAATATTTCTAAAAGAAAAAATCTGGAACCAGTCATTTTGGCCCGTTCGGTAGTTCAGTGTTAAGGAGCCCGTTCCTCTACGATGTAAGTAGCATTTCGGTCCCAAAATCTTCACCTACATCCAGACGCTATTGTAGTTCGTTACAAACCACTGCGGTTGCAAAGAAAGAGTACCATGCCTCAAATAGATTCTTTTGTTCGCCTAACGTCGATCGTCTTTTCTAGTCGCGCGAGACGTGCCGGCAGAACAAAGGGTGGTAAAAAAAAAAGCGAAAGACAACCGGAGGAGTTGAACGCGTGGCGGAGGTCACGGGGCTTGGCCGATCATTGAAATCATCGGACTCAAGGAACTGGTGACGCCCGGTGAGGCAACGTCCCGCTTCGCAACGGTTCTAACAAATGCGTTTCGCGCGTGATGATGTGAGTTGCGTGTCACCCATACACCGTGACGCGCCCGCGCGGGCACGCCAATTGCCGGCCCGGGCAATAGAATGTTGCATTGTTCGTGTAAATAACCCGCGAACGGATTGAACCGCGGTTCACGCGAGATCAAAGATAATCGGAACGGTAATTGAATCAAGTGTAACTTTCATAATCCGCAAGAAACGAACTCCGTATTCATTAGCAATATCTTGCGGACGTTTAGACGCGTTTACAGCCGATTTTATTACGCGTAGCAGAGTAAACCGGTGCTTGCGATCAGCGTTAATCAAAATTATATCACGTATTAATATTCCACGCTCATATTCTAGGTATCTCGACTTTCTCCGAACCGTTCCCTGTTCCTTGGCTTCTTTCCCAACGTTTCCCTCGTTGATCAAGTAGACTCCTGAAACTGGTTTATCACTAGACTGAGGTGTTTATTGCGAAATAAGACATTTTCCGCATTTATTACAAGCTGCTGGAACCCAACGAAAATTTATTTCTATAACTTGTCGATACTACTTTCTTTAATTACTATTACGAAGGGTAGTTGATGGAAAAGAAATTGTACGCCAGTCTCATTTTTGATGGCGCAAGCTTTAGATCAGAATAACTTTTTTTTATAAACAGACCAAACGGCTTCAGCTTTTTTTAACAAGCTAGATGGATTATTTTACTAGATATGTAATGAACATTTTGGAAAACTTACGTTTTGTCTGAATTATAACTTTTTTATTTTGTAACGAAAATTTAGAAAATGTGATTCGTAAATCCGTATAAGGGTCCATCCGACGTCGTGTCTCTTTTTCGCACGTTCGAAAAAAAGGGACAGATGCGTCGAACGTCGGCCAAATCGAACAAAAACGGATCTACTGTGCTCGTACCCTAAGTTGTACACGTGTTGAACATTTCGTCGTTATTGGTCAATCGGTTTGTGAGTTATAAACGATTGAAAATGGTGAAAATTGCAGTGCAAGGGCAACAATATTCTTTGTGATAAAATCTCTGAAAAATTCCACGGCAATAGACATTTTTTTAAAAATACCAATAGGTATCGTGAGTGTGTTTCGGAGATGAAACTATTTATTCTGAGGCCGGGTGGTCAGGCATTAAGCGAAAGTAAAACGGATTACCTTTATTTCACTGACATCCCCGTACGTGTTGGTTTGATTGCAGGATGCAACGGTACCGGATGCGGTTACCCTGGCGCACCTGCGCACAGCATAGTCCGTTTCACGGAACCAGGTACTCAGGACGTCATAGATGAAGAGGACGCCCTTCTTAAGGACACCAGCTTACCTGTGGGCACCATGGCCACGTACACTTGCGATCGTGGCTTTGAATTGCTTGGTCCAGCACGAAGACAGTGCCAGCCTGATGCCTCTTGGTTACCCGAAGGGATACCATTTTGCGGTGAGTCTTCTTCATCATCTTTTAATCCTTCAAGGACGATGTACCGGCTCTAATGAAAGACGTCTGTCCACTGTACTAACACTAACGAGTTCGTAGCATTTTTATATTGAAATTCAAAGATAAAATTAAGATTCATAGGTTTATTCAATAGCATAATAAGTTACCTAAAAAATGGCGCAAAGTAATATAACAGAATGGAAAATATGTTATCGCATAAATCTACGAATAAATATATTAAGTTCGTCTTTGAATTTTAATCTAAGGCGGTAGACTCGCTTCCAGGATTGCAAGCGTACGGGATTCGCGTTCTCATTTCTCGGTAATACAGGAATGGGATTTTTCAGTAGTCAAACACGTTAGATAAAAGATTGATCTATGGCGCTATCGCCCTCAAAAGTCCCATTTCTTCGTTTACGAGGCGTAATTTGCATTATTCGGCTATGAATAGCTATGAAAATAGCTACATGCACAGTTTTATGCTTCCGAATAATTCAAATTACGCCTCGTAAACGAAAAAATAGGACTTTTGAGGGCGATGGCGCCCTAGATCGATCTTCTATCTAGCGTTTTTGACTACTGAAAAATCCCATGTTTGTATTATCGAGAAATGAGAACGCGAATCCCGCACCCTTGCAATCGTAGAAAAAGGAGTCTACTCCCTTAAAAACTGGATCATCAAAATAATGACATATTTATATTTGCAACCGAACGGAGTCATGTTTCAACGCAACAGTTACGATAGCTGTGAAAAAAATCATAAGGCATAATCACTTGCAAGGTCGTATTGGATCGTGCCGGGGAATTTGAATAATTGCATTGATTAGCGAATAAAAAAAAGAAATTCGCGAAGGATTCATCAAGGTAAATACGCTCGCGGATGTGGGTTTAAGAGAAAGTTCAAGCGTTCCGAGGAAACGTGCTCGCGCTTCCGGTCACGCCTCTACAAAACACTTTGAAGAATAGACGTATCGTAACTCTGGGAAATAATCGGTGTTGATTCATCATATACATATGTAGTCGGATGCGGAAATTTCGGAGAGTATATACATCTTTTTTAGGGCACAGTTTTGAAAGTCGACGTCAGCCAGAAAGATTTTATCAAAAGTTTCACCCGAGCCGAGCTAACTTGCGAATAGTCGAGAGAATTTTACAGCGACATTCATTTCGTGTCGCGTGCAGTTTATTATACCTTCTGTTACGCTTATGAAAAAGATGGTTGACAAAAATGCCACGAACACTCCTTTATCATTGTGCACATTGGAAAAAATCAATGTTCAATATTATCGAGTAACAACAATATTAACTATTATTATTCCGGTAACATGTCTTGTTCAATATTATCGAGTAACAACAATATTAAGTATTATTATTCCGGTAATATGTCTTCATTCAATTTATAATAACAATTTATGATAAGAGTGTAACGCTCACACGAATGATGAATTGAAAATAAATGGTAGCTTTTAAGAGGTTAATGGTGTTAGTTGAAAATAAATTTTACAGATATTAAAAGGGTCAGTTCTAAATTGTCTGAACAAAAATTTGTTAATTTACTATTATAGAGATTGTAACTGATTTCTTTGGAGATACATTATAATAATCATTGCCGAAGACCCGGATAAGTACATTCTCGCCATTTCTGTGAAATGTAGGATAGCCACTTCCAGTGCTCCATAAATCTAGCGTTAATTGTATGTGGGTTATGGCAAACCGAAGTCCGCGAATGCCTCGATTGAATACTGAACAATTTTCGGTGGCAAGTGACCTGATTCCGAGTGTCCTTGACCGAAGAGAAGACAGTGTGTAAGAGCGGAGAAAATAGAGGGGGCAGAACACCGTTAACTCTGAACCTGCTGCTACCTTCTAAGAGCGCCCCCGGCCTTTCAACGTCACTCGCATTCCTGGCATTGGCTCACTGTTTCCTTCTTCTCGGTCCAGGTCAGATTTCTTAAAAAAAAAAAACAACCAAAACCGCCGGAACCAATAAATATTGAAATAAATTCCATTCCAGTACAATCTTTTTACCATTTTCTTTGCTTGACCTGTTTTGTTCTATAAGACACCTCACGAAAGTCTGCGAATTCTCATTTTTATATTTAACCCCTTGCCCTGCGATTTATTTTACGGTTTCAGTGACTAGAACTTTTTTTTGTTCGTAAGATTTCTTAATAAAGGAGAAACTTTGTATCTATTGTATATTTATGTATTCTCCAATAGCTCTGTATATTAACAAAATCAAAGTAGAATTTTATTTCGGTTTAAAGGAAGTTAGTAGGATACATATATACAGTTAGGAGCAAAACTGATCACACACACTTTAAATCAGAATAACCTTTTTATGAATGGACCAAACTACTTCAATTTCTCTGTAAGGCTAGATGAATTAGTTTAGTAAGTGACGTCTAAAAGATATGTTGAAAAAATGCATTTGGTCGGAATTGTGGAAAACAATAGTAAAAATTGATTTTTACGACATTTTAGCTGGGCTAATAACGAAAATTTAAAAGATGTGCTTGGTCAATTTGTATAAATTATATACATAGGGGTGAATCTACACCTCTGGTCATTTGAACCAGTTATGTTGACCGGTGGTGGTAGGTTCAGTGTTAAGAAAATCAGATTTGATAATTTTTATTATATTTAATGAATTCGATTGCGAAAAAATAGAAAATGTGCAATTAACAGTGACTCACACTTTCGTGTGCAATACTTGACGAATAACGTTGCAATTCAGGTCATAAGTCATTCGATCCTTACGTGAGCGAACACACAACAACAAACGGATTTACCTCGACAAATTACGAACTAACAAGACCCACAAAAATATTCGTTGACTGTTTTAACAGTTTACTTACAGTGAGTGTAAAAAGTATTCGTACGACCTTCAAAATAGAATAACTTTTTTATAAATGTACCAAACGACCTGATTTTTTATAATCAATTAGAAGCAGTGGTTTACGAAATGATATGCAGAAAAGATTTTCTAAGAATTATAATTTACAAGGTTACATGCAAAAATAAAAAAGGCATTTTTTATTTGGGCCCTTAAAGAAAATTTAAAATATATGTTTTGTAGATCTATAGTAGTTACTATAAGCGGTTAAAAATGGTGAAAGTCGTAGTTTTTCACGACTCTTGATCAGTTTCTGCTTAAAATCCACAGAATCATACAATACATCTTTCGATGCGTGTCGTTTTCTTTTTGCGTCAACCGATTTCGATGAAATTTTCAGTATGTGTACAACTAACATAGATCTACAAAACATATATTTTAAATTTTCATTAAGGGTCCGAATAAAGAAGTTTTAAAAAATGCCTTTTCTTTTTTTGCATTTAACATTTCATAAACCACTGCTTCTAATTGATTATAAAAAATCAGGTCGTTTAGTACAATTATAAAAAGGTTATTAGAATTTAAAAGGCGTACGAGTACTTTTCACACTCACTGTATATATTATATTTTACAGTTATTATATTACACATTACATTTTAGTATATTATAGTATGTTCATTTAAATTTATATTAATTCGCTACCAATTTGCTCTGATTAATAATTTAGGAATCGCATAGATTATTTATAATTCTATTCCGTCAACTTCTTTCATTTTCATTCCTCGCTATATTCTCTTTGGAATTCAATCAGCGTTCCTAATTTCTTTGATCATGATTATAGTTTTTGACCATGTTAGGCTAGATCTATTGTAGAAAGTTCATCGACCGTGTGCAACAATCAAAACGTGACGAAGCTGCGTAAATCAGGTAGCTCGGTTTCTAGTTAGCAAGTAAAATCAAGTTTTCGCATTACACTCTGCAATTTTCCCGACGACTTTCACTTGTTCCCCCTGAAATTTAATTTTTCCATTCGCAAACGTCCTAACGATCGCGGTCAGGCCTTCCCGTGGAACAGAATAAAAGTTCTTTAAACGCAGTCATCTGCCAGTGACGTTGTTCGATTTCTTTCCCTTGGTTGGACCGTAAAGTAGCATTAGCTTTGTTCGCGAACTGTAGAGAACGGCATTTAGTACTTTCTATTGCGGTAACACTTCTTTTAAACAACGAGGAGAACACGGTTAACACCAACTTTTGTTATTAGAGAGAATTGTCATGCAAATAGGCAATTTGCGTCTCAAAAGCTCGTGTGATCGGTAAAAGCGGGTTATACATACATATAAGGAAAATCAAAGAATTAGAAAGAAGAAAACATTGGCCTCTAGTTACATTTTCACCTGAGAGGATACTGAACGAAATATTTTTTAAAATGTCTTTTTCTACACATAATACAATGTTCAAAGAGAAGCAAATAAAACAAGACTTTTTATTTAGAAGAACATTCAGTTTTATTATATTATATAAAAACCGCAGTCTAGATTTTATTTATTTTGTGGAAATTCGATTTATTTATTGTAATTTATTGGTTTTATATGAACATCCAGTTTTATTATAAATATTATACAGAAACCGCAGTTTAGATTTTATTTATTTTGTGGAGAATCATTGTGAATAAAATTCGATTGTATTCATTGATTTAAAAGGCTAATATAATATTTTCAATCTCGTACAATAATGTATGCGAATTTTTTAAATTATCTGTAAAAGGTGTCCAACCAGGGGGAGAGGTTTTAATCATACTTTGTTCACGATTCATTTATTATTCTATAGGTTAGCTCGGAGCATAGGTTGAACGACACCACTTGCGTTACTACCGAGAATATGCGTGCCTGCTAACTGGTCGTACGGCTCGCATAATGATAATCGAACTATACTATTATAACCTGCCTATTATGGTTTAAGAGCTCGGACACTCGTTTAGATGCAAATCATACACATTCGTATTCTGATCGTTTCCCAAGATATTTTTTTAATAACATACGAATCCGTATAAAAATTGCTGAAAAATCAATATATACATTTTATCAATCTTCACTAACTGTCTAAGAATTTAATTTACTAAAGTGTTAAATTTTTTCAAGAAATATCAGAATGGACGGTTTGTTTCCCTATTTTGCTTCGCTATATTTAAGATCTCGAAGGGAGAGATAAGAGCTTTGGTATATGTATTATAATTCTCGGCCAATTAAAGCAGAGTTTCATTTTTTCGGATTATAATCTCGGTAGAAATGAAAGAGTTTTTTCGCTGTTTAATTGGACATTATTTTAACTATATGTAAAGTTTCGCAGGAGTTTCGTGCGATGCTACGAGATAATTTGACAATTTTTAATTCTAAAGGAGAGTAGACACGCTTCTAGTGATTACCATATTCGGCGTAAGTTTGAGACGTAGTATAAGAAACATTTCTGTCACTTAATTAAACTAAAACGTTAGTATAAAATATTGTAGGATTACGTATGGGCAAAAAGTCGGTTGCAACGAGCTCTAATGTGTTTTGTGCGTCATATCAAATTGATCTTGTGCTTCCTACATGGGCTGTCTCCTTCATTAAAATCATTTATTTTCTTGTATTAGTACTTGGAGAGATTACTTTCTTTTCCTAATCAGATTCAAGACTTAATTACATCATTTTATTTCCTCGTATAGGTACTTGGAGTAGTACTTCCTTTCCTTGAACTGTTTCAAGATTTAATTGCATCATTATATAATTATGGGTGGTTAGGTTGAAGCTAATATAGTTACACCGATCAAAATTGTATGTAATAATTACTGCTCACGCTACCTTTCAATTGTGAAAGGACGTTCGATTGTGCTCGTATTTAATATTTAGTCGTATGCGAAAATTCTGACAAAAATCTAACAGATGTCAAATACCCGGATACGTATACTGCAATTAATTCATGTTTTTAAGTGGAACATCTTGACTTTAAAAAATCAAAAGCCAATAAAACCTCGGACAAATGCGATTTTGCATTGAAGTTTAAGGGTTAGATCATTTAGATTTTCGAATTGTCAGTGTATAGATAGAACTATTGTTCACGAATTTTTTCAGATTTTTAAGTAGAACATCCTGGCTGTAAAAAATCAAAAGCATCTGAAAAATGTGATTTTGCATTGAAGTTTAAGGGTTAGATCATTTAGATTTCTACAGTGTCAGTAGAAATATAGTCCACGAATTTTTTCATATTTTTTAGTGAGGTGCCCAGTGATAAAAAAAATAGGAACCTCGTTTCTCGACGTTTTCAATTTAACTTTCTTTGTGCGTCACATAAAGTTTGTCATACATATGCAATAAATATAAATTTTTGCTGTGTCTACCAGGAAGTGATTAAACCCAAAGAACTTCGAACAATTGTAGCAATCAAGAAAATGATACAGGAAGGGATTAAGAAGAATTAAAAATGTGTTCATTGAACTGTGGAAACAAGAGGAGTTTTGCTATCTGGCACCGGAAAATAGTTTGGTCGACAGAGATGAAATCTTCGGTGATAGCTCGCGCGAAGAGTATAACTGTAAATAAAGACGTGGCCACGTGTATGTGTGTTAGGCTTGTGGGAACGCGTGTGGTATACACATAGTAACTCCACGGGACTCGGTATGTAGGTTTAGGTCGAGAACGCATCGATTATCTATGTTCCTCCAACTACACCTGGATGGAATGCCGATCAGCTTCTCGTAGGTCTTAGATGTTGAGTAGAGCTGCGATGGCTAACCGGTTTTATATGATTCATGGGCCGTTTTCGACAAGTCTAATGCCAGTCGTATTCAAAACATCTTGGAACCACTAGAAACGATTTGTTAACCATTACTGTATCTCCCGAACCATTCTCGGAAGAACTACTACGATCGTCCGCTCCAAATCTGTTTAATCCAACCCCGCTCTCATTTCAATTTGTTAAAAGTAAACTTCTCAACAATATTATTATGAAGGAAAAGCACATAACTCGTTATTCTTTAAAATTTTGCTTCGATTGTTATTAATGGGATAGACTCCTTTTTCTAGGTTTGCGTGGTTTTTCAGTAGCTACATGCTGCCGAATAATGCAAATTACGTTGTAAACGAAAAAATAGGACTTTTGAAGGAGATAGCGCCCTAGATCGATCTTTTACCTAGCGTTTTTGACTACTGGAAAACCCCGTGTTTATATTATCGAGAAATGAGAAGGCGAATCCCGAACCCTCGCAATCCTGGAAACGAGTCTACCGCATCAAAAACAAGAAAATTATAAAGACGTAAAAAATAATTGGCATCTCAATATAAGAATTTTTAATTGGACTTCTAAATTACGAAGTACACTAGGACCTCGATTAATCGGATCCCGATTATATACAAATATGCATTTAAATATAATTATATTATGAAAGGAAATAAATTTTCAAAAATAAAATATTTATTTTGGAATCTAATGTACATTTTAATTATATCTCTAGGTCCTACTGTATTTATAAATAGATAAGAAACAAGAACAATTTAAGAGCTTAGTCGAATTGAAATACCGAAAATAAGAGTGGAGATTAGGCAGGCGACCCATTAAAAAAAATAAACAAACGATACTCTACATATTTCTTTCAAGCCGAGTGCAGCAAAAATATTACTAATAATTTCTCTAAAAAATCACATTTCTATTGCCGATTTAAATGCATCAATCTCGAAATAATTTTTCAACATTTATCAAGCAAGAAGATTGAATATAACATGAAAGAAATCGGGAAATAACTTACATAATAATAGATATAAAAAAATTGTAAAATAATTGTTCAGCACCTTGGTCCGACAACTTTCTCCCGCCGCGTTAAGAGTTCGCAGGAAAATGCTCGCCATGAATGGGGAGAAGAGCGACTCCGACGAAGGTAATTCCACGGCGATGATCGACTGGGACACTAATCAATGTAAAAGAGGACTACTAACATCGTGGCAGAGTGCCAGTTAGCGTCGATAAAATTCTCACGTTACGGTACAGCAAAACTACCGCAAGATCGACGCAACTTGTTTCACGAATGTGCAACAGCGGCATGGCGCACCGCGTACACAAAAGTTTGCGCATCTGCGCTGCGTGCCGAACGGCTGTTCAACCGTGTGACGTGACTCTTTCTGCGACCTGCTTTTTATTTAATGGGAACGGCAATGAGCCAGTAACATTTTCCCAGGTCCTTCAGCGATACGGTCTCGAGTGACTACATATCGAATCACTGAGTAACCTCTTACGGATGCTAATTACTGGACTGTGCTTTATTATGCATTTGTGGCGGAAATGTTCTAATAGGCTTTACCATCGAAGATCAACAGTTGAGATTTCGCCGATGAATTGTTTTAAAGCGACAGCAGTTTAATTTACGTTTCTACTTTCCATCGTATTGAAAGTATTAAACAAAGAGACACATTTTAATCTATCTTTCGTATCTTGGAATTGATTTAGAAAATGTTCATTTCACATAAAAATCCACAGTCCAGTTATAACTGTACGAATCAATATTATTATAAAAAACAGAATCGGCAGAAAATTGCGCTCACTGCTTAATAAAATCGTTAAGCTAAGAATAATTGTTGCAAACTAGATGTCGCAAACTGTACTGCCTGTAGGGAGTGTAAAAAAAAGATATATAATAAATATTGTATAATATGTATATAATAAAAATTATATATTCTACAATTAGAAAAGAATGGTGACCATATAATTTATTAATAAAGTTGTATTCTTTGAAATTTAACCATTGAATTTTGTTTTCAAATCGGGCACGAACTTATGCAATCATCTGATTTATGAACAACTTTCAATCGGCAATCATCTAATTATGAAAAACAGAATCGGCAAAAAATTGCGCTCACTGCTTAACGAAACCTTTGAACTAAAAATAACTGCTGCGGCGTGCAGATGCATAAAATTCGCATTAACAACGAACATCAAGTTTAGAAATCATAATTTTATTTGGACAAGTGTTCTTACGACTTTTGAAGTCGCAAAGAAGAGAAATCATTTAGATTCTGAATGGAACAGATCTTTTTGTCCTTTCCTCATTTGTATGGCTAATGCGGATAATAAGTGGGATACGAACAGGAGATAATTGGCGAAGAATTAACCAGTATAACTAGTTTCGCGTGCGGTTAAAACGATACAAGGTGGTCCCACATAGAATCGCTTAATTACATACCTCTTACAGTGACACGAAAAATATACGATACGCGATGTAAATACCGTCGAGAATTGGTATGCCCAGTATAGTTTGCAGAATGCGTACACGAGGAGTTAATGCGACCTAGGATTTGCACATCGCGAGCACGTGTCGGGAGTACCGCAATTTGGGCGGGGCAGTTCCAACTGCACAAATAACTAGGAATGCAATGGAAACTAAGAAACTAATTCGTGTTTCTCATCGCTCATTCTGCCGTTCACTTTTTTAGTTAGGTGGACGGGAGGCACACGGGATAAAGAATGTCATTTGCTTTTGAATCGCAACGGGGTACAGTTACTTCAATCCTGCACTAACCGCAGAAGTATTTGAACGAGGACAAACAAAACTTCGTTTCTTTGAACAGATAAAATTCACGTCGTAATTCAAGCTCTGAACAGTGCGCGAGCGATACGCGCTGAAATGAAATTTTCCATCCTGCGAATGTAGAAATGGACCAGTATTCCAAGAATTCTCGAATCTTTGCAATCAGGTAAATTTTACGTTGCGGAATCTCACAGTTGGGATGCATGAGATTTTTCAAATAATATCCACTTTCTTTCCACAGTTCTCGAGACGTTCTTCAGTTTTATCGAGACTAAATTAGAATGTAACACGAGATTATTATACAAGATGCTTTATAAAACTTTTTAATAGTTTTTAAAATTTCCAGAATGTGTTTCATGTATTAATTATGTATTAATACAAACATTTTTGTAATCGTTTCTTTATGAAACTTCTGTCAACGCATTCGTAACACTTTTCCGATTGAGATGAGCCTAAACACGACATGGTTGGAAGTATATTTGCTTCGTTAATCCACGATACAGTAGAGCCTCGATTATATCCGAACTAATCAGTGGAAGATGAGTGTTGACAAAATAACAAATCACTTATACCTAGCTGCAGTGCTAGGTTCAATCTCGACTGATTTCTCAGTATGAATAAACATATTTCGTAGAACAGTAATACACAGGAAATTAATGTTACGAATTTATTTTTCGTTACAGTATTAAATGTTGCTGGAGGCAAAGCACCGATGCAATCTAGCAGCTCGGAGGGTGGAATTCCACAACGAGCAGTAGATGGTAGCAGTGGTCAAATTTATACACCCCAAACCTGCACCCTAACCAGGCCAGAACTTAGACCATGGTGGTACGTGAACTTACTAGAACCATACATGGTGCAGCTCGTCCGGCTCGATTTTGGGAAGCCATGTTGCGGTAAGTAACACCAAAAACCATTTTTACGTTTACCAAAGTACTTGTAAAAGGTTTGAAACTGTCTGGTATAGGTTCGAGTGTACTTACGAGTACTATTTCTGTATTTTAAAGTACTTATAGAGAGTTCGAATTCAATCAATCAAAGTTTGAACCTGTTTGCGAGGTACTTGATCCCATCCCTAGTCAGAAGTTATGATCGTAGAAAAAAACGAGAAGGAACTTATTTGCACACCTAATATCTACTATTCCAAAATGTTTCTATGGAAATATAGAACGTTCAGAAACTGTAATTATTTTTCGACAAGGCTCGCGAAGGTTCCCAAACAATAAAAAGACAAAAGATTACATTCTTCCCACATGGTCGCTGTAAAATGCAAATGACGTCTTGTACAAACCACCTCCCATGCTATAAACAGACCAAGGTCTGATATGCGAAGAGTTATCGATACTAAACAAAATTAATTGCCTTCGCGATTGGTGGCATCGAACTAAAAGCCGGTTAGAGTTTCTGTAATAACAATTTTTAAAGATGCTACGAACACATAAAATATGAATGCAAAATATACCACAGCGATCTCAAGCACAAAAACTTGAGGAATACCACGGACGACGAGTAGTTATGTACAAAGTAATATAAAATCGAAATAAAAGTGAAAATGAATGATCACGGAATCTGAAAAGTACCGTCCGAGGTAGCAAGAAGTAGTTTGTGATTAATGCTGTCCGGAAGAACACGTCGGAATTTGCAGCGCATAAATACTGCGATGCGTTGCTGGAACAAAATCATTTCCATAAGGGAAAGTATTTGGTACGTTTGCTTTAAATATACATTTCCTGGTGCGAAAAACAAGAAAAAGTCGAACCAAGATTTCAGTAACAATTAAATGGAAATTGATGACAATTTTATGTATTTTACAATTTTTTAATTTGTATTCGAGTTCCTCTCAAGCAAAAATAAATTACTCCAAAATTTGTTAAGGATTGCACACAATTGTTGAATATTATCTCGAATTATTGAGGCACGTATGCGCGAATTCATAAATGCCACACTATCATCAAACGCAAATCTGAAAGCCACTTTCATGGAAAAGTCTAGATTAATTAGTACCACTGGAAAATTGCCGTCCAATCTACCATCTAATGAAGTAAATGTTATGCGAAGAATACTTAAAGCAATTATAAAACCAAAAGGAAAGTAAACATTAAAATATCAGACGTGTAGTTTCTACAAAATATTCAAATACCGAATTTACCTTTATTACTTTCTTAAACTTACGTGAATTACATTTTTCAATTACAACTTTTCTATTTTTTCGTTGAAATAATTTCACCATTGCTAATCTTAAATAATGAATGAAAATTTGGATAGACACATTCCTGTTATTTCTACTGCTCGGTAAAGCTAGCGTTGAATAAAAACTTCCTGAAGCCGGCGGCGGCGAACTGAGACCCCGGAAAATGTTGGCAAATTCAAGTTCCGTGCAGTTTAGCTAACGCCTTCCGGAAAACTGGCAATTAGTAATAAAGCGACACTTTCTATGCGAAAAGTCGGCCATTGCGATTAATGCCCACGACCGAAACGGTAAAAAATATGGCGTCTCTTCAGCGAGCCGTAAAATGCGGTCGTAAATTCGCCTATCGTGGGCATTGTTCGGACGCGAGAAATATTTAGAAACTTTCCAGAACGAAAGTGAGAGTCTTTTCACTTTTGATCGCTGAATAATGATGCATCGCTCTACACTCCTGCATATTATCATCGGCCGTTGTCATTTTCATTATCTGCCCCCGAGCTTCAAGTCTACTGTCTCGTTGAGAACGACTTCCTAAATGACTAAGTTGCAGTATGCCATTGCGCGAAGTATCTAGTTCGACTAACTTTAACAATTACATCTTAATCACTTCCATGCTTCACTCACGGTTCTAACATTGAACTGATTAATTCGATGAAAATGACAGCATCAAAATTACTACTCAGCGATCGAAAAATCATCAATTTTCATCTTAATTTAATGAATATCCATCAATTTCCATTTTTTTTTAAACGGTGGTATTGCTGTTCAAGTGATTATACTGAGCAGACGTTCGTTTTGCCTTACGGATTTTACAACTGCATAAAATTTGCGATCTAGAAGTTATGACCCGGGGTTAAATTCTGCTAGAATTAGGCTATTATTTCTGTTTACGATGTTCCTCCAAGCTATAAATGTTTAAACATAGACGGAAGTCGGAAAATCTTTAAGCTACATTTCCTGCAGCGAAATCCTCAAAAAATTATTTATTGTTCCACTATTACTCCCATAAACGATGGTTCGCTTTTTTCAATAGCGAATAATGTGATTGTAAAACGTGAAACAATGTCCAATTAACGTTAGGTCCACATGAAGCACTAAAATGAACTGTTTCATATTACTTTATAAAAATTATTCATTATTAGACTGCGGATTTTATGCATTTATGACAAAAATGGGTACATACTACATAAAGCTGTGGACATGTTAAAAATATTTAAGGGCATCAATGTATTAATTTCAACTTAATAGGATAATTAAAAGAAGAATACAATTTTTATTTGGCTCCTGTATCCTCCAAACAATGCAAACATTTTTTATTTTTATTTCATTCTTTCAGATTTTCGGAATAATTTTCCATAAGTGTATATTAGAATCTTCATAATTGTAAATTAGAATATTCCAGTGTTTAAAAAGCAGACAACAAAACGAATCGATTTAATGAATTATCTTCAACTCGGTAAACAAAATTTAAAAAATAAATAATTCAGTTTCGTATAAACGATCGCCATAGCCGTTTGCGAATCGACAAAAACCTCCCGGTCAGGGACTATCAATCAGAATGATTAATTTCCCCGCGTGGGAAAGTGAATGATTCTAAAATGTCTCCGGAACGTTTCATGAGACCATTCGTCGAATGTTTTACGATCGCGGTTAGATTTGCCAGTGGTTTCACGAGTTCCGCGATTCCGTCGCGGTGTCTGGGATAGATTTGCTTGGACAAATGGCTGATCAAACAGGGGTAGAACTTTCACCGTTAAACGACACGTCCGATAATAATGATGGACGTTCGCGTTTACACGGAAATCAAGAGTGAGAGTACTCTGTTGTTCGCGGAAAGGAAACCCATTTTCTATCCTTTCACGAAACACTGCAGCTATTCCAGTATCAAGAAATAATCTTGAACCGTCCAGCAACATGTTCCGAACACTAATGTGCAATTACAATCTCGTGTTTCGTGCAGTTTCACGAAACACTGCGTCAACTCTTGTGTGAAGAAACAATCATCAAGCATTCAGCAACGTTTTCAAATACCAACTTCTATTTCGTGTCATTTCACGGAAAACTTCATCAATTCCGGTACAAAGAAATAAACTTAAACAATTCTAACATTCAAAATATCAATTTCGAATTTTAATTTCACAGGATCTCTGGTATAGCGAAATAATCTTGAAGCATTTAGTCAAATATATTTTGTAGAAGGGGAAGGCGGAGTGGGGACACAAGTCTTAATCTTCTAGTAAAAGTTTATTGGACTTTGTTTTATTCTAATTTCTATTGCCCCTGGATATTTTCTCTAATTTTCATTTTATGGACTAGCTATTGTTAAAAATAAACTACTGCGTTTACGGTTCGGAATTTTTTCTTTGATAATTCGACTCCTTAAACGGTTGCTAATTTCTTTTCTTCGACTGGTATAATTAAAAGATCAGCAAATCTCCAGCAGTTAAACTGATCCAGAAATGTTTCGCTCAACGAATGAGAAGATTCGACGCGATTATCGTGTCAGCTGAACGTTACTTTCATTATGTTTCCCTAACGTTATGCATCCGAACGTTGCATGTTCTTCTTGCTGTTGTTGAAATAAAAACGCACCGGTTCTGAATAATACAGCTTTCTTCTGCACAGAATTCAGCTGGCATCCACGAAAAGATCGCGATCGTGTTTTGCGAACTGACTCACGCATAGCCGTGATCAGATTGGTTAACCATTTTAAAAGCGTTTCTGCCTCGGCAGGAAAGAACAAGGTGCAACTTTCACGTTGTATCTTGGCCGGTGCGAGTGCGTTTAATTACACAGGTAGTTCGGTTATCGTTTTGCTATCGTGTTTCTTGCGAGATCGCTGAGAAAAAACTGGATGATGCTAGCGTGCTCGTGACTCGTAGATCATCTGTACTTCACCGATGCAGTTGAAATGATACCTTAATGACCGTGACAATTGCATTACTGGATCTGCTAACAAGCGATTTCGCAGCATCTTTCTATTATAATTCTAGAACGATCGAGCTTAACTCTTTCAATGCTATGAACATTGCTCAATCAAACTTTTTGGTTGCTCTGACGCCGTCTTTAACGGAATACAACTTCGATTTTGATATTCTTAAAAAGGTCGATATTTCCCTAAAATTTTCAAACTTTTTCATTAGAGCGTCGAACCACAGCTTTTCCCGGGTAGGACGTTTTCGAATTCGAAAAAAATGTTTTATCCAGTCTAATGAACATTCAAAGCGAATGAGCGAATAAAAATCAGAGCAAGACTTTCTTTATCGATCAAAGCAAAGATTCCTTATAGCAGCGGTGAAGCAGAAATGCTATTATTGTTTCTTAACATAAACGTTTCCTTGTAATTTACACATTTGCTAATATCATCACTACATAAAGTTTCACATTTTACGTAAAAGTGTTATAAGAGATAGGATCAGGGCTAATAAAATTAAACTAACAAACTGCTTTTGAGAATAAAGATTATTATTATATGCATGTATTAAAGAGGTAAACATACGATTCGTGAATAATGTAAATTAATTAAGAACGAAATGGTTATCTTCGAGTACTACTTCCTAGAAATTCAGGAACTTGTTACAATTATGTATGACTTGGCAATTCCGTTCCGCCACGTTTCGAAGTTTATACATTCCTGTATGTACATACTATGATTTAGTGATCACTGTTCTAAAACAAAAGTTTTAGAAAGACATGCGCCTAGCAGGATCCAAGTATAGCTCGTGGCAATGAACGAATCAAACGCGATTGTCGCGAACGAATTCGATTAGCGTGCCCGAGGCATAATCGGTGATCGTGTGAAATCTAGGGTTCGAACGAAGATCTAAATTCGTCGGAAATAATCCGGAGCTCGTCGAGTACTACATCTTTCGTCCTGGAAAGCGCTTCAGGCGTGACCAGATGGACAGCCGTCGCGTCGTTTCGTCCACGACCATCAACTCCAATTACATGCTTTCCACCTTTCGTTCCTTGTAATCGCCTACCCGATGGTCACAATTTTCTATTCAGCGAAATCGTTCGGTATTTCTTTTTTTATTATGTATCATTTACCATGCAAGACGAATCCTTTCGACACGTACCGATCGAAAGAGGGTAAAGAAACATAAGTACATCTACTACACAAATGACAAATTCGCTTTTAATGGCGCACAAAGACTTGTGTTCCCCAGACATGGACAATCAGAGAGGATCAACGTGTTCCTCATTCTATGCACTTTGCTGTTACAGGCGACGGGTTACCAGGAACAATTGTTGTTCGTGTCGGTAACAACCGGCCAGACTTGGGAACCAATCCAATTTGCAACCGATTCACCGGACCCCAAGAAGAAGGACAACCTCTATTTCTACCTTGTAATCCACCTATGCCTGGAGCTTTCGTGTCTGTGCACCTGGAGGCAACCACACCGACACCTACGCCGGTGCAGCTTTCCCTCTGCGAGGCTTTCGTTTACACCGACCAGGTATAGCACTTCACCCATTCGTGGACTACTTCTTGGTCCTAAAACTAATGAGCTTTCAGTGATAAAAAGCTTAATCGTATAGACAAAGAAGATCTCGCCTTCAATGGTTAGAAGGCCGAAGGTTCTAAAGGAGTGAAAGATGAGGGAACAAAAGCATTCTTCTCTTTTCATAGTATTAAGTAATATTTTTGGATGCAGGCTCTCCCGATAGAGAGGTGTCCACAATTTAGAGACCAGCCACCAGGATCAACGGCAACTTACAATGGGAAATGCTACATTTTCTATAACCGCCAACCAATGGTGTTCAGAGAAGCATTGGCGTTCTGTCGTGCAAGAGGCGGCACCTTGGTGGACGAAAGTAACCCTGCGTTGCAAGGATTCATATCCTGGGAACTGTGGAGACGCCACAGGTAAAAAAAACATATTCAGACAGAAATAAATTAGCCCGTCAGCCGGTTATTGGGGTCCTCGCAGCCCTGAATATCTTCAAATTAATAATTATTTAATAATTATAGATGTACATAACTACAGTGTTCCCACGATTGATGTGACTTTCGGGTATGCGGATGATGTGACTTTTTTATCCCCACTACTAGGGGGTTCCCCCTTGGGCGGTCGATCGCGCTACAAAGAAATTAAGGTATTAGGATGTTTAAATTGGGATTTTATGATACTCCATGTGGTATGGAATATCATCTCAGGTATGGAATAGCATTTAGTACAAGACAACAATTTCCCGCTTAGCACCGTTGTTTACCTAGGATCGTCGTTTACACTTGGAAAAGTTATCCAAGAAATCTATGTTCGGCACACGTAAAAAAACGTAGTACCATTACGTTTCCTGAGACTCGATGCCCCCGAGGTTCTCACAACAATCGCGGGAACACTGTATTTGTAGTATTATCTATCCTCTATTACTTTACAACCTCTGACATTGTCAGTCAAAATTGACTTTTATTTGCAAATTTAAATCCGAACATTTCCAACAGAGGTGAATCGTTACTGTTCAAAATTAACTGGGAACAAATTAAAGGTTTTCAGATCGATCAATAATTGCGAGTTAATTTGGATTAACTATCCTCTGTTACTTTACAACCTCTGATATTGTCAGGCAAAATTGACTTTTATTTGCGAAGTGGGAATTTAAATCCGAACATTTCCACCAGACGTGAATCGTTACTGTTCAAAATTAGCTTGGAACAGATTAATGGTTTTCAGATCGATAAATAATTGTGAATACGCATCAGAAATAGAGTTTGCTTCCTCCCCTGTCGCACGTGTCTTTGCGTACAAACACGTTTCGTTATCGCAGGAGCGACACGTCCAGTCAGTATTGGATGGGCGCGATAAGAGATCAGACAGATCGATCGGTTTGGAGATGGACAGAGAGCGGAGAAGAGGTTTCGGTTTCATTCTGGAGCTTACCCCAGGGCACGGAAGAAGATTGCGCTCGATACGACGGCAGCAGAGGCTGGCTCTGGTCCGATACACCTTGCACGGCTCGATTAAATTTCATCTGTCAGCATCGTGAGTATCGACTTTCGAAACGCACTTTTCCATACATCTTTCTCTTCCGTTGCTCTACTAGATCGTATGGGAACACCACGTCACACTTGTTCTAT
The DNA here is from genome assembly GCA_963966675.1 of Lasioglossum calceatum. Taxonomy (NCBI): domain Eukaryota; kingdom Metazoa; phylum Arthropoda; class Insecta; order Hymenoptera; family Halictidae; genus Lasioglossum; species Lasioglossum calceatum. The sequence goes on from OZ016545.1 coordinate 8,006,054, forward strand.
TCGCGATAGAATTTCTTATTTGACCACTCTGCAAACACACATCAAATAGTAATTCATGGTTTAATACAGGCAGTCCATTTTTATATACAGTGGACTTTTTCACTGACTGAATACATTGCACATTTAAATAGTTTGGTCTAAACCAATCCACGTACAACACGATTTATTCTGCAACTCGATAATGATTTAATCTAACGCTGTAGCAAGCTAACTATTATCCCAACATTCACTTGTGAATGATCTCAGAGAAGCATGATTTAGAGGAGCGTATGATAATTTGCAGAGCCACGTGCATGCGGTCGACCAGAACAACCGCCTAATTCCACAATGAGCGTGACCACAGCGACAGACAGGAGTTCATCGAGCGTTTACGAAGTTGGGACAACGGTAGAGTACACCTGTAACGCGGGCAGTGCTCGCATAGGACCGTCGACTCGTACTTGCCTCGACACCGGCTTCTACAACGACTTTCCACCAGTGTGCAAAAGTAAGAAACCCGCAATGTCAAGCAGAAGTCCCGTCGCACTGGACCATATACAGTCCACTCGATCTTAAACTCGAACTTGCTCGTTTCAGGCATCGAATGTGGCTATCCAGCGAACATAAAATACGGCGGCTACACACTTATCAACAATACCGTTACTTATCTAAGCCAGGTGCTTTATTCCTGCGAGGAAGGATACGAGATGACTGGTAAGAATCCGTTCTGGTTCATCGATATACATCCGACGGAGAGAATCCGATCTCGAATCGGGAGAGAAGGGTAAATGAATAAGAAGAGTAAAAAAGCAAAAGCAGCGTTTCTAACTTCAAAGCAACTATCCGATGTGCTATTACTTGATTCAAAGAAATGTTTCGATGCTTGGCACACTGACTGATAAGTGCTCTTAAGAGTACTGTAAAATTGAAGCAATTTGGTCAATGAAATCAGAACTGTTAAGTCATCGTTTGTAACAGTGATTACTACCTTTAGTCTTCCGTGTTGTCCTCAATGCGATGCTGTAGCAATTATTATCTAAATCTGGAGGAGGAATATTGTGTCAGATTTATTTATAACTGAGATAGCGGATGAAATATATATTTAATGGAATTTTTGTTTCGATATTTTGAGACTCGTTGAGATATAACAATTTGGGCTTGCGAGTCTATTTAGAATTAGCTATGGTGTTCTTACAATGTTCTTATACTGTTTACTCTTAAATAATAATCTATATGTTAAATGCTTTCGACAAAACAAGGAGCCATTCTGAAATGGTAGGTACTAAAAGGATTCACCACTTTACCAAACAAAAGTAACGAGTCAAAACAGCTATAGTTTCCAATATAATGATTAGAGGATAGATACACTCGTCGAGTATATCACGCGGTAGATCTAAATGGGTCAGATCTTACATTTTACATAAGAAATGAATAATTCTTTCTATCGAAGGCCGCGCAAGACTGACTTGCGACATCGATGCCCGTTGGAACGGACCACCACCTCGTTGCGAGCCGATTCTTTGCGATCCTCCAACACCTGTTCCACACAGTTACATCCAAGTAGACGAGATCGACGAGCCTGAGACGATATCAGGAAAGGCTGGCTTGAATCGAAGCTTACTCGTAGGCAGCGCTGTCACGTACACTTGCGAGAAGGGTTATAGACTCACCGGATTTAGACAGATACTGTGTTTAACTACTGGAATGTACGATCATGTCGCCCCAACGTGTACAGGTAATATTATGTACATACTAATTAATTGTACCTAAACAATCAGCTCTTGCATCATTCCACACATGTATGGTAACTGCATTGCATACAATTCTTTTCCATTTTCGTCATAATTCTTCAATTTTCATCATGAAGTTAGGATAAGATCATTTAATATGTTAGTTGCTGCCAAAAAATCACGAAGAATCTTTTGGACAATCTTCAAGAAACTGTCCTTGACAATACACATCAAGGTCCAGGTCCTCGAAGCTGCCTCCTCTGAAATAAATGCCTTGCACAACTATAAAGTATTCACAAACTGAATCTCTGTGTTGCAGAGGAACCTCGAACAACAGTGACAGCTCCTCCAAGGATAACAGTGCGGCCAACAACAGCAAGGACACGACACACGTTCTTGCCTCCTAAAGTGCGTTCTACCACAACAACGAGCACGACCACTGTCGTTCCATCTCGAAAAGTAGCGACCACAGGCGAATTGCCAGCGACTGTCAGGGAAACTGTTCCGAGAAAGCCAAGTGTCGGTCTGCAAAGGCCAGCAGCTTCGCCTCCAGTCGTCGTCAACAACGAGAGTAGCGATCATCCACAGGATAATGAGATCTCTGGTAGTGGTGTGGATAAGGCGCAAGTCGGAATCGGGACAGGTGTCCCGGAACCATCAGGACCTTACAAAATTAACAACACTGATCCGCCTAACAACACCCATCAGGCCAAGCTGAACCTGGGTGCTGTGATAGCGCTTGGAGTTTTCGGAGGCTTCGTGTTCCTCGCCGCAGTGATTACCACAGTTGTGATACTCATTCGCAGGTAATTCTGTGTGCAGATCATTCAAGTGAATCGGAGTTTTCGTTTATTGCCTCTGTCTTGCAAGGGAAGTACACGAGTAGCCGGTGGGTGATTCATATTGTGAGTTAAATGAGTCACGGTTGATGAAAGACTGATGTGTAGAAATGAAGCTTTAAGCATCTGTTAATATAGGGTTATAGAGGATTTTCTGTTTTGTTGTCGGTTCTAGTTTTTAGTTTCTCTTAAATACATAATAGAAAATACTTGATTCTAATGTAAATATAGATTATTTGTAAATTTAAATTGGCTTGAAAATCATTTCTTCGAGGAATGATGCGTTATTAATTATTATTAATTGAAGCTTCGTTTACTTCTGTCGTTGGTGTACCTCCCTTGCTAGTTTCTGTGATCACGTTGCTGAGGTTGTTCCAAAAGTAACGCCTGTTGCACATTGCCAAAGAAATATTCTGCATGATATGTTTTAGATTAGATGCTGCTCAAAATTATTAGAGATCTGAATTTTCAGTATAAATAATGAAGAGTATAAAAATAAATTATTATGATATTGTAGGTATTTTGAATATTAAATATTGTAGTACATTAGTACATTATAAATGCTACTTATATGGTTGATCATTTAGTTTATTTCTCTGTAACGTTATACATTAAAAGTTTCAACATTTCTTTTCATTTAATTACTTGACTGTTGTATAAATATTGTATAGATGATGCGAAGTGAATTTTCTTTTAGAGGCGTTATAGTCATTGAGAGAAGATGATCTTCTAATCGTTTCGAGCAGTAACATCTTCTTGAAAGACTGGTTTTTCTATATTTATCGCTATCACTGACATTTTTTGTGAATATTTCGAACGTAATATAGGTGGAGGTTGCATTATATTCATCTAAAATTTTCAGAGCATTGCAAAATATTTTGCATTACTAGATTTTCGGTCGTTTCATATTCTGTTTGAAGACTGTAGCATCATGAATCATCCTAACAGGCATTATTTCTTGGACAAACTATACATAACTAGCTTCTATTATAAATACATATTCAGAATATATTTTATCTTCGATTCTACGTGTGTATACTGTATCGCTTGCTCTACATTTGTTTAAACTGTACTCTACACCTTTGTCTGCCTTCTTACTGTTTTCATGCCACCTTCTCATGAAATATTGTAATTTATTACATCTGAAGTGTTGTAAGTACTGTAACAAAGTTCACGCGATATTAGTTCTTCCAGAGAAAAGCGTGTAGAAAATTTCGAATCTCGTTGGAGGATTATTGTTTCGTACTCTAATTAGTAACAAATAGTAGAGATCCCTATTTCGCGTGTAATAAATACACGTGATACGTGAACCGTGTAAATAGTAAGAATTTAACACTAAACCTGCCGGGGTTTCTGACAAGAATGTCCAAGTTTCTGGCAAAATATGTTGCATGGACAGGCCACTTATTACAAGGTCGCCTCTAATATAAACGTGCGCTGTCCGCCTTAGCCCACTTAGAAACGAAGATGGTCGGATACTTTCCGGACAGACCACGTACCCGTATTCGTATTCGTACTACACGGTTCACGTAGCACGTGTACACGTGTATTTTAGTTCACGTTCAAAACCGCGATCTCTAATAGATAGGTATCATGAAATTAGTTTCGGTGCGCGTGGTCAATTTAGGAAGAGTAGATTGAAAAGAAAGGAGAAGAAAGGAAGGGAAGGGAAGTTGATCGATCAAGGATAACAATTAACACTGAGCCCGTTTGCGTTGCGGTGGCTAGCGGCAGTGGCAGCGTCAGAGGAAGGCGCCGCAGGGGGCTTGGTGGGGTTGGTGCGTTGAGGGGTGGCGGTAGTGGTGGCCTTGGAAGAGGTGATACTGGGATGCCCTCGCGTTGGTATACGCTACTGGCGCTGCCCTTCCCCGACCAGCACCTGGGGCGCCGCGATTTGACGGCACGCCGCGGCACCGATCATCCCTATTCCTTCGGTCTCTCGGCGGCCCATCGCGCTGGATACTTCTCCAATCCATCCCTATAGTACCTTTAACAACCATATGCCCCCTCTCTCTCTATATATATATATACAGCCAACCACCATCGCCCTCCACCCTCCACGCAACCACCGCCCACCACTACATCAACAATCACCACGTACCACTACAACCGCCCAATGCGCCACCCTCTAGTCAAGGTAAACGAGCAAGGTTTAATAATGAGCACTGATAGCGATAGCTCGTTCACCACCGTTCACCGATAGAAGCTTCTACAACGCACAGGATCCCATGCACTTCTCCTCGAAGTACCCAAAGCTTCTCTAGATAGGAAAGTCCCTTGGTAGATGATGGTTTTGGGAAGTGATGGACTTTCAATGACTTTTTAATGGAGTCCACTAATTGTCCACTTATTCATTAATTTCTAGAACTTAAAGACAGATATGTAAGAAAGATGAAGTCAGTGATCGTACGAGATTCAAGCGTCATCCTTGGAGGTTTAATTCATTTCATCTATGATTGGAATCTTATTGTTAGACTGCGGATTTTATATGATAAAAATATGAGTAAGTGCAATTTAAGGCAGTGAACAGATTAAAAGAATTTAATGATGTGAATGTGCCAGTTTCAGCTACTTGAAATCATTGAAGAGAGAATTTATGTGGCTCTTGTTTTGTACAGTTTACACAGACCATTTTTATTTTGCATAAAGACCCGCAGTCTACTTATTATCCTCATCTTCTGTTTTTGAATCTAGTTCAATCCCAAAAGACACTTGATCTGATTCTAGACATCCCTGGGAAATTGAAGAAAATAATTTGTTTGGCAGGGATTAATTTCTTGGACAATTAAGTTGAAATTACGATAGAATAATATTCGCGGTTTCAATAAATAATACTTGAATAAAAAAAATGTCCAAGAGGATGGAGATTCTACTTGTAAATGAAAAATCACTTCCTGCTTACTTGTGCTACAAATTAATACACCCTAATAAATGTTTCTAGAAACAGGACCAAGGGCAGTTGTAGTTTAACCAAGTTGTACTTGAATTACAACGCACATAGTACCAATTCCATCCAGTACCACCAGTATTCTTACTGTATTATTAGAAATTGCCAATGTAGAATATGCTACAATGTTAATAGGTGTCTACTAAACTATTCTAAATTAATCTTTCCAATTTCCTTTCATATTATCCGTGTAATGATTGCGTAGAATAACGATTGCATTTTATTTAGATAATTTCAATAAATATATACGAGTTTGACCATAGAAATATATGCTGAAAAAATCGCAAGGGATTAACCATATTTCTGTGTTCATAGTTGTTCTGCTCCTCATATTCTCTGCTTGGTGCTGAATTGTAATATATGCAATGAGCTGCTTAATTTTATGATTCACTTAATCAATTTGGTTGTTTCGTTCCAACTATAACAGTCCATATACATATAAGAAACACATAATATAAAATTTTAAAAATTGTACAATGAAGGAACCGAATCGATTACACAGTGAAACGCATATTGCTTCTCTCCTTTAGAAGACTGATTAACACTAAACCTACCACGGTCAAATTGTACCACGAAATTATAAAAACACTTTCATAGGAAATGACTGAATTGTCTTCTTTATTTAAACACGTATTATAATGAAAACCGTACAAAATTGAAGTAAATCCAATCTTCTTACTTCTATACGGTGTTTCACTTTTGTATGTTTTGGGCTTGGTAGGATCAGTGTTGATCAACGTGGTAGACTGGCGCGTTAATGATTCGAGGAAAATGCACTACTTAATTCTCTCTATTTTACACAGAAATCGTGGCGGAAGCAGCAAACATTACAGGCACCGTGCATCCCCTGATTGCAATACCGTGGCCAGTTTCGGTAGCAGTTCTTCCGAAAGTCGAGGTGGCCTGAACCGATACTACCGACAGGCTTGGGAGAATTTGCATGAAACTGCTGGCCAGAAAGCTGGTCATCCTCCGCTTCGTCGCAAGGAAACCCTGGATGAACCAGGCTACCGAGAGAACTATCGTGGCAATAGCAACAACACCGAGAGAGACGGCTCCGAATTGGTGATCAGCGACGTGGCCACGTACCCGTCCAGCAAACACGCGAGTATTTCCGACAAGAAACGTCATCATCATCACCATCACCATCATCATGGTAACTCGACACCCGAGTGGAAGCAGTCTCAATCTCATCACAGATACTGAACACCGGATTTAATTAGATAGAATCCTCGTTAAAATATTCGGTGAATCAAATATACTCTAGCGAATCACGATTGGATTACGTGTGGAAGCTTTTACATTAACTTGCTATCCCTGGCGAGGAACTTTCAATCGAGCAGTGACACGAAATTGACTGAAAGTATAAATTATACCTTACAGTAAGATTAATTCGTATCAAGTAAATAGTAAGATAACAAAATATTTTTTTACAATAATTGGATAAAGTTAGAATTTCTAGTACACAGATATATGTAACGTTTTCTTGGTTTGTTATAGATAAGTTGATCCAGTGATTTCTATTTCTATCAACAGAAGAGATTCTTATATGCGACACAATAACAAATGGGAATTTTTGTTGTCTTATTATTTACTTTGTGCAGCATACGTGTTATCTAAAGTATCGATACATTTAGGTAATTTGATATTGCTGTGCTTGATTAAAACTTTTTTGCCAGAGATAAAATACGCAATTGAATTCGATAATTGAATTCATAGAAACGTGGTGAACGATGAAATATTGCGTAGAGGAAACTTTCAGCGCGATTTATGGACAAGCTATATAGAACAAAATCGTCCTACATTTATTGTTCTGTTATACAGTAAATTATTTACAACTACATTGTTATCTAATGTAAATACAGTATATGCAGTAGTATAAGTGAGAGGAGAAGAGATGTTCGCGAATGTTGGAGGATCACTAGTTGATCAAAGGACATGCCAAAAAATGAAGATAATTACTAATTACCGATCAAACGATTTCTAAGAGATATTTATAGGGATTCTTTGTTACAACGACATATCTAATAGTACGATGTTCCGACAAATTTTGAACTTTAGATAAAGAAAAAAATCTGATTATGGGCACCTTGGCCTCACCTTAAAGAAATTAGAATAATTTCTTATAGCAACACAAGATATTTTTAAGGGAAGTGTCGTCAAGGAAAGGTCGATGTTGTCCATTTCAGAACAAAATCTATGCAGCTGTGGTGCTCATTTAATAATATAAAAAGAAATTATTTGTATCAAAGTTGAAGATACTGATTTATTTATATATATATATATATATATATATATATATATATATATAGATATTGATATGTTCTATCTTATCCAGTCCAATATTGTTGAAATTATCATTAAGGAATGATATCTTCTTATTCATTGACTGAAGTAAGATATTCTCGGAATAAGTTTGTACATGTATTTAATATCTTTATAATTCACAAAAAATTGTAATAGTGCCATTATGGGCAAACTTGTTTAATATATGTACACTTACGTTCTTGTACACTAACATCTAATGTTAGTTTTAGCTTCGATAATGCACGAAATACGATCGAACAAATATTTATGTAGCCTAATTGTTAACAATGATATTTAAGCTATATAAAGAGAAATAAAAATGTGACTTTTTTTTTAACAAAATTCTTGGAATAAACTTAATCACTGTTTCATTAAGAACTAAGAAAAAAAATATCGACATATCGTTAAGCAGTCTCATTGTATATCACATTGAAAATTTAAAATTTATTAATTACCCAACCCAATGATTGAGCAAATCTGCAATCTGAACTCTGGCGTTCTTTAAATCCGGTGAATCATTTTTGGATGGAGGATACATGTTTGCACAATGAGCAGTACCTGTAAATTTTAAGAGTGAATAGTTGAATAATCGAATAATTTATATAATTGCATATGTAAAATATTTAATGATAGTGTACCATCGATGAGAATGGCAGGTGCATACGGATCCACTGATTTTGTAATTCCCAACATATGCCAAGGATCTATTGATCCTTGTACGAACACTACATTTGTCACTTTCAAATCTAGTGCTCCGTACAAAGTATTTGTCCGATCTACTGCCGACTTTAACAGATGAATGTTGTATCTGCCGGAAAGTAAATTTAAAGTAAAATTAGTTTGTATAATAATGAAAAGTATTGATAATATTGTACAGGACCAAACCTGGGCCCGAAAACATCGATACACTGTTGTATAAAGAAATCTACTGGAAAAGTGTCACTGAATAAATTCGATTGTGCTGTAGAACTTTGGAAGAATCCAAACTCTGTGCATGTCTGATACATCCATTGACGTCCTGAAAGAATATAATTAAAATCTTAAAATATAGAAATATTGTACTACTAGAACATAGTAAATTTATTGCTGAAGTTAGTTACCTCCTTCTGCTTGTTCGCTAGCCCAAGTAGAATTTCGAAGTTCATGAACCATTTTATTATACATATAGTCTAAACATTTCTCCTTAGACGCGTTCAATATTTTATTGCTTAAAGTTGCTAGTCTATCGATAGCAATACCCAACGAATTGTTTGTTAAAATATCACATGCACCATCGATAGTCAAATTCGCCATTGCTGAATTATTACGATTGTCTTTATTATACTGTACGATACCGGCAAAAGTGCTTGCTATCGTTTCATATAAATTCGATATATCATTGCGTGTTGTGTATCCACTGTCGATAGGATCGCATAGACTGTAAATAAAGGAGACTTTAAGCCTCTGAGTGCTGTGCCGGTAGTTATTTCTGACAGGGAACATCCAAATTGCCATTTAAGGACTCAATTTGTGGCAATTAAACTAACTGAATAGCTGTTTCATTGAGGATATCGGAAAGACTAATGTGTCTACACGAGATATCATCAAAAGTAAATTTTTAAAACTTATTGATTAGACGTGAGAATGGTCCTAAAGCATTGCCGATTATATAGCTATAAAAATCGTCCGTTGTCCGAGGGTTAATTAAATATAATTCAGTTTCAACTTACGAGAATTTTTGTGTTATTCCTCTCTGACCAATGCGGTGACGTAACATTATATAAAATTGTTTATTCGCTTCCACTATTGCATCCACACAAGCACGAGAGTAGTTTGCCAGTGCATTTTCAACAACAATATAGTACTCTGTAAACATAAGTTATTAATGCAAAACTGTTTTCAGCGAACTAACAGCATTGTTACATTTACCTTGGAAATCTATTTTAGCTAATAGCGGCCCACTCGCAGAGACTGCACCGTACACTAAGTGAGGATATTTAGCACGCATCCAAGCAGCCAAAGATCCAGCATACGATCCTCCGAACACTATCCACTTAACATCGTTTCCTAATGAATAGTTCTGATTCATGCTTTTTATAAAGTAAGCTAAATCTGCAAGTGCCTGTTCCGACGAAAGGTAAACCAAATTCTTCACACTCAAATCTCTGTAAACATTGAACGCATTCAATGTAATTGCTTATGTATTTTGACATAGTCAGTAAGAATTATTGTTATTTACGGTGTTGGATGGCTTTTCCCATAATAACGATGCTCCACTTGAAAGCAAAGGGCCTGAAATCTCTCTGCATAATCGATCCATTCACCTTCTTTCATCCATTTAGCAGATGCTTCGCCCTCACCTCCAATCAATAAAAACACTGGAGCTCCTTTTTTGTAATTGGAAGAATTTACAAAGTATCTCTGTAATAATTAATTAAATAATTGAATTTAATCAGAAAATTAGACCTTACAAATACTTTCTTATTATATTACCTGTTGCCATGTATATGGATTGGTTGGATTAAAGTGATCTAAATATTGTGTAAACCATTGCTCTTCTGCTAAATTATGTTCCTCTGGTATATCTGGAGCACCTAAATTACCATGTTTGCTTCGACCTCTCATAAATGCCCTCCAAGCTAGAGTAACATTTAACAGACCAGCGAAGAGTAGGAGGAACACAAATCGATTCATTTTTTAAAATATTCTGAAAGGAAAACAATAATTAACGATTATGTAGCTCCTCTGCCTTGTAATTAACACAGACAACTTTTATTTTGCATAAAAATCCATAGTCTAGTCATAATGTTGCTATAATGATATATGATATAATATTCTATAAAAGTAAGGTCTATTCTGTTGATAAGTTTGCGATTAAAAAAAAGAGGTCAAAGTACAAAACACTCTTTTTATAAACTACTATATATATATTAATTATTGCTGTTCAGACAGATTTAGATTTCACGAATAAGTTTTCTGCTATTTACTTAAATTAAAAATTGTATATATTAAAATTAATTATAACGAAACGTAAGATTATATTATTAAAAATTGAACTCTGTTTTATAATACGATATTTCGGTAAACACGTCGAACATGAAACAGAAAAGACAAAACATTTACATCGATTTGTCTATACACAGCAATGAGAAATTTATATTGAATAAAAGGAATACAAGACTTTTCAATAGTTATTCATCCATTTTCAACTTCATAGAGTAAATAATAATAAATTATCTTTCCTTACGTACTCTGCAATTCTGCAATACGAATTGTGTCGGAATTAATTTTTCTCCAGCGCCACCTATACAAAATACAAACTAAATTTCTGTTATTCGTACATTCGTACAGCATCTGCGCATATGTGGGAAAAATGAGAGTAATTTAAGTTAAAAGATTCTACATAATTACACGTACTTTACTAATCTCTACTTATATTCGTACCAATTTTAGCGAAGTGAATAATACATTTCGCGATCAGTGCCTGAAGAATGAAAATATCGTACAACAACCGTCACCACTAACTGCTTACATAGAGGTTCATATTGTTTATATTTATTTATTTACATCTTATCTACTGTTGTTAATGTTTTATCTTATTTTTCACAAATTCGACAAGTTCCTTTTTCATTCTTGTGCTTAGCTAACAAAATTCAGCTACATTCTAATTAATTTTTAATATCAAGACTATGTATATATTAGTTTTCAACTCAAAACTATTAATAAAAAGTAACTGCATATTCTCTATTCCCTTTTATCTGTTCTATATTTTTTATATTTCTATTAACTCTTCGCGACTACAAATCTAACTTTTTGTACTTCGATAATAGTATTAACAATATTGTGTTTCATTTTAGATATGGACCCAGAGTTCCTTTCCAGACTAATTCCACAGAACAAAGATCATATTCGTCCAGCATGTAAAAAGTGTGGATATGCTGGACATCTTACATATCAGTGTCGTAACTTCATTAAAGTTGATCCTAATAAAGAGATCGTACTGGATGTCAGTAGCACAAGTTCTGATAGCGATGAAAATTATGTAACTCCTTTGACCGAGCTAAGAGAGAAGGAATTGAAGAAAAAGCACAAGGAGGCTAAGAAGAAACACAAAGAGAAGAAGAGTAAGAAAAAATCTAAGAAACATGAAAGATCTGAGTCGAGCGATAGCGAATCTGAAACAGAGGATTCCAGCGAAGAGAAAAAGAAACACAAACATAAAAAAAGGAAGAAAAAGTCCAAGCACAAGAAACATAAAAAGCATAAAAAAGGCAATAGCTCTGATAGTGATGATAATGACAAAAAGAAATAATTTTTTATATCATCAATGTGTAAATACAGATCTTATGAATACAGTGTGTATAAATAAAGTTACATGATTTATAACCATGCATACATTCATAAATATGAAGAGATTGAATAAAATTTGTATAAAAACGAAAAATATATTTTTCGTTCATTGTTAGATCGCATACGTATAATTTAGAAATGAAGCTGAAATCATAATTCTCTCTCAACTATTATTAAAGACACCCTGTACGTTCTTATTTAAATTTTCATGGGTTTAATTTTGCTGTTAAAGCTTAAAAATTAGTCGACATCTCTACATTTCATATTTTTCTACTTCTATAGATATTATTGAATATATATAGGACATTGTAAAATATTTATAATGTTTCTATTTCTATCTATTGTAAATGTTTTTATTGCATTATTCAAAATTTTATGTTTAACTTAAACATAAGGTATACAAGTAAATATATTTATGGATTATTTCATAAACATTTGGAAAAATGGTGCAAACTTGTTGCATCTTCTTTCTTTTAAATCCAAATGCTCCCCTCAAACGTTCGAAAAGCGAGTCGCGTGACCGGGTCGAGGGCGAGGGGCGTTTCCTTCAAAAAAGGTAATGGACCCTAAAGTACCCGGATCCATCACATTCCCCTACACAATCCAGGTATAGCACTATCAACTGTTATCCACATTAGTATTACCAAGTGTAGATATTATAAGACGGTTAGAAATTATTTATAGATACTGTCAACTGTCAAAATCAGACGAATACATTGTGTCGTGAAGTGCACCAAGCTGACACGCGTTATTGACAGGTGACCGTGGATGTTAAAATATTCAAAGAAATTGTTATTCAAAGGCTAAAAAAATTGGTGGGAGTATACTGGAGAATCCTCTATGTCTGTATTGTACATTGAAGATAATTTATTCATGCAAAATGAAGAGTATTTGATATTCATTACAGCAGCAAATGATTCTTGCCGCTTTTCCCATAAGACGCAATGTTAATTCCGGCACGAATTATTTGCTCTTCCTAAACGTCCGTACAGCGCCATTCCGTGCAGCGGCAAAACGCTCAAACTGTTAGCCAAATTTAGTTCCGAACCCACCGCTAGATGGCGCTGTTCCGGATTGTTCGTACAGCGCCAATTCGTGCAGCGGCAAAACGCTCAAACTGTTAGCCAAATTTAGTTCCGAATCTACCGCTAGATGGCGCTGGAAGCACCGGCCGGCGTTCCACCAGGTTCCACTGTGAGCGACACCACTGGCAGGTACTGTCAGCGCCATCTTGCGGTAGATTCGGAACTAAATTTGGCTAACAGTTTGAGCGTTTTGCCGCTGCACGAATTGGCGCTGTACGAACAATCCGGAACAGCGCCATCTAGCGGTAAATTCGGAACTAAATTTGGCTAACAGTTTGAGCGTTTTGCCGCTGCACGGAATGGCGCTGTACGGACGTTTAGGAAGAGCAAATAATTCGTGCCGGAATTAACATTGCGTCTTATGGGAAAAGCGGCAAGAATCATTTGCGCGAATATCAATGAATGAACAAAGCTTTAGAAAATTATGAATAACTAATTAAATAATGCAAACACTAATGAGAAATTATATGTAGAGATGCATGAGGGTCCAGTCTAGCAGTTTCACTTGCAAATAACTTGCAAATAATACTTACCGTCTGACTTGACGTTGAGTTGCACTACTGAATTTTCGAAATTTTTCGAGCGTCTGGCTTAGCGAGATACTGCATTTTCATATTTTTGGAAATTACCTACATTGATGTGTAAACATTCGAAAAATATGCGGGAAACTGAGAGCTGCTCAAGGCTTCCGATAGAAGTTCCACCTTCTGATTTTCTACTTTATGGTTACGAATGCTCTGCGTTTATAGGTTAGGAAAACCGTAAGTTAGTAAACAAAATATGACACGACACGCGAGGAATTGTACGGCTGGTGCAGTTTATACTTATCACGAGAAAAAGAAAGATGCAGCAGCGTCGGGTTATGGCACGAATACCCAGAGAGTGGGCAAGGATTCTGTAAAAGATTTCGATTGTTGTTGCCTTACGTTACAACCCTGTAGAAACCCTGTTATAACGTTCGTATTTCTGGTTTCATTCTCATATATATTTTCTTGCCTCGCATTTATCTACTTTTATTTATAGGAAGGATGGTTATTTGTTCGATAAGGAAGCAATTTTGGAATATGTTTTGACTAAAAAGAAAGAATATACAAGAAAATTGAAAGAATATGAGAAACAAAAACATCAACAAGAGGTTAATACAAACATAAATAGTCACAGAAATATAAAATTAGTTCTTGCCCTGCCTAGCCCTAATGCATTTTTCCCTAAATAGTCAACTCATTGTACTGAATTGAATACGGATAAAACTTGACATACAATTTCATGGTATTTTCAGGAACAAACTCATGAAAAAACTGCTAATGAAGAACTACAAAAGCTACAGAATTTTTTGAAGGGAGAGAAAAACATTGTCTCCAGAAGTCATAGTAGCGTGGATGCATCAGGCTCGTCGGTTTCTAATATGTGCAATGGCAAGGATAAAATATTACCCAGCTTTTGGATTCCTTCTAAAACACCGGAGGCTAAAGAAATAATATTACAAAAACCAGACAAGACAATTTATTGTCCTATAAGTGGAAAGCCATTGAAAATAAAAGATCTCATTTCGGTAAAATTCACAGAAGTAAAAGACCCGGATGATAAAAATTCTCTTATTATCAAGCAAGCACGATACATGTGTCCTATTACTCATGATATTCTGAGTAACAGTGTCCCATGCGCAGTCATAAGAACAACGTATGGTTAATCATTCCACATATTACCATTATATATGATATATTAATTTTTTAATGATTTCTTATAATTTATTATTTTCTTTTTAGTGGTGATGTAATAACAATAGAATGTGTAGAAAAAATTCTGAAGAAAGACTGGATAAATCCTTTGGATAGTACGAAATTATCTGAAGCTGATATTATACCACTTCAAAGGGTAATTGTTAAGAATTTACTTAATAGTAGCAGGAGTAATAATATTAATTATACATATTACTTTACAGGGTGGTACTGGATATGCGGCAGTTAACAATCATTTGGAAGGTAAACATGAAAGACCAGTATTACAAGCATAAATTGTAATTTTAAATATATTTAATGTAAAAATTATAATAAACCAATTTTTATAAACTTGTCCAGGTGTTACTTCATCGCCAATTTCAATATGTTGTCAAGTTCACCATTCTGAACAATTTTTTCCTGTGGAAGTATATGGCGGTCGGCTTTAGTTTACGAGATATTTGCAAAAATATTAATTAGTTACGACCTTAGACCATATATACTTATAGACCTGGCATAGGTATATGTACTGGTAGACAATGTAGATGAGGCCGGGTCTATAAGTATATATGGTCTAAGGTTATGAGTCATTGTTTGCTCAGATACATGTCTGACAAGCTTATTCTCAGAGTAGTCTTATCCTCCATCTTATCGATAGAAATAGAAATGAACGTTTTGTTTGTCGATACAGTAGGTTACTGACAATATAAAATTCCACAATTCGATCTATTGCATATAGATTGTCTGTGGTTCCACACTACGGTGTTTATGAAATTTAACATCAGACAAAATGAATATTGTCGGTAGACAATGTTTGAGGATTTTTTACAATGACTTGAAACAACATCAATTTTCGATACTCGGAAGAGCGCGTACGTACAAAAGTGCATTCTCTCTAGAGAAGATATATCCTACAAGTAACCTAAACTTGTACACGCCAGCTTTCGTAAGTATATTTATTGTTGTATCATTTAAATTTAAAATGTTAAATAAGATAAACGAGTACTTTTCCTCACGATTGTATCCTATATTATTACTATTACTTAGAATGTTTTATATTCAGTATAATAGCCTATGTCATGACATAGAATGTTTACAATGTTACACTATTCTAGGTTCCCGAAAATCCAAATGCAAAATTCAGTGGTTACATACCTGTCGAACAGCTTCAAATAACATACAGCCGTAGCAGTGGTGCTGGGGGACAGCATGTTAATACTACAAATACTAAAGTAGACATTAGATTTCAAGTGCAAAATGCTAAATGGTTATCCGACGAAGTTAAAGAAAAATTAGTAGAAAAGGTTTGTTGCTTAGATTAGAAGTATAATAAATTCTCGCTCATTGCCAGGTGGGGAATGTAGCTTATAGTTGAAATGGTAATTTCATGGAGGTGTTGCGAGTCGCGTTGGAAATGTTTGTATGCATTGATCGTGTATAAAGTACACCTACTGTTAGGCGGCCCCTACACGGTCAATCGGGAATGACAGTCTGATTGAATAGTCAGACTGTCATTCCTGACTTCAATCTGCTTCAATCACGAAAGAACCAATTAAATTAAAAAATTAAATGTAATTTTCACAGCCAATGGAAATTATCTGGAAATCCGTCAGTCCACTTCATCAGTCCGTCAGTATTCAATCAGAATGACAGTCACGTCGAAGATTGACATTCTGATTGACCATGTAGAGGACGCCTTAGAGAATGCAATTATGTGTGAAACTAATTTTGATTGCAGTACACAACCAAGTTGTCCAAGGATGGCTACCTCATCATCAAATCGGAATTAACAAGATCTCAGCAATTGAATCTAGCCGACGCTTTAGAAAAATTAAGAACAATGATTAGGCAAGCTATAAAAGTTCCTGCAGAGGTATCTCCAGAGACTGCAGAAATGAAACGAAAACAGTTCTTGGCTGCAGCCAGACGACGACTTCATGAAAAACGAAAAATATCAGAAACTAAAAGAAATCGAAACTCCAATGATGTAGATTTTTAATTTTTCTCTATCATTGCATCATAAACTGTATATAAAATGACACTGTTGAAATAAAGGAGATGGAATAAGAAATATAATAGCATGCGTATATTTATATATCCTTGTGTGGGTAACCAGATATCCAGGCATCCATTTACTTATTGTTAGTTTTTTAAACTATTTTTCAAGTTTATCTCTGCACTATCCTTTGTAATATTGATAGAAGTTTGTGCATCAATTGCAAAACGCAGTAGCTAAATATAAATCTATATTCTTCATTGATGATTTTAATGTGGTGAAAATAATATATTAGCATTCTTAAAGTTTTTTAATACAATATTATCACTGTTTTAAATTGCACTTGCTCATTTTTGTTATAAATGCATAAAATCCGGAGTCTATTGATGAATTATTTATGTGTTTAGTTATACAATATATAAGTACGTTTCCTTGGTAACGCACGTTGCCTGAATGAAAACACTAACCACTATTGACGGGTAGTAGATTTGTTCAGTAGCGATTCTTTCTCTTCCCGACAATGTCATTCCGCGATCTAAGAAGTACGTGAATCACAGGTTTCATTGAGAATCTTAAATACTTAATATAGTGAAACTGTATAAAGTAAAATTCATTTTATTATAGACTTCACAGAAATGATGCGCGTTCTCGGTTATCCGAGGCTGATATCAGTTGGTAATTTTCGCTTACCAAATTTTGGACTAGTAGCGGAAATTCTTATTTGGCTGGTCAGGAGATTTGATCCTGATGCTGACGTACCTAGCGAACATAACACCGAGGATGAACGTATCGCTTTGATACGCGCCGTTGCTGAATTTATGGTGAGGATGGTGTCTCGCAAATGTGATTTTGTCATTCTTGAGAATTTATATTGATCCTGCCATACTAAATTAAAATATACTAGTTTTTAATATTCCGGCGA
This sequence comes from Lasioglossum calceatum, assembly GCA_963966675.1. Lineage (NCBI taxonomy): Eukaryota > Metazoa > Arthropoda > Insecta > Hymenoptera > Halictidae > Lasioglossum > Lasioglossum calceatum. Next base: position 8,023,906 of record OZ016545.1, read on the forward strand.
AAATATTCCTTAATAATAAAAACAACAAATATTGTACCCATAAATTTCTGAGCAACAAGTACATACGTCAACATATTAAGGAAATGCTTTCTTTAAAAATAATTATAGATAAGATTTAGAAAGTCTATAACACTGTATATAATTCAGAAAATATAATTAGACTGCGGATTTTATACATTAATCCGTAACAAAAACGAGACAATAAAAACAAGACAGTAGTAACATTCAAAAAATTAGAAAATACGTACTCTCTGTTGCACCATTTTTAACCCATTAAAATTATTAAGAATGTATAGCTGTCGCGTCAGTTTCAATAAAATTTAATGACAAAATATATATATTAAAAGGTGACAAAAAGTTGTAATATATTTATAAATACAGGCGCTAAAAACGAATGTGAAATTGAACACAAAGAAATTGTACCAAGCGGACGGCTACGCTGTGAAAGAATTATTAAAAATCACATCGCTGTTATACGACGCCCAGAGCAACAGCAACAACAGCGACATAGCCGAGGACGATAATTTTAACGTAGTCAATTTCGACATCTCCGATAAAATCAACGAATTAAAATCAACTAGAGAATTGGCCAGGCAGTTGACTGTCACCGGCGCCTCATTGTTCGATCTATTAGGCCGCGAGGTTGATCTACGAGAAATTCGCAACTCGAAAGTTGCTAGACAGTTTGACACGTCTGAAATCGAAACGGCATTGAAGAATGTTATCGACAGTATGCACAGAGAGATCGACGATACCAAGAAACAAATCGACAACGTCAAGGTATAATTCTATCAGCATCGTCTTCTTTTAATTTTGTATTAACTCTCGGGAAACGGACATTCTGATTTCGACGATTGCGTAGATGTATAAATTTTTTTAGGCAGTTATCAATTTTCTCAAACGTATCTCTTTCAAAGTACATTATTTATAGATTCTTTAGATTTTTATTTAAATTTTTTAAATTTTCATTTATGTTACTCGCTAAAAGCTGCGCGGTTAAAGAGGTAGACTCGTTTCCAGGATTGCAAGGGTGCGAGATGCGCCTTCTCATTTCTCGATAATGCAAAGATGGGGCTTCTCAGTAGTCAAAAGGGCTAGATAAAAGATCAATCACTGCCGCAATCGCCTTCGAAAGTCCTATTTTTACGTTTAAGAGGCATAATTTGCATTATTTGGGGGGATAAAGCTATGCAAGTAGCCATTTTCATAAAGCTGCGATAGCTACATGCTGCCGAATAATGCAAATCCCAACAAAAACATCCTGTAAACAGGAGCCAAGTTCCTTAATAATAAATTATTATTCCGAAGGGTTGAAAATATATCGACGCTAACACGTATACATTTTTTGAAGGATACAGAGCAAAACTTGGACGTAAGAATCGAAAGGCGGCGGATAGAGCTAGACAGAAACCAAAAGAGGCTACAAACGTTGAAAAAAGTACGGCCAGCTTTCATGGAGGAGTTCGACAAGCTGGAAATCGAGCTAAGATCGCTGTACGACGATTATTTGCAGAAGTTTCGCTATCTGGCGTATCTCGAGCATTTGTACGAGGACGCTGCGAAAACGGAACAGGAGAGATTCGAAAGACGGTACGTAAATTGCAAGCGGAAAGTTTCTTTTAGAAGTTAGTTTTGATTGATCGATCAATAGGCAAGAAGCAACCAGAAAGCAGTTGGAGAAAATGAGAGCAGAGGATGCAAATTTCGAGAGTATGATGGAAGGGAACGATTCTATTTTGCCTACGAATCTCCAAGAACCTCCGCCTCCGCTTGCTGATCCTGAGAAACAAAATAGCGAGAAGAGGGCACCGAGTAGTCGATTAAAATCAGGTGAGTGGTATTCAGGAGTTTCATGCAAAGTAGAACTGTGTTGCATTGATTAAAATTTTTGCGCCCCCCTTCTGAACTAATCCACGCCATCCAGCTTGAAAATCGCTACCCTATTACAATAAATAAATAGACTGCGGATCTTTATGGAACTACGGCTTTCGAAAATTTTCAAAAAATGTTAGGATATAAAATACAACAGAATTTAGTATGATTTTAATTTATTTCAGATCTAGAAAGGCTTCTACCACGGAAAACAAGATTTTATTTGATTCGAGTTTCTTAAAATTCGTCTACAAAATTTGCAAATTGCATAAACATCCGCAGTCTAATAATAAATTAGAATCCACAGTCTAATTATAACGACTAAAGAATTATATGTATTTGATATTTATGGTGATGATATTTATTTATTACTATGTGAAAAAATAGCTGGACGCGCATCGAGGATGCAGATATCGCAGCGTCGAGTTTATGGCAGCATGTCGGGACGTCAACGGGGCACCATCCAAGAATCGCACGACAGTGCCGGTTCGCTTGACAGCGACAGCGACCTGTTGATCGACGGCGATCTCGACGACGACGACGATGACGACGACATCTTAGATTCCGTTGGAGGAACAGAAATCGGGAATTTTGATTTGAAGGTTGGACAAGAAAAACGAGCCATTAGTAAGCTAGATCATTCGGATGAGGATTTTTAACCCTTATAAAAAGACAGTTACAAAAACTACAAAATATACCGTTCGTGTAATTATCGATCAGTGTTACGCAGATTTATACAATACAACTGTAAATAGAATACTTGATAAAAAGTAATACGTTATTCTCCTCCGTGCGACTCATTGTAAACTGTAACCTTAGTAAAAAATATTTAAGACGCACATGTATACATATATAATTTATATATATATATAGCTTTTTTTTTTAAATCATTGAGAACATAATCGTTCATATAACATTGCGCGCACGGTGTTCCACCGATTGGTGTTCGCTTCTCGCCACGGATTTTTCGTTTGTTGCGCTCGAGCTAAATTTACACAACAATTACAAGCAACATTAAGTTGTACAGTACTGGTTGAAAGTGCTAGACACACTATAAAATGAATTATTAAACAATTCTTTTGCGTAAAAATAGTTCTTAGTAATTTTGCTAATGATTGATACAAGCTTTGGCAGTTTGTTTTAACCCCTTGCCGTATTTTAACGAGTCACACTAGTGATGGAGATTTTAAACGAAGTCTAACAAATATGAACGCCTTTCTTTTTAAATGAAATCAAATTTGATTTGTTTGTAATCAATATTTAAGCATCGAAATAAATGTAGCCATACAAAAAATATAAATTTTCTTCACTCTTCTACGACATTTTCGGGGGCAACGACGTTTTAATGCCTGGAACTGAGAAGAAAATGATACGGCAAGGGTTCAAGAATAAATTGAGAATTAAACAGAATGAACTATGGTACACCAAAGTCAACTATGACCAGTAGACTGCGGATCAGTGAAGCCAGAACGGGGAAATCGAGGGGAAAACATTGTACCCTCTCTCTGATGACCAGAGTGGGGGACGTTGGAGTGTGCTCATGGTGCTGGAATGGGATAGTAGAAGGGGAAAAGGGGGGAGGAAAAAATAACCCGTTTCGGTTGCTCTGGCTTCCCTGTTGCGGATCATCTTTATGCAAAATAAAGCCGTCCTAATTATATTCGCGTGGAGGTACCGACAAATGCGAAGAAGATTGCGACAACTTTTCCACGGTTGTGGGTGGAGAGAGCACAAAACGTAGACCACAATTATTTTTTGATCCACTATAAATCGTCGGCGACAAAGTTTACCGAACAATAGCAAGTTTCCAAAGACAATTGTCGCAACAATAAAGACGCCAAATACTTATTTGTGCACTGAGAGATTGTGTGAGCGAGCTGTTCAGCGAGCACTAATCGATGGAACACCGAGTCCCAGACTCGCGTTACCAAATATATTTTCAAGGGAATCAAAATACATATTGTCGACGTATAATATTTATTAACTCTTCCAACGCGAGCAAACCCACGCGTTGATTCTGGCTCAGCACCGATCACATGTATGTATTCGCCTAGCCTACGTGCTGTGTACGTAAACGCGCGTACACACCGGTGTATACACATATATACATAAACGTATGTGCGTGTAAAAAATGTAACCTTAGGAAATGAATAGAAACGGTTTGCCGTTTTCTCATTGTCGCGAGAGACGCTCTGCTGCGATCGACTCTCTCTCTCTCTCTCTCTCTCTCACTCTCTTTCTCTCTCCCATGCATACACGGACGAACTCACACACACGCATACAGCTAAAAATGTCTCCTCTGTCAACGATCCTCTTTTGTCTGACATGACCACCTTCGTGCAACGATGCTCGTCTATAAGTACTTTCACTGGGTCGAATGAGAAAATGTTCGCGAGACTGGTCGATAACGAGCGAAGTCATTACAACGTGAGTTCACACGTCGATCCGAGACGAAGCCAAACTGAAATCTTTTTCTAAACTAGCGGGTAATGTTCCATTTTGATGAAGCTCCGATCGCGATCCCCTTTCGGCCCTTCCTCCAAGTAAAAACGGTTCACCAGGATTCAGACGAATCCTTCTCGAGCTTTGTAAGCTCTCGGACAGGTTTCGGCTCGGACAAAGTTTCACCAAAACCGACGCCAGAAATTCAACGAATCCTCCATTTTTCTAAAATGGTTCCTCGCTGCGCAACCGATTCCATCGGGTACAGATAGGGCTAGATGTAAACGGTGGTCTTTCTTTTGGTTTATGTTATTTTTCTCTTCATTTTCTCTCTCTCTCTCTCTCTCGCTCTCTCGTTTAAACATTACGCATTCTACGCGCTTGCTATAGATTAAATACTGGATGTTCTAGATACATATTATACATACATAAACTACGGCTAGGTATTGATCCTATGGATATGCGTATGTTTTCTTTATACGTTGTGCGGACTTATAGGTGTGTTCGAAAAGAACGTATCAACAATACAACAGTATTAAATATCGAATCTCACGTTATAGCCGGCAATGTAGACCGAGGTGTAGGCCAGAGGGAGCGAAATGACGTTTGATTGCACCGATGAGGAGGTACTTTCTGTAACCCGCTGTAGAATGGTCGAAATTAATGATTACAGGCAGTAACTCGTAATAGAATCAGTTATAGTATCTCTCCGGTAACTTACTGCGAGTCGGGAGACGCAGCGAGACGTTCGGGAGCAGCGGAAGCTGTTCGTCTTCGCGCTGATTGGCTGGCGACTCGCTGCAGCCACGCAATTGGGCGTGTTCTGTACGTTGCGTACGTGTAGGAGCTTGCGTGCTTTGATTCTGTTTCATTTGGCAGTATACATTAAGAACTTGATATGTATCTGGACTACGTGTATTAGTTTTTGCAAGACGTTTTATGATTTGTTCAACGAATTAATTTCAAATTGTTAAAGTGCGTTAACTCTTGACCCACATATTTGTGTACTCATGACTGGACTCGGACATGTACAAAACTTCGAAAATACTGTGCGAAGGAAAGAAGCACCTGGCCATATTTAATAGAAAAGCGTAAAAAATCAAATAAGAACACAGTAAGCTTTGAAAAAGGATTCCGCTGTTTAATTGAATAGTTCTGAGAATTATGTGTTATTGCGGATTATATCTAATACTTTAAATGCAGTAAATCAATCATTGTACAATACAATTTCTACATAAATATATTGTCTGTCATTATATCTTATAATTGTACTGGGTGCTTCTTTCTTTTGCACAGTATATACACATATTGTCGAACATTCACGAATAAATGCGACTTAATTTGAAGCTACTGCGAAGCTACACTGCCAAAATAATTGAAAAAATGAAAACATTACGTTAGAGGCCTGCGCGGTGCCGAGTGCGCAACGAAAAGGCGGGGCTAGCCACGCCCTAGCCAGTAAGTCAGCCAGTAAGAACTAAGGCGAAAACAGCTTCCACTGCTCTGGAGCGTCTCGATGTTCTTCACGACGTTACAATGCGAAACATTTCAACAACACAAATCAGATCGCACATCGCTCGACTCCGACTTAGGCCCAACACGATAATATCGACGATCCTACAATCGATTCTCCCGCGTCGATCGGACTCGTTCGGAAACAGAAACGAACGCCTAGGTAAATGTATAGGTATAAAATCGTGAAAGAAGCACCATAGCGTAAGAGATGCATGATCGACCTAGGAGATTGGGCAGACGTTCGGCCGGCGTTCTGTCGGCCGATCGCGCATCTTTCTCACGTAGAAAAATATCCTTCGTCAACTTTGTCGATGAGCGTCGCGCCTTCGTCGCAAGTTGAACAGGCGCCGTTCTCTCCCCGGTTCTCAAAAAACGAGATTTATGTGTTTCCGACAGGGACTTATACCGGTACGTAAAATACCGGTATCATACTGGTGTTCTTTCGGTTATTTCTTCCTAACCGTTATAGAAACCGAAATATCGGGATACCGGCATGACGTTATACCGGTATATTTGCATATATGTATTTATCGGTAATAATTTCGGATTTTCCAATGTATAGGATATATCAACTGCTTCACGATCATAAACGAGGTATTCCGCGACTCACATGTCTTATTAATAATTAATGTTGATACAAATTTCAGTAAATATGTTTGAAAATCACTTAATTGGGAGGTACAGTAAATCCACTGTAGTAATCTGATCTCGGCTCGGGTATATCGGTGTGAACCTCTACTAATGCGACGCGAAGAGTCGCAGTCGCCGGCACAGTTCAAAGGCCGGTGCGTCCTCACAATGTAATACCAATATAAAAATCTTTTTATTCTTACTTATTTTTTTATGAAACTTTTACCAATATATTTGTGGCATTTTTCTGATCAAAATAAGACCAAACACGATATAATTTCAACTGTATTTAGTGGTTTAATAAGCGATGAACGTGTCTGGCGCAAGGAAGGACAGCGTATGGGACAGAAAGAGACGCGGAGAGTCGCAGTCCTTCTCTGCGTTCGGCTCGGCCTTTGAAGCTCAAAACAATAGTGTCCGTCTACGAACTTTGTAAACGAACCTCCCCGAGGTTTTTGCATTTATAGAGGATTTACTGTACATCTGGAAGGTCTTTGGCTCAATGTTTTACAACGGCCACGGTAGATACATCGTCGGCGGATAGCTTGCCTGAATTCCGACTCGCGCTTGTTCCTTCGCACTGAGGGTTTTACGACGGAACGTATTTATATTGTATACGTTGACTATGTTTCTTGAGGGTTCTCGGGTAAGTTGCAGGCAGTTCCTTTTTAGTTGGGGCATCCTTTGCATTGGAAAAACCGAAAAAATTCCGGTATTTTAATGATTTCGGTTTTTATTAATTTCGCTATTATTTCGGTTTCGGTACAGCCGCTTGGCATAATACCGGTATGAAAACTTGACCGGTATTAAGTCCCTGGTTTTGGACACGCGTGCCGCGAAGAAGGTAGAAAAGATCGGCACGCGTTTCGGAGCGTCTCACGGAGAAGCGCGAAACTAAGGGCCACCGTAGTTGTAGAAATAAGTTCTGGCTACCTTGGGCGTGCCGGTGAAGTTACCGATATCCCATAGCTCGTCGACGATGGTCTTCTGCTACCTGACCAGCTTCAGCAGTGGGCCCGTCTTCGTTCGTTGCGTGACAGCCGGGACAGGTTCCAACTTGGGCAGCAGACATTCGGCGCTCAGATCTGTCCAGGTCTTAGCGACGTTCTCGGACAATCTGTCCTTGTACTTGTAGGCCGTACGATCGACCAACGATTGCGTCTTGATGCAGTCGTCGCCGCCGAACTCGCAGACCCTGTAGTGATGGAGGATCGCCGAGCTCGATGGCACGTTTAGGGTGCCATGTCCCGGGATGAACTCCCAGACGAAATGATTGCCGGCTTCCACCACGTTCTGAGGCTTGCATATGTACTTGGAGCGTTGCTTGTGCGGATGCAGCTTCGCCCTGCGACGCGTTTTCCTAAGCGTGATCAGGCCAGCTTCGATCGGCGTGCGACTCGTTACTATAAACGGATCGTCCGCCCATTGGAGATAGAAGAAAGCGTTCTGGAACGAATACGCTCCGGTCGACTTGGTATTCATACGGCTGCCCATCCATCTGGGGAACATCGAGTAACACCCTTCAGCCGAGAGAACCACTCCGACACGATAAGTAGTAAATATCGGGCGAGACTAGTTAAGTGGAAAATGTGGGACGTTTTTAGTGGATTAGCCGGGCTCAACCGACACCCGATTCTGTTCTACTACGGATTCTTCTTACGTGATCTCTTGATTTATGGACAAATGATCCAATTCTATCCTCGCCGATGTCTATTTTTACCTGACACCGTCGTAATGCGTTTCGAGATGGTCTTATGTAAATCAGTGCGTCCGTTCTGACGTGTCAGAGATCGAAGCGGACTGTTAGCATTTGGTTCGAATTTATACAGGCTGTACCACAGCTCGCTGTGAAATATATTTTAAATGAAATTATTCTGTTTCGGGGGAGACATCTTATATGGCGGTTACGAATCTTCTCTAGCTTCCGAGATTTCAAGGTGAATTTTGAACGACATCAAATAACCTTGAACGACCTTCGAAGATGAAATAAAAAACAGATTGGTATAATAAACAGAGGTCACCTTGACAAGATATCTCCCCTGAAACAGAATAATTTTATTTGAAATATTTTTTGCAGGGAGCTATAGTTTGCTAAGAGGACCTATCTACTGTACATAAACAGAATTGGGTGTGTTTTAATTGGACAGAGTAATAAGATGTACTTTCAATAAAAGATTAAATTACTTTGAATAGAAAGAAACTTTGTGTATACAGAAAATAATATTTCTACTTAACAACAACTTTTTAGAAATTTGTTTTTACACACTGGGAACTAAGGGTATGAAAAACTGTTCTCATCAAAACTATTTTGGGGCTTCGAAGTATAGGTAAGCTAAGGTTTAGGATAGGGATTTCCTGGTTCTTTTCAGAATTCTATAATTGCCCATAACACGGAAGAACTTACAATTAGTGTGGCAGCTCTCGTTGAATTCTTCTCAATAAACGCTATCATATGTATTATGAATGAGAAAATATAGCGTTTCATTGAAAAAAAATGAACTTGATATTGGAATCTGCCCCATTAAAAAAACTGTCTGTAATGTACAAAAAATATGTGAAATAAATAGATGTCTGTATTTTAAAAAAGACGTTCTAAGATACGTATTACAAAAATGTTATCAACGTTGAAAAATGTCTCTTTTTGCAATCGAGCAACTTTTGCCAGAACATTTCTTCCTACCCTAAGTTTTTCATGAGGTATTCTACCGTGTCCAATTAAAGAGCATAATCCTTTAACGTTTATATCTTTAATAAATGTTATACTTTCTAACTTAACTTTTTAAAACGCATTCACCACCTTTGATACAGTCGTATAAAATGAAAGAGCTGTTTTATACATGCTTTTAACATTAAAAATATTAATTTGTTTGAGATCAAAGCGATACAAGTAGGTATTTAGCACTGTCATGTTAATGTGCTAAAACAATAAAAAGTTTCTGCTGAACCGTAGCACTGTGCAAAAGACTGTCAAAAAATGTGCTTATTTTCCGAGGATTCGAACCCCTTGGGTTATACCCCCGTAAAACAAACATTCTGTACATAAGTTGCTTCTGCTTCCACGAAAATAGAAGACCTGGAAAGAGCTTTTCTTCTAAACAGACGAAAACAGAAAATAAAACTCGCGCAATGGCATAAAGTACGTATACAGTCAGTCACAAAAGTCTACGCACACCTGGCAACGTTAAAATCATCAACAACCAAATAAAGATTTTGAACTCTGTGAAACTTAGAGATTTTTCTTCTAAGTATATTAGTTTGAATTTGTACAATATCGAATGAAGAAAAGCTTCAGTTTTTCTCTCGGTTTATACAATATAATAAAAAGCAAACTAATTTTTAATGTAGGATAGTATACTCTGCCTGGTTGAACTTGTCTTCACGCCAGTTTTCATTTGATGTAAAAAAATGTGTAGCGTTTCATTAAAAAAAATGAAGGTTACCTCTGTTTCTAGAAAAATATTAAAAATAAAGGTATCAAAGAAAGGAAATGAAAATTGGCATTAAGACGAGTTTTCATTTTATGAAAAAAATGTGTAGCGTTTCATTAAAAAAATGGAGGTCACCTTTGTTTCTAGAAAAATATAAAAAATAGAAATAATTGAGATACGATATCATATTCCTAGTAAAATATACTACAACTTCCTCCTCGTCGGTTTTTTTCCAGTGTTTATTGTTTATGGAGATCCACTGATTACTGACGTGGGCGTAGTCTCTCAAAAATAAAGTTTAGCCGTTACCAGGTGTAGACTAGACTCTTGCGATGGACTGCAGGGAAATGGGGAGACGGGATGAATGAATCCTACGGTTGAAAAAAAAAGGGAGGCGTTTGTTTGTCAACGATAGGTAATCTCACCTTATGAGATCAATGATCGTGTCGTTGTGCCTCGGTATAATGAACTCGTCGAGGTCCACCAGCGCCACGTACTCGTATTTGTACATCGATCGATAAAGGCAATCGTTCAGGGCGGCGAACAGACCTTCCGTGCGGATCTCGAGCTGCGAAATCATGTCCAAATGGTGCCAAGGTAGCACGGTCACGAGACCTTTGGCTTCGTAGTACTTGAGAGCGCATCCGGCCTCCGCGCCGACCGTGTCGTTGTAAAGGGTCACGTGCGTGGCGCCGAGCAGCCCGTGCAACTCGATAAACTCCACAAGTTGCAGCACCTGCAACATTATCGCGCCCAGAGAGACAAGAAGAATAGCCGGGTCGAATCGATGATAATTACGCGTCGCGTCGCACAGTGGTCGATTTTTCGAAAAAGTCGGTCGGAGATCAGTGTCACAATTTCTCATTTATCCGCGAAGATATTAGGTTGTTGCATGTGAAATGTCCGATTAATGGAACAGAATTTTAGAAATTCGATTACGGTCTACATATAGTTTTATTATATAAAAGTTTTAGGTATAAAACTAAAGGCGATAGACTCGTTTCCAGGATTGCAAGGGTGCGACTGGACAAGAATATGAGTGGAGCCAGCTCGCATAATAAATCAGACGGGAGAAATGCGAAAAGCGGGGCCCCGTCTGGCCCTCAAGCGAGCTGGAAGTTGAGGGAGGAAAGGGCAAGGACGTGTGGTTTTTTTAGTAGGTATTGGGGAAACCGAAGACCTGTTTCGCCCGAGTCTCACACCACCCCCCTTCCCCTTTTATTTCACAATTAATGAAATTATAAAGATGCTTTCATAAGAAATGATTTAATAAATATCTTTATTAGAGCACGTATTATAATAAGAATCGCGCCAAGTCTAAATAAATTAGATCTTGTTATTTTTGTAAGGCAACCACGTGCCTCTTACTTTTATAGTTTTACATTTATTGTATAATTTAATTTTTAAATAAAGTTCATTTCAATGTCAACGAACGCGACTGTCGTGTATTCCTTTTTTGTTAGTGACGAGGGCGTTATGTGATTTTTGGTCAAAATATGCTCATTAATTAACGTACTAGTCGTTGATGGTAAAAAGGACTACAAAATCAAGAAACAATCTTGTAAATGGAAAGCAATCTTCAAAGTAGATAGAATACATTGGGTACAAAATTGCGTTTGTTCAATGTCACTGCTGAAAATCGGACATTTCATATGCAACAACCTAACAGATAGATAGATTTATTCAATAACATATTTTCCATTCATGAATAAACTTATGAATAAATACATCAGAATTTCATTTGAATTTTAACTTAGGAACCTTATAAATAAAATTCATTCGAAGCAAACTTGTCAGGCATGCGTATTACAATGAACGAATTAAATTATACAACAATTTTCAATTACCAAAATGATTTTTTTGTCCCAGTTTTCCTACTTATCGACCGCTGTGCGTCGCGCAGTGCACCCGAATCGCCAAAATCCGGTTGATCCCAAAAACCCTCCAATTGGATAAGAAATAAAGAAATTCGTTTCCGAAATTTTAGATCAGGTTTCGGCGATTTGGTAGCGCTGCGCGTCCGAACGATCCCGGACGAACTCGTACACGTACCCGGTTGTAATCGTAGTGCAGAGGTTTCACGCAAACCGCCAACAACTCCTTGTCCTGCGTCCTAGTTTCCGGCCGGTTTTGCACGAGGATGCGATTGGTCGGGGCTGCTTTCAGCCTGGCCACAACGCTCACCGTTTCCGGTACTCTATCGGTCGCCGGCGACTCTTTAGGTAACGGACAGATGACGAAGCACGCGCTGTACTTCAAGTTCCAGTTCTCTCTGATCACCTGTCGGAATGTGATATAAACCTGATCGCCAATCCGAATGACGAGGCTCTAGAACTCGCAGCCGGGCGAAATGGAGCACCAGGGAAACGTTGACGGTGCAAGTCGAATGAAACTAATCAGATTTTCAATTACACTAAAGTCGCGATCTATCACCAATCGCCTCTTCCGGGCAGATCGTATAGGGCAGTATTTCTTTTGGAGGGGGTACGCAGTGATTCTAGTGAAACAATCATGGTGCAGCGGGAGTCTACTGTTGTGTACAAAGGATGTACTGTTCGGAGCACGAGAGAAAACTAGCGGGAGGGAAACGGGGCAAGAGGAACGCAAAGGCAATCTGAATGGTCAGGCTTCTTTCCCCGTTCCCTTCCCCGCTAGTTTTCTCTCGTGCTTCGCACATTACACGCCTGCTACTTAATACCGATTCTTCTTAACGGGGGATACTCAGTGTTACGACAGTTATAGAAAGGGTACACAGATATCGAAACTTTGGGAAACACATCAAAGCATGTCGAACGTAGAAAAGGACAGCATGTAACTCGAGCTTCTTGGCCTCTCGTAGGGGTGCTCCCCAGTGGAAGGGATAGGCGAAGGGACAATCACGACTGTACTGTAATTGCAGAATACCTTGTTAATGTGAAATCAATAGCATCATCTGATAGCGCGAACAATAATCTTGAAATCATCAGCATTGATCAACACTAAGCAAAAGCTCTAATGGGACGAAAGTCGTTGTTGAGTCAGACCGGGCGAAGGGTTAAGGTGAGTACGAATGAAAGGTTAAAAGTTTAGGAACGCCGTAAACCTGGTGCACGCTAACGCAATGTCGTTCTGTGCTGCCAACGTTCCCCTCGGTTGACGGCAGGCGGCCGTCAAGGAGAAATACATCTTGCCCCTAATTTACGTGCGGCGCACAAGGCTGAGCTAGTTCGAACGCGTTTGAAAAAAATATCAAGAAAAAATCAAATGAATCCGGTGAAAGGTCAACTTGTACCGTTTCCCGGCTTCGTTACGACGGAACTTGTTACCGTTTTTTTCAGATTTCTTTTTTCGTTCTGTTTCCCGGGGGCTGAAGTTCGTAACCTCGTTTGCTCGGTTGACGCACCTTTACTTTAGCTGCCACCGTCACGGAAGCGGTCACGTTCCCACCGTTCTCCGTTCGATACCAAAATCTGCACCAGACACGCTCCGGTCCTTTGGTCTTCGTGGCGCTTATTATGCGCACCATGCCCTGTTTTTTCCCTGCCGGCGTGCCTGCGCCGCCAACCCTGTCGTCGAAGTACGCCGAGTACACGAAGAATTTGAATCTACGGACAGTAAGTACGGATCTCGTTAGAATCGGACACGCGGTAATTGTTTAGAATGGGGTCGACGTCCTCGTTCACTTCATCGATCTTTAAACATATTGTCAAGGTCAACGTTCTGAGCAACTGACGAGTCCGCTGCAAGAGGGAGCTATGCCATTCGTGATGCGAGATTTAGCTCCCTCGTGCACGGAAGTCGTAACACGCAAGGTAAACGATGTCTCATAAACGGACTGCGGTCTTTTATGCAAAATAATACTTGTCCAACTCGATTCAAAATCATACACCAATATCCTGAAATTTTTAAAATGTTTCTTCAGTTTTGTTTCCTGTCATGAGTGCATAAGATTTTCAGTCTATTTATTAACCTAATCATAGCAAATACAAATAATTAGCTACACAGGGTGTTCATGTTGTTACTAGCCAGCGTGTTCCTTGCAAATAATAAATATTAGAAAAAATGAGAATATGGATTTTAATGGTGTTTGTACTGTTTCTTTTTAGAAATGAAGGTGACCTTCACTTGAAAACGTGTGCCAAGACAAATTCATTCGTACACGACACAGTGACCTTCAAGGTCATACAAGGTCAGAAATGGAAGAGACATTTTGAACATGGCGAAATTTAGATTTGACGAAATGCTATCAGAATGTTGTACTACGGGAATCAGGAGTTTTACAATGACTCAATCAGAGTTGGGCAAAAATTTTATTTACTTTATTAAAAATGTCGAATAAAGTGGGTTTTTTTACATAAATGTTTCGCATTAAAAAAAATAAAAGTCACCAAGTTTCGAACGAATTTACCTACAAATAACAGAACTGTGTAACTTACTTCGGGAAAACTGTGTGAAATGGACACGAGGGACGTATGAGGGTCAAGCAAAATAAAATCTAAAATATTAAATAGTATTTCAAATATTTTTTTTTCGCCAAATAATGCCCACCTCTGAAACGTAGGGATCAGTGCGGGGTCAAGGTCGCGTTAATCGCGACCGATAAATATTCGGAAAAGCGTGTTATCAGGTGTGAGCGCACCTAGTTTTCGTGACTGGTAGCCATTCGGCATCCGTGATCCTCAGGCTCTGATCGGGTTGCGGTAGACGAGCTTCCAAGTTCGGTGGTAAGCTCGGTAAACCTCTCGGGTCCGGTTGTATCGCGGTCTTCTGCCCTCCATCTTCTCCGTGCACCAATAATCCGATATGATCGTCGAAGCTGCCCTTCAAGCCGATATAATCTTCAGCCTGCGTGAGAGCCAAACAGAGAACCGTTCAATAAACCCCGCCTGTTCCGCGCTGCGATTTTGATGGATACCTATCAGAAGAAAGGAAAATACAGCTCGCCCTGTCTTTTTCTGACCGGTTCGACAAACTGGTTTCAATGCGATTTCATTGTTCGAACGGCTCTTTCTCTAACGGAGCTGTAGTCGAGTATGCTAACGCGAACAGTTTTCATCAATGAAACCGGAACGCTGCTACGAACAAAGACACGAGGGGGCTTATCAAATAATAACACGTATTCCGCGAGTGCTCGATCCGATAACGATTCTTTGCGCGCACAAGGATTCGATGAAATTGGAAACGCCCTGCTTATTCCCCCGCTTTTGATAACCGAAAGCCTGTTAGCGGATTATTTAACCCCCCTTTTAACTGGGGATCACGAGCTAATTGGTCGGGCGAGTTTGCGCCATCACCTTTTAGGTACTGTTCGTTTCATTCTCGATGTAACGAAGAACTTCGTTGGGTTGTTGTATCCATGTTGGTTGTAAGCAGATTGCGGATTTTATGCATTTATCACAACAATGGTTAGGTCAAATTTGAGACTGTAAAGACACTAGCGGAATTGAATGATGTGATCACATATTGCATCTGGTTTACTGAAATTATTAAAAGAGGATGTACACTTTCATTTAACCTGTTGCAATTGATTTGGGCAATTTTTATTTTGCATGAAGATCCGCAGTCTGGTTACTATACATATAATACGTCCATATTATACAGGGTGGAAATTAGAAAGCGTTACAGACGAATATCTCTAAAAATATTGATTATACGCAAAAATGTTTCAGATGAAAGTTGTTCAGTACCGAGGGGGACATCATGTGGTTGGACTTTTATTTTTCCCGGTGGACACTCCAAAGTGAGGTGAAGGTCAACTTTCTTTTTTTAAATGGAATGTCCCATCTTTTATACCATAGATCGATAGAGTATCAAATTCCGAGTATAAATGTGTTGACCTTCATATGTCCTAAACCTAATAGATAACGAGATATTATCCAAAGAAGAAAGAATATTGTTTCAATATATGTTTTGCCGTATAATCAATATTTTTAGAGATATTCGTCTGTAACGCTTTATAATTTCCACTTTAATAGTGGAACACAATTTAATAGTGACGCCATGTTTATTTTCTGTCATCTATACAACCTTTTGTTAGTTGAATGTTTGCCATTTATCGCTATTGAGTTATATTCGATTAAAGACCGTGTTAAAGTCATCGAGTTGTAGCGGTCGTAATTCGGTGAACGCTTAATTTCAAAGGAACGGAAATGTGAATTGGCCCATTCGTTCGTGCGATTTGATATCTCTTGACTTTTTTTGTGGGGGTTTTCGAAGAGCAACGTTTACGTCAATAAACCAGCTACCATCCAAGACTTAAAACACAATATTGTTCCCGAGATAAATGCGATTGAAGCGACCATGTTGGAAAATGTCATGGAAAATTTCGACCATCGTATCAACGGCTGTAAAATCAGTCGTGGTGGACATTTGAGAGATATCATTTTTCACACATAAATGGCACAGATCAAAGTTCAAAATGAAATAATCAATTTCGTTTGATCAGTAATCCTTGTATTTTTAATTTGCATTTACTTTACTGCGCCCCTATTGGCGGACCCTTTGTATACTATATGTATAGTATACTGTGTACATTGATTTATCTATATGTACAATAATGTACACCTTTTCATATTGGGTTGGCAAGAAAGTAATTTCGGTATTTTAAGGTGAAAAAGAGCCCAATTTTTCTATTCAAGCAATGAACATTAATGAATAAGATATTTTCCTTTTTGTTCGATGATCTTTTGCGAAAAAGAATAAATAAGAAAATATTTTATTGATCCATCGCTTCAATAAAGAAATTCGGTTTTATTTCACCTTAAAATACCGAAATTATTTTCTTGCCTGCCCAATATATTGTATTTATACGTGGAAGTCATCATGTTAATTATTTTTAACGAAGTTTGCGTGCTTAGCATTCGTAAGAACAAATAGAATTTGATATAGCTACTGACACCAGAGTCGCCAGATTCAGATTTGTCTCCCCACTCTACCTTTTCCTTCTACGGCGCTATTCCCCCCTCCTTCGCCGCGGGCCGGTCACGTCACGCGTTCTCGGCAGAGAGAGGGTAACTGTTTCCCCTCAGTTCGTGCTCCCTCCCTCGCGACTCTGACTGGACATTAAAAGTATGGAAGGTTGAATCGCGTTTTTGCGGGAAGCTGCGGCATCGATTTTCGCAAACAAGTTGACGCGATACACCGATTAATTCGTCTTCCGAAGGAATT
Organism: Lasioglossum calceatum; assembly: GCA_963966675.1. NCBI lineage: Eukaryota > Metazoa > Arthropoda > Insecta > Hymenoptera > Halictidae > Lasioglossum > Lasioglossum calceatum. The sequence goes on from OZ016545.1 coordinate 8,040,939, forward strand.
AATTTTGACGCGCAGCCGCGAGTTTATAATCCACGACGATCCGGAGAGGGGTAGGGACGTACAATCATCTACAGTTTAATATTCCCGTGTAAATCGCGAGTGGTATCATCGTATCAAATTTAAAATGTGCGTGACGCCGCGTTAAAATATATCGGCGGCGGCGTTTTAGTGACTTATTACGGGGGCGGTCGTTTCGGTTTTATTAGTAGAGTGGCCGCTCTCGTAGCCGTTCAAACGGATTTTCCGCGTAATCTCGCGAATTCTCGGGATAAAATCCTCTCCGGAAAGCTTCCATCGTTGGAGCAAAAACCTGTATCGCTGGTTGATGGACACTTTTTTATGCAGCTTCCGCCGACAGACCGTGTACGCATACAAATCCCGTATAAATTCTGCACGGACGCGGGCGTCCACTTTCTCGGCCGTAATTACCGGACCCGGCAAATAAATGGTGTGTAGGGGTTTTATTACCGGCCGGTTAATAAGCGCGACGTCGCGCATCAGTCGGCCTTTGCGAATAGTTTATAGAACCTTATCGAACCTGTCCTCGAACTTTTATGCCAGCCGTAATTCACCCCTACGTTCTACAACCGCGGTGCAGCCGGCAACATAGCTCCATACGAAATCAATTAAAGCGATGTTAACGGGTCCACTGCTAAACCAACGACGATAAAAATTACACAAAATGGATATACGGTGGAGAGCTTCCGTTAGAATTCTCGGCAGGAGCGTAACAGAATTTTTACGGAGTAGAACAAGCGTTTAGTATTCGGATTATATCACTTCGGTTTACATGATTTACATCGATTTACACTGTCCAACAAAATCAAACTTTTTCATGTTCAACAATTATTGTTGAGTGATTCTTATAGAGTTTTCTGCGCCGTTTCCGAACCTGTTCTTAATTTTTCCCCCAGACGCACAGGATTGAGAAACATGATAGAAGATATTGAATTGTTCTTCTGTAAACCGAGTCCAATTTCTTGGCCGCGAGGCCGAAATAAATAAATAAATACTACTACTATTGAATTGCTCTTTGCAGCAAAAGATTCTGTAGACTTTCCCGAATACAGTGATATCCAATATTAATATTTACATTATGAATGTTTAAACATGTTTACTGTATCGCTGTATTCGGGAAAGTCTACAGAATCATTTGCTGCAAAGAACAATTCAATATTTTTTATCGTAGCATCACAGTATTTGTTTAAAGTTGAAAAATATGGTTTTTTCAAAATCATGTTTCTCAAAATCTGTGCGTCGGGGGGGGGGGGGGGGGATTAAGGACCGATTCGGAATCAGTGCAGAAAGCTCTATAAGAATCACCCAACAGTAATTGTTGAACAGTGTTATCATTCCTCTTGAACCTCCCATATCTGTTAAATAAATGACTTTTTCACGATGCAATAAAACATACGTTTCCATTTTAAAAATGTGAATGACCTTCGTATATCCGCTACGCATCCACCTACGAAAAAACTATTCTCGTCAGGATGTGCCCCTCTCGTGTTTATCCGTAATAACGCAATTAATATTAACAGTCTGCGCGACCTTCTAGTATAGTAGTTGCGTGAGTCTCGATGTCTACAGTACGCTTAAGGGTAGCAGAAATTGATCGTGATTGCCATTTTGATTCCGCACTACAGACGGCAAAATTCATAGTATATACTATAAATAGTAAAATTAAATAGTACCTGCAAGAGTTCGAACTAATGACACAAATTGTTAAACTAGTGTATACGCTTGTACGACCATTGCTTGAAATCAGAAAGAAAATTCCGGTTCCATATTTTACTTAAGAATGCTTTTTACTTCTTCAATTTTCCTTTTAATAATGCTCGTTATAGATAACGTTAACGACCTCGGTGATAACAAATTGTTCCTCATTCGTAAAATAAAGTACTCAACAACTGTTTAAAATTACAAAAACAATGAATTTTTAACGTGTAGACTGATAATTATTACCTCAGGAGGAACAGCCAATTAAATATTGACGTCGGACAATGTTATCTAATGTAAATTGTTAACAAGCTGTACACAGGTGTTTCGAATCCGAGGAAAAACTTCAGGCTAAAGTGAAAGAGACATGCGCCCCGGTAAGAAGTTGAAACTTTACTGGCTTAGTTTTAGTTCGTTGCAAAATGTTTGCTATGTCTATTCCCCCAGCATGGAAGTGCGCGGGAAATTTGCATTTCCCAACGTTTTTACCCCCTTCTGTTTCGTTATTAGTACGACGGAGGCCTTCTCCTTATTTACCCGGTATCCTAATTAAGGGTCTCGAGAATAGTTTTAAAACTCTTTGAAGTTATGGCCCGCTTTTAGCAGTACATTTTCATTACGGGGAATAGTTCGGAGCAAAACCTGCGGGCGTAAAACCGGGAAATTCTAATTAAATGCCCGTCAAAATCTCACCGGAACATTTCGTCTCCGCATTGACTGCTCGAAGAATCGTTACCTCAAGCGATCGTGCGTTCGTTTAAAAAGTGAATTTTGCAAGGGTAAATACAAATGTAAATATATCTCACGTTGTCGCTGTGAAAGGTGCGCACATTTATAATATTTACTTTAATAAAAAAATGTTTTACACATTTTTAACACTAGATTTGCGGAGCTCTAAAAATAACTATTTCACATTATTTTGTAAACATAACAAGAATGTGTCTGTCAAAATTTTAGGCCATTTATACAATAATATATACCTAAAAAAATAAATTTGGTAAATAATTCCTCAGGGAAGCATCGTTCAATCTTAATAATCGCAAATTAAGAATATTAAAAACCCTAGTGTTAAGATAAACTTTACCTGACAACTTGAATGTTAAAGACATTAAGGAGCACGACATTTTTGTTTATATTTCAGTAATCAATCAGAATTAGAAATAGTAAACATAAAAAATTGAATTTTTTAAGAAAATGCATGTGGCGTTGGAGGTTCGTCGAATATAATTAAATATTAACGGGATAATTAAATCCAGTAGTACTCCACGCGTTGAGAATTAAGATAAATCTCCATTTGTTTAACTGGAAGCGAAACGATATCGAGTAGTTGGTTTACGGCTTCGAGCCGATAATTGATATCTACATATATATATACTAGCATGGTGTTGCTCGTACAATAGCGCACAGAACGATATTTCGCTTTAATTGACTACGGTAATTTAATATTCGCTAAACATCCCACTGTCGTGCATGCCAACCTATTTTCGACGCCGCCGCGGTAGAATTGTTCGTCCATTTTTATCGGGAATCTGTCGATATCGCGTCGACATGATTTAATTACGAATTGCTAAGAATATACAGCGACCAAGATTAAAGCCTTAATCGAACAAAACTACCGTCGTTCGTTATATACTAAATTAATAATAGCTACTCTACTCTTCCGAGCGCGTATTCATTTATTTTATTCATGAACTGTAGTTGCGGCAGCTATTGAATGTAGATTTCTATCAGTCGCTACGCCGCGCCATTTTGGATCTGTCTAATGACACAGTCGACTGATTTATAGTTACTCTATTCATTCAGTCAGAAATTATAGCATTAGATCACATTGCAATATTCGCGTGACATGTGTGGAGTAAATTAATTATATTCTACATTAATCAATTAAATAATAAATTGTATGAAGTTATAATTAAAATGTAACACTCGTGTTGCATGGATATTCATGGCCCAGCAATTACACGGTTGTAAACTCAGTAAAAACTGATATTTATATGTTGTAAAGGAAGAAATTCAGGATTTTTGTTCCTGTTTTAATTGAAATTTTATACCAATAAATATTTACCTTAATTTCATGAGTTTTGTGTCATTTTAAATCTTCTTTTACGCTCTATTTAATTATGCCTTTGATATTTCATTTTATTCAAATTTTTATTAAATCATATTTTATTTCAGGATGTCAAAACGAGATTTTCGCGTTATTTATTCTATGAGTTCAAAGTATTACCTTTACCACATACTTCGTTGATATTCCGAGCCGCTTGAGCGGCACTTCGGCCTAGTTTGGGATCATGGAAAAAGTAATGCGAAAATCGCGTTTCGACATCCTGAAATAAAAGCCAAATAATTTAATAAAAATTTGAACAAAATTAAATATGGAAAGCATAATTAAATATAGCGTAAAACAAGCTTTAAAATGACATATAACTAATTAAATTAAGGTAAATATTTATTGGTATAAAATTGCAATAAAAACAAAGCAACAAAAATTCTGCATTTCTTTCTTTAGAACCTAATATTACTCCGTTTTGTCGTTACGATTAATTTGTTTATTAATAGTATTATGACGTTATGTCTTTGTGAAAATATTTACAATTTTAGAAATAAAATGGTTTCCGAGATGCGGAAGGAATAATCTATTTCCTGTAATTAAACGCTTCATTTTAACTTCATACGAATTCTGCAAAATCCACTGTTTTATCGATTTCGGAATACCCAGAACGGATGACCAGCTCGGGTAAAATAAAGCATAGCAGAAATTGATCACCGATTTTTAACCTTCTGTCAGATCGAAATTTTAGTAACGATAAAAAAAATATATATGTATATCTTTTTACGTTATCAAATCTAACAGAAGCTCTCTGAATATAAAAATAACGTTTCTCATGTCATATAGACAAGGAAGATAAAGTGGGGCTCGTACATTATACTTGGAGGTTTACACAAAAACATTTTACGAAGAATGGCCTAGTGTTTTTCTGGTATTTAAGAAATGTACAAAAGCTGTGTATGTACTTCTAGAATTTAAAAATCGAACCTAGAAATTCCGAAAAATTATGTACTTTTCGGCTGTGTTGGAATGCGAATCGTCGTTGAAGCGACCTAGATGTGGGAGCTGGTACTTTATATATTAATGCAGCGTTATGCTAAAAAATCGCGTGTAATTGCCGTTCACTTACACCGACGTTGCGTTACACACGAATGGAACGATGCGCGTCACTCCTGGAAAAGCTATTTCCTGCTGGGCAAAACCTCTTTTCCATCTCGGAAATCATCTTGAGACCAATTTACTCCCCCAACTCGCTTTTTCGGATTTCTCCGGAACAGGAAACGCACGGTAGAGTGGAAGAAGAGCAACCAAGGGACTCTAAAACACCATCTAATCGGGAAGATTACGCTTCTAGAGCGTCCGCCGCTATTCACTATTTAGTCCAGTGTTTTGGTTCTTTAATATTACTCCTTTGACAATCCCAGTGACCACACGAGTTCATCTCACTCGGAAAATTTATAAATATAATCTGCCTCGTATAAACTGGTTTTCGTGCTCATACAGGGTGTTCCAAAAAGCTAACCAATTTTTATTTCTCACAAGGATCCGCGGTGAAATCGAGAGCTAACTCGATCATCGCCTCGCTAGGTCGACTCTTAAAAAGGTTCACTTCGCTTTAAAGTGTGTATGGAGACTTTCTGGACCGACTGTAAGTAAACGGACCGATTCGTCCTCTCGGCCATCGCGTCGTTTTGGGACAATGTGAAGTGCCGAGAATGTGCGGTTCTCTTCCAACGTATCATTGTCCGGCAATAAAGAGGGAACCGGTAGCTAGCAGGAAGAATGGACGCCGCATGGCAAGCCGGGAAAAGGCGACGGGCTCAGGGGGAAATCGATGAACCGGGATGGCAAAGTTTCCCGTTACCACTTTCTTCCTTTGCGCGGACAAAGAGCAAGCGACAGGACGAGTGGAAAGTTGAACCCTCTTCGTTACTTCTAAAGTCTTTTGCCGGGTGTCTTTGCGCCAGACCGAGAAACGTTTGAGGACTCGCGAACCTCCGCGGCCCTCGCGGATCGGGGATTCGCCATCTCTTTGCTCCTTCGACGAACACCGACCAAGAACTAATGCATTGAACTTGGGAGATGCTGTAGGACCTGGTGCTAAAATATCAGAGTTAGGTTTGTGTTTGAAATTGGTCATTGCTGAGCACTCGGCCCCAATTCCTCCGCTTTTGTTGCGTTCCATCGGTCCATAAAATATAAGACTTTATAGATTTTATGGATTTATGTCACTCCAACATAAATAAATGTTTATCCAGTAAAATAACTACTGTCCAGAGCACGAGAGAAAAATAGCGGAAGGGGATCTGAATGGTCAGGCTTATTTCCCCCTTCCCTTCCCGATAGATTTCTCTGTACCTCAATGCAAAATAAATATTTGCTAGCAATTAAATGCAAGCAATTGAAAGATAAGTGGACTCTTCCAGCGGTCAATTCTGATGAGTCGAAAATAATATAAGACCATCATTCTTCCACTGTCTTCTCTTTCTGTTAAACGAATCAATTTTTAGCACAAATGCATAAAATTCGCAGACTACTAATACCAATGAGACTAGCATTTCCATGCCTTCTTTCTAGCCGTGAAGAGCTGCCGAAGAAAGGCTGGGGGGCCAAGAAAGAAAGGACATTTTGGCGAAGAAAGTGAAGTGTTGGCCGGAAGTAAGCTAACTCGGTTGCAGTGGATCGAAAGAAGCTATCGAGACACTTTAATTTGCCGGAGGGCAGCGAAGCACTCCTCGGCCCGATTTACGCGCGATTTTAGGTCATAATCTGTTCTCTTTTATTCGCGATGACTGTGAACTTTACGCCGGAGATTAAAACGGTTTTCGGCTCGTTGGAAGAGAGAGACCACCCCCGCGTTCTAACCCCTAGCTTAGCTACCGTGGACTCTCTTTGCCGTGTGTCCCTTGGCCGCGATTCGTATCGATTCTTGTCCGTTCTGCCTGTCAACAAACCTTTTTCTCATTTCAACCGGATCACCGCGATATAATAGAGCATCCCTTATTTGGATTTGCGAGCTGGCTGCTGAATTAGCGACCTTTAGCACATTGTCGACCGGAGACGCCAATGCACGTCTTTCGCTTTCCGAACGTTGCTGACACAAAAAAGTTGCAAGCGAAGCTTGATGGCGATATAGCTATTGTTGAGAGCGTTTTAGGTGTCGATAGAAGTATTCGCATAGAAGAGGCAGCGAGTGGAAACGAGGACAAAAAGATTATATATTAGATGTGCCTATAAATTCCTTCTCCTTTTTTTCTACGATCATAACTTCTGACTGAACTCGAATTACTTCCCGATTTTGGTGTCATCCGAAAGAGCGTTCATTTAGTTATAACTAAAGCAGTAAAAGAAGCTAATTTTATATCAATGGAGAAGACGAAGAAGACACCTGCTCTTTCAAAGAAAAATATTAAAGCTCGTTTGAGTTTTGTCAACAAATATATAAATTGGAATGAAGAACAATGGAATTTTAAAATAAATCGAATTTTATCGGATGGACGTTCTTGGTGTTGGAAAAGGAACCATGACTCCCTTTTGCCGCGTCATGTTAAACAGACAATTAAGAGCGGTGGTTCAGTCACGATATAGGGTTGCCTTACGGCAAATGGGGTAGGTCCATTGCATCGAATTGAAAGTACGGTGAACCAGTTCACTTACAAAAACATTTTAGAACAGAATTTATTGGATGTTGTTGATAATATGCCGGTACAAGAATGTGATGTTGTTTCCCAACACGGTAACGCCCCAGGGCATTCTGCAAAAAGCGTGAAAAATTGTTTAGAGTCTCAACAATTTCTATTTTAATATCTATCTTAATTAGCGAATAACCACAATGATCCACCAACGACAATAAACGATTTGTGGCAAAGAGTGTAGCAACAGTGGTATTCTATTCCTCCAGAATACTGCGAAAATATAATTTCAAGTATGCCTAAACGCATTCAAACCACTGCCAAGGCCAAAGTCTTCTGGACAAAGTATTAAATGTACAAAAATATGAAATATTTATTTGAAAAATAATTGTGTGCAAAACCGATTACATGAAAACAATTTGTATTTATCAAAATAATAATAATATCATCATTGTTTAAATTTTTTTGGGAAGCTGAAATATTGTACTTAATACTGTGTATTTTTTTCTTGTTTATTCTATATGCAAACATTAAATACAAATACATTTTTGTAAAAATATCGTTCGTGTGTTCACTTTTGCTCCTCAATTTAATGTATGCTTTCAATGCATTCATCAGTTTCAGTAATGTTTGAATATTAATAACAAAACCAGTGACGGCGTATATTATTACAATAGAAATACGTTTCCTTATAGCACTATGATTTATTTTCAACATTTCAATGCGTATTTGATAGCTTCGTGCTCGGACATTTATTCCACGGTTAAACAAATTTCATATTTAATTACTGGTCCAATTATCGCTGAAATAACGAAATCGATACGTCCAGTTGACGATTCAATGTCTACATTAATTAACTGTACATTTAAAACGCAAACTGTGGGATCATAAACTCGCGATACTCATTGGTGAAGCATTGATAAAAATTGTCCACTATAGGACAATTGAATCTCTAATTGGTGGAATATTTATTGCTATGAGACAATTGGTTCGATTGTGAACGTATTTGTATAATGGCTGTTCGACAATAGGGAACTGGGTTTGGCTACATTCCTATCGCAGTTTATCGGATATATTCGGAGGCTTTCCATTTTTGCAGATGTCGAATAGACAATCGCCGCTGGCATACGCTGCTTTTGTTCAATAATACGTTACCACGGTGACGTTAGCAAATGCGTTAACGTTACAGATCGCGTGGAGCGCGACGGGGAATTCGGTACTAATCGTGTGTCAGTAATCGAGTGAAGCTTCACAGCGAGAGGAAATACTCCATTGTATTTGATTTCGCGGAATTGGCAGTGCAACCGAACCGAAAGGGGACATAAAAAAACTGTAAAATCGGTAATTGTATTTGACAACGCGATGGACGCGCGTGCATGTTTGCTCAATTTATTAGGGCAGCAGCTGTGCAAAAATGTATTTCCTATATTTGAGGATAAAATCATTAGGTCAAGAATACAATCTTAATTTTTATCTTGAAAAATTTTAACGCTTAGTATTGTTTATTTATCGCTTATAATTAGACTGCGGATCTTTATACATTTATGACAAAAAAGAGATGGTGAGATGGTTAAAATAGGCCAAAGATTCAAAGAATTTAAGAACGTCAATGTATTATTTTTGACTTATTAAGGTTATTAACCCCTTGCCGTATTTTAACGAGTCAGACTCGTCATGAAGATTTTAACAAAATCTAACAAATATGAATGTTACGCGTTTCTTTTGAGATGAAATAAAATTGGATTCGTTTGTAATTAATATTTAAGCATTACACATGAAGATCCGCAGTGTACTTATAATATAAACTGTTTTCGCTTTAAGTAGTAGAGCCGCGTTATGGTCAGACGCCATCCATTGTATTAGAGAGTTGATTTACTTCTTTCGTGTTAAAGCTACAGTCAACTAGTAAAATTTTATTAAAGTGGACAGTTGGTCATGTTAATTTTCAGTTGTTTAACAATTCTAGTTAAACTTAATTTTAAAGTTTTATCATTTTTGTTTGCGTTCGTTTAACACCGAAGTTATTAATGATCATAGGTAACAATTTTTTCCATGTTAACCCCTTGCCGTACAAGGGAAAAGAAAATGTGTATTTTTTGTATAACTACATTTATTTTAATGCTTAAATATTGATTACAAACGAATGAAATTTTATATTTCGGTTGGACTTTGTTAACTCTAACCCTACCGAGCTCTAAAAGTAGCCGATACATGATGCCTTATAAAAATAACAAGATTAAATTTATTTGAACTTTGCACGGTTCATATTATAATATCTCCGCCATTAAATGTATTTATTTAATCATTTACAACGAAAGCATTTTTATAATTTCAATAATTGTGAAATAAAAAACCTGGAGCCGTTTATATGACCGGTAGTGGTAGGTTTAGTGTTAAAAACCTTCATCACGAGACTGGCTCGTCAGAATACGTCAAGGGGTTAACGATAAAGGTGCAGTGAACTCATTAAAAGTTTGTTTAACGTTAAAGTAGACGGTTATCTAAATTTTACGTTAATTAACAATTCTGATTTGCTCAAAATTTATATTGTTGTTTTATTATCCTTGTTTTCTTCATCAAGTACTGTGAAATAGCTATTTTTATTGCTCCCAAGATCGAGCGTGAAATGACATCGCTTTATTCGGTAAAAACGCTAGCCTCCGAGGCTAACGACAACGACGCGCGCTATCATTATCCGAGTATAGTATTTAGCAACCGTAATGCGATACACGTGGTCGTCGGGAAATGACTCAAATGACACGAATTGATTTCCTCGCGCGGTGCCAAGACCAGCCGACGAAAGAATTACAATTTTTGTTCTCGCTAACGGATTAATGAACGCAATTCGTTTGCGTTAACGAACCATTGAGCGCTATAATTCACAGCCGATGTCGACAATGAAAACTATCACTAGCCCGGCGCGACGAGGCCGGATAAAAAAAAAGAAGAAACAAGCGAACACACACACACGCGCACTACAGAGAGACCAGAAATTTCGTTCGAAATGCGCGTGTTCGAACAAAACTGCACGCTTGTTCGACAGAATCCGTAAATTACCGTGTATAAATCCACTCCTTTGGGATTGTAATTCTTCCGGGATCATACAGGGTGCTACAATCGAGAAGGGTGTGATTGTACATTACAAAATATTCGAAAATGTTGGATAAAATGTATTGATCCGAGGCTTTGTTTTCGAGAAAATTGAGTTTGGAAGTATCAGTGAGAAATACTACTAATTCCATCCTCAACATGAATGGATATAACGGATCTTCAATGTTTATATTCACAAACATAAAGCGTTCTATGAAAAAATTTTATTCCACATTTTCGACTTATTTTTTCATGTTGCAGTCATCTCTTCTTCGGTTGTTCCACCAGGCACCGACCAGCCTGTGTATTCCGGCTACCAGATGAAAGTTTAACGCGATAGCTATTCTTCGATGTTAATTCGCCATCGTCGTTTCCGTAGAAAGGATGTTCTGCTATGGATAGTTGAATGAATGAATAAATAATGCGAAAGAAAATGTAGATGTACGGCGCTATTTTCTAAGAAGATTGTCGGAGGTGCACGTGTTTCGCCATTATTACGCGATCGCATGATTTTCTTTAGCCGTTTATGCAAATTGATCCGGTCGATGAACAATTTTCTCCCGCAAACACTTTTCAGTTTCACAGTGGTACGAAAAATTAGTTTCCACGGGGAAATGTTCGTTCGGGCATATTACGAGATTAATTTGACAAAGATTGGCTTGCAAGTTTCTGTTTCGTTTCAGAGAAGCTCTCTCGACAGAGATCAATTCCGAGAATATTCTTTCAGTAACACTATTAAGCGTCGAAATTATGAACACAGTATTTTTGAAATGAAAATAATCAGGGATAGTTTTATATGGAAATCACAAAAAAAACTACGCGAAACAAAACCTCAAAAATATCCTTAATCAGTGCATAATTGTTGTCCAAATTCGAATAAAAAAATCATTTTTCTAATGTTGCAAAAGTTGACTTGTTACAGAGTTCGAACGATGCGGGAACATCGAGTGAACCTATTTACAAAGTTTCAAGTAAATCGGCTTTCGAGATATGAACTCAGCCAATTACGAAACCGTGTTTAAAGTTTCGCGTACTCTTACAAGTTATAATCTATAGGAGATAGCCTCCCCAATATACGGGCTGAGAAATTGCAAATTTGGAAATTTGTACACTTTAGAATTACTAAAAAAAAAAGAATAAAACTGTAGGGTTTGTTAAAGGTGTCACAATAGAATTTCAATGGAGTTCTCAATGTGTTCTCTTTGAGGAGATAAAGAATTTAGTTTGCAGGAGTCGCGCAGTTATCGCCTATTCAGTGGAACGACTCAGAGTTTGGTACGGCAAACAGTTTGCTATGAGGTCGTAAGGGTCTCTACTTACAATTAGAATCGATCTATCGTTGTGTTCGAGACCGTATGGAAGAGGGAGACTTTACGATCTGCGGATAGCAGGCAAACACTTCAGACCAATTCGTAGTTATCTTGATACTTAATCAGAATCCTTGCACCCGTTTTTCTTTAAAACTACTTGCTTAAATTGGCGTGACGAGAACTCGGAATCTAATCGACCGATTTATTTCGTCAGTTAATAAACAGAATCAGCTTGGCCTCGAGAAAATCACATCACAGAGGGAAGTATAGCGTATAAATAGCTGAGACAATAAGATTATTATACCGTCAAGTGACGCAACGTGAAGCTAATTTAATTCGGAGAATCGATGGTTTCATAATATTATATATCGTCTCTAGACCACTTCAAGAATCAACGGGAATTTATTATTTACCGAGGAACTTTTTCGCACACGTGCACTGTTATATTAGAAGATTGAGCAAACAGCGTCTTACGTTTTGTTGCGCTTGGTTTCCGGATACACAGCGTCGAAAGATTTTCTCTGTGTCACCATCAGGAGACTTTCACATTTCTCAGCGCTGCTTCAAGAAATAAAAGTCTCGAACGGTAAAAGATTCATTGCAAAGAGCAACTTACATTATTTTCACTTATTTCAGTGTCAGTTTTTGTTTATACTTTGCTCGTTGTTTCACTTTTACGAAGAAGACTATCTGGAGAGTTGGTGAAATGGTACAGAATCTGTCAAATTAATTGTAGCCAGAGATTTGGCCTTTAAAAAAGTAAAAGACTCTCAAGGGAGAGTTGCTGAAGTGTTAGAAGAGCGCCGGGTGAGAACGTTCGACGCCCAAAACGACGCCAAATTTGTTTTCAATTGGAAAACGGGGAAAAAATGGTAGACCATAGAAGACTCTCTGGAGAGTTGGTAAAACGACTGGTTGTTAGATAGTAGGATGGGGGGCACGGGTGATTAATCGTAGCGAGAGATTTGGCTCGGTCAATTAAACGAATACAGATGGTCCTAATTGCGTACTCACTCCGAGTTCCCCATAATCTGGACGATCGGGCGCAGCCGGCAATCGATGTCCGCTCCTGTGACCTCCCAAGGCTCCGGTGCCACCTACACCCACGCCACGCCTCTCGTCGATCAGGAATATCTCTGTAAGCACGATCAAGCCGAACACCGCGAAGAACATCACCACCAGCATGAACGACATGTTGGCGCGTTCCTTCAGAACGCCCGCGTTCGCCCGGCTTCCGCTGGACCCGCTCCTTCGGGAACCCATCCTCGAGAGGCTCTGCAACTGAACAACCATAACGCACCGTCACCAGTCCCAAAGTCGCTACACCTATTCATCATAACTAGACTCCGGATCTTTATGCAAGATGAAAAGTTTCTGCATCATTTTGCAAGACACAGGACCTAAAAATGAATTTACATTTCTCACGAATAGTTTTAATGTAGTGAAAATAATACAGTAGGACCTCGATTAACCGGCTTGATTAGGAGACAAACAGCCCGGATAAATTAAGGCCCGAGAGACAATTAAAATGTACATTATATTCGAATATAAATTTTTTATTGTCGAAAATTTATTTCTTTTATTTTATTATATTTCCTGTATTTGTTTATAATCGGGATCCGGTTAATCGTAGTCCTACTGTATATTAATACTCTTAAAGTCTTCTAATCTTTTCACTGTTTTAAATTGCACCTACTCATTTTTGTCATGAATGCATAAAATCCGGAGTCTAACCATAACTATACTGCGGACCTTTATGCATTCACCACAAAAATAAAAAATTACAGACAGATTCCAATGCGGATTTTATGCATTTATGGAAAAAATGAGTAAAAATGAATTTGGGTATATCAATGTGTTAGGTTCAACTTATTCTTATAAACAGAGGAGTGAAGCTTCTGTTCTTTGTAATTGATGTAAACAATCTTTACTTTGCATAAAGATCCGCAGTTCAGTCATCTCTGTGACTGTCACGAAGATCTCTACCGTAACTGTCCAAATGTTATCCCCACCACGAACGAAGCAAAAGATTGCACCCTTTCTAATTTTTTATTTTCCTTTTTAACTTTTACCATCGTATTCTTGTCTTTCTAATTAAAATCACACGTAAGTTTTCTAAGTAAAATTATCAAAGGAAACGTACTTAAGTAGCTCCTATATCCTATAACAAATGCAAGAAAAGACATGATGGATGAACGGTTGAAAAATACTACAGCTACTGCACACACTGAGTAAGAAAGACCAATAAGAAAAATGAAACTGATGTACTGTCTTGTGGTACAACTTCAAATGACGAAGACATCGTCACGTTTTATCTCGGACAATTGACTCCACGTAAGCGTTCAAAGTTCCGAGCGCGAAGATTTCAAACTCGCCGAACACCATAAAGAATTTGATTCGCGTAAGGGTTAAACTCGATTCCCGTGAAAATGAAACCTCATAAGAAACAATTTCATTCTACAATTTCAACTACTTTTACGGAAAGACCAGCCCGTTCCCCGCTGAAAAACTTTTTCGAACGAGTCGCGGGAGCAAATGTACGTGTAAGTATGCTTCCGCATGAACCTGCTATACATTGGAGACGATGTTCAAACTCGGAACTTGGAATCCAATTTCAGGAACAACAAAGTTTTCTACGTTTTAGAGTCACCCGCGCGCGATATAACGTATAGATCCGTCACTGGGAAAGTAAAACTGAGAGAAGTAGAACGCGTCGAGGAACTTTGGTTTATCGGGACGCATCCCGAACTATGGCGATCATAAGATTAAATAGATAAAAGGATGAGTGTTGATTATTCTAAGTGAGAACCGGAATTTTCGACAAAGCCGCGTCGCACGAGCTCTGCGCCTTGGGCGTAGGATAAAAAGTGCAGCGGCGCAGAGTTCGCTAAGAGCTTTCAAGTTTTCAGTGATTGATTTGCCGATAACGAGACCTAACGTGGACAAATTACTTTGAAAAAATTATTTAATCAGGAGATGTTACTCGTTCCGTAAAGATAGCTTCGTTGTTAAAAAAAAAACAAACATGTATTTTCTCTTTCAATAATTTTGATTAGCTTAAAATAGTGTAATAGTTAACTTATTCCCTTGCCGTACATAATACAAAACATACTACCAATCCCATTGGTTTAATTCATCCATATAAACGTTCACATTCACAGAATAGAAAAGAGAAATGAAAAACCGATAAAGATTAAACGCAGAGCCTCTTTGCAATATGACGTAAAATATTCTTTTAAAGCCAAAACTCGTACGAGTTATTTGGAGCAGACATTTTCGACATTTTAACACCCCTGGGATCGTAATTCTCGGCTCGCGAAGTTATTTTTCAGAAAAAATATTATGAAGGTAGTAACGCTTTAAAGAAAAGGTCGTGCATTTTTATGAAATCGTACAGTTTTTCAACTGTTAAAAATAGTTCTATTTATTTGGTAGGGAAACTCGTTAGTCTATAACGAATCTTATTTATATACTATTTATTTATATAATACGTGCAAGATAGATGAGGTTAATTGGATGAACGCTACGATAGCTACGATAGTTATCTTGCCCGTCATTTTGAAAAATTCTATCTCAAAAATGACACGACCGAAGTTCCGCCTCCAAGTTTATGGCATCTCGTTGTGTCCCGAACGACTGCAACATCGTCCATAATCCGACTTTCCATATAGTACACTTTGGAATATTTTTACAATATGCACCTTTCGATGTACATAAAAGAATATCGATCCTCGGAAATTGTGGATGCCCATGCCACACTTTAAAGTTATGATTCCAAGTTTAGAGCTGCACACAACTAGTTTTATTCAAACTGTTGCGATTTTACCAATAAATCGAATGCCCTTAAAAAACGCGTCTAAAAATATCGGTTCCTCGAAAACGAAAAATATACATATACGATTTTCGAAAGTTTAGTGTTATGACTGCAAGTTTAGAGCTGCGTCACCCTTTTTTGTTTCGGACGATTGCACGTCAAATGCAAAATATTTTTATAACATGCTCTTAATAAAAAAAAATCGTGTCTTTTTTAACATTGGAACCGCGAGACTCGTCATTTTGACGGGTTCGCGTTATCACAGCGGATTTTATGCGCTTATGACAAAAACGTTTAATTTCAAGATACTGTTATATTATATCTAATCTGTCAAACATATCCAGAAAGAAAATAAATCTCTATTTTAATCGAGTTTGTTGCAATTCAGATAAAACGTACATATTTTCAGCAAAAATTCAAATTTCAGTTATGAATAAACTGCGGATCTTTATACAAAAAAATTTTATAAAAAAAAATTAAACTGACTTCGAAACGCACTAAAAAGTATGAAATAATTTCCATTTAATTCATGTGAATACACGTGCTCCAGAAACGATCGACTTGTTGAGACGAAGAAACATGTACGAGCCCTTGAACGAGGTATTACCGCAGTTCTGTGGGCCACGCGTCTCTCATCTGGTTCCGCGGCGGCGTCTTCGACATGTCACTCGGAACCAAAAGAAATCGATAGCATCCGAAAGTAATTTTCCGATCGACGACAAGTTGCCAGTGCACCTGTTGTCGACTCGGCAACGTTAATGGTATTTATCGGGCACCCCCGAAAAATGGAGGAGCCGGGGGGCAACTTGGCCGTTCTTACGCGGAAAAGTAGTTTCCTCGTGCATGTCGAGCTGCTTAGCATATCCGAAAGGTATCGATTCCCTTTTAAAATGCGCGAGTACTTTGTGCTCGTTCGATAATAAACCCCCGGGTGGAGTGAAGGGTGCTTCGAATCGCATCGTGGCTGGTGAAGCGTGCAAGATGGAAGGCAAACAGTCTTATTGCCTGAAATTTTAATAGAGAAATTTCCATCGTTGCTTTCCCCGTCGTCGTAACTCACCTAAAGTGGTCCTAGGAAAAGCGCTGCCAAGCATGGGGACGGTAGTTCGTTCTGGAAGCAAAGACAAAACGAAACGACAAGTAATTAATTCGTACTCTCTTTCTCTCCGGGGACTGGGGAGGGGGGGTTGGAAAAAGAGGTGGGCCAGGAACACCGCGATTTACAAGGCAAATTCTGTCCAACTTTTATATCAGCTCGCATCGATGCCACGCGCGTGTGTAAACCCACACACGATTTGCATATTTCGTATAAAAAAGCTGTCCGTGCTTTCTGCATTTACCGCTGCAGTTAATGCTATAGTTCCGCACAGCTAAGAACGGAAAAATATCGCCGGTATTTATGGTCGCACAAGGGAACCCCTTTTTGCGACAAAGTTATGCGATTTTAAGAGACTTCGTGGTAATAAAAAGTTTTCGTGGGCATCGTGTCACAGGTTCTAGAGTCATTTTTTCAAGACTGAAATGAAAATTTTTACGTGGGACAGTTAAAAAAATAATTGGTGACTTATTGTAAATGTGAATGTATTCTGTGGACATTGCAGAAAGCAATAATTTTTATGAATTTCTTCTCGAAGATATGGACCATCTAATTTTACTATTCTATTTTTTGTATACAATTTACTGTCATTGTATGCATAAATAAAAAATGTATGTTAAACTCAACACGACATTATAGCAATTTGGTACCAAAAATATATAGTAGTGTATAGAACATCATAAAAATCGGTTATGTAATTTTTGGTATTTTATCTTTATCAACGAGATAGGATCTCTAAACAGTACTAAACACGCCTTTATTACGAGTAGAGATAAAACCGACAAACGCCTGTATTAGAACTCCATAAAAAATTTCCGTGTATGACTAGAAAACTAAATTAATTACAATCTGAGCAAAATAAAAAGAGTCTGCATTAATTGCCAGGTAAGTTCGGATAATCGAGGCTCCATTGTTAGAAAATGAATGTGTTAGAAAAAGGTTCATTAGAAAATAATTAGAACAATCTAGTTTTATCACCGAATGAATATTATTTCACTGGTACGCCGGTGTCATGACCAGACTGCACATCTTTATGCAAATTAAAAATGTTCTGCATCTATTGCAAGAGTTGGGAGCCAGGTACGCGTTCAATTCGTTTTTTAATCATTATTTAACGCATTGAAAATAATGTCTCGTGTTTCTTTTAAATTATTCTACTTTTTCTCCTGTTTTTTGTTTGTTTGAAATTGTAAAGGTGTTTTCATGGGAATTTATTGAATATATTTTTTGACTCCAGTATAGATTATACATTTTGGGTTGGCAAGAAAGTAATTTCGATATTTCAAGGTGAAATCAAA
The DNA here is from genome assembly GCA_963966675.1 of Lasioglossum calceatum. Taxonomy (NCBI): domain Eukaryota; kingdom Metazoa; phylum Arthropoda; class Insecta; order Hymenoptera; family Halictidae; genus Lasioglossum; species Lasioglossum calceatum. The sequence goes on from OZ016545.1 coordinate 8,058,945, forward strand.
CCGAATTTCTTTATTCGAGCGATGAACTTTAATCAATAACATATTTTCTTACTTGTTCTTTTTGGCAAAAGATCATCGAATGAAAGGAAAAATATCTTATTCATTAAAGTTCATTGCTTGAATAAAAAAACTGGGCTCTCTATTTCACTTTAAAATACCGAAATTACTTTCTTGGCAATCCAATAATAAAAATCGTACAAAATATAAATAATCTTGTTATTTTCATAATACTATACACATCAGTCACTTTTTATGGTCGGTAGGTTTAGTGTTAAATTGCACACGATCAAGGAACAGTACACGATATAAGGTACATTTCGGTCCTGAAACATTACTGTATCGATCAACGAGTGAACCACATATCTTAATAATGTTTCTCTCATCATTCGATAATTTGTCAACCTGCACGATTCCGTCTGATGAACACATTGTACGGCCCGACAAAATAGCAAAACTAATGACCACATTGTACACACCCCACTCGATGCCAAACGACTCTTGTTTAGAAACATTTGTTTACACAACAAGCAACTCACCGTGTGTTTTTCTGTTTAAGTGGCTCAGCCAGGGAAGTGATCGTCATCGCAATTGTCCCGAGTGCTCGGCCGTCAAACGGTTCGCAGTAGTTTGCGCGGAAACAGGAGAATGCGTGCAATCACCGGCAAGAAAAAGCGCTCCACGTTAATTGACAAATTTGCCGTTCGCCGAAGTCGAAAGAAAAAAAAGACGTAGTAAAAAATACCGTGTTAATGAAGGGAAAACACAAGGCGCGGCGACGGATCCGTTTGTACTGTCGTCGAAACACGATCGAACAAGCAACGCAAATAATGCTGGTGTATCGGGAATCTAACAAAGACAACGATCATACCCGGCACCGATGCCGCGGACAGAAGCAAAAGTTATCGCCAGGTGTTGGCAAGATAAATTCGCGGGCGTTTTATACGGTGACGAGGCGACATACAATTACCCGGGTAATCGCGGAGACGTAAACGAGACAAATGGTAGTCTTAATGCGATTCTGCAGATCATTTGTCCGCCGTGTGTACGTTTCGTTTAACGCCGTTCACTTTCCGCGGTTCGGTACGGGCTTCCGGGCAGAGGTGGGCATTATTTGGCGAAACAAATATTTCAAATGCTATTTAATATTTTAGATTTTATTTTGCTGGAAAGAAAATAGTATTTTAAATAAGATATACAATTTCGAAAATGAAATATTTCTGTTTTAACAATCTGAACCTCAAAATAACATATTTCTATTTCAACAATTTGATCCACAAAATAAAATATTTCTATTTCAACAATCTGAAACACGAAATAAAATATTTTACTTGTTGCATTGTTATAATACTCTGAGAAACCGCATAAACATACAGTCAATCTTATCGTCAACAAACGATTTAACTCATAAATGTACTGAATTCGAACCATGATTCGAACCAGCAATAATATTTGGAATTAAAATTGAAAACCAGCCTGTGTAAAGTGAACAATCCTTCTCTACACACAGTTCATAGGTTTCGTGGTTTATTTTTGCATTCCTAATAACAAATGACAAAAACCATTTGCACCCATCATCGAACGCTGCGGTTCCAATGGAAGCCACTATTTTCCAAAATAGCGTATTCAAACTTTAAAATTCAACGTTGCAAATACTGCGTTGCTACGATATTTTATACAGATTTAAGAATATCAGTAAAAGAAAAGCATGAAGTAAGTCTCAAAATGAATCTCCCCATTCGAAATATTGTGACTAGAATCCTTATACAATTATGCAGAAGCTTATAATCACAGTAAACGCTCTCGTTAGGTGAGCAAAAGCTAGTAAATATGTCTTTTATTATACCAGCTTTTATCTTGGACAAAACTAACCGTGGAAATATTTACAAAACCATATTTTTAAAATTTTATCATTTACATTTTAAAATATGATTCAATAGATTGAATGGTGGACTCAAGCCCTTTAAAATCTGAAGCTACGAAATACGACGAATTTTGCATATATAATCGTTTAAAATTTAATGAATGAAAAATATCCGCGAAACCTTCTTCTACGCGACACGAATTACACGGTAACATAAAAATTAAACAAAACGGTAACATTTTCACGGGACATCGTGGACCCGACTCGTGCGCTAAAGATTTGAACAAATTATATCGACTTTGTGGAATTCCAGCAATTACCGATACGGCAATCAGCGCGCTAATAAATATTCAACAGTGTTATTGGCCATTTATGAAAGTTCGCGGGAACAATACGGTGTTATTCCACGTGTACCGGTGGGAAGTGTGCGTGAACTTATGGTCGGGCGTATGCGTGGCTTCTATAGTTTTCGAAAGTCGAGCGAAGTTTAAGTCGGCGGAGCAATCGAGTGGAACAATTATGGCCTCTTACCTCGCGAGACGTTGAACGTTGAACAGTGTACGCGCGTACAATGGGAAACACATCGGAGTGGGTGAAAAGCGAACATTGATTCGCGATAACGTACCCCCGGCGCAACAATACTAACCCAGAGCCAGGTTCTATGCAGATTTTTTTATAATTTATCGTTAAGGGGAAATACACGGTGGTAAATCTTCGCGACACGACACCTCCTTCGCGATCGACTGCAGATCCCCTGCGGATTTCGCAGCCGGGAAAATCGGATTAACGTTCCCCTAGCGAAAAAGTTCAAAGCGAGCCGCTCCGATTACGGATGCAACGATTTTCCCTCCGCGTCCTCATACCTGACCACCTTACTTCTTCAAAACACGATTGCATCTACCAAATAGATGAGGTAATCAATAGACTGCAGATTTTTATATATTTTTATATAGAAAATAAATGTTTTTGTAATATATACAATGTATTAGATGATTGCATAAGTTCGTGTCCGATTTAAAACTTACTTTTTCCAATGGCAGGATCAAGTTTCACTTGTTGCAATTAAAAACCCGGAAGAAACCGCAAAGTAAATGAACAGAACAATCTTTTCATTTTGTTGAGAAAGAGTAAAATACGATACCTGCACTTAAGTGAATCACGCTGCATATTTATTTTCATAACTTTGTCTGGCAGAGAGTAATAGAGACTAAACAGGGTTTACTTTCTTGATCAAATACACCGCGTTTTACAGAAGGAAACATCAGAGTGTAACGAGGTAAAAACGTAGAAAAAGGTTTCCGTGCAACCCAATATCTCGGCGAGATTATATTTTACAGGCACACGGAAATCAATGGAAATAAACTAGAGGTTCGAGAAGGCTGGATTGAAATGAAAACAGCGTGCCTCCGTTTGCTGCAAAGTTCCAATAAAAAGAAGTACAGCAAAGTATGCTACGGCAATGCTGTAATAAACGATTCTACAGCGAGCCGTCTCTACAAGTAAAATGATACTGTGCTGACTGGTACTTCACGGTTGCGACAGTGATTAAAAGTATACCCTTCACGGAATATTAAAAAATTTGACAGAGAAAAGTCGTCGGTTATCTGAATATCATACCGAGCGTTGTGGGTCTCAAAGAATAACGCGCGTTACATTAATTCAACTTAACGAACTCCTTAATTAACGTGTCCTTATCTGTTAGTGGGAACGCTCTATTTTCACTTCCGTGTGATTTTTATCGTATCCATTAAGAGAACATTATTCACATTTTTCAAATTCGCACGGTGAATAAATGTCAGATAACTTCATTCTGCATCTTTCTTCCACCTACGTTTTTTACTCGACAATACATTTCTCTCGTGTAGATTGTTGTCTTGGGTGATTTATTAGATAATAACGTTAATGCTTTGCACTTCTACGTCGACCCGTTTCTACAAATGTTTTCACGAGAAATTGAGGAATAAACTTCTTCATTTAAGCACTCATAATTATACAACTGTGCACGTCAGTCGTGCTTAGCATTTAAATATGCATTATATTCTACAATATTAATTTTTATTAAGCTACATAATTTTTACAGACGCAATTATATGACAATTTTTCTTGAAAATGGTCTAAAAATTTTTGACCGAAACGTTGAAAATTTTGTGGTAATTTGCAAAATTGCTTAAGTAGTAGCATCAGATCGAACCAGTGCGCTGAAAACATTATTATTCGTTATAAGCTACATTGCATTAAGCTATGCTCGATCTAATTAATAGAAAGAATTGTTTCAGAATTCCAACGGAGGAACTGTTCTCCGAAATACATTTTTGAAGTTGAAAAAGGATTTGGGGTGCAAAGGCTTAATCTAGAACTTGAAGCTGGAACGAAGAGATGCTATAATGAACCAGGTCGTAGAGCTAATTAGCTCATTCTGTCTAGCTTGTTCCGTATTAGGAGATTTGAATTTCAAGAAAATTCGGAAATAATTCTGTTCAGTGTTTCCGGTCTTGTCCCTTTGTTCAGAATAATTCGCTGTTGGACTGCGATTCCAGAACGTCATGAATGTGATACGTATTATATCTGCTTTGTGTAAAGAGATATTGGCAATCCTATACAGTCTCTGTCTATTCTGCCGTATTCATAGCGCATCTGTAGATCACCTACATACAGGTACTATGCCAACTTCGTTTTATCGAACTACATAAATCAATAAACTGAAGCAAGAGGCAGTAACTTCGCTACATGAATATAAATACATATATCGTGCACTTTCGTAAAACATCTTCTCGAATAAAGCTGAGTTATTACCACAAAAAAATACCGATCCGTAGCAATATATTTTTAAAAAACTTTTGCAGCGGTGGACTCTCGCAGGGCGCGATGAAAAATTGTTTAAAACGGCTGTGTATATTCCGTCGTCTGGGCTGGTGAATGTGCAGCTTTTTGAAACAATTGTTCGAGCATTTTCTGTACATTAACTGCCACATAAAACGCGATATAAGCCTGATAAATCTAAATTATTTCAAGATTATTGTAATGTGTTTTATTACACTGCTATTTATCTAACAGTCTTTTAAATATACATTATTTTCACTGGTACACATTTTTTATTTGTCGTAAATCTGAAAAAGTTTCGGAGATCGATACGACGCTTTTGAAATATTACCCTGCCGGCAAATATGATATAAATGTTGAATGACTGCAAGCGTATTATTATAAATCATTGACTTTTTTAAATTATCGCTCCACGTACGCTGGCGTGCAAAATTAATGGAGCGCTCGATTTTCGATGCAAATCTGATTTTTAACACTAAACCTACCGACCACTAAAAGCGATTAAAATGTTTTACGTTACAAAAATGACGAGGCTCTATTTATTTCGATTGTGTGCAATTTTTATTGCAATATCTGCTTGGATAAAGATATTTATCGAATCAATTTCCATGTCGGCAACTTCATCATTTCAATAACTGTGAAATGAAAAATATAAAACCGGTCATTTGACCGGCAGAGGTAGGTTAAACTACTATATCTTCGTAACAAAAATTTCGATCGTATTACTGTCTGAATAGATAGAAAAATTTAATAAATAAAATCATGACATTAGTGACTGTAAAAATAAAAGTGTGGAGCGCTAAACTGTATTGACGTAATCTTTGTGGGCGCTCCACGCTTTTATTTACAGCCACTAACGTCATGATTTTATGTAAATTTATATTCAATTTTTCTATCTATTCCGACACTAATTTTATAACAGAAGAAATTTTGAATTGCTTAAAATTTTGGGGAAAAATATTATTAATCATTTGACTGGATTCAGTATTTTATATAGAACCAGGGAAAAAATTATTTTCTCCTTTCTAGTGCATTTTAATATAAGCGTGGTTTTTAAAAAGTTTTTTTATATATCTTATTTTTAAGGATTAAAACCACCACAGATTTGACGACTGAAGCCCTAAAAACGAACCCCTTGGTGTGCAATATCTTTTGACCGTTTTATTCAACACACAATTTTTATTTTCCATAAAGATCCACGGCCCAGCGGTAACGCGAGCAAAACGCGATAAGATCACGGAAAAATCTGCGAGAAGGTAATTAAAACTACCGGCAGATTATTCGTCATAATGTCCGCGAGGAACATTGTCGGAACAGGTTTAAAGGAAATCGTGCAACTTTGGCGAACGCTCGCGAAGTTTGTTGGCCGTCGCGAGAGACCGTACGGCGAATTCGGTTTATCAAGGCGGCGAAAACTTCGGCATACTTAATTTTCGTGGTCGCCGGCTCAAGAAAGTTTAAATTGGAGAAAAATAGGGGTCCCGCGCGTCCCGCTCGCGCGCTGCGATACGTTGTTATCCTGTCGGACCCTCGGCAACTTTCCCGATACAAAACAGAACACCGTTCGCAAATTTAACTTTAATAAGTTAACAGAGACAGACACGCCGGGGAGAAAAGAGTTATCGAGTTACGTTTCTCTATAATTTTCTCGCGACGCGGTGCCGCGAGCCACCGACAGTTTCAATTTCAATCCAAGTTAGTTCCTCATTGCCAGAACAAAATAGTTAGGTGCTCCGATTGTTTACCGTTGCAGCGTCGCGCGAACTGTAAGAGATGAGTCTTTGCTTTCAGACGGCGAACGCCTCCGACGAAAGGTTGTTGATCGAAGGTGCTCGATTGTTCGAAACAACCGGAGTACATATTACTGTACCGAAATAGATTGAAATCGACACGAACCAGGTCAAACAAACAAACATATCGGAACCGATGATCGCAGATTTCCATGGAACTTTTGCGGGATCTCGCTGCCACGAAAATATTTCACGTGTGGACGTTTTTTATCTGCCATCGGTCACGCTGCCACGGCAAAAACAACCCTAAAAGAAGGCGAGAGGTGGACTGTTTCATTCAGTGTTTTGGGAACTAATAAAGCTTGACCGTTGTCAATCACAGTTGGTTTTCTAGTATTTTTACTCTATTGAAGCATATATTTCACTCGATCACTGCCAACCTTTATCATTCCAGTATTTTACTAATTCTTTCTGCCTGAATAAAATTGATATTTTTTGATTTTTGTATTAGTCGGATAAAAAGAGTTTTTAAAACCTGCTTGATCAGATAACTGGATGATACTTTATTAAAGAGTACGCAATATTCCTGCTAAAGTAATTCTTTTTTAGCTACCAAGTTTCCAAGACATTAAACCAAACATGATCCCTACTCCCAACTTTGATGGCAGTTTCCGTGATTCTGCTTTATCTGCTTTATCAAATAACTCGATGATCCTTTATTAAAAAGTACGCAATATTCCCACTTACATATTCTTTTTGAACTTTCAAGTTTCTCACAGAGTTTGCTACCAAGTTTCCATGATATTAAACCAAACATGATCCCTACTCCCAACTTTGAGGGCAGTTTCCACACAGTCAACGTGAACGATGATGGATCAAAAAGTACGTGTGATATTCTTTTGCACTGTGCATACTATAATAAATGCATGAGACCCGCAGTCTAGTAATAACAGTAATAGCGATAACGGTGATCATATTCGGGAGAAAGAATTTTTCCGGGTGAAATCAACGTGTGAAAGCGACCTGATGCGTGTAAACGCATGATTCGAGGAAGAATTGTGCAAGTTTTGCGGCGGTTTGTAGAACACGTGCAAATCTCGCCGATCATTATACACGAGGCCATCGAGATCGACCGATTGAATTAAATTTGATCGCGAGCCCGTTTGTCATTCATGAACCGCGATACGCAAGTTCCTGTGTTGCGACATAATGAAAAATTAACGGCGAAATCAGCCACCCGTAATCAAAACGAGAAAGCTCCTTGTTCCCCCTTCCGTCTAGCAAGCTCTGCACGCGTGCTTATTAATTACCGCTCGTTAACGATTCAATTTTCTTCCCGCGCGCGGTTAGTACTTCTCTCGATTTCTCGGAAAATTTTGATTGTCACGAGAACTATTTTTGCCTTTCGCATTCGAATAGCGCGGACGAACGATAGAATAGACGACGGGTCGCTACGATATCGTTACATTGTTATCGGAATCCATTATCGTATGCGTGTTTCTGTTGTAATTCACGTTGGAAACATATCCGGCCAAGCAAAGGGTGCAGGCTCGAGTCGTTGGATTCCATCGGTCAGCTTTTGCACCGTAATTAAAACGCATTATCTAGAGGGGAAACGAGAAGTCTCGTTTTTCTATTTTGCGTTTCACGTCTCGGCAACGCGACACGCGTTCACAGGCACACGCGAAATTCACTCGACAAATGCAGGTTAACGGTCCCACTGCTGTAGCAGCAGAAACCGATTTGCTTTGTTGAACAGCTTATGCATAGTAATTCCGAGTGGTACGGTCATGCGGGCGAGAGCAATTTTCGGTTTTTGGAACTGGTAATGTGAACAAAAATTGATATACTCGATTGTGAATGTGCAGTAAAAATTCGACTAAGAGAAACGCTCAGGGCTGTTTCTTAACCTTCGCAAGGTAATGTGGGGTTCAGAGACCCCAGCTTCAGATTTTTGGAAAGTTTTTATGTGAATAGAATTAAATCTGTTTGTTTACTTATTATACTGTGTTATTCTTTATCCCAAATTTATTAAAAACGAGGCTGTTTATGAAATTCATTAGTCGGGGTCTAAGAGACCCCACCTTACTATTTATGTGATATAGACCTAACCTTGCGAAGGTTGAATCGTAGTTTTTGTGACCGCGCCGAACGTAGAAAAGGATAGCGCGAGTAAACACGGTCCGCGCGGCCGAAGGCGCGCTACACTACATACATACCGTCGAAGTTCAAATTACATATATCGTGTTTAGTGTCATTTTAATCAGAGAGAGAAATGTCACAAATAAGTTGTGAAAGACCCATAAAAAAGTAATGAAAAACAGAAGTTTTATTATTTTATTTCTACCGTAAAAAATCGTATGGTTAGAAAAAGTAATTTTTCCACATTTAAATATTTAGACAGTTTCAAATGTATTAAAACTTCCATGATTCTTATTTTATTTGATCTTAACGTTATGATGTAGGTATATTTACTTCTATAAATATATCCCGTTGCCATAAATATCGATTTTATTCGTACTTTACTGATATCTTTTTAGAAAAGTGGACCGACACTCCCCAACTCACCCTATACTGCAAAATGATTTATAGAATACTCAAAGGGGTTGAAATTATTTCCATCCACTTAATCATGATTTCAGTCTCTTACCCTCGTAATAAACGGGGAAGGCATTATTGAAAATGATAATAATTTATCAAACCTACCAAAAGCAATTTTAATGTTTCTTTTAACGTTCATTTTAATGTTTTTTTCAATGTTTATCTTAATGTTTCTTTCAATGTTTATCTTAATGTTTATTTTAATGTTTCTTTTGATGTTAATGTCAATTTTATTTTGTATAATAAAATATAAATAAATAAAAAGCGATAAGCGTGCGTGAAAACATATTTCTTCCATTCACTTTTTATATCAATTTTACATTTATTCTTTTAATAAAGCTGTTTCGTTTTTATTACATATATATTTCCTATGATTAATATTCATTGTACATATATGTCATCCTAATCAGTCCTAAGAAGTTATATTTTATATAATTACATCATGCACGTGCATGTATCTACATATAAAGAATTCATTTAATTTGCAGATAAAACTAATAAAAGAGGTAGTGCCAAGTAATTGCAGATTTCTCCGAAACTGTAATAAAAGTAGTTCTTAAGAAGTATTTGATTCGTATCTTTTTATCTGACAACCTTCGTATTGAAGAGGTGAAAACATCCCTCGGAGCTGGGGGTGGGAAACATACTTGGTCGAATATCTTGCGAACTAGTAGAGCCAGAAGAAAGTTGTAAATGGCAAAATTGTGTATTCTTGAATAAGGAATCCGGCTGTGCAAGCAGATCTCAGAAAACGTCATTCCTCAAAATATCGCCGAAGTTTGCTACCTGTTTGATTTTGCGTTCGTAAGAAATTCGCCACACAGAAATAATACGGAAAAAGTTAAACTGTAATGATTTCTTATAATGCAAAATTAAGGGTATCCGTATTTTATATTCGAACATATTTATACGCAAAAATATATAGGAAAATTAATTAATATTTGACCACAAAAAAGAATTCCTGAAATCTATTTGCACAATTTTATCGTTTAACCAAAATATACAATTTTGCAACTAGTAATAACGTTCTTCTAGCTCTCACAGTTTTTAAGATAGTCGACTTTCAGTATAGTTCCCTGCCCTCAAAATATAATTTTGTGGGTACTAAATTCGTCTAAAATTGTATAAAAATGTTGTTAACATTGCTTGCAATTTTTATATAAAACAGCGGTCTGAGATAAAAATATGCAGAAACGAATAATTTCAGACACGAAACATTTTACATCTGAAAATTGATATAACAAAAATGTAACGAACGCGAAATATTTAAATGCAGCAGCGAGTCATTAAAATCCGCCAGTCCTACGTACATTATCGGAGAAGTACCCGTCGGTAATGCGTTAAACCAATTTCAATGAGATATCGACATAATTATAATTGCGACAGCACTCAGATTCCAATCCCTCTGTCCTAAATTTTTCACCAACGTTCATGCCAATACCCAAAATAATATAAAATCGTTTAATAAATGTAAATACCAACTTTCCAACTTTTTCCAAAATCTTCAACCAGAGGCAATAAAATGTTTAAATAAAATAAGAGGTTGTACCGGTTTCCCGGTTACGTACTATGACAGGAATTGAAAAGTAGCACGGAACCGAACCTGCCAAAATTTTCGATTCACCGTAATTCAATCGAAGGTTTTGCTACGCGGGCTTACACTCTAGCGATCACGAAACACATTTGCTCCCAGCATATGTGTCACTCGAACATACCCGAAGCACTTTAAACAAAGCCAACGTCGAAGGATAAAACCAAAATAGAAACTGAACGAAACGGAACAAATTCGAGACGAGTCCCCTGCGTCTAACCTAATTGAAATCCGAAATCGATCTCTCGACAAAAAGACAGCGAGTTTGCCATCGATAAAAATACGAACAGTGGGGTGCTGAAATATAAATCAAGGTTAGAAAGAAACTCCACCTCGGAAACTGGTTAACTTTTCAATGAACGGTGTCCGCGATCGAGCGATTTTCCTGTTTTTCTTTCGAGTATCTAGGACTGTTTATCGGTGGAAAGTCGATTCGAGATATCACACACTGAAATCGACGGTGGCATCGGATAGGGGTTCGGTGGATCGTGACAAGTACAGTGACCTTTCGAAGAAACGGTCGGACAGGGACGAAGTGGTTGTTTCTGCGAGCAGGTATACTCGCGGGACGAATGAAATTCGAATTTACTTACGTTTAGAACTCCACAGTGTCCGGCTGGGCCACATTTCCCGTGCGAGAGCGGTTTACCGGCATCTTCCTGACAGTCGTCGCTGCTCGTGCTCGACTGCTTCATCGTTTCATCGCGGGTCACGTGACAGCACTGATAAGCGACGAACGGGGATAAGGGCCGCGAGTTTTCAGTAAGGAATCGCGAGAAAACAGGGGAACCGAAACACCCACGGCCAGGATCTTTATATACTTCGGTCCGCCACGACGCTTATCGCGCTGTAAACGCTCGGTCACTGGCGCACGCTCCCAGGCTCGAGCGCATCGATCGGAGCACCCTCTACCACCCGGCCCTCTGATTGGCCGGCCGACACTGCGCGCGCAACTGGCAACGCTCGCGCACGCGTTTCGCACCCTTGAAAAACGGCGCCGGGGTATCCTCCTTTGAATGCCACTTTTTTCACAAGTTTATCCATTTTTTCTCAGATAAACTACTGAACCTGCTGCATTCAAATTTCGCACACGTATCTATGGGTGGAATATGTCGATTAGTTTCGCTGAGTCCAAACGATCGGAACTACAAGAGTTATATATATTGTTATAGAGGGTGTTTTAAAGGGGCATTCTCCTTTGAACGCTGCGAGACAATTGTCGTGAATTTTTTTCAACTTGATGGACGCCTATCAATAATATTGACGAGGCTCATTGAAAGGGCATATTGACCGTTTAGCAGGGGTTCAAACGCATTGTCAATTAATTAATTCGTTGTTAATTCGGGAGCTTCAATATTATTGTCAACCCACATTGATAATATTATTGATCGTCTAGGAGCTCTTAATGCTCAAATTAGTTTTTGTAATGGATCTAACTACTTCTTCGTCATACAGAACAATTTTATTGGGGGTAAATATTGACAAAAGGGGACCCAGTTCTTTTTCATATACACATACCTGTCCCTCGGTCTACCTGGGTCCCTTTTTGTCAATACAGTAGGACCTCGATTAACCGGCTTGATCGGAAGACAAACATCCAGGATAAAAATTAAGGCCCGATAAATAATCGAGACCCCAGGGACGTAATTAAAATGTACATTATATTCCAAAATAAATTTCTTATTTTTGAAAATTTATTTCCCTTAATAATATAATCATATTTAAACGCATATTCGTTTATAATCGGGATCCAGTTAATCGAGGTCCTATTGTATTTACCTCTTTCGGGGTTAATCTCTGGGGTTCTATCTCATCCGAAATAAATACACGTTTGAAAGTCATATAAAAGAAATAATGACGCCTAATGTAAAACGATCTCGAATATAACACGCATTTAATTTTAAGTGAAAAAATATACGCAAACTTCACGCAGCATGGCATCGCATCGCATCGCATAGTATAGTACACCATAATTACAGCATAGTATAACATAGTACAGCATAGCATAGCATAGCATAGCATAACTTATTGTTAGCTTAGCTTACCGGTGGATTCCTTTACCATTACTCTGTAAGCAAATTACACATTCAGTTGCTTTAGAGGCAACATCCGGTAGAATGGCATAGTTTGGAATAGCTTGTAAGATCTACATCCATTTCATTGTGTGTTTTCTTTATTTCTTAAAACTCGCTAGTTTTATTACGCTATTTGCTACCATCAATTTTTCACGGGTAAAATATTTCGTTGCACTGTTTAACCCTCCGAGTGCTCTGCCGGAGTCTATTTTGACCGGGAACATCCAAATTGTTATTTATGTACCCAATTTGTGGCAATTAAACTAACTGAATAGCTGTTTCATTGAGCATATCGGAAAGAGTAATGTGTCTACACGAGATATCATAAAAAGTAAAATTTAAAAAATTATTAATTAGTGTTGTGAACAGTCCTAAGCATTGCCTATACAATTATATACTATAAAAATCGTCCGTTGTCCGAGGGTTAATCAAATAATAGCGTCCAGTATCAACCCCTTGCACTCCGATTCATTTACTCCTGCAGTGACTAAAACCTCTTTGTCGTCCATTATTTCTTAGAAGAAGAAGAAGGAAGTTTACATATATTTTATGCCTATGTATTTTTCGAGAAGGAAATGAACAACAAACATGTTTTTGATGTTACACTGCAAAGAGTTAATTTTGTTAATTGTTATGACGACGTTCTAGCACTGTGAACTGTAAAGGAGTGAGAGAATTCTTCCATTTAAATAGCCGTGTTTAACTTGTCGGAAGTACTTATTCCCAGTCTCAATAACAATATTTAAAAACGATGTTTGAAACGTTCTAGCATGTGCTTCAAAACGAGATTGACAGGTGAAACGTACTCTTTACCGGGTTCCGCCGTGGTTCATTTGAATCCAGAAACGAACAAACGGAATCAAGTATTGCCGCATGATTTTCAAGTGGGCCGCCATGACTACGTGCACTTACCGTCAAGCAATTACATATGCTTGTACACACGACGACGCAGCTCGCAGTCGCGAACAAACGTTCGAAAATTTTCGATAGCAGTCACGTAGATATGTGCCGATGAAAATTCCTCCCATCGAACTTCCTGACAGTTATCCGCGGAAACATTTCGAATAAAGTTTCATTCCCGGAACGATTCCCCGGCGTTTCCGGCAATCAGGATCGGCACGGTTACGCAAACGTTAGGTTGTTACTTGTTGCCCGCGAACTATTCTATGGGAACTGGCCATTCCAACGGCATCGTGTATCCTTGTAAATAGAAAATGTTTATCGTTACGTACCGCGCCGGGCTGATTAAAATGGAATACGTAACCAGGAAGCTTGTCCTCATCGTTACACGTTTATCGAGTCTTAAAGTTTTCAAATACAGTTTGGTCGCGTGTAAAACGCTCCATCCTTGCAATACTGACCGGTGCTAGGTCCGCGCGGACCCGTTGTATCTCCGTTGCGCAATCGTTTCACACTAATTATAAGTTTCTAGCGTCGAGATTATTAGTTCTTTGATGCCTAGCAGTCTACACGCTTTCGGTCACTTGTTGCTCTAAAGCAGGCACGGGCGACGAACGCTCCTGGAGCTTCGGGTTTCCCACGAAAGCAATGCTTCGGAGCTTGATAATATACAGGGTGTCCCAAAACTCCTTCAACTCCCGGAAATGGGAGGTTCCTTAGGTCATTTGAAGCAACATTTTCCTTTGCGAAAATTGCCGCCGCGGCTTTGTTTAGGAGTTATTAACGAAAACCACGGACCAATCAGAGCGCGACCTAGACCCGGGTTGGCACAGTCGGCCAATAGACAGTTGGCGCGCCGGGCCGACTGTGCCAACTCGCGTCTAGGTCGTGCTCTGGTCGGTGAGATTGGTCTGTGTTTTTCGCTAATAACTCCTAAACAAAGCCGCTGCGGCCATTTTTGCAAAGGAAAATGTCGCTTCAAATGACCTAAGGAACCTCCCATTTCCGGGAGTTGAAGGAGTTTTGGGACACCCTGTATAGAGCTCTAGGTTTCATGCGGAAGTAGTGGGGACAAACTTGGTCGTGCCTGACGAATAGTTACCGAGCAGTCTCTAGATCCCCTTTTGCGCATGTGGTTTCGTAGCTCCATGAACCCATAGAGCGATCTCCGCCCACACCTGCTTTAAAGCAACCAAATGCTGAGAGCCTACATATAAACGATAGATACCGTAGTGAGATGAGAAGAAGACACGCTTAGTCCAATACTTATGTATTGACTGTATATGTATGTATTGTCAAAGAGTAAGCATTGGGACTAACGATGGACCCCTCTTGCCCCTGTGCTGTTCCGCAGCTGATCTTCTCATCTCACCACGGTATCAGCGTTAGCAGTTTACGTGTGGCGAGGATTAACGACAACGCCGTCCTTTACGAAACTAAGGAGTGGTCTGAGTCGTCCTAGGGTTTCCATACGGTGAGCAATTAGCAGCCGCTGCTCGGTAAAATGAACCATGTATTTGAGACCGGCGAGGATCCGCAAATTCCGCGATAGAGCGCGCACGGCTGCTGAAGCGAATACGATTGGTGGCGTTCCATGGAAAGTGTTCCTCGCATTCGTTGGATCTGGAATGTCACTCACGCGAAACGCGGGGCGGCACGGTTCTGCTCGAAAATATTTGAGCGACGCTGCCGGATGTCCTAAAGGACATCGTCAGGGAGGAGTCATAGCTGATCAAGGTCCGCCTGGCGTCCTCGCACCAATTCCAGAAGACGAGCTTCTGGTTCCTCGCCTCCAGGTCCATCAGCAGCAGGGCAAGGTTCTTGGCAACGGTCGCGTCGATTCTGTGCACGTGACGACCCTCCACTATCACCGGAATCGTCTCCGACCTGCTGTCACACCTAAGGGAACCATAGCCATCACGGCATACGGAGTAAATAAAGTGAACCAGACGAGCCGGAAGGATTTACCGTCGAAATTACAGAGATGTAAGTGACGTGCGGTTTACTCACCAGGACATGACGCGCTCGCGTAGATACTCCGCGGCCGGGTAGCTCAGAGACTGTTTCGGCGATACAAACAGAATCGTCAGTCCATCGACAACGCGTTCCTCGATCAATAAGCCCGGCCTAGCCGCGAAATAGAGCAGGAGAATTAAATTTACCGCGATCCCGGCAATCATCCCGTATTCCGGCCCGATCACCAGGCAACTCAGGAAAGTCACCGTCAACGGTATCAGATCGATCTCTACGGGCAGAGGTAAACATCCGATTTATCGAACCGTGTGCACACCACCGTCAGCCTTTCTTTGTTAACGGGGAACTTCTCGTCTAGAACCTTGAAAAAATCGACTTTTTGCATTCCCTTAACCTTTCGCAGCCTCACGTCGAACCTGGACTCGACATTAACTTTTGTTGTTTAATTATTTTGTTATGAAACCTTTACCAACATACCCGTTGACATTTTCCTGATTGAAATGACAGCAAATACGACCAATGCGGAGCGTGTAAAGTGACCCAAAAATTCGCCCCTTTTGCGTTCCCTGATTTTGAAACTTTTTGTGCCAAATAATAACGTATACATAAAAGTGCAAATTTTCAAGAAGAATTGACAAGTATTTTCTGAGGTATCGATGGTTGAAGTACGTTAATGCGTCACCTAAGATGTAACTGTTGTATCTTCTATCTTATTTGGTATCATTTTAGTTGAAAAAGATAAGACGAATACGATGGTACAAGTTTCATTAAAAGAAATATCAAAAATTAGTAAAGGTGCAATCTTTTGCTTAGCTTGCGTTAGAGTGAGTCACGCCGGTACTCGACTCCTCGCTGGCTAGTTCGGCGTGTTTTCGATTGATTGGTTCCAAGGAGGATCCCAGTGGTGGGGATACAGTTTTGACAGTTTAGAGAGCTTTACGTCAGTTACAGAGATAATACTGTAATCGGATTTCTTACTTTTCGTCCTCCAGAGAACGCCGAAAATGCGGATCTCGAACATGTAGTACATCGCGACTATAATCACAGCTGCGAGCGTCGCTTTCGGGATGAACTCGAAAGTCGAGGTCAGGAGGCCGCACGCTAAAAGCACCAGGCATCCGGTGATTACACCGCCCATCGGTGTTTTTACGCCCGACGCGTTGTTTACGGCGGTCCTTGTGAAGCTGCCCGTGGCCGGCATCGAACGGACCAGGCTACCGAAAATGTTGCAAAGTCCCAGAGCGAACATCTCCTGATTAGCATCGACCGTTTTCCCTTTCGCTGAAACAAAAAACCCGTTTCGAACGTGAGTGCCTCCGCAGAATTCACCGGAGCTTCGCTGCTTTTTAGAATTTCAGCTCTTTCAACGAGCACTGTGGTGTCTCGGTATATCTGAAAAGCTCGGGACCGAACTGTCACTTACAAAGTGTACAGACAATGATCCTCGATCTCTTGCTCTACCGTCGAGCATTGAAACGGATACAGGCAAGACAATACTGATTCGATGATACAACTTTCTCGTTACTAATCATTTTATTACGAAACCTTCACCGACGCATTCGTCACGTTTTTCGGATTGAAAGGATACCAAACACGACACCATTTGGAACGTACCTACTCGTTTAATTCACGATAAAGCAGAACCTCGATCATTCGAATTTTTCATTATTTTGTAGGACTTTATTGAACTGTTACCTACTATTATTTTTTAATACATTACCGACCGGTGATTATTGCATTATTTTGAAAAATCTATGGTACATGGCTAAGCATTTTTTAATGGAACCTTCAATAGCAACAGCAATTTTTATTGTGAACTAACAAGTCACCCTCAATAACGTCATTTAATAAAAATCTCTATGCTTTCTTTTGGAACAAGCACAATTATTGAAAGTCCTATTAGTAGGCTTCTGGTAGGTAAAGTGTTAATATTTAATAAAACGCTTTTCTCCACATGAGAATTATTAAGTTGAAAATAATCGCAGCTTTTGCCCGTTGAAACTTCGGTTGTTCGTTTCCGAATCAATTTTTATTCAAATCGGTTCATGCAACGCGCCGTTTTAAAGCGCAAAGTTCGCTCTATTGATTTATGCAAATAGTTTTGTTTTCACTGTTTCGCGCTGTTCATTCCACCATGTCGAAGTAAACACGGAAAAAGGGAATTCAAGCGATTCTATTGTGCGGTTTGAAAATTGTTAAAAATTCGTCAACCGAAAAACCCTATATTTTTTCATGATAACGGCCGACTGCATATCTCGCGAGTGACTCTGCGCAAATTGAATGAATTGGGGTCTAAGTGATTTTATCTCATCCGATTCATTCCCCCTTTTTTCGATCAACTACTATCTTTTTCGGAATTCTAGCAATTTCTTGCGATAAAAGGATCTAACAGACCTGGTTCTTCTCAACGAAAATGTGCGAATTTTCATGATTCCTATTTCAATTGGTAAAACACGTTTTAAGCGCGGATATGCTTGCGGTAAAGTTAATACGGTTTAAAATCGCAACGATTTCGTCCGAATTGAATGTCTCAAACGACTTAATGTTGAAAGAGAGATGCGAAAATGGTTTAATCCGCCTTTGAGGAACTTACCGAAAGATTTCGCGATGGCAATACTCTCCAAAATGGCAACCAGAGGCACTGATACGACGGTGCTTCCGAGTTCGGTGACCGACTCCATGAAATTATATGTATGATTCCCGGTCACGATGGAGAACGGCGGTGGACCAAAAGGCGGTAAGCCTTCCGTGATGTTTCCAGTAATTTTGAAAGGTTTAATGCCGCTCGAGAACAATGAATAGCTTAATATTATTCCGATGATAACGACTATGGCGTTCCTAGCCAGCGACGTGAGCCACAGGAACTTCTGGAACGGTGTTCCGGTCTTCTTGCCCGGCAAATTCTGTTTCAACATTTTTCAAACAAACTTTTATCTTGCTACTTCGACGAGAAACTTTTCATATTACAGGATTTAATCTTCAGTGTAATAGCGTATAGATCGAATCCGACGAAATCGAACTTTTCATCCGCGCGTGTTGATAAAACAAAATTGTATGTAGATCGCCAAGCTGTTCCAGAGAAATTACCGGAGCATTCTCCTTTGAAGGGATGAAAAAGTGGATTCCGCGGATTTTGATGAAAATCCTCATTCTACTGAATGATACCTCCACAGAAGAGTACCTTTCTAATCGGAACCGAAGGATGGCAATCTTCTTCGCGGATCCTAAAATCACTGAAGGATCAAATCTTGTCGAAAAGATTTAGATAGAGCAAGCATACCTTCAAGCAGACAACTACAATCATGGAAGAGACTCCTAGCGCGGTGTCCCAAGGGGTGATCTCGTGCACGTGATCGACAACTTTGACAATGGCGTCGATGAACGAGTCGCTTCTGCCGCTCAGACCAAGAAGCGTCCCGAGCTGAGACGTTGCAATTATTAACGCGGCCGCGTTGCTAAATCCGGAGATCACCGGCATACTAACGAATTCCACGAGGAATCCCAAGTGCAGCAATCCCATCAGCAGAATAATGCAGCCGGACAAGAAACAGACGAACACCTGGGGGGAAAGAACGTCCTCGTCGAACATCGTACTGTAGAATTTGCGGATTAACCCTCGAATGCTTTTGTCAATTTCATCGCAACTGTAACTGGAATAACCAGTAGCTACATATTTTCGAACTTGTGGCGAATTTAGAAAACTGTAGAAATTCGGCTTTACTTCTTGGACACCTAATACAATGGCAATCTGGTTACTGGAAAGCTAGAGTTTAAATAAAAGAGTTTGCAACTCTGGTTCCGAATGAACCCGAGTCCCGTCGTCCGAGGGTTAAACGCGAGTCGGGAGAGGGTGCGCGAATTTTCCAGCTTGAGATAAAGAGCTAGCCGAAGGAAAGCTCGCGGAAAAACGATGGGGAAAAAGGAGCGTGTAAGTGCACTTACGGCGACGTCCTCTCCGAGCCTCATAACGTTGTACTGCGATAATAAGGCCATTATCGCGGTAGGGCCGACGGTGATGTCTTTGCAGCTACCGAACACCAGGTAGACGAAGCATCCCATGAAACTGCTGTACAGGCCGTACTGAAGTTTTCAAAAGTTCAACTAAACGGGAATCGGTTTTGCGCAGCTATCGTGTCGGCTCGACAAAGCGGTCGGCGCACGTTTTCGACCGATTCTCAACGAATTCACGCGGTCTCCGCGGCGTTCTTACCGACACGCACGTCGGAAACGTGGCAAAGGTCGAACCGTTTCGATTCAAACTTTGTTTCCGCGCGTATCGTTCCCGAACGTGGAAACTTTCCGCAGGAAAGAAAGTCGAACGCTATTGAGAACGAGCGTACGCACCTGAGGTGGAAGTCCAGCGACAATCGCGTAAGCTATACCCTGCGGTATAGCAGTCAGACCGACTGTCAGCCCTGCCAGAATGTCCTGCAAAAGTTTGCTCCAACTGTAGACGGGCAGCCATGCCAATATCGGTATCCTCCGCAGAAGAAGCCGCTTCAGATCGATCCTCGAACTCGCGCTTCGCCCTGGAACTCGCCAAACCACGACGATTTATTTACGACGAATTAATTAGTTCGCAACTAACTACCGGACCGAGCTGCCCCGAAGTCATTACGTGGTCGCGCGATTTTTCAACGGGTCGTCGGAACTCTATGCTTCTCGAAGGTTGCATCTTGCCCCTCGAATCGATGACACCGCGTTTCTCCTTTCTCGCGTTTTAGGGATACGATGAAGACTTCGAGGAATGTTGTAAGCACGAGAATGTCCCCTAGAAAGTCGGTAAAGTATCTACCGACGAGGACATGCTGCAGCTTGCGATTGCCGCGTTAACGGCGAATGGTAACGATATTCCCGAACACAGATCGATCTCGAAACCTGTTGTACTCTAATCGCGGAACAACGTGGAGATAGCAAGAAAGTGCTCCCAAGCCGAATTTACATGTTCGGTTCATATAGGAAATGGTAAATCCGAGCAGACTGTCCCACAAAATCAGAATGTAATATCCTTACTTGTCGGCACCGGAGAGTACACCACTCCCGACATGTTTGCGAAGAAGCTGCACAATTTTCACCACGGAAATTATAGTTCTATCGGTCAGAATCGAGCGAGTACTTTTCGCGTTGTTACAGGCAAATGGTAGAAACGATAGAAATCGATCGCAGCGAGATAATCTTGCCTCAAAGACGAATGAAAGAGCACTCCCAGCCAAGAACAATAGCCACCGGATGAGAAACGAGGAGAACCGTAATTATGTCCGAAGTAGGAGACATTGCAACATGTTGATTATCATTGGCTATAACCCGTTAGTCGTTAATGTCCTCGTGATATCAGCCTATTCGTTTGAAATTGCCAGCAACCTTATCATTTCCTTCCCATAAAACAAGACCCATTAAGCATTAGCCTGAGCGTATAGACGAGGTATGGCCGAACAATGCAAGTCTGTTCGCGTGTGCTGAAAAATAAATGCGTTTTCGGTTCATGGTGTACACGTAAACGGGAACTGATTGCCTCATGGACGCGAGCCGCATCGAGGAACCTACGGCGAGGAGCAAAATTGAACCGATAAAACCATTTTCTTGAAAATTCATTATTTACGCATTTTATCCTGAACGTCTCAAGGAGCACGTGGTTTCGCATTTATTTTAGCTTAGTATACAGGGTGGCCCATCTAAATGTAGCCGCCTAAATGTATCCTTTATTTGTGATGACTAGACTGCGGATCTCCGTGCATGTCTTTGGACAAAATATTAATTTTGGGTCTATTTGGACCCAGAGCACAATTATCCGAACGGCTGATGCAGCAGTTCATTTGGTAAAAATGACTTGAAATTGAATAAAAATTGTATTTCGAACAAGCATTTAAAAATCAACATTTCATAAATACCATTGTGGACTATTGTTTATTTTAAAACAGAACATGATTTTTCAGGCTGTTCCGATATGAGATAAAAAAACGTTTGAAACAAAAATTAATCAACCTTTAGCGATCTACAAACAGCAATAAAAACAATTTTTCAAAAAAGTTTATCCTATAAAAATCGAGGTCACCTTTATTTGATGTCATACAAATAGTGCTAAAATCTTAATGAACTGCTAGATCTGGCGAATTAATAAAATTAACTGTATTAGAAAAATAGAAAATTTGAGCACTTTCAAAAATATGTTTCTGCCCTGCAAGGTTTCTGACAATGTCCCAAAATGTTTTTGCCATTATAATTAGGATCATTGCAAAACGTGAGTAAGTTTCATTGTGTCCGGTGGTAGGAGACACTTCGCGATTTCTTCAAACCATTACGGAACTGTCGACTATCACTTTATTACTCGAGTATCGTTAATTCATAAATACCGTGGAACAGAACAAATGAAGTACTATATTTTTCATAAAACCGTCATCAGGGGAACTCTCCTATTGCTTCGTGGAACCACTGGGTTTGCACTACCTGCTACGAAACATCCTGTACAAGTGTCCGATTTCTCGAAGGTACCTACACAACACCATAATTTCGGATCTGCACCAGATCACGTTCGGTCCAACGAGTCCGCGCTGCTACCGCGATGGTCCCACCTCGCCGACTGTTCTAGATCGCGGATGTTCGCCGATCGCATCGATCGGTGCTCGATGATCGGACTCGCCTGTAGGCGCCGCAGCAACCAGGGACAGCTTTTTCGATCGACTGACACGCATAACGAGCCCGCGGTTCTAATTAAGAGACGCGGTGGACTCGGCGCTTTTTTTTCGACGAGCAATCGTACACCGATAACACGATTCACTGGATTAATCGGATCGCGTAGATAACACAGCATTCGAAGCTGCATCGTATTGACACTACGATTCCGACTGATAACGGATCACATGACTAATCCTGACGGTAAGGTCTTGTTCAAACTCGCCCGAACCCGTGATCGGTCGTTAACAAACCAAACGACGCGGATACCTGGACGCGACGTCTCAGATACCGGCTATTATAAATCGTGGTAGCTGGCGGGTTTTAGAGAGCCGATTGATCATTGGCTGACGGCTGGTCCGCTTCTACTCTCCTATCGCGATGATACGGAAATGACAGTGTAATTACCAACAGGCGATTGATAGCCGCTATCGTCACAGCAATGTCCCGATTCTACTTGTGAAAACTTCGGGACCGAATTATCGCTTGAATCGTGTACGGATGGTGACCTTCGATCTCTTGGAAAAGAGGTGAGACAATATTCGATGATAATATTGGGTTGGCAAATAAGTTCGTTCGGTTTTTTACGGTGGAATAGATCACAAAAATCGAACGAACTTATTTGCCAATCCAATACTTTGTTACTTCCGATGATTTGTTTAAGAAACTTTCACCGACGTACTCGCCACTCTTTTCTGATTAAAACGACACCAAACACGACACGGTTTTAATCGTATTTGTGTGTTCAATGCACGATATACTAGAACCTCGACTATCCGAACATAGTATTCATGTTCTAATCAGTCGAATATGCGTGTCCCGATAATAGAACAGTTATCTGGCTGAGCGGCCAGATTAAATCTTAGATTACAACTATTTATGGTGCTACTGAATCGCCAATTGAACAATCAAACATCCTCCGAATTGCGTCATGTTTGGACTCATTTTAACCAGAAGTATGTCAGCAACGTGTTAATGAAAATTTGACGGAATCATGAAGAACAAAACAGTTTTCTCATTGAATCAATTTGGTCTCACCAACAGGTCTTGTCGAAGCTCGTGAACATTTCATGAAAAGAAAGAAATGTGAAGTGATGATAATGGACACTGATGAAGACGGATAATATAGAAGGCTGATGCATGACTCTAATAAATAAAGCGCGTACGAACGCATTATCGGAGTACACGTATTTTTCAGATAGAGAATCGAAATAAACAATTCGTGGAAGGAAGTGGGAGAGATGAAGTTAAATCGAAGGTATATACCTGTGAGTACCACCTGAACGGTATTGGATTAAAGTTAATCAAGAATTGATAAAGCGAGCCGTGCTCTCGACATCTTTGTGTGAAACCCGGTGCAGTAAAAGCGGAATGCTGAGCCGCGAAATTAGGATTGTGTGTCACCTAAAGTCGCGTATCAAATGCTCCGAATGGACGCCTCTATCTAGTCGCTAGACTCTCAGGTTGCCAACCTTCGTCGATGTTTTTCACTACGAATTTTCAAAGGTAGCAAACAGACTAGTATTGACAACTGTATTTAATATACTCATACATATTGACATTTGTTCAACGTAGAACAATGTTTGAATAATCTTTTTACAGCATCTGTGAAATCTTCGGCTGTGTTTGCTCGGATCTGATCTTGCGACAAGCAATAGGAAAGCGTACGATAAACGCCACCGCGTCATTGGCACGAAAAACTGTCTGACTTTTGCAAAGTACGATCGGCGTGTAGGTGATCGTATGAATATTTACTTTCAGCGATTCTTGATAGACTTCGCCAGCGAGCTCATTGGCGCCGGTGTGTATCGATCGTTTCTAACTGGAAGAAAGTTTGTAAATGACGAACGAGACGATTTTGTATCGGAATAGAACAAAGACATTGTTGTAAGCAACGGTGTGCGTCACGTGTCGCGATCCATTATCTTTATATTGATTGCTCAGTTCGGAAGTCTGCGGTATTATCTCGGCTGATACACGTACTCTTGAATTAGCCTTACACTACCGATGATAATAATTCTCGGACTCCTACCGAATCAACCGATTTATTGAATAATTGCCCACTAAATCACATCGGCGGATTCTCATCTTTATTGCGAGGCTGCCACGGACATCAGTAAAATTGTTATCTCTGACTGATACCGTTTCGGATATCGTACGACAGAAGGGAGTGTAATTTTAACACGTCTCATCCTTGTCCCATTATCTTCTGATCTCGTGTAAATAAATAAAAGTTACACTCAATTCTCCGGCCGGCTGGAGGAGGACGTCTTTATCGTCGATAAGCTCTTGCTCTTAAGATCAAGAGTCGAATATTGTTTTTCGGAATCCATTCAGCCTCGAAACTCGAAAAATTTTGGTGCAAGAACGTCGCAATTTATGGTTGCAAAACGAAAGGCTGAGGAGGACAGGTTTGATCCGTTCATCGTAGTATTAGATCGCGAATCTTTACGCAAAATAGAAATTGCTGCGTGAATTGCAAGAATCGGAAGGCGAGTAGAAACTTTCGTTCTTCAATAGTTTTAATAAATTGAATGTATTGAGTCGTAATATAAATTTGTTGTTGACTATAAGTAGTCAACGATTGAAAGTAAAAATGCTTTGCTCGTGAACAAAATTAGTTTTGGTAATAGAATTTGGTAAAAATATTTGATAGAACATTTCAGAAAAATCGTAGAAGTAATCAGAAGCGAACTATAAAATGTTAGAGGCTATTTAAAAACTCCAAAATAAAAAAAAAATAAGAAATCCACTTCGCAGTCGGTAGGACTCGAACCTACGCTCCCAGAGGGAATCTGATTTCTAGTCAGACGCCTTAACCACTCGGCCACGACTGCTATATTGAACCGTTTCTCTTGAATTGAAGAAATACTAACTCGTCTTTATATAACAACTACACAACATTAAATAATAATATAATTAATACCGATTGTCATCGCGTTCCGTAGCTTTCACGATCACGTATAACGATTAATCTAACCAACGAAACAGCATTTCCACACGGAGGTTTGATCGATCGACGACATAATATAGGAAAATGATCTAGCGACTAATGCCTGATGGAATATACAACGACTAGTATTACGAAACGAATCAAGAATTCGCCAATAAAACTCACTCAACAACGGCGTCGATTCTCC
This sequence comes from Lasioglossum calceatum, assembly GCA_963966675.1. Lineage (NCBI taxonomy): Eukaryota > Metazoa > Arthropoda > Insecta > Hymenoptera > Halictidae > Lasioglossum > Lasioglossum calceatum. The sequence goes on from OZ016545.1 coordinate 8,084,306, forward strand.
GATGCTTCTTTCGTACAGCATTTCTGCATAATCAAAAACTATATCGGGGCGGTTACGTGTATACACTGGAAAACACAAAAGCCTCGCATGTCCCAGCGGAAAAAGAACGATCCAAGAGCATACTGGCATTGTCGATAAGGCAGAGCATGATTGGTAAAGCGACTGCGGCAATGTTATCGTGGGGACGCACGCTCACATCATTGGACTTCGTCACACAAAGTTGCTATAGAACAGAGTCGTTCCGTTTCTTTCCGAATTACGATGCCAAATCATGAAATCATGCCGATTATAGTCGGCGCACGACTATACATGCCACGGATAATCATGATCGTTCTGCGAATCGTTTCGTTTCCACGGACTAAAATGGTCCGTGGGTAATTTGCTCGCACAAAACAAATTATTTATAAATTGTCTGACGGGATGCAGTATCCTGCAAATAGATTCTTACTTAGAGCAATTGGAATTTAAGTATTTGAACTGTAGAAATGTTTTGGAAAATAAAAATTGTACTTCTATGGGTACTTGTGGTGCTTATGGGTAGATTACTGATTTTTATGCAAAATAAAAATTATTTCTATCAATTGCAAGACCTAGAAACTTAGTAAAAAATGGTACTTTTATGAGTACTTACGGTGCTTATGGGTAGATTGCTGATTTTTATGCAAAATAAAAATATTTCTGTTAATTGCAAGACCTAGGAACCTAATAGAAAATGGTACTTCTATGAATACTTATATGGTACCCATGAGTGGATTGCCCATTTTTATGTAAAATAAAAATTATTTCTATCAATTGCAAGGCCTAGGTACCTAATAGAAATTTCCTTTCTTTCTAATGACTAAAAAGGTTGAAGTTATAATTTTTTCCACTCATTTTCGTGATAAATGCACAAAATCTGGAATCTACTTTATGTGCATCTTACTCAAATTTATATTTCTCGAATCACTGTTTTATTAGATCAGGATCAATAATGTAAATAGCTGTGATCCGCTGTTATATTAGAAATGGAAAAGTAGCAACTAATTCAAGTTAACTGTTTTCGAAGTATGACGAAATGCGGAACAAGTAAATCCGTCATCAGGAGGTTACGGTAGATGATCTTACTTCCTACTGATTATCGAATCGATAGCCTTGATCAAAAAGATATTGCCTCGCGTGGGCCGTGATGCGCGAAATAATTGCATCAACAGATCGTCTTTTTATTCGACAGATATGATGACACCACGGTTACCTTGCATTTCAGTGCAACATCGTGACGAAATATATTTACGTACATCGCTTTGTTATTGGCGATGACAATTAAACCATACTTTGAAAAACAGAAACAAATGATTGGACAAGTTCTATGGTATAAATAAAAAGTTACCTTTGTTCATAAAAAAATTGACTTTATTTTTTTCTCCTGAAAAGACGCAATATATTATTTTCCAATAAAACGACTTTTTCGAATCACTGATTGGCTACCACTCGATCGAGTACAGGTAAAAGTGTGTCGTTATGTCCTTGCAAAAGTGTAAAATTCTGATTTCGTTACAGGCTGAGTTCTATCGCGTTAGAAGTGACGGGAGACTCGCCAACATCGATATTGCAGTCGAGCGACTTACTTGTATTCATTCATACATAATTACTCATTCATATATACATTCGCATAGCTCGCGGGTGTATGCCAGTATAACAAAGGTGACTGGCACTTGCACGAAAACAATGCACCTTGCCTTGTTCGAGGAACAAGTGTTTTCATATGCACGTGTGCCACCGAGTCAAACAACAGTTAATTCATTCTCGCTCGTTGATCACTGATATTTTAATTGGTGACATTCAAAAAGCAGCAGAGTGCACGGCCAATTTAACGTGACGAATGGGCTTCACAAAAAGTGCTGCAAAAAATGCCGCACGCATGAAACAATGGGAGATTAATTCCAGAACAAGTAAAGGCAAACGTTCATGGAATTGAAATTACTTTTTAAAAAATTGTCACGAAAGTGATGTCTGCTTCAAATATAAAATGTAAAAATTGAATTTAAATTATTTTTGTTTCGACTTAATATAAATCAGAGAAAACGCTCGTTCCGTAATCTTGATTATTCCAGTTCCGAAAACAACGAATGTTACGTTCCACGACATAATTAGATCGCACCTCGATTGGAATTAATCTACCGCTAATGCGCAGTTAATGTTACAAATAGATTACTGCCGTAAGAAAAACCCATCTATCACGGGCTCGATCGTCACCGGTGCTTCATTTCATAAGCTCGGAACGATTCTATTCCGATAAACGATGGAACATAAAATAAAGCGACACTCGTTAAAAAAATCATAATCAAACGCATAGTACATTCTGCGTTTACGTAATCGATTGCGCAACGCTAAGAGCCGATCGACGCGAAACTGATACCTATTCGAGAAATATGCATGAAAACTCGGTGACCGTTAAATAATTCTTTTCTTTGCCAATTAAGTGCAAAACAAAAAGTAACAAACATTTTATTCCTTCACGCGCGCTAGGCAGGACTTTTTACCGAGCTCCTTATCTTTCGTTTTTTATTACCACGCTTATATTAACTTGCCGTGTTGTTGTTGTAAGCGTCAAATCTTGTAATCGAATTTTAAACCTATTCTCATACTCTAATCTTGCTGAAATTTTGTATACACACTTGCTTCCGATGACAATGGAAGTAGAAAATAAAAATATATTTAAAAAACTATTTAAAAACCACGCTTATATTAAAATGCATTAAAAAGGAGAAAATAATGTTTTTCCTGATGCTCCATACAATATCGAATCCAGTTGGTTAATAATATTTTTCCCCACAATTTTAAGCAATTAGTTCAAAATTTTTTCTGTTATAAAATTAGTGTCGGAATATATATAGATAACAAAATTTAATATAAATTTAAATAAAATAATGACATTAGCGACTATGTAAGGACCAGTCGAGGAAACTCGAAGTCCTTGAGAATAACTAAGCGTAAAAAAACAGCTGAACACGATTTATGGTGTGCGTGACTAGACAAAGATATTTTTGAGAGAACTGTGTAGTTTCAGAGTCTGGCAGGATTTTAGCTTTCGTTAGTCACAGTCTCAATAGCGACATACGGGTACCATAAACCGTGGAGAGCCGAAGGACCTTCGACGAGAGGGCAGTGGTCGTCCGCGACCGGAAGAACCCCACGTGCGTAAGGTCTGGAGGGAAACCAGCATTATTTGGAAGGGATTTTCCCCTTCCCCCAAAAAGACAAGGACAGAGATGGATAGAATAAGAAAACGGGGCGACGCGACGGTGACACTCCGTGTATCACGGAACAAATTTTGAACCAATTGCTCAAAATTTTGGGGAAAAATATTATTAATCATTTAACTGGATTCAGTATTTTATGGAGAACCAGGAAAAAATTATTTTCTCCTTTTTAGTGCATTTTAATATAAGCGCAGTTTAAAAAAATTCTTTTTTATATATTTTATTTAACTCTAAACCTACCAAGCTCAAAACATACAAAAGTGAAACACCTCATAAAATTGAGAAGATTGAATACTATGTGCTTAAATAAAGAAGTCAATTCAGTAATTTCCTATGAAAGCGTTTTCATAATTCCAATAACTATCAAAAAAATGGTCAATTTAACCGTGGTAGGTTTAGTGTTAAACATATTGTTTACGTTGCAAGAAATAATTGGGATCCTTTATTACATCACGCGTTTCGAAGAAACGCTCGGGTTTGCAACAAAGTGATACGGACGGCGCGGCGCGCGCACAATTACGGTTTACGTATTGTTTTCCTCCGGTATAAAGAATTTTCACAGCTTTGAAATCATTGAAATTCCGTTTTTCTTTAGGAATTTGTAGAAACAGGTGGACAGGAAGCCTACCGAATTTTCGCGAGTAACAAAAAGCGAAACGACGAGGATGGGATTCGAACCCACGCGTGCAGAGCACATTGGATTAGCAGTCCAACGCCTTAACCACTCGGCCACCTCGTCCAGTGACAAGCGCTTCTTCATTGAGTCTATTTTTACATCGCCGTATACGTCGCGTCTTTTCTCGTCTGTATATCTTTCCCCGACGCTGCCCTTGTCCCTGACACTGTCCAAATGTCCTCAACCTTGCACGGCACAATCGATAATATTTGTTCACAGCATGCGAAACGATTCTGTCGTTCCGGCTCATTGAACAGGAACAGCCGCAACGTTCGAACGAATGCCCCGGCCAGAATCAGACGAACCGTTTCATGAGTTCGACGTTCAGCTTGTTAATTACGTAATAAACAGTTTACCTTCCACGGAATTATAGTAGTCTATCTGCCAGAGGAAATTGCTTGGTATTTATTTAAAATGTTCCGCTCGGTATTGACACGTACACTGCCGCGCAAAAATTCGAAGCAGCTCTAACGTTTTATTGCTGATTGTTGCTACTTCTGGCTGGTATGATATAGTTGGTGTACGAATCAATTCGGAACTCTTCTACGGGAATTTGTTGACTATTTACAAACAAAAAGGGATACACTCTCCAAAATACAAGTATGGTGAAAGGTCCGAATTCAAAATCAAATTGTACTTGATTTAATATTGATTTAATATTATATCACATATTTTCTTTGCATATAGAGATTTTATGATCGTATGTTCCTATTTTCTACATGAAGTATATGAAAATATGAATAGTTACGCTCGATTTTTTATAACAGTTGTTCAGAAAGATGTAGCATTACTTTTAATTGCAATTAAGAATCGTTCCATTATAGAAAATGTGAAATATGTATGTTCCACAAACTGTTTCAGTGAAAATGATAAAATATAGAGTAATATCTACCTTTATATAGCCATTTATTAACATTTAAAGAACTGCAATATATTTTGAGTTAATATACCTGTTTTTTTCGTTGGAAAATGAGCGGTGGTAAAATAGAGCGACAAGAACCTCACAAGAATAGTAAAAATGTTTTTCAGAAAAGATCATAAAAACAACAGGCATTCAAAAATGTCAGTGTTTTAAAAGACTAACTTTTCTTACATCTTTCGATGCAGATCTACAAAATATATTTATTTACGTTTTCAATGTAGGCTCACGTAAAAAAATATGTTGTATTTTTTCTGCAATTCCGACCACTTGCAATTTTTTCAGAATGTCCGTGTCACGTCATGTAGTAAACTAATTAATTGTTCGTTTTAGAAAGATATCGTCCTTTTAAGAATGTCCGAATATATATTACTGCGAGTGACTGTATGCGGCTAGAAATATTATTTGAATAATAGGATTCAGGTAACACGTGTAGAAGTTATAATTAGCACTATTTGAGTAAAAAAGAACAACGTTTAAGAAAAGATACGCGCTTGATGGGATCGCTGCAGAACCGGGGAATCCGCATTGCATAAATTTGAACGATTCAATAAACGCGCAATCATAAAAAGGATATACAAATATTGCAAGAGAAATATGAAACGGGGAATAACGGATTCAGATATGGCAATGGTTTACAAGATTCTGTGAAGAATGCAAACTAAGAAGACCGCCATCTGGAAACAATGCGAGTTCGATCCTAAATAACGGGAAATCACGTGCGTCCCGTTTACTCCTACAAATGTAGATTATTTATCGGCCGAGAAATTCAGGATTCCTTTGATCACGAGGTCGCCTCTCGTGCCAACGCACTTAATTTCCATGAACTTCACGTATTAGCTGAAGAACGCTTTCTAATCAGCCTCGGGGTAATATAATCGCCGTTCTATACGTAACGGATAATTGGGATTAAGAATTCATCAGTGTAAACGCTCAAGCGAATAGAATTTTACGGTACGATTGAGAATTGTTTATTTAATTGCGAATCTGCAATTTTTCTCGCGCGTCATATCAGATTTTATAGATTCTGTATTCCGGTCGAGTACAAGTTTACAACGAAAGTTCAGCGCGCGTGAAAACGTTGCTGGAACAGAAGAGGACTGCGCCAATTAGATTTCCACGATATCTGAGATCTCGAATTTCACAGTACACGTACAGTTAATATTATTTATTTATCGACACCTCGTCTGTTCTTTTAAACCTACTTGGTTCTAATTTGCTGTAACTGTAACAAATACACTCCGGGACAAAAGATAGCACATCATCTATTGTTCCTCATTTGGTACATTAAACTGAAGAAAATGAATATTTTAATATGTCAACATATTTACTTTCATGCCTGTACGTACAATGTACTGAATATCATCTACCAAAATACCATATATATAAAATTTCGAAATTGCGTATAAATAGGGAGCTTACAAAATAATTTACTTCAATAATAATCTTATGGGCAGGAATGCAGTCTACGCAGCACACTCTATATTAATCTTACATAGATCTATCGAGGACATTTCCAGGAAGTCTTTGCGAGTGTGAGTTGCATTGCTAAATACATAAATCTATTAAAAAATAATTGTTTCTGCTGATCTGCATATAAAGAAACAGTTCGACGATATAAATCTCCATTGAAGTTATTCAAATGTATTATAATTACAAGTGCAATATCGAAGAACTCTAGTCAAGAAAGAAAAAGCACACAATCTCCTAAGTATAGCACGTAGGATGAGCAAGCGAATTGTTTAGCGTACACGTGTTCAAAATTGCCTTTTGTCACGGTTTGGTTTTCCCATTCGAGGAAATCGCCCAATAAAGATATCCTGGAAATTCGTTAATTAATGGAAATCGTAGGTGATTATGGCGTATCGTCAGTTCCGTTTTCAATTTCGTACGGTCGGGGAAAAACGGAACAGAATCTCTCTCAACTATGCATCCCTGCGGTACAGGTCGGAAGTTTCGCAACGAAATAGCGATTCGTTTTCCTCAACCAGTTTTTCCCGCGGTCAATTATATCCAGAAGTTCGACGCTGCGTCGAAAACCACAGCCGCCCGCAGCCTCGTGAAATTTCCAAGAACACGAACTTTTGCCCACAACATATTCCGCGAATGCGAACCGAACGCTCGGCGCATCGAATCGTTCGACCGAAACCGCCGATGGTAAACGATCGTACCTTGGATCGTTGGTTCGCTCGATTCGCGACACAGTTACGAGACGACACATATTTTTCTCTCATTTTTTTCCCCCTCTTCCGCTCGATCCGATCGCTCCCACAACGATCACCGGTTCACGCGAACTTCATTCGCCGCGAAACTGCGCCAGTATGCATCGCTCTGACGTAAGAGAACGGAAACGAAATGCAAGATAGGATACCCAGACACGGACGAAACGATCTTCGGCTGGCAAATGCGCTTATCGTTAACGATCCGTGCAATTACCGGGCAAATGATGTAACAATTCCGGCTGGTAAATAATAATTAATGGTATCCCGGTGAAATATTTTTGTAGCATTCCCCGGACGATGTTGCGCTTGGACTTGAATCATTCCGCCTGCCCAATTTCAATTCAATTCAATTCAATGTTTATTTGTGGAGCATCAACAATTTTAACGGTTCTTATAATAACTATAAAAATAAACAAAAAGTTTCTCTTAACAAGAGGTACTTATTTCTAAAGTTACTAATTATAGGTACATTAGAGTCATACAGTTATGGCTTTTTGGCCAGAGGGGTGGGGCGTACTGCACGAAATACGTTTGTGCAATTCACAGCCGCAAATATTTCTGGTTTGGATTCTTGCTCCCGAAAAACAGAAACCCGCATATTCCGCCTGCCCACAGTGGACAGAAAAAGTGCACTGCAATCCTCGAGAAATCGGTAATAATTGAGCTGTGACAATTTCGTGGAAAAAAATAGTGCAATAGTGCATTTAGACTCGTTGTACAGCTCCGAGCCTCTACTTCCGGTGGTCATCATTCATTTTTTTCTAGGATATTTGTGCATGATGTAGCATGAAAGACTGAGAACACAGTCATCGGTAAAAACATCGAAACATTTTTTCCTGAACGAAGATTTCATTGCAGAGTTGTATAAATGAAAATTTCTCGAAGTTACAAGTCCTTCTGCGATGTTCATTTTCGGTCAACTTGGCTCGTCCGCGGTGAAAACACGCGCAGAAACATTAAAAATTTGTTGAACTCGTGCGGGATACAGAGCGGTTTGTCCCTGGTACAGTTCAACTTATGTTACGTTCGAAAACACTTTTCTTTCACAAGAAACAGGTTTCGGGAATAAAAAGATCCGCGGTGAGCACGTGAGATGCGATACACCAAGGATCTCCGCTATACCATAGTGATTTGAACGCGAAAATGTGTTTTGATTTCGTACAGAAATGTATCCTGAATCGCCGAACTCGCCGATTTGAAAGAACAAGTAAAGGTAAGAACTGAAAGAGAACAGCAGAAAAATTTCATTATTTTTTCTGTGTACGTGAATGATTTTAAACAAAATATTTTTAGCAATTTCCGAACCTTATATCTCTTGTATTTCGTGTCGTGATACAACATTGTGCAAAAATATTATGCTAATACGAAATTTATTATGCATGTGTAATGTGTTATTTTAATCGAAAAACTAAAGTAAATTCTTTCTACAGTAAATTCGAAATCTGCTGCATTCTGCATCGTAATCCCTTACGAAAATATTATTCACAGAAAAGCTATAAATTCTCCGAATATCCTGCAAACACGTCATAATTATAAATAACGACATGCCCAAAAGTAATTTGATTTTCGTTGTCGGCACACAGGTATGACGCTCGTGCCGAACGTGTTAAGCGAAAAAGTAAAGGAAGAAAGTCAACGAGAACAGCAGAGAGAAACTGAATTATCTTTTTCTTATACACGAGTGATTTTTAGTAATCTCTCACAAAAATTTCTATTATTAAATATATTATACATGTATAGATCGCTATTTTAATGAAAGAAAAATAAAAGAAGAAACTAAACGAGCACGGAACTATGCAGACAAGCTTAGTATTATTGTTCTTCGCATGACTTTCAGCGAAGTATTTTTCTGTAGCAAATTCCAAAGCTTATCTGTTGCATGTGCATCGCAATCTCGCGCATAAATATTGCAGGCTGCGCCGCGGTGCAGCAGCCGACAGGCAAGCAGTGTGAAAAACGCCTACAGTCTACAAGAATAATTCCATGATTTTTTGCGTTCTCCCCGTTTAATTGAAAAGTAATGAGTATGCTTTTGCGCCGAGGATCGAACCCAATGAAACGTTAAATTTACGAGCGATATAATATTCGCGCACGCGACACCGCAAAAAGTTTCATTATTCGCGATCAGCGTTGCGGAGACCGCGCGCTTCCAAACAGAATCTATTTAGTAATTCGAGTCCCGGTTAGGAAATCGGAGTAACGCGTTTTCAACACACCAATCAAAACGCATCGTCATCAGAATCGATTCCCGGTTCGTTTTCAACCTTCCGTCGTTAACGACGATATTTCGAAATCGCTCGCAAACGAACCTAACAAACGTGTTTCTCCCTAACAAGCAAAAATTGGATGATTGATATCAATTTCCAAGTGCGCACTCCATTTTTTCCTTTGTTCTACTGATTCTACGGAATGGACGCTAAAAGTCGTTCGACCTTTTACTATTGTTTTTGGTTTTGTCCGTACCCTTTTCCGTTAATCCGCTCGATTTTTATTTATTCGTTGACTCGCGATCTTTCTTTCTTGTTGTATTTATTACTGGACTATGGATTTTTATGTAAAATGTACTTTAATTTTAATCTTTCTTTGGTTTCGCTATTCATTACAATTAATTCAGACCTATTTTATTCTGCACAGATTGTTAATTGGGCACATAGATCTATCTATAAACTTAATTTAGACTTTACTGGGTCTGTACCTGTGTTAATCGTGTGGTTTATCGACTATGAATATCCAAATGAGCCCAAGCAAGAAGAAATGATAACGATCTGAAGCGATTCATTCCAAGATGGGTACAATCGTTGACGTAATTCGCATTCCTGTGGAAATTATGATATCTTCTAATGTAAGAATCCCTAAATAAATAAATGAAAGATCTAGAAGTCAATGATAAAAATAAATACAAATCACGTGTGCACTTCTCATTCCTGATTGAAAGGTTAGCAACAGCTACTTATCGTCGTTAAACTGATTCAAGATGGCGTCGGGACGAGTGAACAGCTGTTCAGAGGATATTTTGCTAACTCTTGTAAACGAAACATTTGAAAGTCTGCTTGTGAGGAGGAAAATAATTGTAAAAGCAATCGGTGAACATATTAATAAACGGCGTGAAATTTTTATAAAATCCGTGTGCACCGGTGGACAAAAATCACAGAACTGAGAACAGGTTCTACTGCATCGATCACGTGCGTGTTGGCGAGGAACGAAAAGTTATTGATGAGATTTCGTAATGAAAGTCTGTGACAGAAAGTATTTATGTATTTTCTCTCTCTCCCCCTCTCCGAGTCATCTAGATTTTCAAAAAATGAGAAAAGTTAAGAGAAAAACATACTTCAGAATGTTAAACATACTATGAAATGATGGATACGTTACTTGAATTTGTTTATTAAAGTATTTTCGCTGAAATATATTTTAAAAATGAACAGAAAAAATATATTGGTTATTTTGTTACAGTTTGTTTACGCTTGTGACAAAGCTATAAGAAACATAACATTTTCATTCTTGTCTACACCTCCGATGCATGCACGTGACCCTAATCTCGACATACTAAGCATCGAATCGATCTTTTTGTGTATTCGAGGAGAACATGGCTAAGAAAAAGACACATTCGGTCATCCTCTTTCTTTCTCGCTGCTGTACTGAATTCTTCCACTTTCGCACAGTGGCAAATGTGGAAATTGCTAAAAACATTCTATTTAATAAACACATGAAAAATAAGTCAAACGACAACAATAGTATCTTTTTAAAGTCGACTCCTACTGTTGCAACAAAGCCAGTTTCACTGTCTGAGAAAAAGCGTCGAAAGAATCGTAAAACAGTGAATAAAATGTGGTAATAATATTTCTTGTTAATCGCTTTCTATTACAGGTACTCAAACAAAATTTATATATAATTTATTTGGATAATTCCCAGGTGCGGTATGGGTATCTCCCGGGTTCTGAAGTGGACGATCGAAAGGAAAAGAATTCCGGAGCCCGTCCCTCCCCCCCTTTCCCATTATTTTGATCCTGTTCGAAAACAAGGAGGAGCGTGGCAGCATGGGACAGCGTGAAGCGTGCTCTGACTCAGAAGCACGTGACAATGTTTTAGGGAGAGTAGGTGCGAGTGCGCAGGCGCGTTCGCGCAACCGCGTAAAGGCGAATTCTCGCGGCTTTCGAGCGTCTGCACTCAGGTGAGAGTTTCCCCTGGTCGAGGCACGGTGACGTTCGCGGCGTTCGGACCTTTATAAAGCTTTCCGTCCGTTTTCCAAAACAATTTTCCCTGAAAAACGCCACTCCATCACTTTTCCAAACCACCGGTGATACACCTTGCATTCCTCCATTCTTCCACAGTTCGAATTTTCCAGTTTTATTTCGCGCGTACATTGACACCGTCCATCACAGCACGTGGTTCTTACGAGTTTGAATCTGCACCGTGAGCAGTTCGGTTCGAGATTCAAGAATTTTTCGTTGATTCGTAACGTGGATAAACAATTTGTTTCTTCGGATAGACGAACGAAGAAACGGACCGGAAACGCCGCTGTCAGGTTCCAGGCGCAAACGGCACGCCAGCAGACGCGCCACTGGTTATTATGGCTTCGGGAGGCCCGAACGTTCTGGTTCATCGTTCGATGTGATGTGACGTTACACTCAAGGTATTTTCAATTTTGTTTTGTTCCCCTTTGAGAGAATTGAGATTTTTAAAAATTCTTTTCTCTCGATTTCATTAACCCCTTGCACCATAATTTTAGTTTTGAAATTCTATTGGGTTGGCAAGTAAGTAATTTCGGAAAATAGAGCCCAATTTTTTATTTAAACAATGATCTTTAATCAATAAGATATTTTCCCTTTTGTTCGATGATCTTTTGCCGAAAAGAAAAAAATAAGAAAATATTTTATTAATGAAAGCTTGAATAAAGATATTCGGTTTTATTTCACTTTAAAATACCGGAATTACTTTTTTGCCAACCCAATATTTTGTTGTCGTCGATACACAGCTATTGGAGAATACATCTATAAGAAACTTTCTTCTCCTTCTAAGAAATTATGAACCATAGAGGTACCACGATCGTAAAATAAATCGTAGTGCAGCGGGATAAGGCGAATTTTCAAAACTGTATCAAGCAAGTTTTGTATGGAAATGCACTTATCTTAAGTTTCAGAGTAAAAACTGTAAACTAGATTTTTTCTATAATTTTTGAAAATTAATTTCTCACATATTTTCGTAGATTTCAAAAATTTTATAAAGCAAGGTTTGTATGAAAATTCAGAGTTAAGAAATCATGAGATTATTTGAATTGAAGGATCTCGATTACCAGAGTCGAAATTATGAACACGACTTTTTCTAAATTTGTAGAAATCGAGTATTATTCTAAAAAAAAATATCTAAAAATTTTAAACGATACAGATAACTCTGCTATCAAAGTTGTTTTAATGGCATTCCTCTCAGAATTACAGTTTATTACGATGACCCACAAAACTCGCGTCGTGAGCTAAATGATCTCATACTATTTTGAATACGAATTCACAATAAGATTTCAGTCGGAACCATTTCTTTCATCTGATCTCCAGTATGTTAATTTTAAAGGTAAAAACCGAAGTCTTTCGTCGTAAAATATTGATATTTTTAATTCACATGTGATTTGAGAACGTTTTCAGGACTGCTATGCAGTGTTGACAAATTGAAGAAATATCCTTGTAGTATCTATATAAAATTTAAATTCAAAACATGTCCGTCTTCCAAACTTTTCATATAAATTATTTCACTTGTTTTTTATAATAAAACCACAAAAATTTTAAAATTTGTGTCACGACGTTCTCTATTTGCAACACTGCCGAACATCAATATGAGAATATGAGACAGTGGAATCCACGATCCATTAAAAAAAACGGTAATAGTAACAGCTTGTGATGGTACAATTATCCTCATTGAATCAGCACTTCGTTAAATCTTTCAAACTATTAATTTTTAAGAGCCCTGTGGTACCACGCGATATTTTCGTATTGACTATTCTAAAAATAAAGTAGTATATCTACTATTTTAAGAATAAAATGGTATCTATATCTCTATTATTTTACAAATAAAAACGTAAATTTTCTATTCTAGAAATAGTGTCTTTACTATTTTAGAAATACAGTATATTTACTCTTTTAAAAATAACATAATACATTTACTATTTCCCAAATCAAATAGTACCTATTATTATATACTAGTTTCGATACAGAAAAAGTATATTTACTATTTTAAAAATAAAACGATGTGTTCGCTACTTTAAAAATAAAGTAGTAAAATACTTGAATAGGAATAACGAGCCGCACGGGCATACATTTAACCTTAAAATACCCGTGCATTCTGCGAATGCAGAGAGAGAGAAGAGATAGAATTGTAATTAATTACCTCTGCGGCTGTAATGCTATGAAAACAATGCGGCCGTTATCTCTCAATCAAATTGTAATTTATAGTGCTCCGCTTCTTCCTACTCGAAGTGAATTACGATTTTATCCATAGCCTTTGTAATTTCTTCCAATGTATCTCACCAGCGAATAGGTACACATTATAATTTATCGCGATAGACGTTGCAGTTCGAATAAAAAAAAAATTGAAGATGTATGGTCGTTCAGCTTCTGCATAATTCAATTTCGTTCTGTGTGAAAAAGCTTCAATCGCTCCGCAACGTTAATCTCTGGTAATTACGTTCGCAATACTTCTTCTTTGTTGCACATTTCGGAAATATGTACTCAAAATAACATAGTTGACACTTCCTCATAACAAAATGAGAAATGGCAAATCATTATTGTGCAAATAGGAAAACGTCTTAAAATAAATACAGTCAAGAATGAACGACCATATCGCGCGAACACCTTTTGTATAATTAAAAGAACATACTATAATCTTTTATTATATAGTAAAAGAGAATGGTTCTTCTTTTTATTCATTAATAATATTATTCCGTGGCATTAAACGGTCGAGCAGAGTTGACCGGGGAACAAATTAACAAATGAAAACCGCGGTGATAATATTAGTTCATCGGTTCGCGCGTAATACGCGTCGAAATTGCTCAGAGAAAGCATCATCCGCTTTTATGTAGGATTATAGGCCTTCTAATAAACTTTCGCACGCACTTCGGTATAACGCGTGATCGAAACGAATGACAAATCGAGCGAATATGGTACAAGCTCCTGCAATTGTTCGTTTTCATCGTTAATTCGCAACATATAACTTTCTGTTCGCTGTTCCGATGAACAGAAATTGCAGCAAGATTTCGTCACACTAAATCTACGGAGCATTAAAAGTGATTACTTCTTCTTTGAAAGACTTATGAAAAAAGAATGTATTTGTGAAGAAGTATTTATGAAGCGTAGAAAATTATAGGAAGATTTTTTAAGAATGCACCGGGGAAAAACTATTGAACACATACATTGTTGAAGGACATTGCGACACGTTAGAAAACTGTAAAAAAAGGTAGAAATGAGCTACACAGTTTTAATTGTTGTTCAGGTGAGGAAAATTATAGGAACTTTTTTAAAAATGCTTTGAAAAAACTATTGAATACACACAAGGACACTGCGACGTGTTGGAGGACTAAGAAGAATGTTGAAAATGAATGAACACTTCCGTCGGGACGCTACACTCGTGAAGAAAGTACTACATACTACGTCCAGAAGAAAATAGACCTTGTTACACCGTTCAGTTCTTTTCTCCGGCACCGTTCCGTGACTGTGAGACAGCCAGCCCAACGCTCGTCCTGATTATGTGTCTCGTTTCCGCGGGATCATGCTATTTTTCACTCGATGTTTACAAACGCGAGCGACAATCGGAAAAAATTGCTGTGCGATTATTTCAATTTTCATCGATTGAATTGCTAACCCTCGATTGTCGCGCAAGGAAACGTTCTACATCTTGCACATGTAGATTATACAGGGTGTTCTAATAGTTTTAAAGATATAAACAATTAAAGTTTGATACCTGTTAATCGCGCAACCTGCTCACACAGCTAATGAAACTTCGAAAACTACAGCTCAAATCATGGTACATCAACAAGGTATGAAACTTCAATTGTTTATATCTTTAAAACTATTGAGTAACTACACCTAATATTTTGCATACATAATTAGGGATCCATATACCATCATCTCACAAAAAATTATCAAAATCGAAGTCGGACACTTGTGGTTCTTTCCTCGATAATGGGTGGAGAGGATAATAAATTTTGAAGAAGAATTAAGGGCCTCTAGCTGAACATTAGTTTTCTATTCAAAATATTTAACCACGATATCGTGAAACCATCAATTTCTATGATAACGCCAGACAATCCGAAAAGAGGTTTAAATGGGATAATACTAGTATGCCAAACACTTGCTCAATCTCGCTGAATTAATTCGCCCGAAAACATGTGCCCCAACGAACAACCGTTAATTCCCATTAATTATTCAACAGCGTTGATTTCGTCTTCCGATTGTAAGCCGATGGATTCGTGAATGAAAAGTGATCGACCGGTACCACTCGATGGTGCCGTATTAAATAAACATTGCTGTAGCATATCTGGGACTCGGTTCGTCCTCTAAAATGGTGTAACAATTGTCTCCGCGTCCGAAGAAGACCTTGGGACTATTTATAAAATGCATTTAGTGGTTGGGCATGCCTGAAAGACTCGTGACTGAAAATAAGGAAAAACGGAAAACAAAGCTCCAACCGAAAAGCCATGAAAAAATTAAACCGCAGAGACGTAACTGTGGCCTTGACTAGCCTAATTGCTGCTGCAAATTGGATAAGATCGAGGATATTTACGCTCAGAGAATTACCCTGAATATTTTTGACTGCATAGAGGAGAATGCAAATGGACGGAAGTCATTCGACGAATGATACTTCTCAAACAATACGATCACCGCACAATTCAAGCTGCATAAACTGAACTTCCTGAGAAGGAGTGTTAAAAAAATATTTGTTTGGAATTAATTAATTTTTACTGTTCGGATACGAAAATTCCCAAACAAAATTCTGTTGCACTATGAAAGAAGATATAGTTACAGGTATATTAAAAAATAACGGTAGATATTGTATACAGTGAGACATTTATTTTTTCTGCACTAATTGTGTTTCTCCAAGCGAGGGAATGGAAAGCGTAACTCGAAGAAATTGATATCAAAATAATTAGTACGGATTTTTGTAAGATTGCGATAAATAATTTTAGAACTTGTCAGTAAGCAGATGAGAGATTCATTATTTAAAATACTATTAAAGTGTGGATTTTTATCCAAAATGAAAATTATTGGAACTAATTGCAAGAGCTACATAGACGCTCATTTTTTTTCTGAACAATTTCAGTGAGTTTTCAGAATCATTTTACTATGCTATTAGTATCGAGACTGACTCACATCTGAACCTATAAAAATCCAGTTAACTCGGTGGCAAATGGCTTTAACCGCAACAAAGATTTAAAATGCTAATGCGAATAAAAGAGACGATAATTTCGTAATTTTTCAATTACAAAAAGACACGAGATTTGATCAGTGAGTGAGATTACTCCGGGAAGTTCGCAGACTTATTATACCACATTAATCGCGAGTAAACTGGTTTGACATCTTTCGGCTGTTTAGAATTTCAATTCGTACATTGAGCAACATTGAGATGAATTATTTAGCACTTTCACAAAAATGATCGCCTCTGGCCGACGATCCTTAGATATATGCAAAACGTGTACGATATCGATCCCATCTCCCACGTTACATCAAGGTTTACGATGCAATTAAATTTCCTAAAACACTTCGAAATTAATAAATCTCCATGTACTTACCTCGTCACGTGACCTGAAACGTTGAACAACACGATGACGAATTTGAACACGTGTATCACCAGAGTACTCGGCTACAAGTGGTCGTCCTTTTAGAGAAGATGACTTTCAAAACCTAAATGACAAACAGATTGAGAGTGATGAAATTCTGCACTGCATGCTTTGTACATAAGTGTATGTAAATGTACTCCTTGTAATTACAGTGTTTTGTTAACCTCCGTGCACTCTTCAGAAATAGTTGCACGAAGGATCTTAGATTAATACTTCACCCATTTTTTTCCTTTACATTTGAAATCAACAAATTGATTTGTAATTTCTAGGCTGCGGATTTTATGCATTTATGACAAAGATGTGTACGTGTAATTTAAAACAGGAATAAGATTAAAAGAGTTTAACAATGCCGATATACTTTTAACATATAAAAATCATTAATAAGGAAAATAAATTTTTACTTAGCTCCTACAGCTTGCAATTGATATTGCAATTTGTTTTTCATAAAGGTCTAGTAATTGCACATTGAAGTCTTCCAACACGAACAGAAATTATTTTACAATGTTACAATATAAAAAACGAAAATTGGTGGCACTTTTCTACAGGAGGAATTCGTGAAGATTAAATGGATTGTCTGTAGAAAATATTAAAAAATTATATTAATAATGTATGTAACATTAATCTGATTTCCGTTGCATAAAATATGAAGTGGTTGTCATCGCAGACGTATGACGTTGGTAGAGAAGCTATTAACAATTCAAAATCCACCAATAGCGGCACGTGAGTCAAGTTTATGTTTCTTTTTCGCACGGTAGATACGTCATTGTCCACGCTGGCACTGACCTGACTCGCGCATACCATTATTGTCCGATCGTCATAGTTCACAGAGAGTTTTTAATCGCTAATTGTTCGAAAAGAAGTCCCCCATGTTTGCTTCGTCACCTTCTTAATTATAGTCCCATGTTTGCTTAGTAATGGGTCCCTGAAGTGATGAATAAACGTAGGCGGACACCCGAGTATAATAATTGTAAACAATACTATCAAATACCTTAACACTAAACCTACCACTGCCGGTCAAATGACCGGTCTTACATTTTTAATTTTATGATTATTGAAATTATGACTTGCATGAAAAATGATTCGATAAATTTCTTTATCCAAGCTCATATTGCAATAAAAATTGCACGAAATCTAAATAAATAGAGCCTTGTAATTTTTATCAGCTAACACATTTTGTGTGTGTTAATATAAAAAATGTTAGGTAATAGTTTTATGTGCATTCTGAAATCAAAAAATTCTTCAACAAACTTTAGAAAATCTTTGAAAACTTCTTATACGCAGTAAGCTTTGTGGTACCTCTAGAGAAAGTACATGAAAGAATTTCTTTTAAATCTTCAAAATTATGGAAATTACAAAAGTTGAAAATCAAGTGTGTGGGTGTTAGAGAAAGTAGTCTGGAGACGCCAGGATTTAAACACACTATTTCCAGACGAAGTTTTATCAATGATCTTTCTCAGCTGAATTAATTCAATAAGATCACATTAACATATAAATTTGTATATCGAAACCCACGATATTATTGCATATGTTGAGTGGACACAGCTAATATCAGTGTCATCAACATCTTATTAAACAGACGACCTTGCTAATGATAATGTTCTTTGTTAATGATAAGGGAATAAGTTCTAAAATTAAAACATTTATCAAATATTCGTCACAAATGTTTCGATGTTGTAAAGTCGGAAGATATTTTGATTGAATATTTGAAAATCCTAAATGTTCTAAGACTTAATTAAATGTCTATTGAAAGACACAAAAATACTGTAAGACCTAAAATAGTAGTAAACAAGAAACGACAAACGAGAAAAATGATATAAAAATATTCCAAGCCGGAGGAAAGTAATTTTAAAACTAACATCTCTCCGGTGCAAAGGCTTAAAGCGAAACGATCAATCTTCCAAAGTTGGTAAAGCGGACTTCCCCATTGAAATACCATAACTCGTCAAGTCAATTTTAAGAAAATACCATCTTCCGTAGGGATTCCCCTGCAAAGAATCCGACGACCGCAAAAGGTTAAAAATGTGAAGAGATTAAGCGACGTAAGCGTGCCACTTCCTTCTGCGAAGCGAAAAAAGAATAAATGACTAATGATAGGAGAGTGAATTCCTCGGTTCGTTTGAGCACGATTGTTCGCCAGAGGTTGCGAGACGAAGTCGCCAGATCGAACTTCTCGGAACCGAGAACGCGAAATGGAAATTCCGAAGAGCCGGCAAAGTTTCTTCCTCGATGGCAGACCCTAGGACTCCTCGAGATAATTTAGCTGGTTGTATGCGTGACCACGCGTCCGATGAATAACGGCTTATTAATCGATCAACCGATTACGTCCTCGCGAGAGCTTTCGTATTATCCGATATAAAAACCGCGACCACACGACTGCCACGTGTTCGTCGTTCTCGGTCATAGATCCATGTATGTGTGTGCACACTATTGTATAGTGAGAAACATGAGCTACTGAGCAGCCGGGAAAAATCTTCGAATACACATGGTACCTGACGCAAAGAGTGATTCGAGCAAAACATAATTGCGGGTCGACAATCTTCGAGATTTTTAACGATCACGTTTTATGGTTGCGTCGCATGTTCTGCTGAATGCACAAAAATAGAACGTACAAATGAAAAATATTAATGTTGGGTTGAAACACACAAAAGTTCGTAGCGTTTGTAAATTAAAATTGAAAGCTGAAATTCAAACATTTATTCATAGATTTATTCAATAACATATTTTCCATTCTGTTCTGTTACTTTTAGCCATTCTCGAGGTAACTTCTGGTGTTATTGAATAAACATACAGTGGGTGTACAAAGTATTCGTACACCTTTTAAAAACTAATAACTTTTTTATAATTGTACCAAGCGACCTGATCTTTTATAATCAATTAGAATTAGAAGGTTTACGAAATGATATGCAAAAGATTTTCCAAAAATTATAATTTACAAGGTTACATGCAAAGATAAAAAAGGGATTTTTTAAAACTTTAAGGGCCCAAATAAAATTGCATGTAACCTCGTAAATTATAATTTTTGGAAAATTCTTTTTGCATATCATTTCGTAAACCTTCTAATTGATTATAAAAAATGAGGTCGCTTGGTACAATTAAAAAAGTTGTTAGTTTTTAAAAGCTGTACGAATACTTTGTACGCCCACTGTATGATTAAATACCTTAATTTTATCTTCGATTATTAATTTGAAAACACTACGAACTTTTCTCCAACCCAATCTTACCAGAAACTGCAGAAACTAATATAATTTCATATTAAAATTAGAGGAAATACACACGACGCTCTTTTTTCCACCTTTTTGCGACATCGAACAGCGAACATACATTTATAATTGCGGAGTGGAAAACACGTTTAATATTATTTCCGTACGCTTCGACTCCCGCAAAGACTTCAGGATCAGTTAATTAGTTACGCGGTTTCAATCGCAAATGTGGTTAATAACGCGCGCGAGCTAACCGGCTAATAAAATCACTACTTGTAATCTATGCTCTTCAACTGCTAATCTGCTAATCTAACGCTCGGCCTCAGCTTATTCAAGTCTCACCGCTCGATGATCCGACCGAGTAAGAATTTCCTTTCTTTTTGTTTTCTGCGTCGTCGCGCGTCATTGTAAAATATGTAAGAGTGTATTTTTTCGAATTTTCCAGAAAAAAGAAGACAAGAAATCCGATACACGTATTACTATAAATGTGCAACAAAACGATCAACCATCGTATACGTGCTCCCCACCATAGTTTCTATTCAATCATTTGCAAATCTCAACTGAATTGCATCATCTACTCGTTAATAAATCAATTAAACATTAACTTAACTGCGTATCCGCGTAATCGAGTCCCCCGCACCCAATGTTACAATCAATACCGTTACTTTGAACCGGTGAGACGTATCGAATCGTATTTACGATTTAAATTAACGGCATTTAACGGAACTCGTCAACTGCACGATGATCCCGAGCTGTAGTTCTACTGTTTAAACAAGCACAATTGTTTAGATGGCGAAAGAGTCGGAAGTTTGTAAAAGTTACACATAGCACGATGCTTGTGAAACATTTGTGACGTTATTCATTACGAAAATCGCGGGTACACTCCCGTTCATAAGTCGCCGTTTTATTTATACTGTCCAACAATTTTTTTACGGTTCGATTACCAGACTGTTACAGATTTCATCGATTTTCTGAAATTAGTTTTTCTCCATTAATTTCAGTATTTAAAATTTTTATTCTGCGGGAAATTCAGACTTTCAAATTTTAGAATTTTGAAATAATTAAAAAATGTTTCTGTTTAAACCTTTTCAAACCTACCGTAGAAATTATTCTTACAGCTGCTGATTTTTGAAACATAATTTAAAAACATGCGGAATATTTTACGTTCATTGTATAATAGAAGGAGGAAATAGTTAGATAAGATTGCTACCTCTTGTCGACTTAGATCTTCTTTAGAATAGCCAGGTGTCCCGATGATTTATGAACGGCATTGTACACGTGTCGGTGTAGGCAGGAACGAACACCAAGAAACGCAAACAGGAAGACACCGGATACATGAAAAAAAAAAACTGTAATAATTCACCGAGAATCGTGCGTGTCCGAGTTTACAAACCTAAGTGAAAAGCTACGTTATGTGTACAATAATCAGCATAATCGTTACCGCGGAAGCAACGCTCTTGTCGGTTTTTCGTGAAACGTGTTACGAAATGTTGACGAGCCAGCGAAATTTTATGCGATGCAATTTTCATGTTGCTTGGGAAATCATAGCTTATCCGTGGATGGATCGAAAATGGTTACTCCATTAGTCATCTACCCGGTGTATGTTCTATCTAGATGCAATGAAACATCTTAGACTTTGTGAACAGTAGAAATCTTTGCAAAATCGTTGAAGATTTGTTGTACAAACTTGTGTTTACTTTGTATCAAGATTCATTTCAGAAAACGTCGAATGATGAATTAATTATTTTTTGATTAAGAAATTAAAGGAATTACATGTTTGAGGTCAGTAATTGTAATTTTCATGGTATCAATCACGTAGACCGTGCCAGCTAAAAAGATTACAAGTAACAATTTCACAAAGATACTTATATCTTAAACAAACAGTACTTTCTCTTATAGACGGGATGATGCATTTAATTTGACGGTAGCGAACCACTCGTACACTGTTCGGCATACATACATACACAGAAACATTGAAAATGAAAGTTGAACACGGTTTCGAGAGTACCACTCGATATGCTAATTTCTTCGTTTCTACGATCTAAAGAAATTCTTTGAAACCACGTTTTTCCTACATTAGCGAATCATCCGTTCGTACGTACACTCAAAAATTGCCTTGCTGGCCGACATATTAAACACTAATATTAATTAACCACAAATTCAGTAAAACTGCTTCTTTACTGCAGCAGTTCTTTCATTTTTGAATAATACAAACTGACCGGCTTAAACACTTTCTGAAAAAGACTTTAAAAAGTACTTAAATTGCATTAATTGAAACAGTAAAGAAGATGCAACGTCCATATCCAATGTAAAAAACCACAAATTCAGTAAAATTGCTTCTTTATTGCAACAGTCCTTCCATTTTCGAATAATATAAAATGATCGGCACATGCTATACAAAACGTAACAATATATTCTTCAATAAAATAGGTATTATAACAAGTAGACTGCGGATTCTATGCATTTCCAACAAAACAAAAGTTGGTCCGATTGAAAACGATGGAGAAATTGAAAGAATTAAAGAACATCGAGTGTGTTTCTGCAATTGAAGTAGAGAATAGTTTTTATTTTACACAAAGATCCACAGTCAAACTCCAAACAAGTAGTCGATTCGAAGGTGTTCAGAATAATGTAATCAGTCCCTGTACTCGGTTGTCAACTTGTTGTTCGCGCTGTAGAAGGTAGACCCAGGTGTATTCCCCGGATGGGAGCGGAAAAAAATGGAGCAACTGGAACAACAGTGAAGGCGGTGCAGCGAATAAATACAAAGATCCTTGAACGCGCTGTTGCGTGATTCTGCACCTGGTAAAAGGTTTAACGAATCGAAGGAAAAGAGTCTGACGAGGATGACGTCCGAGAGTCAAGGGAAAAGACTGGTGCGTGTAACGGGCACAGGCGAGTGCACTAATCCGCTTGTTTCTATTTTTCAGGGTCGAGACGAGTACGGGATACCGGACAATGGAGTTTGTTTGACGAGGTGCGATACGCAACACCTTGGAATTGAGACACCCCTAATAGAACTAGAATCCCCGAAGAGCACCATCCCGATCCTCCCCTTATCGGTTCTTTCTACACGTTGTCCTCTCCGCGATCATGTCGAAATACAACATTCAAGAATTCGACCTCGAAACGGGGAAGCAGGTCCAACTGACTGGCTACAGCAACGCCGCTTTCGAAGATCCGCTTCGGAACGATAACAACAATCCTAATCAGACCAGCAACCTCGAGAACAGGCTCAGCAGCATCCATGTCTGCAGTAAAAACGACAAAATCGTGAACAATGACGGTGAGTCCCGAGCTTGAACGGGTCCACTTCTCCGACACTATAGCATGCCATAGTTCTCTGACCGTGCAGGCTTTTAATTTTATGTTCGAACGCCTTTTTCACACGATTTTTATATAACACGGTCCAAGGAAAAGAATACGTACAGGGAGTATAAACAGTAATGGTCATTCGTCGTAGGGGTGCATCTACACTTCTGGATCGGTAGACATTTGTAAAATATCTTCTACTCATCGAGAAGAGAAAAAGTTTGAAAGGAGCCACATGTCGCACACAAATAATTATTGAGATGTAAGCTGTTAAAGTTCTTGCAAAATTTGATTGTGTAAAGCCTACCACTACAGTCCACATGACCGTGTCGATGAGACGGAACATGATCGTGTGATGATCAAATGAAGTTTAAAGGGACATTCGTCGCTAGGCCCGTACCAAGTGATCGTCTCCCAGTCCATTCGAATCATAAAGAAGTTGCAAAATGTGACAGAATACCTTATATCCATTGTTACACATAAGAATATCAATATCATTATAAACATTATAAAATACTAATGTCAAGTATAGGTACTTACAAAATCAGAATCTTCTGTTCCTCCGTCGGACCAACTGGACACTGCCATTTTCGCGAATACGTCTTATTAACGATGAAGCACAAAACACCACACTTCTACACTACACAACACAAAACTCAACACGGCACTCCCATTTTCGCGAATACGTCAATAAATGTGAATCACAAAACAACACGTTTTCCAACATCGTGACAGCGGACGCGAAGAAGTTACAACGACCACGGTCAAAACAGTACTGCGGTTGTCACCTCGGTTTTTCATGAATGGTCAAGGGTGGATTTTGGTGGGGAAATGTTGCGTTTGTTAATTGGACGGGGGTGTGTCAGCAGGACTTTAGGTTGAGAACTGTCAAAGAAATTCATTTTGGGATTGTCTACGTTTACGGTCATCAATGACGTGTTTATAAGGGTGGTCCGCTCGTCGCTTCGATGGGTCCGTCGCACGTGTTGTCGATCTGTCTGGGTTGAAGATTCGCATGCGTTTTTTGCTTGCTATAACGTCCTTTACATATCGCCTAATCCGCTGGATCCACGTGCAGGAGGAACGGTGAGGTACGGTAACGTTTCATAATACAGGATGAATATTCTTATAACAATGGATATAAGGTATTCTTTTTCATATCTTGCAACTTCAAATTTATTATCCGAATGGGCAGGGAGACTATGACGTCGTATATGTGGCTTGTTTCAAACTTTTTATTCTGGATGAGTGGAAGGTGTTGCTGTAAAAATATATAAAAAAACTTTTTAAGAACCACGCTTATATTAAAATGCACTGAAAAGGAGAAAAAATAGAAAAATTTAATATAAATTTGAATAAAATCATGACATTAGTGACTATAAATAACTCCCACAGAGCGTCCACTAATGTCAAAATGGCGGATTTCGAAGTCCTTATTTCACAATATTGAAACGTGTAAAAATGTTTTTGAGGACACTAACTCCAAACACTTATTTATTCGGACGAAGTTTGAAAGAAAGAAAGATTGAAAGAAAATTATTCTGCCTGCCGATAATCGAGCAACACTCAATAGCATAGTAATCCCAGGCTTAGTGTAACGACTAATTGATCGATCGCTTTGATTAATTCGCCGGCATCACGGCTTATCCGAATTAATATTTTTTTGGAGCGAATGCTCGGTGAAAGCGCGAATCCATTTTCATTATCGATGTTCTCGCTTCTAGCGTTCTCAGTCTACAAAGCTTCCGAGAAACTCCGTTATTGATTATAAATCATCGATCCTCGTATCTCGCTAAATAGAAAAGACATCGGCTCGCAAGATATTTTGTTGAAACGTGTGAATTATTACTTTGTAGAATCGAGTTTACACTAGCTCCTCGTTTATTATTCCGAAGAATGTTTTAACAATGCATCGATCGTTATCTTACAATGCCAGTTTAACCTGTAGTCTCATTTAATTGCACCTCGACGAATACTGGAAATTCTTTTCCGACTATGTAACGAACACTGAGAGTGAGTTATAACGATTGATCTTGATCAATAGCGATTTTATATAAATGGGGACAGTCGTATAAGTCGATAAAAATCGTCCAGAACTGAATGAATTGCGCGTAGTTGACCATTCTAAAAATGATATTCTAACTATTGAAATGTTGCATTAGAAGTACTCTATGGTCCCTCGTCGATTTCATTCGATTCAAAGACATCTACAATGGCCAGATGAAGGGGTTTGCTAGGCAAACCGTACATGTCATGGGCACTATCGTCATAGGATTAAACGTGAATCGAATCAATGGCAGTGCATTCTTAATCGATCACTTTTTCCGCATTAGCATCACGTGCCGTCGTTTGAAACCAGTCAAACCTGTCTCACCTTGCTTTTGGACGTAATTGTCGCTGGATATACACTTAACCAGATGCATATACATAAGATATACATATATGTAATATACTGTATATATACTTTGAAAGTCAGCACGATGGTCATAAATTAAAATACCTCGTGACCGCGGTTTTTTAGTATTTCCTCCTTTTTTCGTACTTTCGAAAGCTACTGGAGAAGTCACGCGCTCCGCGTGACGCACAGATCAATATTTATGGGAAAGTTAACCTTCCGATCATGGGACTTAGGTCCGTTTATACCCTGGGTGACAAACGTTCCATCTAAATTCTAATTCTCTAATATACAGGGCGAGTCACCTAACGTTGCCACCTCAAATATCTTTGTTGTTTTTAAAGATACGTAAAATTTCTGAAGGACCAAGTTGAAGGGTAAAATGGGGCTCATACGATACCATAAAAATTATTGTTTTCATGTAATTTTTTTTAGAGATATGAAGGTCACCTTCCGATTTTTAAATAAAATGAGGTATTTTTTAATACATCGATCGATGCAGCTGGACATTCGGTATAAAAAGGTACTAACCTATGTATGTCGAAAAGTTTCGTCTCATTCCATTTAAAAAATGAAGGTGACCTTCATATCTCTAAAAAAATTACATGAAAACAAAAGTTCTTTGGTATCGTATGAGCCCCATTTTACCATTTGACTTTGTCCTTCAGACATTTGACGTATCTTTAAAGACAACAAAGATATTTGAGGTGGCAACGTTAGGGGACTCGCCCTGTATAGTAGTCAAAAAATAATAATTACACACTTGTGTCGAATGTAGGGGCCGCATTCTGAGTGTTGGCACATCCCTCGGATATACTTCTGTCGAAGTAGATTTTCGCTAGCAGATAATCGTTCGTTTCAGTTTCAGCGAGTCCTGAGAAGAACTTGTTGTGCTCCCTGGGAAGGCGGTGGTTGTACCAACGGATCAAACGGTCCTGCAAGAAAAAATTAATTTACAGAAGACTGCCAATCGTAACGTGGTTACAAATGTATCGCAAGGATTACATAGCGAGTGATCTGGTAGCCGGTATTACCGTAGGCCTTACCGTTATACCGCAAGCGATAGCTTACGCGAACGTTGCAGGATTACCTCTACAGGTGAGGACATTGACGTTCCATCATCCTTCAGCTTCACCCTTCAAATTGCACGATTCCGCAATAGAGTTCTTCCTATGACGTTGAATCTATAAACATTATTTTCTCTTGAAAATTAAATGTGAGAATGTGTCCTGCACCAAATTATTTTACCATGTACACTCATATTAATTCGCACGATACTGTGCCCTTCAATGGAGAAAACAAAATTTTGGGTCTACTATAGAGCAGCGGTTTCCAACCGGGGAGGCGCGCCCCCCAGGGGCAAACGAAAGTTTTTAATAAAAAATTAATGTTCATACCATAATATGTATAATTCATTAAAAAGCTAGAGTTATGGAAATCAAATTTACAAAAGAATGAGTTGGATATGTTTTCACTTTTAAAAGATTTCTTGGACACAGCCAATATTGAAGCAAGCAAAAATCTTTTTATTGAACACTCGGATGGTTTAGTGCTGCACTTTTCAAATTATTTCAAAGACCTTGATTTCTCAAAGGTTTTGTGGATACAGAATCCATTTATCGACAATGAAGAAGATGAATTTGAGCTAACAACTATCGAAAAAGAAAGATTGATAGAATTATCATGCGACAGCTCACTGAAACAAAAGTTTAAAAATGAAACCATAATAATTCAATTTTGGGTGAATCTTAGTGGAGAGTATGGATCTTTGTATTGCTAATCTTTGTTTGTAACGTCTTATTTATGCGAAGCGGGCTTTTCGGCACTGGCTGCACAATGAAAACCAAATATCGAACCAGGTTACGAAAAAGAGTTACGAGTGGCACTCTCCACATTGCCCCTAATATTTGATAAAGTTTGTGCCAATAAATAACAACAACACTCTTAATTGTAGTTTTCAGTATTTTCCGTTTTAAGTTAAAACGTGCCTATATTATTATATCGATTAAAAGATTGGCAGGCGCGGAAAAAGAAATTTTTTTAGGGAGGCATAATAGCATAACGGTTGGAACCCGCTGCTATAGAGACAAAATAACAGAATATTATTTATTTCTACCATCATACGCACGGTTGAATTCGAATTCGGCAAAAAGTTGATCAAATGATGTTAGGCGGAGAAAATTGTTCGAAGAACGTTTGGGATCGAAACGAGAGGAGCAAACGAAACTATGTTTTACTTTGCAGTACGGTTTGTATTCTTCTTTCATGGCATGCTTCGTGTACACCATCCTAGGATCCTGCAAAGATGTGCCAGTCGGGCCGACAGCAATAATCGCGATCTTGACTAGGGAAACGTTGCAAAAAAGTGACTTGGGACCAGATTTCGCGGTCCTATTAACCTTCGTGTCTGGCTGCACTTGTATGCTGATGGGTATCCTACAATTAGGTAACGAACGAATCGAAATTTATTTCACTTTCCGGACAACAAACGCGCAAACAACTCTTCAACTAGTCGCTAGAATTTGTCTAGTTTTCGAGAAGCAATGTACTGAAACGTTAGGCACGCAAAAGTATAAAAAACGCGCGCTTATCGGATTGAATAAACGTTTACTTAATATATTACATTTCCGCGTGTCTTTGACCAGGTTTCCTATTGGACTTCATCTCGGGACCAGTTTCGGTCGGTTTCACGTCAGCAGCGGCGATCATAATCGCAACGAGCCAAGTAAAGGACATCTTAGGTATTCACATCAGCGGCAGTAAATTCGTCGACGTATGGCGAAAGATATTCGAACAAATCGGTGAAACGAGACTGTGGGACACCGCTTTGGGTATCACGTGCATAATCGTTCTTCTCCTCCTTAGGGTCAGTATCATCTCCCTTTTTCATTTCATTATACTTTGTTCTTCGTTGACTGTTCGTTCTTATATTTGTTAACCTTCCGGTGCATTGATCAAAGGTATATCCATTATTTTGACATTTCTTCTAAGAAAATTAGGAGTGTAATGGTAAAATTCGACTATGTGTTCTTTGCAGAAAATCAAAGATATATCGGTGACGCAAGAGGGAGCGAAGACTCCGTCGAGAATGCGAACGATAATGGAGAAATTTTTATGGTTGATTTCCACGTCCCGCAATATCCTCGTAGTCCTCGTGTGCGCGGTGATGTGTTGGTTTCTGGAAAATCATTTGGGTTCCTCGCCGGTGCGACTGACTGGCCACGTGAAACAAGGACTTCCGGAGTTTCAGCTGCCGCCATTCCAAACGACCCACAAGAACGAGACGTATAATTTCGTCGACATGGTTTCCGCCCTCGGTTCCGGATGTCTGGTCATCCCTCTGTTGAGCCTTTTAGAGACCATTTCCATCGCCAAAGTATTCAGTAAGTGCTCGTATCAAGGCTAGAACCCAGTAAGCAAAATGCTCGATGGTTCTCTAAGGCTAAAACCCAGTAAGCAAAAGGCAGATGGGCTCGATTTCTGCTCGAGGCAGGCCTGGCTGACTGGCAACGTACCGAGAGCCAGTGGTATTTACGAAGAACAATTGTTACAGATGAAGGTAAACCAATCGATGCGACTCAGGAAATGCTGGCGTTAGGGGTGTGCAACGTCGCGTCGGCTTTTGTCTCTTCGATGCCCGTCAGCGGCGGACTCAGTCGTGGAGCCGTGAATCATTCATCCGGTGTAAAGACTACAATCGGTGGCATATACACCGGTATTTTGGTACTCTTATCGCTTCAGTTCCTCACCCCGTACCTCTACTTCATTCCCAACGCCGCACTCGCAGCCATCATCATCGCCGCGGTCATCTTCATGGTGGAACTGCACGTGATCAAGCCTATCTGGCGAACAAAAAGTACGTTCTCCAGTTTCATAACTCTCTAACATCTGTAGACACTATAAAGAAAAATTAAATTTACAAAGGAAAAACGCCGGTCCTCTAAAGGTTAAAACAGGGAGCACAGCATTCAATCTGAATTTCCTTTTTCAGAAATTGATCTCATACCAGCACTGGCCACGTTTCTATGCTGTCTTTTCATAAGACTCGAGATAGGTATAGTGATTGGTATCGGTATAAACGTCCTGTTCCTACTTTACGCTTCAGCGCGGCCGTCGTTACGAGTTCATAAAAATACGGTAAGAGGTCTATTTGTTATATTTTACAGCGTGATTCGTTCAGCAATGAAGAATCGAACGGATAAGAAATCAGCTCACGAGCCGAGTTAAACGGTGTCTAATTTATTATGAATATAAATGTTGTCACAGAGTGTGAACGGCTGCGAGTACCTGGTCATAACGCCCGATAGAAGCCTCGTTTTTCCGAGCGTCGAAT
Source organism: Lasioglossum calceatum (assembly GCA_963966675.1). Taxonomy (NCBI): domain Eukaryota; kingdom Metazoa; phylum Arthropoda; class Insecta; order Hymenoptera; family Halictidae; genus Lasioglossum; species Lasioglossum calceatum. Next base: position 8,114,419 of record OZ016545.1, read on the forward strand.
ACGTGCGAGCTGTGATCAGCAAACAGGGCACCAAGCAAGGAACCGCGGTCCCTGTGGTCATCGATTCGACGCATATCCAAGCAGCAGATTTTACAGCCGCGAAGGTACTTGTAATATAGCTTATTTTGCAGAAGGAAAGATCCGAGATGCGCTAATGATCATTAGACTGCGGTGAGTCCAATTAAAAAAAGTTTACAGAAGAAGAGAATTTAGAAACACCAATGTATTATCTTCAGCCTAAAATTATTAAATGAGGAAAGAACTTTTTCCACGGCTCCTGTTTCTTAAAATTGATGCAGACAATTTTTATTTTGCAGAAAGATCCGCAGTCTAATGATCATAATAGCTGTCCACCTGGACCTCTAACTACTCTATTATCCGCTTCTTTTCAATTTACAGGGCGTTAAAAATTTAACAGAGGATTTTTCGAAACGCGGCCAACCCCTAATTTTCTACAACTTGAAACCGAGTGTTATTGAAATTTTTAAAGGCGTGAAACCGTCTGTTTTAAGATGTAGTTCCAACGAGCACGAGCTTAACGACAGCCTCAAAGGTAGCTAGTTAAATTGCCACACTTTTTGAGTGTCTACGCGTGTGTCTTAGGTAAATTAATTATGATAAAACAATCTTATTTTCTTTGCAGAACTTTCGAACGTTTCAGCAGCTACTGCGAATAGGTACTAACAATATAGTCATCAGATGTAGATGAGCAATCCGTCCTGCAACCACTCTTCTTTTATATGTTCTAATCAGTATTATATATTAACACGAAGACGAACGACTACATAGAACGTACTGTTTTAAGGAAAATGATGTTTATATTAGTCGTGTATATTATTGTTATGCCATGCTCTGTTATCATTCTGTTAGGAAAACAGAGAAAGTCTGAACGCACTGGTTTACGTGTGCATGCAAAGCGAACAGGAACACGTTTCTCACGATTCCTTATCTTAATTCGACAGCAAAATGTACGTAAATGTACATATACTACATGGATATGCCTGAACATGTCTATATACACGTGCATGTATATATATGGTAATAGATTTACATGTTTTTTGTACATAAAAGGATTCAACAGCTGGGATAAATGTTTAAAAAATCACCCTAAACTCTATAATATGAAAATTCATTAGAAGATATTAATATTCTTAGGCTTGATCTCTTTTTGTTACACAGAATCAATCCTCAAAATTTATCCCATCAGTTATCGAACACCCTATATATACTATTATACATATCTCTACTTATTTGTTATTAGTAACATTTTATTATCTTTGGTATGCGTTTTCTAAATGTATATTATTCGAAAAAAAGTTATCGAACATTGACGAACACGATTGAAGTTTACATTACACATATCTCTCTCTGCATCAAACTGCTTTCTCTGAGAAATCTGTCTGTATTTAAAAAAATATTTTTTTAACAAACTTTTCGAATGAAAAAGTCTGGAATGGTTTTGTTTAGGAGACCTGACGCGTGTATACTCGTTATTTTTGAGATTAAGTCATTTTTCATTCTCTTTTTATACTGGTAAATGCACCGTTTCATTTCTGTATGGTCAGAACTCTTGCTCCCATTGCAGGTTGTGCAATGTAAAATGTTGCGTTACCGGGATACCTACAGAAAAACAGTATTTGTATAAAATCATTGTAGAATTGATAGTGTTAAAAAGAAAATGAAATCTTACTTGGCTCTAATGTGATCAATTACTTCATTGATCACACCTTTTTTTAGTAAAGATACTGTACAACCTCCAAAACCAGCACCGGTCAAACGACTCCCTAAAACACCTTCTATCTCTCTCGCTGCTGACACCAATGTATCAAGTTCAACCGAAGAAACTTCATAATCATTTTTCAATGAATCATGACTTTCATTCATCAATTGTCCAAGCTTAATAAAATCTCCATTCTCGAGTGCATTCACTGCATCGATTGTTCTTTGAATTTCTGTAACTACATGGCGAGCTCTTTTTATCATAGTTTCTGACACATTTTGTGATTGCAATACTGAAAATAAAATCCCAAATTTAATAAAATAATACTTGTTCAATGTTAACTGTGTTTCTTACCTTTAATATCACTCATAGATGCCTCGCGTAAACTCTTTTTGTTCAATTTCTTTGCAGCTTCGTAGCAACTATCTCTACGGTCGCAGTATGCACTGGAACTTAACTTGTGCGGAGCATTGGAATTGATAATAAGAAAAACATAGTCGTCGATTTGTGACATAGGTATTAGCTTGGTGCTTAGGTCTCTACAGTCAAGAAGAAGAGCGTACCCTTCTCTCCCCATCACAGAGATAAATTGATCCATTATCCCGCATGGCACATTAGCAAAATCATGTTCGACACGCTGACATGTAGAAGCCTATAAAACATTGTACATCCACTTTTACTGTTGGTAATTTTTGAAAAAAAGGTTTACTCTAAGCTAATTTCTCGGTTGTACCTTATCCTCAAGTTCCTTTGTCTGCTTTCCAATTAATGTTTCTAAAAATGTGTATGTAGCAACTTCTAGCGCAGCAGAACTACTAAGACCAGCCCCAACTGGTACAGATGATGCAATTACAGCATTAAAACACGGTACATCGCCTAGAAATAAACGTGTAATTAAATTTTTAACAACGGGATACTAGACTATTGAAAATAAATAAAATATTGCTCACAAAAGAAATAAGCTATGCATCCTTTTACATAGTTAGCCCATTTCGGTTCTCCTTTTTTTATGCTCTTACGAGGGCTTGGTTCGAATTCAACCCAGTTTTCAGAACCAAGTGTCTCATTAATTGAAATAATCTTGCATTTGTCGGTATTATTTCTTTTACCAACCATAACTGTGACCATGGGTAACGCCTAGAAATATAAATATTGATATTCTTGTCTATTGATAATTATAATTACATACGCATATTGGAAATTAAACTTTAAAAAGTTAAAAGTATTGAAAAAATGCATTACATGTTTGTACCTTTTTTTTTGTTACGTAATCGAGTAAATGCGATAAAGATTATCGCGACAAATTAGATTACATATCGTTTTTGTTACGAAACGATATCAAATATTGATTAAAATAAATTTTTTATGAGTGAAAAAATTATTTCTAAATAATTATTAATCGTTGAATAAATAATAATATTATTATTAAAATAGCAAGTACAGTTGACATAACAAAGCCAAAAAATATATATATCTGAAACAATTACATTTATTTAACATTCGAAATGTTTACCATCGGCAAAACGAAGCCTTCATTGTAATCGGTATGTTCTCCGATCAAATTTACGCGACCTGGCGCGCATACGCAAATGTCAGCCTCCTCACCAAATTCTTTCACATAGACTTCCAAAGCCTTTGATTTAATTTCGTCCACGATAGGTATCACAGTTGCCATTGTTAACGGTCCTGAAATCTGTTTGTATTTAGTACCACTGGAATTTTATTTAACAAAATTACATAATTTCTAATAATGCAACGAAATTAAATACGCACTAACGTGTCAAAAGTTGACGTTTGAATAATTCAGTAATGTACTTGCAAAAACAAACGGACAGTAGTAAAACTTATTTATGCGGTTCAAGATATACTGACCAATACTGACGACGGACGTGTCGATTGCTCTCAAGCCTTCATCAAATTAATACACGCAGAGATGATACGCACGTTATCATTGTTATCATATGAACTTTGTTTTCGCGGAACCATGTGTATACTACATATGTATATAATAGTTCTGCAGCGACGCTACCGAATTTACCCGAACACTTCATCGATCTTACCCGAACCGTTCGATACGAAGTATTTAAACTGTTCGATCATTTAATTATTCCTACGTGAAGGTAGAAATTAAAAGAAAAGAATTTTAGAGATTTTATATTCCGTAATCGCTGTTTTCATCGTTTGAATATACTACCGCCGCGCCGTCTGCATTTGTTGCCGCCAAGTGATGATTTGTAGTTAGATCAGACATGATCAGACACCACTAATCTACTTATATACATATATATAACTTCATTGTAGTCATTTTTATATAATTTAATCTAAATAAATAAATAATTAACTTTAAATATATTCTTAAGAAACTGATTTGCAAAAGGGTGAATTTGGAGTGCAAAACCTATAATAAATCTGAATTCGCGAATTATCGGTAACACCGGACATGATTGGAATTGGAATGATACGCTAAGGATCTCCAAATCTATAAATAGAAAATTGTACTATTTATATGAGACTGCAAAGTACTGCACATGCACATAATGCGTCTGTGCAGATTTTAAGTTTATGGCACGGCCATGCCATAACCACTAATTAATAATATATAATATGAATTTAAACGGGTTCAGTAAGCGATTGGACTGGATTGGACTGTTTGAGAAAAAATATTGAATTACAAATTGCGCAACTTCTCTGTCAATAATTCGATGTTGAAAATGATTTTATGATAGACGACTGTGCTTTCATCGTTGGTCTATAAACATTAAAACTGATGAAACAATCATACGCATGAATGTCGTTTTAAATCGATATAAAATGTTTTATATCACCACGAGTTTCTAACCTATAACCTGATTTACTTATTAAAGTAAGTTAGTTGTCATCTTATGACAATAACTTCAATTGACAATGCGATGACGGTCTCAAGTCCGCTTATTAAAGAATTAAAAGGTAACTCAAAATTATTTTCATAATTAAACATTTAGCTCATCGTTGTTAGTTGTTCAAGGTTTTACTATCGTGCTGTAAACTTGATAAATCAATCGTTCTATTTTAGGCTGGGCACGAAAATTAACAGAATGTGACAGGGGGATTGATGACAGAAACTTAGATTTACCTTCGTTCTGTAAATGTTTAGAAAAATGTTTACAACAAGGTGTATTAATGAGCTTGACTCCTATAGGTTTCCCAAAGTTACCTGATGCATGGTATTGGATGGAAGAGATTGCAGAGAAACATTTCAGGTTTAAAAGAATAAACTTGAATAAACTGTAGAATTACATAGAATATATTTTTGATTATACTTACATAGAATATACTGTATTAAACTAACTGATTATATTGTTCCAGTTCCTCTAGTACTTATCCATTAATGGTTGAACAAGTTAAACTAAATCCAAAAGTGCAAACACCTACTGGTCGTTTTAGGCTTTTAATTAGAACATGTTTGATGCGAAAGTGCCTTCATATGCCAATTGAACTGCTGGTATACTTTAACTACATATATTAACCCCTTGCCATACAATATATTTTACGGTTTCAGTGATTAGAACATTTTTGTAGATCGTAATTTCCTAAAAAAAGGAGAAAATTGATATAAATTCTATTCCTATATGTTCTCCAATAGCTGTATATTAACAAGAACAAAATGGAATTTTATTTTGGTTGAAAGGAAATTATTAACATACATTTTTTTATCAGAATCTGTTCAGAATCTTGATCATGAGTTAGACACGATATTGTAAGGCAAGGGGTTAACACATTGTTGACTGGTCACGAGCATACTCGTGTTTTGAACGTTGCTCGGACAAAGAATTCTTTTTAAGAGCATTTTACGTATTCTTAGTTATCTTACCGTTTTGTCTTCAAATTGCCAGTCAGCAAAGTGTTAATTACTGCACATAAAACTAAATAGTTATTTAGATAAAATGATTTAGGTGAGGACACCATTGATGGCAATAGATTACTATGATAAAAACAGTATCTTAGGAGATGAAATTCTTGGTGAAATATTTTTATCTGTATTACTACAAAGTAGTAAACTAAACTTTAAATTAAATTTACGGAATTCTAGTTTTTTGGATGAGAGTTGGGACCTACCAGAATGCACAGCGCTAGAATTAGTGCCGTGTAAAAGCTTGGGAATCTCTGTATGGTAAGAAATTGAAATTATATACGCAAATTCTTATTCCAAATCACACTTTTCTTTCTATTTCAGTTTTATCAAGGGGAAAGCTTTAATAATAAATCTAGGCAAAAATTCTGTAGCTGCCGAAGATGTAAGAAGTAGATTATTTACTTTTAAACTATGATATTCATTCATTGTAATTCATAGTTTTATTCGCTTTATGTTTTGCTAGGATAAGATCGAAATCGGTGATATTCTGGATGAGATAAATGGATATGCCATAACATCCAGCACTAAGGGTCAATTGTCTAGAATTATGAGGAAAACTGTGGGTCAACCCGTGAGCTTATATGTAATTAAAGTATGTATTTCTGAACTAAATAGTGAACCTTAAATTATAGAACAGTACGTTTTCTTAATATTATAATTTTTTAGCATCGCAATAAGGATACACAAGAAATATATGCTCCAATAATACATCTGATACAAAGCTCAGGTGTCGATTGTTTGAAGAAACTTTTAAGAAAGCTGAATTCAAACAAACAAGATCATGAAGAAAAATCCGATGTATCTAAGCCAATACAGAAGTCATTAAATGCAGGATTTTCGATTAAATATTGCGGTTCTATGTATATTGGTACACAGGGAGATGTTAAACAAATTGAAAGGGCGATCGCCCAAGTGTTGAAATCAGAAAATTTGAAATTAGTGTCTGTTAAATTTGAATGTTTAGAAATTGGCATTAGAGTGACTCAAGAGACGGATGATAAAGTATGTATATATAGAACTGTTCACGTATAGAAGTATATAATATATTAATGGTGATATTTATTTAAACGTTTAGGTATTATGTAAACAAAGTTACATGGAAATCTCTTCTTGCGGCCGTACTGTAAAAATTCCAAACTATTTTGCTTTTATCGCAGGGTAATATAATATTATACTCCCTCTATTAATAACGTATGCATGTGTAATTATATTTTTACTTGTGTTTTCAGAGATACTAACTGCAGCCGAGCAACCAAATTTGATGCTTATGTTTTTTACCATCAGAATGAACATGTGGTGCAGACTATACTACAAAGTCTGGGTCAAGGATTTCAACGTACTCATTTTGCAGTTTAATTGTTCTAATCAGAAAAACGATTCTATAGCAAATTAGACTGTGGATCTTTATGCGTTTATAACAGAATTAAGTAGATAAAATTCAAAATTGTTGAGAAATTTTAAAAATTGAAGATGTCAATACATATGATTTCTCCTCTATGAAAATTATTAAGAAAAGAAATAACATTCAATGTAGTTTCTATTTCTTGCAATCGATGCAGACAATTTTTATTTTTTATAAAGATCTGCAGTCTACGAATTATTTTCCATGACCTTCAAACACTTGTCCAATTTACTTGTCTAGTCAATGCATTCTTTACTTACTTTACACCTCGATTAGCTTCTACACTTAAATCAAATTATTTTATTTTAAACATATATATATATATATGCGTACACGCAAATCATATATTTTCTAAAAATATATGTATAATTTCTGGCTTTGACAATATTTTTATTCTAGAAAACTAAAATTCTCATGTATCAATTGTGTGGAGATTACTACATATTTGATCTATTGTTTGCTCTGTAAAGAGATGTCTAAACAATAACGAAATTATATTTTCGTATAAAGATAATAACGTTAGACGATGTGATATAAACTTCTGCAAATTCCACTATGTATGTTAATTGTACATATAAAATAGTCTAGAATGTCCTAATAAATTGGTTCTGTTCTATTTTATTATGTACGCGGATTTTCTTCACCACAGCGGTATAAGACAACAGCCAGTTCCTATATGAATGATCCCATTCCTAAAAGTTGAGCTCGTTGAACCAGTGGCTCAAAATTTGTTCAAACTTGTAATCAACTCTTTTCTATTATTATTTTGAATGTAAACTACATAAATAAGAAAGAGATTAATAACAGTTAACAATTTATTGAAGTACACTACCGCTCAAAAGTATTCGGACACTTGCGAAATGTATAATACCAATACGTATAAAAATACCGAAATTACTTTCTTACCAACCCAATACAAAAGGTTTTAAATAATCTATACATTTCGGTTGGCTACATAAGGGTTAACGAAGAAAATAAATTTCTATTTCACTCCAATTTGTCGCAAATCAGATGGAAAATGTTTATTTTGCATAAAGATCCGTTGTCTATTTAGTATGTCGAGTGGCTTGATTGGGACACCGTGTATATGCGTGCGTACACACTATACAGTGTGTAGCTATAGTTCAATGTGACATTAAATCAAAATATTTGGATAGACGGTGGAAAGTGACGGTTGAAAAATGCAAGAAGAATCTCGATTGGAAGAGAGTCGATAATAACTCGACCGGAGAGAAACAATCAAGGGACATCCCGAAGGTGATCCTTGGATCGGGGTTGGGGTCGGGTTCGGGGTCGGAGTCGAGTTCCCTGGTTGCGACTTGCGACGTGCGCCGTAATCGTTGCGCCGTGTAACCTTCTGTCAGTCGTCGCCGGAGACCGAATACCATTCAGTGATCAGAGGAAAGATGGCTACGAACTTAGGGGTAGAGTGCCAGTACTTTTTCGAAGATGTTGTCTACCGTGTGGACAAGAAGGGTAACGTTGTGTTCGGGATCGTCATGGAAAACGACGACGAGGATTTGTCCGAGGAAAGTTCCGACAGCGAAGAGAGCCCGAAGAGAAAAAAGGGCGAGATTCGCGTGGTCTGGCATCCCTCCGGTGTCGAGGAATTAGTCAACGCGAAGAAGGTATTCGAGACTTCATAATATAACATCATTCGTTCGTCACTGGCCGAACGATTATCGGTCACGTAAAACGATACCTTGTAATTTCATTCTATTATACCTTCTTTCTCTACGTACTTAGTATTTATGTTTTTAAGTTTCCGAACAGCGACACCTGTCACGCGAACCATATCTCCGACCGAATGCTAAATTCGAATTTGAATTCGGTTTCGTTGTGTATACCGCGGTCGTTGAAATATTATGGGTTTTAGGGGTAGATTCTCGTTTCCAGGATTACAAGGATGCGGGATGCGCCTTCTCATTTCTTAATAATGCATGCGATGGGGGTTTTTCAGTAGTCACAGGCGCTAAATAAAAGATCAATCTAGGCTGCAGTCGCCCTCAAAAGTCCTATTTTTTACGTTTACCAGGCGTAATTTGTGTTATTCGGAAGCTTAAAGCTGCGACGGCTACATGCTGCCGAATAATGCAAATTACGCCTCGTAAATGTAAATAGGAATTTTCAGGGCAACCACGGCCTAGATTGATCTTTTATCTAGTGCTTTTAACTACTGAGAAGGCAAATCCTGCACCATTGCAATCCTGGAAACGAGACTATCCCCTTAACGAATGTTAGATATTTCATTCATAGGTCTACTTGGCGGACAGAACGCTTATGCCAGGGGATGTCGTGCGTCGAATGATCAAAGGGAAAGACACGCAACGAGGATATTGTAGGGAAATCGAATTGACTGCTTGCATACAAGCGACTGGTAGTAAACAGGTCCTTACAAATATTAGGAGCGAGGATTTAGTTTCTTTAGAAGTATGTAATCTGTCGATGGTACAGCGACTGCTTTTGGCGATTTTATACGTTGTTGTTACTTGTCTCTGTTTGTAGGAGTTCGCAACAGATATAGCTGTTTGCATGGATTCCTGGGTCGGCGGAATTAAAATGGCACACTTTAAATTGTGGCTGACTACGCCCGACGGATCACGTTGTGTCGTGAACGAAATGGATTCTCGTGTCTTAGGACAGTTAGAAGAGAAACGAGACAGCGTAAGCATTCGAACAATGTTCAAATGATTTCTTGACATTATCTTGATACAATAAAAAATCTTTTAGGATAACGACTTTCCTCATTCCTCCGAGTTTTATCCCGGTCAATGTTTGTGGGGACCAGTTCACTGCCTAGAAGATGCACAGTGGATTACATGTACAAAAGAAATGAAAGCGAAAAGAAAAACTAAGCCATTGAAAATGACAAAAGTAACTGTCGAAAAGGTAGAGACAGATTGGGTAGGAGTACATTGGCATTGCAGAGCCTATTCAAAGGACGGTGCTTGGTCGGATCAAGCGCAACCAAAGTTTGTAGTGGAAGGAGAAAACTTGAAAAAATTGAAATTATTAAATGTATTTGAACCTTCAACTGTACAAGTGGGAGATCGAAATTTCTATGTAATTAAAGGTGATGAAAGTGTCATTACACGAGAACAATGGAGGAAGCTGCAAAGAGGTGTTTTTCCAGTTCCTAAGCATAGTCCGAAAAAAACACGTCCAAACATTAGCATCACAAAACCAGTCGAAGAGAAAAAGAAGGATAAGGACAAGAACAAAGATAACGAGCAACAGACATTAGAGGAGAATGCTCAAAATAATATTAATAACCTACAAAACGTGACAAGCAATAACACCCTAATGCCTCCAGCACAAAACCAAAATACTGAAAGTTCAGACGATTGGGATACAGAAGATACAGGTTCACAAAGCGACAGTGCTTCGGTAAGATTTCTTGCTACGTTTCATGTTGTTCCACAATCAGCGGATGTAATAAACAACTTTGTGTGTACAGATATCTAGCGGTTGTTCCAGTATGTCTTCTATGGGCAAAAAGAAAAAGGGTCCAGCTTTAATGACTAAAGTGTTGAAAAAGAAGAAACTGTGCAAAGCAAAGAAGAAGATACCACCGGTCCCACTTATTCCAGGAACTAAAATCGTGGTAGAAACATTATCTACAAATACAAAAGCTAATGTTGTATGGCAAGATGGCTCGGTAGAATTCGGTACTATACTAAAAAAATTTTCTTGATTACTGGAAGTGTGCGGGATTCCGAAAATGTTTGGTCGGGAACGGGTTACCCGACATTTTCGGGTTCTCGCGCGTCTCTATCGATTAAATAATTATTAGACTGCGGATCTTTATGCATTTATAGCAAAATTAAGTAGATGAAATTCAAAGTTGTTGGAAAATTTGACAAATTGAAGATGTCAATAGATGATTTGTGCTATATTAAAATCATTAAGGGAAGAAATAATCTTGCAATCGATACAGACAATTTTTATTTTGCATGAAGATCCGCAGTATAATGATTATATATAACACGTCCAATCTCTACCGTTATATTTATTTAGGCATTCCATCGACGCAACTTTACCCGATTCATCACTTAGATGATAAAGAGTTCTTCCCAGGTGATTTTGTAGTCGATCAAAAGGAAGAATCGCGAATGTACGGTGTAGTTCAAAGCGTTGATCACCAAGGAAGAACGGCGAAAATAAAATGGTTCAAAACGTATACTTCTAGTCAAAGTCCACAGTAAGTAATCGTTCCTAATTTGAGATCAATTAAATTTCGTGGGGAACAATATTAATCTGCGTAAAAATATTTGTTAGACCAATTTTGATAGAAGAACGCGAAGTCAGTGTATACGATTTGAAGGATCATCCAGATTTCCAATACAGACCTGGCACGTTAGTAATTCGAATAGCCAATTTCGAAGGGGAAGACGCTGGATGCACTGCTGGTCAAGTGCTAGATAATTATCCAGAGGGTCGAGTTAAAGTGTGGTGGGTCGATGGTCACGTAAGTATGTGTTGGCCTCAAGATCTGTACAAGGTAGGCGAATATGACAGTGACGAAGGTGAATTATGGGATGACGTGTCGTCGGATGCATCGTGGGAAACGGAATTGGAAGATTGTTTTATCGCCGACACCGATGGAACAGAACAAACGGAGTTAGTAAATATAAAGCCGAAATTGGCCGCGCACATTGAAAAAGCCCGAATCGCGATGTCCAGGCTGGAAGAAATCTTCACTCAGAACCCGTCGCTTCAGACGACCGAGGTCATGAGGAAATTATTAGAAGTATATAAAGATTGTCGATACATGGACAAGCTCATGGGTACTTCCTTTTTTCACGAAAGCCATTTCCAAGGATTATTGGAAAGGGTTCGAGAACGTGGTCGAGCCAACGTGGCGCAACGTATGGCGGATCAAGTAACAAGATTATTTACTCATAAACCCGGCGAATCCGAGGAGAACATAGAAAAGAATGATATAGAAAACAGCGAGAAAGTAATTACGGTAACGGATATGACGGAATCTGTCGATAATAAGAACAACGAAGACACGGACAAACAACACCAGAACGAGAAAGTTGAAGAGCCGAGCGGTCGATTGTTCATCAATGTCAATCCGAATCCAGAAGATTCTGGACTGTATTCTGCTGAAAATTCGAAGAAAGAATCCGGTTCGAGCGAGTCGAGCGGAGAATTTTTGCTTAGCGAGGATGTAAACAACATACAGGATCGTTCAGCAGAGAAACCCGAAGCGCACAAAGCCACGAAGACGCAGACACAAGTAACTAGTTCTCATGTGGCAGGTTCTCAAGTCTGTGTGAAACTGTGCACCTTGATAAAGGCTCAGCTTGTCCTGGCGCACGCAGAAGTTTCTAAAAGATTTGGATTGTCGAAAATGTCGTTATCCGATGCCGAGAAGGGTTCCTCTCCTTTGAAGAAGCAGAAAAAGGAAGAAGAGACTCGTATAGAACTGGTACAGGAGCCGTCTGAATCTTCTGTAGAGATACCACCACCGATATATGCAGAGGGAGAAGGATTTTCTATAGAGGAAACGGCTCCGGATTGTCATAAATTTAAATTAACCATGTTCCAACCTACAGACCCCACAAACTTTTTCCGCACTGTTTCCAAGGAATTAAAACTCTTGAAGAGTTCGCTTCCACCTGGTATATGGGTGAAAGGATTCGAAGATAGGATAGATTTATACTCGGTGATGTTTCGCGGACCGGAAAAAACACCATACGAGGACGGTCTGTTCCTGTTTGATTTCCAATTGTCCGCCGATTACCCGGTCACTCCTCCGCTCTGCCATTATATATCCTATTGTAACGATAGATTAAATCCCAATCTCTACGAAGATGGTAAAGTATGCGTGAGTCTGCTTGGAACGTGGTCTGGTCGTGGAACAGAAGTATGGACAAGTTCTTCAACGTTATTGCAAGTTATAGTCTCAATCCAGGGTCTTATTCTAGTACCCGAGCCATACTTCAACGAAGCCGGTTTCGAGAAACAGAAGGGCTCCCAAGAAGGAAGGGAGAATTCAAGGATGTATAATGAAATGGTTGTGCTGAAATTAGTTCAAGCTCAGACCAAACTACTACAGCACCCGCCAACTATTTTCAAAGACATCATTGTTGAACATTTTAAGAGACACTCGAAGAAATTTTTACAGCGGTTAGACTTGTGGATGGAAATTTCTGAACAACACAACAATCAACATCCACTGTCTCCGGTAACACCCACTACGTTTAAACAGATATCAGACGTTGGTACGTCGCAATCATTTTCTCTTTCCTTCTTGTTGCCTGTATATTAATTTAACCCTCGTACGATCTTCATTTAAAATAACGCTAAGGATATTCGTGGTCACTGTTGACCACTTGGATTAAATGGAATTTTGCATGAAGATCCGCAGTCTAGTCATTGCTATTTCTTCAGAAGCAAAAATAAGCTTATCTCCTAGAAATGATCAACAGACCGTGAGAGGGTTAAAGTGATAGTCCATAAAGTAATAGTAGTTTCTTCTTTTAGACAACAAGATTCTCCCTGAATTTCCGTTGATACCTGCATCTAGAGGTTTTTGCATAACGCTCCGTAAAACCTTGGCCACGTTTAGAGATGTACTGCTCAAAGAAGGCATCTTTGGAAGCGGCAGCAGTGTAGGAAACAGTGAAATGATGAAGGAACAAACAAACAGTACCAAGCATGAGTGTAACGAACCATGTAAAGCCACTGATGACAGCGTGAAAGATTGTGACAACAATAAAAAGAGTAGCACTCCGCAAGATAGTAGCAACAAATTAACACCGAACGGTAGCCTGTCTAAGGACATTGTTTCATCTTCCTCGACGAATATTTCTACTATGCCATCAAGCGAAACGAAGAAAAACAGCTCGGATCGTACCATCAGCTAGCCACAAGGTAAACCTAAGTTTAAACCTAAAAATTTAACACGTAGAACGTACCCGACTATGCGGTAATATATTCAATTAATTTGTTACACACATGCATGTATATATATATATATATATATATATATATATAATACATATGTGTATGTATGTACATATATATATGTATGTAATATATATTATATATACATATGTTTAAAAAAAAAAGTACGTTCAATGATAATTGCGGTATCTATTTATTAAATATTAACACTATTATTAACGAATGATAACATTGTAACAGAAACGCCGCTGTCTTTGCTCCGCAGCTAGAAATATACTTGTTACTCTGAAGTAATCACAATAGTAACATAACTAAATACGTTCATACGAGCACGGCACGAGAGCTTTCGAAGATTCTTGCTCTTGCATAGAAAATATTGCAAACTTATATACAGGATATATTATGAAATGAATTTATAATGTTATATGGTATATACAGGGTGTGTCCGTTAAGTTATGTCACCATTTTTTAGGCATTTTCGGTAGTGTAATTAAAAAATGTTTTAGACAAAAGTTTCTCAGTACTTGGTGAGCTACATGTTCGCATATTCTTAAATCTGAAAAAATGCTTTTTACGTAAAAAAGTAAAGGTCACCTTGACTTTTTTAAATGGCACCATATAAAATACCACACCAAACAACATTTTTGTGTTTGAGGTCATCCCAAGGTCATAGTATAATACACTGTTGAATTCGTCTCGACATCAGCCATAATCCTATGACGTCCAAAACATATGGTGCCATTTTAAAAAGTCAAGATGACCTTTAGCTTTTTACGTAAAAAGCATTTTTTCAGATTTAAGAATATGCGAACATGTAGCTCACCAAGTACTGAGAAACTTTTGTCTAAAACATTTTTTAATTACACTACCGCAAATGCCTAAAAGATGGTGACATAACTTAACGGACACACCCTGTATATACAAATGGAACGTTATATATAATCTATAACAATATAATTATCAACTAACGATTAGACTGCGGATCTTTATGCAATTATGGCTTTTAAAACTTGTCAAAAAATGCTAGGACATAAAATACGACAGAATTTAGTACGATTTTAATTTATTTCAGATCTATAAAAGGCTACTACCACGGAAAATAAGATTTCATTTGATCCGAGTTTCTTAAAATACGTCTACAAAAATTGCATGAACATCCGCAGTCTACTAACGATAAATTAATATTTTGTTGGGAGATAAAAGAATTGCGAGGTCACAGCTTTGAACATGTATTCATTTCACAGGTACACGTGAAACGAAAGTATCCATCTAAGTACATGCGTTGCTCGTATTTAGATCTGCGATACGTGTGACGTTTACCTTGTGTATTTAGAGATTCCTATTTCACATTTGTTAATATATTCGCTGAACATGTGTGAAATAGAGACCTCTGAAAAGAATAAATAGAATACCACATGCATTTAGTTATATAATTCTGCAATGAGGATAGGGCGTTCCATGAAAACGCAATAACAACTCGACTGATTTAATAAACAGGTGGTAGGGGCGGAAACAAACTCGGGTATTGAAAAGACAAAAAAGAATTGTCACTTTGTTAAAAAAAAAAGAAAAAAAGAGAAAAAGAAAAATTGATAAAAATTAAGAGAAAGGTGTAACGTGGCTGGTAGCAATACGTCGAGCCAACATAAGAAATACATCGCAATAGTGTTTAAGGGACACAATAATAATAGATATTAATTTCGAATGCATTTCAGTGAGCATACTTCGAGTAACAACATCACCAATTCGACCTTTTTGGTACGGCAGAGACATCCACGAAGTGCAATTCAATGGCCGAAACTCTAGGGACGACGAAATTCTATATCGTCACGTTGAATTCTTTCCTATGGTCGCGTTGATAACAGCTTGTTGACCGGTTACAAAAACTATATACAAGTGTTTTCATGCACAAACGTTGTAGCCTGGCCTAAACACATATGTATTATAATTATCGAAGGCCAAAATCTGTAAGATTTCATTGTATTATTATTTATTGTGTTGGATAATGTCTGCTTGATCGTTCTACCCGGTTACGAAAAATAGCCAGTGACACGCGTTAACTTTTGCATAAAACAGCTGATCAGCAATGTCTTAATAATGCGCGAACGAAGAAGTATATCGGATGGGAATGTATAATCTACCGAATACACATAAATGCCAAATTAGATTCACCGAAGACAATTTACAACAGTTATGTAAAAAAAAAGAAAAGCAATCAGAGTAAATTCGAGTATTTGGTGACCGTGAACTATAATCTGCAATCGTACCGAAAAGGTTAATTTAAAAAAAGACTCATTGACCTTCAACTACCTTAGAAGTCATTATGCCATCCACTAAATACAGTATTTGAAGTGAAATTGCGAAGTGACTTTGATTGAAACTAGATTTTAGCTTAGACAGAAAGATTCGTATTTAGATGAGAACCCGTAACGACTAAGTCCACTGTTAGACACTTCTAACGTAGCTTGTAAAGTCTAGCGAAATTACCTTAGAGATGCTCTATTACCTAAAGTACAGTTTCATTTATTAGTGCTTTTTTTCGTACATTTGTAGGGAATTGAGTGTCGTTATGACTCTTGCTGGGCTTTCTTTTGATATGTCACGGATAAAAGTATAATAACAAACTGTACTTATAGTATATTATCACAAGAATTGCAGAGAGCATTAGTACTTACCCTGCAACACGAGCGTTTTATAATATTATTGATATTTATTTTTTTATTTAATTTCATACACCTTAGCTCCACAAATTCCAAAAACCGGACACATATAATTGAAATCGGAAAGTTCATTATGAAAAAGATACCGAATGCAACGAAGAATTCATGAATGATCACCGTATCAAGACGAACGTACTTTGTTTTCTTTTTTTTTATTTTGTTACGCGATTATTAGTACATTGTATTTATTTATTACCTCGAAACCTAAGAATTTATTAATTTAGAGTAATTATTTATGTAACCGTTTGTTCATATTGTTAAAAAATGTAACATTTTGAGCGGTTACGTGTACAAATTTTGTTTTCATTTTAAGTAACGTTTCCTTTTTTTTTTAATTTATAATTTTATGTCGCATATCTCTAGAAATGTTTCTATATTACACCAGATAACATTTGTCATGCATTTCTTTATTTATACACTAAATATTTATATATTAATAAATAAATGATGATGCAGTTTTTGTTGTCAGATAGAGGTCGATAGTATATACATTGTACTCAAATGTGTATACGGTGTTGTAACCCGTAATTTGAAGCATTAATGCACGGGTCTCTGTTTAATGTATACGTGAGCCAGTTTCAAATTACACTGTTTCAGCAGAATTCGAAAATTTGTTTCCATCGTGTCAAATGAAATCCAGAAGTAGACGCGAGACGTGAACAAATGGAGTATGATCAGGTATACTGTAGATCAGGGAGTTCCAACTTGTGGCTCGCGAGTCATACGCGGCACATTCCCTGCTTAGGTTTTACCCCCGCTCTTAAACTTCATCGTTGCAGTGTCGCCAGATCGAGGAAATCGAGGGGAATACAGTTTACCTCCTCTCTGATAACCAGATTAAGGGTCGATTCATATCTCAGCGGAACGATTATCGGATGGGTCTTGCGTGTTCATAGTTTATCGTTCCGATTCTACAGCAACCTGAGAAAGGTTCGAGATGCTCGAACAAAGGTCTT
Organism: Lasioglossum calceatum; assembly: GCA_963966675.1. Lineage (NCBI taxonomy): Eukaryota > Metazoa > Arthropoda > Insecta > Hymenoptera > Halictidae > Lasioglossum > Lasioglossum calceatum. Next base: position 8,132,027 of record OZ016545.1, read on the forward strand.
GGCCGAAGATCGTACCCTAACCCCATGGGTTCCTAGAACCTCACCGACTCGAAGAAAAGTATCGTCGCCGAATCGTCCTTACTGCTCAGATATGAACTGTTCCGCTGGGTAAGAATCTCGGTCCGTTTATCGTTACTGGTGAGATATGAATCGACCCTAATACGTGATATCTTACACGACCAGTCTACGGCTTAGTGGGAGTGGGAGATATTGGAGTATGCTCATGGTGATGGAATGGGATAGTGAAGGGGAGAGAAGGCGGAGTGGGAAAATCGACCGTTTTTGGTCGATTCTGGCGACACTGGTCGGACATTACTGTAGTGGGAAGAGGTTTTTAACTAATGGTGGAGACCTTGCGGGTTCTCGGAGGGGAACAAGTTGGAACTCCCTGCTGTAGATGTATGTACACACTTTGTTTTTCAACTATTGAGAACGAAAAAAAAAGTTGTTTTTAGGGAAACTTACAATGAACAAACTTGTACGGGATAGTACAATTATATATTGGTCTTGAACATTTTCTGGGAATACCGTGTATAAAATATTTAAATGCAGTATTACATTTCCTTTATTATACGAAACAACTTTCTTAACGATTCTATCTCGAATGAATTAAATCTATTGTACTCTCAAGTCAAATATCGTGTAGATTGTAACGTCAGAGAACTCCTTTAAAATACAATAACTTTGGAATTGTCATGATAATGGGACTCGGTTGTGGCAGTTACGTGGCAACTTGGTTAAAAAACCAAGTATGTATTTATTCGCGCGAAGATTTCTTCGAAAATATAATGGTGCTGACTAGAAACAAATGAGAAAAAAAATGACGTGGTGTCGGAAGGGGGTAGGGGGGAGAGTGATGGAGAAACTTCAACCTGTTCGAGCTTGCAAACGCTGTATGCGTCTTTTTCTTTTCATCAGTCCTCGAGATTATTCATCTACAACTAATAATTTAAACTTTTATATTGTTCGCTGTATTATGATGAAAAAGTAATTAATGACATAGCATACTACGTTCGATTCCATGCCTGTCTTGATAAGATGAAAGCATTGATAATGCTTTCATTCTAATATAGTGAAAAATATAAAAATTTAAATTTTGTTCGCGGTGGTTTAAACATTCAAGCCGCTTATGTATGTTCGAACTAGAGATGTAAATAAAGTTCAAACGAAGTTTAAAAGCTGTCGAGAGTTACTTAGTTACCTAAAATCAAAGATTTTGAAAGTTTATTAGTATTCCGGGTGGAAGACAATTAGTTTGATAAGAATTTATAGTAGCATATATATAATACTGTCGAATTATTAGAAAAGATTAAACAGAATCCAAGTAAATATTTTAAATCGACAGATAAATACGATCGCTTAATATATAGCTCATGGTAAGAATAATATCCGAATAAAATAGTTAGACAAATATTTGGTAGAATTCCAAATTCGAACTTTTCAATTTTTACAACACTAGTTTGAACATTAAGGCGCTTGAGCGGGCTCGAGTTTAAAGCCGTCAACGTTGGTTTGAATATACCCATCACTAAATTATGTCATACCAATGAAATTACAGTTTCCGTATGAGAAACAAAGAGAGAGAGAGAGAGAGAAAGCATGAGAGATTGAAAGATTGAGAGAAAGAAAGGGAGTGAGAGAATGTGTTAAAGTAAAAAAAAAATAGAGTGATTAGATGAAGAAAGTGAAGAAAGGAAAAAAAATACGAGTGCTGCTGCATGAGGCGGATCAGATTGTTATGTGAAACACGATGTTTTAGAATGCCTTGTATATATATATAATATACATGCTGTATATGCCAGTTATTTCTATTTCTATTATTGCGGTAATTACATATATTCGCCAATCTACAGAATATGTCTTACTTTCACGATATTTGCGTTGAATGTTGTTTGAAACACAAGGAATGTATATTGATTGTGAAAAATTAATATATATAACACTGATACCAACGGTTTTAGATATTCTATATCGTTCGAAATTGAAATTATGTTATATTACAATATTACATAAATTTAAACTAAATATTCAAGTAAACATTTCGAAAGATTAGTAACAAAACTATAGGGGAAGTATTAGTTAACATGCGATGTTCCTTCTAAATTATACTTTATACTATGTAACTCAGGATATATGTTATAAATAGGGTATATTTATGTAATATACTGCCATGGTACAGCAAAAGGTCTTTGATTTCACATTCGATTCGAGGGTCCTTTTTGTGAGTTTAACATCCACCGAAAACGGTATCACGACGATCATGTAACCGGCTGACATTTGTATAACTTTGTTCTCTTGATTTTGAATGAATAAAAAGTCCGTATGCGATTAAGAGATATATTAATAATTGACCGTGAATCTTTTCTGTTCGATAGATCCCACTCCTACTCACCCGAATCTTCAACCTGCACTCCCCCGCACGATTAAATACCAGCTGCTTTTTGGATGTCCAGTTTTTTTAAAGATTTATTATAAATTTGTACAAACATATGTCTATCCTTGTATTATAAATCCATTGAAACAAAACCGAGCTGTTTTCTGTATATTTAAAACGTTTTAAATGTGTTATGTATGTAATATATATAAAACTATACGTAATATTAAAATTATACAGTTAACTAATCCGCTTGCAAAGAAATATAATCGATAAGCAAAGACTATTAAAGTACGTAAAGTGTGTCGATTCTGTACTCCTAATACAGCTACATAGTGAGAATACTTTTTTTATCTCTTACAAGAACAGATAAGCTGCATTTTCCACCTGTTATCAGATACACCTTATCAAACCGTTGATTCACAGCGGATTCACGTTCATATCGCTTCGGTGTCCTCTCTAACGCGATTTCACCTTACTCACAACAATTATTTCTGTCCGGAAGTGGTCTTTAATTTCATTAATCTTGAAGGTTTTCATCTGTTTGATGAAAAAATGTGGTCGAGAAAGTTACTGTGCTACTTTACTATAAGTCTACGTAAGTAAATACATAAATTTACGTATCATTTAACAATTAATAATCTTATACGGTTAACTTGTGGAATAATGACAATTTTTAATGCATCTATCTTTTTAATTGCACACCAAAACTAGTCGACAATATTTCTACAAAGTGCGAAATTAAATATCTTTCTTTACAAAAGCATATTCATGTCTACAATTGTATAAATTACTAAGAAAAATTAATTTTAACACTATAGTATTATCGACAATGTTTTTTTTCTTTATAACACAGAGAATTTATAAGCCGAATAGTACAAAAATTCATATTATAATAAAAATCACTTCATATATTAATCGAATGACTTTAACCAGTGATCGCAGGACTTTTTATGGACGAAGTCGAAGCCAGGCGTAAAATTTTAAGGGGTCGGAAAACAATTAATCGACGTTACTACTGTAAGCGAAAAATATATGAATATATAATTGAAAAGATAAGTGACAGCGGATATAATAATGAGTATGTTGAATTTTTTAGGGGGAACTGCTATTCCAGCGTGGTCTATAGTTGTGATAATAGGAATTGGTCTGCTGCTTGCTGGCGGTGGACTTTGCGTGGCGCTACAAAAACTTGTGGTTGACAGTGCTGACACTGGAGAAGGACATGTGTATTCACCTGCTTTGCAAAATGATGCTTGAATTGAAGGATATACCAAAACTTGGATGTAGGTGAAAAAATAGAAGATTTTATATGAACACAGTAACAATGTGTTATTGATTTCAAAACATTTGAGACGATATGACCCATAGGTCATTGAGTGATGCTTTCATTTAACAATAATGTAGAAAACATAAAATAAACGTCAGCATAATTCGATTTTTTTATAAAAAAAAATCCCAATTGAATTTACATACTGGTAATAATGTTTCAGTAAAACATAATTTCATGAATTTTGCCTGTCGTCCTAAACAGTGTTAGTATAACTCCGCCGTTGATTATCAAGTATTTTAATCTCTTTGATTGATTATCGAAATTAAATATATCGCTTGTATAATTGTACCCTTCGCAGTAGTTTTTATTCTTTTACTAGCTCAAAATTGTGAATTATTATGTCTCATAAATTACACATTAATTAAATACGGTTATATCGGTTATCGAAAGATTCGCAAGTTACAATAAACATCATTCAATTGGACAATACGATCGGAAATCAATTACAATTGGCTTTGTACAATCGGATAAAAGAAAATTATTAATTTTCGAGCTTGTTAGATTATTAATTCAATATATATATTATACATTGGTAGTTAATTATTAATCGGTATGAAAAGAGAAATAATTCTATTATTTAAAATTCTCTGCGGTGATACTTGTCAGAATCGAAATAAGATGTCACAACAACACGATTATTGAATTTTCGTCCTGTGAGTGTTTGCTGTGCTTTCTGGCAATCGATCACGCTATTAAATTCGACGAATACCTGAAACGAAACAGCAACAATGTAAAAAAATGTGTTTTATATTTCATTAAAAAATATGTGTAAGGAAATTGTGTGTGTATATTATTATCAAACATACTTTTCCACATCCAGGTACATCAACACCTTCTATAGGCCTTGGTATTTCCACTGATCTAACTACGCCATATTTGTTACATTCTTCTTTAATGTCCTCTAGAATGTCTTCATACTCTTCTTCTTCCATTAGTTCCTCGGGCGTTACCATGTTCAGTAGGCAAAGCACCTGCGTACATTATTCGAACAATTCTTATAACATTCGAAATTTGATTAAGGGAGCAGACTCGTTTTTCCTGAATTGCAAGTTCTCATTTCTCGATAATACAAAAATGGGGTTCTTCGTAAAGAAAATGATACGGCAAGGGGTTAAGAAGGAAGAAGTAACATTCAATTTAGTTTCTATCTCTTGCAATCGATGCAAAACTTAAAACGGTCCCTACAACTAGGGACCGTGCTGCCCTCTTAAAACGGCCCGAGCGGTCAGGATTGTGCCGAGGAAAGAATACGAGCCCTCGCGATTGTTTCGGCCCTGGTCAGAACCTAGGCATCGTGTGCTTTGAGCAGCTTCGAGCGACGTTCGCCCAGTACCTGGCCCGTTACCTGCCCTCGGCACACTGGGCTGGAGATGTGCCTTGGAATGGCCTGGTTGACTGGGCCCCTTCTTTGCATTATCGAGAAATGAGAACGCGCATCCCGCACCCTAGCAAGTCTGGAAACGAGTCTACCGCCTTGAAACAAAGCATATATGAAATTGATTATGTTACCTCAGTTGCTGGACCACTGGTTCCCACCATTGACAGTCCAGGCACCTGAATTTGTACTGGTGCCTGCGCACCGATCATAGGATTTTTGGCACCTACGCTAGCCCGTTGAACGATCAGTTTCTTATCTCCCAGCTGCATCCCATTTAATCCAGCAATTGCTTGGTCAGTCATTGACACGTCAACATACTCGCAGAATGCGTAACCCTTGGACAGACCTGTAGCTGAATCCTTTACTAGATTGAATGCTCTTAGTTGTCCAAAGCTCATCAATAACTCCTTCACCTGTGTTACGAAAATAACATTACTTATTTACTTATGTTGCTGTAAAATCAGCTAGAACAGCTTAGACTATGCAACTCTCTTTTCTAATTAACCCTCAGAAAGTAGACAGTTTTTAAGGCTTCATAAAAGCGATGACATCTAAACCAATTTAGATCGTTATTTATTTATTTATTATATATACAGGGTGGTCCGTCTAAATAAGGCCACCTAAATATCTCTTCAGGTTATTGTGATGCAAAAGATATTTGTTACGTAATGTATATAGTGTCAATGGACCAAATATCTGCCAAGAATATTTTTTTCCAAAGGTCATTCTTTTCGGAGTTATCAAGGTCATCGATGTTTTTTGATACTTAACTACATTCTTTTTTTATTGCACCGGGTAACTGATCGAAAAATACATTGAGGTATGTATAATAACATGACATTGACCTTGATCTGAAGGTAAAACTTTAATCTTCGAAGATCAAGGTCATTTCAAAGTCATGTTTTTATAAATATCTGAATGTATTTTTCGATCAGTTACACGATGCAATGAAAAAAAATGTAGTTATGTATCAAAAAACATCGATGACCTTGATAACTCCGAAAAAAATATTCTTACCAGAAATTTGGTCCATTGACACTATGTACATTACGTAACAAATATCTTTTGCATCACAATAACCTGAAGAGATATTTAGGTGGCCTTATTTAGACGGACCACCCTGTATATATGCATCCATATTAAACTTTAGAGAGCCGGAGTGGCGAAGGATAAACGCACGGACAACCGATTATGAAGTGATTCTAAACAGAAAAGTGAAAAGAAAGAATTTCGTAAAGAAAATTCGAGTTGTCCGTGGCAAAATGCCGGTCCTCTAAAGTTTAAAGCTAATACAAATAGATTACAATTTAAATTAGCCGTCAGAAGAGCTAAATGAAGACTTTGAAAAGCCTGGTTAAGATAGAACCAGACCCCTGCCCCGTCTGAGGATCGTTAACGCTCATTTCTTTTCTATTAATGCGAAGCGATTATAATTGTACTATTGTAATAACAATCAACAATAACAATTGTATAATTGTATCATGTAATAATTGAACTATTATCGTATGCTTTCAAAGTATGAAGAGACAAGTCTAAATTGGAATTTATAGAGATGATTCTTTATTCCATGGATGGATTGATGGAAGTTGCATAATCCAATGGTAAAGAATTCAGTATGAAAGGATAGATGTGTTATATCTCGCCTATTTGATTTCCATTTAACATCTTCACACAATATCTTTCTTACATACAAAAGTTTTACTCCAGTCTGGAACAGATTTTTGTCAATATTTCGAACAGAACACTCTTGCTCTTCGAACGCGGAATTCTCCCACACTCATTTTGATTCTCTCTTCAGAAAGAAGTGTACCTTAAATTTACTTACGTTTTTTTTCCATTTCCCTGAAGTACTGAAAACTCTAAAGCAGAGATAACAGCATGTTGCATTTAATGAAGATTTACTATTGTTACCGGAAGTTGGTATTTCCGAGTAACACTGTGATGCACACGGCTCAATAACGGATGTTTTATAAGCGTTTCAATTAGTTTATCAAAGCATATGTAGACTCAACCCTATCCTGTATTGATTAAAACATTACATACATAATCCAAGAAGTATGTACAAGATTTAATCAAGACATTTACAGGCACTTCTATGCATATACCTCAATAAGAACTATATCATTGTGAAGAATACTAGATCTGAATTTAGCTTAAACATTATAACCACCTGGGAGACTAAGCCACTTTGTTCAAGTAACTACAGAAGTTTCGTACATTCATAAGGATTTGACCGTTTTATCCTTTCTATCTATTCGGTAATCCCTAATAGCACCATTCGTACTCATGTCAGCAAGCAACACGCTATTATCAATAAAAAAAATACTATCGAATTAGAAAACGCACCATTTGTATAGAAGGACCAAAATCTTCAAAAAAGGGGCTGCAAAAGTCGCATAAGCCCAATACGAAGGCATGAAAATGATATAAGTACTTGCCTCGAGGGACAGGGCTAGCCTCTCTCCAGGCAGTGTGGTATTTTGTCATGTTCAGTAGTAGTAGTAGTAGTGGTAGAAGTAGTGGTAGAAGTAGTGGTAGTGGTAAGCAAATGCTTTTGATCGGCGCGACCCTAAGCTAAGAAATGGGGAGAAAGGGCACTGGTATCAGTCCACAGTTACTATACAATAACCAAATGGTTATATTTCTTTGTTTCTTTTTCTTTTTTTTTCATTTCTTTTTTTTCGATCATTATTTCAATAACGTATCACTGTAAGAACACAGCATTAACTTTTTCCGACGTTCAAGATAATCACATTTTTATCGACTTTGATTTTCTTACTTTCTCTTGGCACTTTGTCTTTGTACAAATGCACATTACTGATACTTATAAACACATAAGTTCATTCGTGTAACCTGTAAATGTATCAAGGCACAAGGACGAAGAGCTGTAAAGCCTGAAAAGCCTGTAAAGAAAACAGCTGCAAGAGAAAAGATACTCCTGAAAAAGAATAGATGCCAAAGGACTTGGAGCTGTTACCAGATGCACATAAGATTTATGTGTTGACCCTGTAATCCCATTAAACAAAAAAAAAAACAAATGGAACCGATGCACTCGAGAGAACGTTGATTTATCTCTTGTCGTCCTAAAAAATCTGTTTCAGATGCAAATACCATAGCAGGAGAACAGACTGATTCTGTAAATGTGTTCTAGATATGTAAGGAATGCAAAGAACCTTTATCACTGAAGAGAATCCTTCGCACCTAACAATTCTCAATTTCCATCATTATTTCAAATGTACAACCACTCTTCCCTCCTATACCCTTCCCTTTATAAATGTCCGATTTGATATTCATGACGGAAGTTCCTGAGTGTAAAGAAAAAAAAAACGGTATTTCGTATTCCCTTGGCTGGGTCCACGATGATCTTCAAAGAACTGTAAATAAACGCGACTGCTGGAAACCGCATGCCGCCTGAATGCTGCAACACCACTAACAACCAATACCCTAATCTGCTAACGAATAATGACGATTCGAGGAGAGATGAACTTTCCAAGGGACAATAATGTTCGACACCACCAAATCTTAGCCAGAGACACACAAATGGAATTGCAACCTGACTCAACTATAGTTTTAAATAACACCTAGTCGACGCTGGAATCCAATGGATACACATACGTACCTCTATGGCATTTGGATAGTTGACACATCTTCGCAAGTTTTGAACTCCGCTAAATAGCTAAATACCTATGTTATAATTTAATCCTTTGGTACATCTCACAATGCTGAGAACTAGCATATAGTTAAAGTAATCCTACAGCATTGTTATACTGCGGCGCAATTCATTTAATCTCTGATGCCATTCAAACGTATTTTGTATATTCTACACTGTTTTTCTTTCGCGATTTCGATCAAACAAAATAGATTAATTCTAGTATCGACATCAGTGACTAAACAACTGCATCCAAAGGTGTGCAATAAACAAAATATTATGCTACGGATTTGTCTACATACCTGTTCTTCGTTCAAATAATTGGGTAAACCACCAATGAAGATCTTGTGCGGAGAATCTGAAATCATGAAAAGTTACATTTGTCAAATTTTTCTATTTAATGGTGAAAGAGAATTCTTCTTGAAAAGTATGTAACATATGTAAGGAGTATGTATAAAACATACCGGGAACCGTACCTGGCACGTTCATGCTTGGATTATCTGTCATTCCTGGCATCGGTTGGTAGTCATGTGGTCTTCTTATTTTCAAACTTTGCCCCTTAAAATTGATGCCATCAAACGCCATGGCTTGTGTCGTTTCGTCTATCGAACGAAACTAAAAAAGAATGGGATCAGTACATTGTAATAGAAGACATTTGAAAAGCGTAATACAGTAATGTCCGACTGTAAGTTACGACTTATTCATGTACGATGAATGTTTCGGACGCAAGGAAGAACAGCGTACGGGAAATGCTTTGAACTGTGCCGACTCTCCGCGTCTCTTTCTTTCCCATACGCTGTCCTTCTTTGCGCCCGAAACTTTCATCGTCAATTAAACCACTAAATACAGTTGAAATTATATCGTGTTTGGTCTTTTTTTACTCAGAAAAATACCACGAATATGTTGGTCAAAGTCCCATAAAAAAATAATGCAAAATAAAGAAGTTTTGTTATTGGATTAGTTATGTTTACACTTTTCGGCGACCGAGGCCTCTCGAGCTTCGCCGTCCTTTGAAGCCACAAAAACAGTGTCCCGCTCATATCTAGGTCGCAACACAGAACCGAGAAACGACTTACAGTCGGACATTACTGTAACTTCATGTTCAAGCAAACATTTATACCTCTAAGAAAGCAAAGTTTTTGTCTAAATTGATCTGGCACGCTAATACTGGATTTCCAGCAGCCTGTGCAAGCCCAGAAAGATGCATTTGTTGATTGAAAAACTCCATCATTTCTTCTTCAGTCACACCGAATGGAATGTTTCCTACGTAAAGTCTTCTTGCTTGTCGAGTGATTGTACTACCAACTACTGGCACGGCTGCTTGAGGTGTGTCAGCTACTATATTCGCTGGTATTTGTCCGGCAGCTTGCATCGCTTTATACTATTTGAATAACAGTTTCAGAATTATTTCAACAGTTAAATTACAACTTGAATATATTGTTAGTATTATAAACTCAAATATACATATAAATATATGATGTGTAGACTGCGGATGTTTATGCAATTTTCAATTTTTGTAGGCAAATTTGAAGAAAGTGGAATCATGTGAAATGTTATTTTCAGTGGTAGTAGTCTTTGTAGATCTAAAATAAATAAAAATTCTACTAAGTTCTGTAGAATCTTATTTTCCAGCATTTTTTGAAAATTTCTTGAAACCATAAATGCATAAAGGTCCGCAGTCTAATGATTCTAACGTGGGCAATATCACTCCAACGTCTGAGGCAAAACCAGCAAAACACGCTCAGCAGTGAACGTGTTAATGTTCTGACAGAATCTGTTAGAAACATTTACCTGCAAAGGAGTAATGTGCTCGAATCCGGGTGGCGGTACATCCCAGTAAAGCGATGGCTTTCTCCTTCTAGAACTACGATTCTTTTTGGGTGAACTACTCCTTTTTCTATCTCTTCGACCGTCTTTTGACCGTGAACGCGAACGTTTCCTACGTTCTCTACTACGAGATCTGTGTCTCCTATCACGATCTCTGTCCCTGTCCCTATCCTTGTCTCGGTCTTGACGATCTCGATCTACAAAAAATATAGAAAATCAATCATTCTTAACAATAATAACAGATTTGTGTTGTTTGAAAAAACATAAAATTTGATAAAACTGTTTCTGATATACTTTTATTTTAGGATCGTGTTATTCATCGCACACATATAAATAATTATCGGAGTTATTGCCTATACACATCACTTGCTGTATATATAAGTATACTATATGCATACACATATACATATATACATGTATATTATATGTATTTTCAATATCTGAATTACAGAAATAATACGGTTTTTAAATGTAACATGATAAGCGACAATGGAATCTTAAAGGATACAACACACTTAATATATGATGAACAGTATACCCATAAGAACAATCTTCCTATTTAGATGCTTGTTTATCAGGTTAACGATAAATTCGCAGAATCTCGTGAAGAATGACTGGATGTTGCTCGGTTTACTTTGAAATGAATTGTGGGCGACTTGCGGACAAGAGTTTCGTTCGTTTTCACGGAAAAATTGTAATGAAATTTGTCTGAAGGTATGTTTATCACTTTCACGAATGCGTTTCTCCGGCCATTGCAATCACCGACTTATTTACCTGACTGTAACGCGGGAACAGTGGCGAAAAGCATAGTGTTCTTGGAAATATTTCGAATGCTTACCTCCATTGTAATCTTCGCCCATTCTAGTGTTAATTAGCTACAACCACGTATTTTCTTTCGAGAAACAATATTGTATGTGTAACAATGGGATTAGCAAATGTCAACGCGTCTAAAACAAATTTTTATTCTGAAATGGCGATAGGCTAGGTAGATGTGGCTAGTGAAATGTAATACTAATGTCAGCATCCACTGTGAGATGGCGTGAAACCCACACCAAAATTGATCTCTCTTTACAATATCAGAGAGAAAAATATAGAAAAACATCGTAGATATTCATTAAAATCTATCATTTGATTTGCTTAGTGCATTATGCTGAATTAATATCCTATATTAGTAATTTTCAATTATGGTGTTCTTGACTGCCATTTAAAAAAGGGTTCATTTCACTAACTCGAAGAGAGCTCGTATTTATCCCTTTCCTATTTAGACCAGATAATATATCTGGGACCTTATTGTTTATAAACCAGAGACCATATACTTATTGTATGGCTTAAGATAACATGCCATGATCCAAGATTATTTCTTCTAAGTACCATGCAGATGATGGACGTGGGCAAAGTTCTATAGTCTGTTGAGAAGTTGCAGTACCGCGAAGCTAAAATGTACTTTAGAGGGGAAAGAGGAATCGTCGCCGTATCTCATTCTGCCACAAAGAGATGTTAATTTTACTACGCTTATTTAAATTAATCGGTATCATTTTATTCATCACGGTTACATTATATTTAAAATATTTATTGTATATACTACATATTTGAAAATAGTTCTTACATTATATTTTACAGTTCATGTATGTATGTATATAACTATATTGTAACAATCTTTATAGTACTCTTTTTAAAATAATTTTTAATTCCCTATTATTCGTTTGTATGAAAAGTATAAAGGTTATCTTTTACAGTGATTCTGCAGCACTGAGTCCACGTTAAGTACCGAATTGTTTGCAATTAATTATTATTGTGCTTAGTTGACTTCTGACATAGTGTACATGGATATAGGTTTCTTGAAAGTAGGATGTTGCGAATACTCCACAGTAAAACCTATTTTATGGTCAAAAAATTCCAACATTTTTCTTGCAACTAATTTGTTATTTTCGTGTACCTCCGAATGTTCCAGATACTCCGATAACTATATGAAAATAATAAAAAATAATAGTAACACACATTAAAATCTCATGTATACATATAGTGGAAAACATTGAATTACCTTCATCCATTGACATTCAGAAATTTCTCTATTACATTTTTTAATTTCAAAATCATTGGGAGTTAGATAAGAAACGATATATATATCGGAACAGCTGAATGCAAAATTATGACTATGTCTAAAACCGATTAGACATTTAAAAGTAGTTTGAATACCAGTTTCTTCTAGAACTTCTCTTTTCACGGCTGCTTCTAAATCTTCATCTAAAGCAAACGGAACAATTATTAATTATTAAAATTAACACACATTTCTTAATAAAATATAGATGTTTATACCTGGATTTACATATCCACCTGGCAGTTTCCAAAATGGTCTTTTGTATGAATATTTCTCCTTAATAACTAAAATTTCTTTAGTTTCCTCATTATACACAAATGCCCCAACACCTAGATTAGTGTGAGCATAATGTGGAACATTGCATTCCTCGTCTTTAACCATCCATCGGTATAATGTAACATACTCATCCCGTGCATGATGGAATTTAAATCCTCCTTTGACAAGTATTGGTACCCATTCAGACTGTGGTAAATGTACACGAAACCAAATTGTACGTTTATTATCCTTTATCCATTCTTGTAATGAAACTATTATAAAGTTATAGTTAGAATAAAACCATTAATATTGATATATATATACATTTTAAATAGCAGAGAATTTATAGATGTCATAAATTAATATTATAACAATAATGAACAATAAAATTTTGGTAAAAAAAAACATTTTCTAATTTTCTATTAATAAACGTTATATTGCATACTTGCAAGGCGTTGTGTAAACACTTCTGGTTCGCAAGATTCTTCGTTTGAATCGATAGTTATGCCATCATAATGATCGGTGTGCCCTTTAAAACACTTTAAAGCCATGACTGAAGACCGTTCAACACAGTTCGTTGTAAAATGAAATACCGAAGGAGTAACGTTCCGGAATTTCGATAAAAATCGGCGCTGATTAAACAGTGTGGTAACGTGACACAATTTTATAGATATAGTTCCGTGCATTGGAACTTCTACCAATGTACATATTGAACGACAGTCTTTTTCAGAAGTTTTCCGATAAAAGGCTCTGCCATAATCACTTTTATGACCTTGTCTCGTAAGGATAGAAAAACATTGCTGGAATTCTTTATGTAACATGAATTGAACATTTTTTATTGTCGTATGTCGCGCAACATGAACAGAATGGAACATTCTAACCTTAATGATATCATTATAAAAACGTTAACAATAAATGTATTGTACCAGTCTTCGTATATAGCTTGCCAACATTCTTATATAAAGAATTATTTTGCGAAATGTATAATGTGCGAATTTATTACATGTAGTGCCTAATATGAACTGTAAAATTTAAAAAATTGTTTCAAATAAATTATGACCTTATCATATAATATTTATATGTAATATATATCAAATGATTAAAAATTTCTTCGTATGGCTGATCAAAATGCCTGGATATTGTTTTTCATACAATCTTACTATTTACGAATATACACTAACCTTTCTACTTATTATTGTTATACATTGTTAATCAACGGCTGGAATGCGTATCTTTGAAAAAGTTAGCGATATGAGATAACAGCCTATTTAGTGTATCATTGTGTATCATATCATATTTGCATATGTTTTGATGAACTACAAAAAGATGTTTTATTTGATCTGCTGTATTACAATTGTATATAACAATAACAATAAAAATAACGTATTTAAATTAAGGGACGCAGTCTCGATTTCTATTCCAAAATGACTGTATATTTTCGTAAACCTTAGAGGTATTCGAATTATAATGTAGAGCCTCGCAAACGCGACAGTAATGTCGCGACATGCTCCCAAAATAACCGTGCTCATTAATTACTTTATAATATTTACGCCATTCGTGGTACTCGAGATACTGTTCATCATGACGATCTAGGTACCGAACATAATTGACTAAAGTCGCTGGATTAGCAAAATCAGAGACATGAAGGAACGAATGGGGTGGTAATAACCGTTCGCAATCTTTCTTCGATGTGCCCATTATTATCGGGATAGCTAGTTTTTGGTAGGCGTTCCAAAATACCTTCTCCGTCACGTACTCTTTGCAATTCGAGTTCTCGAAAGCTAAATAAAATTTGTAAACATTCAGACCACGACAATCGTTGTCGAAATGGCCCGGGCATGCGGTTACGTTGCCTTTCAAGCACTTTCCATATATATCTAGATCGTCGCGGAGAATCGTTTTAAGTTCGCTCACGTAACTCCATCTGTTGTTAGTTCCAGCACAGTTGCTACCCATCACAGCGATCAGTTTCTTTTTGGTCTTTTTCAAAAAGTCTTTTGTAAAACGTTCATATTCAACATTTACATGCGATCTAGATATTACTCGTCCGTATGGTACCGGAATGTCGCTGTCCATTCGATAAGTCATTGACCAGTTGAACAGACCATTGTAGTCTGATATTTGTTGATTCCCATAGAGGAAAGTATGTATCGGTGATTCGTCGGTCAAGAATATCCATCTTTGTTCTCGCCGTTTTCTAACTGGCAAATCCGATACGGCTTTCGTCAAGTGTAAATGAAAAATCACCGCATCCGCTGTAGCTATGTCTTTTGTCCGGTACGACAACATGCACTCCGTTACCGAACAATTTTCCCATGGCGAATACCTGAAAACAATCTTTTCCGTATTACCTTCCGCTGTGTTTTTTTTATTTAAATTTCTCATACTACTCTATCGTTATGAACGTAACGTCGCTATTTTATTAACTTTTTGTTCGTAAAGCGTTTGATGTGCCTGCGCTCCAAGAATTTCCCATGCATCCAAATCAAAATTAGAAAAGGCCCCTTTTTTGCATTAATCCTCGGCGGTGGTAAACTCCCCTCAGAAGACAAGAGCCACCTTCCAAGCGAAGTCATATTACCAATCTGATACGATAGAAGACACGAATGATTTAGTCAGCAGAAGAAACTAATACGAGTGACTTAATATTTATAAAAATAACTAAGCATCGGCTCCATGGATCTAAAGCAGCGCTCGGAATTGTTTAATCGCGAGGAGCTCGAATCGAAGCCTCCGCCTCCTCGACCCGGCCGCGCGTCTCGCTCCCCGTCGCGGCCCTAGTGCTCAGGCGCGTACCATTTTATAAGCGCTATTCGTGGCGCAACAGGACGACACTCATGTCAATAGGTTTCCGCATTACCATTGAGGTACATACTATTGCCAATGCATTTTTTTCGTTAGTGGTATCCCCTGTAGGCCTACTCCACTATGACGCACGATAAGTTCGGACAATAGCAGTAGAAAATTAATTAGAAAAATTAATTTGTAAGATAAATTTAAAAATTAGTTTTTAATTCTATTGTTCAAATTTTAATACCATCCGGGACATCTTGATGTTCGCGCACGTTTAAACGTGCTTGGCAAATTGTTAAGATCTACGGCGCGGCGGAAAGTTTGAACGTAGCTGTTCGCATTGCCGCGCCGACGCTTACATTGTAACTCATTTTAAAAATCAGTCGTTTGTCATTTGTCATTTTGCCTCTTTTATCCGAGTGGGAACGTAATGCGAACAGTCACAAATTGGTTATTGGAAGGTAAGGATCACGAGTTTTTGTAGAAAATCAGTGTTAGTAAGTGCGTTTGTTTTCGGACGTATAAATTCGGACGATAGACTTTCAAGCAGTATTAATAGTGAATCTTGTTGTACAGACAATATGCCTAAATCGTGCGACATAGTGGAGTAGGCCTAGAGGGGATACCACTAATAAAAAAAACGCATTGGCAATAGTACCTCAATGGTAATGCGGAAACCTATTGACATGAGTGTCGTCCTGTTGCGCCACGAATAGCGCCTATAAAATGGTACGCACCTGAGCACTAGGGCCACGACGGGGAGCGAGACGCGCGGCCGGGTCGAGGAGGCGGAGGCTTCGATTCGAGCTCCTCGCGATTAAACAATTCCGAGCGCTGATCTAAAGGACGATGCTTATTGTGAGTTTTGCGGGGTTGAAGCAAAAGTCGGAACGGGAATCGACCTCTAAAACGTCCTTCAACCATCTTGGTAGGCAAACCCACCCTACTTGTAAGTGCCCTCTGCAGCCGAGTTTATTGTAAGTATTCTTTGGCTACTCAAATTTTTGGTCAACAATATTTGTTTGCTTTCGTCTGCGTTGTGTTTCGTTGATTATTTGGAAATATATTATTGTTTGTTACGGTTTCGAAATTACGTAAGTAGTATTTTTGTCTCAAATAAAATAGTGAGAGTATAAAAGTGATCGAATAATCAAAACCACCACTATACAACCATAGAATAAATTTAATTAATTGTATCGTATATAGAGTATTATACTAATTTAAGTAATATTACAATAAATTCGTTTTATTTTCTGGTGACTAAAAATATTACATTTCGTATCATTTATTAAAACATTTATAAAACAATTTAACGCACAGAGACAAAGGCAGTCTATAATTTACAGATATAAAATGTAATGTAAGCGTGTAACTTTAAAATTTACCGCTGCACGACATAGATGGCAGCACCAGGTTTGCCTACCAAGATGGCTGAAGACCATTTTGGAGGTCGACTCCCCTTCCGTCTTTCGCTTCAACCCTCCCGCACCGCTAAGGCACCGTTCTTTAGGTTCATGATTGGTTCATGATCGACTCGCATTGGTCACCGATTACGTTAGTGTATTTCGCTCCTTGATGATGGCAACTCGTTCCGGCCGAATCATATCATATCGAAGATGGGCCGAGAGTCGATTAAAAAAAATTTTTAAATGAGGAACACCGCAAATTCCTTGACAATGAATGCGCGAAAGGAATACAAAACGACAAAATGCGCTAACAAAAACGCGAACATACCTGATCGTCGCTGAAGTTTCGTTCTCTTGGCATTCTCGTAACGTTTAATCTCTCCTTCGGATACTCTGATGACTGTTTTGCGACGAATTTCTTGGTGATTCTTTCGCGTAGGTAGCTCGGAAAAGTGAAAAAGATCGCGCAAAATATCGACCAGCCGATACACAGATATAGCATCACTCGAATATATCGCGGTGTTCTGAGCATTGTAGTTTCCAGTATTTCTAGGAAGGTTCGTGGCAAGTACTGAGCGAAGCATATCGGCACTTGGTCTTCACTATATGCGTTCCTATTCTTTACGGAACTATGTGCTTGCGAATTGCTTCACGATAACTAATACAATACAAGAGAAACGGGTTACACGACGACAACAAAATAGAGGAATTTAGGTCGTCGTTGTTAGGCAAGAACTAAAGGAAACAGAGGAAGAACAAAGGAATTTCGCAGAAAGGAATAATTCCGGGCAACGATCGACAAGGCTACCTTTGACGTTTGCGCTGCAACTGATCGTTGATCTCGATTGTCTTGGTTAACCAAGTGTGACGGTTCTCGGTGCAGTAAGTTGCGAACGTTACCCCCAACACTGACAAAAACCTCACGCGATTCTTGACTATTCCAAGTTTCAAACAGATATTCCAATTCTTTTCATATATAGACCTGCATTATTATATTTGTAGAAGATATTATCTAGAAGCAAAGTTTCTAGCAAAGAAACGTCCGTCTAGATCCTGCACTTTTCTTCAAAATACTATTAATTTATCCATTAATTATAATTCCTCACAGCTAATATCTATGGTATGCACTGCATCTCTAGATATATAGCGTACATCTAATTAAATATTTTATTGTTAGACGTGATTCATTAAATATTTTACGGGTTTCAGATGTTTCGGAATTTTAATATTTGAATTATAGTAGGCACCATTTTTTAATTTTTAAATTCGATGTTGTGAAATCGTCTATTCGATATTATTAATAGCGAATTGATATTGTAATTTATAATTGTTTACTCCAAATGAATGCATTTTTGAAGTAGTCATACCTTTCTTGCATACATGCAATCGAATGGTTGGATTCAATAATCGACGAAAGATGACTGCCAATTTATAATACCATCATTTCATTGGTTACTATTAATCGCATGAATTACGCTAATCATTTTGACAAGTGTACATGATCCTATCGCGAGAATACATTCTTTAAATTGTATTATTTATTATTGATCGCTAGCAATCGGGAGTCACCCCGTAGGAGGCAGGAGGTGACCACGTGGCCACCACAGCGCTGTGGAGGATGTCGATAATATAGATTCCTATAGTCAAAAATACCTATAAACAAAAATACCGTCCTATAAACAAATTCCTACAAACAAAAATACCGTCATTTCTCCCCTCTATATACTATTCCATACTTAGACCAGAGACCATATACATATACTTATAGACCCGGCATAGATATAGGACATGCATAGGACGCTGTGTTCCAAGATAACGGAGTATCTGGTGCCCACAAGCACGTCGTAAGATAATTCAAAATGACTATATATATATATATATATATATATATATATAAACTATTTTTAAAAATAAAGTAAGTTGTGAGGAAATAAATACAGACTTCATATTATCATCATCTACATCCAAATTATAATTGACAAAATGATTTAGTAATATTTAAAATAATAAGAATAAAGTAAAAATTAACGAGTAATAAAATATATATTACAGTTACAGTTTCCATAAATATTTATACAGAATGAGATACGGCGACAATTCCCCGTTCCCCACTAGATACACTTTAGCTTCGTGGTACTGCGAGTACTTTGCCCACATCCGTCATCTGGTAGATGAAGTAATCTTGGAACACGGCATGTTATTTGAAGCCAAGTCTATAAGTATATATAGTCTAAGACTCCATACTGTTTACGTCACATGTCACGTTTCTGTAAGCGGCCATTATTCCCCTGTATAAAGCAACTCTGAATGAAATGATGAAGAAATTAAAGGAACAGAGGGAAGTAAACAGCGTAGATTTATCGAAAGAACACATATTAAAATGTATCAGTGCTATTTTTCATTTGAACGAAGAACTGAAAGGTAAAAATGCTTTGTTTGACGAAGAGTGCCATCCAGTATTTATGCAGGTAACATGCATAAAAGTACCAAAAATACCGAGAAGACACATGCGGATGTAAGTAAAAATCTATAATTATAATTATTTTGTAAATGATTTTCTAATACATTTGAAGCATGTTTGTTATATTGTTGTATTGTATGCACGGATGATTATATATTTTGAATAACCAATGGATCCTTATGAGGAATCATGATTATATTTTTCAAGAATGATGCAACTATGTGTTTACAATATATAAGTCCATTATAATAAAAGATAATCGCAGCTCATAATTTCTTTTTCAGACTACTACCACATACGATAGTTGCACCAGACGACGAAGTAGCACTGTTTGTGGGCGATTTAAGAAGAGGCAGAAGACAAGACAATGATATTACAACAGACCATTACGAAGAATTACTACGCAAACATGGCTGCACAAACATAAATAGAGTAATATCATTGAACCAAGTGAAAACAGAGCATGACCAATACGAATTAAAGAAGAAGCTTGTGGGCAGCTATGATCATTTTCTAGTAGATGGAAAAATTGCTGGTCATTTGTCTCATTTATTGGGGAAAGAGTTTCACAAAAAAAGAAAATTACCAACTTCTGTCAGGATGCAAAGTAAAGATTTGAAGCATGAACTAGAGTACGCTTTGAAAAAGACTTCTATGCAGTTGCATTCGTCTGGGGATACTAATATCGTTCAAATTGGACATACGTCTATGACAGAAAAAGAAATTTTAGAAAACGTG
Organism: Lasioglossum calceatum; assembly: GCA_963966675.1. Classification (NCBI taxonomy): domain Eukaryota; kingdom Metazoa; phylum Arthropoda; class Insecta; order Hymenoptera; family Halictidae; genus Lasioglossum; species Lasioglossum calceatum. The sequence goes on from OZ016545.1 coordinate 8,152,339, forward strand.
TGCGCAGCATGTAATCATTTGTCGAAAAATTATCCAGGAGGTTGGATTAATATACGTTCTATTCGTCTGAAAACAGCTAAAAGTCTTGCCCTTCCTATCTATACCTCGTTCAGTAAGTTCTGTGATAAAAATTATGAGCAAAATTCTTTTCGGATATTTTCTCTAACTTCTTTTCGCTTTACAGGAAATAAAGATTCTGTTGAAATACCAGTCGTACAACCAAAGAGGCCAAAAGCATACCATAACGTGACCGATGAATTAAGTACTATTGGAGATACAAAAGTAACTGTTACTCCAGAGGGTAATGTCATCATAAAAGCTAGAGAAAGCGAAAATTAAAAACGAGCAATGCTAATAAGAGATTGTAATCATATTTTAATTACTTTATTAAATCTAGTAAATAAAGTTGAAAAAGTATTTTTCTACTCGCTATCCTATTATATATATTCGAAATATTTCATTATTGCATTTTAAGAGTTCCACTCTTGCTTATACGTAATGTGTTTTTATTAAACATTATATATTTATAGTCTTAATATGTGTACGTGGGAAAACGCAGAAACCATAATGATTAATATAAAATAGTTTGGTCTTTCTCAGAAATACTTTGATATCCATTTGCTGGCACTGTTGGAATGTTATTCGGAACACTGTTCGTGTTTTGCATATACTTGTGCGAATTCACATTGTTAGTAACAACCTCGATTTCTTGGAAATTCTGAAGTCGTTGAACATCTTTATCTTTCCTTAACTTAGTATTGGGCAGTTTTCTTAACTTTACATTCTGGTTACAGTCAATATTTAATTCTTGGCAACATACTTCGATTAATGTTTGATACGTCAGATCATTGTGAGGTAATTCAACTTCTATGAAGTCAGGATCAACTGCATCGGCGATACGAACCTTTAACACTAACTCTAAAATGCAATTAGAACAATATTATTAAAGTATACAAAGAAAGATCGATAACAAAGTATTTCTCACCATTCGTGTATAAACCATTGTTCCCTATTCTATGTGTTCCCGAGTCTACGTTTCCTTGTACAAGATCATTTTTTAAATACTGTAATATAGCATTATGCATTGTTGCATCGTTTAATGCCAATTGAGAGTCAACTGATGTTTCCAAAAGATCCAAAATTTGTGGATTGCTGCACAAATATTTCGGAGTTGCTCCAAAGTTAGATTTAATATTTTTATCTGCTCCGTTCTTCAAAAGTAGAGCAACTATATCTACATAATCATATTTACATGCCCAGTGTAAAGCAGTCCTTAAAAGAAAATTTGTATATTGTAGGATTGTTAGGCTGTTTAAAATCCAAAGCTGTTTCCATTCGATAAGAGTGGAAATATTGTGCTCGAATTAATGAATACGTTTTAGCGATTTATAACAGTTACAACGATAGGACTACAGTGTCACAAATAGTCAAACAAATACCATCCGTTATCGTTATTTCGTGCATTAACATCGGCTCCTAGATTAAGCAGTTCTTGAACCGCATCTGTATCACCAACACTGGCTGCCTCTCTTAAACGTTCTCCCAATAGTTTCTTACTGTCCATGTTATCACAGATAGATAATAGATCTACACATTACACATTTTTCTCCATCGCAAACCTCTCTGAGACATTTTAAATTCGATTGTCAATCGTTGCAACTTCGTTCAATTCGTACTAAATACTTTGATGCTCAGATGTGCTTTGACGTGTATGCCATTGAACAAAATATGCATGTAGTTGTTCGCTGTTCACTCTGTCACAGACTTTCCACGAGATATGCACCTGGCGTCAGATAACATGCCGTGTTCCAAGATTACTTCATCTACCAGATGACAGATGTGGGCAAAGTGCTATATAGTCTGTTTAGAAGTCACCTCGTTATAGTAAAATGTCACCAAATATCTCGATCATTTCGTATCATTTATTCGAAGTCAGTCTACATCAGTCTACATATAATTTACAGATATAAAATGTAATATAAGCGTGTAACTTTAAAATTTACCGCGTCATGACATAGATGGCAGTACCACGTTCGCCTCCCAAGATGGCTGAAGGACCTTTTAGAGGTCGACTCCCCTTCCGTTTCTTGCTTCAACCCCGCAGTCCCCGCAGAACAAGACACCGTCCTTTATATAGCTCCAGGTCCAATAGAATTCTTTCGTGTACCATTGATTCGATTTTTTTCAAGAATCGATCCTTTGCGGAAGTATCGAACATCCAGTACTTTCTACCACAGAGTATACATAATCTATGACAATCCAACGCGGTAAATTTGAAAAGAATGTGATCAGCGCTCCCTGGTTTCACGACCCATAATCATCGGACAGTTTTAGTTTTTGATAAGAATGCCTGTAGTCCGCACCACATATCTGTATTGTCATACTGTGGCTGTGGCCAACGAGTAACAAATATAACAGGAAAATGGAAGAACACATATTTATTTAAGGTGATACATCACTTTGTTGGTCTGTTTTTTTTTAACAGAACGTCTGATTTTTTCTGTAAGATGATTTAAGGGCGTTTATTAAGGACGATTCGTGAATAGGGAACTGATCGACCCACGATAGATTAACACTTTCATGATGAGTAAAATGTACACAACCGCAAACCTCTCTGACAAGGAGTTAAAAGAACAAGGAAACCGTCTTTTCAATCTCCACAAGTACGAAGACGCGGCGTGCTGCTACACTAAAGCAATCGTGAGTGTTCCTACGAATACCGTATACAAACAAATTACGATGTTCCCATTTGATTTATGCAGATTAAAAATCCATCTCAAGCACTGTATTTCACAAATCGAGCTCTTTGCCATCTGAAGCTTAAACGATGGGAATCGTCCTGTCAAGATTGCAGACGAGCTCTCGACATAGATCCGTGTTTGGTAAAAGGACATTTTTTCCTTGGTCTCGCGTTGGTGGAATTGGAACTTTTCGATGAAGCTGTTAAACATTTGCAGAGAGGTATTTATGTGTACGCTTCGCTAGCAAATTTTCTGTTTATTGATTCTTCGACATTAGATCACCATATGGTAGTAACCGAATCAATTACGAACCCCCTTCTAATAATTTTTATATTATTGTGCATAGCTTGCCTTAACCACATACGCTAAAATAATATTCTATATGTTTCAAGTATAAAGGATGTCCCAACAAAAGTGGAATATGTAAATTCCAAATGAAATGTAGTTTTTTTTTATTTACTACTGAAATTTTGATTTAATCATAAAGTAGATGTGTGGGAGTTATGTATGGAACAACACATCTGATAAATAATAATTGGCTGGATCTCAGGGATACAGCATCTGATCTCCTTCTTCGAGGCTTGGGCAGTCGTGGGCTTGTTCACATAAACTTTTGACTTTAAAAAACCCCAGAGAAAGAAATTAAAGGCGTTATGCACCTTCTCATTTCTTGATAATGCAAAGACCCAGCAAGAATAATGCAAAGATAATGCAAGAGGTCGAATAACGATCCATTTTTGGTATTGAACGGTGATAATTCTTTGACTCTCAAAGCACAGCAGCAGAAATGGCGCCAAATTTAAATTTTCCGCTACTGTTGGGACACCCTTTACCTAGTACAGTATTCTTTTGGATGATGTTATTTTTTTACCTCCACTACTAGGGGTTTCCCCTTTAGGCAGTCGATCGCTCTACGAAGAAACATGATCCGAGCTCGGATATCGGTGAGGCAATACTAATGCAATGATTAAACTTTTTTCATTTTAGTTATTTTGTTACGAAACCTTTACCAACGGATTCGTGAAATTTTTCTGATTAAAACGAGACCAAACACGATAGAATTGCGATTATATTTACTTGTTTAATAAGTGATGAAAGTTTCGAACGCAAAGAAGGACAGCATGTGGAAAGAAAGAGACGCGCAGAGCCGGCATAGATCAAAAGTTCAGCGGTCAAAATTCGCTTCGAGGACTGGGATAGTGAGCTATGTAAACACAACAGTTCAAAGGCTCAGTGCCGCATTCGGTTCCAGTCCTCGCATTATATGAGTTGTTTCAAGAACCGATCACTGAACAAGACGTTGTTAGTTTCATTCATACTCTCTTTATTTTTTGTTCCACTTGTACGAAACTTTCACCAATAGATTTGTGAGATTTCCCTAGTTAAAAAAAGACCAAACTCGACAGAGTTTCAATCATATTGATATCACAGCGAGTTATGATCACACTTTAAATCATTGAATATTGTCCGAATTACGCCGTAATTAGACTTAGAAAAATCTCACAAATATGTTGGTAGAAGTTCTGTAAAAAAGAATGAAAAATAAAGAACTGTCCTATTTGCATTGACATTGTAATCGATACGCATCCTTTGGAACTGTGCCGGCTGCCTCGACGCTCAGTCCCTCTTTGTCGTTTACGCGCTGTCCTTCTCTATGTTCGGCACACGTCAAAGAAAGTAGTACCTCTACGCTTTCTGAGACTCCATGCCCACGAAGGTCGAGGCTGTCGCATCATTGGAAGGAATACATTTTTAATGTTAGACTTTGTTACGATTGAGCAGGTGCGCGTTGATATATTAATTGCCAGATTTATGTAGAATGTAATTTCTACTTGATCAAAATATGTCGATACTTGTTACATCGTTAACGGGAGAAGACGTGAATCGAATAAGTTGAGTTATATATGGTATATTTTCGAGAAGATTATTGGTGTTACGAATACTCCTTTCCTACGATACCCATAATGTAAAGTCGTTTAAATTGTGTTCCATGTTCTTACATGCTTTGAATAATGATTGTTTAGCTGTGGATTTGGCCAAGGAACAAAAATTAAACTATGGCGATGAGATGACCAGTATTCTGAGGCAAGCGAGGAAGCGTCGTTTCGAATTAAGGGAAGAGCAAAGGATAGCACAAGATATTGAGTTACAATCGTATCTACATCAATTGATAGTGGAGGATGCTGAAAGAAGCATTGCTACATTAAAAGAACAAGAAGTAACGAAGGATACAAATGGAAAAACCGAAGGGGAAGCCACATCTGGTACGTTCGCAAGAAACAAAGAAGAAATAGAAGAGAAAAGAGACACATGTATGACCCGTCTTAATGATTTATTTGAAAAAGTAGACGAACGAAGAAGGGTAAGTAAACATTTCTCTTCTTTTTCTATACCTTTTGATTATGCGTAAATAAAAATAATAATGGTCTATTTGTTGATTTCTATGAACGTATTGAGTAGAAGAGGGAAGTACCTGATTATTTATGTGGAAAAATTAGTTTTGAAATTTTGCAAGAACCGGTAATTACACCGAGTGGAATTACATACGAGAGAAAAGACATAGAAGAACATTTACAAAGGGTGGGACATTTCGATCCAGTTACTAGAGTTCGTTTAACTCAAGATCAGTTGATCCCAAACTTAGCAATGAAAGAAGTAGTAGACACGTTCCTGCAAGAAAACGAGTGGGCATTATATTATTAAAATGTATAGTTAGGTTACTGCCGTATTTTTATGACGAGATGTTCTTTTTTACTTTAATCGAATATATCCAAGTCATTATTATAAAATTCTTTTAAAAACTTATAAACGTATTGTGTAGAAACAAAATTTATTACTTTAAACATTTTCTAAAGATACTTGTGTATTATTTGTAAAAACCAAACGCAGCACAGTGCCCATAAATGGGATTTTAGAAGATATAGGTCTGATCATATGAATATCAATCATGTATATTATAATTGTGTATCTCTTTTCCCCATAAATGATAAATAAAGTAATTTATTTTGTGACACATACAATATAACTTTTGATTTATTATACAAATACTTTTTAGAAAGCTATATATATATATGTATATATATATATGGTAAGTAAATAATAATTTACACGATATCTTCTCACTGTACTTACAGTCTTATTTTTTAGTACATCACATATCTAATGGTTAGAAAATTAAAAAAGTATATGTCAGAAATATACAAATATACATCAATTTCGACACTATGTAATCAACTATCTACTTAAAGAAGTGATTTATTGTAATGAGACTAGCGACTCCAGCGACTATAGGTGGCACATAATATTGATAAAATTGTGGTCGGGATGCTGCTCCCATTGAAAGTATAATCCACCCTACAAAATATAATACACTGGCTAATACTTGTGATCGAATTGCCTGATACTTTGGAGGAATTTGTAACCAGCCTGATGTACTGCATGCTACTAAGACTATCCAGCTTTGATGTAGCAAAGGATCTTCAGTAGTCAGCCTCATGTCGTAACTGAAATAAATTTATAGTGAATTAAAGTCATATCTTTCTTTTTTCGTATACAGGGTGAACCACGAATCGTGACCAGTAGAGATTACTCTGTTATTAGCAGTCCAATTGAAAATGTTTTTATCAGGTATAGTATAGCATGGTTTCAAGAGAGCTTTTCCGTGATTATAGCAAACTTTTTGTCGACTCCTTTTTTTTCATGATTTTTCAAGGTCACCTTCAATTTTTTGCAAATGCTATCTGTTGAGGATTTCAAGGCGAATTCGATAAGTACCATAACATGAAAAATATTGCAAAAAATTGCTTTTCTAATTTTTTTTTACAACAAATATGCTATAATCACGTGAAAGCTCTTTTAAAACCATGCTATACGTGATAAAAACGTTTTCGACCGGACTGCTAATAACAGAGTAATCTCTACTGGTCACGATTCGTGGTGCACCCTGTGTATGTCGGTGTATAATATCCACATAACATATACTTAAAAATTGTGTAAAAACAAACCTGAAATTTTTTGCCCAAATTAGAACAGACGGCACAGCCGGAATAGCGGTAAAACACCAAAGCAAGAAAAGAATAACATGGTTGAATATTTTTTGTCTAGTATCTTCGCGCTCTTCAGAATCATTTTTTTTAGATCTGAACATTGGTACGTAAGCCATGAAAAGTTCTTCTAAAAAGTCTTCATACATTTTCGTCAGTTTCAAAAAATACAGAAATACCGATATTAGCATAGCTAAAGCTCCGCAAGTCGCGGGGATTACGGACAGTACAAGAATCGCTGTGACAAAGGGTAATTGATTTAATCCCCCAAGTAGCCAATCTGACCATGTTGTTGAAAATGCAACAGCACGTGCCAAAAATCTAAAAGAATTTCCAAAATTTGCTTTTATATAATGCGATCAAAAAAATATACACGTAGATTATCTGTCCAACACCAAATTTGTTCCCAATATACTGTTGGGTCCTTCTTATAGAGTTTTTTGCGCTGATTCCGAATCTGTCCTTAATTTTAAAAACTCTATAAGAAGGACCCAACAGTATATTGAAAACAAATTTGGTGTTGGACAGTGATAATTTAAATTGTTTTACCTCACAGCAATACCATGAGCCACTGAAGCCAAAAATAGAATTGAACAGCATAGTCCGATGGTGAATACACAAAGAAATCCTGTAGCAACTAAACACTCGAACATTAGTCCGTAATAGTACGAAAGGAATACTGTAACTACTATAGTTGGAAGTTGTTCTCGGCCTTGATTAACTCTTATTGATAGGAGTATTAAAAGCAAACTAATAATCGTTGTGTACAATAAGTACCAGCGGTCTCTGACAATAACGGAAATTTGATCTATAATACCACCTTCCTGAATATTGAACGTATAAGAACACGCTCGATTTAATGTTAACTTTAAATGTGGAGAGACATTAGAATGTTTAAAGTTAGTTTGAATTTTCATTGTTTTCGGCCCGTTATCTCTAGAAACGTAAATACAGTGTTACTCACGCTTTAGTAATTGCTAAACAATTTATATCAATTGTTTGTACTTACACTTCTGTGAAAAATTGAATTTGAGTAGCACCGACGCTCCACGGCTCGTGTAATTCAACAATTGCTTCGATATTTTGCGTTGCGTCTGTACATTCAGAAACTATCAGCTCGGTTGTTATAACGTTTATATTGCTATCAATAGTAGCATAGTACCTCACATCTCCAATACTTGACTTTTTAATTTTAGGTTTTACGAGTAAAGTGTTCAATAAAGGTATATTTTTCTTAATGGGTATATACCTTGTTTCATGAGAATGTAAATCAACGTTTACCAAAACATGTTCATCTAAATCATTTGGAGTAATTCTTACTACAATATGTGTTACACCAGGATATTTTACTTCGTTCAGGTTTAAGTCAACAATTTTTCTTTGACGATACAGACGATCTGGTAGAAGTAGCGTTCTATTCGTCAAATTCCAACCCCAAGTACTAAAAAATAAATAATCGATTAATATATGTTTTTACGTTTTTTCAAAAATTACTTCGCAGTAATGTTCGACTGTAAAACCGGCTGAAAGAATAACTGTATGTCCCTACGCTGCCCATTCCACTGGGGAGCATACCCCGCGAGGAGCCAAGAAGCTCGAGCTGCCTCGGTCGCCGAGCAGTGTAAACACGCTACTAATGCTAATCCAATTACAAAACTTCTTCATTTTTCATTATTTTTTTATGGGACTTTGACCAACATATTCGTGGCATTTTTCTAACAAAAATGATACTAAATATGATATAATTCCGATGATATTTACTTGTGCAATGAACGACGAATGTTTCGGACGCAAAGAAGAACAACGTATGGGAAATGCTTTGAATGTGCCGGCGCGCCGCGACTCTCCACGTCTCTTTCATTCCCATACGCTGTCCTTCTTTACGTCGAAAACTTCATACTTCATTACACAAGTAAATATAATTGGAATTATATCACATTTGGTATCATTTTCATTAAAAATATGCCACGAATATGTTGGTCAAAGCCCCATAAAAAAATAATAAAAAATAAAGAAGTTTTGTTATTGGATTGGTTATGTTTACACTTCTCGGCGACCGAGGCCTCTTGAGCTTTGCCGTCCTTTTCTACGTTCGGCGCGGTTTTTAAAGCCACAAAAAAATAGTGTCCTGCTCATATCTAGGTCACAACACAGAACAGAGAAACGACTTACAATCGGACATTACTGTACTTGTAAATAGAAGATGTAATTACCAAACTCTCGATTGTCCTTGTATACTGGATGCTGTACAAGCGAATAACCAGTCTCTAGATTCCAAATTTGTAGTGTCAATAGTTAATTCATCTGGTTGCCCAGACAGTCTAATCATAAGATAAATGGAAGATGTTCTTTTCGATAAATTTTTGCTGCTCCATGTATACTGCCTTCGAATATCTTCTATCCACTCGCCGCCAGGTTCGAATTGTACCGTTTCTTTAGGGTAATATAATTTTTTTCCATAAGTACGCTATAAATTAACTCTATTAGAAACATTACATGCAGACACAAAAATAATTCAAAGGAATTCTTACCTGATGAAAATGATACTTTAAAGCTTGCATCCTCTCTTGAGAGTCTGGAGAGATTCTAGAAGGCCTTCGAGAAACGCTAACAGAGTCGAATAATGAGCGCACAATAGCGAGAACTAATTGCTTACACCAAAGAATACTCAAGTGGTCTGCAGATTTCCACACGGTTGGTATACTTGTAGAAAGAACATTAATGTCTGCTGTAGAGTCTAGAAGTTGTGTTGTGGTCACAAGCGTATCTCTTGGCCCACCGCCTATTGATATAACGTTTATTCCTGCATCTTTAATTTCATTTAAACGGTTCTCTAAATTATAATAATAATTGGCGAAAGTTCTGTCTAATACCAATGTAGGCATGTGAGGAGTAGCTAAAGTGATAATGATATTTGTCAAACTGGTATTCGTGTTAGAAGCTAATAAGACAGAACCTTTAGCAATGACTCCACCCTAAAATGGCAAACAGATTTCTTAGAATGTATGTTACAAAATTTCTACAATTGCTGCGCTTACCATCGAATGTCCAATAAGTATAACATTTTCCACATTAGTCTTGTATAAACTCAAAATCTTTTTTATACAATGTGAGACGTACAAGGTTTCGTCCATTAATACACCTTGAATTGGTAATTCATTAGTTACTAAACTAAATACAGACAATTCTTACAAATACAATAGAACCCCGTTTATTTGGAAATCCAGAAAATTCGTGCATTAACAACATAAATAACACAAATACATTTTATATGTATACTTTTAGAATGATATTGGTAGTATGAAGCGAAAGACATATAGATACATATACTACAAATTCAATTTAATTAGGATATTGTGAAAAAGTCTGCGAGTTTCTTTTGTACAAGATTCAGTTGGTTTCCCAGTCATACACTGAGGATATTAATTAATAAGCAGATTAAAAAAAAGACAGGGATTATGTTTGACAATCCGGATTAATGGGATCTGGATAAACAGAGTTCTAAGTAAGTATTAAATAATTATCTATAAAAAAGGTTCCACAAGTAATTATATTTTATACCTCCGTATAAAGCAGAATAATCCTTGCCCAATGAAACTGTGAAGTAGTCAAAATAAAATGGAGTTCTGTCTTTTAAACTCTTCCTTAAACTCACAGATGCAAGAGATCTTACTAAAGGAAAAAAACATACGTATGTTATAGATAATACGAATCAGAAATAGTATTAGAAACAATATAAATTTGATGAGTGAATTATAAAAACCTTGCTCATGAGATCCAGCGTTTCCTGGTATAAAAAGGACTGGTATTCCTGAGAAATACATTCTTCTATGTTTTTCCGTAACAAAACCTTCTCCGTACGCGTACAATCCATACCTAGGATATCGTTCTTCTATTTTGTTATCTAAAGAGATTCTCTGGTGATAATAACAAGATTTATATGTTAGTTATATTAAATTAATTGGACACAAAACAGATATACGTGTTATATGATTGTTACAGTATTATCAAAAACAATTGTTTACATGTGAACTTTGAAATTTGACTTATCGTACCCAAAGTTTCTACGGTCTGTAGAGTGATATAACTAGACTGCGGATCTTTATGCAAAATAAAAAGTTTTGTGAGAAATTAAACTTTCTTTCTTCTTTTAATTATCTGATTAAGTTGAAACCAACATGCTGATGTCTTTAAATCTTCTTAAGCTTTAAATTATGCTTACTCATTTTTGTCATAAATGCATAAAATCCGCAGTCTAGATATAACTTAGTTTAATCAGCCAAAGGAAAGATTGAAATAAATTAAACTAACATTCATTCATTTTAGTTTAATCGCATTGAAATTTCATTTTTCGTTTTACGTACCACATACTGTGGATATTCAAACATATATGTCATATCGCAAGTATTTTCTTCGAAATCCGTAATATAACGAGCAGCTCCAAGAATGTAGAATATGAAAAATAAAAAACACACGAAATAGACTAATATAGACCTAAACTGGACCATTTTTATTATTTTGTTCGGTAGCTCATATGTAATAAAGACGATGAAAAATTAAATCATTTCGAAGGAAGACCAGTTACTTCGCGCGACAAATAAATAAAGCGTAAATACGAAGTTTTCTTTTTATAATACATTGGTCATATTATGTTCTAATGCAAAGAAATAATTGTTGAGTATTCTTATGGTGTGACATTACGACACTATGAAAACGAAATTGGTTATGTTATGCATCTGCAGATTCTGCACGTGTACTATATAGGATGTATCCATGCTACTGCGCACTGCGCATACCGTTCGCTTCGCTATGAAACAAATATATATATGTATAAATAAAAATACAACCCATCATAATAAAAAAAATGCACTAAAAAGTATTAAGTAATTTCCATTTAATTTATGTGAATACACGGCAGCAAAATAGAAAATTTTCCAAATGACAGATGTTGCTGATTATGATATATTTTATTGGAATATGCTGAACTTGGGAAGAGAAGTGCATGTACATAGAAGAATTTCGAAAATTTTTAATTTTGCGCCGCCTCCGAAAAGATTGGATTGTATTTAAGTTCGTGTGTATTCACATAAATTAAATTATTTCATACTGTTTAGTGTATTTTTTCGAAGTCAGTTTAATTTTTTAATAAAATTTTTTTATTTCACACTTTTGAGTGGAACGAGTAGAATTTGTAGAACACCGTAGGATGGTTTTTTGGTCTTATTGGTTATTTGCAATAAATACCGCAAAGGATGAAAAAATGCAAAATTTGTTTTCACGGGACCACCCGGGGAACATACTCTACACTTTACAATCTACAAAGATGCAAAAGGTTTCGTTCCGATTGGTCCATCCATCTCGGCGTAATCGGTGAACATATATATATAGAAAAAAAGCGAAAAAAGGCACATACAGATCGAATTGAGTAACCTCCTCCTTTTTCTAAAAAATAACGTAAAATTGTTTATGGCTAGTCATATACGAATCGATATTGAACATCAATTACTTGATTTTACGAGAAACATATATAATAATATCAGACAATATTTACAATTTTTTAACCTTCAGGGATTAGATTTTTTGAAAATACAAAATTAATTTTATGTTACTAGTTATGTACAGTACATATATTTTCATGTGAACGAGAATAAATTTTTTCTATCTAATTGTAAGCTCACACTGGCTCGCACTAAGCTCGTGAGAATATCATGAACTTTCAAGTGAAAGGATGCATGTTTTCAGTCATAGAAAAAAATATCACCTCAGGCTTGCAGCGACATACATATTATATATATATACTTTCGTACAATCGTAATATGCAGACATTTATACAGTATTATCATTTTATTCGTAATAAAGAAGGAAACAATAATAAAATTCGAATTATCGAACAAAGTATATTTGTTGTTACTGATTAAAAAAACGTGATTATATATAGATATATAAAATTTATTGCGCGTTTCGACATGTACATATATTTTTATAAAAGTTGGAATAAGATAACAATGAAGGAGACAGGGTATCTTTCGTACAGTATCATGTTTTTTTTCGATTTTATATGTCCTTTAAAATTCCATCTCTAGATTCATGGCCTATATCTTAATTGTCATAAAATTAAACTTTAAAAAAATAGACTTTATTACATAATTATCATAAATAATTAGTTTTCGTTGTTCTAGATGTAACATTGTATTTTTTTAAACAAATTTTCAAAACAATTATTCTAATGTTAAATTTTTTTTTCGTTAAATCAAGTTTGAAGACATACAGAATCATCAAATCATCGTATCAGAGTATATAAAGTTATCTATGTGGTTTAGAGTAATCGTATAAAGTTAGTCTTTCCTCCGAAAATGAAGTGTCAATAACACAGTTTATTCAACAGCATCTTCCTTCGATACACTGAATGGCTCTGCTACAACTTCTGCTCCACTATCAGCGATTACAACATCCTTGGTGGGTCTATCTCGTGTATCGGTGGTCACACTTTCAATTTTTCGTACTACATCCTATAAAATTATTTATAGATAAATATTAAATATAAAGTGAATATGTAAGATGCATAATACGTTTTAAAATTACTGTAACATACCATTCCTTTGATTACTTTGCCAAAGACAACGTGTCTGCCATCGAGCCATGGAGTTTGCTTCACAGTAATGAAGAATTGAGAACCGTTGGTGTCTTTTCCAGCATTTGCCATGGACAACCATCCAGCTCCGTAATGCTTCAACTTGAAGTTCTCGTCTTCAAAACGGTTTCCATAAATACTGTGTCCTAGAAATGAAAAGGTATATTAAACTTTTTGTTATCATTTCACTAAACAAATTACTTTGATTTTATGGAATTCGGTGGTTAACATGTTAATGTAATGTGGGTCTTTATGCATTTATAGCAAAATTAAATAGATGAAATTCAAAGTTGTTGGAAAATTAAAAAAATTCAAGATGTCAATATTTGATTTCTCCTCTATTAAAATCATTACGGGAAGAAATATCATTCGAATTAGTTTCTATTTTTTGCAATCGATGCAGGCAATTTTTATTGTGCATGAAGATCCACAGTCTAGTAATGAACATACCGCCAGTTCCATCTCCTCTTGTGAAATCTCCTCCTTGAATCATAAATTCACGAATGACTCTATGGAATTTGCTAGCCTTGTACCCTTCTCCTTGAGGTTTCTTAGCCAATTCTACGAAGTTTTTCACGGTTTTCGGTACAGTCTTCCCGAAAAGACCAATCTCAACTCTCCCTTCAGGCTTTCCATCGATACTGATATCGAACCAAACCTGCACATACAAACTAATTAATTTTGAAATCTCAAAAGTTTCATAGATATTCCTTTTACTCTTCACCCTTATATTTTCGCGAATTTGATACATTACGTGCGTACGAGTAAACTTGAAATATTATTTACAATACCAATAAATATTGTTTCTTTTACGGAACATCATTTTTCTCTACTTTGTTCGAAAACAGAAATTCTTTGTTATATTTACCGGGACCGTTATTTCGTGACATGTGGTTTATTTACCTTATCAGTTACTTTCGGGCCCTTTTTATCGTCGGCATCGCTACTCGAACAGAAGACTGATACCGCGAGACCCACTAATAAAAGTAATCTCATTGTTTATTAAAAAGATTTTAGTTTTAACAAGAAGAAACTGGACAAAGGCAACCGGACGACTGCGCTCTGTCGTCAGGATGGAACACAGATGGAACGTGAATCCTTCGCGCAGGCGTACACGGTAGAAATGTGTGATCCGTTGATTGGTTACATTCACCCCACGCAGTCACGTAGTACAAACAATTTTTATAAATGTAATATATTTGAATATATTCTATACACGTTTGTACGTATATATATTTACGAATGATATTTATGAGTACATATTATCGTTTCTTTTAAACATTTTTCCAGAAGGAGTAAAGTTTTTCCAGTAGTTAGTAAAACTAGAGAAAAAAATATTACCTACGTATTTATTGTTCCTTTCTAATACGTGGCATTGCTTTCGTAACATACTCTCAATAAATTGATTCCTTATCGTGTACGACTAGGAGGTGTCAAGAATTATCAGAATTCGAAATGTAATACTTTAATGTATTTCAAAAACTATTTGGCGTGGAAAAAAATCGTACACTCTTTAGTGAAAAATTTATTTACAGTGGTTCATACTGAATACTCTCCACTATTGTCAGCTATACTCATTCATCTTAATAAAACATGATTATTATGGTTAAAATAACTACATTGAAAATCGATCAATTATTATTATTGATCAGAGGTCTAAATAAATAAATAAATGGTTTATTTAAGAAAATCATCGCTTCTATTCAATAAAAAATAATGTATAAAATAAATCGTGCTGGATTATTGTTTTCAGTATGAGCTACTGTATATAAAAAATTTCCAAAACGTCAATTTGTTTAAAAAATATATTCAAAAAAGAGTAAATCTTGTACAAATCATTTTTTACAAATATTGTTATTTCATGGTCGTTGATACAAACCATAATTTAATATAATTAAATAGTTCGAATTCTTATTTAATAATATAAAATTGAACAAATTATATGACATTACGGCTAATTATATATTTATTAGGTCTTTGGTCTTAATTAGTTTTCGGATGCTAATATTACCGCGCAGGTTGCTATGATTCGATATAAAAGTTTTATGCCCATAAAGTGTTATCCAAATATAATATGGTGAAAATAAAAATTTCATAACTCTGGAAAATTACGATAAAAATTACCCGAGTATCTTATATGCATAACAAATTAGTTGAAAAAAAACACAATTTTGCAGGTGTCCGTTTCAAAGATTAACGCATATCATGCATGAAGAGCTTTATCGCATTTGAGATGCACGTACTGAAATTAATAAAACGGTTACTCTATTGAATAGACTCTATTCTGATACAATCTAAAGGATGTCTTTTCATCCCAGATAAATTGATTGCTATAACCTGTTGCTCGTTTTTGTTCGGTCATTGCATGATTCAGTCAGTATATTAGACTATACAAAAGCCGACACATGCAAATGGACATGCAGTGAGGAAAGCTACGAGCAATAAACTGTAAAGATAAAAAGCATTAGACAAAAAGCGATTTCTTACACAAGGATTTTTGCTGTCTATCTATATATATATTATTGGAATTTTTTCTACGTTATGCAGATCATAATAAGATTTCATAAACGGTCGAAAGGGAAAAGGATGAAAGCTGACAGCTGACATATACAATTTATGAGCAATAGTTGAACTTCACTAGAGGAAGATTTTAGTGAACACATGAAAAATTGGAATAGTTACAAAATACTCAAATTAGTCGCAACATAGGGGTATTTACTTGATTGCAGACTTATTCCAATAGTACGAAAAGATCGATTTTCGGAAATTTTTGTGCGTGTCAAAGAAAAATGCTTATTTACGTAACCACAAATTGTACGCGGAGTCGATGAAAATTCACTTTCGATCTCTAGTCTTGTGAAGCTTACTTCAAGTGACAAGTGAAGCCAACCGGTGTCGCGTGTACTAGAAATAAACAGAAATTATTTTAAAAGCGTTTTGAAAGACTGTCATGGATATTCAAAATACAGAGGTGTGTATTCGTTTACGGATATTATTTGAAAATACTTAAGATTATTCTACTATAACACGATAAACAGCAACGATAATATTACTGTACACGTTGGATTTTCTCGATTATCAAATGATTGTGCATTTTTTTGTTGCCTATGAAAAATTCATTGTACGTCTTCTCGATAAGGATGCGATAGTCTTAATTTGAATTTTCTCGTAGTTCTAGTGAATAGAATTTCAACAGTACTTTGGAAAACAACACGATATCAATTTTAATAAGCGCGATACAGCCTCTGTGTGTCAACTAAACGTTTCGAATTGTTTCTTCTTCGATTTTTAAGATGGAAAATGACGTGGTTCAACCAGGAGAAACTCAGGCCGACTTTATTAAGGAAGAATTAAATTTTAACGTAGATCCAAACGATCCTATCACAAAAGCAACATTAAACGATCACCCTCCCGAAGAATGGATAGATATTCTAGGAAGTGGACAACTTAGAAAAAAGGTAGTGACACAAGGAAAAAGTGGTACCCGACCTAATAGAGCTGATATATGTGTATTGAAAATTGTTGGGAAATTAAAAGATGGTACAGTCGTTGAAAAATACGAGGACCTCGAGATTCAATTAGGAGATGTCGAAGTGATTCAGGTATTTATAATGATTTGCGTACAAAAAAATGCTACAAAAAGTTTAAGCAAAAAATTATAGTGTTACAAGGACATTCTTGTAATATAACATTATTCTTGGACGGTTTGTTACATTTTATAATAGGGATTAGATCTAGCGATTGCTCTTATGGATGTAGAGGAAGTTGCTGAAATAGAAGTAGATCCAAGGTTTGCTTATGGACACTTAGGGAAATTACCAACTATACCACCTGATGCAACTATTTTCTATACGGTCGAACTGAAATCTAGTGAAATGGAACAGGAACTCGAAATACTTAGTGTTTACCAACGGAAAGAGATTGGGTAAGTACCTCTAGTGTGTTTATTAAACAATATTACATTTTTCTATTTAAATTTGGCTAAATTCAAATAAAATTTTCAAGGAATAAAAAACGAGAACGTGGAAACTGGTGGTTCGCTCGGGATGAACCAATGTTAGCAATTCAATGTTACAGAAGAGCATTAGAATTCTTATCACCAGCAGAAACTCGCTCTTCATATCAAACCGAGGCAGATGATTCTGCTACTGATGCAGAGTTACAAGCATTGTTGGAAGATTCTATGAAAGTATATAACAATTTAGCAGCTGCACAAATGAAGACACAAGCGTACGATGCAGCATTGAAAAGTGTAGAAAGTGTTTTAAATTGCCAACCACAAAATGTAAAAGCACTTTTCAGGAAAGGTATTATTATTAACTATTAAATGAATACGTATATATAAATATAATGTAATGTAATATATATATTTTTTTTTATAGGAAAAATCCTGCATTATAAAGGAGAACACACATTGGCATACCAAACATTATTGCAAGCAGCAAAGCTAGAACCAGAAACGAAGGCTATTCAAGTGGAAGTAGCTATCTTGAAAGAAAAGATTACCAAAGATGCTCAGCTTGAAAAGAGTTTATACCGCAAAATGTTTGCTATACACAAAAATAATAATACGTCCTTGAAAAAGGAAGAGAGTAAAAGTAAAACCATATCAAATGTTTCATGGAGCATAATTGGCGGAACAACTGCAGCAGTAGCAGGGTTTCTTTTATACAGATTTGTTTTGTGAAAAAGAGACAAGGAATAAATGAAATGTAGAAAGTGAATGGACCTGAAAACTAACAATAACACGCAAGGGAAATATTGTAAAATGTACTAATACACAGTTAACATTGTTAATGAATTATGTTCATAAAAATACGAATATAAAACAAGTAAGCTGTAAAAAATTGGTGCTTAAATAATATATGTCAAATGTCAGAAAAAAGTCAGGAAATTGCATCAGATCATACTATTTTTGTTCAGTTTGTATTTATATCTTGTATTATATATTAATTTGTTATATTAATTATTATATTCATGTTTTTATTGTACAAAATTTTTCTTCGTTTTTGTGAATCGGGGTATTTTGGACTACTATATGCAAGATGGGAAAAAAGAAATATTTAATGTCAAACATGTACATGTTATGAGTAATGTATACTTCTTGTAAATCAAATCTCTGTACACTTTTGTCGTTACTATACATGTAATTTTCTGAAATTCTTTTTATAATCGGAACTATAAATAATATCACATTTTTTTTAATTACCGAGTCATACAACGTCTATAGCTTATATACATTTCTAAGTGGGAATATTTATAAAGAAAATGTGTGTAAACGATTCGAAAGATAATTAAGTAGTTTCTTGAATTCAATTAAAGATTTAAAAATGATGGAAACGAGTGGTTTAAATAATTATCTATTGGTGTAGTATCTACTTTGTTAATATTCGAATCCACGAAAAGTGATGTTCCTTCAACAGTTCCAAACGATAATTCAGAATAATTTGAATTTTCAAAGAAATGTTGATCTGCATTTAAAATTCCATGATGAAATTCCAAATCTTGATAGCTATTGAGATTCAATATTTCATTAGAATTCGTTTCAAATTGATCTATAAGATCGATCATTGTTGAAGTCTTTGGGCTGGTAACTTCTACCGTAACAATCTGTTCCGCATTAATATCTACCAATGAAAGAACTTGAGGAGCAGACTCAGTCGTAGGTAATAAATTTGTGAGTTCTAATGACAAAATTGAGTTCTCGCAAAGATCATTAGAGTCAGGAAGTGTTTGTAAATCAAACTGTGAATCAATATGTTCGTTAATGATATTCGTTCTTGTTGAAGACAGAATTTTTTCATTTGTTACTGTATCGAATTCTTCCTTGACTTTTAATTTTTTCGGCTTCAGTTTTTTTGGTATTTCTGGCACTGGGACAAGATGACCATCTTCGGTTTTCATGAGTTTTACGACCTGTCAAATATGTACATTTATTTTAAATATCTTCGATAAATATTAGAAGAGAAACGATTAAACTTTGATTAGATTCACCTTCTTCTTCTTTACAGACACAATTCTATGACAAGTTTCCATATGACGAGTAAGATGATGCGATCTCTTGAAAGCAGTACTACACTGCATACAAGCAAATGGTCGATGTTGTTGATGAGATAATTTGTGTCTCTTTAATAAACTGTTACGTTTAAATGCTTTACCACATTCATCGCAGACAAATTGCCTTTCTTTATTATGTACATAAAGAACATGATCATTAAGAATACTAATGCTAGTAAAAGTTTTACCACACTGTTCGCATACAATATTCCTCTGTTCTATGTGTAACTGTTTATGCCTACCCAAATCTGATTTTCTTGCACATTGAAATGTGCAGCCATATATATTACAGATAAACCTTTTTTCTCCTTTATGTATACGTCTAATGTGTTGATCAAGTGCTCGTTGTGAAATTAAATTTTTCGAACAAATTGGGCAAGTAAAAATATCTGCTATAGTTACTTCTTTTTTCACTTTACTGAGATGCAAAGTAGATTCCAAATGACGAGAGTAATCGTCCTTTTTAACAAAAGTATGTCTACAGTCAGCACAGAAGTAAATGTCTGTAACAAAAAGAGTTTCTTATGAATATTGCCTATACATATATTTTACCTTTATGTTTTAGAAACTCACTGCTATTTGAGATTTTATTATGATCTAGCTTTGAAGAATGCACTGTTTTGTAATGCTCGTGAGCTTTCTTTTTAGAAGCAAAGGTAACATCACACTTTGAACATTTGTAATTATTATGGTTCTGAATATGTAAGAGATAAGTTTGTTCGATACTGAACGATTGCAAGCATCGATTGCATTTAAATTTCTTTATACAGTGATGTTCTTTGTGTTTCGTGTCATCTTCGTCTGGCTGTAACATTTTTCCACAATCCGAACAAACTTTTCCATTCTCATAGCTATGTTTTGCTCGATGCCGATTTAATAAAGTACGCTTAGGAAAACTGCGTGGACACACGTCGCAAGAATGCGGATACTTTGTTACTCTTTCTCCGTGCGAACGAAATAGATGTATTTCAAGATGTTTGCGCCTGGCAAATTTTGCATTGCAGTATGAACAGTTATTTTTTTGGTGGCCCTCTAGATGCCGATCCAAATGTCTTTTGTATCTAAACGTCATTGAACATTGGCTGCACGATTTGAGTTGATTATTCAACGCATCCGATCCATTGATTTTATTTTTGTTTTCATTAGTCGCTGTTGTAACTTCAGTTGCTGGATCGCTATTTTCATCGTTCGAACTTTTATTATTCATTTCTGTGTTGTAAGATTTATCTCTAACCTGTGAAAAACACACGTTTTTTTTTAAAATAAAGAAATATTTTTTTAACTATCTTTTTATGAAATCTTTATTAAGAAATTTTACCTGATGATTTTTATTATCTGACATTATGAACGGAATTTTGAATGATGAGAGTAATAACTCATCCGACGATTCTATCATAGAATTATGAAATATTTTCCCCGCTATAATTGAAAATAATTAACGCATCTATGATACGAAAGAAATGCACTTGTATATAACCTCAAAAAAATGAACACTATTATAATTCTTTATAAGTCGATAGATACAGCAGTGATATTATATGTATGTATAATAATGTATATATACATATTTATATAGTGATGGCGTTTTATCACAGTGATCGCAGAATCACGATCACGGTTGTGATTTTAACTTCATTTACGCCGCGATCGTGATTTTTTAATGTATAGAGTGAATTTGCTCACTGTCATCTTAAATAAAAGTGCAGATAATTTCTTTTATGTTTATGTACATGCATATACATATATATATATATATATATATATCATATAAAATTTTACAAAATAGCAATCTATTACGCCAATGATATTTCGAGAAACGTCTAACAAATCTAATAAATTTGATGAAAATGCGATGTAACTCGCAATTTTGTGTGAAACATACAGGTTATGAGCTACGGCTCTGTGGTGCCCTGTGGCTTGCGCGTAGAACAGTTATGGCAGTTATGTTATGCTCTCCGCCAATCAGAAGCGATCACGAAGATCACTAATCACTGTGAAAAATCACCGTGATTGGGCATGAACGTGATGGAATCACGAGTGATCCAAAAAGTAGCAGTTTACGCCATCCGTAAGTGATACGCGTTTTTTCTTCTATAGAAATAAATTAACTAATAAATAATTAATAAATTCACCAACATGGCCTATGAAACGTAACTATTCAACTGTACTCCTATTCTGATTGGTCGAAATAATTCGCTCATAAAGTGTAGTTTAATTGTTTGTTATGCATTCAATCATACTGTGTACACATATACTGCCGAATTATATCATAAACTTAATTTTTATTAATAAATGATAGTTGAAAGTTTATATTATTGTTTTCGGAAACCGATTGTGTGCATTATCGAGATCGACCCACCTCAGAGTACAATCATCGGAGGCAACGTCATAGCTTGCTAACAATTATTTGCCAAATCTACATAAGTCTTGTTCAGTTTTGTTTATCAATAACATTCTCATAAGGAAAAGTTTGGGCTCAAGCTGCATCTTGTTTCCCAATCTCAACACACGGAGGCGCAACATATCCGATGACACAAAAGCGCCATCCTCAGTAACTAGACGTAATTATTTTGATTGTATACAGGTTAGCAAGTTGGCTGCAGGGAAATACAATTCAAAAAATACACCTTCGTATTGTTGCGGAGGCTTTGAACGTTTTGCCATAGTTAACAACACGAAACAATGACGCTTCTTTATTCTGCGTACAACGGATAACAACGGACAATAACGGATAATCTATAACGTGTTCATCTCAAGCCGTCGCGCGTCGTAACAGTATATATTAGAGAAGTGGTAAATAAGGTATTTATATTATAATTATGCGATTTGCATAAAGATTCGCTAAATACAATATAATACTTAGTGATAACGAAAATAGAAGTTCTATCATTAAATATTACATATAAAATGAGAGCAACGAAACAGCAATTTCTCGATTTAACTAAAATAATATAACCTTTACAATATAACCTTGTAAAATAATATATTCAATCTTTTAATGCATTCAACTGTTTCTGACATTTAAAAATCGCTATCTATAGATTTATTTACCTATAGGTAAAAAAACGATAAATCTTTGTTTTTGTAGAATATCCGAAAACAGATACATTTTGAACATTCTATTTGCATAAATAGTCCACGTAAATCATGTATAAAAGTATACTGATATCAGGAACCTAGCTGTTTAAAGCTATATATTAATATGTCTCTCTAATATTTGCTTTTTAACTAACGCCTATATTTCCACTTTTTGTATCGTAAAAGTGAGTCATGACCAATAAAAAAAATTAAAAGCGCGCAAAAAATGTTTCCCCACTGTCCTAGATCAATATTGTCTTGAGAGTGGTATGTAAAATGTTGGGTGTTACATAGCATGTTGAAAATGCGCGAAGTTTATTTCGCGTTCTTTCTACAAGGCAATATTTACCACGAGTTAAGAGAGTGTACAAACGTTAAATTGTTTAGCCGGTGTTAACGGCAGTTTCGCAAACGAGTCGTTCGGAACGACCTGTCCGCGAAAATCGATGCATAGATCACAAGTTGCGGTCACGTTTTTACGACAAAACGACTACACGATGGAGTAACGAACTGTTCAAGGCCGCGTGCGTCTTGTAACTATTTGAACCAGGTGTTATTGTAACACCAGTTTGTTGCATAACAATTGCGAAGTCCGCGTTAGTGCCATTGAACCAGAATTTCTGGAAACCACTATTCTTTCCAATGAGCTCAAGAGTCAAATTACAGTGACTATTGAAGTGGTACTCATTTATGGCGAAATGAGTAGGTGGAGCACAAAGTTAGGACAAACATTAGATGAACTTGATATTACAGGTATACATTATTTACAACCTGTTAAAATTATTAAGAGCAGAAAACAATTTTCATGATCTCTTTTCCGATAGTTGATGCAAAGAATGTTTATTTCGCATAAAGTTCCGCAGTCCAATGATAAGTTTCGCTCATTTTCCTCGAACATATTTTTACGGGATGTAACAGATGAGAAACTGAAGATGCACTTTTCCTCAAAACTGCTATAAATTAAAATATCGATTGAAAATCGATGTACGAGTTTTGTTCACTGTTTTATGGAACAAAAATTAGGACCAGGTTCGAGACCGTCATTTCACAATGTTCGCACCGTCCGCTATCAGACTGCAACTACCGTTGTCCGAAGGACTAGTTGTTCCCGACAGAGTCGCAGCGTTTTCTTCGGGCGAGATGAATAAATCGGATCCGGTTCCGTGTACGACACACGTGTCGAGTATATCGAGACTGCATAATTTATTACGAAAACAGCTAAATACCGGTGCAGCCAACCGGAATACGTACGTTCCGCTCAGCTGTACACGTAATGAAGAGGAACATCCGCGCGAGCGGAGGATGGCTGGCGATCGTCCTCCGATTTTCTCGGTAAACGACGCGTCCTTTGTCAGTAGACTGCGGATGTTTATGCGAATTCGCATTTTTACATGTAAGCATACGCGCGCGGAGAAACTGGAATTAGATAAAACGTTTCGAGAAGCGTCTCACGGCACAACCACACCGACATCTTTGTAGGCTATAAACGCGCAAACATCCTACGACTATTTATCATTGATGACTATTTCGCTGTCGACAAACGGAATTACAGTCATGAGAATTTCCCTATAACTACAAGATTCTATGAAGGTTTACGACGATGCAGATTTAACATACAATTAACAGTCGACATGTTACCGAGAATAACCATAGTCGACGGTAGAGGGGTTGTTAGGTGTTCAGCAAGATGTAACAAGTGGGTGTAAAACTTTTTCTTTTTTTTACCTCACTTTATTCTGCATTCATTCGTTTTTATACCACTGCGAAGCATACTTAAAAACTTGTTCAAAATTAAATTTTCACTTTTACTTGTATGGAAATTTAAGAATCGTGTTTATTTGCAAATGAAAGTTTTGGTGATTTGGGTAAATCCCCAACACATCACGCGCGACGGGGGTCGTGTTAATAAATTTGATCGAATCGTTTCGAAAGTTAGGCTCGGTCGAATACTTTAAAAAGTCTATGAATTTAAAATTGCAACTGGCCAGGCATTGTCCATCGAATCGTAGAATATCATCGAATTCGATTCTCACCGACTTTCTCGATTGACATTTCTCAGCTTCAGATGCCCCTTCATTAAAATAATTATTTCGGTAATTTCCACGTATCCGCGGAGAGACGGAAGACCGTCGTTGACTTCCTATAAAGAATATTATATAACGACAAAATAGATTAGAGGCCTCGGACAGAGACCTCTCCTATATGTAGAATGTCCATTCACCGTCTCTCTTTACAAATCGATATCTCCGCCATTTCGACGCATTGCAGAAGCGAGATATAGATCATCAATAAAAGATTCAATTTTCGTAATGTCTATTTCTTAATTCCACGATCGTAGTAACAGTGTTACTACTAATCGAATCAGTGAGTCTAGTAACAAAATAGCGCACGCCGTTGATTTCTTCATTACAACTAGACTGTATGCATTTGCGAGATTGCATTTGTGAAATTTCAGATGGTGGAAATATTAAAACTCGCACTTTATCGAAACTGTTTAAAAGAAAAATAAATTCTTATTTGCTTCCTGTGTCATCCAACCAGAGTCGCCAGATTAAGACTTGTGTCCCCACTCTACCTTCCCTTTCTACCAAGTGAAATATGTATTGGGGCTGACGCGGCACCACTCAAATTTATGCTAATTGTTATTCAATGTGTAATTATATTAATCATATAATTATTTGTGCATTTAGATGAAATTTTACTATCTCACTACTTTTCTATTTACCATTTCAATAGAGATGAATATCAAATATAACTGCAAGTGCTTATGTAAATGAAGATTTTTCCTTTTTATCATTCGAATGATCAAATGTTGAACTTTTAACGCGTTCGTGGACTTGTAAATACGTACACAAAGATGCTTTACCCCGGTGGCGTATAGTTGGGCTTCGCGTTTAAGAATAATTTATTTGCTGGACGGATTCAAGCGTTTGTAACATCGGGGTATAGGATGGTAATAAGTATCCTTATTATCATTATAAATAATAACATCGTTATAGACTGCCGGCAATCGAGCACACCGTGAAAATCGCGTTTCTACGCGCGCGTTCCAGCAGGCTGCGATCACGCGCCAAATTGTGCAATGCTTTTCCCTCTTTTTCTCTCCTCCCGCGTTTCTTTCTTGTCCTCCTCCGCCACCTCCTCCTCTTCTTCTTCTTCCCTTTCGATGCAATCCATCGTTCAAACGGATGACAACTCGCGCAAACGGCCGGTACACCGTTATCTAACGGCGCGAAGCGGCGTTACGTCACGGGTGGTGTGCTTGAAAATCAATGGTTTTATAAAATTGCGTCAACCGTGTAATGTTCTCCATTATACACGCTTACGGTTTCATATCGTCACCGAAGTCGCCGCGGCGGATTCACGGTCTCGACTCGTTTAGAAATGGGACGTGTATTCGTATTCCCGCACTGTATAGCCGCCCGTTTCGAGACAGCTGACGTTATTATACGGACTGACAAACGTGATTTTGCAACGCCCGCGCGTCGGTGCCCGCCGAATAAAAATTCACCAATACCCCAACCGGACTCTTCTACGAATCTATCAATAATTACACAATAGTTGTAGTCCGTGTGAGAAATTGGCAAGTTGCTGTTAATTGGTTATAGAATTGATCGACAATTTGGTTATTTATTTTTGGATTATATCTCACATACAGTTTTTAATATATCGTCTTTCGAACTTTATTTATTTATCTTACTTTCTCAGAGTGGGTAAGATGAAATAATTAACACTAGAACTACCAGACCAGTCAAAATGACTGGTTTTACAATTTCATTTTAAAATTTCTGCTTCATGTTACATTTTTCTCCCGCAATGATGTAATGAATTCTACAGGGATAACTAAGGGAGTAATATAATGAATTTTACTTTTGTTTAATTTATTTAGAATCAAAATAATTTTGTATCATGGCTACTTATACCAATACCAGTCATTTTGACTGGTACTTCTCTAAGTAGAAAAGTATTCAATAATTTGTTTACCGAACCCGGAATCGTTTATTAGATATTTAGATAGATTTATTGATGTTTTGCGCATCGTCTTATTTTGGCGCCACAACATAAACATAAACGTAGCTGCGATGTAACGTAACATAATTCTGTGGTTCTCAGGAAGAGCCCCGCATGTCACATAATTTCACTTTAGAGATATTGCCGTTTAAAGTTTTCATCACTAATGCTTTGATATAGGAGATCGGTTAAATTGCATTATTTTTTTCAGCCTTTGGAATGTATTTTTATGACTTTTTTCTGGTAAATACATAAATCCTATACTATAGAGCTACATTAATGTATTATTAATATTTAAGTAATATTAAATTCTTAATATCAAGTAGAAAATATCTACTTTGTCTATATTTAACAATATCATTTTTAGAGTAACGCCGAATTAAAAATTACTTCATCTTGTAGAAACGATGCGACATAAAACTATAAAAAGAAACAGAGGGCTTGCGATATTATTAATTGAAAACAAACGCCAGCGATGTACGCATGCTGCATGTCCTCGCATGCACATTGTCGGTGATTCTTTGTTTCTAGAACGGTAAATTATAATCGTCGCATCTTTACTTTCTCCCGTAATGGTCGAACATTTATATTTGAAGGGAATCCGTGAGAAGCGTGTGTAAACGAAGGTAAAGAGCGCGGCGTGGCCGACGTTTACCCTCCCGTAATCGACATTTCTGCAGCGAAATTATCAATCGGTGCACGTATATCTAGAAAATTCAGTTTTTTTTTCTTCTGCGTGACGTTTTCTTCTGGGTTCAGTAAGAACCTGTTAGTAAATCCTCGGAAATGACGGATGCCCCGAGCCAGGATTCATTTGAATTGTCGATTCGAATTTTGGAACTGGTTTCGAACTAGAAAAACTGGTTTATTTGTCCAGGCCTCGGCAAGACGAATTTCGGGAATTGTAAAAATAGAATTTCTGCATACTGAATTGTCGTTTTGATAGATTTACGGCTTACGGAAATGCTCGAAAACGAAACACAAGGTGGAGTGGAACTCAACATGTACTAATTCATTCTTAATGAATGTGCATTCGTCACAGCGCAATATTATTTACTGTTGTAATCGTTGCTACTAAACTTTTGTTTTTACTCGAATTGATTTTATATGAGGAATGTTTATCATATTATTTATTCTAAAATAAATATTGCGAAAAATTCGCTGAGGGATTAAACATCTAAGAGTTAAAAGTGTAAAATCAATAATTTTTAGGTAATTAGAGGACAATTAGAAGTCTGTCATATATCAAACTTTTCGTATGGCTGCTTTCTTTATTTATTTAAAATTATTTATACTTTTATAGTGACCCCACATACTCGTTATATCTATCCACGTTTAGTCTAGTTCGAGAACAATCCGTTCGCGAGCGATGCAAGGTTTTTTCCCCAGTTTTGTTAACTTTAATTCTCGGCTGGCCTTGCATTTCTATAATGCAGTTTGTCGACCGATTTCTGCAATTCGAAATGGCAATTGACACATAAGGTAGAAAGCAAATAGCGCAGAAGAAATGGTAAATTCTCAACGCAGGTAACCTTAACCCTGATTAATCTGTAGCCTATGCGGCACGAATTGACTGAAAGAATTCGAACTAATTTTTACGTTCTCATTCGGGAGAAGGATTATTCTCTATTCGAACATTTAAACGAGAAGAAGTGATTTACTAGTTAAATGAGCGAGTCTAAATAAGTTGTACAGGGTTATTCAAAATAATCGTACATCAATAACTTTTAAGGGGCTGTTGAAACACATACTCTACAAAAAAATACACAACTCGTGTAATTTTGATTATTTATACAAAAAGAAATTAATTATATACATCAAATATCTATAAATATGTGTGCAAAACCCCAATACAAAAAGGTTAATGGTTCGTTCGAAAAAATTCCTGAAAAAACGTCCTCGAGAACCAGAATTTATATTTTCTACATACTGCAATACGATTGATTTATTTCTGTCGGTGTGGTGAGATGTATTTCTTTAAAGTGCGACGTTATGAATAAAACATGTTGATGCTTTTGATGATATCGAGTAGAATGAAAACGGGTAAATATAAACTAATATAAACTAATTCAATAAAATCTAACATATGTTTTTATAAATTCACTCAAATGTTTTCTTTAAAACACGACAGAACTTTCCCTCCAATCTAACAAAAGTATGCCGATACTTTTTGGAGCAACTGCACATTCGAAGCCTGTGAGTTTCGCGTTCAACGTCTGCCGGATGATTCAGCTAGTGACTTTTTATAGAGCTTTCATTATCGGCGGGAAACACCTGCGTTACACGACTCGAAGTCTAATGATCTACAGGTACAAGGTTGTGGATAGGTATATACAGGGAAAGTGTATCCATGAAATGGGTGACCCTGCACGTAGAATTAGAACAGCCACCGTCAGCATTTCGTAATTACGTGTTGCGTTTGACACTGGAATTTCGCTGACGCAGCGAACGATGTCTTCATTCAACGTTTCTGCGGTGTCCTTTGATCCGTGGGTGAATGCGACAGTTCGGTCCGAAAGCTTTTCCGACCAGCTGGTAATGTTCCTATAACCGTGGCTATTAATTTCGCGAATATATTAACCGCCGCGAGTACAATCGCTAAATTGGAATCTGACCCAGAATTGGTTCAACCGTGTGCTGGTTCGGTTTTGCAGATAGTGTGAACTAGTGTTAAGTAATTGTGAACGGTTTGTTGGAGGATCTAATAGGAAATCTGTGACTAATTAAACTGTTTTTCTAAATTCGTCATCGTTAAATGGATTTTATGCGTTCACGACGAAACCGAATAAAAGGGGTTTGATAGCACCAGTATATCTTAAGTTACTAAAATTATTAGCTTTTAAGCGACGTTTCTATCTACTATTTCGATGGAGATTATCAAAACTAATTTAATTAAACCATTGTATTTTTAAAGTCCATTTCGAAGGTCCACCTAAGAGGAGGAAATAACTTTTTATCTGGTTCCATTATCTTGTGATTGATGCGGGCAATTTTTATTTTGCATAATGATGCAAAAGTCTGGCCCAGTGTGGTCATCATGGATAGAAGTAATTAGAGAATGAAATAAATGTATTTCATGTTTGCGTCTCGTCGTTTTATTAATCTGTGCGAGGGTCGAAGAAAAGGAGGACGTGCACGATGTCACGTTCACTATCATCGTAAACGAGTGGTTTAGAGATCCTTAATCCTGAAAATAGTGTGTCCTTGCGAAGCACGAGCTGGTGACACTGATTGAAAAGGGGAGGGAGAGACTCCTAGATTCAGCCAGTCGAAAGTAGCATCAGATAATATTCGTCATAATAATTCAGGAGAAACTCGAAATATCGTGGAACTTTATTTGCTTCGTTAATAGAAAATATAATAAACGTTCAAATTGTTCTTTAATTCTTTTAACAAAGCCTTTTATATTATTTAATACAAATATAATTTCGATACGAATAGAACTATGAATAGACAAATAAGAACTACTTGTAAAATAATTTTAGACTCTTCGTGAAAGTTACATGGAACGATTTTTTAAATTTCTTTGAGCTCTTATTTTCTACAAGTTAAAGGACAGACAATTTCCTGCGATAGTTAGACAGCAATCTGAAGTATGTTAGTGTCAAGGTGGTTTCCATAGAATCGAAAGTGGACGGCGAGCCGTTATTCGGTCTTCAAATGATTTGTGATAGGGTTCTAGCGTACACGCGGTCTTGGAAGAAGGTGAACGAACCTTCACAAAGTTGCCATTAGGGGATAGCTGGTAATTAGAATCACGTGGTCCCAGTTAGATTGTCACGGGAAGTTTCATTTGAAAGGGACTATTCAAATGACACACAGTTTAACATTTCATTACCTTAAAAGTGAAGACGTTGTTTTTGAACAATTTTGCTACAAAGTCTGAGTGCCATTTACTTTGTCCTTCGGTGGCTTTTACCGACGTCTTTGTCTGGTTGTCTGTACAGCGCTTATAACGAAATCCTTACTTACAAAAATCCATTTCTTTGAAACAGAGTCACACGTCAGAAATCTCGAAATTTCTTGTCCTCTTCCACAAACCCGTGGGACCAACTAGTTAGCTCAGAATTCCAGAGCAGTGAAGATGGTCGACAAAAATTACACGCATCTACATGACCTCGAAGAACCTAATCTTAAGATTAATAATAAATCATGTCGACCTTGTCAACGCTTACTAGCGAGCAGGTCTGGTTGCGTAAATACTGCGAGGCCCACTTCGTAGATAAATCTGGTAGATCTTCATTAACCCCTAAAGTCTAACAAATATGAATGTCACACGTTTCTTTTTAGATGAATTAAAATTCGATTCGTTTGTGATCAATAGACTGCGAGAGAGAGAGAGAGAGAGAGAGAATCTTTATGCAAAATAAAAATTTCTTATCTGAATCGCATCAAACTGGAGTGAAATAGAAATTTATTTTCTTTCCTTTTATGTTTAGCAGGTTGAAAATAAAAAGTACATTTAAACTTTTCTAATATTTTCGCTATTTTAATTTACATCTACTCATATTTAAGCATTAAAATAAGTGTAGCCACACAAAAAATACAAATTTTCTTTTCTTATCAAGACGTTCAAGTCACTGTAACTGTAAAGAAAATGTTACGGCAAGGGTTTAAATGGGAAAATGTTAGAAATGCAAAGACTGCTTGTTGGAAATGTGTTTAGTCACGCCGATCCGGCTTCCGTCTAGCAGTGATCAGTTTCCGGCACAGTAGGGAAGAGCTTGTAGAAGAAAGAGCCCGGGGTAATCCGCGAGGAATGTGGAAAAGGGATCGACGTAGGCGCGATAGTATCATAGGCGGTGATTATGGTAGGTGATTCCTCGAAGCGAGAACGCAAGGACCGACCGATCCTTCGGAATGGCAGGAACGCGTTGTCGTCTTCTTTAGCTAGCTGCAGCCGCAGAAGCAGCAGCAGCTAGTAAAGATTACGCAACGGCGAGCTGTGTGTCTCGGGTTCTGTTCCTCGGCGTTGCTCGAGCACCGAGCATAGGGGAAACACGCGTTGACTAATGCACGAAGATGCATCTCTCCCGGGTTACAACGCCGGCCCCTGACTGTCGTTCAGCATGGATATTATGAAACAAGGATGTCTACGGCGGAAAGCGGGTCAGCGTACGGTTCGTTTATCTCGTGGCTGGTTCCTGGATCATTTCACCTCGCCGCTGCGCTGCTCGCCGCTTCTGCTCCTCTTCTCTCGCCTCTTCTCTCGTTCGACTTATCGAAAATGTCGAGATCGAACCGGCGGAGCGGCGAGCACACGCTAAATTGAATCCTGAACGGTCCCGTGTGTGCCGCGATTTATCGTATGACAGGTCGCACGACGATCGTTCGCGACGATCCTAAGCGATCATTCGCGCAATCCTCTGCCCGAGCGTCGCGCACTGGAACAAATGGACAATCTCGGAGGAAAGAATCAGGAAATAGGAAATATCTTCTATTTATTCTTGTTCCGGGATGTTTACGGGGACACGCATGACCATGTATTATTATAAAATGTTTTCAACGCATTGAAAGTGGTCGCAAAAAATTGTTTAGTCTCTCAGAATTTTCCATTGCGATATTTATCCTTCTCTCTGTGCACTGCGATTCTAATCTTAACCGTGTAAAATGAAAGAAAACATTTGTCTGCGTAAGTATTTGTGACAATTCTTAAAAAATTTGAAATGTATCACAGCTGGCATTCCCCGAAAATTTTTGGAAATTTCCTGGGGTGATTTTGCACCCCATACACAGAGAGAAGGTTATGGAGGAATTAAAATTGCACAAATATCTGCAGTCGAGTACAGACTAAAAAGAGCATCTATACAAATGACCCAGGAAATAGGGGAACGAATTCCTCGCATTAAAAACAGATTTTCTGAAGCCATCGAGGAAATCGCTTTATTGAACTACACAGAAGCTATAAACAATCGACGGTAGTTCTCGTTTTACTATAGATCCACGCTGCGTCCGAGCACGATCGTATCTCTTGCACGTTGCGATTATATCGTTCTGTATCGTACGAAGCTGCACGATTCATCATACGATAAATCATATGCTGCGCGGGGTCTTTTTAACGGTCTGGGCTGCGAGTGGAAGTCTAATTGCGTCTGGCCAGGAAGCTTGCCGACACCATGAACGTTTCATAATTTCCTCGTGACCGCGCGAAGAAGGGCGCTCGAGGAAAATTCGCCGATTAATGAGAGTCCTGGATCCAGGAAGCACGATCGAAGTAAAACTACACTTCAGCCGGTTCAGCTTCACTTTCTCTGCCGCGATCTGGGAAAACGTCGGCCGCTGGCAATCGTCGACATTGAGGCAGAAAATATCTTCACATGGTTATTTTAATTGTTAAGAATCAGAAAGAATCGTTTCTCATTGAATTTTCATAAGTACAGGGTGGTCCACGCTGGAATCGCCAGATTGAGACTTGTCCCCCACTCCAGCTTCCCCATCCACCAACCCTGTCAGAAATTATTCGATCAAACATCTGTCTATTATTGCAACTATTCGTATTTTCAACGTGGAACATCTTTCGATTAAAACAAATGTAATGGTGAAACTTGCAAAGTATCTCAGAACAAAATACGACTGGTATACACGTTGCTTTACAAAAATCACAGGATTGAATTTGTATAACAATGTGTGCTTGAATGATGAAATTTATTTACTAATTTCGAACGGAAGCATCTCTGTGGAATTACATTTACAAAAAACAAACTGTGAAAATGGTCAAATTGACCGGTTGTGGTAAGGCTAGTGTTTAAATCCTCCAATATTTTCACTGTTTTGCCTTGCAGCTATTCGTTCGTCATCAATGAAATCCGCAGTCTATTAATTAATTTAAGCATCAGTTTCCACAGTTCTGCCAGTAAATTATGAAGTTTTAATCCTAATGGGGTAGAGAGAGAAATTGTTCAATGTATTTGGTCGCGTTTTATTTCATTTATTATTTCTTTTTCGAATCTCCTAAGCCACCGATGAATATTTACAATGACTAATAATATATTTCAGTCAAACGCAACATTATTTTTATTTATTTTTTTATTTATGGCCAAGAAAATCGGTAGAATATTTGACAGTGATCGCGTTTTGATTGGACGCTTTCTGCGAAAGGTGTGATGCGTCGTGTATCATCACTTTTTTCAGTGACTGCGCGTTCTTTCATCTGTCCCGGCGCTGCGCTGTGCGATCGAAGAGGATTAGCACAGAGACGTGACGATCCGCTCGTTGGCCCGTATGCTGCTCACACACGAACATTGCTCATTGAGTAACACTCGCGCCTCACTCTCGCTATTGATACGAGCACGGTATTTGACACACTGACACAGAATTCGACTTATGGTTGTGGTTCCTCGTCACCAACCGGCAGGGAAATGTTTTGAAATAAAAAGAGACTCGAGAGCCACCTACCATAGAACGACTCGAGATATCGTGGCGCTTTCAAAATTCATTAATTAAGTAACTGCACATTTGTGATTTTCACTCGGGCAATTTTATTGCTGTGGAAGGACGATTGTGAAATATTCTGATTTTATATTAAATC
Source organism: Lasioglossum calceatum (assembly GCA_963966675.1). Classification (NCBI taxonomy): domain Eukaryota; kingdom Metazoa; phylum Arthropoda; class Insecta; order Hymenoptera; family Halictidae; genus Lasioglossum; species Lasioglossum calceatum. The sequence goes on from OZ016545.1 coordinate 8,186,428, forward strand.
GATTCGGATATTCATCATATAGATTTTAATTAAATTTCATTTATTGGCAGCTCTTTTTTCCTTTCCGACCTTGTGTGAGGAGCTTGAATAAAATGAATACTGTATATCGAATTAATCTAGGCGTATCTTGAACATTTATGATATTGAATTTAAAAATATTGACGTTGACGTTGATTATTGTATATTACAAATTCGTATTTTAATTAATACTGTACACTAAATTAATCTGGGCACTTCTTTGAAATTTACAGAGATTTTAAAATTGATTTACATATTTATGTAAGTATACCCATTATACGGAAATGGTAATTATCCTTTGCTATTTAAATTAGTATCTAAAAATCATAGAGAAGAAACTAAAAAATTGTAGATATTTATAAATTTTTACAAAAAGTCTTTTACCCATTTTTGACTTTATATATTTGTTCATGATACTGTGAAAAATAATTAAATTTTTTAAATCTTTCGCTGAAGCATGATCCAAGAATGAAGAGTAGAAGGTTACATAATTTCGCGAAGAACTTCGCCGGTTAAATAAATTTGTACTTTCCATTCATCCCACGCGTGTACACGTTCTTCACGATTTTTTCACGCGTTTCGATTTCCCGACGCGTTATTAGAATGCGGAAACCTTCGGCGCAATGCGTAGCCATTCTATAATACTTCATACGTAACTAGACACTGATTTTTAATCGATTCCAGCCCTGCCATTTTGGGAAACGTTAAACCGAGCTGTCCCGATCTACTGAAATTATTCAGAGTATCACGTAATCGATGATATAATTGGGAAAGTGGTGAGAACCACGAAAAATTCGATCGAAAATACGTAATGCCATTTTTCCACATTAGGTCTCTTATCCGAGATAATCGACTTCGGTTCGTGCTGTCGAACAGATAACGTGTCTGTCTACAGCTTGCCGTTTCTACTTCCTCAATACTACTCTTTACGTTCCATTCAATATTTCAGAGTCCATTGTCTCTGACATGAATGTTCGCGCGGAAATATGTTTTCTAGTTTTTTTATGTCTACATTTGAACATATATTTTTTTTAATTACTAAACCAATTCTTCTAGCCGTACAGGGAAATTGGAGTCGTTCGGTCCATTCATAAAAAAGTTATTCTGATTTGAAGTGTGTGTGATCGGTTTTACTCCTAACTGTATACTGATTCAATGAAATATCAATTATTAAACCTAATAATAATTGACAATTTGAATTTGACGAACGTTAGTTGTTAAATATATTTTGCACCGACATAAATTTGAAAAATGAAAATTATTTTTTATTTCATCCAGCATGTACAAAATGTTCTAATAAATAAGCAATTGTTAAAAAGTAAATTTCAACGTTGTTAACAGAAGCTCTGTGACGAAGATTTAGTCGTAAAAATAAATTCATGCGCGACACTAGTCTACAAAAATTTGGATTTTCAGGAACGTCTGCAGTTTCACGATTATGCTCGTCGTACGGTATGAAGAAGCAATCTCGCATTTTTTTCGCCGATACATTAATATTCATTCCTCAAAGTTAGCATATTATGATTGGAGAGTAGAAAATCCTAATTATGGCATGAGGTACCTATAATGCCTATCCGCAAAACTCGGAAATGGGTGTTGAACTTTTTCAATATACCGCGGCAGGAAGTTTTATACTAAAGAGACCAAATAATATATCCAAACTCGTGTGCATGTTTGGCCCGAGTGCAGCGAAGTGGCTCGAGTGTATTGGTATCATTGAAAAACTTGTACAAGAATATAAGATCCAAGGATTTATAACCTCGAGGAACTATTACTTTTAGAATGTGCCGTGAAAGTGAATTTACTAGAGAAAATAATACCTAAATCCGGTATACCGTTCGACCGCAAACAACAGCGCTCTGTTTAATGAATAATTACAAATCGAGTTCTTCTAATGCTATCATATCGCATTCAGAATAACACCATTAACATTGGGACACTTTTTCAAAAGAGGTAACTATATCAAAATCGAGCCAAACAATTTGATAATCGTTGAGAATCTAGAATTCAGTTTATTAGAGGATGTACAAAAGAAATTTTGTAAAAATTGCAATCGGTCATAAACCATAATAAAATTACAATATTTTTATCATAATTTCTGCTTGAATTAAGAAAATTCAACCATTTTCTAAGAAAAAGTCTTAATAATTTCAACAATCATAAAATAAGAAGTTCGAGATTTGGTCAATTGGTGGAATGTTAAAAATATTTTTGTTAAATTCCGTACCTTCCTGATACAATAATTAAATTATTTGTAACTTGAACTCGCCCCAAAGAGGGAGGAGAGGTCATAATCCATAATAACATTACAATATTTTATCATAATTTTTGCTTGAATTAAGAAAATTCAACCATTTTCTAAGAAAAGTCTTAATAATTCCAACAATCATAAAATAAGAAGTTCGAGATTTGGTCAATTGGTGGAATGTTAAATATATTTTTGTTAAAACCCGTACCTTCCTGATACAACAATTAAATTATTTGTAACTTCAACTCGCCCCCAAATAGTGAGAAGAATATAAGAATGGTACCAGCTTCAACTTATGAGAATCAATAAAGGAACAAAGAAATTTCTCTCAGGCTTCTGTTCGTCGCATCCTCTATTTCGCATAAAGATCCGCAGTTTAATCGGGAGACGGCTCGATCAGCTCGCGAGTACCACCAAGAGCGAGATCACTAATTGATAATTAATATACCGTCGACTGGTTCGCCGGCGACGGGACGACAGGATTTTCATGCTCGTTGGCTATCAAATGATGAATAAGTTGCAAAGCTCAAGTATTTTTTCCAAGAATAGTCAGAAGATTAGTCGAACATGTCTGTTTCTCTTCGCAGAATTCTTTTCCTTCTTTTTTACCCGACACACATCACAGCTCGCTGTTGTTCCGCCGGTGAAACGAGAGGGAAGAGAGCCGGTAACTCTCTCTCTCTCTCTCTCCCCTCCCCCCTCTCTCTCTCTCTTTCACTGACGGCAACACTTTCACTGCGTGTCCCGTGACTCTGATCCCCTTGCTTCCCTCTTCGCTCTTGTCCTCGTTACGATACACCGGTCCACGCGAAAGTTTCGTCCATCAATGGCCACCTGGTTCGCGGTGGTGCCCGCGGACAAAAGTTTCTTGGCCGCAGTGGAATGAGGAAAAATAGCGGCTGGCTGTTTTCAAGATCAGCATCGGCATCGGCATCAGCGATGGATTCGGAAGCTCGCAAACCGAGACCGGTTGACTTCCTAGACGAATCGGCTCCTCGTGGCCCACCTTCGAGACACGTTCCAACCTCCAACCGTTTCCGCTTTCGATTTTATTTGTAATTAAATCGCCAGCTCTCTGCGATCGCGAATGTACATCGGCCCAAGGCGAATGTGTCGGCGATATCTCTGCAACAAATTAATGTACTCGTATTTGGAAATAGTCTGATGTGAATCGACGATGCAATTTATCGTACAACCAATCGTACAAATTAAGTTGCTTGAACCGTCTGAAAGACAATTGAATTGTTCGGCAGTACGGTTTGTGGGTAGTTATTAATCAGAGTTGGGCATTAATCGATTAAAATTTTAATCAAGATTGATCGTTTAATGTGTACGATTAAAAATGGTAATCATTGAAAAATCGACGATTGATTCAATCGATTGATGAAGTTAATCGTCAATCGTTGATTAAAGAAAGAAATCATCGAAAAATCAGAGACTGACTCAATCGTTGATGAAGTTTTAATCGTCAATCGTTGATTAAAAAAAGAAATCATAGAAAGAAAAACATAAAAGCACGTAAACAGAGTTTGTATTATAGACCAAATGACAATACACCTAAACTCAGTTTACATTTGTTTCAGTATTCATATAGTTTTGATTCCGCATTTCATTTAAATTTCAGCAGTAAATCATTAATCAATCACATAATTTTTTTCTTTTCGCGATCTGATACTGGGTTGATAAAACTTGAAGCAAATGGATGAATGCTGTCTTGAAATGCACAGCCATTAGACACGAATTTATTAAAATCTTGTATTATCAATTACAAGCATAAAGTAAAATGTATGTTAACGTACAGAATTTAAAGTCAATTGGAATTGAAAATTGTTTGGAAATGCTTAAAATAGTATCAACATCTTGAAAGCTTTTTAACGATGTAAGTAACTAAATAATCGTATGAAACAGATTTGTTATCAAGTGAAATTTGTTTCTTCATTTTCAAGACAAATTAATTAGAGTAAAAAAATTATTGCATCTAAGGAATATCAGTTCTCCACTAACGAGAAATATTCAATTTAACATTGATAATGATATCATCAATCATTAACATTGATCATGATATCATACATCAAAAATCATATGTTCCACACGGATAAACTTGAAAACGTTGCATCCAGTGGCATGTCCCGTCGACATAAAGTCGGAAAGTTATCTAAACATTACGTGAAAAAATTGCGTCGTTGTACTTTTCATAAGCGATCTTACACCCGATAAGGAAGCGGGACGTTTCGCTTTCTCGACGATAGCAGACTGTTTTGCATAATTCTTTGTTTTAAATTCTCTACTAGCACGGATGTTTTCTTTCCATTCGGATTGGTAACAACACCGTTTTGTTCTTTCCTCTAAACTTGTTTTCATTGTTCTCGTCGAAGCAACCGAGTAAAAGAGCAAGTCAATCAAGAGGCGCGATGATTCACTGCCGAGGCACTACATAATTAACGGATTACAACTGAAGCCAGGTTTTCCCGAGTTCCACGTCGGGTAGGGGAGGTAAACCAATACGAAGAACTTTCGTTTTCTTAGGAAGTTGTTACAGCGTTTCTCATACATTTAGAAAAGTCAACGTTCTCGACAAAATTCTGCGCGGAGATTGACGAACGGTTGGAATGGCAAGAATGTTGCCAGCGATCTGCTGCGACGCGCCGGTTACGCGAAATACATTCCGAATCAGTGTTTATAAAGATGGTGATCGCCAAGAATCATTTCCGGTCCACGAGCGAAACCAAAGTTTCTCTGCCGATGAAAGTAGAATCGCAAGTATTTCGGTTTCCTGTTTTGGGGGGTCAAGGTCACGGCATGCTTTCATCTCCGAAATGTAATGGACGACCGTGGAGGGACCATCGCGTCCCATTTTGTTCGAGCATGGGCCCCTTTTGGTCCGTTCGTCGAGATGCTTCCTATCCTTTCTTGTCTTCTTCGACCTCTTTTCGTCTCGTCGGTTTCGTTTCTTCTCCCAGGTAGAAATCTTGTCTTTATCCCCTTCTTGAAACGATACAAAAATTGCTTTATCAATCGGACTGAACAATAGCATCATTTTAACCCTTTGCACTCCGAATTATTTTTCAATTTTGTTGCCAACAACGCTCTAGTATTTCAACACCGACCATAGATCATGCAGAAAGTGCGTAGCCTAACAATGAAATTACATGAACTAATGAGTTAAAATACATTTATTTTTCAGTATATTCTCCCTTAAGCTCAATACATTTTTTCCAGCGATTTTCTAATTCATTTACCCCACCTCTGAAATGATTTTCCTCGAGACTTCTAAAATACTCATCTACGGCTGCTATAACTTCTTCATTTGACGAAAAACGCCTGCCACGTAGGAATTCTTTGAGGTTTGGGAACAAGTGGGAAATTTATTGAATAATTTCTGTGTGATGGAAGCATCGTTATAATTTCAATATTTAAGAAATAAAAAATGTGTCCGGTCATTTGACCGAACGTGGTACGGTTAGTGTTAAGTGTTTCATTTGAAATTTACTTCAAAGGACAGTTCCTCGACTCCTACTTGTTGTAAACAATTTTGTTACTAATTAAAAGAAGAAATAGCTCTCAAACTTTGTTGTGATTTATATTTGTTTTTAACTAAAAAATACGACTTAAATAAATAAAAGAAGAACCAAATATTTTCCTTTCTCCGATGTCGAGTCACGCTCAACAAAGGAGTGCAAAGGGTTAAGATAAAATACTGGTGTTCTCCATGCACTGTTCGAATTAATACGAACACAACGTTATTGCAGACTTTACCATTATCATTTGAGTCCATTAGTCATCTGAGAAATGGCGGAACTGATTGTTTGTAAGGTCAATCCCAGTCACGAATTAATTTTTCATATTGGACGATTGCAGAAGTTCATGGTCGATTTTCACACACCTCGAGCCTACTTGGAAAAACAAAACCACGCACTTAATTTGTAACATAATATGTCAATGAACATGTACTACTCCGCATAAAAAACGTTACTATAAATGTTTAGCAAGTAAAATATTATCATAGAGCACTTGACAGTAACTATGAACATCCAAAGTAGAGAAACTGAACAATTCCTGCATGAACTGATTCTTGTTTCTTAAATCATCAACTTGTTCTACTTGCTTCGAAGAGTAAATGGCGATCGCTGAACTGCGGATCCTTGTACAAATTCTTTTATAGCATTTGAATATTTTACTTAGAATAAAGTATGTTATTAGCAGACTGCGGATTTGATACATTAATAAAATTTATAAAATTGATAACAATTTTTATAATAACACACTAAACATACGCCGAAGGAAATAAATTCGATGAATAACTATGAGCGTCTTTACAATCTTAATAATCGTCAATTAATATAGTGTTAGTTCCACGTCCGGTTTGTAAATGAAAGGGATATTGTTTTAAAATACTTATAGATGGGTTGTTTTATTCTCGCGACAGAACAGTTGGTTGATCGGTCGATCTCGGCTTCCTCTCCGATAAAAATCGATATCCGTTCTTCCATATCGAGACTTTCTTGCTGGGACTCGGACCTGATCGCGGCTCGTAGGAAAATTTCGACGGGGAAAGGCGGCTGCCACAGCTGTAGGTAGTCCGATGAAATTGCCGGTGAACGGTTGTAGAGACGAGACGTTCAGTTAGGCGATCCTTTCGACGATCACATGACAATTACGACACTCTATTCTGATCGACGGGATTCTCCGTTCGCCGGTTCTCAGAACTTTTCTGATCTCCGGCTCATGCCGGCCGTTCCTCCTTCCTCGAAGTCGACTAGCTCCCCGCCCCGTTTCCTCTCGTTTCCCTCTCTCTTATTCGATTTGACGAGGCTGAAAAAATAACCGACGGAACAATGAACGCGATGCGCGCATCGATGCATCTTATACTATGCCACGAATACTAGCGACCAATCTCTGTCGGCACTATCATTTAGGCTGCAGCGGGGAACTCCTTTACGCACAGTATGTTCCCGAACGGGGTAAAGCCTATTGTTGTAAATCTCCCGCTTTTCACAGTCACGTTGAACGAACGTCACTTTGTTCTAAATGAAACTTATCAGTAGACAGCGGATCTTTATGCAAAATAAAAATTTGGCGTCTGAAGTGCAGCAAACTGGAGTGAATCAGTTTATTTTCTTTCTTAGTATGTTTAATAGGTTGAAAGAATATAATAGTATTTTAAAATTCTTCTAATGTTTTTACTATTTTAAATTACATCTACTCATTTTGGTCATAAATGCATAAAATCCGCTGTCTACTTATCAGTCAAAGCAAACACCGTTTTAGTCAACACGTTTTGTTATCGAACATTTTTCACTCGACTAGAAATCTCATTTTTTGGTCCTCCGTGTTTTTATTTTAGAAGATTGATATTCAAAGAAAAAAGCAAAATTAGATATCTAATGGAAGTTCTTTACTCGAGTAGAGATTTCATTTTTTGGTCCTTCGCGTTTTTCATTTAGAAGATTATTATGTATCTATAGATCATTTAGAAGATTGATATTAAAAGAAAAAAGCAAAATTAGATATCTAATGGAAGTTCTTTACTCGAGTAGAGATTTCATTTTTGGTCCTTCGCGTTTTTCATTTAGAAGATTGTTATGTATCTATAGATCATTTAGAAGATTGATATTGAAAGAGAAAATCTTAAAATGTAGATTTTACAATATGTAAAAAATTTATACGTAAAGATTTGAATAGATGTAGCTGTCGCTGCTATAAAATCATCAACAGCACCTGTTCCTCGAAGGTTAGAAGGATATCTTCTCTCGTGGACCTTGGAGAAGATGTAATTTGGTCAAAAAGTGTTCTTCCGGAACAGATATTAATTTTGAAACGTTGAAAAACGTGACAGAACAATGAACGATGGGCACATCGATGCATCTTGTACTATTTCCGCAAATACTGAGGGCTATTGTTAAAACTATAATTTTTGCTGAAGCATGCCTAACGCAACCATCTCTGGATCCTTCTCGCGCAGTATATTCTATAATATAATAGAAGTGTTCCTGCTGAAATAAACATGACAACAAAAGAATAAAATTCATACAACAATCATAAAACATTATTCATACTCGACAGGTTCTGTTTGAATATTATTATTCAAAATATTGTTTAGTTTGTTAAACATGTTGGTATCTAATCAATTACTAAACATTTAAGTATTGTATGAGGTATTATATCAATTTTATATTCACACAAAGAAAAAAATGAATATGGAATGGAATTATTCTCGTTCGGAAGGAATGTTTAATTTTTGAGTTAAAGTAGCTCCGAGTGTAAAGAGTTAATATACTATGGTCCTGGAATCGTCCAGACGTAATTTTCGTTTCTATGAAGTAATCGAGAGACAGAAATTTGCATAAACATCCGCAATTCCGTAATTATTAAAACCTGTCTGCACCGTTGCAAATTAAGATCTCCGCTCCGAATTAACATACTTCCAAGCTGGTATCTGAAGGTAGCTAAACTGTGTTTCACTTTCAGCATTCTTGCAAACCAATTTGAAATGCAACCACTGCACTTTTATTTAAGTTTGATAGAAATTAACCTTCAGACCGAATTACAAGAGTCATTTAATTTTTGAATGAAAAGCAAACTACACTGAGAATATCTTTTCTTTTTAATGAAGTGTCAATGATCGCTAATCGTGAGAGTACATTTAGAAACAATGACGGTAACACATATCTCACAAGGACGAAAAACATATTTTTCGTACAGCGACTCTAATAATTTGGTCATACACTGTACATGTACGATTTCGACAGAATCAAAACGCTCTTGCGTCTTCGTCAACAGAATCGCTGTTTCAACGTAGCATAACTCATTCTGTTTTGCAAGATACGGAGAACACAGAAGCTGAAATCATGCTGGAACGCAAAGCTAGCTAAACTATATTTCACTTTGTGACATTCTGCCAAATCAATTTTAAATCACCCCTGTTCCATGCAAGCACTTCCATAAGCAACCGTATAATCTTAATTTATTTTCAAGCGGAACTGAAGAAATAACAATTTGTATATATGTACAATTTAATATTTCCTGTTCCACGCAACCAGTATATTTTCACTGAATCATGGAAGAAACTAATTTTTATATAATCTCGGTTTTCTTCGTGAGAAATTGAAAAGATACAAATTGGTATATACAGGGTGAGTCACCTAACGTTGCCACCTCAAATATCCTTGTTGTTTTTAAAGCCTAAGTATGAAGTCTACAAATAAGGGGCTTCGAAAATTAGTGAGTGATTAACGAGTAGACTGCGAAGTTTTATTATTATAAACATTATTATGTTCTGTGTCTGTTATATGGACTAGGAGCTACTTAGAAAATACGTGCATGGGCAATTATAGTCACTGAATTCCCAATGAAAGGGACTATCATTGTAGTTGTTGAAAAAGGGTGCTTCCATTTAAAAAAATTAAGTTGGCCTTGATATCTCTAAAAAAAATCACATAAAAACAAAAATATTTTTGGTATCATGTGAGCCCCACTGAACCATTCAACTTTGTCCTTCAGACATTTGACGTATCTTTAAAAACAACAAAGATATTTAAGGTGGCAACGTTAGGTCACCCTGTATACTTCTACAATGTAGAAAGGAACATTTCAGCGCCTTTGTCAACCGGAATGCGTGCTTCAACATAGCACAATCCATTTTGTCCCGCAAGATTCGTATAACGCAGAGGCTGCAGGCCAGCTGGCAGGCTGGAAGGTACCTGCTGAGTATCCCACTTTGAGGCGTTCTCCCGGCCAATTTCAAATCTTCCCTGCTCCATTTTTAGTCACTCTTGGAAGGAGTTAGTATTTCTGTAAAGACGACAATGTTTGCATAAAGAATAAAAATTTGTGTATACATCTGCAATGCTGAAAGATTGCAAGATTCATTTTGTCTTGGAAACACACAGAGGCTGGAAGGTAGCTACGGAGTATCTCACTTCCTGCTATTTCTTCTAATCTTCCTCGCTCCACACAGCCTCAATATCTTCACTGAATCCTGAAGGAAACAAATTTCTATATAATCTCTACTTTCTCATGGGTAACCGCGGAAATAAACATTTTTATGCATATGTACAATTGTGAAAGGACCAGACCGTTCCAGCGCCTTTGTCAACAAGAGTATATGCTTCAACATAATTCATGTTGTCTCGCAAGATGCGTATAACAGAGAGGCTACAGATCTGAAGGAAGGTTGCTGCGGAGTGTTTCATTTTGTGGCATTGTGGCATTCCTTCAATTTTGAATCTTCCTTGCCTTATATAGTCACAACATCTGCATTGAATCATGGAGGGAACTAATTTCAATATAATCCCAACTTTCTGATGGGCAATCGAGGAAACAAACATCTTTGAAAGGATCAGACTTTGTCAACTGAAGTATATGCTTTACCGTAGCACAGCTTATGTTGTCTCGCAAGATGCGTACAACAGAGAAGCCGCTGGCCTGCTGGCAGGTAGCTGCGGACTGTTTCACTTTGTGGCATTCCTTCAATTTTGAATCTTCCTCCCCCCACATAGCCACAACATCTTCATTTAATCATGGAGGAAAGTGATTTCTATAGAATCTCAACTTTCTGATGGGCAATCGAGAAAACAAACATCTTTGAAAGGATCAGACTTTGTCAACTGAAGTAAATGCTTTACCGTAGCACAGTTCATGTTGTCTCACAAGATGCGTACAACAGAGAGGCTGTAAGCGTGCTGGCAAATAGCTACGGAGCGTTTCACTTTGTGGCATTCCTTCAATTTTGAATCTTCCCTGCCCCACGTAGCCACAACATCTTCATTTAATCATGGAGGAAAGTGATTTCTATATAATCTCAACTTTCTGATGGGCAATCGAGGAAACAAACATCTTTGAAAGGATCAGACTTTGTCAACTGAAGTATACTTTACCGTAGCACAGTTCATGTAGTCTTCAAGATGCGTACAACAGAGAGGCTGCTGGCAGGTAGCTGCGGCGTGTTTCACTTTGTGGCATTCCTTCAATTTTGAATCTTCCTTGCCTCATATAGCCACAACATCTTCATTGAATCATGGAGTAAACTGATTTCTATATAATCTCGACTTTCTGACGGGCATTCGGGGAAACAAACATTTTTGAAAGGATCAGTATATGCTTCACCGTAGCACAATTCATGTTCTCTCGCAAGATACGTACCGCAGAGAAGCTGCAGGTAGCTGCGGAGTGTTTCACTTTGTGGCATTCTTTCCGACCAATTTCAAATCGGCCGTGCATCCACCGCGGGCTGGCGAGGTCGAGAGTCAGGTGACTGGCGTCCCCTGAAATCCTCGTGACTCTACCCGTTATCCGACTCCCCTTGAATCTTGTTCTCCCTCGCAGGATGATTGCGGTGCTTTCTTGCTCTCTTGGGATCACGCGGCGCGGAGCCTCCTGTTTTGTTCGCGGAACAGAGAGGATCGGCGACGGCGGCGGCGGTGGCGGCGTCGTCCTCGCGGTTCTTCCAGCGTCGAACGTTCGTCCTCCGCCGGCTCTCTCATACGTTTCTCCTTGTTTTCACGTGACCGACGCGTCCCGCTTTCTCGCTCTGTCACTCCCTCCGTCTCTCTCCTTCCTGGCCGAACTCGTGACTCGCCGTCGGCAACCGCTGGTGCCGCGAGAGGCACCTCTCGCTTTCACTCGTCCCCGTGTGAAGAGGCTATCGCGGGCCCCGACCGCTCAGTATTCACCGAACCGTCGCGTGGCTCGATGTCGTCGTGCCCGGTGTATCGCCTGAAGAGGAAGGTGTTCCGCCGCTGACCACCAGCATCTGTGTACCCTCTGTTCAAACCCGAGCCCACAGTTCTCGTCCACGCGAACACCGGTAACGCGAACTTCCGACAACAAGCAGACGCAGGATCGACTGGAGAACACTATTCGTGCAACGCCGGATCTCGTCGGAGACGATGGGGAGGGTCCACTCGCTTCGGTAAGCAACCCCCTCTTCATACTCCACCGGTCGAGTTTGCTTCAACACCCCCTGGACGTTGTAGTTCGATTGGGGATGATCTCCCGATGAGAATGAGTACAAACTCCACGCGATTTCAGTGAGTGCAGAGATTTCTCGCTAATCCGGAGAGCGACCCCTTCGCGTGGCAAACTTCTTGTTACTCATCAGAAGCATTGTACCTTTTCTCTCATTCATAATTACGATTCAGAGTCGCTGCCAATTGATTGGGAACGTTCTCCCGATGACAATGAGTCGAAACACGACGTCAATCGGTTGGTTCCGGGGGCTAAGTTCGATGTTGAGAAATTTGGCGCTCATCCAAGGAACGAATCCTTTCCGCGGCGTCAACATCGAACACCATCAAGTCGAACAGTATACCTTTCCATTCATTCGTAATTACGGTTTAGAAATATTGATGCATTGGGAACGTTGATGAAAATTAGTCCAAACACAACACACGTAGAGGCTGCACACGTTTTGAGCGACGAACTTCTTCTACTCCGATGATGTACTTCGAATTGAACAATTATCGCACACGATTTTATTAATAATTACGGTTTAGAATGATTGTTAATTGAATGGGTACATCCTCACCTTGAAAATGAGTCCAAACACGACACACATTAGATTAGTACGGAAGCTGTGATTCGATGATGAACAATTTAAACTATAAATCAATTTAAACGTTGTAAATTATCGAATCATCAATTCCATCATTCACCAATCTTTCTTAACATCTTGATTATGACAAGATTGATTTTAGTTAGACTTTGTGCAGCTCCTATTGTAATATGTGCTCCCCTAAAGATATCTGTACAATCATTTCTTATGAAATTATTTTTATTATATCAATTATCGTAAAATAAACAATCTGGAACCGGTCATTACGACCGGTGATGGTAGGTTCAGTGTTAATTTGATCGGGTTCGTGTTCCCGATGAAAACGAGTCGAAACACGACCCTAATTAGATTAGTATAAAGACTGCCTCGACGTTGAGAAATTCCTGGCTAATCCGGGGAGCGAGTCTCCTGCGCGGCAAACTCCTATTCCGATGACATGTTTTCAGCGGTTATTAGTGGCTACTATTTACCGACGTGAAGCATACTCTTTTTTCATTCGTAATTACAGTGTAGAAACATTGTTAATTGACTGGGAACATGTCTCCGATGGAGATGAATCCAAACACGACACGAATCGGGTAATTACAATGACCGTAGTTCACAGCTGAGAAAGTTTCGCGCTAAGCCGAGGAGCGAATTGATACTAATTTACTCCACCCTCTTTCGGCACCGCGTACTCGCATGCGATCGCGGTTATGCGGATACACACAGTTGGTTTACGTGGGAGTAATCATGTGGAACACATTTTTATTCCGATTTCGTATCAACGAAGTTCCTTTGTTATTAACGATATCATTACGAATACCTAATTCCAGGGGTTCTTCTTTCAGGAGACATTTTTTCTCATTTTTATAATTCGTTATTACTAGACTGCGGATGTTATGCATTTATGACAAAAATGGTTACGTACAATTTAAAGCAGAGGAAATATTAAAAAGATTTAAGGCCACCAGTATATGAGTTTCACCTTAATAAGATAATTAAAAGAAGAATGATATTTTTGTTTGGCTCCTGTCTCTTGCAATCGATGCAAACATTTTTATTGTGCATAAAGATACGCAGTCTAGTTATTACACTGTGTAAACATTATTTTAATTATACAGTAGAACCTCGATTATCCGGGCCTCTGATGTTCGAATTCTTTATCGTCTGAATACTTTCGACAAAGAATTATGCACACTTCGATAAGGATTAAGTTCAGCACTGAAACTAATGTAATTGTTCTATTATCCGAACAACCATGTTCCACTAATTAGCATAGTCGAAGTTCTACGGTACATACAATAATAATTCACATAATTCTCATTAAACCGGGGAGTGTTATTTTCTATAATTTTCATAATTCGTCATTACACCATGTACACATTATTAACCCCACAGAAACGAGACTAAATACGCCATAAATCGTACAACGAGGCTCCGCGCAATCTCCCCGGTTAAGAGTGAAACAACTTTCTCGACATTGAACCGTAAGCTTCGTTACCGAGCGATTTATGACGTGTCTGAGCTCATTTTTACCGGGAACAAATTTCCAGTCGATCGGTGATGCGACCGCAGCGAAATTATGAAAGAATATCATTTTTAATAGTGAACTACGGTCGATGTATTTGCATTAGGTTGTTACGCAGTTGGTCCAACAACTCGCTCCTCGGTTTAGCGAATTTTATCGCGATCATCTTTCCATTGCCGGTGAGATGGGAGGAAAAACAACAAGTTCAAGACACTTCTGCCGTGAACCATTGTCCGTGACTCGTTGAAATGATAATTAATTTAAGGAAACCGAGATCGAAGAAGCAGATTATCCCGCCGGGGGATGATCCGCGATCTTCGCTACACGATTCCCACGCGCTTGAAAAATCTGCACACAAATGAGCCGGGAGCCGAGCGGACAGACAAACGCATATATCCGTAATTTCACGTTACGCACGGCAAATGAAGATTACGCTCGCCAATATCTTATCGAACAAAACCATTCTCATTGTATTGGCTTGGCGAGAAAGTAATTTCGGTATTTTTAGGTGAAATGAAACCGAATTTCTTTACTCAAGCGATGAACTTTAATCGATAACATGTTTTCTTATTTGTTCGTTTTGGCATAAGATCATCGAATGAAAGGAAAGGTATCTTATTCATTAAAGTTCTTTGCTTGAATAAAAAAATATGGGCTCTCTATTTCATCTGTATTTCATCGAATTGTTTAAGGGGTCTTGTGATCTGTAATACATTACTTCGCAGAACTTTCGAAATTTTTGTAGACGTCAGACAACTGTTGTTTATTGAGGTTTTGCATACATATTTTTGCTAGTATCTGGACTATACAATATCATTTTTTCAAGTCAAAATTCTTCAAATTGTTGGAGTTATAGGACATTGAAAAGTGCCTTATTGGCTGACACGATTCCAGTCGTTCTATTGGTCTGAAGTAAAAATATGAAGTAACATTTGAATCAGCGTCAGTGTAGTCGTCACATGAACTGAAAGAAATAAAATATCTGATTGTTTAATAATTTACTGTTCTTTACTATTCTTATTATAGAAATCCTTTAGCAGACATTTCGCAGCAAGAAATAGAAAAATCGATTTTTTTCTAGGACACAAGACCTCTTTAACTTACTTATCCACTTTGTACGAGCAATTAAAGATGATTAATAGTGGACTGAAGCGTGTCGTAATTTGCACCGTTAAAAATGTTGGGATCCTGCTAAGTACAGTACTGTGTAACTAAATAATGTAGAAAGCTGAAAATTATCGACGTGGTTGAATACAAATTACGAAATAAACCGCTCTGTCCAGTTATCCAGTTATAAATCAAGATGAAACTCTCGGATATACTGATTCTGCTCTGCATAATTCCTCTATGATGCACAATTTTAGTTCACTCGTGAATTAGATTTTCATTGAAGATTTTCTCTGTATTTGTCTTTATGCAAAATAAAAATTCTCTACCTGAATTACAACAAATTGGAGCAACACAAACATTGATTTCATATTTTAATAGGTTCAACAGTAATTCTAAATTCTTTTTGTCATAAATGCATCAAATCCACATTTTTATTTATATATAATGGGAACGTTAAAATAAAATTGTAAAAATTGGTCGAACTATCTCGACGAACAAAGAAGATTGTGACACTAATCACGTCTCTGCGTGCAGACTGTTCTAAAAATAATTCTGATCGCCTCAGACTATGAAAAAAATGTTTCTTTTTGTTTGAACATTTTTTTCTCCGGAACCATGGTTTATGTTTTTAGCTGTCCACTTCCCCTCGAATGACATTGTGATCATCTGTAGGTGAAGGATGCAAGCGGGCGTTCTGATGAAAAATAACGAGTCCTTATTAAACAGGTTCCCTTTCTGTGGCGACTTTCTTACGCTTTCGAAAGCTGTGAAAGGAGTGTTCATCGCGATCGGCGATACTTGAATTTTATCCGGGTCTGTGTCCCGTAAAAACTCCGTGACAAAAGTTACTCCGATAATTAGTCTATAGACCTGGTGCATTTACGTTACACGCAATTGCCTGAAATTTCGCGTGTGTGGTATAATACCACTTGAAATCTGCTACGAACGCTGTTGCATATAAGTGTCGCGTTTCTGGACCAAATACCGTATCAGTGAATACGCTGCAAAGATGTTTCGAACAATTTTAATTAATAGACAGTGGATTTGATGCATTTATCACAAAAATGAGTAGGTCAAACTTGGAACAGAAAAAAATATGTTGAAAATGTAAAAACATGGAGACGTTATTTTCGATCGGTTAAAATTAGTACATAAAAAATAAATCTTTGTTTAGCTTCATTTCCATGCAAATGGTGCATTAATTAAATAAATCGTTGTAACATAGGATCTCTGGAATACACCTTCAATAAAATCAAATAAATTCTCAATGAAGGCAGACTTTACAATCTTAATAATCACGAAAGAAATTTTATACTTGTTCATTTCCCTGTCTTTAACTAATTTGATTTTTTATTTTAATTCCGAGTGTGCACGTTCCTGTACCTTGCAATTAATGCGCAAACCTTTTCTTTGCATAAAAATCGGCAATATTGGAATGACCAATGTTTGCCATTCCTTTTAGCAGAATATTTTCTTATTTGTTACCCAACAGTTGTGGTAATCGTTTCGTAATTCATAGTTCTTGCTATTGGATTCCTGTTCAATTAGCTACCAATACTTTTGATAGGCCTTTCCAATGCAAGATAATACGTATTGTTTTAATAAAGATTGTTGACACGGCTGCAAAAACTACACGAATCGTAAATACATTATCGTAAAAATTTTTGACTGGGTTGAAAAAACTACACGATCCGCAAAAACATTATCGTAAGAATTGTTGACTGGGTCGGAAAAAACTACACGATTCGTAAATACATTTTCTGTTGCATAGTTTTCAGCGGAAAAAATTAATGCTAATCCGAAGCATGCAAAGAACGAATTAAAAGTTTCCCAGCCAGATTCCGAAATTTTTTCCAACGTGGTTTCCTGCAATCTTCTTGTCTTGCGGAAACTAGACGCCCTTACTGTTAACTAACGCCGGCTTCTTTTTCGCAAGTCTTCCTGCACTGGTTGAAATTGCAATGGATGCACGAAACCTTGTTGCGTGCGATTTACGCGTTGTTTTTGGCTCCTCATTAATAGCGTTCCGCAAGCGATCATTAGGGATATTGGGACACTCTTGCATCTCATTTACGAGTCTATTATCCCTTGTTTGGAAGAAACTTTGCGAATTATGTTGTTATACAAATCATTTTAAATTGTTTAAAAACGTTTGAATTACTTTTATTCTGCCAGAATTATTACTAGCAGTTAGCGTGCCGAATTATTATGGTAAACTTGTCGATGCGCTCCTCTCCGATTTCAATGACCTTGAAATATGTTGTCCAAGTCATTCTGAACATTTTTTTTATACAATAATATATTGTAGATACAATAATACCACGCAACTTTCGTTTCAACTATTTTTTAATGTCGTTTGTTGTTATTTCGCGAGAAAGGAAATATTGACATTTTCTCGTGGCCTGATTTCATCCCCTTGATGCGAGAATGTTTCAAATATTTTTTAACACTAAATCTACCGAGCCTTAAAAGTAACTGGTACATGTTCCCTTATAAAAATTACAAGATTGATTTATATTTAGACTTTGTGCAACTCCCATTGTAATACGTGTTTATGAAATCATTTTTATTATTTCAATAATTGTAAAATAAAAAATCTGGAACCGACGGTGGTAGATTTAGTGTTAATATCATTTGCTGCTGAGATATTTCACAGGATAGAAAACATTGATATTTTTTCAAGGGTTGATTTCACCCCTTTAACACGTTCCGATTTTTCATTCTGACCATTTGCTTTGCTTTAACTAAAGTTTTTATAATGCCTCATTCTTTTTGGTGGAAATATATTCTACAGTCTTAAACTTGTTATAAAATATCTTTCTTTAGCGCATTAAATAAATATGTCAGTGTGTACCACCAGTCTGAAGTTTAACGTGTACCATCAGTGGTATGCGCGTTTAAATATGATTATATTATGAAGGGAAATAAATTTACAAAAATAAAAAATATATTTTGGAATATAATGTACATTTTAATTATTATTTCCTCGGGTCTCGATTATCCATCGGGCCTTAACTTTTTTTTACTTGTAAGCATTTTAAACTCTTCTTGGTTTATTTCGGTTTACAGGAATAATATAAGTGAATACAATAATAATACAAGTAAATGTCCGTCAACTCTAAATATGTAAATTACAATCTTCGAAAAAAGAATGAATACTACGGCAAGCTCCAACATTTGGCTTTGCTATGAGCATCTCTACATTAAGAGGAGGTTGAAGGGCCTTAATTTTTATCCGGGCTGTTTGTCTCCCGAATACTCCCGATCAAGCCGGTTAATCGGGGTGCTACTGCACTAGGCATAACTTGCATGTGCGCAATTTACGAGTTCGCTAACTTCCCTCGAGCGTGCCGACACTTTTAGCGTACTAGTTGATCATTCATGGACGCAACAGTAGATTTACAATTAGGTGTCAAACGCATCCGGGAACAAAGGTTACCGGTACGTTTAATGCACGCCGATCATCAAGCCTGGTAGTTCTCTTAACATCACCAAGGCAGTTTCACCGGAGCACGTTACGGCTACTCTTCAGGCAATCCACGACGACTATATTAGGCCCGGGCCTCTTGAATGAATAGCACTGCTCGCGAGAGAGCCTCTCATTGGAATCGTGCCATGCCTATCTAATTAGAACGGCACGCGCAAAAGTTCGCAATATTTTCCGCTCGAATGATTTTACTATGATGTCGAGAGCGAGAGGGAACTGACAGGGAGAAAGAGGGAGAGATGGCAAGAGAGACAGAGAGAGAGAAAGGGTGTTGTTCCTGGCACGTGACGCTTATCAAGATTTCGATTAACTCTACAACAAACACGAATTGATCTCTCATGGCCTTTCTCCCCTCTCCCCATCCCCTGTATCTATGCCGACAACCGTTCTTTTTTATAACGATTTTTATACTTTCCTTCCTTTCGTATTCGTGTACAGTGAACCACAGTAATATTCGGACACTTTTAAAAGGATAATAACTTTTTAAATATCAGATCATAGGACTTCGATATTTTCTGAGAAGTTTTTGAGAAGTATTTTTTAAATTTTCTATGTTGGCCCATATAAAAATTGTGGACACAACTTTTATTATTTTCCTCGTAATTTCGACCAATTGCAATTTTTTCAAAATTTCTTTTTCACGTTATGTAGCAGATTGATTGTATGATCTGATGATAACGCTTTGCTGTCGGAGCTATTTTAACTCGAGAATTAAACATTTCTTTCGATCTAGAATAATTTATGGGTTCATTTTATGGATATGAAATTGATATAATAACTCATACAATTCTTAAATCTGTAGTAATGGTAAGATACCAATCAGAGTTGTGCAAAATTACAATTGAATTATTCCAGGAATTATAATTACAAAGTAATTGAATTACATTGTAATTCAGTTATATTGTAATTTATAATTCAGATCTTCATTTAATTAAATTACAATGTAATTGCACAATTAGAGTACTTTTATAAGATACTTTGTAATTAAATTACAATTAAAAATTAAAGAATAATAAAGTAATAGGTAAGAAGAGATTGAAAAATCCATGTGAAGGTTTCAAACAGTAGGAATTTATTATTTATAAATTTATAATATCTGAACAGAAATAACTTCTGCGTTACACATTTTCTAAATTTCAACCATAATCATGAAATAGTTGAAATTAATTCGTGAAATTAATTCACAAAAATCTACAAAACTTATTTTTTAAATTTTCAATATATGCCCGCATAAAAAAGTTGTAAAATGCAACTTTTAATATTTTTTCTACAATTCCGATAAATTGCAATTTTTGGAAAAATTTTCTTTCACATCCTGTAGTAAACTAATTGCTCTAGCTTCCCAAAAATGTTCAAATCGTATAGTACAATATTAAAAAAGTTATCGCCTTTTTAAGAGTGCCCGAATATTTGTGGGAGTCACTGTATGTATCTTCATCTTACATATTCCGTTCTCTCCTGAGAAAACCCTTCCACTCTACACTTTCATGGAGCAAGTTTTAGCAATTACCCGAAGGCGTACTCAGACGCTATTCAATTTATTAATTGTCGATGATCTTGCACTTTCTTTCCCAGTTACACAGAAATCCTGCCACTCTGTACGTGTATAAAATCCATTGTATTTGTGCTATCGTGAATGGAAATATTTTCTGTTTTATGTTAGGGAAATATCGTAATCCACTTGTTCGATTATTTCTCGTGTGTGTTTTTCAGAAATAGTTACATAAATTCTTGGATAATCACGATTTTTGTTTTACACTTTAAATGAACAAATTATGTTTCCTTTCTTCTTGTACTTGTGTTTTCATTAGTGAAAAGATTTTCTTCGTCTGTTAAATTAACCCTTGTCTGTTTTTCATAAATAGCTACACGAATCCATGGATAATACTTCAACTATTATAGTTTTTACCGAAGTCGCACTCGAAGTCAACAAATTATGCTTCAGATCAAGCGTTTTGTAACACTAAAAACAAGGAAGTAGATGAATTTTCATGCTACGAGTTTATTACAGTGTAGACTTTATGTGTTTTATATAAGTATCAATTATCACATTCGCGAGAGATATGAATGATACTGATACGCCATAAAATCTATTTTATACGATCGTCTAGTTACGTGCACCGTTGAAAATCTCACCGGATATTCATGTCATTGGAAACGTTTTTCAACAGTTCGGTAACGCAAACCTCCAGCAGCCGTTGCGGCAATTAACTCGTGTATTCTAACTGCTGCAAATATTCAATTTTAGTGTCAGATAGACCAATATGATTGGCGCGAGTTCTGGCGAATCTGTAACTTTTAGGTTTTGCGACGAATGTTTCGTAATAGTTCATTTGTTATACACACAGTTCTCCGGCGTCGTCCACGACAATCTCGACCCGCAATTCGCGAAACTCACGTTCGAAGAACTCGAGGGTTATAAAACCCGAACCCATTTCGGAGACAGTTTCGCAGTTCCGCATCGTTGTGGAAGAAAATTCGTGACGTTCTTCCAGGGAAAGAAAACGTTAACCCTCGAACTCCTGCGAGTGCTGCGCTCATGCCGGAGTAGTTTCTGACTCACATAATACAGTTTTATTCTGATACAAGGCGATAACTCGGAACCGCTTTTCGTCTTATTTCGAATGCAGTGGCAAACTGTAAATTCTTGTTATTTTTATGAAGTAATGTATAATAAATTAGTCACTTCGTAGATCCAATGTTAAGATTAACTCTTAAGTATGTTGGTATATAATCAATTACTACACGTTTCAGTATTCTATCAAGTATTATATCAATTTCATATCCATAAAATGAACAAGAATCTTATACAATGGAATTATTCTAGGTCGGAAGAAATGTTTAATTTTAAAGTTAAAAAATAGCTTCGACTGCAAAGGGTAAAGACTTAAAAACCTTACGAGAAGCTGCAGATTGCCAATTGTGCACCAATCAGTCTCGTGAATTGAATAAGAATTTTGTTATTTTGATAAAGTAATGTAAATTAGTGACTTCGTAGATCCAGTTTTAAGACTGAAGACCCTACAGGCGCGCTAAGTTGCAAGAACCTGTAAATTGCCAATTGTGCGCCAATCGGTCCCGTGAATTGAATAAAAAAATGTTGTTGTTTGATACAATAGTGTAAATTAGTGACTTCGTAGATCCAGTGTTAAGACTTAAGACCCTACAGGCGCGCTACTTTGCAAGAAACTGTAAATTGCCAATTTTGCACCAATCGGTCCCGTGAATTGAATAAAAATTTGGTTATTTTGATAAAGTAATGTAAATTAGTCACTCCGTAGATCCAGTGTTAAGATTAAGATTGAGACTTAAGATTAAGTTGCAAAATTCTGTAGGCTGTCAATTTTGCACCAATCGGTCCCGTGAATGAAATATTATAAAAACTTTTGTTGTTGTGATACAATAGTGTAAATTAGTCACTCCGTAGATCCAGTGTTAAGATTAAGATTAATACTTAAGATTAAGTTGCAAAATTCTGTAGGCTATTTATTTTGCACCAATCGGTCCCGTTAATGAAATAAAAATGTTTGTTTCAGGTGCAGCCTGGCTCTGCTGAGCGCTGTAGCTCTCGTGGCACTAGCAATCACAACGTCAGTCAATCAGTTCGACATTTCAGGTGAGCCGATGGAAAAATAATATGTACAGGGTGTTCGACTGCAAATGATCGCAAGAGTGCTTCTGCCTGTCGAAGCGAAAATCAAGAGTGGCAAAATTGCGTTTCGTTTTGAAATTATTAAGGATTCAAAAGTAGGCCAACAGCGTAGATTAGGTCAGTGGGACCATGAACATATGAACTGGGTCCCTATATGTGACATTTCACAGACTCTGACACAAATCGTTGCGCGATGTGTTTCACGCTGTTAATTCCTGTTTACTCGTTGAAGTTCGTACGATTGTCAAATGTCAATGTGCATTATGCGCTGCGATTGTCTCGTCCGGGAGCATCGATAATTGAATATTCATTGCCCATTGTTTCTCCTCGCAGGCAACTCCATACACAATACATATTTCCATATATGTACGGAGAATAAAATCTAATTACAGTTAACAGTATGAGTGAGAGACTATAGTTGTAATTAAATTAAGAAGTGCAGGCTGTTTCGTACAGAACAAAACTGTATTTCTTACGCGTATTCTATGTATACACGGTGTCCCAAAAATGTTATACCTCTTTGAAAGGGACCCCGAGCTGATTTCAAGTAAGTTTTTCCTTTACGAAAATCTTCTCCGGTGGCTTAGTTAAGGAATTATTAACGAAGAACGTGGAGACCAATCAGGGCACGGCTACAGCAGACGGATTCCGGCTCGGTGACAGGTTCCGCTAAGCGTGGCCTCGGCATTGGCCGAGCCGAAATCCACCCCCTGCAGTCGCGCTCTGATTGGTCCGTGTTTTTCGTTAATAACTCCTTAACAAAGCCACGGAGAACATTTTCGCAAAGGAAAAACTGACTTGTAATTACCTCAGGAATTCCCCGTTTAAAGTACAATATTTTTGGGACACCCTGTGCAGTCTTACTTTCCGTAAAATACTAGAAAGGAAAGTTCATGTACAAACATTGGATTTTTGAAACAGAAAAAGTTATTAATAGACAGCGGATCTTCATGCAAAATAAAAATTTTCTGCCTGAATTACAACAAACTACAGTGAAATAAAAATACACTGTCCTTCTTAATGTATTTAATAGGTTGAAAATATTATAACAGTGTTTTTTAATTCGTCGAATATTTTCACCGTCTCAAATGCATAAACACCTATGAAGAGACGATATAATTTTATTTTCGCTCTTGATTCTCGTCTCGTTTTGCCTGAAACGTGTCAAAATCTGAAGAGTGATCTGCCGAGTGATCGAACATTAGAAACGCGAGTACGATAAGGATTTTTCATTGCAGATTACCTGTACGGCGTGGATCACGATCTACAGGCGCGAGCTCGCGCAGGGATCGAAGCCGAGAGATTTACGTACCAAACGAAATCCAGGTATGTAATTTTGTTTACATAAGCATGCTCATCTAATAATAGATATCCAAGCATAATTTCTCTGCGGAGTCTGCAAAGGGTAGTAGAAATATTCGTCTGCCGCTATCCCACCGGTAATTCGAAGAAAATGACAAACAACGTTTCTTACTCAACGGAACAAAATGTACGTGGGATTTCATTCATGCTAGCTAAACTTTTTCAATGGACGGAATGCTGGCCTTACCTAATCCACGCGCGATTTAATAAATATTCTGCGACAGAAATGTCGATGGTCGTTTGCCTCATCGAATTTGTAATGGAAACGGCTCCGATCAGGTTCATGTACATTCAGTGGGTAAAAATAGTGCTCACACACTTCGGTCTTTTGTAATAAGTATATTCTGTGGGATTAATAAGATGCAGCAGCAGGGAATTATTCACTGTTGATAAAATGACGTGGTCATCTTCGTAACACAACTGTGGGATTTATGAAATTGTTCTAAACAGGAAGCTTTTCTTATTCGTTTAGTTTTTTGGTGGAATGTATTTATATTTTTCCTGGATACATTGTGTTCTTCCACGTGTAACAGATAATCCTGTAATGATCGTTAACTCAACTTTAATCTTATGCTTGGTTCGCAATATTATCCTCACTCCCTCTAGCTTTCTCTAACAATTTATTCGTAAGTTTTCATATTTATTCAATTTGTTATCTCGTGCATATTTCATTTGTAGTATGCGTTGAATTCAATCAACCTTTGCCTCTCGTTAAATATAACATAGATATGTACATGTATATTCTACCAAAAATTAAAGCAACCGAGTGAAAGGAAACGTTTTCGTTAAAATGTGCATATTTTATATTTAGTCAATATGCATATAAATACATATAAATTCTCTTTCTGGAAACAATCTTTTGGAAATCGTTGGACACGATGAGTCACAATTTATTTTAATGTTGGTTATATAAGGTATTTATAAATCATGATAATATATTTCAAGGTTGAACATACATCATATCGATCAATTGCTTCACTGTCGAAAAAAAGTTGTTTTTGAGGATTATGCAAAAAAGAGAGATGGCGAAATGATAATAATTATAATAACGATATAATATGGTTGAATGCAGAATACTGAAGTGTTTCCTTTCACTCACAATCAGTCGCTTTAATTCCTTGTCCACCGATCGTCTATTATTCTTTCAAGATAAAATTAATGCACTTCACTTTAGTCGTCCGTGTGACTCACACTCGTTTCCTTTTTTGTACACAGTTTTTTTCATAATGGTAATTTCACAGTGTCACTCTTGAAGATACATACGACAATAAATCTTGTTACTTTTCGAATTTTTTTATAAGAAAACTCTTCATCTTTATACACAAATGAACTTTCTCCCTTTTCTTTAACCAGAATATTGTACACTTAGTTAATATCGCATAAAATTTTCTTCATTAAATACAAATGGAAAATTCTTTCTTCCTTTACTCATCTTAATAAATTAAAACTAATATACGAATATTCTTACTGTTTTAATACATGGATATTCTGAAATCTTTTTAATCAATCTACACCCCTCTTCATAAAATCTAGTAATAAAACTGACTCTTACACGCATATTCACACAAAATTAAAATGTTCTGAATCCATTAGAAGCAAGCAGAAGTGAAATAGAGCAGCACTCTGAAATTTCTCCACGAAGTTTTTACCATCGTCCATTTCACTCACAGATTCCCGCCACAGAATCATCGAATCCAATTTACAATCACACTCTACCGTTCTCTAACATTAATCATTCCGTAGACAAATCACCGACAAGAAAAATCCGAGAACGAGACAGAAAGAGAAGCTAACGGGTTAGCTGAGTAACCGCTATTAAAAGGTTCACTGCCACAGTTCTCGCAGAGTTAAGACACTGTCGTAATACCGTACGCGTGTTTAAGAACCGTCGCGTGATTTGCATGACAGCCGGCGGTCCCGACATCCTTCCTGCTCCATTTTCCTTCCTTTTCTCGCGGCGAGCTTTTACTTTCATGGCCGAGGAAAGGCACCGTCGGCGTCGCGTCCACGAGGAAGGTTTCACGTCTGACCATTACCGGTACTATAATCCCTTTCCTCAGCCTCGAGAAGGTTGCCGATCGTGGAGTGGGTTCGATGCAGGCCCGGCCACCACCACTGGCCCCAACTATGTACTTGCTCTCCCCATACCTTCTGCAAAGGCCACACAACAGTCTCTACGCTCTCAGAACGAAAGATTATGCTTGCCGTCGTGTTTCACTATCGTGAAACGGCCTTCCTGGCCGCTCGCTCGAGTATTCCGCCCGGACTCATCGTTTCTTGCCTCGGCGATCTTGAAAACCGCTCCTTTCCTCACCTGGGATAGAAAGTCGCCGCGCTGCAGTCGTTCTAATTGCAGGGTCACTTTTTTCACGTGACTGTTTTACCAACTCACCGTGTGTGTATGTGTGTGCGTGCGCGTGTGTTACCGGGAAACAATGCAAAAACAAGATCGAATGATTTTTAGTCGCTTCCTGTTTCGATGAAAACGATTCCACTGATTCCACTGTTGCTGGTAGTTTGTTCAAAATTATGTTAGATGATTGCACGAGTTCGTGCCGCATTTGAAAATAAAATTCAATGGCTATATTTTAAAGAGTGCTGCTTTATTTATCAATTATACATAGTCACCAGTCTTTTTTACAATTGGAAAAGAATGGTGGCTGTATACTTTTTTCTTTTTACACTACGCCGTACAGTTTGCGACGTTCATGAAAATCGGGCACGAACTTTTGCTATCATCTGATACAGTGTCTAGAACAGAATGACTTTTTTATAATTGTACCAAACGATTTATAAACCTTTTATAATCAATTAGAAGCATTGGTTTACAAAACTTATAATTTACAAGGTTACATGCAAAAATGAAAAAGTCATGAGTACCAAACGACCTGATATTTTATGATCAATTAGAAGCATTGGTTTACAAAAATTATAATGTACAAGATTATACGCAAAAATAAATAAGGCATTTTTTAAAAACTTTTTATTTGGGCCCTTAATGAAAATTTAAAATATATGTTTTGTAGATCTATGTTAGTTGTACACATGCTGAAAATTTCATCGAAAAATTATTATTTCCTCTTGTTTGATGCACGTTTACAAGCTTCTCCTTTTTAAGAGACATTTTATTAACCCTTTACATAGTCATTATAAAAATATACAGCGTCCCATTGAAGTTATTAAAAGTTACGCTCGGCTCTCAGGAAATATTGCCGTCATAAAAGATTGATAAGCAGTTGTGTTATTTATAAAACTCAATAAAACTTCGTTCATTTTTCGCGTATACTTATTACTATTTATAAGATAGACAGCCGCAAACTAATTTAAACTTGGAATTCCTTTCAAGAATATTGCACTAACCAGAAAAAATCTTAGAATATTGAAGAATGAGCGAAAATTGCAAGGTAATCGCTTCATTGAAAAAATATTAAAATAATCCTTTAACACTAGTAAGAAAATTCAGACATGCCACTGCAAAGAGAATTCTAATTAGTTTTGAATAAAAATACCAATTTACAAATTTGTTTTTTAGTAAGTCGACAATTACCGTGTATTCAGCGAATTGCGACTTCGAATTTTTTATAAGGCGGTTTTACCTGTTTCGAACGTTGAAAAACGTAGCGATAAAAATGAAAGTGCTTGCGTGGAGCAACGGATCTATTCTTCCAAGTCGCGCGTAAAAGCAGCCATTAGCACTTGAGCAGAGTTGGGCTTTCAGAATCCACTTGCAATATAGAACACGCGATGAGTTTGAAACTTCCTTGCAACTCCACTTGCCATAAACAATACAAAAAACTGCACGTATAGCGAGCTTACGCAAATACTGTTTCTACCCACTGAATTTCCATCCGGTGTACCAATCAATTTTTCAGAAAAACTCAGTCCATTTGAAAGAGCATGTTACACGCAATTCACTGTTTCAATGGGGCAACAAAAATCAATAAAAATATCAGAGAAATTTAAGGATGCTGTTACAATTGGTCTGTGAATTTTCTGCATTTAAAAAGTGTAAGAATATTTTGTTTTTAACACAACCAAATTATTAAGGAAATAAAGATATTTCTATCTGGCTCCGTTGCGATGAATAAAGAACAATTTTGCACAGAGATTCGCAGTCTAGTTATGATCTATATATAATATACAGGAATAAAAAATATATAAAAAACTTTTTAAAAACCACGCTTATATTAAAATGCACTAAAAAGGAGAAAATAATTTTTTTCCTCGTGCTCCATAAAATATCAAATTCAGTTAAATGATTAATAATATTTTACCTCAAAATTTTAAGCAATTAGTTCAAAATTTCTTCTGTTATAAAATTAGTGTCGGAATACATAGAAAAATTTAATATTTTAAATCATGACATTAGTTACTATAAAAATAAAAGCGTGGAGCGCTAAACTATGTTGACGTAATCTTCGTGGGCACTCCACGCTTTTATTTATAGTCACTAATGTCACGATTTTATTTAAATTTATATTAAATTTTTCTATCTATTCCGACACTAATTTTATAACAGAAGAAATTTTGAACTAATTGCTTAAAATTTTGGGGAAAAATATTATTAAACATTTAACTGGATTCAGTATTTTATGGAGGTCCAGGAAAAAAATAATTTTCTCCTTTTTAGTGCATTTTAATATAAGCGTGGTTTTCAAAAAGATTGTTTTGTATATTTTATTTTCTACTTTTATTGACATAGGAAGCAAGTGTGTACACAAAAGCAAGATTGGACTCTGGGAAGAGGTTTAAAGTTCGATTACAAGACCTGACGCATACAACAACACGGCAAGTTAATATAAGAGCGTGGTAGAAATAAATGGAAGAATAATTTAATTTATCAAACCATAAAAACTCATGCAAAAAATTAATCACCGACCTTGGCTAATAAAATAAATGATTAAAGCCTGCAAACTCGTTTCAATCCGAATGATAAACTGGAAACCAGACACTTCCGACTATCTTCTAATAATTTACTTTTCATTTCCTGTTAAGGTAGAATCTAATGTTTAATTCATGGCATTAAATAGACTGGAAACATAGCGAAGTGATAGTGAAACTCGGCGGGGTACGTATGAATACAAGTTTCTGTGACTATATACACAGTCGTTAAAGAAAAAAAAGCACAAGGGAAGAAAGAGCGAAGGCATTTGGGTCATTTCACTTAGAAAGTTCTTTTCTAGACGGAAACTGCCTTCATGCGAGCCTCTCGTTTGGTGTTCCAGGTTTCAGGATAGGTCAGAGTCAGACGATGCTCCTTGCAGAATCAAACCGGACCGACCCTGCCCTCCGAGCAAGTACAGAACACCTTCCGGGGCTTGTAACAACGTCCGACATCCGGTATGGGGTGCTCGAGGGGCTCCTTTCTTGAAGGCCCTGCCGCCGGCCTATTCAGACGGTAATTTCTCCAGTCATCTATTCTCTGTCTCTCAACCTGCTAACCGAGGAAGAGGAGTAACTCAGACCCGGGTGAAATACTCTTTTCAAATAGTGAATGATAGATAAGTCCACCTTATTTGAGATCGTGCAGGGTTGGAAATCATTTGAAAGTGTTCGAGATAAAATACTAAAAACGGAAGCATTTCACTAATTGTAAGAAAATTCTGTTTGAAGATACTATCTCAGGGAAGGCTGAAGTCCAACACTATTTAAAAATACTAATTCGTTAAATGCTTTTCTCAAGTAGTATTTGATTGAAACATTAAAAGAAATAGTGTTTTAAAATACAATTTTATTTAAGCACAAAAGAAAACAGTATTTTTAAATACCATTTTATTCAAGCACAAAAGAAAACAGTATTTTTAAATACCAGTTTATTCAAGCATAAAAGAAAACAGTATTTTTAAATACCATTTTATTCAAGCATAAAAAAACAGTATTTTTAAATACCATTTTATTCAAGCATAAAAGAAAACAGTATTTTTAAATATCATTTTATTCAAACATAGAAAAAGTAGTATTTAGTGCATACATTAATTGAAATGATAGATAAATACTGAAAATATCATGATCTTTATGCATTTATAGCAGAATCGAGGAGATGAAATTCAAAATTGCAGGAAAATTTTGAAAATTCAAGATGTCAACATATGATTTCTCATCTGCTAAAATTATTAAGGGAAGAAATAACATTCTATTTGGTTTCTATTTCTTGCAATCGACGCAGACAATTTTTGTTTTGCATAAAGATCCGCAGTCTGCTTATAAGCTACGTTCAGTACGCTAAAAAATCTGAAAATTGCTGAGACATCTTACCCGGAATTGCTAGATAGCGTTGGTTCTAAATTCTAAATGAATCCACGGAGCTGAGAGTAGCTCTGACAGTCCCGCTGTCATCGAATGGCTAATTGCAGAAGAAGATTAGAAATGGAGAGGCAGAGGTGTGCGTAGGTAGGCTAAGCGTTCCATAGACGGTCTACCGGTTCCTGGTCCCCCGGCACCTCGAGTAGAAAGTGAAAATTTGAACGGACCGAGCACGCGAGCGACTACATGATCCATTTCGACGAGCGTTGGCACGCTCGCAGGGATTAGAAACGACGGATTAGCATGACAGGGACTCGCCCATCCAACGAAATAGAGAGTCCGCCATCGGCGGACTTCGGTTGTGCCATCGGCTGCGCGAATAATAAACAATTCCACCTGCGATTCAGTCGCTCTGCGTCGGCGTTACGCGAGCTCTCCTCGTTAAAGCGGAATGATCCTTCCTAGGGGGCAAGAGAAATGTACGATAGTATAGTCTTTCCCGAATACCATTAGCCTAGCAAGTGGTTCATTAACCCGTTAACAGTCTTTCGGTTCCGCCGCTAACATTTCCCTGTAATCTTTTATCAAGCTGCTGTACGACTAAAAGATGAGACGAAAGAGATGTGCATGATACTTAAGAAAAATTGACCATAAATATTGTGGAGTTACCCCTTGAACAATCTATAAGATCTGTACATCTCGGTGATACGATAAAGATGTTTTTTCTTTTATTGAACTGCAAACTTTTATCAAGTGGCTCTAACACTAGAAGATGTGTCGAAAGAGATTGGGCACTTTGTTTGGGACCACAATAATGTCTCGATAGATGTGAAAGAGATGTGCATGATACTTGAGTAAAATTGACCATAAATATTGTGGAGTTATTCCTTGAATAGTCTACAATCTATTATACAAGATCTGTACATCGGTGAGACAATGGTAATGATGTTCTTTTTTATTGAACTGCAATCTTTGATCAAGTGGCTGTACCACTAAAAGATGTGTCCAAAGATATTAGGCACTTTGTTTGGAGCCAGAGTGATGTCTCGATATGTGTGAAAGAGATGTGCATGATACTTGAGTAAAATTGACCATAAATATTGTGGAGTTACCCCTTGAACAGTCTACAAGATCGATACATTGGTGAGACAATGATAACGATGTTCTTTTTCCCATGATAACACGAGACCAAACAGGATACGATTTGCATAGAAAATATGTTTCATATCGTTGCGACTGAATGAGACAGAACTTTAACTGGACCACTCTGTAATACATAACGATGATAATTATTGGCAAAAAATTCAGACAGTCATATAGGCTCGTCCTTGAAATGAAAAACTGAAAAACGTATATTGCGAATCTGATTAATTAATATTGAAACGATGGACTCGGATGCTGTTCGATCTAGAATCTAGATAGCCTAAGGGCACATTGCTCCCCGCCACACTGGGTATCGAAGTCGAAGATATGGGTCAGTGTAAATTAAAAATTGAAATTGAGTCGTTTCGCCGAAGAAACTTTTGACGATGGAAAGTAAGCGAGGAAGAGAGGACGCGAAAGACATCTGGCAGCTCTCCTCCCGAGGGGAAAAAATACCAACGAAAATATGAAAGCGAAAAGAAGGAAGAAAGTTACTCCAGTGGGTCGCACGATCCAAAATACGCCTGAAGCCGCACATTGTTTAAAGAAGACCCAAACGACTTTCGAACATTTTTAAATATTTTTACATTTTTCTTGCATTTCCACCGGTTCTTCTTCTTTTACGGTAATCAACTGGAAATCTGACGTTTTCATGCAAGATAAAAATGATCGTAAGAAACGGAGGCTAAAATGAAATGTATTTCTTCTTATTGTTAACAAACGAAAAAGAAATATTCAAGATATCCAGACGCATTTACGTTACAACAGATTATCTGTTCAATCAGAACGACTTTTCACTTGTTAGCTACTACACGCCACTATAGTGGCTTCGCATGATGTCATCTTTTCGAACGGTAGCCTCTACGGTGGCTGACTTGTTTATCCCGTGTTCAAACCACGATAACTATTAAAATATTCATTGATATGGTATCATTAAAATTTTTTAAATGATCAAAATGATTAAAATTGACTAAACATTATGAAGTGCATATAAAAATGCAAAATTAACAGATATCCTGTTAAACATGACGGACAAGTTTGAACAGAATTATGCGAAAGAAGAGAGAAAACAGAAAATTTCATTTGTGTACTGATCCGAAGCTCTAGGCGAGCCTAGAGAAGTGTTCTCCACATTCACGGGAATATTGAATTGGCGAGCGTTCGCATGCTCGTCGATCAACTTAATTAGGGACAAGGTCGGGCCTTGTTAACACTAAACCCATCACGAGGGGTCAAATGGCACATTTTAGATTTTTTATTTGACAATTATTGAAATTGTAAAGGTGTTTTCATGGGAATTTGTTGAATATATTTTCTGACTCCAGTATACAGTGGGTGTACATTATACAAAGTATTCGTACACCTTTTAAAAACTAATAACTCTTTTATAATTGTACCATTGGTTTACGAAATGATATGCAAAGAAGATTTTCCGAAAATTGTAATTTACAAGATTACATGCAAAACTAAAAAAAGGGATGTTTTAAAACTTGTTTATTTGGGCCCTTAACGAAAATTTCAAATATATGTTTTGTAGATCTATAGTAGTTACACACATGCTGAAAATTTCATCGAAATCGATTAACATACACACAAGCTACAATCGGTTGAAAATGATAAAAATCGTAGTTTTATACGTAGTTTATACTTTATAGTAAAAATCGCACAAAGTATAAATAAATTTAATCTTGTTATTTTTATAATACCATACACATCGGTCACTTTCGATGGTCGGTAGGTTTGGTGTTAAAATACTTTCCAAAGTATTTACCCCATTTTACCACGCTTTTATTAGCTCGCTTTCTTGTCTGTCTGTCTGTTTGTCTGTTCGGTATTCATCGTTGTGCGAATATTTCCGCGCGATCGATGAGGCCCATAGATCTGCGAGTATCTGGCGGATCTCTCGGGCTTCGTGCGCACGGACGATCATGATGATGATCCTCGCGTAGGAAGGCTGGTCGTGATCATCGTCAGGCCTACTTCGTCGCGAGATTCATCGAATGCGGACAGCGGCGCGTAACCGTGACACAGAATTTCGCGGCTGGTCCTGCCCGTGCTCGTCCTCGGCGCTCGCGGTTCGGTTTCTGCAACGTGATTGGCGATTCATTCGACTTTCGCTGACCTGATCCCCTAACTTTCGTCCTCCGATCGGAGAAACTTACACGATTCGGCTGCCAGTCGAATCTCGGCTGAATTAGGTAATTCGAGAACAGATTCTTCCTGCGGGTTAGAACCTAATCACTAGACTCCTGATCTGTATGCATTTATGGGTTAAAAAAATTTTCGAAAAATGCTAGGATGCAAAACAAACAGACGGACAAGAAAGCGAGCTAATAAAAACGTGGTAATATTGGGTTGGTAAGAAAGTAATTTCGATGAAATAAAACTGAATTTCTTTATTCAAACGATGGACTTTAATCAATAAAATATTTTCATATTTATTCTTTTTTGCAAAATATCATCGAACAAACGGGAAAATATATTATTCATTAAAGTTCATTGCTTGAATAAAAAAATTGGGCTCTATTTAACTTTAAAATACCGAAATTACTTTCTTCTCAACGCAATATCACAGAATTTAGTACGATTTTAATTTGTTCAGATCTAAAAAGGCCACACCACAGAAAATAGGATTTTATTTGTTTCCACTTTCTCAAAATTTGTCTACAAAAATGGAAAATTGAATAACATCTGCAGTCTACTAACCATGAATTTGTCCGAAGAATTGACCGAATTAAAAGAGAGTCTTCTCACTCATTGTTCATCATTTTTGTATTTTATCGTGTCTGCGTTTTATAATTTGTTTTTCAATTTTTCTGATTTTCTTCGTCCACCTATCTTGCTCACGATCTGCAAAAATAAAAACAAGTCTTTTCAGTTCATTAGTCCTTTGATCTTTTTAATTCTTCGTCTTTTTAATCCGACTTTAGTGCTCGTTAAAGCGATATCCTCTTTAAAAATGTCTCATTTTCATTTTCTAGTATACTACATTTTCCTATATTTTAAAGATACTTATATAATCCTCACACTGTACACGAATATTCATTCCAAGATTAAACTAACACTAAACCTGTCACAAATAACAAGATTGCATTTATGAAAATCTCGTACAATTTTTATTATAAACGTACTTGAACGAACAAGTTCGTTAATAAAAATTCTAATAAAATTAAATTACGTATTTATTTCAAATAAATACAAAAATCAAACTATGTATTTATTTAAAGTATAAAATTACGAATTGAGCAAGATGTATCGATGCAAATATCATCCGGGAACATTGTTGAGGAGTGTTGTAAAAGTTTACTTATTCTCCTCGTTTCCTCCTTTCTATTGACTCATTATTTTATTTTCTCATTTTCTCTATTCTCTACACAGCGGTTCCCGTATAACGCGATCAAGAAAATTCCTCTCGAGACTCTGTATCTCTTCTAATTGAATGTAATTTTTCTTTACAATGTACACGCGCGATTAGAACGTCGGTTGGCTGGCGCTCTTCTAGATCAAGATCCGATAGCAAGAATGTTATTTGACTGGGAATGATCTCGCGAAATAAGGCGTATAAAAGTACTTTCTATTTCGAGCGTGTGTGATTATTTCACTTCGTAACGATCCGCACTCGGATTCACGTCGATGTCGCACACAGCGAAATTCATCGGGACTTTCTAGGCCGCCGCGCCGCCACCGTCGAGTATTCACCTCTCGATTATGTTCGACATTGAAACCAAATAACGCTTATTAGAAATCGAAAGCGTTTCGTCATGATCATTCAGACTCGCCGTTAATTTTATGAGCGGACGGCGTCGTCGTTGCGAATGTGTTTGCCACGCACGTCATTGCTTTCGACGTCTCCTTTTATTAGTATATTTACTCCTCCAACAATTTATAGAAAATACTTGTCCATTTTTTCTCTGTGTTTTTCTTGATCAATTGTTTTTCAACCTTTGCACCTTTCCACCTTTACGATTAAAAAGTAATTCTTGCTCTTTGCATTAAAAATAGCAGGAATGCGAATTGAATTTCAAAAGTATTTCGTTACTTCTCAGAAATTTGATATTGCAGAAGAATTTATTTAATAAAGAAATTATAATCGATGTACTTATTATATAATTTTTGTATTTTCTGTGAAATCCCGCGCAATAAAATCGGAAAAGTAGAATCGTATAATCTTCTCGAACGAAATCGGGGTTAGAATTATTACATAATTTTTCAACGTGCATAGCAATCGCATCGGGAAAGAGAAAACTGAATTGATTAGATTTTCATGTAAATTAAATGTACGTGAAACCACAACAGCGCACATCGAACCGTTACCAATTGGCAGTTGCTCTTCTAATGAACGCATAATATCGAAAACACTGTATGTACATCAATTGTTGATTCATCTTTATTAATGTCAATTTCTCTTGCAATGTTTATCTGCGATTTTCTTGTCGCGGTTTCGCAACAGGTTGCACATTGCAGAGGTGCGACGAGTGTGGTTTTAATTATTCAGATAATCAATTATAAATTGATTTTCTGACATTTTTACCACGTTTATTTAATTATCGTTACAGGCTCAGATAAAAAAGTAGATGAAACATAGTTTCTTAAATTTTATAACATACACTCTAAGAAATCCGTTTGTTATTTTAGAGTGGAGTCATTGCTAAAGATTCTGTCTTATTAGCTTCTAACACAGTGCGACAAATATCATCATTACTTTAGCTACTCCTCACATGCTCAATCATAATTTAGAGAACCGTTTAGAAGTCCTTTGGATCAATTTTAATCAAGTTATGCGATTTTTAAGAGTGTCCACTTAACACTTTACCTACCAAGCCTATCAACAGGATTTTCAATAATTGTGCTGTACCAAAAGAAAGCATACAAATTTTCTTTTACATTACAATCTTAAATGAAACTATTAGATGACGTTATTGAGAGTGACTTGTTAGTTCACAATGAAAATTGCTGTTGCTCTTGAAGGTTCCATTAAAAAGTGTTTAGCCATGTAGCATAGATTTCTCAAAATTATGCAAAAATCACCGGTCGGTAATGAGTTAACATTATCCCCGACAGTAAATCCGCAGTCTACTGATAAGCAGCTCACCCTAAACGCTAATTGCTCCCCAGGTGTCGCATCCCCCCGACAGTCGACGAGGCACAACCACGCGCTACCAACCCCAACGAAAGCAGTGTCGACGATCATCAACCACCTGCAGCCGATGCAGGAGGCCCACGAAGGTCTGACCAGTTTCTCGGGAGTGTGGACGGAGCTGGTGGTACAAGACATCGCGATCACGGTGCACCCTGCGGGTCAATCGAGCCTGTGTTGTTCAAAAAAAGGGAAACACGCGGAATGCTACGAGATCCGTGACGACCAAGGTGGCTGCACGAGTTACTGGCGCTCGGTGCCTAGCCTAAGCGTGCACAACTGCAACTTCGAGGGCAGGGAGCAGATGAATGGCGCATCCGCTTACTTGGACGGTTCTCATATGTACGGCTCCACCGACGAGCAACTTCACCAGTTGAGGACCTACAACCGGGGAAAGGTGGACGTGTCCGCCTGCGAGATCTGCAACAATACTGAAGAGAGAGCCCTGGGCACCATATACGCCGCTTTCCTGAATGAGCACAATCGGATAGCGGACAAACTGGCCGATGCGAACGAGCACTGGGACGATTCGAAGCTGTTTCTGGAGGCTCGCAGGATCGTCGTTGCTCAGATTCAGCACGTTACGTTGAACGAGTACTTGCCGAGTATCCTCGGGGAGAGTGCTCGCACTGACCCCGAGCTTATGCCAGTTTCCAGTGGATTTTATGGTGGTTACTCGTCCGCGAACGTGGGCGGGACGTATGATGCGGTTGCGTTAGCCGCGCTCCGCGCTCTCACGTCCCTGCGGAAACACGGGTACAACGACGCCACGTGCTTGGAGGACCACGTGGTAGCCTCAGCCAATCGCGTCAGCCTCGATCGCGACCAGTCCACTTTCGAACCACGTCTGGACACCAATGTTCGTTTCGTTCACATGGGCCGCGATCATGGCTTACCCGGATACGTGCATTTCGTCGCCGAATGCTCCGGGAACAATGTCACGGTAGGTTCTACTGGTTTTTGATGCTTGTGGTGTGTGGAGGCACAGCCTACTCTAGTACTAGCCGTGGTGAAGGTAAAAATGGCAACACCGCGAGAGTCCGGCTGTCATTATATACAGGGTGTTCACACTATTGCTAGCCAGCGTTTTTCTTGTAAATAGTAAGTATTAGACAAAAATGAAAGAGGAAAAAGTAGTACATGGCTTATGTAAGTTTTTTGTGTTTATACTAGTTTGTTAGATATGGAGGTGACCTTCGATTTTTTCAATGGAATGTTGTATATTTTTTTATATCGCATGAAAGCGTGTGTCTAGACGAATTCATCCATATACTGCACAGTGAAATATTCTTTATCGGTGAGGCCACAGTAAAGTACAAGCCACTGTAAATATTTCAAATATTATGTATCACAACACCAAACTATGTATTCCGTGAATCCACAAACCCACTTACCATAGTTTTATTACTTACCATAGATTATAATCCCAAACACAGGACTCCCATTATTGAAAACGGCGTTGCCACGTCGTTCAGCGGCTAGTACTAGAGTAGCCTGTGGTGGAGGAGATTGGGTGTTGGGTCCTAGAAAACTATGAACGAATTTAATCATATAAATAATCGAACTCCGTAGGTTGTAAACTTCAAGGACCTGGATCGGTTCATGCGTCCGGCGCACGCGAAGCTGTTGGAGTCCATTTACTCCCACATCGAGGACATAGACCTGCTGCTCGGTGGAATCCTGGAGATCCCGGCGAACGGTGCAGTTGTCGGACCCACGTTCGAGTGCCTGCTGAAGAGGCAGTTCATGAAATTGAGGAACTCGGACCGGTTTTGGTACGAGAACGACCTACCGCCTTCGAGCCTGAGTCCGGAGCAGCTGTCCGAGATCAGGAAGGTTTCGCTGGCGGGTATCCTCTGCGCGAACACGGATATCGAAAAGATTCAGCCGAAGGCATTCATCCAGCAGGACCCGTACCTGAACGCCAGGATAAACTGCGATCAGCATAGCATACTCGACGTGACTCCTTGGAGAGAAGACCCTCTGCCGGAGCAGCCGGTCAAAGACAAGGATGTCGACACGTCTGCAACATCGGGGGTCATACCCGATCTTAATCCTGGCTTGATAGCGGCGGCTGTGAAGAGAGCGGAGGCTGATTTGATTAAGAGGAAACAGTTGGAGTATAATTCATGGTTGCAGCAGAGGATAGCGGATCCTAAGTCGCCAGCCGGGACCGCTGCCAGTTTCTCAAAGGCTAACAGAGATGCTCTGCTATTAGCCAACCAATCGATCATCTACGAGTTGGCCACCAACGAGATCTTGAACGGCGTACACGGGTTGAGACGCAGGAAGCGACAAGTGTTCGACAGCACCGACAACATTCTTGGGTTTCCCAATAACGATTTCTCCGATCTACTACAGAACGTCGACATCACCGGGTTCCTCTCCGAGAAGAAGCCAACGAATCACGAAGAGGTCGAGTGTCCCGTAGACGACAGCCCATGCGATCCCACGACCCCTTACAGAACTCTCTCAGGACACTGCAACAATCTCCGCAACCCCAACCTCGCGAAATCCCTGACGACCTTCGCCAGGCTGCTGCCCCCAGTCTACGAAGACGGCGTGTCAAAACCAAGATCAGCGTCGGTCACCGGGGTACCTTTACCCAATCCCAGGGTGATCTCCACTGTGATACATCCCGACATCTCGAACCTCCACAACCGGTACACGCTGATGGTGATGCAGTTCGCGCAGTTCCTCGACCACGATCTCACGATGACGCCGATCCACAAGGGCTTCGCAGAGTCTATACCCAGCTGTCGTCCCTGCGATTCTCCTCGCACCGTCCATCCCGAGTGCAGTCCATTCCCTGTCCCACCCGGCGATCACTATTATCCCACAGTGAACGTAACTTCCGGCGCTAGGATGTGTTTCCCGTCGATGAGATCGCTGCCAGGGCAACAGCATTTGGGTCCTCGCGAGCAGATCAACCAGAACACCGGGTATCTGGACGCTTCCGTGATCTACGGAGAGAATACCTGCATCTGCAATGTCCTGCGGGGCTTCAACGGTCGCATGAACATCACGCAGAGTGCTCATCGTAGCTCGAAGGACCTTCTGCCGCAATCTGCAACCCATCCCGAGTGCAAAGCGAAGTCCGGTTTCTGTTTCATCGGCGGTGATGGTCGCGCTTCCGAGCAACCTGGTCTAACCGTCATGCACACGTTGTGGGTGCGTGAACACAACCGGATCGTCGAACTATTGAGACAGGTGAACCCACACTGGGACGGCGAGAAACTGTTCCAACAGTCTCGTCGCGTCATCAGCGCTATGCTGCAGCACATCACGTACAACGAGTTCTTGCCCAGGATTCTCGGCTGGAACGCTGTCACACTCTACGGTCTGAAGCTTCTGCCCCAAGGCTACTACAAGGAGTACTCGCCTACTTGCAACCCCAGTGTCCTCACAGAATTTGCCACCGCAGCCTATCGAATTGGTCACTCGCTGCTGAGACCGCACTTGCCGCGAATGGATCGCAACTATCAGAACGTGGAGCCATCTATCTTATTGCGCGATGGGTTCTTCGACCCCGACGCGCTTTATCGGCAAGGGATGGTGGATGAGATGGTCCGAGGCTTGGTGGCTACCCCGATGGAGACTCTGGATCAGTTTATAACCGGAGAAGTGACCAATCATCTGTTCGAAATCCGGGGCATCCCCTATTCGGGCATCGACCTGATCGCCTTGAATGTTCACCGCGCTAGGGATCACGGGATACCGTCGTACAACAATTACAGAGCGCTGTGTAACTTGAAACGGGCCACCACGTTCGAAGATCTGTCCAGGGAAATGGCGCCGGAAGTGATCGCTCGTATGAAGCGCATCTATGCATCCGTGGATGATATCGATCTGTTCCCCGGTGGAATGAGCGAAAGACCTCTTCAAGGTGGCTTGGTGGGACCCACGTTTGCTTGTATCATTGCCATACAGTTCCGGCAGTCGAGGAAGTGCGACCGCTTCTGGTACGAGACGGATGATCCAAACATCCGGTTCACCGAGCACCAGCTGGCCGAACTGCGCAGAGTCACTCTGTCGAAAGTGATGTGCGATAACATGGACGAGCACAACGACATGCAGAGAGCGGCGTTCGACTTGCCGAGCAACTTTCTGAATCCACGCGTACCCTGCAGCTCCATGCCCCACATGGACTTGTCTGCTTGGAGAGAGACCAGGCACGGATGCCAAATTGGAGGCAGAAACGTCGCCTTGGGAGAATCTGGTTTCCCCACACCGTGCACCAGCTGCGTCTGCACGGCCGAGGGCGTAAGTGTCTGCTCCCGGAAGTTTCGCCTTCAACTTCAACCTTATTGTGCTACTTCTAAGCGGGTAGACTCGTTTCTAGATAGCGCAAAGTATGCCTCGTAATCGTAAAAATAGGATTTCTGAGGGCGATCGCGGCCTAGATTGATCTTTTATCTAGCGCTTTTGACTACCGAAAAACCGATTTTGCAATTGTAGACCTTGCAATCCTGGAAACGCGAGTCTATCCACTTATAGAGCAGGTTTCAGAAACAGTGGTTGTAACCATACATTTTTGTTTCAGACCCAATGCGCTTCCTTGAGGATCACGGACTGCAACCAGCTGCTTCGCGAAGCGTCCAGAGAAGCGATTTTGCGTGACGACGTCTGCACGGCCCAGTGCGGGTTCGTTCTGGCCGCCACAGAGGCTACATCGAGACTTCAACAATTTACAACACCGAGCAGTTTTGCTGGATTCACGGGCCACAGGAACAACCTGAGAAGCGCTCCAACGCCTGTCTCCTTCAACGGGTTCAAGTTGCCGGATCTCTCGCAGTTCATAGGTTGAACGAACGGGGAATTCGTGAATGTTGCTTATTAACTATTGCGTACAAGAGACACACTGTCTTCCTTCGAGAAACGCTGTACAACGATGTTGTGACCATAAAAATCCCAGTTTCTAATCGGTGAACTGGCGGACGCACGCGATGACGTGTCGTGTGTTGCTTGTGTACACACTTTTCGTCCGCGTTTCCGAAGAGTACTATCACGCGCATGAATTTTGGAATCGACGAGCATATACGTACTGTTTTATTTGTTTTTGTAAGAAATACCTCTCATGTTTATCTGTTTGTTGTGTTGACTCTGTAGGATTACTTGTATAGACTGTAAGAGTTATTTAATTCGCCGAGGACGGTGCGCGTACTCTCGGAAACATAAGATGGCCAGTACACGATGCACGCGCACAGTGATAGAAGAAAGTATTCTTGCACCGCTAGCTTCTTCGTTTGTCTCTTGGTTATGCTGTTTTTCCAACGTTCAAATTATTTATACCGGATGCTCTGTTTGATTGCGAGGATGTAGTCGATACGCCGGGAGAAACGGCAGTCAGTAAACAGAAAGTAGCAGTGCAAATATACTTTTTCTCGGTTACCTGTGGGCGTGCGGACGCTGTCATTGCCAGTTTTGAAGGAAAATTCGTGCAGTGATCTCGTAGTACGTATTTGCTATGCGAAGACAAAAGTGGACTCCAACAAATTGTCATCGCGCTCGGG
Organism: Lasioglossum calceatum; assembly: GCA_963966675.1. NCBI lineage: Eukaryota > Metazoa > Arthropoda > Insecta > Hymenoptera > Halictidae > Lasioglossum > Lasioglossum calceatum. Next base: position 8,228,403 of record OZ016545.1, read on the forward strand.
AATACCGTGGCATTGTTAAAGGGGACGAATTGTGAATATTATATTATATTGATCGGATGAGTGATATGTGTGTTTTTTTGCAGGGAGATGCACTGGCAGTGTACCCAGACAGAACATTTTTATACATTGTATAGTAATTATTGCAAAATAACAAATGCGAACACAAAACTTCCATTCCGAGTTTGTTTTTCTTTCTCTCTCGTTACACCTTTGTCTAATTTTTTGTAGTTATAATAATGGACATGTATAATGCTAATAAATGTTAATTGTTTCTTCTTTCCTCCTTGTAATAAATAGTGAACGACGTGTCCCACACTTCCATGTCTCTCCTATCAGACTACCATGAAGTTTGGTCCGCTTTTTTCTTCAAGTCTTCTCCGAAGTATCACGTACAACAGCAACAGCCCGATCCGGAGTGGAGCTTAGGTTTACAAAGATCCCCCGTATTTACAAAGCGAATGAGAATCGCTACCTAGTAAAATTTCGAGATTCTTGCTTTACTGTCCTGTCTCACTTCCACTCGATAAGTGTTTGTTCTTCACTATCAAAGTATATATATTTATTTTTTTTTGTTACACTAGTCGTGAATCGTCCGATTCTTAACTGGCAGAAACTTCTTGTTTGTTGTTAAGTATGGCAGCATTTTCTTGCATTACAGGCGGTTGATCTATGCATCGCCAAAGGCCATATGTTTTACCAACGGTCGTTTGCCATAATCTCAGAGTACCATCTTCGGAGCCGCTAGCATACAACTCGCCGTCCGGTGAGAAACGTACAGAATGAATTGGACCGAAATGACCCTTGAATGATTCTAAAACATTTTTCCAAATATTTACGTGTACACCAACGAGAAATATTGTTAGTATTGTTTATTTTATAAGGAATCGAATCTTACCAATTTCTATTCCTGTACTATAATCGAATTTGTACATTTTCAGGTCTTCTCCACCGCATACAAAAATACTATGATCTGGATGTAGACTGGCACTGTTCATTTGAGTCGGTACAACGTACTCGCGTAATTTCGACAAGCTAAACAAACAATAATTTCATTTACAAGTTAGAGTCATTTCCTTGAATAGCCTTGAAACTTTCGAATTATTAAAAAGTAAATGGAATCACATTGAAATGTAATGTTTGGCACTGGGAAGTGTATCCTCCTACCGAAGGTCAACTACAAGGTACTGGAACTGATTTACAAGTACACAAAGAGAATATTAATCCATGACCTCGAACAGGAGCATACAAAATACGCGACGTGCGCTTAACTACCTTGTACTCTTTCCATTACTATTTTGTTTTCTTTCGTAGATGTATTTACACTACTGTGCGGACGAAAGAAGCACCCGGCCATATTTAATAGAAAAGCGTAAGAAATCAAATAAGAACACAGTAAGTGTTGAAAAAGTATTCCGCTGTTTAATTGAACAGTTCTGAAAATATATGTGTTATTGCGGATTATCTAATACTTTAAATGCAATAAATCAATCATTGTACGATACAATTTCTACATACAGATATTGTTTGTCGTTATATCTTATAATTATACTGGGTGCTTCTTTCTTTTGCACAGTAGTGTACAATAAAATATACATACTCTCTAGTATTCCAAAAGGTGACTATATTGGAATGAGTGGTCGTAATTATACTCTCATCCCTAGATACTTCCATGGAACTTGGAATAGCTGGAAAGGCTAGCCTCCTCGTTTCTTGTGCACTATTTCTATCCCAGATTCTTAGCGTCTTATCGTCGGCACAAGTAATTAGTTGAGTGTTGTTATTGAAGAAGGTAACGTGTCTTATAAAATTTTTATGACCTGAGAATACCTGTTAACGTTATTTGTTAGATAAACTATTAAGAGCCAACTATAAATAGATGCCGATACATACTTGTGGAGCTGCTTCTGGTTTATTGAGATCATAGATTCGTACAAGCTTTTCGTTAGATCCAGTACACAAGTAATTGGAATCCGTACTAAAACTAACAGACTTGACTATATGTTTGTGTTGAAACGAGTAAATTTCTTCCCCTTTAATGGCATCCCAGACTTTAGCATTAAAATCAGCGGCGCCCGAAGCAGCTCTTGTAGCCTCAGGGTTCAGCGCAACACCCCACACCGCTCCTTTATGTCCTTCGAACGTTCCAATCCAATCTCCGGTATCGCCTTGTCGCAGCATAGGTTTGCCATCTACAAATATATATATATATATATATTCCATTGGACAAGAGAGAATTTTGTTTTCTGACAAAGTCTAAACAGATAGAACTTCAAAAGAAAGTGAAACAGTATTACGTGATGATATGTAAATAAAAGTTAACAATAAAAAGAATCTATTTCGTAACGATATCGTAGTACAAAGATTTTCGTTACCCGGTAAGTAAAACTTGACAATTATATACTCGTATAAACAACAGATCGATGGTAATGTCATTAAACGGAGCCGAGCGGAGGGAGAATGGAATTACGAAGATACGTAGGTGTTTATGGTTAAGGTGTAACGAGATGTGGTATACGGAGACACGACGCTTTCGAATAAACCCATAACTTTCCAAACACGCGGTATCTAACCTCGGGACCTGCAACTCGGTAAAACCTTGGCGTTCGAAGGGAACTAGGCCAAGGAGATCAAGAATCGCGCGCGCGTGTGTGTGTGTCGAAAGAAGAAGAATCCATTGAGATCGGACAAAGGAGCCGGGCTCGACGTAACGAATGAAAAATCCGCACGATGCGATTACCTTTGCAGGCGGAGATCAAGTAATAGCCAGATTCCGTGACGTCGGAGAATGCGAGATGCACCACGGGTCTTGTGTGCCCGCTACACGTCAGCGGTGTCTGTCTCAAATTCGCCATGGTGTCAGCCGCGTCCGTGGACGATCGAATTTTCCCGCTTTTACCCGAACACGTTTCACACCCAGCTAGGGTGCGACGAGAAATTCTATTCGCGAATTTTCTCCGTCACCCCCCAGCGAATGGCGACTCGAGCTCCGTTCCTTTAACAGTACGTTCCTCACGAACGAACCGTCACCATCTACGCACGATGCGACACTGAACACCGTGAACGTAGCGAGCGCTGCAGGCCAAGTTCAGACAGGAAGAAGGTTGTGGCGGCCTCCACGACTCGCTTCAGTCCGCCTCGAGGACGAACCACAAAAACAATACGGTTCCCGTTCCTCCGTTTACAGCCAGAGCCAGCCATTTAATCGATTTCAATCTGTAATCGGATTCACTCATTAATTCCCACGCAGCAAAATCAATTAGTCGCCGATTATTATCGATTATCACTGGCTGTATATATCGATATAATGACTACAGACTCGGGGACAAAAAGATAGGGCACCTTGTTATAATTTCTTCATTTTTATTCAGTTGATAACTTAACACTAAACCTGCCGAGCTTTAAAAGTAATTGGTACAGGTTCCCTTATAATTTTATTTAGACTTGCTCTACTATTAAAGATACACATATCTATACAATAATTTCTTATGAAATCATTTTTATTATTTCAATAATTGTAAAATAAACTTGAAATTCTCTCAAGCACCGAGACCATTCTAGATTTCGTATTTGTGGATAGAAATTATATTATTGCATTTTTATTATATAATTTGTACATAAAAATAAATTCTATTGTGCTATAATTGATAATTACAAGTGCCAAAATTGTTGTAAATATTTTTCCTATTAACTTAAACTACGTTTTGTAGAGAAAAAGGAAGAGTCCGGATACTTTTGAGCGGTTGTGTATAATCTTTTAATTGTTTTCTGGCTTAGCTGGTGTCATTTATGTTCGACGCATTGTTTTAATAGTGCTTTATTATATAATATAGTAGGTTTTTTATTTATTACTGATCTACACAGGCTATTACCACTGGATATTCGTCTAAAAAAATTGCAAATAAATGTGCATCAAGAACAATAAGACGATTAATGGGTTTCCAAGAAATATCTTCGAAAACATGCTTGAAAGAATTGGTAAATAAAGCAGTGAATGATCTCAAGCAGCATCGAGTTTATATAGTTGCGGAAAAGGTCAGCTGTCGGAAAGTTAATTACAGTTATCTGTAATCGCAATGAGTCACAACTAAATCGTTAAAGAAAGGTCGTATTTATATTTTCAAGCGAACGATTTTATATTCCAACCCAATAATAATTTGGTACTACACATAGGAACATGCGAACAAGTATCACAAGGAGCCTTTAAAAGCGCTGTCTACATTGAACTTGTCTCAGCGTCCTTGACTCTCTTTTCATCCTTTCTTTCCTTCTCTGTCTTTCTTCCTGGCGTTTTGCGACCGTGAGTCTCAGCCGATCTCTTTCCCTTCGAATAACCTTAATGTCTGTTCTGGGAAATATAAAGTTGTGGCTCGTGCAATGACTAACGATCAGCAGGATATGCGAAACAATGTGAGAAAAGTAGGTCGAATTAGAGAACAAAGAGGCTGGCACAAATTGTCCACAGGCGACAAATTGCAGTATTTTATCGATCCCTTCCTTCGCAAAGCTTAAACAATTCTAAGAAAGTCTGTACGAAGCTTGCTGCATAAAAATGGACACATTTAAATAAATATAATCTCCTCACGAAAAGGAAACCATTCAAATCTGGGGCGTATTGCGAATAATGTATTGTGACATGATGATGACCTGCAATCGCACTTGCATCAGTTTTTTATCGATTAGGACCAGAAGTTTTATGAGAAGTTTTATGCGAAGCTACCAGGAAGATGGCAAAAAATCATCGAACAAAATTGAAAATATAAAATATATTAAAGTTCGTTGCTTGAATAAAAAAATTGGGTTTTCTATTTCACCTTGAAATGCCGAAATTACTTTCTTGCCAGCCCAATGTAATGACTTGTCTGCGGATTTACGCGGAGATACACGCAATATAAAACAGTGGACATATTTAAAAGATTTAAGGACATCGGTGTATTAGTTTCAGCTTAATAAGATAATTAAAAAAGGTAAGAAGTTTCTTGTGCCTTGCAATATATGCAAACAATTTTTATTTTGCATAAGGATCCACAGTCTAATAATTATATAATAATGTAGATGAATTTTCATTGAAAAATCAATTTTCCTGAACATCTTATGTCCCTAATGAATTATTCATTTATAATGAATAGATAATGTTATTATCCAAATTATATAAACTTGTTATCACTTTAGCTCAGTGTCAATCTTCGTTCGCAATACCTCTCACATACTACGGAACACTGACTTTCAAGAGCGATTATAAAAGAAGACTAACAAGACCTTCGCTAATTTATTGCTTCCGTTTCGAGTAAACATTTTTCAAAGGCGAGGAGTACTTTCAGTATTATATTGGGAACGGTGTTGCACCGTGGTTTTCTGGCAGAGGTTTGGCACGAGAATTTATTGTAGCACTCAATCGTTGTAGATCAGATCATTATCATCTCGCTGCATCCCTTTCACGCCTGCAATGAGTCGATCTTATGAAACAAATCTTAAAGGTCTTATGAAAAATTAAGCAAGCTCAATTTGTTCCCACCCTTAAGTAGAACTTACTCCCACCCTTAACTAGAACTACTGAGCACTGAATGCCATTGATATACTTTGCCTTATAATAACGACAAAATTGCATTTATTTAGATTTCGTATTAGTTTCGTTTAAATATGTAGTTCAATAGAGAAGTTCGCTAAAACAATTTCTCAGAAAATCATATTTATAATTTTAATATTTCTAGAAGAACAAATCAGGAGCAAGTCATTCTGACCACCCTTGCTAGATCTAGCGTTAAATATCAGATCGTTACTTTATGAACCGAATATTCAGGCATGTCATCTTCTTTAAAATTTTTTCAAGCAATGTAATTTCAAGATTTAAAGTTATGTACTTAATATTCTGCGGTACCCAGAGTTGGGCCAAAATTTCATTTAAATAAAAATTTCGAATAAAGTGGGTTTAGAACCCACTTGGAAAAATTAAATTAAATTTTTGCCCAACTCTGGCGGTACCTACACTACTAATGTATAATTGTAAGATGTCATATCAACCAAATATACATCAGACCTTGTGCTAATCCTAATGTATAGCTTTATAACCCCCTATGGGGAGTTCCACTTAAGTTCCACTTTCAATAAAAAAAGAATGTAACAAAGCTGGCATACATACAGATATGCATACATACGTGGACTACGCGCGTCTGTTGCGCTGAGCAAACCATACACACCTCTTTAAATGCGCTCCTGCACGCGCATGGCGCACGTAAATGCACAAACGCGTCTTACACGAAGGTAAACGGCGGTGAAGGAGAAACGTTTCGTATGCAAGAAAGCGAATGTCGACAAGGGAATCTGTTTCTGACACGTTTCTGGATGTCCCCTGTGCCCGAAAGCAACGAGAAACATTTTTTATCTGTTGCCATGCTGTACTACTCTAATCCGGTTTGTTGGAAACCATCTTGCTCATTTATTAACTCTGCTCACACTGGATCATTTGAAAGCTGACATGTTTAAGACAGAATCTTTTGCCGTAAAGAACAATTCAATCTCTTTTATAATAACATCACAATATTTGTTTAAAGTTGAAAAATATGTCTTTTCTTCAAATTCGAATTTCTCAAAAACTGTGCGTCAAGGAGAAAAATCAAGGGCAGATTCGGAATCAGCATGAAAAACTCTATAAGAATCGCATAGTGAGGATCGAAACGTTTTTTAGCTGTTGGGTAGTGTAATCTATACATTTTGGTTGACTACACAAGAGTTAACTTGGAAATACGTAACTTCGTTATTTCGGTGCATCCTGTAGTTCCTGAAAGCTGTATTAAAGCTTAATCCAATATGAAAGCGTTTAATATTCATTTGAAACAATACCTATATTCGAAGCACTTCCGAGTAGAATGTGTTAGTTATAATTTGTTTCTCGTAAGAAGACGTTTATACTCTCATAAAATAAGTTGCGAATCTGAAGTAACAGGCTCATATACCCCGAGATAGTCGTAATAGCTGTCCATCCCACTCCCATTACTTCCGCCTGCAACATATTGCAGCAGTGGAGTGGACAGCTATTGTCAGTGTATCTCAGGTGTCTTCTTCCGAAGAACGAACCACAATAACTGATAAACTTCATCGTTTTTACAATTTAATCTTTTTCGAATTTTTAGCGTTTTTTAATTATTATCCACAGATCCTCTGACTGGCACACATCGTCATGAATGCATCAAATCACAGGAACGCCATAGTGGGCTGGATAGAAGATTTTAGTGACATTTTAGTATAACTTCTGAACCATTAGAGATATCAGAATGCGGTTTTTTTGCACAGGAAAATATTTAAAAATTCTATCTTTTTTAATAACATATAAAAAAAATTTTGTTTCGATAGTGTGATTTAACATCGCATCGACAATAGTTATTTTTATTATATAATACATTTATTATAACTTCTTAATGTAGAATAATGCTGTTTACTGTAGAAAAAAAGTGGGGATGATGGATTAAACCGGATCGTCAAAATATCGCGAAAAAGAAAGGACATTTTTCGGGTATCGATCGCAGATTCTAAAATGTTCAACCTGAAATGTTCGGTATAACTATAATTTGCATTTATTTTGTTTAATTCTTCCATTTCCGAGGTCAGTGGATATTCGAAAGGCAATACCAATTTTTAATTTGAGAAATAATAAAATAGATTGTCCCGCTCTCCTTAGGCAAATCAATTTCTATGTACCTGAACGTGTTTTGAGAACGAGAGCAGGATTTCAAACAACGAAATCCAAATCCACATATGGAGTAATAAATCCTATAAATCGGATTATTGCAAGATCAAACACACTGTATAATAATATTGATTTTTTCAATGGCACGTTACAGGCATTCAAAACAAAATTACGCGAGATTGTTTGCTGATATCGTACCTGTATTTGTTTAGTTTTGCGCTTGTCCGTTCGTATGTTTTTAAGTTGACTTTTTTTTTATTTTTGTTATTTCCTATTTGTTTTTATCAGTTCTACAAAACGTCTGTAAACTTTTGTATAAAAGGACCTCGGTCCGTACATAATAATAATAATAATACTAATTGATTAGACATCGATATGAGAAAGTTCAGTTCTTGGTAAAAAGTCACTAAAATCTTCGATCTGGAAGTCAAATCGAAAAGATTCACCCTTTCTTCTCCCCCCTATCCACACACACAAATACACAGTGATATATTGTACGACTGCTCTTCCGGTTTTGTGAGGCTTCTTCGTGTGCATCCGCTTTTTCGCATTCACCTACGTTCCACCCTCCGAGATCACTCGGACGATCCCCCATCGCCATCAGGCTATCGAAATCCTTCCGGGATTACATCAACGCTACCATAAATTCGAATGTGGCCGAATCTATTAAGCGATAAGTCGGATCGGAACACATTTCTATTCATCTTTGATCATGTTTACAGGGGTTTCCATGATTATCGCTCGCTTAACAGGTTAAGGGTGGTTGCACGGTGGCGCCGATTGGCCGAAAGTTGGCGCGCGCGCAGAGCCGGAGTTTCGCGGGAGGATTTCGCGAGGGTGTTCTCCCGACGAGCCGTGTTCAGTCGTTATCAGGAGTTGTAGGCGGAACGGTGTAATTGTCCGTTCTCCGCCGACCATGAACTCTCAACCGGAATTCACTTGAGTTTTACAGGACCCGTCGTGTTCCGTCGCCGCTCTATGGACGTTCATCATTGCAACAACGAAAGTAAAAGTCTTCGTGGAACCAGACACACCGGTGTCGGTCCTCTTGCAGGCCGAGGACAGTGGTCGCAATAATTGTGGGTCGTTCGCACGTGCGTCTTGATCGTGAATCGGTTCGGTTTTCGCCTTAACGGGGTTGCCAACTGTTCGAACGGCGAAAAAACCATGAGAAGTTCGTCGTTGTTCGCCATCATCGCCTGGCTGCAGTGTCACGTCGCTGGTACTCGTGCTGGTGAGTCCTGATGAATGTTTTTCTCTCTCTCTCTCTCTGGCCACATGCATCTATCTGTCTCTTTTTGTCTCTCGGTTCGCCACTTCGAAGCCTTATCACAGCCATTAATAATTCTGCAATAGCAACACCACCATCTTTGCTGCTTTGATGGTCAGGCTTTTGTTTTCGCCGCAAACAGTGTCAACACCGCCGCCACACAATTCGATGCACTCTTATTGTTCCTCGGTTTCTATTTGACAAATAATAACGCCGCGTTTTAGTAACCTCGAAATGGAAATGCGAGGAAATAATAATTAACGCAGGTGACTTGGAGCGAGGTCTTTTTGTAGTAGATGTGGTATGGATTTGTTGTTGAAATGATATCTGCTCTCTCGGTGGGAGGCAGCTGATAGATATAATTCGGTCCGTCAATTATATTTCATTGTGCAGTAATAATAATGAGTATATACAGTGATCACATTATTAGAGCCGTAATGCGAAGTACAGATTTATTGCGCACATGACGGATAATGTTATTCATTGTGTTGTTAAATATGTATTTGTGCAATTTGCAAATGTCAATACTTCGGGAAAGAATAATAAGAGTTCAGTATGGTTGGTTTGTTGTTTACATATTGATTGTTATAACGTGAAGTGGGCAATTTGTGCAAGTGGACCTTGTTAAACGGACAACGTATTGTAATAAATTAAATGCAAAAGGGGATGAGAAAGAGAAAATTTAAAGACATGGATCTCCTTTTCCATTATATTTGGAATATCGTAAAAATTGTATTCATCATAGAGCAATTTGCTGCGAAGAATTTTTATCGGCGAATGGTGTGCGTCTTTTTTGAAAAAATTATGATCGTGAAATTATCCAGTTAGATATTTACTGGTAATTGGATCGATATCGGTTGGGCATTTTGAAGGATTTATTACGGTCACGTTAATGCATTCTTTGCGGAGCTACATTGCATAAAATGGAAAAATCAAATCGAATGATGGTCTTGAAGCAACGCGTTCGCTGAATACGTGACGGGAAATTGGAAAATTGCGAGACGGAAATGTTCCTTTCCCCCGAATCGTGAAAAATCAGTGATAAATCAACCTGTTAACAGGGTGATTTTTTAGCCATCAGCATATATAACCCTACTAAACCACCGGTATTAAGGGATTTAGAACATATTCGACTATATAAAAAATGAAATAATTAAACGGGAGACTAAGTAGGATTAACCTTTTCAAGTCTCCATGTGCACATAAGTGCCCTGAGTTATTCATATTTTGATTCCTTTTAGCTGACAGATTTATTCGGAACTTTATCATTTCGTACAGGTTTTGTGCTTTTGCTACTGAAATAATAAAAGAATTAACTTTTCGAGTCTACAATTTGCGAATTTAAAAATAAATAGCTTTATTTCCGTAACCCGTTTGTGTTATTTCAATATTAATTAGCGTAAAAATAAATTCTAATATTACAATATTACTGTATATTAGATGTCGGTTCAGATAATCGAGGTTTCACTATATCGAGGATTAAAATAAATATAATCCAAAGGGCGTAATCATACCTTGTTGATGTACCATGATTTGCAGCTCAAGTTTTCGAAGTTCCATTAGCCGTGTAAGCAAGTTGCGTGAAAGTTCAATTGTTTATATCTTTAAAACTATTGAGTAACTACACCTAATATCTTGCAGACATCATTAGGGATACATATACCACCGTCTCTCAAAAGATTATCAAAACCGAAGTCGGACACTTGGGGTCCTTCCCTCGTAAGACATCAAATCAATGGAGAACCAAGATTTGCTGTAAAAAAGGCTTTCCCATTGAAGATTTTGAAATAATTCCCTCTCCCACCCTCAGGAGGTGGGGATGGGGGGTCAATTATGGTATTATTGAATAGCATTTTTAAAAATATCACATACGTCTACTTTCATTTTTCTGATCTGATGTGTATTTCTCGAGACATTACCTATTTTCAACGATTTTTTACCCATTTTAATTTTTGTCCATTACAGCGCCATCTGTGAACCAAAATGCAAAAACTCCTAGGTCAAATTTGTGTATTTTTTTCTGAAGAATCTGTAGTGAAAAATGGGGGTTCCCATTTAAGTTTTTTATCTTCCCCCACCCCCAACCCAGGGGGTCGTGGTGGGGGGTCGATGCATAGTTCTCGAAATATTTCAATGTCTTCAGATAAAATGACCACTCATAGGAAAAATTCCACGAAATATAAATGAATTTAATCTTGTTATTTTTATTATAATTTCGTAATATGTAGTCATATGGGTCGGGAATCTGTAGCACAATAAAAATAATAATGTTCTTAGTCTGGTGCCGCGTTTAACTAAGTTTTCGTTTTTGTAATATTGAAGATTAATAAGGATTCTGCGGGGAACAATCGAAGTTAGCCGTGCTTGTCGTTATTATTCAGCAGCATTCGCTGCGAAGTGGCATGCATTATTTAAGGCGACAGCATTAATAAAAGTAGGTAATGCAGGGGGATACGAGTTCTCGTGGCAGACACAACGTTTTTCGCCTCTCACGTGAGTCGTCCTCGGCGAAATCCACGCGGCCGTCTGTGCATCGTAGATAAGGTGCTTAGTTCCCCGGTACGGTACATTTCCAGCCGTAACGCAAAGAATTCTTTCCTCGAATAGCGGTTACCGGTGTAGACCAGGACGAACATCGGGAAAAGATATCGCTTCGCGTCCTGCGGAGCCATTCTTCTCTGACACGCGTTGAAATTTCTTTATTTTTCATGGACACGGCGAATCGAGGAAAGGAATCCCGGCTCGTTCGTGGATTTCTGCTGGGCGAATCCTGAGGCTTATCATAAATTTTCCTGATGGAAGCTTCTTCTGACGACAAGAACCCTGAAATCATTTGCGCCGTATCTATTTTGCCGTGACTTGGCTATGGGTCAAGTTAAATGATACTCCCTCTGTCCCATAATGATAGTAGCAGTTGATGAATTTAATTTGTCCCATAATAATAGTTACAGAAGAAAATAAATATAGAACGCAACATTTTTATTATCAAAAAACTAGATTACATTAAACGATAAATTAAAAATATTACTCCTAATTTTTATTTTGAGTGTTCAGATAGTTTCTGGATTTTTCCAGATTAAATTTCCAATATGATACTTCCCTGGATACTAATTAGATCTCTTACATTTTATATCACTTGTGTATTCCTTGTCGAGTATACTAACATTCGTTTCGAGGTGGAATTAAACATTAAATATTGAACATTAAATATTAAAACAAAATGGTACAGTTATATTCGTCAAACATTAAGAAATCTTCTAGTAGAAATTTCTTCTTTACTCTGTTTTCTGTAAAATAGTTGTGGAAATACGAATTTGCATAAAGATCCGCAGTCTCGTCGTGATTGTTAACGCAATTTGGCGAGTTGAACAGTCTGTAAACGCTTAGCACCGCTGCAGCTTTCCCTTCCTCTATTTATTCTCAGTTGCTCTCAGAAGTTTTGAATTCGCTTGGTAAACGTATGTACGAAGTTATTATAAAGCGAAGTGAGTCCAGATAATAAGAATTGTACTGGGAAATTTTACAGAAAAATATATTTACGTTATATATTTGTTTGTTATTCATAAAACTGATCACGTCCCTGGGTCATTATTAACATTACTTTATAATAATAACAACAAAATTGCATTTATTAAAATTTCCTACAATTTTTATCATCATTTGTACATACTTCAATAAAAAAAGTACACTCTGGAATTTCTCATGCGGAAACATTTTCATAATTTTAAAGTCTTTTTGAACCTTTCGTTGATTTTAGTATTAACCAAACAATTATAAATATTCTGCAATTTTGATATAACAGTAGTTGTAACCAATATTTATAAATTTTAATTTTAAAAATCTAACGATTATAAATATAATAATTTCCGATCTTCGTATAAAAACTTCAATTAACGCGTTCACTGTCCCGTGCGTCATATGTGATTCACTCTCCCGCGCGTCCATATTGAATAATCTTTATTTAAAACATACGCTAAATGAAAATAAATTAACAAACGGGAACGTGTGTATATCGGTCGATGAAAAGAGATGTAGTAGAAAAATGGTGACAAGTAATTAATGCTAATAAAAATAGACATTTCAACTGAGAATTTTAATATTCCATGGAATGCTAAAGCCCGGGACAATGAGCGTGTTGAATACAAGTATCGTGTGCAGTTGCCGATATTTTAAAATCTCCATTTAAAATTTTTTTGTCTGAAATCGTTTTCGAGTGAACAGAGACAGTTTTGATCAAAGATTTGTGGCATAAGTACGGGTTAAAGCGGCTAAAAATAACAGTTACGAACCGTACTGAGGTTCTAACTGAAGCAGTTTTAAAGAATCGCAACGATATCGTAACAGCTACCGATGAAAAAAGCTCTGGTTCATATCGGTTCCGGTTATGGTTACGGGATTGTTATTGTAGCGGTTCTATCATGCTATCTTCCGGTTCGATTCCTCCCGCGCGAAACAAAGAACATTTTTCGCAAATGTTTTAAATTTGACCCGGAGACAAATGCTGACAGAGTTTAAAATTAACAACGCGGATATCGATGCATTCTTGATTTATTACTGACGCCAAACCAGTGCAGAACCGATATATTGTATACAGTGGGTAACGAAAGTATTCGAACGCCCTTTAAAACAAAATAACTTTTCTATAATTGTACCAAACGACCTGATTTTTTATAAGCAATTGGAAGCAGTGGTTTACGAAATGATATGCGAAAAAGATTTTCCTAAAATTATCATTTTCACGGTTACATGCAAAAAAATAAAAAAGGCATTTTTTAAAACTTTTTTATTTGGGCCCTTAATGAAAATTTAAAATTGTAGATTTTTGGCAAACCTTTTTTGCACATCATTTCGTAAACCAATGCTTCTAATTGATTATAAACAAATCAGGTCGATTGGTACAATTATAAAAAAGTTATTCTGTTTTAAAGAGCGTTCGAACACTTTCGTTACCCACAGTACATACACTGCTGTGCAAAAGGAAGAAGCACCCAGCCATATTTAATAGAAGAACTTAAAATATCAAATAAGAACACAGCAAGTTGTGAGAAAGGATTCCACTGTTTAATTGAATAATTCTGAGAATATGTGTTATTGCGGATTATCTAATACTTTAAATCCAATAAATCTCAATAACTTGAAACTCAAAATCATTTTCAACTCGTAACCATTCCGATAAAACAAGTGATATATTAAATTCCATTCAATTATGCATTTCGTATATTTCGAAATATTCCTGCGGGTTATAAATGCATTTTTCCTGTATCCATACTGTTCCGATCAGAGCCTTCGTATTACTAATTAACAGAATTTTATGCATTTCTGATTGAAATTTGTCGGTGAAATGTGAAATTTAAAGCAATAGAACGTTCAATTTATTGAAATTATTATGGCAGGAAATATATTTTTGTCTAACCCCTGTTTCGTGCGATTGATTCAGACAATTTTTATTCCACGTGATAATGAGGTTATTAATATCTTCAGGAAAATTTGATACGTCTTTAAAAAAAAGGGGTAGGTATTATATACACTAATATTTACTTTTGAAATTGTACAAGAACTACTGGCAACCAGTATCACATAAATCGTAATGTGATCTCCCTCCAAAATTGTATCTACCCTTAAAATCTTATTTGTGAAATGTGTGTGTGCAAGATGTCGAGCATATTGATAAAAATTAATTGCATTATTGTTTCATGTTTCTTCAGGTTTTAATAAAAAAATTTATGGAAGTGAGAATTTGCGTAACGAATTAATTAACGCGTTTGATGACTTATCTTTGTATACAGGGTGATTGTTAACTGGTAGTACAATCAGAGGGGAAAAGGGGGTAACTCTACATTCAAAAAACGAGTCGAAAATGTAGACAAAATTTCTTCCCACGAAACTTTGTTATCGGGAAAATGCTGATTCTTCTGGTTAAAAATGCTAAGCACGCGAACTGTATTTTCGAATGAAAAAATTGTACTCGACATTTTCGACACCGCCGTTTCATGCCACCAGTTACCGACCATCCTGTATAATTAAATATATTGGTTTAATAATATTAGAAGCGGTCAATTCGTCCCTCTCTCGCGAAGAGATCCTCGTTTTCACTTTCTCCCGTCGATTCCCTCTTACTGTGCCAGCGAGAAGTTATTAGCGTAAATTTGAATCCTTTTCCTTCGAGCGGAACAGAGAGTGTCTCTTCGTTATCTCGGATAAGCGTCTTTGAGAGTCCCCGGCGGATGCCGAGCGGGCTGAAATTGAAAGGAAACAGCAGGATTTCCTCTTTGTGCCCGGTCTAATCGCATGAGAGTTTTATTCTGTGTGATTCTTTATTACCTAATGAATCGTTACTTATCCGCGTTAACCTTTCTCTTTCACCGATCCTCGTATTCCACGCTGGCTCGTTACGGCGCGCTTCTCCAAAGAAGAGACCCGAGATACACTGACAGCCATAATAGCTGTCCAGTTCGCTCCGAGCCCCCCAAATGCCATCAGTCTCGAGCGATTGTGGCAGACAGCCTTAATGACTAATGACGTACGTCAGGTCTAGAGTTACCATATTTTAGGGTAGATCGTCTCGCGGACGGTTAGCGGAAAATTCATTTTAATATTAATATTATCGTAGAAATAAATTCGTTCCGACTCTGGGCTACAAACTTCATTAAACTTTTCAGAAAATATTCGCTGTAGAAAGTCAGCTATGAGCTAATAAAAGAGATTACATCAACTGTAAAAAACGTTGAATGAAAATTTCCTGTTTCAGTAACTTTAATAAATTGCAAAGAATGTGAACGTTCGCTACCAGCATTTGTTTCGTTGCTTACCTATTTGTTCGAAAGTTTTATTAAATGCAACGTACCCAGTTTTGAATTATTAAAACAATTTAGCTGAAGAATGTCACAGATTCTCTGAGAATTATGCATTCTACTATGCCTTTAAACAAAGAAGTGCATAAAATTAATTTTACTGTTTTAAGTGAACTGTCAGATTATGGATGTCACATATTTATGACGGTGGTGGCGAACATGTTAATGTCTTCATAGTATTTTAGCTAGACATTTTTATCATAAATTCATCAAACCCGTAGTCTACTGATTAACCAGGTTAAAGAAATGTAATAAATGATTTAATGAATTAATGAGTTAATGAACGCTGTAGCAACGTGTCAGCTATGAGCTAATAAAAGAGACTGCGAATCTTTATGCGAACAATTAAAATGATCTACATCGATTGTAAAAAACGTTGATGAAAATTGCCTGTTTCAGTAACTTTAATAAATTGCAGAGAATGTGAACGTTCTTCATTTCTTCTAATGCCTTCACAGTATTTTAGCTAGACATTGTTATCATAAATTGATCAAACCTGTAGTCTACTGATTAACTAGGTTAAAAAATGTAATAAATGATTTTTCAAAATAATTTGTCTGAATTCGTAAGATTAAGTTCTTGAAGCATAAGAAAATACCAAAAAATCAACGATTTAGTTTCAAAATACCGTGATTTTGTGAGTAATCAAGATTCCTGATTTACTTTGATTCGGACCATAACTCCGTTCAACCATCAAACTCGACCATCAAAAGTGACCCATGTTTATGCTATTATAAAAACAACAAGATTAAATTTATTTATATTGTGCGATTTTTACTATTTCCCATGAAAACACCTTTACAATCTCAATAACTGTCAAATGAAAAATCTAAAATGGGTCATCTGACCCCTCGTGGTAGTTTCAGCGTTACCGCAGAGCTGCATTTCTTTGATTTCGATTCCGAAAATTCGACTTTCGGCCGCGTTTTAGCATCCTGTGCCTCGTTTCCTTCGAAAAAACGACTACAATGGGCAAAGCGACGCGGTCGTAACGCCGGAGCCGTGTGTCGCCGGGGTAACAATGGAATTAACGGCGTCAGGAACAAAGCTGGATCCGAGGCGAAGGAACACGAAAAGTTGCAAACAGTTCTAGGGGCGCGAGATGCTTTCTCCGTCGTAACTGGGCCACGAACGAAAATCTCCGCGAGACATCTGAAGAGTGTCGGTTGTGTACGTATGTGTGTGTATGTTGCGGTATCAACCGACTTTCGACCTTCGCCGGTTATTAGCGCGAATTTAAATGTCCTTCTCGCCGAACCGAGGTGGAAAAATCTCTCGTTATCTTTGAAAGCCGTTCTGCCAGGCCGTAAGAGCCTCTGCCAAGCAGCAGAAGGACGTGGAAACGGGACGGGCGCGGCGGCGGTTGGTTCCGAGGTATAAAGTGAAATTGAAAAGAGCCCGAGGAATTTTCCTCTTCTCTTTCCCACGCGTCATCCCCGTAGCTCTATCTCTCTCTCTCTCTCTCGCTCTTTCTCGCGCTCTCTTTCTGTCCCTCCACGTCTTGAATCCCAGCCTGGATGCAGCAAGGCTCCGTGCAAAGCCCCGGCGCGGCATCGTGTGACGGAGAGTTGCCCATATCGTGACACTTCAGACATTTCACGTTATATTTCCTATTTGACACTAATTCGTGCGCGAGGAATTAGCGAGCAATGCGATTTCCGTCGCGAATTTAACACCGGAACGACTACCCAAGGACCTCCTCCAACCCACTGCCACAGTGCACACTGCTGTGGGCAAATATCATACTTATGATTGTTGTTAGATTTTGACATTTTTTTCGGTGATATCAGTCTTTAAGTAAATTATGTACGGTTACTGGAATTAATAATATTCGGACGCTCTAAGAGAGACAATAACTTTTTAAATATCGTACGGCACGATTTGAACTTTTTTGAGAAGCTAGAGCAATTAGTTTACTACAGGATGTGAAAAACTTTTTTTGAAAAATACCACGTTTTTGAAACGGACTAAAAAGTATAAAATAATTTTTCCTAGCTTCATACAGATTCCTAACCACGTACAGATCGTCCTGAAAATTTGTGATTGTGAATTTTTAATAGCTATGAAAATACTTGTAAGATTTGAAACGAAAAACGTGGGGCGCATGCAATAGATAATTATCTATTTTCATAGCGATTAAAAATTCACAATTACAAATTTTCAGGACTATCTGTACGGGTTAGGAATCTGTATGGGGCTAGGAAAAATTATTTTATACTTTCTAGTCGGTTTTAAAAACGTGGTATTTTTTAAATATCT
Source organism: Lasioglossum calceatum (assembly GCA_963966675.1). Classification (NCBI taxonomy): domain Eukaryota; kingdom Metazoa; phylum Arthropoda; class Insecta; order Hymenoptera; family Halictidae; genus Lasioglossum; species Lasioglossum calceatum. The sequence goes on from OZ016545.1 coordinate 8,246,464, forward strand.
ATTTTTATTTAAATAATTATTTTCTGCTTTTTAGTCCCGTGTGTGTGAAATTTTAAACATTTTTATGAGATTATAACGGAGACATTTTGATGAGATTAAAGAATGGTGAGACTATATGTGTAATTGATTAATAAAATTGTATTCTTTAAAGTTTAATTTTAAAAAAATTTTAATAAAAAGAAAAATTGAATTTTATTATTTTCAAATCGGACACGAACTTATATAAAAATATAATTTCAATTCTTTAGAAAATACACTTTTTTGGTTACAGATGATTCGGTTTCACAATTACGACAACCATATAAATCATGTTATTCAGTGCATTCTTCCTGTGTCCATTTGTTAGACTCTTTATACCGCATCCATTTTTCATTTAGCTCGGAACAATATGAATTAAAACATACAAGGTAGCAACACTCTTCTTCATCATTGTATTCTTCATTCTGTCTTCTGCTCTTATTATTTTTACAATTTCTTCCTTTTAAATTTGGGTTGCACGCCTCTCTGTTCACTTTTTCTCATCTGTTTTCCTGCATATTCTACTCCGACTTTTCTTTCCCACAAGTGTCAGTGTATGTACACGGTCGACTTTCTTCTCTTTCTACCTCTATTTAAATCTCGAGGCGGAGCTTTATGAAAAGTTTTTACTAACTCTGATGTGAACTCTTCGTGTTTTATTTGTGCATCCTGTGTTGAAGTCTCTCGAGTTTCATTATTGGATGTCCTCAAGCCACGGCGATCATGTTTTTGAAATTAGATTACAAATTTCCCCTAACGAGACACTCGAACCCGTTACGCAAAGGTCAGTAGTATTTTTCAAACTGTCAAATTGAAGATTAATAGAAAAAAATCATTTATAATTAATAGACTGCGGATATTTATGAAAAATAAAAATATTCTGCATTGATTGTGAGCAGCAGGAATAAAATAAAAATTGATTTCATCTCTTAACGAATTTGTTGTATTAATCACATCACACAACATTCTTAAATTTTTAAAATCTTTTACTGTTTTATAATTTGCCCAACCAATATTTACATAAATGCACTAACAATTAAGAAATATTCATATCACAATTTTAAAATATTAAAAGTTACTGCAGGATGTTGGAAAGTCATTTTGTTCTCTATACGTATTAATTGCGTAATTATTGTATATTGTTGGGACACGAATGCGTATAATTCAATTGTGCAATGGATGATCAAATTATTATTATTATCTGATCATAATTTGCTTTGATTTTACCTAACTTTTGTGGTAGCTGTGTCCACAGCCAAAATGCCAAACAGTAGTATAACCATACAATGAGTCAGACAGCCTCACTAGCTATCCTGCTTCGCTGTATTTCTTGACCGTACTATACTTGAATCTTTTACGAGTGTACAAAGGTTGACCCAAGAAGCTCAGGCTAAATGACTCTGTACTAAATAAATATGTGTATCTGCTATAATCAACAAACCTTAGTTATCAGGCTGAATCACAATTAATTTCCGCTTTGGAATGGCAATAGTATTGGTCAATACAATAAACGACGATTATACCTTAATCAAATATGTACTATTCGATATTAACTGCAATCATTATTTACTGTAATGAATCATCAGGATGCATCATCATAATTCGTAATGTAAAACCCCATTCATTTTCTATATAGAATAAAATGTTTGATTTCATTATGTTCCTGTTAAAATATGCATTTAATAGTCCATAAAAATTCAATCACTGCCACAAGATAAATAAACAGAATTTATTCTAAATTTTGTGGACTGCTGAAACGCAACCGAGATTTATTTCGTCAGTGAAATTCTGCACGCGCAGTGGATGAACTAAAAAATATAATAACGACGACCGTAGAAATAAAATCAAACGGGGACGGTGATAATTAAAAAGTAATCTTTGAGCGGAAAAAAGCGGGTGCACACGCGGAGTACACAGCATAGGAAATTTTCATCCGCCATTTCGGCGAAAACGTGTGATTCTACAGTTTGCCGGTGAAACTGCGGACAGATGCGACGATATTTTTTTAATTTCTTTTTATTCTCATTTCTCGCCTCTTTTTGTCTAGGCCAAACGACGCGTGGACGAGGATCCTCCGTTGTAATTCGTAAGTTCCTTTTGTCTTCGCGGGCTCGTGACGGAAGCATTTTTAATTAGGCTCCTAGCTGCCGGCGGCTGCGTTCGCTATACGGGGTGAGTCGCGAGAAACGGAACACCTAAATATCTGTTTTAAAATTCAGAATGGAGGAAGATGTCAAAGGGAAAAGTTATATTGCTCTGGGAAATGAATCTCAATCCATGTCAAGGCAAATTCACTGACACAGAATCGTGTGTGGCGTGGCAACGACAATAATGGACTCCGAAGATTATAGCCGAACAGTGATCAAATAAAAATGTGATGTTTTTATAAGAGTAACATATTTAGAACATGTTTATATTTATATTATACACATAGGTATAGATTTATATAATAATATTATATATTTAAAACACTGTTTCAATAACTCGACGACGATAATAAATTTTACACGCCAAAAAAAGTGACTGATGTTCATAATATTATAAAAATAGCAAGATTAAATTTAATTGTATTTTGTGCGATTTTTACTGGAATATATACTGGAGTCAAAAAATATTATATATTCAATAAATTCCCATGAAAACACCTTTACAATTTCAATAATTGTCAAATAAAAAATCTAAAATGGGTCATTAGGTTTAGTGTTAATCAATTTTCAGGCTTTTTCAATGGAAGTTCCAAGAGGCAGAAAATTTCATTTTCGACATCTGCTCGACATCTCACTCAAGTTGTGCGACACCCAAGCTCCAAGTTTTTCAGTAAAGCCCATGGAGTGGAGATGGTTAGCGATGGTAAGTGATAGACCATGTCGAAAATGAATTTTTCTGCCTCCTGGAACTTCCATTGAGAAAGCCTGAAAATTGACTAAAATTAATTAATTCGAAAAATTTAAGCAGATAGGTTTGTAGAGCAAGAAAAAGACTTGCATATAATACAGGGTGTGGCCGGACGAGGGGTACAACCGAGCAGGGAGTGATACCACATATAAAAATAAGTCGAAAAAAAGGAATAACATTTTTTCGTTTGACGTTTCGTTTTCGAGGAAATCGAGTTTAAAGTTCCGCCAGGTTCGCGTGCTTTAGTATATGCACAAAGTAGAATTGTCTGACCATGGTCAGACGCGTCCGACGATTCCTATGCAATAGCACGTGTGTTCGCTGCGTTCTCAAACTCGACCTTCTCAAAAACGAAGCGTCAAACAAAAAAATGTTATTCCTTTTTTTCGACATATTTTTACATGTATACTTTACCTAACAATACACAAAAAACGCGGGAATTTATTACACAAATCCAATACAGTTTCTGATCTGTAGATTCAGTGTCTGCTTTCTCGCGTCTCACCCCGTACATGACTAGATATATTTAAAAGTGCCACTTTGCATATACAGGGTGGAATACCTAACACGCGCATCCGAATGGGTTCTAATTTATGCGTTGGATATGCATGCATTCAGATATATTTCGTTCTGGAAAAGAACTCTTTTCATTGATCGGCTTATCCTCGAATCGCGTAAAAAGAGGTCATAGAACTAATGAGAGACCGCCGCACCGTCTTTTCTTCTAGTGTTCTCCGTTATACTACGAATTCTTTTAATTATTCCTCCGCGTCTCCTCCACTTTTATTTAGAATATTCCCCTTTTCATTTCTGCAAAGCTATATCGGTGTTAATTAATTTAATATTCGTTCTCCTTGCTCACCGATTCTGACCTTTTTCCAGAAATATTTCATGCAAGAATTTTCTACACTTTAGCATCGGTAGATTTCATTATACATTGCTAAAATATGTATTGTTTGATTGTATTAACACTAAACTATTTATTTAGATTAAGTGCAATTTTTTTACACAATATGTGCTTGGATAAATTTATCGTATCAATTCCCATGTTAGCAACTTCATAATTTCAACAATTGCAAAATGAAAAATATGAAACCGGTCATTTGACCGGCAGTGGTAGGTTTAGTGTTAAATTAAATTAGATTATATAATTTACCTTGGGTGTAAAAATTGATTCGTAACCCTTTCTTTTTTAATTTGAAGATGATTTAGGCTGGACAAGCGAGTTTTAATTAAATCAATTTCTACTCCGTTAATGAAATAAAACGTTACTTCAAATGACCCCAGGAACCGCCCCTTTAAAGGTTGGACAACATTTTTGGGACATCCTGTATATCGTATATATAAATGTACTGTTTCTATGAAATATGGACGAGTCTATTTCTAATTTCCTGTCTAGCAGGAGCATCCGCAATATTAATAACCAACCGATGTCAAATACTTTCCTTGCCTCACTAAGACGGTTTTTTATCAACATTTACTGTTTCTTCTCATGACATGATCCTCGTATGGCACAAAAGAGTATGGATCAATCATGAAAATATAGATCAATGTGAAACAGCAAAAATTCAATGGAAATACACAATCAAAAAGTTTCAAAACATTCTATTGGGTTGGAGCGAAAGTTCGTAGAGCCAGTAAATTAAAATCGAAAGCTAAAATTCAGATATTTATTCACAGATTTATTCAATCACATATTTTCCATTCTGTTCTACTACTTTTTGCCATTTTCGAGGTAACTTATTGTGTTACTGAATAATCATATGAATAAATGCCATCTCCGATTCTTAATTTGAAAACGCTACGAACTTTCTTTCCGACCCAATATTTCCAAGAAAACTGATTTCAACGTTCCCTCAGCTGTGAGCGAGTTCACCATTGTAACCAGTAGAATCGGGGTGTAATGAGCAGACACGCCAGCCAAGAACAACACAATTATTTGCATACGCAACAAACGTGCAAGTACAATTTCCTGAGAAATGAAATCTCATATGTAAATTGCAGATTCGTATACAAAGGTGGGTCAAGCCGCAGAAACGGAAATATATTCGCATCAATTGCGGCTTCCGTCGATGGTTGACTTCGTTGGCAAAAGTTAGAACGTCTGAAATGAAACATATTTTTCATTCTCATAAAATACAGCGCAGAATTTTTAAGAGATACAACAATTTGCTGAAACGAGAAAAACATTCCGCGCTACATTCTAGATAATACCTTCTAGCCCGAAAATAAAAATATATTTTCATTCCAGACGTTTCAATTTTTGCCAGAAATGGTGGCTATCCATCGATGCACCGCTAAAAGGCCAAAAACAGCGAATACCTCTGGCATTTTTTTACATTGTGTCCCGAATAAAACGGAGAATAAAGTTAAGAGTTATGTCAATATATCACTGCAAACAACTTTTCACATTTCACAGATAGCCACGGTCTACTCCGTTCATTTGATTAATCCAAATAAATGCTTCTGCACGCTTACGTTGAAAGAAATAGCTAAAGAAACTTCCTTAAAAATGAAAAACCAGTCTATTTCGCCGAGAGACACCCCGTATATTTTCATTTTCCCGGGATTCCCATACATTATATGGCTCCGTGCTAACGTTGAATTTCCTTTTAGTTCCAGCAAGAACGACGGAAGGCCAGATTCTACTCGGCGAGGTCGATATCGCGGTTCAAGGGAGCGAGTTCGACGATATTACAACGGAGAAGGCATTCACGAAAAAATGCGTGGTCAACGGAAACGCGTATTCCCACAGTCAGACGGTACGTATATGTAGAAACCTCGATAGCGATTGTTTCCTGGTCTCCTTGTCTCTTCTCTCTCATTAATACTGTCTGAATAATTCCCGCGAGCCGATGGAGTTCGAACCGTGGAACGGTGCCAGTATTATTTGCCCTCGACTGTTGCATGACGAAAATACGTCGGATAAATTCGATAACATTTTCGCGGTACAACCGGGACTCATATTGGATTCAGCAAATATTTGACGCACGGTGGTCGCGCGTGGCCCGCGTAATAGATTTTAAGAGAAAGCCGAGAGAACCAGCGACAGAAAGAGAGGATGAAAAGACCTGTAAGTCTCGCAGGAATACAATCGGCAGCCTCAATTGATGGGTAATCCACGACCTACGTTTTACTTCACATTCCTCGCGTGTCGCAAGACAGATGGATCTTTGAAAATGTTGCTTCCGATCCGTCGATAAAAAAACACGTGTCGCCCCGGTTCTTTTGTTCGAGTCGCTTTTTTGTTGCAAATTTTCGCCACACTCGATATTGCCGGCGTCACGTCCGAGCAAGATATTGAATTGCTCTGCAGGCGTCACGACTATTCACTACGTGCACTTGTCGATGCTGCGAACGTGCAGCTACGATGTTTCATAAGATGGTGGATGGTGGAAAGTACCATGCGAATGAATTTATGCATTCTGTTTTATTTAGGAATAATTGGAGTGCGGATTTGATGCATTTGTAACGAAAACGAGTTGGTGCAATTTCACCCATTGCACTACGATATTGCGTCTGACTCGTGATGAAGATTCTGAACAGTCTAATAAATATGTATTAGGTGTGCAAATAAGTTCTTTCCCCTATTTTTCCGAATTTGAGATTGTATTACATAAATCAGGCACAAGATTACGTCTCGAAGTAATCATCCTCATTCTCTATAACCTTTTCCCACCTGCTGGGTAAATTACAAATTGCATCCTTGAAGAATGACGGCTGCTTGCTGGTTTTGAAATCATCAATACATTTTCGGATATCTTCTTCCGAACTGAAGTGCTCCCCCAACAAGTGGTGTTGCAGACTCCGAAAAAGATGATTGAATGAGGTCGGGAGAGTACGGCCGCATGTGGCAGGACTTCCCATCTCAACGCATAAATTGTGTCCCGCGTTCCTTTTGCAACGTGTGCTCGAGCATTGTCGTGCTGCAAAATCACGTGTCTTGCGCCACAATCGGGAAGTAATTCGAATTCAGTCAGAAGTTATGATCGTAGAAAATAAAGGGGAAGGTACTACTAGAATACTAATAGATACTATTTTATAGTATTATACAAAGCTGATGTGTAAGGTCTGGGTTAGGTCTAATCTCGGGTTGCTTCGTGAAAATATGGCATTCGAAAGAAGAGTGCCTCTGCAAACAATTTTTATTTTTGTACTTTGTACGAAGATCCGCAGTCTAGAAATAATGAATAGGAGATATTGGATTACATTCTGTTAGATTGGGGCCTATGATATGTCAGATTTGATTTATTACATACTCTTTGATAGTACAAAGCTGATGTGTAAGGTCCTATCTCGAGTTGCTAATGCAGAAACTATTACTACCGGAAAAAATTCGTGAAAATATGGCATTCGAAAGAAGAATGCCTCTGCAAACAATTTTTAGAAAGAGCCGCAGTCTAGAAATAATGAATAGGAATACATTCTGTTAGGCTTGGGCCTACGAAATGTCAGATTTAATTTATTACATACTGTTTGATAGTACAAAGCTGAAGTGTAAGGTCCCATCTCGAGTTGCTACTGCGGAAAGTATTTCTTCCAAGAAAAAATTCGAGAAAATATAGCATTCGAAAGCAGAATGGCCCCGCAAACAGTTTTTATTTTGTATAAAGATCCGCAGTCTAGAAATAATTAATAAGAATACGTTCTGTTAGGATGGGACCTATATCGGGTTTATTATACATTTTATTGTACAAAGCTGATGTGTAAGGTCCTATCTCGAGTTGCTACTGCGGAAAGTGTTCTTTCCGGAAAAAATTCGTGAAAATATGGCCTTCGGAAGCAGAATGCCCCGCAAACGATACGATATTGGCAACATTCCCCGAAGTTTCCGATCAATCTAATATTACCATTGAACGAGGCAACGGACAGGAAAAGATCCGTCCGGCCAGATAACGTACCACGGAGTTCCTTCTGCCTCTGTTCCAGATACCGTCCTACGATGCGAACTCTCATTGCCTGTGTGTCGCCGGCGAGGTATATTGTTGGTGGCAGAATTACAGTCCAAGCACCGATCCATCCGCCGGTCCCTCGCTCCTCCCGTCGACAACGATAGAAAGTAATTACACACCGTCGCTGGAGGAGAGCACGGACGCCGACGACAGCTCCGAGGAAGCTTTCGGCGATCCGGAGCAGCAGGGATACGTGGAGATTAACGGGACGTACTCTACTACTTCGCAGCCAGCGCTGACTACGTGCCTCGTGATGGGTAATACATCACTCGGTTTTCAATTTCCACCGGCCCGTTTCTACCCTGAGACTTTTGAAATTCAAACCGCAATTTGCTTACCCCGAACGGATGCAGTAGTGTTCGGTTGATTACAGTGCACGGTTAAATTTAAATCGGTTCTTCATTTTCAATTGTCTTACCTTTACAGTTGTAGTATCATCGGATAGCTGAGGTTCTTCCGATGAAAATGAGTCCAAACACGACCCAAATCGGACTAGTTTTATAGATTTGATGTAAATATAGCAATTAAGGGCATACGCATGACCGCTACATACGAAGACTATAAAAGTGGAGCGATTTACATCGTGTTTGGACTCGTTTGAATCGCAAGAATCTCAGCAATCCATTGATACCATTTTTGAAAAGGTGGGACGAAAGTTATCAAATTTGGAATTCTCTCGCTTTCGCTTGCTAGATTTATTCTCTTGCGTTACGGAGCTGTGCTCGAGTCGATTGCTCGAAGAGAAACGCCACCCGGTAACGCAAGAATTTTTCTTCCGGATACCGAACTTTTAAGTGAGCACTACTGTACAGTTTTCCTGAGGTTCAACCGTTGTTGCGTCGACTCCCGTAAACGTGAGTCTCGAATCTCATCCGCTGCTATTTGTATCAATTTCCGAGCCATATATCTCTCTTCTATCAGATATCCGAAGATTTTACGACCGGTGGCTCGTACATTTTTTACCGCCTAGCACCGGTAACGCGTTTTCCACGAGGAAAGATTCTGCCAACGTACCGGTGGCGTTGCAGCTCTAACTTCATCAAGGGGACGAGGATGTCGTGACACACTGATACCGTTGTTTGTCGTGCGGCGGTTTACTGTTAAAGTGTATACCCTGTTCGTGTTCCGGATCGATAACCACCAACTAGAGATTTTAATTGGTCAGCTGAACAATTAACAACGGTACAGCGTGTCACTCGACAGCCCGATGATGCCAGCTGCAAGCCTGGCGAAACATTGGAATAATTAATGTAAGAGGAGTCGTCGCTATCGCACGGAACACGAGATCGTGTTTAAATCAATCACTTTTATATTTCAACGACTCGGAGCTGGGGGGAGGAGCTAGGGCAAATTGCTGGGAGGAGCTAGCAGGAATAGATCAGATGGGATGCTGAGAGGATCGCTGGCTAAAGCTGAGAAAAGTTTATAGCAGCTAAGAAAAGCCGGTGGGAGGAGCTAGAGCAAAATGGGCGGAGTTGGGTCGATTTTTTTTAGAAAAACAAACGACAGGCTGCTAGCGAGATCTACGCGAAAGTTTCGGCGTTTGAATTGTTAATGGTGACGAAACTGTTCTTGCTTGCACTGTTTAATCTTTTCAGAATCCTGCGAGTGATTGACTTCTTTTACTTTACCAAAATAATTTATTAATGTACTAGCTGTACCCGGCGACGCGTTACTGTGGCTCATCTGGTTAAATGGAAAAGAAAGAAAAGAGAAAGTATAGCCCTTAGATCGCGTCGGAGAAAAAAATGTCAAATATGAAAGTTGTAGGTAATTAAATTTCCAATCGACGAGGTGGTTTTCAGATTTTTCCTAAAACCTACCGTTGAAAAGCTACAGCTGTTTAAAAAGTCGGTAAACCAAAAAGTTTAAGAAAAACGCACACTTTTTGCGTCATAACTCCTAAACTATGCAACCTACAGAATCGAATCAGCAGTCATTTGAAAGAACTCGGCGAGCTGAATCCAATGAGTACCTCAAATTGAATATAAGTGCTACCAGTCAAAAGTTATAAGCAGAAACGTGCCCAAAAGAGGGCGAAAAAGTCGTCTCTGGTCACTAAGACGTCACAACTTTTGAACGAATGGACTTTCTCGAATGCGGATTGTCCTGAAACCTTCCCGAAGGAACGCTGCGTCTGATGGCTCAAACCCCAGCTTTCTAGCCGTTTCGGAGTTGTTAAATTTTATAAACAAACGAACATTACATTTTTATTTATATAGATTCTCGAATGCAATGCATCCTACTGTAAAATATGAAAAAAGATCTTGTCACAGAAAATCTAGAAATTCTTTTCTTCGCGTGCTGTACAAAATGGAGGTCGTCGCACGCGTGTGGTGCTGATGGACACTTCAGAATATTCAATCCCGTTCCCTCTAAAATGGATTTTTAATTATGTCAACGTCGCAAACAATGTTGCCGCCCGCCGTGTATGTTTTTCAAAGGGAGCCGCGCTCGATCGGAACGGCCCCTCGATTTTTAATCGATTTCTATTTTGCCAACGTTGCACGGAACGTAAACAATTTTGGGCTAGTCGGTGACGAGACGGTTGATTTCCAGGCAGAGAATACCGGGAGGGCGAAGTGCTGCCGCACTCGACCGGGAACTGCATCGAGTGCAGCTGCGGTTCCGAGGGCCGTGTCGAGTGCTCGCCTAGGGACTGCGTAGCACTACGGCCGGAAATACCTGTCGCACCTAACATCCCGGACGCACCGGACGGCGACTTCGAGGTGTTCAATTTCGACCGAGGGATCGACGAGAGCTTCTAAGGAATCTGATAATCACGATCGTCGCGTGCTGCCTCTGGCCTATACATTCCACGGTGATATATCCTTCGTTTTCGTTGTTTCCATTGATCCTGTCTGTGATGATTTTCGTACTTTCGACCAAGCGATTTGATTGCCATGGGTGGACCGTTCGAACGAGATCAAACTTATCCAACAATGTCAAGCGAATATTTTACGAAAAGATCCTGCGGGAGAACCTAATATAAATACTTATTTTTTTCATGTTTATTGTTCGAACAGACTGTAATGCATCTCGTGTACGCAACCGGAGTCACGCAACTGATCCTAAATCAGGAGACGTCCTTGCCTGCAGAGTTTCTTTTCGTTGCCATCAGGGATCGAAGTGAACAGTTTCGTTTCTGAAGAAATTACAAGCTGTATATTTTATTTTAACAATTTCAAGTTACAGAAAAGTTGATATTTTTTATAGTTTTTAAAAAATGTTAAAACTCTTTCGATCCCTGGTTACAACCACACTAGGGCAAACCAGTCGACGACGCCAGTCTCGTTATCAAAAGACATTGCGTTAAACGCGGTCTTCCGAAACTCTAATATTATTATAGAAATCTCCTTGTCTTGTAAAAACGCCCGTCCTTTCTTGCAAACAGCAAAAAGAGAAACTGCTGCTTGGAAATATGTCAGTTTTCTATGAACAATATTTTCTATAAAGACCGGAGACACTCCGATGTTCCGTTTCGAACGTTCCACTCTGTATATAGAACGTGTACTTTAGATTCGAACGCTTTACGTCTCTTTTTATAATTAGAGTACGACATTTAGAAACATATCAGAACGTTTATTGTAAATAGATAGAGTATAAGTTAGGGAAGCGGCCTAATTGTTTCCGTTATTTTCATATCGATCGACAGCGCAGTGCGGAACTTGTGAAAGTCTTGAATTTCTTTCGACGTTCGTAGATAACTTATTGATCCTTTAACTGACTCCTTAACCTTTTGACTGCCGGCCATTCTAAGTATTCGTTAGCTACGGCGTTACTGTAGCGGTAATCTTGCCGTGCAAGGAGTACTTTCGAGAGTTTGGTTGCCGCCCATCGATTAAGTATAGAGGGTGAGCCACGACAAACGGAGCGCCTAAATATCTTTCTTGCAATCGAAAGTTAAAGAAAATGTCTGGGACAGTCGTGAGAAATTTGACAAAACTTTCTTGCTCTCAACTATTTTCTTATGGAACCTTTACCGACGTATTTGTCACATTTTTTTAATCAAAACGAGTCCAAACATGATACACTTCGGATCATATCTACTTGCTTAATTCACAACACAGTAGAACCTCGATTATCCGAAATTATCTGAATTATACATTATTCGAATATTTGCGAACAATTCGATTTATATATGTACTATTCCATTATTCAAAAACTTACGTTCCTCTGATTAGTTCGGATAGTCGAGGCTCAAGTGTATCGCGTTTGGACTCATTTTAATCAGAAAAATGTCACGAATAACTTGGTAAAAGTTTCACAAAGAGACAATTAAAAACAAGGAAGTTTCGTTACTCGATTATTATCGTCTCACTGATCGCGAACACTGTTCAACGGTGCAAATATGACAATATAAGCATATTTTTTGTTCCGACGTTGTTGAAAGGTTTTATCGTCAGCAAAGTTTTCCAAGATTGCATTATACGCTTTTAATTTCGTAGAACTGCTTTATACGTGAAACGTTTCGCTCGCGCGGGCTCCTTATTCGCTGCATTGCAAGTTTCGTCGAACTTTTTAATTAAATTAGAATAAATAAATGAGGCTGGACAATTGAGAGCAGAAAATCGATCCTTAGACTGCTCCTCTGAAACTCTGACTTCCGCAATAATTGAAAACCAGGTCGATCGTTTCTTCCTCTGAATAACGCATGGTTAAATGTATAATTAATAAACTGGTGTGTGTTGTCTCGAAAAGCTGATGGAAATAGGAGATTGTATAAATGAAACACGATGCCTTAAATCAAATGACACACATCAATGTTTACACTGATCTGTATTTCTAATTTCAAGGTTGTCTCGAGGTCATTTTATATAAATGATTGAACCTGTATTTGTATTAAAACTCTAAAATGTTGAAAATATTATACTATCGTTTCCAACCTAAAGAATGTTCTCGGACATTTTCTTTTATCTTGAATGCCAAATATTCAGACGTTCCAGCAACTCAGCCTGCAGAATTATGTCTAAGCAGAACATTTAATTGTCAGCGGCTAATATGCTTTGCGCAGCGATTACCGTCGAATGCTTATAGATGACGGCCAAAGGGTTAACGATGTTTGTTGACTTTGAAGAAAAAGAAGAGTCCGGCCTATCAGGCCGTCGAAGTACCCTACAAGACTCTCGATTCTGCTTTCTTTGCAAGACAATGAAGGGACTATCTGCTTTCCACAGCGAATCCTCGCGACGATCGTCATTGCATGAGACCACACACGGCCAGTTTGGCTTCGCGTTTTCTATGTAGACACCCCCTAGATATACATATGTGTAGAAAAGTCGAATTTTTCAAATGCTGAAATTGTCGAATCTTTCGAAGAGCTATCGTATACCTAAACGCTGGTCGATCCAGTTCTCTCACCAAGTCGAACAATATTTTCTATAATATCCCCTGTTCTACGGAGTAACAAACCGATTCCGTAGACGGTCAGCCTACAAACTATAAGTTACCAGACCGGAAGCTAAGTATCCGCATAAGGCGACCCACATTCCCGAGCTATATTGTTCCCAATGTCGTGGAAGGTCACAGATAAATCTCATGCTGTCCTTGGTCGCGATACAACGCGTTAACTGCTGACTGATAGCCGTCCGAAAAATTAGCATTCATTTTAAATTCTTTATTAGTGCTGCCCCCTAATTTCTAATGTTAACACTCCAACGTAGTATCAATCATATTTGTATTTATCTAATTCAATTGTGTACACAGTACATTTTATTTAATACGCTGATTGAATGCCCATAAAAATCACACGAAATCAGAACACAATTTTATATCTTACAGATTCTAGCTGATGGTTTAGTAATGATAAAAAGAATCGTGTCGGACGTACACGGCTGACGTGGCATAATTAATATTTCCATTTTTGAATGTATGCCATTCAATATGTCCTATAAATGTTGACAGCTTCATCTTTTATATAAGAAGATCTGTCTTCGTTCAATGTCTATTTCTCACGAATGCAACAAATTCAAAATAAATTTATTTTTGAGAAAAACTTCTACACAGGTCTACCGCTAACAAAAATTTTGAAGTCAATGTTTTTTCATTTGTACCACGTATGGTATTCAATCCATTAAATTTTCAATCAATCTTGTTCCTTGCGTTTAACTTAGACAATTTTTATTTTGCTTAAAGGTCGTCTATTTGTGAGACAAGAGTTGAATCAAAATGTTTCTCTTTCTAATCATTTAAACGAGTTAGGGGTAACGCAAAAATCCACTTATCCATTTTTGTCATGACGACATCATGTGGCAGTCGTTGTCAGATAATAAACTGCGTCATCCACGTACAGCTAACAGTGGCAGTTAAAGTGTTGATCGTGGCGTAATCATATCCTCTTTGTGACCATTATCTGTCCATGAGCTAGAATTCATGGTTCTAGCTTTATCAAATTCGCGTGGGTTCACGACCAAAGCTTCGCTTCCGATTCTAATGAAAACGAGAAGTATGCCGGTGAATCGGGTCGAATCGTTCTCTTGCATTCTCCGATCTGGAATCTGTTCGGCGACGAAAATTTTCGGAGTTTTTATAATAATCAAACATTCATATCACGAACAATGATATCGCCAAGATATACGAAACTTTTACCAAAGACGGTCTAGCATAGTTCGATCTAACGTAAGTATTATCGACACTCGAAGAGCGTCGATGCAATATTGAACCCCCTTTCGATAGAACGATGTTTGCCCCCACACGCACGGGATTTAGATACGTAAAAGAGAGTCCGTAGCATGCTCTGTCCGCTGAATTTCGTCTCACGGGAAAGGACACTGCCGGGACAAAGGTTAAATTGCACAGGATCATTTGCATAAACAGCCTGTAAAATAGTAATCCTATTTGGCCAGATCTATCCCGAGAGTGTCCTACATTCTACATATATTCTTCAACATCAAATTATGTCCGAAATAGTGCACACTGTTCTTTTCCTATAGACACATTTCATTAATTAATCGTTATTTATAATATATTAGGTTGGCAACTAAATTCGCGACCTTTTGTTTCGCAATTCTTTTATTGTATCATTAGAACCTCATTCAGTGACCATTTCTAAAAGAAATATCTAATTGTACATCATTGAAAAGCTCTGAATTTTGCGATTAATTTGATATGAAATACTCGTGCTTAAAAAATATATATAAATCACTTTGTTTGAGAAAATGTGGAGGTCGCGAACTTAGTTGCCAACCTAATATTTACTTAATTTTTTGGTTAACAGATCTTTGAACAATCTAATGTCTGTGGGATTAGAACGCTATACATACACAGGGTTGGGCAACTCAACTGAAATAATTTCTAAATTATACTTTGTACGAACAATTAATATGCATATGAATTTATTACGTGAAAAATGTACTTTTTGAATGAAACGTTTCTAGTATTTGCAAATGAGAAATACAGTATTTCATTGATACAAGCAAAATGGATTTTTAAATTGTGTAATATGCCCTTTGAAATAATACTAGTGTAACTTAGAATCTATTCAAGATGATTGTATTTATTGTCCACCCTGTGCACACACGAAAAGAGCTTCAAGAAATCCTTAAATACAAACTTGGGTAGAATATAAGACAGTCTCATTCTATTTTTTTATTCACTGAAACTACTCTCAAAGAACATCAAATTTGATTGTATCTTCGTTTCGTTGAACTCGTCTATAAATCTGTTGATTTGCATAAACTTCCGTAGCCTATATATTATATGTATTATTATGTATACATTTAACGAGAACAGAAACAAAGAGATTCGACATCGTATGAGTCAACGTGCACAATATAATTATATACATGTATTATATATTCGTATATACACGTACCTATAAACATTGTAATTCATAAGTTGTCGGACATTGATGTATTAGAGTAAACTACAAAATAAAAACGTTAACTTTTCACGTTTTAGAAAGGACTTTACACTTTACAGCATATTCAGTAAATTTGTTTATTTAAAAATCGCAGGATTAAATATGACAGTCTAACATTGCTTTATATCTGCAAGTTCTATTCGTTTCAGTTCAACATCAACCAGATGTCCGACAACTTATGAACAATAATGTGTGTCACACGAGGAACCAAGTATCGAGAAATAATATTATAACAAATATAGGAGTAGAATACCTAAGTATTGCGGAGACTGCGGATCTCTATGCAAGAATAGACTTTTAGGGATCGATTTGCAAGAATGGAGATTAGTTTCACAGTACCATTGTCCCACAACAAGGTTTCATCAGGGTAAGAAATAAAATAGACGAAACGTTATTAAATTCCGCTTGTTCCTCTGTGTTACTATATGCTTCGAACACTTTCCGTACGCTATAAATGCACAAAATCCGCAGTCTATTTATCGACCTTAACTGCCCTTTGTTCTCCGTTGTTATTCGGAACGAGACTCTGTAACCCCGGAAAACGCAGTGTGACCACAGAAGATGGACGAAACAATCTCATTATTATATTACGATTATAAGAGCCACTCTTCTTCGAAAAGTTCTGAACAATTTCGTCGGGCAAACTTTGCACAATAACAATCAATAGAACCTCTTAAGATCTAGGGAACGATCTGTCTCCGCAAATGATCTATCTTCGAACCAAGAAACTCAACCCTGAAACGCCTAAGGTAGTCTGCTTGCATCGGAAATACTCGAAAAAAATCATTAACATTTCACCGTGCCACAACAATGAGAAAATTTTCTGCGAAAACCTCTGTCCATCTCTCCAACTTCCCTCCCAAACTTCAAGGTCAGTAAATTTTCTCTGTGCACAAGAATAAATAAACAATGATACCCTTCTTTCTCGAGAATCTTCGACGCAAGAGAATCGCCTCTTAAGATTCTTCTAGGAGTTCTAGGGTGAATAGTGAACTTAGCTCGACACGCATTATAGTTAGCGACCCTATGGTAGCGTCGAGGGGGACGAGAAGAGCGAGTCGAGCGTAACTATACTTTTTTGCGACGACGACGAGATTCATTGTTTATAGTTAGAGGCGTAGTTAGATAGCGATCCAATGTGATATATATATACATATATGCATATATATCCCGGGGAAAAAAAGTAACTTTGTCTAAAGGTTTTACAATATCTAGAGGAAAGGTAACAATCCTATTCGCGAGAGTAATAACGATAAGGGATAGAATAGAGGAACGGGAGGAGAGTTTCGAATGACGGTGTCGAGTTCGCTTCTTGCAACGAGAAAATTTATCGTCGAACATTAATCCCGTTTTTTTTAGGGGTTCGCTTAAATGACAATGAACGGCGGAGAGCGTGGAAGATTAAAGTATTTTTTAATTGTATGGTTTTGAGAACGGGAACCGTAGACAATCCCCTGTCGGATAGTGGCACTCGAGAAACGGGGAAAGCTCGAGAAAAACCGGGAAACATAAGTAGAAAAAGCGATGTGTAGCTTTACCGAGCGGAGCTGAGGTCTTCGTAGCATGTGCGAGATGAACAAGAGGATAATATGTGCTTTGCCCATGAATTTCGAGAAAAATTGATCAGTTTATGATACCCCCAGATCCTCTTTATCCCCATCTTCCCATAGATCCTCTGTACTCCCATCCTCGAATTGGAATTCTACCCGCATTCTTCGCACCTAGACCCACAAACTTCAAGTTTGCTCGGTAAACCTATACCCGCGGGACCACCATGACAGTTTGTTTTTCTTTTTTTTTAATTGATGTTTAAATAGAGTTGCGTGACGATCTCGTACGTCTTCCAATCATCCCACAAACTATTACGTCTCCCCTGCGTATCCGTGGGAAATTACCTTCTTGAACATGGTTGTGTACACTAAATAAAGGAAGATCTTACGATATGCCCACATTTTTGCTCCCCCTGCTCGTCATTTCACACCATTTTGTTTATGTTCAAAGTAGATCAGTTTCCTTTCGGTTTATCTTCAACACCTGCCAAGCACTAAAAGTGGCTGGCTATGCGTTGTCTTAGCAAAGTAACAAGTTTCAATGTATTTCAACTTTGTACAGTTTTTATTAAAACTATTAAATCATTTTCCGTGAAAAAAGCATCTTTACGCAATTTCAATAATTGGTAGGTTTAGTGTTAACCCTCGGATGGCAGATTATTAGCATAAAAAGATCTAGTCATTACTGCCATTGAATCATCAAATTCTCTGCCATTTTGGGGTTAAAACGTGTCCACAACCTTTTTCAGTATTCCTTCAATTGATTCATAATTGAAAAGGCGATAAACTGCCGTTAAGAGAGGACTCCAAAAATTAAAATGAAATGTGAAAATTGATTTCCAATATTTTTTATAACATCGTAACATCGGAGAATCATGCGTAACCTTTGAACGTCCTCTGCGCATGAACTCACGGATGAATCAATCGCATTCAATTATCGCGAATCGAAATCATTCAACGCTTACCTGAAACATTTTCCAGCACAGTCATTGCTTACGCAATAATCGAAATGGTTCCAGCTGCATAATCCATCTTGCGTTCAATTAATTTAGTAGAAATTCGAAATGTAAAAGGAACGGGGATGAAAAGGCAAAATGGCGTTGATGAGCAGGTCCTTTGGTAGCACAAACTGAAACTACAAATATAATTTACTATACTTGCCGACAGTCTACTGTGCATGTAGTCCAGGTGAGGTTAAGTAAGCCGGTGTTGGTTATATGATTCAAATTCAAATGTACACATTACGTATGTTAAATGCTATTTACGTGGTTATGTTCGCTTCGAGAAGTCTATTGCGATAGAATTCTCGCGCGATTCATCGATGAAAAGTCTTCTGTAAGTGTTTTTGTGCATTAATAAACATTGAGTGTATGTATTTACACGTGTGTTAATGTAACGAATTGATTTATTATGTCTTTGTGATTCTGTATCGTAAACGCAACATATCATTTCGTATCTATTTTATTTCAGATAAATATTAGGATATACTCGCTATGTTATCCATGTTAACAGCTGCTAGATAATGCTGCGGCACACTTGTGTGCGTAGTCATACACTAGTTCTACTTACCACAAATGCTATCAGTTGATATGCACTATTTCATAATTCTTCCGGCAATATATAGTGGAAGGAAATGCTTTGTGTAATCACATCAGTTGGAAATTAGTTCAAAGTTGTTCGCGAAACAGAACAAATCGTAAGGATGGAGGCTGCAGTCGGAGAAGTTCAACCCTTTAAGAGTTTGCAAGAGTTGTACGAAAACGTGGACCATTTGAAATCGTGGCCAGAAATTACTGAATTAAGGGAATGCACGGACTATGTGTACGACGGCTTTGATGTAAACAATCGTGAAATACAATTAGCGAAGTTCGATAGAGACGAACGTCCTAAAACATTGCTTTGTCATGATATGAAAGGTGGTTACCTCGACGACAGGTAATATCTACTGAAATTTTGATATTTTGTAGCGATTAATACGTGCAATTATTTTTCCAGATTTATAGATGGTGCAGATTCTTATGAATCTTATTTGTTTTATCACTGGAGCGTTATAGACACATTTGTATACTTCAGTCATCATTTCATAACTATTCCACCTTTCGGATGGATCAACGCAGCACACGAACATGGTGTGAAAGTTCTTGGTACTGTAATAACAGAACGGCAAGGTATCTGGGAGCAGATACTAGAGTCAAAGGAAACAGCAAGAAAGTTCGCGGAGGCTCTGATCTATGTATCAAAGTTTTATAAATTTGAAGGCTGGCTATTGAATGTCGAAAATGAAATTAAAACTGAACAGATCAGTAATTTAATATATTTTATGGAGTATCTAACAGAGCACATTCATGTAGAAATTAAAGATTCTGAAATTATTTGGTACGACAGTGTAACCAATGCAGGAAAGCTGAAGTGGCAAAACGAGCTAAATGATTCGAACATGTAAGTTCGTTGTTCGCGTGTTTCTGTACTTACAAATTATTTAAATTTGAATTTATAATTCCAGAGACTTTTTTGTATCTTGTGATGGCATTTACCTAAATTACAATTGGACCAAGTCTAAGCTGGAAAACAGCTGTACTTTAGCAAAAAGTCGTAATCGAAACATCCAAGATATCTATGTAGGATTAGATGTTTGGGGAAGAGGTTGTCCATCGGGTGGAGGATTCAATTCAGCCACTGTAAGTGTAATAGTTTTTTAATAACATTATATCCGAGTTAGACAGACTAGTATTTGACTGTAATATTTTATATCACAGGCTCTACAGCCGATACGACAACAAGAATTGTCAGTTGCCATTTTTGCATCTGGTTGGACCCACGAATTTTTCGGGCCCAAAACATTCTACGAGTTGGAGAACATTTTCTGGACTCAACTTTTCCCATATTTATATATTCATATTCCTATTTATGAAAATGAAACGTTCAAAACATCTTTCTGCCACGGAAGCGGTAGTTCTTATTATAACTGTGGAGAGGTAAATTGAAATATGAGATATTTAAATATATTGCTGTAAATGAACGCGACTAGAAACCTAAATTGCTTACAGATACAATTGGAAAGACGTGTCATAGATGGAAAGACAATTTTTGGACAGAAACCATTTTACAATCTATCAAAGCAAAAGCCTCAAATTTCCGTACCTATACCACATTTAAAATTCACTCGTGTGCCTCGATTGCTTGCATCGAAACAGGAGGACGAGAAAAAGGAAACATCGAAAACTCCAATAGAATACGTCTATGAGACGATCAAGAACGTTATTCGAATATTGGGAAACGTTGCGAATATCGAAGATAAATTACCCATAAATGATTTGAATTATTTTGAATTTCACAATCAATTGTCTTACGAAGGAGGAGGTTGCCTGAAATTAATCACGAATGATCCCAGATCGTATCACAGGTGAGAGAACTATGCAATTTTCTATAATAAAGTTAATTTATTCGAGTTACGATATTGAGTTACAAAATTATCTTTTACAGATTATTTCTGATCTACGTTGAACTACAACAGGACATTCAAGCAACCATCATTTACAAAGATATGGAGTCCATCTTGGAGAATGGAGCACAAAGCGAGCCAATATTAATTCTGGGCAACAATGCCGGCTTAAAGTCCATTTTACCATACAGATCGGAAAACTTGCACTCATTGTGGAGGAAATGGTAAGTTTAAATTTCAATCAAAGAACTTGAAATTTGATTTCTCAAAACGGATTTTATGCGTTCATAACAAAAATGAATACGTGAGATTAAGAGAGAAAAAGAAGGAATACATTTTTATTTATTTTCTGTTCCTGACAATTGATTTGGAAACTTTATTTTGCATAAAGATCTGCAGTAGTCAAACCCTTGTTTCGAGTCTGTTTTTTTCGATATTAGCGTCGTTTTCAATATTTTGTTTTTCTGTTGACAGCGTTTACTTGACAAACATGAAAACAGTAAACGAAATCGGCGTGTCCTTCGCAAGGAAATGTACCTGCTACCTGGGGCAGATCATTCTCGAAGCGAAGCCTCGGAACCGCTTGGGTAAGTCCACTATCGCTTACATTCCGGGGTGGCGTGTATAGCACAGGTGTATTGCATCATGATAAAAGTATATCACCGGACGAGGTTCTCCAGCCGTGTAAAGAATCATTTCAGAAAGCGATGGTCCGTTTCCCCCACGCAATTGAGAACCGCTTTAGTGAAAGGAACACCGGCGCGTTCCTCGATAGAACGCCTATTCGACATAACTTATCGCTCGATAAAAGCATTTCTCATCGGTGAACATTGTGTTATTAGGAGAACGTGCGGCCGACACCTTTTTTTGCAATTTGTTCTATTACTATCGAGAAAAAGATTGGTGCCAATTACCGAGGCTTACCCATTTTTCTTCAAATGTGAAGCTAAATGAATGTCCCATTCAAAATTTTTAGTCACTTATCTTCACGATTGAAATTTTAATAGAGACGATACCGTTTTCAATTGGAAATATTTCTCAATTTTTGTATTATTTATAGATTAAAGAAAATTCCTAGTGAATTTCGAAAAATTCAAAGAATTGTACGATTATTCGGAGTACTTGAAAATATTGTTCGTTATTTTCGACATCCACGAAACAGCTTGGAACAGGAAGTTCACGAGAACGAAACAGAAAAAAGGGATGTAGGTTAACTATTCTGCACGTTTCTATTTTATTACGGTTTCTACATACATCCAACTTTATATGCATAAAGATCCGTGTTCTACGTAAACGTAATTGCGTGTTTATTGGGTCGAACGCATGAGAAGAGAGCAGAAACAACAAAAGCACAACCTAATTTTAACTTCATATTTTCGTTTCACCTCGCCTGCCTCACCTCTTGCTCGGTTATTTGCACGACAAGCAAGGGTATCCGGGGTTCCATGACAGCAGTTTATTTGATAGAAGGACGAAAAATGCACGTTTAGCCTCCATGTTTACTCGCACACACGCGGAACAAACGGTGCCACGCGAAGGAGGTCGCGACACCATAACTCTGATAAATTTTTTCATTCATTGATTGCGTTTCGCGGTTGAATAATACTCGAATGGATAGAGCAATAATCTCAGCAACGGATTATTTGTCCGTTGAAATTTGTATCCGACAGATCTCTAACACAGGCAACGAAATTTATGATGATAATGGTCTCCGAGGTGACCCTCTTCGATCATAAAGCAGTTTTGAAAGATTGTAGCACACAATAATTTCGAAGATAACTATGCCAATGTCGAGAGGTTTCATGTTAACCATTATTTATTGTCAGAACTGGGTTAAGTAACTGTGTCTGTACACAATAAACATCTCATTCTACACATAATGCATATGTATGCATCTCACTTTGTGTGCGGTAATCTTTAATATTAACAAATTTATGCATGCTGGTATTTACATAGCTCACTAAATTGTTTCAAATGCAGACGCGCGCTAGTAAAATTAAATTAAATGATTATTACTTTTTAACCGACTTCGGAAAAGGAGGTTACTCAATTCGATCTGTATGTGCCTTTTTTTTTTATTTT
Source organism: Lasioglossum calceatum (assembly GCA_963966675.1). NCBI lineage: Eukaryota > Metazoa > Arthropoda > Insecta > Hymenoptera > Halictidae > Lasioglossum > Lasioglossum calceatum. Next base: position 8,269,264 of record OZ016545.1, read on the forward strand.
CGCTTTTTTTCTATGTATGTTCACCGATTACGCCGAGATGGGTGGACCAATCGGAACGAAACTTTTTGCATCTTGTAGATTGTAGAGTACGTCCCCGAGGTGGTCCCTTGAAAACAAATTTTGCATTTTTTCATTCTTTACGGTTTTTATTACGAATAAACAATTAGACCGAAAAACCATCCTAAAAGTGTGAAATAAAAAAATGTTATAAAAAAGATTAAACCGACTTCGAAAAAACGCACTAAAAAATGCACTAAAAAGTATGAAATAATTGCCATTTAATTTATGTGAATGCACACGAACTTAAATACAATACAATCTTTTCCGAGGCGGCGCAAAATTGAAAATTTTCGACTTTGGAAATTACGAATATCCTTAAATTCTTCTACATGCATTCATTTAGAAAATTTTAAATTTTGCGCCGCCTCCGGAAAGATTGCATTGTATTTAAGTTTGTGTGTATTCACATAAATTAAATGGCAATTATTACATACTTCTTAGTGCGTTCTTTTTAGTAATATCGTGAACACGTGACGTCGAGGTCATCGTACAGCATGGAAGTGGAACAGTTTTCTTCAATCAATTTCATTTGCGTACTAGCCGGTGCAATAAATCTTTCCGTCGAATTAAAATTGAATCACCGCAGATTATGGTCTCGTAATCGGGATTTGAACGGTTCTCGCGGGATCGATCTAACGCGTAACGGAACAACCGTTTCGCCGGTTACAATGATAAAGTCATTGGCAGGAATTTTCGGGCGTGCAACAGTCACTAATGTCGGCCGTTCATTACAGCGAACATGTTCGAAATAAACAGTTTGGTTGGATCGTTTGTTTCAGCAGTCGCGCAACCCAAATTACGTTTCTCCCGTGTCGCAACGGCCATTTGTAACCAGAGAATGCGACTGGCTCATTGATATTCTCGCGGTTATCGGGTCGAATTTTTTCTGCGGTTACACTTTGCATTACAACGCTTATTTCTGCCATGTCCACGCGTTGTTTCACCTGACGATTGCGTCGCGTGCCTCCTTTCGTCCCACCTCTGTCCCACCTGTACATTTTGGGTACCCTTTCTGGCCTAGAAATTGAAAAGGTCATTAGACTGCGGATTCCTTTGAATTTATTATTTAGAAAAATTAAAAGTATCGATATATTAAATGTCAATTTATTAAAATCAATAAAAAAAGAAATTTTATTATGCGGCTTCTGTGGCTCACAATTCATGCAAACAATTTTTATTTTGCATACAGTTGCTTAGTTAATAACCCAAAAATAAAATGTCATTCATCTATTTTTGTTCTATACTTTAATGTGATGAATCTCATAACTAGACAGCGGATCTTTATGCAAAATAATAATTTTTTACCTGAATTGCAACAAACTGGAGTGAAACAGGAGTTTATTTGGGTAAAGTTTACTTTACCGAACTCAAAATTAGTACCTTTTTCTTCTACGAATTATGATGTATTTGGTATGTAATCCAGTGGATTTGTATCCGGCGCGGATGTAGGTCGAAGATATGATTCTCTAGGATCAATAGTTGAGAAGTTATGGTCGCTTAAAGTTGAGCATGTTTGATTGGTAAGGGCGCCGCCATATTGGTTTGTAGTGACGACCGCGAGCCACTTACCTTGCCACCCCCCCTCGACCGAATCCTAACCAACTCAGTAAGCGGCGTGCGACCGTCACTATAAATCAATATGGCGGCGCCCTTGCCTGTTAAAAACACTGAAAAATGCTCAACTTGGAGCAAGCATAACTCCTCAACTATTGATCCTAGAGGTTCGAAACTTCGATCTGCATCCGCGCCGGGTTCTAATCTACTGCATTACATACCAAATGCATCATAACTCGTAGGAGAAAGGCACAAATTTTGAGTCCGGTAAAGTAAAGAGCAGCCGTTTATTTTCCTTTCTTAATATGTTTAATAGGTTGGAAAGAATATAATAGTATTTTAAAATTCTTCTAATGTTTTTACTGTTTTAAATTACACCTACTCATTTTTGCCATAAATGCATAAAATCCGCAGTCTGCTCACAACAATTTCTAAAATCAATTTCTAAAAAATGGTTGTAGATAGATAGACAAGTAAACTAGCGAAATAGAGAAACGGTTACACAGGTAGATTATTATTGCTACTGAGAAGCGTATGTCCGAGCAGGTAAAGACCGGAGGTCGATCATTTGGTTTCCCAATACGAGGCATGACATAATTCTTTCGCGGAGGTTCAACGACACACATATCTTTCTATTTCGCGTCGGTAAGGTCATCGACCAAATAATTTCACCCGGGTGAAATCCAGAAAATGTTTCTATGCAGCGTTTCTTCAATTGCCGCGCGTATGATTTTATAGTGATCTAATGTGCGGTCCCTGACGTATCTCGCGGTGGTTAATGTCTCATTTAATAGCTGCTAATGCTCTCGTGTAATTGCGAAACGATAATGAGGAAACTTGATGTGCCGGAAACTGCTGCAGAGACGCTTCAAACTCCGAACGGCCGATCTTCAGTGTAGAAAAAGCCATTTAACTATTGTTCAATGTTAAACCACGTCCACAGTTTGGAAAAAACATTTTCCAATTCTCTCTTGAGTTTTTTTCTGTCGATCATAACTGTCAAAGAAGACATTTCTTCAAAAATTCCGGAAACAGCATACACGTGTCGTAATCAAGCATTCTAGACATATTAGAGTTGCAAATCAGAATGAAAACGTGCACAGTTGTTTTGATTAGCATGAAATGATTCATAGATTCTGCAAATAGTATAGTTTATCGCGTGACCTATTAATTAGCGATCATTCAAGAAAGATGATATTTACAATGAAAATTTAAAGATCGTATAAGAATAATAGTTGTCCAAGCTGAGAGGTGAAAACATCAATCTTTGAAAAACAAATGATTTATAGGAATTGCTCCCTTACTTCAAACTATAAAGCTGTTCACCTCAGTGGAGGAGGCAATGATTCACGCATCGAGATGATTTAGTTTGATAACAGCAGTGGGGAAGAAGAATAATGATACTTCTAAGTACTCCATTATCGGTTTCTTTTCTAATAAACGATAGTCGGCTCGAGAGCACATTTCTTACCACGTCAACCTAATTTCGAAATATTTTCCACAATGTCATTCCCAGTCATGTGGTCACTAACTAATGGTTGTGTTGGGTACATCCTTTTCGCGATATAATTACAAATAGCACAATACTCGTCCAGCACGAGGAATTTTTCTTCGCGTTACAATGAACAATAAAATTAATCAAATTAAATTTGAAATCGATTCCCGTATCCTAATGTTAGTTCCATCAAGGAAGGACTTCTCCACGAAGGCTACCGTATAACACCTGCTATGTTTGATCAACGAGCAATTATTTTACATCTAAAAGGATACTAAACACCGCACGAAACATCCCATAACAACATACCAAGAGAAAAATTCCTAAAAGAAACGTAATTACTTGCGCTCCGAGAATACCAGAGTGAAGATGCGAGAGGAAATGTTAAGAGGTCATATATTTCATGTGGAAAAAAAATAACTAAACGATACATTAAATGTAACAACGTACTAAAAGAGCGTTTTAATTGAATTGATATGGTCCCAGGCAAAAAAAAATGGCCGAGAGTGGCACGGATTCCCGCGCTCGCGAATGAGATTAAAGATGGCAGAGAGAAGCAGCGTTCTTTCCCGGGAAGAGACAAAAATTGGCACGAGCCCCTCCATTGTAAACGGATAATCCGAGGCTCAGCTCGTAGCATTTCCATAGAATTCCCGGCATTCTCGGCTGCCGTTGGCTCGGCAGGTTAACAAGGGAGGAACGTTCATATTTACAAGATGAGATCAGACTGTTTTCCTGCTTGGCCAAGGCGATCTAGTCGCCGCTCCGCGATACGACGGTGTAGAGTAGAAAAAGAAGAGAGGACGAGAGAGCGTCGGCTCGTGCCTCTCCCAACCAAGGAAACATTTCCAACGGTCTTTCTTCGACTCCCATCGGAGGCGAGCAAGAGCTTCGGCATTCCGCGCACCGTTTCCTGCAACCGAACGCAGTGCGAGCAGTGCCGCGAAAGTAAAACGTGCCTGGTCATTAGCGATGGGATTGAGCACCCAACAAGTATATCCGAACCCCGATTAGACACAAAGTATTTCCGAAAATAAAACCAGCATTTTCAAGATAAATCCGAACTTTCTATGATCTATGATATAATGATGAGTAGACTCTGATATTTTGATCGAATCGGCTTGCAACTTCTACAGAAACTACAATTATGCTCCTCCAAATGATCGTTTAATTAGTGCAAGTATAATAACATGCCTAGCTGCAGCTACAGGGGGTGACCAAATTATTGGAGCCATATTAAATTCAAAGTACTTCAAACTATAAAAATGGTACTTTTAAGTACACTAGAATTTTAAGTCGGATAGATCAAATAGAAACTTTTATGAGTACCTTACTAATATTTTTAAATGATTACATTATAACAGTACTCATTGTTAGACTGTAAAGTAAAATTGTTCATGCAAAGTAAAAAATGTCTGTGTCAATTGCAAGATGTGAGAGCCAGATGCAGAATAAACACTTTCTTTAATAATGTTAACACGTTAAAAAAATAGTATATCGCTATTCTTGGATTATTAACATTATTCTCCTGGTTTACATTGCAGCAACCCATTTCTGTTATAAATGCAAAATCCGCGGTCTGCCCATTGTAAACGCATGCACATAAAACTTGATCCCATTCCTAGTCATTAGCGATGGCATTAAGCATCTAGCAAGTCGATTCGAACCTCGATATAATGCACTTCCAGTACACAGCAACAAACTGGAATGAAATAGAAATTTATTCTCTTTCTTATGATTAATAGGTTGAAATAACAGTATTTTAAATTTTTCTAGTGCTTCTACTGTTTCATATTACACCTACTCCTTTGGTAGAATTTGTTTAAAATCGTCATCCCAGGGCTGACTCGTTGTTATACAGGAATGGGGTCAAGGAAAAGCAATTTTTTGTTGACTCCCGTTTCTTACAATTAACGCAGAAGCTTTTATTTTGCATAAAAGTCGGAAGTCTAGTGACAAATGTACAAGCATACACCTAGTGGAAAATCCTTGGTATTCATAATTGATTGCGAGTTCTTGGAAGGTGAATTAAGGGCCATTACGTAACGCATCGATCATGGAATTATAGAAACCCGCTTGTACGAGATTAGGAAGTAACAGAATGGTATGTGGTCGGATCGAGGCATGCCAAGTTCCAAACTAGTCAACGAACGATCGGGAAGGAGGCGAAATTAGAAATACCCTAAAGAGACTTAGTACTCCGAACAGCCTGTTACGGACCTGTTATGCGAAGTATGCGTGTTACGGGTCTAATCTCTACTCGGTCGAGCAATGTACCTTTCTAAATGAAATATGTTTTTTTCCGATCTGCTAATTACCGCAGCACCTTGACAGTGGTCGGATTACTATAAACCGGATCGCAGTTTATTATTCGGCGAGTTGTTCCGTCCTTGCAGCTTCACAATATATGGATCATAATTATTATAATTATAATTAACGAGACTGATCGCCCAGTTCGTTTCCGTATAAGGAATACTTAATGCAGAATTTTTGCTCTATGAAAAATAATGAGAAAATTATTATATCTTTGAAAATAATATTTCATCGAAATAATATATATTAACCATTTTACTGCTTTGGATTTCAGTCATTTATTACAAATAAAACATTGAAATGGTAAAGTTAAATGAGAACACTTTTCAGACAACATCGGCTTTCCTCCCTGAGGTAGAGAGATTACTGTACTTTTAAATGACGCTTCAAAAAAATTTACTGACCACACTAGCTATTTCTTCGCCATCTTTTTTACAGCTTCAATTAGCCTACCGAGTTCGGGCGCCTTATTTTAAGAACCATGGCTATCCTTTCTAATATTTCCACTATCGTACTCTCGCGCTAAAATTTATCGAATAATTTCGCGAGAGAATTACTTAATTCGGATTTGCCGGTAAAAAGTAACTCGCCTATTATCCCATTGCTAAAATCACCAGAGAATTAGCCTGGCCACGATTTTCCTTTTAGTCGGCTCGCGACCGTCCTGTTTTACCATTTCGCAAGACTCTTGCCACTTTAGATCACTTGGTTCCAGCGATCTCAATCTTCAAATCCGTCTCGACCCTTTTTTTTGTCGTTCGAGCAGTACTATTAAACCATTTACGTTTTTCCTTTATTTGTTTTACTTCTTGTTTCGGCGATAACGCTATTCCATCGGTAAACTGGCGCTTTATTGCTTTTAAATACGGAGGAGCTGCAAAATGGAAGGTATCGGCAGTGATAGCATTATATGTACCATTAATCTTTATAGGTTTCAATTATTTCATTCACTCTAGCATTTCCTTTAGAACAATTATTCGAATGCATGCTCTACTTATTAATTTCACGTATTTTTAATTATATTTTGTTTTTAATTATTTTCTTGTGAAATTTGTACCGGCACATTGGTGACATTTTTCTGATTAAAATGAGTACAAACACGACACACTTCAGATCATATTTATTGTTTAATCCACGATTAAAGAGTAGGGAGTAGGGAGGTGCTGGAATGGGATAGTGGATGGGGAAAAAGAGGAGAGGAAAAATCGACCTGTTGCGGTCGATTCTGGCGACACTGGTATACGTAGGAGGCCGTAACTCCTCGCAGTCACACGAGGCAAAGCGCGGTAGGGGCAATATGAAATAGTTGATAGTGGGGGAACCGGTACACTGGTATTTAGTAGGAATCATGAAGCGACAGCGGGGAAGAAGTTGCCCGGGCCTGATCTAAAGTATATCGTGTTTGTACTCGTTTTAATCAGAAAAGTGTCACCAATATGTTGATAAAAGTTTCACAAAAAATAATTAAAAAGTAAACAGTTTAAGTCTATGTTGCCAGCATCCAGTTACGTTTTGTCCATTTTAATGATCGATACCTGCAAAGTCCAACGCAGTGGACAAACATGATTTAGAAATAAAGTTCCCATTATTTTCCAGACCGACGAGTGAATCCGTACACCTTGTAATGCATCTATTTTCCACGTACGAATACATCACGTCGAATCGGATATAACGACACGTAGAATCGTCTTCTCGTCCCCATTAGACGTTGCCTGCTTTCTTCCGCGGGCAAACGTTCCATTCTTCCGCGAGCGAATCGGAAGACGTTCCAGCGAAAGTTTCAACGGTGTCATCAATTTTTTGTCGACTGGAGGTCGAAGAAAGTTGGGCTCGTTAAAATCGCCGGTGGATCGAACCGAATGATCGTTTCTATTCATTAATTATAAAGACGTCGGCGAGACACGGTTTAAGAGATCACGCTTTGGGCAACTCTCCCCTTGTAATCAATCCGCGCTCGTTTTGCTTTATTAAAATTCGAAAGTAATTATACGGAATCTCTCGTAACAATTTTCGAGACGTTCACTTTCGATCTTGCTGTGCACGCCCTTTCAAAATATTCGTGAAACTCGTATAATGATTTGCGTGCGTTACCTTTAGCTTATCTTTAATGTATTATCGACAAGTTCATTGTTAACTTTTGAAACTGCAGGGTAGGAGGAAAAACAGGGATCAAGAAAATTAATATTTAATATTATTGCATAGCTCATAATGCGAAGTTTATTATTCAAACAAAAGCTTTCAAGATCATTTTGTACACTTTTAATTAGTTTTCGAAAGCACCATGAAATGCTGTTATAGAACGAAGTATCTTTCCTTGACCTTTTTGCCTCTAGTTTAAAGCCATAATTCGCAATTATTATAAATGACACAGTGAAAGCAAAAATCGCAACGTTAAGAACAAGAGAGGAAGACATTTAATTTGTAAATGTATTGTTTATAGATAATCAAGACTTGGCCGTTTTAGTTTAATAAAGGAAAGTGAATGATAAAAATTTCTTGTTATATACGCTTTTTTGTATATCAATAAGCCCTATAAGGATATACACACACGCCTTCCACAATCAAAGGGTTAACGATCATACTTTGTTTCTCATTCACTTGTTATGCATGAGAAAACTTTTGCACAAAGTCGTTTTGGGATGGCAAAATGTTTTTCGAGGCAAGGTAATCTTCCTATTTCTCTCTTAAAATGGATGAAAGTTCTAACCGTACTTAGGGGAGCTGTTTTTGTCGTAGATCCATTTATTATTAACGTCACCTGACGTTTATTACTGTCCCAGCAATTAGATTGCTCAATCCACGACCATTATAAGTACGGTTCAATAAAAAGTCGGGCTCGGATCCGTTACATAATATGTATGCACATTTTATTCGGAGAATGGATACACGTCTTAATAAATCTCTCTCGTAAAAAAAGAGATCTCTCTCTCCCCTTATCACTTCTTGTTTTACATTTGCAAGTTAAAAGGCTGCAGGCTCACTTGTTGCACTTCTTGGTACATCGACCCAATCCTTTAATAGTTCCAGCATCGTCTTTTCATGCAGCAGTCTTATGCTTTTGTCATGTTCTAAATGTACATGTCCCCTGGGGGAAAGTAATCCGAATAGAGCAAAACCTTTTCAACTCGTGCACGTACAGTGGATCCAGAAAGTATTTCCCATTCTCGAGAATTTTGTCGACATGTGATACACTTCCTTACAAATAATAGTAGAACAATATGCCTAGTCACATTTTAAAGCTTGAAGCCTCCATTTCTCCTATCTACTGCTAATTTTTGGCTTGTAAAAAGGTGTACAGGAACATTGAAAAATTTTTCTCGTGAATGAAACCACCGTAGATTTAAAGGCCGAAGCTTCCTCTTTACAACGTATGCTTAAAATTTGGTCTACGATCTTTATACGATCAATATAGGTCACCTGTAGGGAGCAGGAGGGGGTAGAGAAGATTAGGTACATATTGGGTTGGCAAGAAAGTAATTTCGGTATTTTAAGGTGAAATAAAAAACCGAATTTCTTTATTCAAGCGATGAACTTCAATCAATGAGCTTCAATCAATCAAATATTTTCTTATTTATTCTTTTTGGCAAAAGATCATCGAGCAAAAGGGAGAATATCGTATTTACAAAGTTCATTGCTTGAATTAAAAAATTAGGCTCTCTCTCTTTCCCTCTCTTTCACCTTAAAAAATACCGAAATTACTTTCTTGCCAACGCAATAGGACGGGCAAAGCACAGTAGAGACAATATAAATAGTGGGGGAACCGATACACTGGTAGTGGGAGTCGGAAAGCGACAGCGGGGAAGAAATTGTCCGGGCCTGACTGTATCATGCACAAATATTTTAGAAAAAAGTGCTCTTTTCTGACCGCCAGCCCACTCACAAAAGATATGCAGATTGCGGACATTTCGGCCGAAATTAAAATAACATAAAACATGTTTAGACCCGGTCTAAACATTTTTAGGGAAATTTCAACCGGATAAAAAGCGCGGGTTTCCCAGAGGCGAAATAATTTATGAACATTTTTTGCGGTCTTGTGGCTTTCATTTTACATTCAACATCTCTTTTCACAACATACCTGAAGGTTTTTTGTAATTTATACACAGTTCTCTTATTTGTCCGGCGTATTTAATAAACTCCAGCTCACCATTAAACTCCACGATAAAATACTTTGCGAAGAATTTCACTTCACACATTTTTCTCTTGTATTTATTTTATATATGTTTTCTTGAACATTATTTGGAGTCATTCGGCCTGTAATGACTCGGCTCTCCTTGAAGTGAAGCACAGCGTTTGTGGATTTGGTGTCATGCACAGTTAACACATTCACCGTCGCGTCGCGTTCGTGACTTCATCGTTCTCCATGCTGAAAAATTCATTTTTATTGCGAGTGATTTTTGCAAAGCGAGTTGTCGTTAACAGGCAGCTGATGTTTGTGCAAAATAAAAATTGTCCGCGTCAATTGCAGCAAACAGAAATCGATAAGAGATTAAATTCACTATTTTTAAACAATTAAAATACATTCTGCTCTATGAAAGAATTTGCACCACTTCCTTATTAATTGACAAATCTTGAACACAGTCGGTCATGTTACATTAATTAGTTAATTAATTAATTAGTTTAATTTGCAATTAATTTGTTCACCAAATACAATGACATTTTCAACATTTGTCATCTTCCTATTTTAAATTTCACTTATTCAGTGTCGTTGCAATTGCAGAAAATCTAATTAAAGTCTAATCTAATAAAGTCTGATCATTAGGATTTGCAGAGAGTCCTGTAATAAATTTTAATTCAGTTTCATTAAGACAATTATCTTCATTCTGCGAACTTTTTATGCAATCCTGACAAATGGTAATTCACAGCGTTCACTATCGATGCCTTAAGGTGTGTTGGTTTTATTTATTGACCGCAGGTCGACACTCCATCATTCCTATTAACCGAAGATGACGAGTTAGCTTGCTACTTGTATTCCTTAACCTTTCAATGACATTTTCACTTTCTTATTAACACATCCAGCAATTTTTCCATGCAATTGTATCGTAATATCAGCATTAGCATAAATATTCTGCTATACGATGTTTATTTCATTAATAGCTGCATCTACAGATTAATTTTCTCTCATTTCTTTCTTTACGATTTTCGTCACAATTTCTGTGACTGGTTCGTCGGTACTAATTCCCTAGAAACAGGAGATCTACGTTTACTTTACGGTTACATCTATTTTAAACGTTATATATGAAATATGGAAAGTAATATTTAATTTTGAAGTGCAAGAAATTAATAATGTTCATATTTATGAGACCGTGAAAATTTAAAATATATGTTTTGTAGATCTATGTTATTTATACAGATGTTGAAAATTTCATCAATTATTACCAACTTAGTAATAAAATAAATTTGTATTTGGTTCTAGTAGCTTTTGCAATTGATGCAGCAAAATGGTTATATTGCATAAAGTTTCGCAGTGTAATAAATAAGTTGAGCGACGTTGAGCGTGCTCCAGTTGGAAAGCTAGGCCCTTTTTCCACAAGACGTTTCTTCTCGACAGTACTTTCTCTCTTTATTCGAAGTCCACAAGCCGAAATGTTGCATCACGACAGTTATCACTTTCTGCTAGCCGGAATCTGCCAGTCGTAAAACTGGTAACGCCGAGATTAGCGCAACAGAGTGTGAGTTTTGAGCGTCGCGTCGGTTGCATCCAAACTGTTAAATGCATTCATAATAGCTAGTCTTTCTCCGGCACTTATGCTTTCAAAACACTTCAATCTTTTACATTTGTAATCATCGCCTGCCTCGTGGGATTGAAGTCTCAGCCTTCTCATCACGCCAACCCACTCTGCCTTCTTGCGTTTTCTTCTTGCTCCCTTTTGGCAACGCTTCGCTTGAATTCCCGTCATCTGAAGTCACATCGCCATAAACAAAAACGTGAAAAATAGACAACACAGCCGCTTTCTTCGGAACGTAATAAAACCAACTCAGTTTTCAAGACAAAAGATTAATCTTGCAAGCGGACGAATTTTATGAATTTATGGAAAAAATAGGTAGATGGAATTCAAATTAAAAGAATGCAAGAAGATCGATGTACAGTAAAGCCTTGATCTAAGAAAACGGAAACCATAGATCTACGAAAAAGCGTAATCCGATACGGGATCGGGTATATCGGTGTGCACCACTACTAATCCAATTCTAAAACTTCTTCATTTTTCATTCTTTTTTTATGGGACCTTCACCAACTCATTTGTGGTATTTTTCTAATAGAAATGACAACAGGTACGATATAATTTGAACTGTATTTAATGGTCCAACAATCTAAAATAATAAATTGTCTACCTACATACATCTGATAATTATAAAAAAATTTAAGACGTTTCCACAAAAATATTCTGAATGCATGGAGATGATTGAACCGTTTCTCAAGTCAATGTGTAACTTGTACACAATAGGAAAATACAAATATTAGGTGAGAGAGATGAGTGTTATCATGGCATTTTTATTAATCGTTAATGGAAATATATTCCATATTAAAAATATAAGTAATTACTAGACTGCGGATTTTATGCACTTATGACAAAAATGGGTATTTGTAATTTAAAATAGTGGACATTTTAAAAATATTTAAGGACATCAATGTATTAGTTTCAGCTTAATAGGATGATTAAAATGCTTCCTGTGTCCTGTAAACAATGCAAACATTTTCTATTTTGTATAAAGATCCGCAGTCTAGTAATTACAATGATTGACGGTTGATTGGCTTGATCCAATAATTTTTACCAATGGTATCTGTTGATTTCCTCCTGTAGACAATTTGATTCTGAGACTACGTATTCAATACACCGTTTCATATTTTATTCAGCTCTCTGGTTACAGCGTCCTGAAGAAAAGAACCGAAGAAATCGATAGGGTACGATTTAGGTGATCGGTATCGATCCAAAGAACTTTCTCCTACGTACCGTACACCAAAGACAACTACGTTATTATGATTGTGTTTATGATAACGTCATAGTCTGCGATTCGCAACTGAATTTCTATGATGATTGCTCGGCGTAGGTGAAAGCATTGCTCAACCGGTGGAAGCGCGTCGGATGTTCCTGTCGCAAGACGCGCGCCGCCACCGCGCGCCGGTTGCAACATTTTTGCATAAATGTCAACCGCGACGGGATAATCTAATCGTTCCGATGAAAAAGGACGACGCAAGTCCGCCGCATTGTTCCGCGCGACCAATCAATTAGCAACGACATTTCACCTAGCACCTGTCGTTAGAAAGTATTAGAGAAACCGCGGCAACCGTTTTGCGTCACTTGCAAAATGTTTATAATTCGCGAGCTGCGCGAAACTACTTCCGGCCGCGGCCATGTTGGGCCCGAGACGACGCGGAAGTTGCACCTGTAATTAGCGTAATAAACTAGCTGAATGAGCAGGAGGTAATTGCCCCTGAAACGAAATTCAATTTCTGACTCTGTCACCGACTCAGTGATTCCATCGAAAGAAAAAAGGTTTTGCAGAGTTAATCTACATTTTAAAAGCTGCTTTTTTACTCTATTTGCGCTCCATTTCGTTGAAATTTGTTATCTGTTTCTTTGCTGAAGATGGATGCGAATCAATGTTAAATCAATTGCAATTCTTTCGAAATTTCTTTCGCTCGCCAGTAGATCTTTGTGCAATGTCAAAATTGTCTGCATCAATCGCAAAAAATAGAAACTAAATTGAATGTTATTTCTTCCCTTAACCCAGGGATTAAAACGCCTTCATTCCGAAAAATGTCGTGGATGAGAAAAGGAAATTTATATTTTTTGTATGGCTACATTTATTTTAATGCTTAAATATTGATCACAAACGAATCAAATTTTATTTCATTTAAAAAGAAAGGCGTAACATTCACATATTTGTTAGACTTTGTTCAAAAACTTCATGACGAGTGTGACTCGTTAAAATGCGGCAAGGGGTTAATGATTATAATAGAGGAGAAATTATGTATTGACATCTTCAATTTTTTAAATTTTCCAACAATTTTGAATTTCACCTACTCATCAGTTGGTAAACGAATTCTTCTAAGTTCTCGAGAAAAATGAACTAGTCGTTTCGTTCAATTTAGAAAAGGTTACTATTTTAATCCATTCAGGTGCGTGTCAGTGGATCGTACTGATCGATACGTAGTGAAATGAATTCTAACGGGTGTTTCCAAAAGAAGCGAGTCATTTTTGCAAGAAAATCCGTGAAAACTGACCGGAACAGCAAATACTTTCCTCGGCGAGCATAGTCGAAGAACGATACGAGGATAACGCGAGAGTATAATGACGAGAGGATAATGCGAGGAGAGAAAGAAAGAGAGAGGCGGGAGGGGGAGAGAGAGAAAGGGCTTAGAGAGGAGAGTACTCGCAACCTGTGCGGTTCAGAACGATCCAGTCACCGATTGCGTGTTCAAGAGGCCGGTCGTAGAACTAACCGAATATACATATATATATATCGACGAAAAATCTCATCGCGATCGATCGCGATCGACGTCAGGTGCAGTCGGCGACGTAACACGGTACGCGCGACACTCGATCAGTGTGGTGAATCGATCCCTCCGCGGATCATGTGATAAAGGATCGCAGAAAGGGAGTAACGGGGACGACGAACCAAGACCTGGTACGTTCATTCGCGATCTTTCTGCGCTCTCGTGGCAGCTCTTCCGCTTTGTACACCGTGAAAGGGAACCGTTTGCGAACACCGATCGTTTCCATTAGTTTTTCCACGCTTTTCACCATTGATCCTCTGCACACGACTTGATCCGGTGTCTCCATTGAGCCGTTATAAATCAGTTTTAACCCGCCCGATTTTCATACATGAAGATCTTACCGATTTGCGGTACACCGAAAGGTCACACATTCGCTCAACTGTATAGCTGTGATTTTTTAGAATGGTACTCTGGGATTTTCTCCAGCGAAGTTTTCTGTTTGCTTTCCGCTGACGTATTGCAAAATCATAGCAAATTCGGGAAGTTTCTTCGGCTTCTTTTGGAAGATTCTGATTGTTCACGGAGCTCCAGAAGTAACTATTTCACATTATATTATAAACATAACAAGAATGTGTCTGTTTTTTGGCCATTTTTCCAATAATATATATCCAAAGAAATAAATTTGGTAAATAATTCCTCAGGGAAGCATCTTTACAATCTTAATGTTAATCATCGCAAATTACGAATATTAGAATCCGTCATTTTAACGGGTTCCGTAAAACTAGTGTTAAACTTTATCTCGGGAAATTTTTACGGAATTGTTGGGATGATTCTTGTGTGACACCCTCGAGGGTCAGAACCGCTTTGAGTGAACTTAAGGCGCGAATTTTATGCTTTTATAATAAAAATGAGCAGTGCAATTTAAAACAGTAGTAAGATTGTAATAGTTGTTATCAAGAAATCATTTTACAAGTAGCTTCTGTTTCTTGTAACGAACGCAGCAAAAATTTGATTTTGCATAAAGATCCGCAGTAATTACTAAATATGTTTGGATTCTGATTAGTAGATTGCGGATTTTATGCATTCATGACAAAAATGGGCACGTACAATTTAAAGCAGTGGACATGTAAAAAATATTTAAGGACATCAATGTCTTATTGTTAGTTTCAGCTTAATAGGATAATTAAAAGAAGAATACAATTTTTATTTGGTTCCTGCGTCCTGTAATCAATGCAAATATTTTTTTATTTTGCATAATGATCCGCAGTCTACTGATTAGTTCCTGGAAGGTTTTCATCGAGATCATTGATGCTTCTATATATTTAGGCGCTGTTAACATGTCGAGGATCGTAAAGTTCAACACACCGGACGAAATAAAATACCGTGAATTATAGTCAATGTATCATAGGATATTCATGAAAGAATATCAAGCAGTTGGCGTACAAAAATTTATGTACAATCAAAACAAGTATGTTTGCTTACTGTTGGTGTTTTTGGATTTATTATTCTCATCGACGTACGAGGTCCTGTCGCGATGACATATTATATGAGGAACTAGTAATTTATATGTTTTATAATATTATACATCGAACCACCATTTACTCCGTAACATAATAGTTAAAGGAAATTGTACATTCTTATACAATCTTCTGTTAAAAAATTGGAGTCGGAATAGATAGAAAAATTTAAATAAAATCATGACATTAGTGACTATAAAAATAAAAGTGTGGAGCGCCCACGAAGATTACGTCAATATAGTTTAGCGCTCCACGCTTTTATTTTTATATTCACTAATGCCATGATTTTATTTAAATTTATAACACAAGAAATTTTGAACTAATTGCTTAAAATTTTGGGGACAAATATTATTAATCATTTAATTGGATTCGGTATTTTATGGAGAAGGAAAAAAATTATTTTCTCCTTTTTAGTGCATTTTAATATAAGCGTGTGGTTTTTAAAAAGTTTTTTTATATATTTTTTTAGTATAAATCCATAAAATCCGTAGTCTAGTTGCAAACTTAAAAAGGAATATTGTCTACTAACTTTATTATCCTGGCGGTAAGAATGGGATCTATTTAAATGGAGACATCTTGCTACCGATTGTTAAGAAATCAATAATTGTTTAACACTCAAATTAGTTGAAATGAAATTGTTAATGAAATAATTCTTCCTCACCGACTGGATAACAACTAAAGCGAGCCTTGCTCTCGAGATTGAATACATACTTTTCCTTGGTGTACTGTAATAAAAGCGTTATTAATATTATTATTGTTGATTCGCGTGCGTGCACCTCCGCGATTCATCACTATTCCTTAGTAGCTGACGCGTGCAGAAATTTTTTCCGGTCAGAAATTTACCGTACACGCTGGTTTCGTGTACCGTGAAGTATTCGGTATACAGGGTGTGTAGAAACGTTCTACTATCCTTAATCCGTACATCTCAATTTATTATCAGCCGGTTTATTTGTTACGGTCAACTGAACCAACAAGACAATTCGGAAATCGTATATTCGATCTTGGTGCGATTTACCAAGCTGCCTTCAAAATGAAAATAATAAAGCTGGCAATCCTAGACATCTTATTGCTTCAGATACAAAATTTAATTATTTTGTTAGATGTTCGTTTATTTTAAAGCTTTTTAAAAACAGAGGTTAGAAATAATAATATGTATTGCGTTTCTTCATAAAGAGTTTAAATGAAAATTGTGTGAGATTTTCTCGAATTTTGCACAATCACATGTTTACTATCGACAAAAATTGTGCTTCTAATCTGAGACAGTTTAATCAATATTCTTCACTATTTCGTAATATGTACTCTAAATTATATAGCAACTGGGGTTGATATTAAACGTTGTCCCTTATTTCGAATTTTCGCACACGCTAATATTTCCCACGTAATAATAAAATATATTTACCGAATGAAAATTTTAAATCATTTCTATGTTCTCCATAAAATGATATCGAAAACTGAATAAAAGAGCTCAATTATTATATTTCTCCCTATAGAATTGTTAATTGTACCGTTCCCAGCAATGTTAGGTCGCAGTCTAGTAAACTCTGATTTTAAAGGCGTCGACTTCAACACATATCTATCAACTCTGCAATTGTAGAACGATTCGAAACATATTTGCACATTTTTATAACCATAAGATTTTTGTAGATTTCGTTTATTTTGTTATTCAAATCAAATTTGACTACTGGTGATATCAGTAAATTGATCTATTATTTCGCATTTCTCAGAGCTGTTATATTTTTCGCATAAATTGACAAAAATAATATTGACAATGATATTAACAAATAAAATTTGACATCTAGTGATAAAAGTTAGTTGATCTATTATTTTGCATCTTTCTCACAGCTGTCCTATTTTCTGTATTTTTCCTATTTTTTTTAATAAACCGAAATAATTTATGTACGTATTAGAATCACAGGAAAATACGGACGAATACTATAGTAACCCTCTCTGCAAAGTATAGTAAATTTTTGAAAAGTAGGATCCACGATAATTGTATAAACACTGATTGTCTCAGACGTGAACTTTTCGAAAGGAGACCTCGGAAAGTAGAAGACCGCCTTTGAAAACATAACATTATAGTGCGGACACGAGGAAGGCGTGTTTCCTAGTTGCACATTCCCATGTTTGCAATTCGTTAATGGCACAGTCGAACGCGCTTTCAAAAATGTTATGATTTCTCCCGGAAAATATATGCATTTCTCTTTTGCAACTTTGTGTATCGTGAAATGAATGCAATACGAGCCCTGCTGAAACGATACAGATCAGAAACAGATCATAGATACTGTAGAATAATTTATTCGAACATTAATCGTGATATATCAGAGTAATGGGACCTTGCTGTACTATTTTAAATTCGATCTACTCGTCTTCGTTGAAGCCTCCTCTTTACAACGGCTCCTTAAAAATAAGAACTGGACTTCGGTCAGAAAAATCTCGACAAAACGCTAAAAATGGATCGTACACCAATTTTTAAAGAGTCGTTGTAAAGAGAAAGCTTCAATCTTTAAATCTGTGGTAGTTTCAGTGACGGGAAACATTTTTAAAAATTTTCACAGACGTTCGAATGCTACATTATGAAAAAATCTCAGACTAGAATGGAACAATGGATTATTCTTTACGAAATGATCACAATTGATTCACTGTAGTGCTTGATAGTATTATTAAACCTTTACAGTCGGAGCTATTTTAACTTGAAAATTAAACATATCTGCCGACCCAGAATAATTCCATTGTTTATGATTTTTTCATTTTATGGGTAGGAAATCAATATAATACCTCATACAATACAACATATTTAATAATGTAAAAGAGGCACTTGTTTCCAGGATTGCAAGGGTGCGGGGTTCGCCTTCTCATTTCTCGATAATACAAACACGGGGTTTTTCAGTAGCCAGAAACGCCAGATGAAAGATCGATCTAGGGCGCTATCTCCCTCAAAAGTCCTATTTTTTCGTTTACGAGGCGCAAATTGCATTATTCGGAAGCATACAACTGCCGAATAATGCAAATTACGCCTCGTAAACGAAAAAATAGGATAGATCTTTTATCTAGCGCTTTCGACTGCTGGAAAACCCCATCGCATGCCTTACCGAGAAATGAGAAGGCGAATTCCGCACACTTGCAATCCTGGATAAAGGAAGACCCCCTTAAGGGTTGAGCGTGGTGGGCAAAGCGTTGAATTTCTCGCGATTTCGTATGTTGCGAATTGGGTGATGCTCGTGGGCGCAAAGAGCGTGCAAAGAGCCGCAGTCTACTTATGTCACGACGTTCCCCTGAACTTGGACACCGTTGAACGATTATCAATGCAGTCGTTGGTCGCTTGACTTACAGATCGTTGGGATTCAACGGACTGTGTCAACCGGATCACCGAGTACGGCGTCTATTGACCTTTGCCGATCGAGTACAGGCACGAGGAGTCTCTGCGAACGGGTTGAAAACACGCGTCGAAACCCCACGAAAATGCCAAGTCACTTTCATATCAACCACTAGCAACAATAGTTTCACAATCCAGCGAGCCCACGAGATCAGCTATACCTACAGCAGAATAACAAGCGAAAATCCGCTGATACAATACGACGAAACTAGCCTGAACCTTTTCAACAGAGGCGAACTTCAACGAACACAATCAAATAGAAATTAATCGTGCGAAGAGATTCATGAAAGGCAACAGTACATGACACACAACGTTCATCGAACGTTCAACGACTGGGAAACGTGTCCGAGAAGAGATAGTGATGCGTTGAAGATCTTTCCTTTCGGGACAAACATGGAGAACGCGGTGATCGCGCTCGATTCTACGGTCAGAAGTCAGGACTCCAACAACTCGAAGGACTCCAGCATCTCGGATTCGAAGCCCGAGAGCTGTTTAGAGTCGAAACACTCGAAGGAAATCCTGATCTCGGAGAAACAACAACGACAACAACAACACCAACCACACTCCAAACAGATACCCATCGAGGAACAGAGACTGAAGAGCGCGGAGCTCAAGGATGACTCGAACCTGCTGATGTTCATGTCCTGCGGACAACTTCTGCTCGGTAAGTCGATTATCAACATTTATTTAACGCTAAACCTACCATCACCGATTAAAATGACCGGTTTCAGATTTTTTATTTTACGATTATTGATATAATAGAAATAATTTCGTAGGAAATGATTGTGGAGATATCTTTAGTGGAGCACATATTACAATAGGAGCTGGACAAAGTCTAAATAAAATCAATCTTGTCATTTTTATAAGGAAACATATACCTTTTAAGGCTCAGTAGGCTTAGTGTTAAACATTTCAGAAAGTAGTTATTTCGTTACGTTGCTGATTCAAATAATTTTTAAAGTAGTTTAGCTAAGTTACTCTAATTTAGAGGATACGCCAGCCTGAGAGTGTAAAATGCTGCTTTGGACATTTCTTTTCTATATAGTTAGACTTACAGTTTTAAGAGAATGCTTAGCAGACTTGTCACTAATGAACGATTTTAAAAAATCGTCTTAAAAAAATTCTTTTTAAAAAATTGTTTTAGGGCCTTGTTCAAAGATTCAATTGTTCAAGGCACGTATAGTTTTGAGTATTTTGACTAGAACAAAATATATTGTCTAATTTAAATGTAATTTATTATACAGCATCTTTTAAAAACATTTTTTTAGGACCTTGTTCGAAGATTCAATTGTTCAAAGCACGTTCAATTTCAACAAAATGTATTGTCATATTTAAATGTATTGTATTATTCAGCATTTTTTAAAAACACTTTTTTAGAACCTTGTTCGAAGATTCAATTGTTCAAGGACGTTTAATTTCAACAAAATATACTGTCAAATTTAAATGTGTTATACAATGATTGATACAAAGCAATGTTCTGATCACTTTCTAGAAATTGTTCCCAAAAAGCTGGAAAACGAAACAGTGCCTGGATTTCATTGATTAAATTATTAAACGAGTTGCTCGGCGTAGCTCGGGTCGCGTATTAAGTTATTTAGATTTGAAGTATAGCGTGTACGTGAAACCAGAAAATTAATTGACTGAAATTGCCGTCGAGATCGGTTCTCCATTACCGGTGATCACAAGAACCCGCAGTCTTGTCACGCGATTTCGTATCGGAGGCTAACAGCGAATTTCTAACTAATTAACCGGACAATAGAAAGCATTACGTAAATTAGTTTCGATGCAGAAAATGTCCACCGGTGTCTTGCCCCTTTACTTAAACGCATTCGCAATTTGTGTGTAGAAAACCTTAACAATAGGATCAAGATGGCGAAAAGTGAAACCAGCTCGTAAAATGGGTAACTTGAGATTAATTCGAATCGATTAACATAAATATTTAACGTACAGGGCATTTGTAAAATCCGAACACTTATTATGTACGCAATTATAAATGTTTATAGTTATTTGATTCATATTTTCGAATGATGATGATGATGTGATAAATATTCAACGCTGATTGTTCTTTTGATATTTATTCACGTTCGAAATTTCGAAGTGTAAGTTCTCAGAAATTGTTCGAAATTTGTGGTGCTTGATATACGATTTTTGTAACGAAAAAAAGGAAGCTTCTATTATATGCTCACTGACTAGGCATTTCTCCAAAGTGCATAGAAATCGACGTAAAAGTGAAAACATTTCACTTAGAAAGTAATACTTGTGTATCTCTTTCCGCGGGCCTGCAAACCGTAGAGAATCGCTACGCTGCGATTCATTGTGATTCGATGGTTCGCTCGGAGCTAGGCCTAATTCTAATTATGGTTATTATCACGTAGAATCGGTTATTTGCACGCGGTAGGTAGGAACGGGATATGGAGAGGTTGGTCTGCAGACAATTTTCCAAGGGAATTAACTTTTACTCGGTCGCGAATTACATACGTACACGAAAGACAGAATTGTTTGCGATCTCCAAACTCTTTTTGTCGTCCAATATTTTATGTAGGATGCTATTTTTTTTACCAAATTCATTTCTTAACCCTTTATAGATCATTGGTACACGTGCAAAATTATAACGTTGTAACATTCGAATAATACTAACACTAACTAATACAGCATGTTTTAAAAACATTTTTTTAGGACCTTGTTCAAAGATTCAATTGTTCAAGGCACGTTTAATTTCAACAGAATATATTGTCAAATTTAAATGTATTGTTATTGTATTATACAGCACTTTTTAAAAACACTTTTTTAGGACCTTGTTCGAAGATTCAATTGTTCAAGGCACGTTCAATTTCAACAAAATATATTGTCTTTAATGTATTGTATTAGACAGCATTTTTTAAAAACATTTTTTTATGACCTTGTTTGAAGATTCAATTGTACAAGGCATGTTCAATTTCAACAAAATATGTTGTCAAATAATACAGCTTTTTTAAAAAACATTTCTTTAGGACATTGTTCGAAGATTCAATTGTTCAAGGCACGTTCAATTTCAACAAAATATATTGTCAAATTTAAATGTACAATACAGCATCTTTTAAAAACATTTTTTTAGGACATTGTTCAAAGAAGTTAATTAGTTATTTTGGTACAATTATAAAAAAGTTCTACTTTTTACACTCACATTATATTGTTTTGATAATCATACACAATTTTGATAATCGTGCTCGAGTAAAGAAATTGATCGAATAATTTCTAATGGAAGCACATCTTTATAATTTAAATAATTAAAAAATAAACAATGTAAAAGCGGTCATTTGACCGGTCGTGGTACGGTTAGTGTTAATTGTTCTTTGCTGCAAATAAATAAAAGTACAATATTAATGGTTCTCGCAGGTATAGTGCTGGTGGTGTTCGGGATCCTGGTGCTGGTGCATGGCGCCTCGCTGGGTGGCTCAGGTGCAGGTCTGTGGGCAGGTGTGGGCGCCCTTGTCGCAGGTGCATTGGGCGTCGTCGCGACGCTCGCGACGTCCTCGAGCAAAGCGCACTCGAGCTTTTCGACGGCTCACCTCGCGGCCAGCTTGGTCGCCCTTGCCCTCTCGAACATGGCCGCCATCACGGCCTTGACTGCCATCGTCAGGGACTCGCAGAGGACACCGGTAGTGACCTTACTCACTGTACCGGTACGTGGTGCTTTCAGCGGCCTCTTCTCTTCCCGCTTCTGTCCTTTTCTCCTCTTCAACGCGCGACGAAAAGAACATACAGTCAGGGACAGAATCAAATGGGCATACTTTAACCCCTTGCCCTACGATTTATTTTGCGGTTTCAGTGATTAGAACTTTTTTTGTGGTTCGTAATTTACATTACATGTTCTCCAATACCTATATAAATTAAGAAACCAAAATAGAATTTCATCTCGACCTAAAGGAAATTAATAACACACGTATTTATTAGACTCTGTTGAGAATCTTCATCGCGGGTCTGACACGATGTTGTAGGGCAATGTAGGGCAAGGGGTTAAAAACGAATAACTATTTTAAAATTGGACCAAACGACTTGACTTGTTCCTTGACATGTTGAAAAGATTAGCTTGCTAGGTAATATGTCAAAATAACTTTCTTTCATTTCAAGAAATCAATTTTATTTCAATTGCAAGAAATACGGGCCAAATAGAAATTTCATTCTTGCTTTATCGATTTTAATAAGCTGAGACTAATAAATGAATGTTCTCAAATTCTCTTAATCTGTCCACTGTTTTGAAGCGCACTTATTCATTAAATCCGCAGTCTAGTTATCAATCATACAAGTCGCACATTGATACGACCTCCATACGAACCGTTAATTACTTATCGTTAAAAATAGCGTACAAAGAGCGAACAAAATTGTGTCGCGTTATAAGCAACAAGAAAAGTCCGGTTCCCAAATGTCGGAATGTGCGGAAGCGCACTTATTCATTAAATCCGCAGTCTAGTTATCAATCATACAAGTCGCACATTGATACGACCTCCATACGAAACGTTAATTACTTATCGTTAAAAATAGCGTACAAAGAGCGAAGAAAATTGTGTCACGTTATAAGCAACAAAAAAAGTCCGGTTCCCAAATGTCGGAATATCAGCAGTGTATTCATTAACACATATAATTGTAGTCGAATTCAGAAGTAAACAAAGCATGAATTCCGGAGCGCAACATCCGTGATAATGAACGAGATTCATCGTTGATGGATACGTTCCCCAATTAGTCGACGGGTACCGGTGACCTCGTTTCGATTCCCATCGTTTTTTCTCGTCTGCCGATCGACTCGGCAGGTTTCGGCGAGGGCAGACCGGCTAGAACAGGGCCGCTGGAACCGTTTGATCGCCGGAGAAAGTTCCCAATGACAAGGTTAAAACGCGGTCATCGTCAGGCCCTACGGCCTGTCCCGCCTCTCCGGACCTCAATGGAATGCGATGGTGTCTGGTCAATGGTCTATTGCGACACTTCCATGTTTTGATGAAGTTATCTCGTCTCACGTGTTACCTGCGGGCCTGGGATCCATCTGACCCCTTCCATTCACACACCTGATCGTTCATTCAACAGCCATAAATTCCACAAATTCCTTAACAAACGAGCATGATCTTCAGTTAAAGATAGTCGGAGGAAGATTTGCTCGGATTGGTTCTACACATACGTATATGAAATTAGTTCAAACACGAATTTGATGAGTTAATGAACCATCATCGAAAAGATAAGCATGTTGTTTGTATACATGTTTGTATATAACAAACACGAATTTAATGAATGAATGAACCATCATCAAAAAGATAATCACGCTGTTTGTATAAATGTTTGTATATAACAAACTAAGATGATCACCAGTTTAAAATATTCAGAGAAAGATTTGCTCGGACTGGTTCTATACATACGTACATGAAATTAGTTCAAACACAAACAAATGTATGAATGAATCATCATCAGAAAGATCATCATGCTGTTTGTATATGGTCGGGTTGCTCAACATCACCGAACAAGGAACCTCTTGAACAAGCGAATACATTAGTGTGCTAATAAAGTGTTCAAATCCTACAGTTACTTTTTGACCATGTATCTGGCACAAGGACAAACATTTGTCCAAGAAACATAACACAATGAGTGAAGCAGAAACATGTCCACGTGTCATTTAGAAAGAGCGATTTTTGGTGTAGCTATGATTATAATAACTAGACTGCGGATTTTTATGCATCTATGAATAAATTGGCTGTGCGAAATATGAAACAATAAAAGATTAGAAAAATACAAGGATATTGTTATGATGTTTAGAATGTAAAACATCAATAAGGGATGAAGTGAATTTTTATTTGTAAATACATTTTACATACACTACTGTGCAAAAAGAAAGAAGCACCCAGTATAATTATAAGATATAACGATAAACAATATTTATGTAGAAATTGTATTGTACAATGATTGATTTATTGCATTTAAAGTATTAGATAATCCGCAATAACACATATTCTGAAAACTATTCCATTAAACAGCGGAATCCTATTTTGAAACTTGCTGTGTTCTTATTTGATTTTTTACGCTTTTTTTATTAAATATGGCCGGGTGCTTCTTTCTTTTGCGCAGTAGTGTACATATTGTAAAACGAATGTGAATAAAATTGCAGACAGAAGGTGGCTGGGCGGGTCTCCTGGCGAGCATAGGTCTGCTGGTGTCCAGCCTGGCGGAGCTGCTGGTTTCCGGCTATAGTTGCCTGATCCTGACCCCGAAGCTCTGCGGATGCCTCAGGACGAACAACAACGACGAGTTGTTCTGCGACGGTCGTCTGAAGACCCGCAATATGGTGCATCAGTGGGTCACAGCTCAAAACCACGTGCCGAAGAGTCAGCCGATTTACGTGGTGCAGCCGATGATGTCGATGCATCCGATGATCCAGGTGAGTCCCGACCCACTCCCGCTACACCCCTTCGCCAACGGCCGGTGTTCTTGACCCCTGCTGGGCGAGAGGTAGCGAAAGGTCAGTGACACGCTAGCTAGAAAGTTCAGAGAGAAACTCTTCGTTGCTCCAGGCGGTTTCTGTGCCTACATTTTGGAGATGCACGAGCTCGGTGCACACGTTTCTGTGTCAAGAAAATAAACCGGCTCCACGGATTCCCTTTGACTTTAACATCGTGTCGCATTCAACCCCGCTAATTGAACAGCGCGAGGTCTATTGGGTTGGCGAGAAAGTAATTTCGGTATTTTAAAGTGAAATGTAACCCAATTTTTGGAAGATTTTGTTGTTGTATGAGCGCGGAATTATAAAGCTACTAAATGGAAAATAGTTTACTGATTAAAATTCATTGTTTGAATAAATATATTGGCTATTTTATTTCACCTTAAAATACCGACTTTCTTGACAATCCAATAGATGGAAATATGCAGCCACGTGCGTTAACACGTTAACGTAATTCGCAGTTGTGCGCAATATTGTGGGAACGAACCGCGAGAACTATGCTTCATGGAATTACTTATAAAATAGTATACACGCCTTGATTGTTACAGCCACCTTATGGAGTGCCGGCGTCTGCTGCAAAGTTTCCTGGAGGATTCGTACCTGCTAGACCCATGCCAATGCCAGCTCCAGCTTATGGTACCATTCCCATGATTGCACCCCACATGCCATACGTTGGACGACCCCCGTCCCAAATGGTACGTCTTATTATTCAACTTTACACAGAAACAGAGTTTTAGAAATGAAGGAGAGAGATGAAGCTACCCTTAAAATTAGCGTTTGGCATGATATTTGTCAATATAACTATTATTACTCACGAAATTTCTATGAACAGATTTTCACTCAACATTTATTCCCACCTTCATCATTTCTCCAGTTATGCGTCGCCGTAAAAAAAATTCGTGCCCGATATTTTCACAAATTCCATCGCTCTGTAAAGTCTCAACAAAACCGGCACGTCACACTTAGCTAATTCTTTTTGCCATCGTTTTACAACCTCCGGGGAATTACTGCAGTGTGAAATTCCCAGCGATACGTTTACGACAAATAAAACAGAAATTCCTCGCCTGTTTTGCA
This sequence comes from Lasioglossum calceatum, assembly GCA_963966675.1. Classification (NCBI taxonomy): domain Eukaryota; kingdom Metazoa; phylum Arthropoda; class Insecta; order Hymenoptera; family Halictidae; genus Lasioglossum; species Lasioglossum calceatum. The sequence goes on from OZ016545.1 coordinate 8,295,544, forward strand.
TGTAATTGTGCAACCGAAGGAACACCTCCAGAAACATTTAAAACATGTTATTTGAAAATGTTGCCTTGTCACAACTGCATCTTTCGAAACGCTTCACGATCGTAAAATTTCAATACTTGTGAAAGCGGAGCATAACAAATTCCGTGTATTAGATTTTACTTTCTTGTCAGCTTTTAACGACAAAGAGTGACCTAATTTTTTTCACGGCGTTTCGGAACTAGTGTGAAAATACGTGGGAATAGTGTTAATTCGTAAAATCTTTTATTTGAACAGTCTTGACTAATCAATTTTCTGAAAACATTTTGGTTGGACAGTGCCAAACATATTTCTTCGTACATGAACAATCTTGAATACATATTGCTTGGTATATTAATAATTAGACAGCGGATCTTTATGCAAAATAAAAATTTTCCACCTGAATTGTAACAAGCTGGAGTGAAATAGAAATGTATTTTCTAGCGTAATACGTTTATGAAGATAATATAACAGTATTTCTAAATTCTTCGAACGTTCTTACTGTTTCAAATTGCACCTACTCGTGCTTGTCATAAATGCATAAAATCCGCTGTCTATTAATAATCTTTGGTATCAATTTAATTATGGAGAATGGTACTATGTTACAGATGCGAATAAAGCAGAAGCGTCCTGCAGGTCCGGATCATGAAAATACGGCAGACAGGAAGAGACATGTTGAAGGTAAATCAGAATCCCCAAAAAGGATGTCTTCGATAGGAGAGGATCAAGTAGATCTAGCTCAAACGTACACAGGACTCGACAAGAAAATTTCCGAGGAGTTCATCTCGATCGCCATGGACCCTGAAAGGAAGTCGAAAGCGTCGAGCAGTCATGGCAGCGATATCGGCACCTCGAAGACCTGCTGAGAATTCGACTCGGTAACCCTTGGCATTTGGGTCGTGTTGCAAACGCTCTAACCGATTCTCTCGTACATGTTTTTCCAATTACAAGCAGGTTACTGTTGAACTACTGTATTGTTGAACGTTTCGCGTTTGTTTTGTTTTGATTTGTTTATTGTACTGAAAGATTTTGCTCAACGCTTGATATTTTCCCCCCAGATTCTAGAATACACGTGAAGACTATATGTTCACACGTCCATCATAAATGTACATTAATTAATTACTGTTACAAGATTTTAGTTAATCCGCTTTTCCACAACCTGGATGATTAAAAGTCTTTAACTGTAGAGAAGTGGCTATATGTACAATGTGTATAATGAGAAATTAATATTTTGTACGAATTAGTGAATTTATTTATTTTCTACGGTACACAGTACCAATTGTTATATCGAGTAAATGTATATTGTTTGTTAAGGCTTCTCCAACATGTGCCCGTGGAAATAAGATTCAGGCTTTAAAGGATTAATATAATACACAGTTATATGTATATTTATTATGTAATCATTCCAAAGGAAAACTGTAGGTATAACGGTCCTCATCGCGCAGCGTAGGATAAAACGTAAATCAATTAACACTAAATCTACCGACCATTAAAAGTAACTGATGTGTATACTATAGTATTATAAAAATAACAAAAGTAAAGTTTACAGTAAATATTCTATGGACGGAAGGGCCTCGGAGAGGTTCGTTTGCATAGTTCGTAGAGAGGCACTATTTTTTTGTGCTTCAAAGACCGAGCCGAACGTAGAAAAGGACAGCGCGTGTAAACATTATTGCTTCATGCAATAAATGAACCCGAGATCAGATCACGCGGCATGTTTACACTGCTCGGCGTTGCCCCGCATTGGAGGGGATACTTTTTTGCATTCAACGTGTAACACGTTCTTGCGTCCATGGAATATTTACTGTATTTATATTTTGTGCGATTTTTACTATAATACATATATACTGGAGTCAAAAAATATATTCAATAAGTTCCCATAAAAACACCTTTCCAATTTCAATTGTCAAATAAAAAATGGGTCATTTGACCCCTCGTGGTAGGTTTAGTGTTAATATACAAGTATTACGCGAATCATTTTGTAAACTCATCAACTAACGGAATCTACTAATTCGTTGCCTAAGAATTATTGCAGTCAATTTGTTGCTGAATGTAATTGCCAAAGTTGTCCAAGTATTTACTTCATGCACATATATTAATGTGGCACTACCATGCAACAGAATCTGTTAAATAAATGTATTTCATGGCAATTGTAAATTGTATATATAATGCAAATATTACATTTGGCAAAGGAAAAAAGAACAAGAGTGAAATTCTTAACACAAAATTAAAAATTAGAGTACATCACAGAACACTTGTATTTTATACAATAAAATAACCTGGAATATTTGGTAATACTAAAAACAGGCATTTAAACTAAGTACAACTTTGAGAGTAAGTATGGTGCAAGTAAAAAATGTTTAACGTTGATTTTTTTAATCCGAAATGTTAAATGTACTCTCCGTATTCTTTTGTTAAACATTTCTAGCATTACCCTGACTCTCAAAGTCTTTTATGTTATCAAATGTAAACGAGGAACATAATGTTAACATTATTAATGTATGTTAAATCTTTTAAGTCGTTTGTAAGTATTGCTTTCTTTCACTATTTAGCCCGAAAGTGTTACGTATAATGCGGATTTATCGTATCCATTACAGCGTGTACAGTGTAACATTTTATAATACCCGATATTGTAGAAATTATTCACAACTCGGCGCAGACTTTGTCGTGTGTATGCATAACGTGTACTGTTATAAATAAATAAATTTTTATGATGAATACTCTTACCAGCTGTATTACAATAATCATACAGATAATAAGATCGCAAAGTAACATCCACATATTCGACACTTGATATTTTATTAACGAAATATAAGTATTTCATATCTAAATGTACATACTTCATATAATACATAATTATGTACAATAGCATGTAAAAATATCTGACATTTTCAATCAGGAATAGCTTTCGTTCACTATCGTATCCACTGCCATTTTGACAATAAAGTATGTCTAAAAATACATGTAAAACCATTAGAATAATTGGAATTCCATTTCTAATACATTATATTAATAAAAATAAATGGTGACTGCTCAAATATCCTTTTTTCTGTGTAAAGCATTAGAAAGACATCTAAAGTAGTTTTTCCTTTGGTAAAGCACATTAAAAAATTATATGTATTGGGATTTTTCTATTGCCTCCTAAGCATCGAGTATAAAACATAATTCTATGTACACTATCACTAATTTTTCATACACGTGAAAATACTTATACAAAACTCTTACTTTGTAGGCAATGTTAAGTACTTAATACGTAGTTCTTATTAAAGGCTCATTTTAGGTGTATTGTATATATCATACATGTATGCTTAAGTAGTTGTTATCGTCACAAAGATTCCTTGCCAGTATTGATTTGAATCCACTAGGTAACGAAATAAAATATTGTTCCTGCATAATTTGTGTGTATAAGTAACTTCGGCGGCACTTGTGTCATATATAACGTGGCTGAATAGTAAAATTTGTTTTATCATATCGATTAATAATCTATTTTCAGATGATTCTGCTATTCTAAAGGCACATTTCAAACGCACCAGCGCCACTGAATTAATATTCTTTTAGACACTGTTGACCTATTATTTTTCTAAAGTACCTTTGCAAATACCGTTAAACTATGAGCGAGCTCGTTTTCGGAATTCATATGATAAGCGTTGCCATCTCTAGTTAAATCAACAGTAGAAGAATGTACATTGAAGTTGATGTTTCAGCACCTATACTTGATACTGAAAGCTTCACGTGGAATTAACATGTATTGTTTTACTTCTTTTGTCATGCTTTATAGATATTTTTTAGCTGTGTGCTTAATCATTAAGGTTGAAAACTATAAACTTGTTAAGTCTATACATTATTAGACTACGGATATTTACGCAAATATAGATTTCGATAGGCCAATGAGTATAGAATATCATTATTCTATTCAAAATTTTCCCAAGTTTCCCAAATTAAATAAGAACTTCATATTGCACTATGTTTAATCTTTACTGAATTTTAGACAGTTCCAGTATACTGTAAATGCATCGAATCCGAAATCTGCACACTACGCATAAGTACTTTTTTGGAAGACTCGATAGTTTCAATATTATAATTAGACCGCAGACAGTATGCGTTTACTGTATTAATGACTGTCTAAGAATCAGTATAATAATGTTAAACAAAGATTAATAAGATTGTTTAATCTGGAACTAAAAATCTATTTTTGTATAGATGTCCATAGTCTTCTAATTATAGTATTGAATTGTTAACATCTTCATAATGATTTTAAATACAAAGACACTGAATCACTCACGGTTGAGGATAATAAGTACTGAAGATATAATTCATCCGAAAGCTATTTTGAAATTAGTCAAATAATATTGCGCAGTTCTTAAAAATTCAGACTATCCATTATTGCTTCTAGAAAAAGTCATTGTTTTAACAAAACGTTTAACAAAAAGCTTTTTTCGAGAGCAATGTACAAGGCACTTGTAACATTTTCTGCTTTATAATATTCAATTCTGGTCGATATAGCAAGATATTCATCGTTTATAAAGTCTAAAACTAATTCTGACAAAAAATAGATTTTTACAAAAAATAAGAAATAGTAAATACTAATATAAAATTAACTAAAAAGTTAGAAACGTTATCACGCTTTTAACTGGCATTCGATATATCTATGTCAATTGTTTCTTCCTTCAGCCGTTTATCTTCCTTGACAATGGCTTGTCGTTTACCACCTATTTTACGTTTCCCTCTATTAAGTACACCGTTCTCTTCATCCATCATACGCAAAATTTGTGTTTGATCAGAACTCTCTATCGGAGCTATCGATATATCCCGAACAGCACGAAATTTACCACAGTTATTAAGATGTTCGTTTTCCAACCGGAAAAAGTTCCATACAAATCTCCTGAAATTACAGTGAAAATGTAAGTGGAATCTAGCCACAAAATATTCTTCTTACATACGTGCCAATGCACAGCAACATATAATCAATGTAAATAACAAAATTAATGAGATCTTACCTAAATACTTCAAGAGGTGCGACTACAGACGTCATTAAATCGCTAGAAACGTATTTGCATTCGACGAGAACGAAACTAGCAACCCATGCGAATCTTAGAACTAAATCCTCAATTATAGCAAAATAATAGAATCCCTAAAAGAGTAACTACAATAAATATTAGATTGAAAATAGAAATGCATACACACTCTGCAAAAGAAAGAAGCACACAGTATAATTATAAGATATAATGACAAACAATATCTTTATGTAGAAATTGTATTGTACAACAATGATTGATTTATTGCATTTAAAGTATTAGATAATCCTCAATAACACATATTCCCAGAACTATTCAATTAAACAGTGGAATCCTTTTTCAAAACTTACTGTATTCTCATTTGATATTTTTACGCTTTTCTATTAAATATGGCCAGGTGCTTCTATCTTTTGCACAGCAGTGTAATTATCAATAGAAATACACACCGCAGCTGAATATACAACTTCTTCACGCAAAAATTTATTTTCCCCAGCATTGCTATCTAGTAGGCCCCAGTCCATCTTTAGGTCCCATGTGAAAGAGTATATGGAATTAACACAACAACTAATCACCCATAACCACAGCCATGGATTTTCCCATCGAGTTTGATACTCCTCTAAAATTAGATATGTATCTCAATATAATTTTACAACGTTGTTTCCCACGCTTCTCATTTTTGCAATGTTTCTAGTGTCCTTTACTAAACTTGTTATCGTTACGCTTTTATTCGAAAATTCGATAAGACGACTGGAGTTACGGAAATTGGACTGTACTAATAATATACTGTTACAGTCATTATTCAAAATCGGGGAATTAAAACCGGTACGATTTTGATACCGGTATTACATCAGCAGAGCTAACCAAAAATAAAAATTGAAAACCGAAAAATACCGGTATAATAAGTCCCTGTTAAAAATACTATTATAGGTTTTGCACTCTAAATATGATTACATAACTTACCAGCGCGGAAGACACACAGAGTGTTGGATATGACAACGAGGAATGTTGTTGAATATTTCCCGGCGTTCGCCAAATGAGGGAACGCCTCTTTGGAATCGCGGTATCGTCGAACGCACTGTGCGAAACGGAACCACGCAGGTAAACAATTCACTATAGGTCTAACTATTAAGGAGCCTGACATGCATTGCGTTGAATCGCCAGCTTCCAACCAGTTCCCATTGGTAATATAGAAACATGTCAAAAAATGGAAATCCAACAGCGCCGTGGCCATACTGTTCAACTGATCTGCCAGCCAGAAATCAGCAAAATTTACATACGCGAACGGTGATATTAAAATGCGGCCCTACAAGAAGAAGAAAAATTAGTGAACTTTGTATGTCGCATTTGATCTTGGACCGATGATACCTACCATAATTTTCAACAACCAGAACCTTGCTTCGTGACGGAACATTTTCAACGGATTTAAAAGGAATGCTAACATGATACAGACTAACGCTAATGGATTTACGTATGGTGGAATGCTTAGACTGGCACTATACAAAAAGCTTAACAAGCTGAGAGTCCATACAACTCCCAGGACAGCAGCTAGTTCCATAAGGTGTTGTTCGGATAAGTGATTTCGTGGATCTAATTCGAATATCAGTACATGGTTTACGCCGGATGATCTCCAACCGTAAACATTCACGCCGATGAGGAATAAGAATTGTATGATTAGTAAAGGTCCACGGTATAATCTAAATGCAATCTTCAAATTCTCTCCGCCGTCGTGAAATATTGCTGAAAATACAAAGAAACACGTGTAAATATTATGATAATTAAACGGCGGATTTTATGCACCTATGTTTGTTGTTACTAGAAAATTCTTATTTTGTATAAAGATCTTTTCTAATGATAATAATGTGTATTAATAAGTAGACAGCAGACTTTATGCAGTTGCGACAAAAAGAGATCCTTAGTCTATTAATAAGTTTACCTGAAAGTACAACTGCCACGAATAGGACAATAAAGCTACCAGAAAACAATCCAACTTTAAAAGTGGTCCATGGACTCTGATGTTCACCCAAAGGTGGTACACGCAATCTCTTCATGGCACGTTGCCTATCTCCAGCCTCCAAATCGTTTGTTACCGTAGCTTCTGTCTCCTGTATTAGCTTGTCTATATCCTTGGACGTGTAAAAATGTGCAATCTCCACGCACTCTACTCTCCATTTTGATCCTGTGTCAACTGACAGTAACTGAAAGCAAAAATACAAATTTATAGATATAATCACGGTACACGTACAGTATATTCACGAAATGAGTACTGATTCTTTTACTTGTGTACAACAAGAGTAACGAACTTTAAAAGATTAATAATAGTTCTTTCCTTATTTTTTTTTTCATAACTGTTTAAACGAACCTGCAATCTAGAGAAACAGGAAGAAGTTAAGCATACATATACGCAGAAGTTAATAAACAGATGTTTTCGTTTTATTCACCTTATCGTGCTTCTTGAGAATCTTCCGAAATCCAGTGTAATTAAGATTCTGGTAGTTTTGAAGAAGTATTAACGATAAATAAAATTCTGAGAAAGCAAGCTTCAGCTCCCTCAACTTTCTTGTTGGCAAATGCGGCTTAATCTGTACTTTCCCTTTATTTTTTCCTCCACCCTGCTGTAGTTCTACCGCTGTTTTTAATTCACTATGGAGAGCTGCGTATTTACGTGTTGCTTCTGCCAACTTCTCTGTAAGAGACATACATTTATTGATAAAAGTTCGATGATCTTTTGTCAAAAAGAACAAACAAGAAAATATTTTATTGATTAAAGTTCATCGCTTGACTAAAAAAATTCAGTTTTATTTCACCTTAAAATACCAAAATTACTTTCTTGCCAACCCAATGTTTATAGACTTACAACTAGACTAATTTTGAACAAACCTTACTTACCAGAATAAAAAGTGTTGATCTTCTTCAATTCACGATCACAAAATGTGAAGAATACTTCGTCGAACGAGGCAAAATGTCGAGATATTACTTCTGGTTCGACACTTTCAGCGGATGGTGCTTCTTCTATGGCAGTGTACAGCATTGCTTTCATTTCCTATCAATTAAAACAATCATCTTTAACATTGTGTAGAGCACAATTTCAGTCGAATGTATTCCAATTGAAATTTACTTTACCTCATAACTAATATATTGCTTACGCCACTCAGGCGTGATATGAGCTGACAAATGTTCAGCGAACTTCATTTTTCACTAAGTTATATCACAATCTGCAACAATCGTAAATTTTCTTTTGTTTTAAACTAACAAAATAATGTTGAAGTTTCAATAATGTTAAACATGTGGAAAGTACAATATAATAGATTTATATTGTTACCAGATTATGGATCTTCAACTTTACGGACAGATTCAAAATGACAAGTGTCACACGAAAAATGATTTTCTAAATACTGGGAAAAACTTTAATGATTTGAAAGTAATATAAAGTGGTATAATCGCATAAAATTCACTATTTTATTATAACAAGTACATACATTTCATGTAAAACGGAAAATATGCGATGAATACTTAAATACATCGATAATATACAAGTAAACTAAACAGATAATAGCGGAATGAATTCATGACACACTCGTCCAACGTTTATGTTTCGGTTTATCATTTACCTTTTAATGAATTAAACAGTAAAAGAGGTTACACAGAATGCATAAATATAACGTGTTCTGTCGTCAGCAGTAATTCAATATTTTCTGCATTTATTCGTATCAGTATGCTATTCGAAGTAAAAACACGCATTTATTCTTATTATATTATATATCACAGAGTATTAGATTTTATACTGGTTACGGGACTAAGTATGTATTATTTCGAATCACCAATACGAAACCGAAAAAATGAATAACTTGATTTCAGTTCGCTAGTGTATGACTAACGATCTCTCCCATCTCTTGCTATATAAGAGTGGAAGAGAATAAATACGATTAAATTGCTGGATACACACATATGTTTGCATTAGATAAAATACTTCGGTGCGTTACAACGGATTTATATTCCTATTTGCTGTTCCTCCTAATCTTCGCTATGCCTCGAACAAATCCGTTTAAAAATCGTTAATAGCACGGACGTTCTTATCGTCTTTACGGTTACCGTTTCAATATTCAATAATTGTCAGTGAATATATTGGGTTGGTAAGAAAGTAATTTCGGTAAAAAGCCAATTTTTCTATTCAAGCAATGAACTTATTAATGAATAGAATATTTATCATTTTGTTCGATGATCTTTTGCCATCTTTCTGGTAGCTTCATAATTCCGCGCTCTTAAAACTTCAAAATTTTCCCAAAATTGGGTTTTTTATTTCATCTTGAAATACCGAAATTACTTTCTTGCCAACCCAATAAATAGCGTAGATTTGTCAATATTATTCAATTGATATCAGTCAATATTGTTCTGTGTAGGATATTATAAGCCAGTGGTGTTCAAATTTTGTCAATGAGTATAAAATTATTTCGCGGAACCCGTGATCATAAACAATAGAATATTCACAATCTGTATAGGTAATACATATATATAAAGAAAAACGTTTTAATATTCTTTTATTATATTATAATAAAAGTTAAAAAAGTATTATAAAGTTAATATTTTATGTATGTTTATGGAACCCTTTAGAACATTTTGTAGAACCCCAGGGTTCCGTGGAATTCTTGCACCCTTGCAACGATCGAGATCGAGACTACCCCGGCAAATACCCTCTCTGGTCTAGGTGCTGCTTGAGAGTGACTGAAAGTGACGAAGAAGAAATTGGAATTGGATTCGGTATAGTCCGAGTGTTACTCTTCAGAGATGGCAATGTTTTGGAAAGTTTCTCGTTACGCCAAGCATTGCGGGTATATGTGTGCACATATTTACTACTGATCCCCCGGACTGGTAGTTCAAGCCTGGAGCGCGCTGATTGGGTATGTCCCAATTCTGCGTTCACAGGGGGGCGTATAAATTAAAACTGGCGCCAAATGCTGCACGTTATACAATCACCAACGTTTATACAGTGGTATACACTTATTGTTAGTGTTTGTATTCTTTACCCAGCTAATATTCGCGCGCTATACCCGCCAGTTCTTAGAACTAGTTTTGTAGCTTTATCATGTCTCATACTCGATTAATATTCTTCATTCAACCTCTCGATTTACATAGAAATATACACAAGCTACAAGAAGAGGATTCGAGATTGATGATATCTTCACTGATTTATCAATTTCTTGATATATATATATATTATCGGATTATCTAATACTTTAAATGCAATAAATCAATCATTGTACAATACAATTATACTGGGTGCTTCTTTCTTTTGCACAGTAGTGTACGTGATTCGATTGTACATTTTAAATGCTGCCGCGACGTTATATAGATGACAGCACTAGTTTACCACTCAAGATGGCGGCATTCAAAAATCCCCCCGCTCGTAGCAGCACCCCTCTCATCCACAAATCTACTTTATGCTTCAGTCCTTTAGGTCCGTGGTCACGTGGGCAAGTGCGAGAACAGCGCAATAGTCGGGGGAAATCTGGGCGCCCTGGTGGCGGTCTTTGGGGCAGCCATATTTCCTCTCGTGGGTTCCCGGTGCACGAAGCTGGTGATTCGCTGACAATTTCTGGGATGCGACCTGTAAAGTTCATTTCGTTCGTATTCTCCACTCGTAAATAGGAGTGATCGGCGCCCGATCATGGCCAAGGGAAACAACAATTCAAGCGCAAGACGGTCATCGTCACGCAATGCGAAGCCCTACGACGCAAACAATGTGAGTAGCCACTCATGAGTCTCATCTTGCGACAGAAACGAACCTGTTCCCAGTCCAACGGTTCTTCCCGCTCTCATCATCCTAACCAAATCCACCAACAAGTTCGTTGCACACACGGATCACGTTTAAACTACTTTTTCACCGAAAACCTATTCCCGTTGGACGCATACGATGTCACGATTATGCGAATACACTCTCGATAACCTCAATCTTTTTCCTTATATACCTATCGAATGCACTTTACAACGTCTAACCTTGAAACGGGATTCCCTCCCGAGAGAAAAATCTTCAGAAATTTCTTGATCTGCCTCTTGATTCTTATTAAATATATGTAGTAACCTTATCAGGGTCGAAACCTTCTCGAACGATCGTTCGTTCGAAATATATACGTCCAATAAATTTTCAATGAAAATATATCTCGAATTTATTTGAAATTATTTAAATGTGATCGTATATGATAGTTTTTTACGTTGCACAAATATTTATCGCCGACATTGTATTTTCGTGTCTGACATGCATAAGTTGATATGTAGATTTTGATGAGGAAAAATTGAATATTACACGAATAATATAGAGTTGTTATTCAGAAGTTCATTCGAATTGTTTAAACAACAGCATATGAGATTTTGTTAAACACGAATGTATATGCTAGCTATATATACCTGTTTTATATTGGATCGCGGATAAGTTTACAGAATTGATGTTGATTTTCGAAAACGGAACTTAATTTCGATAGTACAGAATTTATGGAGAGATTATGTTCATTTATTCGTAGTTTGAAGTTTGCAGCTCACCTAACCTATCACGTAATATTCTATCATAATGACACTTTCATTTGGACTTTTTGACAGGATGTTTGATGGTCATTGTAAATAATGTACATAGTTCAAATTGTAGAGTATACAGAAAGTAGGTTATAATAAATGATTTAAGTGTTATTAAGTTTTTGAGATATTGGGAAGATTAATATTTGATGATAGAAAAATTCAGTGCTTTTTTGTTTTATCATAACATTCGAAATTAATTCGTAATTCGTAAGAAATTTATGTTTTGCGCAAAATTGTGCAATACCATGTAACTGTTTTCACAGATCGTTTTCTTGCAAAATGGTAATAATTATAAGATGGTTATAAAAGATTTAATTTTTGATTAAATAGGAGTAATATGTTTTTTCATATGTATACACATATATACTTATGGAACCTAGTTTATGTTCTTGTTCATAATTGGTTGATACAATATTTCTCACTGATATGTATTGATATTTCTTAATACTGTTACAGTAAATCCTCTATAGGCGCAACAATTTCTATGTGATAGATGCGCCCAAGAATATCCCCTCCCCCGAACTTAGTACAGGGTAAACAACGGTGCTAAGCGGGAAATTGTTGTATTGTACTAACGCTATTCCATACCTGAGAATGATACATCAAGTATCATAAAACCTCAATTTAAACACCTTAATACCTTAATTTCTTTGTAGCGCGATCGACCGCCCATGGGGGAACCCGCACTTTTTCTCTATTTATCCGCGCTGTCCTTCTCTACGTTCGGCTCGCCCTTTGGAGATAAAAAGTAGCTACCCTATACGATAGATGCGACCAAATCCCCCCCAAGACTGTCGCGTCTATAGAGGATTTACTGTATTATGTATAACTCATATATAACAATTGCATTTCATGGTACGGGAGATAAAAGATAGATTGTACTGCTTCTTTCTAGTCATTTGTGAAAAAGGTAGCAACGAAGGTAACAGATCTTATACCACAAAGATCGTGGATTAGTAAGTGGTTCAATTCTTCTCAAAATGAAGAGGATATATTAGACGACGACACTGAGAACCCTGAAGAGGTTGAGTCCGAAGAGGAAGTTCAAAAACCTCCGCCTCCGAAGCGACCATGTATTCGTATGGATGTAACTCATCCACCTGGCACCTTTACAATTCAAACAAGAGCTAAAACTCCGCTAACTAAAGCCAGTCCATCTAAACAACAATATTCAGCTCACGATGTAATGGTAAATATAATTTTATCTAAAGAACGACATGAAACGATTTCTTACTCGATTATTTCTTACAGTCTGATGATTTTTCTGAACCTGCAATGGCTGGACCAAGTGGGATTAGCTGTTTAGTATCTTCCACACCTGCGACACAATCAGATATTAGGAATATAGTTCCTCAGAGATCCGAGTTAAATTCACTAGTTACTGCCACAAATAATGGAAATGCGAATGGTGCGGATGATAATTCTGAATCCAGCGAGAGTACTAGCGGTTGTAGCTCTCTTATTCCACAAACAATTAGGCAAGAGTCGAATGTATCTTATAGCTCTCCGTTTTCCAAAAGAGAAAGATTTACTAACAACAAATTAAATTTCAGTAAGTAATATATCTCTTTTCTTCCGGTATAGTATTATTATTAGACTGCGGATCTTTTGGTTGGGCGAAATATAAAACTGAAAGATTTTTAAAATTCAAGAATGTTGTAATATTGCTTTTAATGCAACAAAGTCGTTAAGGGATGAAATCAAGTCTTATGTTATTCCTGTTTCCCAGAATCAACGCAAAACATTTTTAATTTGCATGAAGATCCGCAGTCTAATCATCATCTTAATAAATGACAAAAAAATCTTTAAGATGTATTTTAACAGAAATGTTTCCACTTTATTATAGCCAATCATACACAACCTCCGAGGTCTTTATTTTTAGATAGTAATCGAGATACTTTAAGCAGTCGCAGACCAAGCTTTAACGCGTCAGTAATGACAAATACGCCGGACCGTGCGTCGCCGTTATCATCTCCATTTTACAGTGGAAATACTACTTTTGGTGGAGCAAACACAGCTAGTCTTTATGGACGAAGTCGTGGTTTATTTAACTGTTCGAATGAGGTATGCTTCGTTGTACATTAATACGACGAATACTGCTTCATATTTATATAAATATTATTATTAGACTGCGGATCTTTATAAAAAATAAAAAATGTTTGCATTGATTGCAAGGCACAGGAGCCAAATAGAAATTCCTTTCTTCTTTTAATTGTCTTATTAAGCTGAAATTAATACACTGATGTCCTTTTAAGCCTTCTTAATTCGTCCACTGCTTTAAATTGTACGTGTCCATTTTCGTCATAAATGCATAAAATCCGCATTCTAATTATTATTATTATAGTTCATTTATTCGCGCAAGTTACACGAAGAAATTTTCATTTGTAGATTCAACTTAAAGTTCCAAGAAGGACATGCGTTGAAGTAAAACCGTCTAACACAAGCGTGGTTGATTCATCTGGCATGAGTCAAACTGCTAAGAAAATATTAGAAGCTTTAGAACACTTCTCATCGCCGATAACAGACGCTAAGAAGATTCCGTTGAAAATGTTAAATAATACATCGATGAACAAGAAAAGGACTAGAGAAGAGACTTCGCCAGCAACAAAAGTCGGGTTGCGTCACTTAGCGCGTGAATTGACTGTGCCTACCGTACCCGATATATTGAAATTAAGACGGCGTCAGAAAATACAGGACACTACACTCGCGGCTAGAAAAATTGTTTCTGCCCGAAGCGAACCACCACCTCCGCAAGAATACCATCTCAGGTAAATATTGGGTTGTTGCATATGAAATGTCCGATTTTAGAATGCGACTCTTATAAAACGTTTCGATCAAGAAATGCTGTTACAGTCTATAGGTTTCTACCGGTCAAATAACCGGTTCTAAAATTGTAAAGATGCTTTGTTTATTTCAGAGCACATGTTTATTTCAGTGTCAACCAACGCGACTATCTTGTATTTCTTTTATATGTCTGGAAAAATAATATTACTAGTCGTTGATGGTAAAAAAAGAACTACAAAATCAAGTAAACAATCTTGTAAATGAAAAACATGAATGAGCATAATATCTTATTTTTACCGTAATACAATCAGGAAACTTGAAATTTGTAGATAGAATACATTGGGTAGAAAATTAACGTTTGTTTAATGCCATTGCTAAAAATTGGACATTTCATATGCAACAACCTAATACATACTTAAACCAAATACGTTGTACAAGAACATTTATTCATACAAATGATACTTTTTATAGAACACAAGACGACGAAGATTCGAGAAGTCATAGAAAACTCAAGGTTAATTCTCGGATCTGGGACAATCATTGCGAACCAGTGAATTTACCAAGTATACCTTTGCCAATATCTTCTTTACCTAACTTCAATTTCACGCCATCAGATACCTCAAAGTTGATAGATAAAAATTTCGTAGCCAAGGAGGAAACCTTTACCTTCGCGAGTCCTATCAAAATAACGAATGTCACAAAGAACTTGAAATCTATTAATAACTTCACGTTTAGCAGCCCGATCAGTGCTGACAAACAATCGATCGAACAGTCTAGCAATTTAAGTTCGCCTTCGAAAAGAAGTAATACTAAATCCACAGTGTCGTCTAGTAATTGTGTACCTTCTGTAGAGCAAAATTTCATCTGGTCTGACTCATCTACAGCGCCCAGACCGAAAGACAAAACGAAGAGTGTAGAGAAGTTTGTCCCTCCTCCGAACATTACGGGTATATTCCGTTCCAAATCCACGAAAATGGAGATTGAAAAGTCAAACAAGACTAAAGCCGAATTAGATACGAACAAAGAGGATAAAACTACAAGTTCAAAAGCTAATGTACTGCAAGATAGTTTAAGCATGTGGGAATGTTCTGAATGTTTGATCAAAAACAATAATACCGAAACCCAATGCTTTGCTTGCAAAGCTGCCAAACCAAATGTTAAGGGCAAGACCTCCGAATCGTCATCGACACCTCCCAGTGCCAGTGAATCGAAAACTGCAGTCAATGATCATTTTGGATCTCAGTTTAAACTTTCAAGCAGTCAATGGGAGTGCAGTTCCTGTCTGCTGAGAAACAAAGAATCAGATAAAACATGTCCCGCGTGTAATACACGTAAACCTGACTCCAATTCGAAATCGAACGCAGAAAAATTACCAAACTCCAGCAAAGGCAGTGTTAAAACCTCAGAAATATCTGGAAAATGTTCCAATTGTAAATTAAAAATTGCTACAGGTTCAACGTTGTGCTTGTCTTGCGAAGCATCTAAATCAAATTTGACAAAGCTAGGTTCCAAAAAAGAGGATAACGCTGTCGACTATGGTAAAGATAACCAGTACATTGTCAAGTCGTGTGAACTAATCAGTCATGTTGTACAAAGTACATTAGTCAATCAGAAGACTGGTACGTCGGCCAGTACATCATTAAATACTTCAGCTGATACTAAAAATGAGATTATGGATCAATTTAAACCAAACAAAGATACCTGGGAATGTCCTTGTTGTATGGTTCGAAACAATGCTTCGGTTGATACTTGCCCCTGTTGCAACACAACCAAACCTAACACTGGAAGTACAACTAAAGTCGCTACGCCGTTGGTCGCAAATGGTTTCGGAGACAAATTTAAGAAACCAGAAGGCGCGTGGACTTGTGACTCGTGTATGGTGCAAAACGAGGCGAAAATTACCGAATGCGTTTGTTGCGGTGGTTTGAAACCAGGAGCAAAGAAGCCGGACAACACCGCTGCAAGCACCAGTTCCAATTTACAATTTAGTTTCGGCTTCCCATCGACAGCCGCTAACTTCAAATTTGGGGTAGATAAAGCTGATCAACAAAAAACTGACAATGTAACACCTACTACCGGCTTTAAATTCGGCGAGAGCCAACCGAGCAGTCAAGTCGGCCAGTTTACGTTTGGCATCCAGAAAGAAGAGAAAAAACCAACAAGTGAAGTGCCGAAACCGGAGAGCAATACTGTCCCAGCTGCAAACAATTGTTTTGGATTCCAGACAGAAGTAAAAGCTAGTGAACAAATTGATGCGAAACAGGATTCCGAGAAAGCGGCCGAAAAGCCAATCTCGACATTCTCGTTCGGCATACCAAAACCAGAAAATACTGTAGGAAACGATAAGCAACCTGTTAGTATACCATCGTCTACGTCAATTCCATCTACATTCACATTTGGTGTACCTAAGCCTGAAACCAAACCGCTGGGTAAAGAAGAAGCCAAACCGAGTCTGTTATTTGGAAGTACAATAGCACCGGTTTCCAAGTCAACGACAGAAACTATTGCACCTTGTATTGTTACTAACCCCAGTACCTTAACTACGACTTCTCAAACTGCTTCTCAAGAAATTAAAACAACTGCTGCTTTTACATTCGGTGTACCAGTCACCACAACCGTGGCCAGCAGTAGTATCTCTAAAAACATAGTGACAAGTCTTCCATCTTCTACTCAACCTCCCTTTGTATTTTCCGAAGCAAAACCAGTGAAAACATCTTTGCCCACTTTTGGTCAAATAGTAACATCAACGCCGGCTTCTACTACATCTAGTACCTTCACCTTCGGCGATAACAAAACTGCAGAAGGAAGTTTAGCGACCAAAACCTTCGGAGCATTACCAAGCGACCCCACTGCTAGTTCAATATTCTCGACTGTTTCGAGTACACCATCATTATTCGGAAATACAGAGACAAAAACTATACCACCATTTGGTACGGAAGAGAACAAGCAGCAACCCACCTTCGGGGCGAATGCAAGTAAACCACCTGCTTTTGGAATATCGGACAACAAAATACCAGCCTTCGGAAGCACGGAGAGTAAACCTACAACTTCGATTTTTGGATCGACTGATACTAAATTGCCTGTATTTGGAAGCACAGATAACAAACCGACGCCTCTGTTTAATCCAACTCCACAAGTTCCAACAGCAACACCTACGCCAGCGTTTAATGCAGCATCAGCTACACCGTCTCCCTTTGGGGCCCCTTCTGCACCTCCCGTTTTTGGAAGCAGTACTTCCACAACGTTCAACAACGATACAAAACCTAATATATTTGGATCGAAACCGAAACCAGGTGAAACTAACACCCCAAGTTCAAATCTGTTCACTTTCAACGCTACTCCTGCTCAGCCGGTAGCAAAGCCAGCAACTGGATTCAACTTCTCTGCGAATGCTAATCCCGAGAGTTCGACACAGGAACCGTTATTCACATTTGGCAGTAACACAACTACGCCGCAGAGTAGCAATGTCTTTGGAAGTACATTTAATAATCCCGCTGCAAATACTTCTTCCGGCTTTACGTTCAATGCACCTAAACCGGAAATACCAGCGTTCGGCCAGCCTGCGGTTTCAAACCCGATTTTTGGAGTACCTCAACCAGCATCTCAAACTCAACCGTCAACGTCATTTACACCCAATTCGAATACAGGATTTAATTTCGGATCTACAGCACCAGCCACGCCTTCAGGAGGTTTCAATTTTGGTGCCGTTGTAAGTAGAAAACCTATTGTTTTATACAAGGATCATTCCACGCGAAGACGGACACTTTTTGGAGTAAAATTTCGGATTTTGTTCAAACTTAAACATGTTGCAGTCTTTAGTGACCTACACTATCGTCCATAAATATTTGACCGCTTGGTGGAATCGAATCTAAAAGTATCTATCAAAGTTATAACTTATTGGTCAATCGGAGAGTTCCGTCCGTTTTTTGACAAAAAGTAGAGCTTTATTTAAGAAACAAAATGAAAAAGTACATTGATCAAAATATTGTTCATCATTAGCGATGACTTTTCCCCATCTTTCGGGCAGCAAGCGAATTCCGCGACGAAAGAATGAGTCATCTTTGGAGGTTATCCAGTCAGAGATCCATTTTTCAACATCTTCGTAAGAATTAAATCATTCCTCAGCAAGTGCGTGTGCCATCGACCGAAACAAGTGGTAGTCAGATGGAGCACAGTCTGGTGAATAAGCCGGATGTGGTACCACTTCCCAGCGAAGTGCTTCTATCGTTTCCTTGACAACTTTTTTGCCGTGAGGCCGAGCATTGTCATGCAGAAAAATCACCTTATGCTGTCTCGTTTCATATTGTGGTCGTTTTTCGTGCAATGCTCGGCTCAAACGGATAATTTGTTGTCGGTACAGATCCCCTGTAACTGTTTGACCAGATTTTAACAGCTCATAGTACACCACAACTTTCTGATCCCACCAAATACAGAGTAAAGCCTTCTTTCCGTGGATATTCCGCTTTGGCGGCGGTGTTGAGGGTTGGCCGGGATCACAAATGGTTTTTCGACGTCTAGGATTGTCAAAATAAATCCAGTTTTCATCCCTAGTGATGAGACGATGGAGAAACCCCTTTCTTTGTTGCCTAGTAAGCAGAATTTCGCAGATGGTTTTCCGCCTTTCAATGTCTCTTGGCTTGAGTTCATATGGGACCCACTTTCCTTCCTTGTAGACCTTCTCTAAGGCTGTTAAACGATCAGAAATGACAGATCGAGCACAATTTAACGCTTCTGCAATTTGTTTTTGCGTTTGACATGGATCTTCATCCACCAATGCCTGCAATTCTTCGTCTTCGAGTACTCGTGGCCGTCCAGAACGCTCTTTGTCCTCCACACTAAAATCACCATTTTTAAAGCGTCGAAACCACTCTCTACATGTTTTATCGGAAACAGCATTATCGCCATAAACGTCTACAATCATTCAATGAGCTTCAGCTGCAGTTTTCTTCCAATTGAAACAAAAGATTCGCGCAAATGACGCTTATTCGGCTCAAATTCCGACATCTTCAATGTAGAAAAAAACGATGTTACTGATGCAAGCGTACATGGTTATGTATTGAATTTTATTGAAAGATGTCCGAACTATAAAGTTAACCTTACTTTAGACGTTATAGTTAACGACAGTCCGAAAATTCTCAAAAATGCGCCTTAGGATCCGAAATATGTCACATTTTTTTTCAGAATTTTGGAACGCATTAAAGACCGGAAAATGCGCAGAAAAGCGCAAAATCTAATTTACCCTGTAACTACCCTGACTGGCAAGCTAGAGGGCTGAAATTTTATTTAGAGGGGTTTCTCTTGGTCAGCTTTCGAATGGTTCAATAGCCATTGAAAAACCTCTAAGGGCAGTTTTGACCATCTTATTCGGCTAGGCCCACTCCAAAAAGTGTCCGTTTCCAAATCATTTGGAAGTCTATTAAAGTATATATTGTTTACATTTTAATTGATATCTCGAAATTTATTTAGGCACCATCTCCCGCATCATCTACAGGAGGATTTAACTTCAATGCTCCCAGTACCACCCTAACATTTGATCCCAATACTCCGCCATCGTTTAACTTCACTGGTGGAAATGCACCTGTTATGTTCAGGTAAATATAAAATGGAAATAATTCTGGGAAGCGTTTACGTTAATTTTGTATGTTTTCGTTTTCAGTGGTACACCTCAAGCGGTACCACAAAGGAAAATTAAGAAAGCATTCAGAAGAGTGCGGTAGAAGGCAAATAACATGTGACTCTAATCGCGCATACACTTGGCTTGCGCTTTCACATCTATTCTATGCAACGGTGTATGCGAGGAGTATGGTTTCGAGTGTGTATGCCAAAAGTTACAGTATGGTACAATGAGAAATATCATATAACGACTGGTCACATTAACGTGGGTGGTATACCAAGCACTTTATGTAATATATACAAGTCTGCCGATGGGATATGCTTGCGTGCAACCACTTGTGTTCTGCAGGATCTGTAAATTATAAATTATTTAAATTATACAATAATAACGAATGGACATTTGACACGTTGGCATGAAGCCATTTTTACGAATAAGACGGAATGGTAACGCGACAGCGTTACCAATACCTTGCCCAATCGAGACGCTATGAAAACAAAAAGAAAACATATATATATATATATATACATATATGTATACTGATGTGACTTGCAAAAAAAAACTAAAAAAAAAAGACTATTAAGCTGAAACAAGAACCCCTCGATAACGAAACTTAACGAGCACTGAATGCGTGCAATTTATCGAGGCTAATCGTAAGGTAAGTATAAGTCGTTCGCAACTCGTGACAATGTTTCTCATAACTAAACGTATTAGCTAAAAATAGGTTTTCTTAGTTTCTGATGACGAGATGTTGCAAAGAAACAAAAGTAAGATGAATTTTCTTCTTACGTTATCTGATATTTTATCTGAGAACAAAAATTAACCATTCTCGTCTGACTAGATGCTTTTAATAGATTTCCGGAATGTTAGGTGTATTGGTGAATGGTCAGGTGTATTAAAAAGACGGATATCTGACTGGATTACTTTATTTGTTAATTTTCTATTTCGTTTTGTAAATGGTGACACATGTTACACGAGTATTGTGAAACGACCGAATATCAATGGAGTCCCATCTAGACATTAATTATAGTTTAATTAGGATTTTTTCGCGGGTAGTACTACAGTCCCTGTAGCGCTGCTCTAGGAAAAAGTTGTGTATCATACACGGAAAATGGCATTCGGATAGTACAAACTCAACGATTATTGAACGACTCGCATCGAGTAGTCGAAAATTGTATATTTTTTTTATATATTGAAGGAATTAACCGTATAAGTGAAATACTGAATGCCATTTTAATAGGATTAAATCATACAGTAATGATGCGTGTTTTATCGTAGCGTGAATGGGGAAAAAAACGGAACGAGGAGTACGCTGAATGAGAATTAAATTATTACGGGACTTCTAAAGAGTTATTTTCCTTCTTTTTGTGTTTTTTTTTTTCATTTTGTTATAGAACCGAACGTGTCTTTGAGTCTCATTTTATGAGAACGTATCAGTAAAAGTTAGAGTAAAAGTAATGATGAGATAGAAAAATTACGACAAGCCGCCGGTAAAGAAATTTAAAAAACCAAAAGAACAAAAAGAAATATTTTAAAAACATGTTCCCGACGTGGAGCAACGTTGTTTATAGCTTTTTTTATTTTTTTAGATCACGCTTTTTCTTTCCGATGAAGATGCTTATAATTTGTTTTCACTTTCGTATTTGTAACATTTTTACACATTAACGAGTTTACAAGATCAAAGAATCGCGTGTTCTTTTACAACGAGTGCAATTTTATCGAGAGTGATATTAGCTTCTGTAAATGTAATTAGAATAACAATCAATGTGTAGCATGACATCCTTTTTAGAAGTCCCCTAAAGCAGAAAGTAGTTAGTCGACGTATTAACGATTATTGAATTAACATTGAGCCGTACACGTTTTATTTAAGATTAGGATAGTTATCTGTAATGTTGGCTTAAAAATTGACAGTAGCCAAGAATAACTCGGCACAAGACCCACCTTTTGCCATAATAGATGCGTACGTATTTAAAAAAAAAACGGAAAAGAGAAGAAGAAAACTGTTACATATTGTTACACTCTGTTCGTTGTGTAGTATTTACATTGTAGATTTTAAGGCATTTTTTTAATTTTTTGCGTACATGATTTAAGAGAAACAGGAGAAGAAAGAAATTCAAACAAGCCTTGACTTTCTGTTCATAATTTACAAATTACTTGTCCCGCAAACACCCTTCGTAGTCTGTATTCGATGTATCGTAATAGTGTTACGCAAATTACAAGGAAAAAAGGTGTACGTTTATTTCTTTGTGTAATTAAAGTTACCATGTTTGTCCATAAAGTGTAGAATCGTGATCTATATCGACCCTATAAATTCAAGTTAAATAGTTGTAACATCTCCTAATGTTATTCTTTGTACAAAAAAAAAAGAAAAAGAGAGAAAGAATTTTGTCTACGAAGGGTTCTTCCGCACCTAGTTATCATGGTAGAAATTCGAAAAAAAAACTTGTAACTTTGTATAAATAATTATTAGCTGAAATACTAACCAATGATAAAGTGAGGCTGCGCTGAGATATGTCTACGCTGCTGTCTTACACCGTGAACATTCTCTGTCAAGGCTGTGTCGTCCGTTTGTCTACTCCTAGACAAATTTCTAAATTACATCAATATATCAAACGCTGACCTAAAGCAGTAGCACCTTTGTATTAAATCTCGTATATGGCCTTAAAAAAAATGATACATAATGAGCGTATGACGTAGATGTATTAACAATTGTAAAGCAAATCATATTGGAATTGTTTTGTAGCAGTTTGTACTCTCTGTTGCAATGTGTTCGCAGAGAAATATTTGGAAAGGATCATCTCTTAAAATCATTCAACAAATAGATACGCAACGTCTCGTGACTTGTGGAACATCTGTTTTTCCATTACTTTGGTGTACAGTAATCGTCACGGAGGAAACTATTTACAATTAATGGAATTAATCATTTTTATTTTTACTTCGCAACAGTTCTTGACTTCATACATGAATAGGAATTTAATTGAAAATTTACGTTTACCAAAATGGATAGCCGAGTGAAAGATATTAAACAACGTGGCACGTGCAAGAATCCTGCGAGTTATGAGATGCCCAAAGGCGAGTCAAATGTTCCGAGGCCTTATATTATAATCTTAATCCACGAAAAATTTATTGTATTCAATTCACACGGATATCTGTAACAATTCTATTGACAATGTCCAGTGATGGAAAGAACAGTATTCGTACACCGTTGACGTTCGCTTTTTATATACTTAATATCGTTTTCCAACGTGACTCGTATTTAGATTTATAAACATGATTTGCATCGGATTGTTTACGATGAATGATTCCTAACGTAGAAATTCCATCGTCGATCGAAAACGGCGCGCGACGGTGTACTTATCCTATTTTCTACTGCTGCATTAATCAGTAATTTCTGGTACAAATGTTCACAACATGAGAGAGAATTTGTGTTATGAAATAAGTCCAATGACTGACTGTAATTAAATACAATGTACGTGAGAGAATGTTCACCGTATGCTTCAGGTGCTTATGGGAATGTTTATCGACATTCCCATGACATGATGTAACTTTTAAGTAACTTTTGTGTAATGGGAGTATCGGTGTTTCTCAACCCGACAAACCACACACGATTTCCAGTAATCTTTCATTCGCACAAACGAAATAAGAAAAGAATATACGCTTAATCCGATAATCGAATGTTCTTTCGGGAAGAAGAGGTTGTAAGTGTTTTTATTTTAGATGGTATGGCCACAGCTGTTTATTTGTTCCTCCCCAAAAAACACGCGAACAATGGGACGAGCCGAAAGGGGTGGAAATAATTATTGTACATTAAACTAGAAACGGAAATCTATGTAATAATGTAATTATAGCGAACGGAAACCTCGATAGCCTCATATATTGTATAATTTATTGAGTAATATGCGACGTTGCTTAAACGGCGGTAAACAGTTTTGTGATGACGAGGGCTATTGAGCTCTGGGCGTTGAGAAACACCGTAAATAGGATTATACAACATTCACGTTAACATTATTACCATTATTCTGAATACTATCCTCTGTACCCTATAATAATTATATTATATGATATTAGGATATACGAAAATATCGATTCGAGAACAGTGTTTAATTTTTGGGTTATTATTTTATTTCGTAGATAATAAAGTAACGATTTTAGGAGGGCATTTAGATAATAATAATAACAATAATAATAATACTAGCAATGCGAATCAAGGAGTTTCAAACTGCGGTACAATTATAAAGTTTAATTGTACTTTAAACTCCCTAAAATTAGTAAATTAAATAAATAAATAAACTAAATATGAACCCTTTGGTTCGCATTCGGAAAGTAAACTCGAACTCTTCGATCGAATGTATTTGTTTTACGATTACGTTTTCACGTTGTCTTTTTATTTCTGTAAGTGTCGAGCTCACTCCTTAACAGTTCCTCAAAGAAATAATACGAAGTAAGAAATCCATACTATATTCTACTGTAATGCTCGTGGTTTTGTTCGTGACTGATCAATATATATGGTACACCGTTCTCCGTGCTATTATTAAAAATATTTTATTTTAAACAGGCAAAAAAAACACTCTGATCGTTTTCTTCTTAGCATCATGAACGTAATTGGAGTGGATTCTGTTTCGTGTTCTTTTTTTTAAGAATATTGTTCAAACATACGGTTGACAAGGGATTTTATTTAGCACGAGAGTCCCATAATTAATTATGAATTGAAAATTCCACTACATTATTACTACGAAGTGTCGCAACATGTAACGGCGAGAACCATGTATTTGATTTTCGCTTACAACAGCTATACAATAATACAACGTAATTTTCTTATGTTGCACAGCTGTACGAGGAGTTATGCAAAAAATAAAGATTATCTATGATTATGATACACTAAGGTGTTCGATTTATTTCTCTAAATTTGCGATACGTTCTCTGTACAGATTACTTTCTATTTACGGTTAACGTTAATTGCTCCAATCAAAAACATTTAGAGTTAATATGTCCTGTACATTTGGATTAAAGTAATAATCGTAAATTCCTAAAGTTATTTACAAAATTTTTATACAATCAAAAGCCTTGGGTATATATACCTAAAGTGTTCCATTTATACGAAAGCACATTGTATGAAGTTCACATGTATGAAATATTATAAACTAGTGGAGATGATTGATGTCTATACAAAATGAGAAACGATTTACAATTGAACATCTTGTGGGAGTTAGGTATGACAATGACGGTAAAGAACTGAATTAAAACTTCTGGCACGAATTTTATTCCGAGATTTACAACAAAAATGTTTTTCAACTAGTTGAAATGCCGCTTAAACCTGGGATATGAAACATTGACACGTATATAACATAGGTAATACAAGACGATGTGGACAATTCAATAGTTTGCAATGAACTGATAGAATAGATTCATTTTGTCTATTTACTTGTGTCTGCGTGTTGGATAGGCCTCCTGTGCTTCCCAGAGAGGCGGGTTTTTCCAAATCAATAACAGGGCTTGTTGGCTGATAAATGGAACAGCCGATCCTCTCTGGGTAGCCCATACTCCATTACTATTTTATCACTTCTATCATGATATTATAATTTAGGTACAATCTTAATTATTCAATATTAATGAGAATATTAATAATTATGTTTTATTTTTTTGCATGAATTAATTATAGATCGTAATTATAATTACTTTATAAAGTTGCCTTACACTAAGAATCATCAGACATGAAGGAATTTTGGGATTTTAGTTCCTCCAGTGTTTGAATTTGTTGACGGAGAAACAATATCCTAGAATGCCAAAGAAGAACAGTTTTTATCGTCTCTTCGATCTCGCTGAGCAACAGTACAAGCTTTTTATTTCACAAACAAACTGTTAACGCAGCCGATACAAACAAAACATCACTCGTTATTATCACATACCTTTGTTCCTGGAGCGTTGCCTGAATTTCTGTCAGCCTCACTATCGACCGTGCCGTTTTCAATTCTGCCGACACTCTTGTACACTGCAAACTTCCCATTGTGTGTGCTTCCTCGCTAAGTTTCTGTGCCTGTAGATCATAATTGCAACAGACATTTTTTATTCGTGTCATTTTTGCCAATACATGATAGGGATTATTATCATTATTATATCAGGTTGGCAACTAAATTCGCGACCTTTTGCTCGTAATTCTTTTATTGGATCTTTATAACCTCATTCTGTGACCATTCCTTTTGAAGTGTACACCAGGGTACACTGCCGCTCAAAAGTATGTGAACACTTACCTGTTCATGAAATTTGTGATATACATATGATGTATTATTATTATCAAACAATATTTATTGCTAAAGCCTATTATGAATATGTATGCAATGTATTCTAATAGTACCAAAATAAACGATTTAGTTATTCTTAAATAAATAAAAGAAAAACTATGGGATCGTATACAAGATGGACAATCTTAGAATCTGAGTGAAACATTACTGATACTGAAATAATGAAAAAGTCATTAGCCAGGATGAAGCATGTAGATGAAAAGAAGATATAATTATTTTTATCATTATCGGTGAGATATTTAATAAATTATTATTAAAATTGTTCTTTAACACTGTACAAACTGGAATACATACAGATAATCAAATTTACCAAAGATATCATAACTTTTTTCAGGTAGTTTATATAAGAATTAAGGAACTGTCCACATACTTTTAAGCGGCAGTGTACATAATTGGAAAGCTCTGAATTTGGTGATTAATTTGATATAAAATACTCGTGCTTAAAAAATATATATAAATGACTTTGTTTGAGAAAATGTGGAGGTCGCGAACTCAGTTGCCAACCTAATATATTATTGTGTATTTACCTGTTTCTCGAGGATATCGGCAGGAAAGGCACGCACGTGTTGCGTTAAATCTTCCCGATAGTGATTAGCAAGTGACGGTGTTAAAGAAGGTGTTAGGGGAGGCTGTACTCTAGACAATGCCTGTAACCCTGTATTATTTAAATTTCCAAGGGTACCTAGTGTGCTAAGACTTTGCAACGAGCTTAAACCTTGTACTCCAGGATTCGTCCCCCCAGGGCTTGTTACTGTAGAGAAGAAACAAAGCCATACACGTATTAGATGCTCCTATGACATCTTAATCCTAATAGAACACCCCATCATTTTTTTCGGCGTAAAAAACGCCGTGGGGTCACAGGATACCGAAATAAAAACCATAGTATTTTAACATTAAACCTACCACTGCCGGTCAAATGCCCGGTTTTATATTTTTCATCTTACAATTATTGAAATTATGAAGTTGCTTAAGACGGTAGACTCGTTTCCAGGATTGCAAGAGTGCGGGATTCGCCTTCTCATTTCTCGATAATACAAACATGGAGTTTATCAGTAGTCGAAAACGCTAGATAAAAGATCAATCTAGGCCGCTATCGCCCTCAAAAGTCCTATTTTTTCGTTTACGAGGCGTAATTTGCATTATTCGCCAGCACGTAGCTATGAAAATAATAATGCAAATTACACTGCCGAATAATGCAAATTAAGCCTCGCAAACGGAAAAAATAGGACTTTTGAGGGAGATAGCGGCCTAGATCGATCTTTTACCTAGCGTTTGTGACTACTGAAAAACACCGTGTTTGTGTTATCGAGAAATGAGAAGGCGAATCGTGCACCCTTGCAATCCTGAAAAGAGGAGCCTACCTTAAATGGAAATTCATTCGATAAATTTCTTTATCCAAGCACATACTATTGTGATAGAAATTGCGCCAAATCTAAATAAACAGAGTATTGTCATTTCTGTAAGCTAAAATATTCTAATTGCGTCTAGAGCTCGGTAGGTTGAGTGTTAAAAAAGAATAACTACGTCATGCTATTGAAAACTTATTTTCATGTCTGTAGATAAAATTGAAATGTTACGGGGTCACTGGCAGCCCCAGAATGTCGTTCTAGGGTTTAATTTGTATAAAATGATACTAATAAATAGACAGCGGATCTTTATGCAAAATAGAAATGTTTCACCGGAATTACAACAAACTGGAGTGATATACAAATTTATATTCTTTCTCAATATGCTTAACAGGTTGAAAATAATATAACAGTATTTTTAAATTCTACTAATGCTGTTGCTGTTTTAAATCACATCTCATTTTTGTCACAATTCATAAAATCCGCTGTCTACTAATAAATAAACCGCGGATCTTTATGCATAATAAAAATTGTCTGCATCTCAGAAGCTCCTCTTCTTCTCTAATAATCTTAGTAATTTAAAAATGATGCATTGACATTCTCTCAAGTTCTTCTAATATTTGAACTATCTTAAATTGCAGCTACTCGGTTTTCTTATAAATGCATACAATCCGCAGACTACTAATAAATCAGTAAAAATTTCTTTTAATTTGTCTCAATGACAGAAATTTGTTATCGTTTTTTGCTGACTTACATTTTCGAGCGTCAATGCAGTCCTGGGTCTCCGAATGTGTAGGAGTCGGTGGTCCCTCGCTTGTAACGATGCCGCTTGTGTCAACTTTCAACGGCACCATTACATCATTTCCACTATTATTCCGATCACCACTTGATGACTGCTAAAAAAAATCGTAAACTCAAAAAAGAAAACGCTCATACTCACTCGTGTCTCTAGTTCAATGGTTCTTAACCTTTTTGAAGTCAGGGAACTCTTTTGATTATATGAAAAATTTGCGGAACACCAAAATTAATGATCCAAAAAACAAACATAAACATGCCGCGTAGAAATAAATATATTTTAGAAAATATATTATTAAATGTATTTAATATATTTCGCGGAACGCTTGCAAAAAGCTCGCGGGACACCGGTTAAGAACCAGTGCTCTAGTTAATAATATTATGTACAAATTTGGAAGCAAAGATCAAACGAAATCTACTAGAATAGAAGTAGTATAGAACATTATATTGTTAATTACCTGCCGAGACAACAAGATGGCAGCTGTTTGGAGTGTTTGCAGAGCCTTTTGTGGTGTGATGTCAGGCTGTTCCTTGTTGCCTGTGATTTGAGATAATAATCTTGGTAGATTTGCTAATGAAACCGGTGGTCCTGGAGCATTGCTGTTCCCTTGCTGTTGTTGCGTTGGGGAACTCAGCTTACCAGGTGTTTGGGGCGTAGATGGGGGATGTGATGTTAATCGAGGTAATGCTGTAACCAATATCAAATTTGCTTATTTTAAAGCTGAACTGAAACGAATCAAATTAAGTCAATGTTTTAAAATACAATTTTATTATCTAACGAAATTAAATATGAAACACCTCTTATCAGAAGGGAAAACAAATTCTTCATATACACGCCAACTGTACCATATTTATAAACGCGAATATAAACATTTAGGTATTGGTAGTAATGTTCAAACTTGAACATACCAGTGGCCAACAAAACAGGGCCTTGCGGCAGTGGATCATGAGTACAAGATGTCAGAGGTTCGGAGGTCGGTGTAGAATCACCTGGTGAAATGTCCATATCCTGGGCTTGACGCTCCACTCCTGCATCTTCTCTACATTGTTCTCGATCCCTTTCTCGTTCCCGTTCCCTCTCCCGTTCCTTTTCTCTTTCTCTTTCTCTAACCGAAACTTCTTCTCTACTGCTACCACCGCCGCTTCCGCTGCACGAACTCCAGTACTCCCGTTTGTCAGACTGACGCGACGATTTACCATCTCGCACACTGCTACTGCTATTTGACCGCGAGTTGGAATGTTTATCGTGACCTGAAAATAGAGAAAATTGAAAAATAATATGTTGTACACTAAATCACGCTGCTACTTCTGCGTTAGATCTGCTTAATTGGTTCGTCATAAAGAAATAATGTCGGTATGCGATCACTCTCCGCGAAAAACACGGCTGTTGGACAGTGAACGTGACTTTATTGTAATAGCAAATGTTACAGAGGTATTTGAACATCTGATCCTTTGATTAATTTATAAAATGTACAGTGGCGAGTGTATAGATAGAAAAATGTGAAGTCGTCAATTTATTACGTGTCGTTTAGCCCAATTTTACAAAAAGTTATTAGTAGACTGCGGATCTTTATGCAAAATAAAAATGTTCTTTATAAATTGTAAGAAACAGGAGCCAAATACAAACATCTTCCGTTCTTTAAAAATTGTATGGAGTTGAAAATAATATATCGACATCCTCAAATTTTTCTAATCTCTTCATTGTTTTCAATTTCATCCACTCATTTTTCCCATAAATGCATAAAATCCGCAGTCTAGTTATTAGTTTTTAAAGAGTGCCCACTTAATTTTGTCCCTGACTGTATATACTCGCCACTGTGTATGTTTTGCCGTGGTTGATATTAGTACTAACATAATGTTGTCTTTCTCGTGAAGATTATTTAGTGATATATGATTGTTAGACGTACTTGACCTAGAAGAATAATCATTGGACTGACGCTGTCGATTATCTGTTCGACTGATCCATTCCCGTGGTTTTTCCCACTGAGAGACCTCCGTTTTACAGTTGTAATAATACTTCTTGCCCGAAGAACTCATGTGCTCAGACCAATCACCGAACCTGGCCGAACGTTCCATTGTACCTCCTCGTTCATCACCGCGTTTATCCTAAACAGACTGTTCTAAAATGTCCGGAAACGACTGAATGAATGGAAAAAAATATTTATACGAATTCCAAAATGATGAAACTACGATTATCCACTTTGCTGGTCTCCCGTTCACCTATCAAATATTACAATTCTTTTGGAATCTCTTAACGGTTAGGAAGGAAACGGCCTACACATTTCTAGCGTATTAAATATGGCATCCTGAATTAATATCGTTACAAAGTTGTAGATATTGAGCATTTACTTTAATGAATGTATACACTACCGTAAGAAAAATAGGATATTATCCCGATTTAAAAGAAGAATATAACATTCGTATTTAGTAGACTCTGTTTATGATCTTCATCACGAATTTAACTGTTGTATAATAGTACTAGCGTGTTGTATAATATGCAGGATACACAAGAAGACAAGACACACTCAATAAACACAACAAATTACTTGAGAACCGCTTCTTCCCCTAGTATTAATTTACAAAACAATATTATGAATAAAATATATATGAAATAGAAATATAGCAGTGGGAAAAGTAAGTTCTTCGAGCAATTTTTGTGAAAAATTAACTTTGATATGCAGAATCAATACTCCAAAAATATTCTATACGAATTTCTAATCGTTTCAATTGTTTCAGTATTGTAGAAGCGATATTACTGCAATCATATATTTTACTCGCCAATGAAAGGTGGCCAAGTTGAAAAAATATTTTTGGATTTCATATATAAATACATTATCTTCCATTAATATTTATTAAAAGATACATAATACTGACCTGACAGGAATTATGAGATGGTTTCCTCTGAGATGAAGACTCTCTTGACGAATTTGATGATAACTTTATTGGATGTAAAATCTGCAAACATGGAAATCACTTCAGCAACATGCTTTAAATAACACACAAACCATTCAAAGAAGGCTGTGACCATGTATGAATGATTCCAGAGTCCATTAATATATAAAAGAAAGAAATTTCAAAGACAGCTGACTGAATATAATTTAAATATTGTGTTTAAAATGTTGAGGAAACAACACGTAGATCTACTTTTAAAGTCTACAAACATTTGTGGATATGCATTTATAACTAGACTGCGGATCTTTCTGCAAAATAAAAATAGTCTGCGTCGATTGCAAGAAATAGATTTTAATAGAGATTGACATCTTCAATTTTTTAAATATTTCAACAATTTTGAATTTCATCTACTCAATTTTACTATAAATGCATAAAGATCCGCAATCTATTTATAACAAACACATATGTGTACATAATAGGTATTAATAAGGAAGCCTGTCACAAGGTAGTAAGATTTTCCAGAAAATTTCAGTTATATAAACGTAATAATTACAATGCAGTGCCATGTATTGAAATCATATACAGGGTGCTCTACACAACTAGGACAAGTTGCGTTTTCAAAACGATGAGGGACAGAAAAATTACGTTGTCTAAAAATGAAATTGTTCAAGATGGAGCGTATTTTAAAATTAATTTTACCCATTTTTGTGCATCGGTATGTCTGAAAAGTATACTTGCATATTTGTTTAAATGAGTGATTCTGCAAGTTAAATGAAACAAAAGCGAAGAATGATAAAAATTATTATGTTTTCACTTCTTAAAAAGATCACCACGTGCATTCAAACACCCTGTACATGCAAATGTTATGACTTTTCGCCATTAACCACATATTTTCGAATCACATTGGAAAAAGACTTGCAAGAAAGAAATATACATACATAATATTTATTTTAATCGAGCGCCTTACCTCTCCACTACTCCTATCGTGGTTGGTCCTGTGTTCCGAATCTCTGCTTTCACGGCTTCTCTTGTCTTTTGGGGATCGTGCACAATCTACACATATGCAAGCAAGCATGTTACAGCTGAAAATGTTAAGACACAACCCTGTTTTTATACTGAAGGCAGAAGATTTAGAACTTTAATTCTCAAAGCAAAAGATTTGTACAGTTTTAATTTGCCATAACACAATTTCATTTTAAAGATGAAAATTCTATTGAAAAAGATTAAAACACCATGATTTTTTTACAATATTTATGTTGTACTTCATTCACAATCTTATTCTACATGTCATTTATATGTTTCTCTTAGATTTTTTACATTATTTACTATTTGAATATAAATATTTTTAACAGTAATTTAAAGACCGGTCTTTTGCTCTTTTAAAGCTAACAGAAAATTAATATTAAGTCAAATATTCCATTTCAGTTTTCTTAAACAGAAAGTGCCATGTCAGAACAAAAGTGACGAAACAAAAAACATAAAGTGTCATAAACAGAAAGATAGATTCTTCTAATGATCTTCTTAAAATATCTCGTTAAATACTTCCTTCTATTTCTAATATAATATTATTGTGTTGTAGCACAAATAACTGTACCATTTTTAGTCACCTAAAAGTTGTATTTCTAATATAGAAGATGTTCCAGCTGGAAGAGACTACACAAATATTTTCATGGCTTTAACGACACGAAAAATGCTCGAAGCACAATCAGAATGGTTTTAAAAAAGAAATATCATATAGACATCTTTTTAACAATACTTTTTCTTAAATTTTAACATCAGTACTTTTAAATCGTCAGTGCAAGGTTGTCTTTTAGACATAATTGAGTGCGTATGGCCCAAAATATTCGTTTTACAATGTTACTACTTTAAAAGTCCTGAAATAGTGCTTTAAACATTTCTTATAATATCAAATATGATATTCAGACATTTGACTTCAGCTGAGACACCCTAAATAAATATGTAAAGTAGTTTTAAGCTGTATATTCTTATGAATGTATACCACTAATACTTTTGAAATACTCTGCTCTGCTACTGATATTTAATTTTGATTAATCTTCTATTATGTTAGTTATCTTGAAAGAAACGTAAAAGTTTATTACCAGAATACTTGTCCCTAGAGGAGGATAACTTATAGTCTCTGTTTTCTCTCTCCTTTTTATATAGGGGCTTGGATGTGTAGCTCCGAGGACTATCCCTGTCCGTTCCCATGCCCATACCCAAGCCCGTTGCTGGACTGTAAGAGTTGCCATTTGGGGAATCCCGCATACGCCCTTCGTAACGACTATCTGACGACGCCGTCGATGAGGAGTAGCCACCCTTAGAACTGCTATACTTCGCGTTCTGTGAATAAACAAATTAAAGCATAAAATATAACTAAAATAATATAAAATATCTATCTATAAAATTCTATGGTGCTTTACATACTCATAGTCTACAAAGATCCACTACAATTTATAAAATACAAACTTCGATACAGTTTAAAACAAATTGATTGTATTTTGAATCTATCGCTAAGCACATAGAACCTTATTTATCGTACTATAATAAACATACAATCATACATTGATTATGGACAAGACATATCTTACTCATTGCTGAACAAGAAAGCTTTTATTATTATTAGTTTCAAATTCTGTTTGTAGACATACTCTCTCTATGCTCGTTCGAAACAAATTTTGTAACATGTTCATATCAATTGTCTTTTGTACAAACACTACTTAAATATGCAACTAAAACTAACTTGACATAATGAATTTTATGACAAACATGTAGATTAAAACATAATGTATAAAGCACGATAAATTTGTTCTTAACATTGTGATTTTTCTAAGAAAACGATTACGAACGAAGTATTTGAGGATACATTCACAGATAACAATTGCAATATACTGTTAGTAATCGACATAACATAAAGGAATGAACTATTGATTTTCTGAAAGTGAGGTTATGTTTACAAGAATAAGAAGGTTTTTACCTCGCGAATAAATTATTTTATACGGTTCTATATATTACAAATAACATAACGAGCAATAAACACAGTCAATCTTCATTTCCGACAATAATTAATTGCATCTGTTTACCAAGTCAATATTAGTTTTCATTTTTCTGTTCGCCTACATTTATTTATTTTTCCGTCGGATTTGTAAAAATTTCAATAAATATCATTTGATATTTGATCACAATACATCACATTGTTTGTTACTATAATCAAATCTCTGCATAAAATACAAATAATTCAATCACTTTTGTTTCAGCACTTACAAGTCAAAATTGTAAACAAAATAACATATTAGCAGCTTCCGCACACATTATTTTAGTTGTAAACATTCAATAAAAATGTATGGACAAATATCTACGTGATATTTCACATTCATGATTATGTACTTATAATGATGCATTTCATCTTACAAGTTTGTCAATGTGTTCGCTTTTAGAAACATAAATATTTACACCTTTTATGATATTCTTTTTGTTCTTTGCTTCATGCAAAGTAATTATGCTAAGACAAGAAATTGATGGCTATATGAAAAATATGGCAAACAATGTTAACAAAAAGAATCATAAGATCCTCAAATAGCAAACATAGTTTTCCAAAATAAAAAGAAGCTGCTTTTCCTTCACAACAATCTTTACGTTCTCAAAAAAATAAGTCACTTTTGTAATTAAAAACATAGCATGCAAGTAAAGAAACATATACGAATAGTATTAACATTGCTAAGAGGATTACAATGTATGCTTATTTTAAATAAATGTGTACTAATCTTCAAGCATGAAATGATTCACAAATAAAATAAATGAAAAACAGAAAATTTATTAGCAATATATAAGTAACATAAAAATGAAATAAAAGTGAGTACAGTTCACAATAGTGTAAACAATTATTTATGATTGTATGTGCATTTCATTCGACTATGTTTACGATCAAAAAGTTACAAACAATTAGTTATTCACTTTATTAAAAAATTCTAAGACCTACCATTTCGAACTGTGGTAGTTTGTAGTTATTACAAAAGTTTTGAATACACGTCGACAGTTTAAACACAACTTTAAGTTTCTCGAATTCGTTTTATTTTGAATTTCAATGTATTTGGATGTAAAATCTTATTCTTCGGTTCACAAATTATTTTAGTGTTATTTCTATTACCAAATTTATGATTAAAAGACGAGATGAGCTTAGTTTGATGTCTTAATTTCTGCCACTGAAAATAACACCATCCGTGGCAAAAAATACGAAACTTAATAACGTACGCATAGATTACTGTATTTGTACACAGATGTCAGGGGTTTTTTTTTTAAATATAACAGAACATCAATCTGACATTTAGTAATCTTCAGGTATTGAAAAAAGTTCCCAGATATGTTCTACTGTCATCTTCTTTATTTAGAATATTCGAAATGTCACATCACTTTTTCATGCTGCTATAATATTTACTTTTATATTTTACTGGACAATAGAGCACTATTTGTTCGATATGAGAATAAAAATATTTATGGTTTCGTTAAGACGTTCAATGTCATGTTTGATTATAAACTTTTCTATTTTCTTTGTATATAATATATAAAGTATATAATATATGTATATATACATATATACTTTATATATGTAATGTGTACATATGCATATGTACATGAATGTATATATACAACAAAAATATATGTATATACATATGTATACGTATATACAGATGATGATTTTTTATATACACGACGCTAGTTTTCCGTTTTTGATATGTATGCAAAGGATTTTCGTTCTGATCACGTCAACAAACCCGATTCGACACTTTCTGCCAGGGATAGCGGTTTCGATGCATTTGTCTCAAAATTTACCTAGCTCTGGTGCAATCGTACCGTGGACGAAATTTACCCCCCTCCGAATACCCCCGACACATCAATTGCTAGAATGATATTTACCTGATAGGGATGGGCCTGGTGCTTTTCGAAGTACCTGAAATCAGACAAAGCAACGAATAAATAAGTTTGCAGCGTGAATGGAGGATAAAATTTTTATCGGGAAAATTTCTAGTACGAATGGCGGGTAGCAGTAATGTCGAACGGGTCGAATGGACGAAGTACGGGTGGATGAGAGGTTGGTTGTGTCAGGATTGGATATTTGACGGCGGTACCCTACCCATCGCTGATCCGTTGCGGTTTCCTCGCATGCATTACCATCAATGATGGTGTCTGTGGGAAATTCGCGGCCTCGGATGTTCCCTTTTCGGTCGGTCAATGTCATAAAAACAACATTAACGCTTATTTAACAGTCAACTTCTCTTTCTACCCGGACGCCATGTCACATACGTGATCGGCCGCTGCCGGTGTCAGCGTAGCCGAACCGTTCGAGTCACGTCTGCGCTTCAGTGTGCAACTTCTCTCCACAGGAGCGTACATACTTATGTCGGTGCCTGTCGGAGCCAAAGAGGTCGGAGTAGGAGCCATTGAAAGACAGTGATTGACTTGTGAGATATCCAACCGTCACACATATAACCCCATCTACGAACTAAATACATATATGTATTCAAGTGTCTATCCGCATATAAACCGTGACCTGTCTCACACGAATTTTCAATTAATATTAACCGTATTAAAAATATTAGACTACACTAAGCCAATAATGACGGCTTACATACATTTTAGATTGCAAATGCCAAAAATTCATAGTATACAATCTAGATTACTTTAATTTGTCGAAACCTCCATAGCAAAACTATAGCAAAACTCTATAGCAAAACTTGGACCTATTTAGATTAAGATCTTGTTCATCTTTGTTTTACTTTATTTTTGTAACAACTAATAAACTAAAAAATAAAAATAGATTTTTACAATGAAACAATTAATCGTTTACTTGTCACCGGTCGGAAAAAACATGGTATAGACGTCATCCCGTCAGAATATACAATATTTCAGTAAAACACATATTTGTTGTACTTCAAGTGTTCATCTAATTTTTAACTTATCGATAAAAAAATGTTTAATAATCTTCTTTTATTTTTTATTTACAGCTATCAATTTTTATTTAGTGGAAAGTTAACAGGATCTCTTTCCTATATGGTATTTGTTTCGGACAGCGAATTCATTAGCAGTTCGTTAGAAATCCATGCATTAGTTGACGGTCTTCTGCGCACCTCTCCAGCAGTGATACCAGAACCGTGGTACCGTGGTACTAAACCGTACCACAGCATACCCCCACCATAGCCTACTATTGCCCCTACGTTCCTTTTCCAACGCGCTCGCGCGTTACACGCACCAGCGCACCATGTCACGTAGTAGAGGTACGCTGGT
This sequence comes from Lasioglossum calceatum, assembly GCA_963966675.1. Taxonomy (NCBI): domain Eukaryota; kingdom Metazoa; phylum Arthropoda; class Insecta; order Hymenoptera; family Halictidae; genus Lasioglossum; species Lasioglossum calceatum. The sequence continues at coordinate 8,333,144 of OZ016545.1, forward strand.
AGTGTAGCGCGCGGGCGCGTTGGAAAGGAACGTAGGGGCAATAGTAGGCTATGGTGGGGGTATGCTGTGGTAAGGTTTAGTACCACGGTACCACGGTTCTGGCATCACTGCTCTCCAGTGCTTCGATTGTGCACAGCTTTTCTCGCGCATGCGCCGCGATTCCATCCTCAGTAACGTAAGCTTCTCGATAAAATGGGGTTCCTTGAGCACCCCGCAGAATTTTAAAAAATTTATATGATTTGATTCTGAAAAATGAATCTATAACAAGTGTATTTGTGTATATTTTGTAACTCGTAGGACACGTCCTGGAGTTTTTTTGTCCGGTAAGATTATTTCGGTATGTTCCTGTCAATATAATTTCCTCAGGGCTCTGGCCGCTCTGCTACCCAATAGTAGATACGTTACTGTTTTCTCGCACATCGCCAATCGCCAATCGCGTAAGTGGGAAAGGCTTACAGATTACAGAGGAACCCACTTTAGTATGTATACGTACATACCAGTGCATACGCAGACACATACATACATCGAAACCATCGACATAGATTCTCCAACATTATACCCACATGAACCCACCAAATTGACAACATCGATCGATACTAACTTTATAAATCATACATGTTTATCAGTTTATCTGTTGCTCATATATGTGCTACATGGTTGTGTCATGGACCTAAAGAACTGAGCGTAAAGTAGGGTTTTAGGCGAGAGGGGGGTCCAAGCGAGCGGGGAGGGATGGTTGACTGCGGCCATCTTGGTCCGATAAATATGTGGTGCGCTCTATAGGCGACTTTAAATACTCTGTACTACATTTCTAGCATGGAACAGAACTTTTCACAATACACACTGGCATTTTGACAAATTAATGTGTATCAACGCGCAGAAAACACAAAGCCACGACGATTCACCAACTTTACCGCACGTGTACCGGGCACAAAATGGTTCTGGCGTACCGCGATCGCGTGTATTGTACTATACAATTTGTACAGACCACGTGCTACAGACGCTACACTAGTATTTAAAGTCGCCTATAGAGCGCACCACATATTTATCGGGCCAAGATTGCCGACAAGTTGATACCCCTTCCGTCTCTTCTTACGCCCCCGCAGGCTTATGCTCAGTCCTTTAGGTCCATGCCGCAGATCCGCAACTCAGCCAGTGTCGCCAGACAACACTCGATCCGAGGGGCTTTGCCTCCCCTACTGTTCCCCTTCCACTAGCCTATTCCACTACCATGAGCACACTCCGACGGAAGCCGACAGCCGACATTTCCCCTCAATGTCCGCAAATTGGCTACGCGATTGAGTGGGGCGAATGGGAGAGACGGCGGCGCGTGCGCGATGGGGACGCAACAATGACATGACATTTCGCAAGTTTTAGGTTATTGCCGCGTATCGTAAATATTATGTATGTACCTACTTTCAAATGAATCATACAAGTCGTTCTAGAGATTATAAACATTCTTTATTATTATAGATAAAATGAATTGTAACATGTAGGAGTTTCAGTTGTGAAGTGAAGATAAAATCATAAATGTCATAAAAATATATAATATATTTTAACACTTTTAAGGAATGGACATAGCAAGTTTTGAAACTACCTTTTCAGAACTGAATACTGAATATAATAAATATATTATACACAATACAATAATATAAAATAAAATTGTAGGAAAATATAGTCTGTCAGCTAGAAAGGATATGGGAAAGGATGACTGGTGTGTGGGCGTTTAAAATTTGAACTTCAAATAACAACAATTATTGAGTTATTAACGGCGAAGCCGTCCGCTAAGAGCGTGATGTATGTATTTCAGCTTCGCAGCCTAGAAATGGACTTTGTTTTGGACGCGGCAATAACCTAAAACTTGCGAAATGTCATGTCATTGTTGCGTCCCCATCGCGCACGCGCCGCCGTCTCTCCCATTCGCCCCACTCAATCGCGTAGCCAATTTGCGGACATTGAGGGGAAATGTCGGCTGTCGGCTTCCGTCGGAGTGTGCTCATGGTAGTGGAATAGGCTAGTGGAAGGGGAACAGTAGGGGAGGCAAAGCCCCTCGGATCGAGTGTTGTCTGGCGACACTGAACTCAGCTCGAAACGCTACGGTCACGGCGGCGTTCGCGTAGCGTTGACGCGAGAGACTGCGTTTGTCTCGATCTTCGAAGTGAATTGTCGCGTAAGTTTCGAGTGCACCGACAGCAGACGGCGCAGCCCGCAGTGAAATAATTGTGCCGATTGTGCGCTATTGTGAACCCGAGATGACCCGAGAAAAACCAAAGCGATGAAAACGGTAATTTGAAAAAGGGGGTTGTCGGTCGCCCTCAGTCGCCCTCGTTTCGTTTCGTTTTGTTGGCGTGTGCGTAGTAGTAATACACAATACATACAAACATAAAGAGACACAAGAAAGTGGAGGGGGGCGAACGGTGCCACTGTGCTCTGTCGACTCGCTTCCGGAAACAAGCTCGAACTGAGGGAAACTTGCGCACTCTCTGTCATCTCTAGATTTTCTGCGTGACGTACCTACCCTTCGCGTACTGACACGCACATTATAAACAAGCTGTCTCTACTTAATGCTATGTCAGCATGTGTATGATTGTCATTCGTTTCATTTGATTTTGTTGTTTTTCGCGCGAATGGTGCACTGCACTGGATTTGTCCGACGAAGAGTAGGTAATGATTCCTCTTTCTCTCTCTCTCGCTCTCTCTTTATCTGTCCCTCTCTATCTTTCTCCCCTCTCGTATAGTAGCGTTCTACACCTGCAGTTTTAAACAAACGCACAAACATGACACAATTGTTCAAATAAAACTAATATTTGTATCGCACATGTACTAACCCTAATAATCGTAAGGAACATCTGATTATTTAGGTGGTGTATTCCTTACGGACTTACTACGAAATAGTAATATAGCGGTTTTAGTCATTTAGCTTGTAGGAAAGACTTTCCAAGTTCTGTCACTAATTTATTTGCAAATTGAAATGATGTAATTAACAATATTGAAGTTATAAATTAAAATATACAGTTAGATGTATCTCTCTTGAAAAGTCTCAAATATCTTATACTTTTTCTATAATTATACATATAACAGCACTATTATTAGGGCTGTACCTCCGAGAATCGATCACGTCCGATTCGGCTGAAATTTTGCAAATAGCTTCGTTTTACAGAAAAACAATATCTGCGAGATTTTCAACGACTCGAAATTTAAAGCCTAAAATTCTGCGAAAAATGTTTTTATCATTTTTATCCTGCTTCGATTTCGCTGAAATTCTGAAAATAGGTTCCTCTAAGGTAAAAACAATATTTCCGAGAAAAATTTTTGGTCTTGGTTAAGTTTGGGTTTTCAAGGATTTTTTAAAACATTTTATATTGTTTTTATACAAAATCAGACTATCTTCAAAATTCAGCTAAATCGGGCGTGACCGGTTTTCGACCCATTGTTAGATATATTTCTAATTTCAACATGTTTTATAGAGACATTTCACAGTAAAGAAATGACAATGAGTGATGAAAACAGAGTAAACTTGGAACAAATACACAATGGTTTCATGGATATATCAGAACATTATAAGAATCCAGAATTTCTGGATAGTTCATCTCCAGATGTCAAATATTCGGATGATGTATTTCTATGGCTTATTCAATTCAATAAAGTGATGTCTTCATCTGTGGGATGCAGAAGTTCCCAGCTGTTAGAACATCTACTATCCCTTTATACAGAGTGAGTTTATTGGTTACCTTTTCTGATTAATTAAAATTTCCATTTAATTGATAAAGAAAACTTAAATTATTTTCAATTTGACCATATTACATATTTCAGGAACATTATAACCAGCATAAATACATACCGTGAGAAAGCGTTAGACATGATAAAATTAAAAAACCATATATGTAGTACCTTAACATATTTTCATCTTTACTGGCATGATATTAAAGAGGTATTAGAGAAAGTATACTATCTCAACAGTTCGACAACCAAAGAAATCAAACTTGCAATATTATATTACAAGTGCAATATATATAACAAGTTACTGGAAATGTATTAATCAAATGTTTTATAGTTTGTAGATGATCGTGAGCCATATCTAAATGCAATGTCAGTGTTGTTAGAAATATACATAGACATGGAGCTTAAAACTTCTAGACATACTAAAGATTCAACTTCATTAGTTGCAAAACTTTTTTCTGCACTGTGGATATATTTAAGTAAGTTGATGCGAATTGTAAATACTAAAGAAGAACAAAGTAAACTAGCAAAACCATAATTTTAATCATAATGTACTGAAAGCTTTATTATAATGTCACTAAATTTCATTTTAGATCATTCAGAGAAGCATATCTTCCGAGTGCTACTTAAACTCAAGCATTGTACTAAAAAATCTATAAAAATATGCGAGCCTATAATCATGTACGTAAATAATTTTTCTTCGATCAAAAACGATTTACACAAAAAATATTTTCTTCGCAATATTAACTTTTATACTGTTATTTTCTTATATTAGGAAATGTTTTAAATGCATGAGAAAAAATGTGGAAGAAATGTGGACAGACATAGAGTATGTCAGATATCTGCTAATGTTAAAAATATGGAAAAGAATGAAGGAAAGTCTCAGAGAGATTAAAGAAGTAAATAAGATGGCCTTGGCAATCTTAGGTCCACATGTACCAGAAATGCGTGATGAGCTATTAAAGATTATACCAAAACCTCCTGTTGGTCATGGAAATGAAACACTGTGGCTGTTACAGCCAAATGTATTTGACTTAAAAAAGGCATGCAGTAATTTTTTAGCATTTGAAGACTCGGTAACTATTCGGTCGAACAAATCTTATTTATTAAAAAAATCTGATTTAAACATCTTTCAACAATCACAGGTAATTCTCTAATAATTTTTATACATACAGTCGGGGACTACATATATTCCACTTCTTATATTTCTAGATCGTTTCATCGTGTGGTATAAATGCTGTTCGAGAACACAGTATGAACTTCGAATTGAATAAATGTGAGACAAATAAGCTTAAAAATACCATAGATTACAGTAAATTCGCTGATCAGGCTCTTTTCACAAAAAGAAGAAACAAATTTAAGAAATTTAGGCAAGCATCCAAGTTAAAATCTGGGGAAATTATATTGATCGATTTAACCGAGGATAATGAGTCATTGGAAGCAGATAAAGATAAGAAAAAGAAGAAAAAGTGTAAAAGAAAATTAGATTGGTTAAAAATTATGAGGAAGAAATATAGAGTACAAAAGCCAGTTGAAGTCAAATGCAGAAACGAAGTGGAAATTGCAGATGCCCACAGCACAGAAAATTCGAAAAATTTTGTAGACAAGAGCCACTTAGAATATTTACCAATTTCAGACAATAAAGTTAGTGAAAGTACTGAAAGCTATACTACAGCGGAAGAAGAATTATCGTTCCAAGATCACACTCGTGTGAATTCTCAATGCATGCACGATTACATTTCCAATAAACGAACTAAAGAACTAAAATGCGGATTTCAACATAATCAGCGTGATATCTGCACTTTATTGCTGAAACAAAATGACATACAACAAATTTTATTTTTATTGAAATTTTTAAATGCCGTAGGTCAGAATATTAAGGAACCAAAGGCCATATTGAATTTATTTAGAGAAAATAGAGAACAAAGCACAGCATCTTCTCAACATACGTTTGCTTGTAAAAGTACTACAAACAAATCTCGCGAAATAAATATTCAAGAAGAAACATTTTCTCAGCCAAATAGTTCCGTACATTTCAAAGAGTGCCAAGAAAGAATCATGAACTCGCAATCCATAAAACACGAGTTGCCAACGAGTACAGATTGTAATGTGGCAGAAGCTGACAATACTTACTGTCAAAATAAATCAGTTTGTGTACAGAATGATCGCCATTCTCACGACTTCAGATCATCAAGCATTTGTTCACAAATCTCGGAAACTATAAAGCAAAAGCTTTGTGATAGTCACGAATGCGTGTGTTCTACTAAGAAGATCGACGTGAAGCCCTTTGCCAGTCATACTTACAATATAGTTAACACCGTAAAGAGCGAAGACACAGTGCAGACAGCAGTTGACGACAATTCCACCGACAAGAAATCATCGATCTGTGACAAAAATACTATCTGCATGTTGAGCGATTTGGATAAATGTATGGACGCTCTGAATCGAATCAGCGAACATATTGTCACTGTGCATGCAGAAAAACAACGGCTAGAATGTTCAGACAAAGCCGACGTGTGCGCTGTTTCAACTACAGTTTCCAGAGATCAGAGTGTAAAGCCATCATTAGGCTGGGCACAGAATAGCAATTTGACGAACTCGGAGAAATTGAGTAAAATCCTAGAATTGTATGGGAAAAAGGAACTTCTAAACGTATGCAACTGTAAAGATTCTCATAGATGGGATAATCAAGAGACTAATACAGTATTGAATCAATTAAAGAGCGAGTCAGATTGTAAAAAATTTCTGGTTTCATTGTCTCAGCCAAAGGATACATATTTTCGCGAGAAAACTCTATCTGGAAATAAATTATCGGACAGTTTTGTCTCTGGCCACGTGAAGTCGGAGTTCGAACAACTTGTGAAAGGAGAGAACATCGAAGTTTTCGAATCTGCAACAAATCAATCGGAGAAAGCAAATGAACGTAAACTTCCCGTGGCAGTGAATAGTGAAGCACATGCCAATGAATATTTTCCGTACGATCTAAAATCTTTTGAGACTCTTAACGAGAACGTTCACTGCGACTCCGTGTTACAGAGCCTGCTGCAAAAGAATGACACAACCAAAGCACAGTCTGTGGAGGAATTTGAGAATATTGATATTTTAGACAGTATTCTGAATGGCAGCATAACTATGGAAGATGAGCAAGAGATGTTAGAATTTTTCTTACAGGCTGAAAACACATACGGAAACGATAAAGAAGATAAATATGTTATGCTGGATGCAAAAAATTCTGGTACTCCATTACCCAAAGGTAGTCTTGGAATTACTGGAATATTGAATTTTCTATTGGACTTCGAATTAACAAATATGAGCTCTCTACCCAACGATTTGATATATTCGAATGTACAGGCAGTCAATCCGCAATTAATTAAGAAAAGCTTCGAAAACGAAAATCTGTCGAAAACTAATAAGATAAGTGCGGAAGAAGTGATTGTGATTGGCAAAAGTGATGAAGGTGATATTTTATCGCAAAAGAAAAATGAATCCTCTACCTTGAGTCAGTCGAATATTTCAGTCAATTCAGATAGCATGTTTTCTGATTTAAGAGAGTCGTTCACTAAATACAATGTTTCTAGTCCTTCAGATAAGTTTAGTATTAATGCCATAGAGAAGGATGATATTGTTAATCAAATCCAACCATTCAGCGATACAATAAAATATGTTTCGTCTAAAATGTACGTCCCCAATGAAACTACATCAACTGCATTATCAAATTATGAAAGTCAACAGGCAGACGATTCCGTGTCATTGCATAAAGATGTCTGCGCAGAACATGAAAAAAGCGTTTTCTTAGTGAAGAAACTTTCAGACTGTGAATCGTTGTCTTCCACTGATTTGATACCATCCAATAATGCTACAGATTTACGGTCCGAGAATTTGGAATATGAACATATTCTAAAGAAAAGGAACATTCAAAAGGACATTCAGAACATTTGCAAAGGAAAGCAAAATAATGTTTTACAGCATAAAACAGAAGTTTGTGTTCAATCCAGATCCTCGAAACGAAAGTTAAGATATAGAAAGAAAATGAAGAAAGATGAAGAAGGAGAAGGATTAGATTTGTTTACTATTCAACCTAATCAAGATGAATTGAACTTAAAATATTCGGAAATTAATGTTATTAGTCCTACGAGTCATCAGGATGCTCAGAGCACGTGCAAACTGCCGTTATCACCATTTGACATATCATATAATCAGAAATCACCGCAGACTTTATGCACGTCTAGAAATATATACAAACAATTGAAGTGCGTAGGTATTCAACAGTTGAGAAACATGTCTCCACGAAAGCAGCATATCTTATCGAACTGCCAAGGAGACTCTACAACAAGTGCTACCGTCAAAGAAGATTTCAAGCTGGAGGATTCTCAACGTACCATGGAAGATAATATCTGGGAAGATCCAGCTGTGTTGTTTAGATCCATGGAAAAACAACATATACCAGGAAGCAAAACACACTTCAAACTTTCTAAAACAGATGTGAAGCACGACGCAGACGTTACCAAAGTAAATCTTGTAACAGACAAACATATAACTGATATTTCGAATAATATTCTCGTCAAGTCTGGCATTAAATGGACGTTGCAGAATATAAATTCACAGTCGTCGAAATTGATCACGAACCAAATCATGGCATCGGTTGACGAAGAAACACCACTGAAGAGAAAGAAATTAACTTCTAACCACTCCTCAAGCTTAGAAACAACTGCTACCGTTTGTTCCGCGAGTCAGGAAGGAGTACAAAAGAAACATACACCAATGAAGAAAGGTAAATTTATTTTGATAGTGTCCACTTCATTTTGGCTCAAACACGAAGTGGTGCTTATTTAAAGTATTCCATTTACAGTATTCAATTTCATAGTTTCATAAATTCATTGTTTCAATTCAACATACGCAAAGCAACAAAGTGGTTGATAGTTTGTAATATCTACACGGAAGATCATCGCTAGATAGATTCTATCACACCAACTGGAAGATGTCACCTCATTATATTAAGTGCCTTATAACTGTTTTATAATTCTGCAGTTTGAGACTGATATTTATATTTGAAAATTATAATACTTCTAACGTTTGCACAAATCAAGAATACTATGATATTCATTTATGTAAAATATTAAGTAGGATATCATATCGAAATGTCTCTATTCTTCACATAATGGAGCACTGTTCGTTTTTCTAATATGATCCAAGTCAAATCGTTCTTTAATATAATATAGCTCGCCTACAGTAAAAAAAATACCATGCATATTTTAAATATAATACTAAAAAAACAGTACTTTGAAAAATGAATTAGGTAAGTTTATCACGTCTGTACATAGATATTTATAGATACGTTGAGTGTCATGGTGGAACGATTGTTATAAAATTAGTGACACTGACTGTTAATTTATTTGTTATAAAATGAACTAAATTGTAGTGTAATTATAGTGCAGGGCTAGTGTTAATAACACAGGCCATTTATACAAGTGAAAATAGACCAGAATTGTCTGAAACGCACAAAATTCACGCGGCAGTTAACGTGTTAAATTATGTTTAGTCATATTGCAAAATGTAAAAATATATTATTTTTGGTTAATAGTTTAAACGAACTAGTGATAATATATGTTAACGTTAGCATATGAATTTTGAAAATAGAACTATTACCTTTTGCAATAAAGCAATCTTTTGAAGTGTAACGTAAGGATTTTAAATGAAAACATTTTTGTTTGCAGGTTTAATATTGAGGTGGATCAATATCGGGAGTAATAAAGGTGACAAACGCTCGTAGCCGAACTTGCTTTTTATTATATAGACGGTCGGTACAACTCGCGTCGCTCGCGTGACCGCTCTCGCTGAATCCTCTAGCCGGACTAACTTACCAACTACATAGTCATTCGCTCGCTGACGCATTCTCACGAAAATCATTCTTTCTCACTCACACAGTTCGCTCTCACTCTGAACTAAACAAATCCACTCTCACCCTACGCGACACTCGAACCTAGAACCAATCGTCCAAACATCCTCTCGCCGCTATCGCGCAGCATGCGACCCGATCCATTCATTCAAACGTACTTTCGCCCTAAACCTAAACACATGGCGGTAACGTGGCGCCGGCTTGTCGTCGCCACAATATGTACAAATGGAAGGAAGAGTATGGTAGGTGAGTGAACTTAAAACGTGTACAATGTTTCTAAAATAAGCCTTACACACTTGTTAACGTGAATAAGTGTTTTAGATATATTTGCAAATTAATTTCTATGAAGTTTTAGGAACTTTATAGAAATGAGAGTTATTGCAAAAGAAACATTGCATAAGTCTATGCGCTGTTCCCTCATGGTAAGACAAAATTTTTGGTTCCCAAAGATTTCTTGAACCGCTGTTGCTAGTGGAGTGATCATATATGTGATAACGTTTTAAATCAGCACTGCTCAGCCATACATTCATTTATGCACGAAGGCATACATGCACTATGTCTTTTGTGGACAGTACTGTTTTAGATGATAAATCTCGACTACATAAATGATCATAATTTTATCAATTTTATGATCATAAACACTGATTTAACATATTGTCGTCAGAGAATAGAATTTGCAGAATTATAATGTGTCTAGTACAACTCCTAAAGTTTTATTATTTGCAGTATTAGTTAGATAAAAGATTTACAATCATGATCATATTTTTAATGGTGATATTGTGATTATGAGACTTTCTTTTCAATTTCAATGGACATTCAGAGAGTATATATATATACATATATACACACAATACATACATACATACATATTTATATATGTACATAAAACAGATTTTAAAGAGGAAATATATTTCTAATTATTATTTAGCTTTCGTATTATACAGGGTATTCAATCTTATCTTTTTTCGCCGATTCTTAAAATTTTATTTGCGACTTTCCTTATTTCGAATATTAATTTACTGACACAATTATCTTCGAAACTATATGTTATTTGAAAAAATCTTTAATATAAAAGTTAGTTTGTTTTGAGAAATATATTTTATGATGGACCGCCGAAACCATCATGAGCCATGTCTGAAAGAGTAAGTAACTAATAGTTTTTAGATAACTGCGCGGGCTAATGAAACTTGGACACTCTGTTCATATTAGAAATACTGTTTTAATATATTTAGTATTACCTATTATTTTTAAAAGTCACTAATTAATACACCTATACCTCGCTATACGGCCTAGATACGTTCCGGAAAAGTTGGCCGTAAAGCGAAAAGCCGTATAACGAATCAATTTTTTACATACAAATTCAATTGGATCCGTTCCAATTTTTCATTCTCTTGTCTTGAATCCACATATCTAATAATTTTTCCATAATGCTGCTTCTTTGGCGAGTTAATTTTGAGACACTTACAGGTGCAGCAGATAGCGAATGTGTTTTAATTTCTTCTTTTCTATCGCGAATAGTTTGAACGGCAGACTTCGCTAGTTACATTGCTTCTTATTTTATTTTTATCAGTATCAAACTCCAAATTCAATGAACGTTTCTGAAAGGGAGAATCTGAAATTCTCGCGGAGCGAGTACAGCATTTTTTGATCGTTATTATAACGAAACATTGTGGGCCGAAAATCGAAACAGTGCCATGAGTAAAAAAGATCGTTATAGCGAAATGCCGTGTAAGAGGCACCGTATAGTGAGGTATAGGTGTACGTGGATTAGAATTGTTAGAACCGCAGTATTATATATTTTTTAACATTTTGATCCAGTATACCTGAAGGAGAAACATACGTAAGAATATGTGTTTTGTTGAAATTGAAAATAAAAGTGTCCGTGCGACTGTACTATAGATTATACTTCAAAGTATTAATATGTCCTTTGGTAAAAACAACTGTATTACTTCCAAAGAATGTTTAACAAACAGGTTATTGCTCTTGCAAAAATGCTCTATTTTCAGTGCAAAGGAAAATACATATTGTAAATATGCATGCAATTTACTTTCTGATTAGGATAAAATTCTCGAATAGAGGTAGAATAATGACCTACATGTCGTATACCTGATTGTTTCGAACTTTTCGATTTTTTCTAAAATAGTAATTTAGAAGTGTATATACATGTATATATAACAGAAACGATGCTTTTGGACGTAAAGTTTATATAAGAAAACACATTAATGATCTCGTCAGAATATTTCTTAATTGTATTCTCATTACATAGTTTTAGTTGTTGTTGTTTCATTTTTATATTGTGTGACCATTATTAGAGATTGAAACTGTGACTTACCGAGCTGTAACAAATTTTTAAGCAACCGAATTATTGGTTTCTAATAGATTTATAAAAAGTCTGTTTTCCACTACTTACATTTATTTTAGACTGAGTGTAACACAGTATTATTTAATGATAATGATACGTATTAAAATGCTAGACATTTTTTCTTCAAATTATCTTTCTAAAGTTGATTTGAAATGCATAACGAAATGGACAAAGTCCATTGAACTGCTAAGTACTAAGCGAATAGTCTATGGTTCTAACTCTAAGTTTACAATTAACAACAAATACATATGTCTGTTAATTTATCTTCAAGGATTATGTTTTAGGTTGTGCCGAATAAGTTCTACCTATTATGTGTTCAAAGATTAGATTATTGATTACAAAATCAAAAATAACTTTCAAACTCGTAAAATTAAGTAGATTTTTCTTTATGTTACTTTCTTATGTTTAGAAGTTAATTTCTCCAAAAAACTCGGAATTACCTTTACTACATACACGTAATATGTAATAACATTATCATATTTATTTTAATATTAAGCGGAAATAACAAAAAATAATTTACTTGGTGACATTAAGCAAATAATTTTTTTTATTAAAGAAATGGCTACTACTTTCAGAGCAATCAGAGTAAGTAATAATATAAGAGAGTAACAAACAAAAAGAAAAAAGTATTACGTTTTTCAAAAAATATTTGGTAAAAGCTCGTGAAACTATGCACTAATTTTTAAAAGAGATAGAAGTTAAACGAATAATATAGAAAAATATATATTACCAATGGAATTGTTACTCTATTTTCGAAGTCAAAGATTATTCAAAACTCTTAACAAATTTTCTTTTGACATACATTTATCAAAACGAACCATTATACCGTCAACATTGTTTTCAATTTAATAATCAAATAAATAAAATAGTGTATAATTTCATAGTGATGCTAGAACGAAATATTTTGTTTTTTGCAGCGTTTAAGGAAAATGACAAAATGAACATGTGTACCTTTTGTGTTTGTAGATATTACTTAAGTGTTGAGTGGAGTAGAAAATGCTTTACACATTTATTGACCTATTTATCTTTGATAGTATTCAATTTTAGACAACAAATGTTAATGTCACTTAGTCTCAGCTATTTTATAGATTAAATGGTACCCATTTAATGAGATTATTACTTTTTTATTACAATTTACAAGTATAATGAGATCAGGTTATAATAGTGTCCCGTAAAGATAGATAGCATTAACTTGAAATCCAACCAGGAAAATGTTGTTCATCTCTAACTCGTATAGAAACGCATTAAAAAGCTATTTTATATCTCGAGATCAATAAACAGCGACATAAGTATAATAAAGTGAACAGTCATTTGTATTTTGTAGATAGCTGTATTCTCGTTAAAGTATTTGTAAACCGAATCTAAACAAATCTTGTATCCGCATAAAAAATTGCTTGTTAAAAAAAAAAGAAAAAAAAGGACTTGCGCATTTAAAAGGTCATTACATCTATTTTATAGATTGCATATAGAAGTAAGACTTATTTATGTTGCACAAAGGAAAATTTACTTACACTAATGCTTTCTGATTATAATTTATATAAGTCTCCTTTTTAATTTGATTATAAAAACACACGCGAAGTAAATTGTTTAAGTAGCAATTATAATTGATGAATGTAGCATTGATTTATTATACGCACATCTTCCATTCGTAAATTTTTTTTATATATATATTTTTGTTATTATATGTATGTTACTAAAAAATGAGTAAATGAAAATTCCTAAAATAATTACTACTAGTGCATAGAAAAATCATAATTAATATAAAATTATTAGGCTAGTATTCACAAAAATAGAAGAACAAGTATTTCATTAATCATGCAATCATTATTATACGCGCGGTTGCTTCAGGAAGTAAGTTAATGTTTCCATTACACTGTTCTTAAAAAGTAATGCAGAAATTATTATTACAGTTTCTATATAATATAAATAAGGTTTACAGAAGTTCGAATATTTACTATACGCAACAACAAATGAAAATTGGAAATTTGCAATAATGATAATAGACGACAATATATTTGAAGAGGCGTTGACTTACTTTCCAACGCGACTATATTCTTCTTTTTATAATGCTACATATATTTACTGTACAAATTGTTCAAAATGATTTTGTGATAAATAAACATTTCCATACTACAATTATAATCAACACTATTCTGAATGAAAATAGTACACTGGAGAGATATTTAATTCAGTCAATTACTTGGTAAAATATATTCGTACATATATGTATTTAAGTTATTAAACTCGTTTTACAATATAAAATGTTTATAGAATTGTATAACCAAAGCGCTTAAAAGTATACGTTGAACTATAGTTGAGGAATGATACATGCCGAAAAATATTTTACTTGAACCGAATGAATCTGTAACCATTAATTTTCCAAAGAATAATATATATATGTATATGTAAATACAAAATTGATAGCATAACAGCATGATTTGATTATTTTCACTATGTGTGAAAGAAAACGTAGATATCACTACTCATATTATCAGTTTGTATACACTAAATGCCAGTTCGTAATTTTACATGATTTTTGTAACTGCTATAAAATGTAAAATTACATTAGGTAACTCATAATGTACAATGCAGAGACTGAACAAGAGAATAAAATTACTCTTTTTATGAAACCATGGTTGTTGTATAGTTTTCTATTCCCTCTAGTGTACCAAGTATTGTGTATATAATACATACGCATCTTCAAGTATATTCTAAGAAATTAGTGTTTTATTACATCCTTGATATCCTGTTTATAAATTGTTATTCATTTAATGGAATCCACATAAATGTAAATATATTTACAATTAATATATACACAAAATGTTATTATACATATATATTTTCCTATACATCATCAAATCTAAAATTATTTTAGTGGTTGTACGCCTACTTCGTTTTATACAAGCCTACATCAAAATATTTTCAATGCATACACAAAAAATGCAGTTATTATATATTTTCTATATTTTTGAGAGTTCAAACAGTATTTCTCATACTATTAAATTATATAATATATTTAGAAAGTTTAGGAAATACTATCGAAGGGAAATAAATTTATTAATAGGAAATGATACAAGAGTATATATTTTGATGAATTTATAAAATAAGTATATATTAGAAATACGTTTTACACTATGTATTGAACGGTACAGTAAGATATTATCATAAATTAAATGAAAATTTCTTGGAGTTACGGTAGTTTAAAATACTTATAAACAAAAAACAAATTAAACATAAATATATTGGAGTGATTACCCTGTTAGAAGTTACTACGTCTAACCCTATCGCAAACGTAAAATATTTACGCCGGGGACGTAAACTCGAGGTAAATGTTTATATGTAATATCATTTTTTTTCTTCAATAAATTCAATTTATGCATCGCAGGACGCATGCAATTTACAAATATAGGTAAATACAAGTTTATTCGTCATTAAGACAAAAACGTTCTACACATATACACAGTACTCAATTTTTTGTTTCATGAACACGAATGAACGGGATAACGGATGCAATGTTGTTACATTGAATTAAAAATTTCAGATGTCAGACTTTTCTTAACAAATGTACAGTATAATTTTTTCCGCTGACCACTCTATATCTGTTCCACGACGGAACATGGAAATATTTGGCAATTTTTTTGATCATCGACTACATTAAATTATAAATTGATTTATGTTGAACTTAAAACTATCAGACTTATTGGTTTGAAAATCAATAAATAATTTCTTAATGTACATAAGTTTTTCTTCTAACCAAGCGTCAGATCTATGACTATCAGAAACGTTTATATAATTGAAACAAATAATTATATGTACGAAAATGCGATTTATCATGAAGCAGTATAATATTTTCTGACGATTTTTTAAAATATTTTGTATGACATGTGAAAACAATATGTATTTCTGTCTACCATGAAGCAGCTCTTCTCTTTACACAACAAAATATAGTTATGTGCAACCAATGTTGAATATGTTTAAGTATAAGTTTAATGTTACTTAATAATCACAGACGAAATATCATGTAACAGGAGTATATGGCACTAAAGATACATAAACTGTTCTATATTTCATAATGACTAAACCATAAATATTATATTTAAATGAGAATACTACTTCACGGTGAATATGATTGAATTCAATATTATTTTGTTACTTAAAAATATGTCTACTTACAAGAATGATTGCAGTGAATGAAAATTAAGTCATTGATTTCTTTGAGCAGTAGCTCTATCTTTTAATTTACGATTATTTCACAAAGATTTTAAAAAGGTTACGTCTATACTCTTTTTCGCTTAGAATTTGTACAGTGAGGCATACTCCATTTCCATGTTTGGAAAACAAGTAAGTGAATAATTTTTAAAAATATATGTCTAACTTTTGAAGCATAAATTATGCAAAGGCGCTATAAATTCGGGTGTCGTATCAAATGACTTTTCTTGGGACGAAGCTCTATCGTTTTGATATCTATACAAATTCTAAAGTAGGTACTCTAATTCTATAATACATAAATGTTTTTTCCCGACTTTTTAATCTGAAGTTCATCGCCATATATATATTATTCGGCTGTGTTCCTTTCTCCTCATAAAGTAAAAGTGTCTCCGCTTAAAGTAAAAACCAATGACTAGTTTATACTACCTGCCTTTTGATATCTATAAGTATATTTATATAACAACTCGACTGCTATATGTAAAGAGAATTTTATAAAATTGAAATGTAGTTGGTGTTTCCTGTTACTTCTGCTGTTGCATAACGACTTGGTTACTCCTATGTGATTTGGCAAATTTATTAACATCACACTTTCCAGAGTTAAACATTCTGCGGCATTCACGTTACGGAAATAATCTGTAAAATAAAATGCTGTGAACGGAGTTCTCATACATTCTCTTAATGTATAGCTTGCATATACAGTCAGGTACAAAATTAAGTAGTCACTCTTTTAAAACTATAAATTAAATTTTACGAACTTATTAGTTTTTAAAGAGTGTCCATTTAATTTTGTACCCAACTACAAATAATTAATTGATATTGGACTTGATATTGATATATCGAATTACTGCTGGAAAGATTAACACCAGTTGAAAATTACACAATTTTTTAAAATTCTACTTACAGATCTTGTGGTAGTAGATAAAATTTGATCTTCCATCTGGATTTCTGATTTCTCTGAATTTGCTCTGAAAAAAACCAACAAAATTTGTTTAATATAAAGATTATTGACTCAAATGATTATAGACCTAAAGTACATTATATTTATGTACGATCGTGCACTATGACAGTGATGTTCACTAATTTAATAATAAATTACTTTTACAGTTTAAATATATGTAAAGTTTAAATATACATCGTCTCTCTCTTTTTTTTAACTGACACAAGTTACATCTCCCATTTCCCTATTCTACTATTCAAAAAATGAACGTCTTACCTCCAATATAAGAGTAACATAGTAATAGCTTCAGTGTGTAATCATTACGTTTATGTACATAGGTATATACAAAAGTATTTTTTATGCCGTGACAGATAAAAAAAACTTTCGTGAAATTTTCTTGCAAATTATTATAAATTAATTAGTTTAAATAAAATTAGCTGCGTCTATATCGGAGTTTATTACTAATAGAAATAAAACAGAATTTCATGTAATACTGCATAGTTCTACATAGAATATTCCATGAAGAATGGTTTATCGTTTTTCGCGTTGAGCTCTCTAAAACTAACAAAATATGTCTAATATCTCCTGTGTCGACATTCTGAAATTCTTCAGAAAATCTTCACCAATGCTGATCTTCGGGTTGTTGTACTAGAGCCAGAAATCGCCAGTATCCGGAATTTTCAAATCATGATTTATCCCACTTGCTATTTACAATTTGTAAAACACTCCCTACAACAATGAATTCTTACAATGAAGCGGTGTCGATCATCGACTACTCTTCTTACGCTTGCGTTTCGATTCACCGGACGGATTCCATTCTGGATCGACATCGGTGTAAGAATAATTTACTTTAGGAACGTTTCTTTTTGAGCTTCTTGTTTGCCGCAGAGCCGACTGCGTTTTCTTACCTTTTTTCAACGTCTCTTCCTCACGTTCTATCGACTCCGAATTGAATCTTTTCAATGACATGCCGCTCAGCATGTTAATTTCTTTCCGTTGCGCCGGTGTTTTGAACGATCTCTGAAGGCAAGAATCTTGATACACTGTATTGGACTGATCATTGGTTGATCTGAATTGACGTCCCAGCTTTCTCATGCTCTCTTTCGCGAAACTCTGATGCGTACTGGACACGTGTATGTCCTTGTAGTAATCCCTGCGCACTAAGTTCGAGTTGCAATATCCGTCGTGAGGATCTTTTTTCCCAGGCGATAATTCGTACTCGGATTTGACCATTTGAACGGACCGTTTCTGCGTGTTGTCCAGTGCTTCCAAAGCGGCTATCGACATCATGGGTATAGCTGGATAATTGTCCACCTTCTCGGCTTTAATCGACACTTCCGTGTACGCCATCGCGTGCGCCTTTAATCTCTTCTTCAAAGGTAACCTATTGTCCGCGTCCTTCTTGAACACTTTCTCTGAGTCGCATTGCGCCTCCAGCTTCTCCAACTGGCTACTCTGCGAAAGGCTCTTCTCTATTTTACAGAACAATTGATCATCGTACAATTTACTCATAACTGCTTCGTTTTTCGCTCTGTCGTGCTCCTGGACGGCGGGGTTTTGAACCGGCGAGTGTGTCGGCAGAAAATATGGACTACTTTCAATGCAGGATACGCGGGTGTCCGTGGTCGGATGGATGCACTGCCTATAATGAGCAACGATATCGTACGTGCAGTTCAGACACGAGCAACGCGGTCGTCCGCACGGGCTGCCTGATTTCGCGTGCGAATGGAGAGAACCGTCGGTGTTGATCTGCAAACTGCATGACACCGAGTTGCAATGTTTATGGTACGACATGCACAAGTCAGCACTACCGGCACAGTTTCCATAGATAGTCGGCAAAGTCGTCGGATGCGTTACTGGAATATGCAACTGGGAACCATCCACTTCGTGAGAATGCGAATGAACACTGTTACACCCTGAAATAGCACAATGATGAGAAATATTATTCAACTCTTGTTTAATATTTTGCCGGAACGACAGACTCGATTTCGAAGATTTCAGTTTATCTATTGGTTTGCTGGCTATGTCCTGATACATTGACGAATTGACGGAGATCAGGTCTGCAGGTACCTTCTTAGTATACAATTTGCTGTCTGAGAAAGTGCTCTCTTCCATTTCCACCTTGATTCCTCGTCCCATTGAACACTTGCTTTCCTGGTACGGTAACTCTTTGCTACACGAAGTTAATTCTAAATTATACGACATATGATCCACAGAAGTAACTGCTTCGAACGAACCACATTCCTCTGCGGATGGCACCCAACTCTTTTCCTTCAGTCTGTTAATTTCTTCGTCGCTGTAATCTTTCGAATTCTCCACCGCTTTGTTTATGATATACAAATTGCTGTTCGGTGACTTCTGCAGCAACATCACAGTTTCCCCGTTCAATATAACGTTAGCGTTCTCTTTCGTAGCTTGGACGTTGTTCTCCGCAGATGTTATACTATTATGCAATCCTTTGTTCGCATTCTCAGTCTCAGAGTCATTCGAGGTCACTTCCACGTGGAAAGCTACTTTATTCAATCCATCGTCAGGATAAATACCCACGATTCTGTTAATGATTTCTACAGATGGATTTTCAAGTAGTTGAGAAACAATGTTCGACGAATCGTTCTCAGCTTCGTCGTCGGTGGCCTGACCGCAACAGGTATACCTCAAGGAAGCATAATCTTTCACTTTGATTTGGTCGCACTTTACTTCCGTTTCTGGCTTCAAATGCGGTATGTGTTGGGAAACACTGGCCAACAACGCGAGACCATCGATATTGTCTTGCAAATCAGAGTCTTGGACAATATATTCATTTTGAACATTGCATTCCTGTTTATCCTCTATTCTTTTGTATAAATTATCAGACTCCTTTTTCGGTGTTTCGTCCAATGATAAGTGGGATTTGCAAGAAACGTCTGTCTTGTCAAGATTAAGATTGCACTTGTCGTTTGTTACACTCTCTATGGACTCGCTAAAGTTTTCATTCGGGCATGTTACGTTAACTTTATTAGAAATATCTTTCTTATCCGTAGAATAAGATCCGAAAATAGATTCTCTGATATTAACGACGCTCCCCTTATTTTCTCTTATACATCTCGCTTCATCATAATCACAAATTTCTAATTCTTCTCGTTCAGAAAATTCATCTTTTTCCCTATTGCCCACCTCATTTGTACATTTTGGTGATTTTACTTCAACTCCCGATTCAAATTTCTCTTGTTTATCTGGATTCTGTATGGGTGTTTGTAATGATTCTTGTTGTTCTTTTCGCTGCAAAACATCTGTAACATTAAAGGTTTTGGCAACATCCACTGTTGTCTCCTCGGTACAAATTGTATCATGTTTGTCATTGGTTATTTCTTCAGATATAACCAATTTTTTGCTTTGTTCTTTGGAGTTAATCATATTATCAGAATAGTTAGATGCACAAGTTTCGTTATCTAACGTTTTACTCTCTGAGGCGGACTCCGCTATTATTATTGACGATATTACCCTTTCAGTTACTCTACCGTTACTTAGATTAAGATTAGAACAATTAGAATTAATAGCATTATCTTTGGAATCATACCGAGTACATATCGCAGTATTATTTACACTTGGGCATTCTGTTCCTAAATCACAGACTGTTTTGAAACTTTCAGCTCTTTCGTGTGTATCAGGCTCTGAGAAAACATCTGTTTCTGTCAGTCGCTTGATCACAGTTTGTTTGTTACTTCTATCACCTTCCCCCTCATCGCTTTTTATTCTCGTTTCTATGCAATCATTCATAGAATTATCATTGATAGTGAAACTCGACGTTTCTTCTGTCGAGAGAGAAATCTCGTTTACGGTTAATTTAGTGCTTTTTGCAATAAACGACGTCGTGCAAGACGTTTGAATATTCGATTCCTTCGAATTTCTTACATTTTCCGTATCTTCTACTAATTTGTTATCGATTTCCATTTTACTCCCGGTATTTATAGTGTCAACTGTACAGCATGTACTGGGATTCGGTCTTGAACTGATGTCTTCCTGTGCCTGTGTTAACTGTGATGTATCTTCCGATTGATGATTGACCGTTCTTGCAATGCTGGGTGAATGTGTACAATCTGTACTCGCCTGTTCCTTCCTCTTCTGACCTTTTATTTTCTGTGACGATCTCGCTATCTTCAAGTCGATCCTCTTCTTGGCTTCTTCCAACCATGGTAATTTCCTGGATTTCCTCCTCTTTATGCATTTCTCAAGTACTACATCACTAGTCAAATCAATAATTACAATTTCATTGGATTTTTTACAATTCCTTCGCGAACGATTTTTATTCGATTTAATTGTTTTAGGACTATTGGACGAATCAATGGGAGTCGCAGGTCTGTCCTGGCATACACTTCTTTCCTTCTCTTTGCAATGTTGTACAAAGAGTTCACAGTGTCTTTTAATGTCAAATTTATGCTGTAGCAGAGTTTTTGTAGAATTTGGTTGACTCTTTGGCACTTTTGGCAATACATCTTCTAATGTACACGGTGAGAACGTAGATGGCACTGGCCCCAAAGATGCGATCGCAGTAGCAGTTATCCTAGTTCTCACAGTTACATCATCATTTATTTTCCTCCATAAACGATAAACGAGAAAGTAACGAAGATACATAGTACTTGATTCTGGATGCATAGGAATATTTTTCATAATTTTCCTAAGAGAGACCATCGTACATAATGAACAATTAATACAATTTTCTGGAGAATATGTTACTACAAAAATTATTCTAGAAAAACAGAAACAACGATTTAATCAAATACATATATACTTTAGTACTTACATTATTATTGGATCTAAAATATGATGGTAATTGCGACACATAAATTGTATTTTCAATAGTGTGTCTAATAAATGTTGCGTGGAATGTTCTGAAAGAAACATACTTTTTTAAACAAAATAATATTAGCTTCTTTGTACACGCGCAGCGTCTTACCAAGTATGTAAATACGGAACTGGAATTTTTGTATAGAAAATACACATTTATTGTATGACAATCATACAAAATATTTTATTCGAAGTATTGCCCATCGGTAGCTACACATTTTTCCCATCTCTCTGACAATTTGTGGATGCCACGCCAAAAAACTGTTCCTCTTTTGAGGCAAACCAGTCATCGAGCCATTTTCGTACATTTTCATAAGATGAAGAACTATGCTGTTGTATGAAACTTGTATGGTTGTGAGTTGAAAATCTTTACCAGAAGTCAAAACAAGAAAATGGCGTCAATGACACGGTTCGACGGTAACTAAGTTGACAGATAGAGCCACTTATGGGCAAATTCCGGTTTCATATTTACATACCTGGTACACATAGGTAAATTAATTATAGTACAACTGTCTACGTATAACCATACCTAGGTAAACGTAAAGGCAAGAAGTAAGCCTTGCAGAAATTTTTTCATGCTCCTCTTTACTTTTTTTTGATGCTTTTAGTTCCATATCTATGTACAACGCTAATAAATCTGACATATTATTGAAATAAATAGATCTATTGCAATCCTAGAAAATGAGATTTTATTAATATACGAATGCAGAAGAAACTTGTAGATTTGAAAGAAAGAATACTGCTTACCTCAGAAACCTCGCGATATATATACATAAATAACAGTAATGTCTCACTAATAGAATCCTTCAATTTTGCAGCTCTCAAAGGCCTTGTATAACATTCATTTACACTAATACTTACATTTCTGTAAAAGTAATTTACATCAGACATTTGTTGATACTATTCGGTTGAAAACATCTGAACAAGCTATTTATTTCACATTGAGAAAGAGTGATATAGCAAAATGTGCACTGATTCATGTTGAGATTATGAATATTTGAATAAAGCAAGAACTTATTTAATATGATTTCTCTGATTAAATTTTCTATTACAATATTTACTATTTCTACATACACTGCTTGGTAATATCAAGTTATTAATTTTAAAGATGGTACACACACATGTACATTACATATATATAGATCTGGTATCATAATATTTAAAAATTCATTGGTATCATTTTTTGTCATTTTTCAAGACATAGAAATTACATGATTTTCGAATGTAACTAAAATGTGTGTCGTTCATCACCTTTATTACACCAGTTCCCAAGAACAGTGTTACTGGTGAACTAAATGTTAAATTAACAATTTAGATAAATATATATTATACATGTTACCTTGCATAAAATTGCATAAGTTCTGTTAATGATGCCATACTTTTCTCTGTATTTATACATCTGCACATCCTTTTAAATTCTAACATCCAAGGAAATAAATCAGTAATCAATGACTTCGATTCGTCATTGTTCAATTTGAGCCTCCCATAAATGTAACCCATTTCCTTTTTGGTATCTGTATAATGATAAATGTGTTTATCGTGTAAGAATATATTCCGAAGAAACATAGAAAAATATTATTCTTATAATAATAATTTATTCTTATGAAAATATATTTAACCTTTTTAAGTTTAAAATCTTAATACTAAATTATTTTAAGTTTCCTATATTTGCATATTCTGACGAACTACATAATTATGAAGTTTATACATTGTTTAAATTTCTTCCATTTATTTAGTTTAGTTCATTCTTGAATTCATTTGTGGTAAGTAGAATACCTGAAAAATTATAATAGCGAAGCAGCTAATAAAAACTAAACAGGCACAAATTAAGAAAAAAAAAATATTTCTGCAGAATGCATCAATTTGCATAACATTTTTCAATAATAAAAATGTTGGCATTGACAAGTATCAGATGTAGATGAAACAAAACTGGATAACCGATAAGTATTACCTGTCACTAACAATTAATTCGTCTTAATTATTACTACAAATTCGATCGACCGTGTGGAGACATTCCATTTTTAGCTTGTACATACTCCTTACTTTTTGCGCCGGATTTTGACCCGTATATCTATTTAAATAAATAAATCTCACTTCGTACACTTTCATCACCGTTTCATACGAAGCACAGTTAACATTAATATAAAATACTATTAAGATTTCAAGTTTCCCAAGTTTTTACACGATACACACAATGCATTAAACTACCTTAAAATTTCTAAATACTTCCGAGTAACCCTAAAAATTTTGAACAATAGAAACAGAAAAGCGTAGCAAATGGTCAACTATCGAACAGTTACGCGGGAGAGACCGACGCCGGGTCTGCAACGACCCATGCTAAAAATGAGCGTAATACATATTTCGAAAATATTTCCTTTTTTAAAATTATGTTACACATATCATTAATGGATAAATTTAAATAACACTTATATAAAGTACAGTTGCAGGAAATAGATTTTCCAAGTATAGAAACTTTTTTGTAGTCGCTATCTGTGGAATTTCAAAGAAAGAGCAATAAGATGCGACTGCGTTTTCAAATTTTTGAAAAATCTAGCTTAAATAGAACCGATTGTTCGGCGGTACATAAACATAATTATGTAAAATCTGAATGAAAAGCTACCCGGCATCGGTTGGCCGAGGGTTGAAACATCGGTCTACCGAAAAGGGGACATTCGAGTGTACGAAAAGTCGATTTCTCAAAGAAAATTTGGGTGAAAGGTGCACCGTATATCATTTGCGAGGGTCTGATTTACATTTCTACGGGTTCGACAGGCATTATCCGAGTGTCAATGCCAATAAATGTAGGAAGAAATCGATCGAACGAGGCTCGAGAGGAGGCTCCGTGCGATGGCTAGCGTGGTTCTACCACGAAATACAATTCGTAAACAGTCTCGCGACAAACGTTTTCCAGAAAAGCGTACGTACTTATAAACGCAAGGATATAGTCACGTACCTTGCATCGGAGCATTCTCACCCTGCGTGTGATTTCTCCGTTCCTCGAGAACACCATTCATTTTGGTCAGATTCACAAATGAATTGTTACGTATTACGTAGAAACGTTTTTCCCCGGTGCGGCGTATTTCATATTCAGAGACTGACGAACAGGCTATCGCGACCGCGTCTCACTACACACTGCGATCTCTCGTCAACGGCCATATTGACAATGGGGCTTGATGCAGTCGCCGCAAGAGCGCGTCCCCACTGTTGCCAAGCTCTTGTAACTTAGGGGAGAGAGTCGCCTATATCGTATCACTAGACTGCGTATTTTTATGCATGTGCACTAGGGAGGACTTTATTTTTCATTCAACTATGAACTTTTCAACACGATGTCAACTAAAATTGTTTCACTTCACGAGGAAATGATATGTCCAAAGTTTTACATCAATCGGACGTCGGGAAGATGTTGCACATCGAACGCGAAGTTTTGAAATAGAAATAATTGCACGGTAAGAGTGAAGAGTACACTAAAAGTTCAAGTTAAGTATCTTGTACCTCGAAAAATATTATAATTCCTTACATGGACGAATTAAGATTATTTCAAATTAATCGGTTTTTGCGAAGCGTAATACCGGTGAGAACGAAGCGTTCCAATTGGAGTAATAATTCTAATTCGTCCACTCCAAATATTCGTCAGATTTGTATTCTTGTCAGTATGTAATCCAATTGCTGCAGAAGCTTCATGACAAGACAATGAGTTTTTAAAAAGTCTATACGTGTATACTATACTATATTGCCATCAATGACCATATAAGTCGCGTACTACGGAAATTTTGTAATCATTTGTGGTATTCAACACCCGAAACTGTAGCGCTTTTTTCATCCCAATATTCTGTATCATATAAAAAAACAAATGGTTGTAGCTTTAAATACCGTTAACGATAATGATGGAAAAAGATTAGCAGTCAATTAAAATAATGTAAACGAGTACGTTGGTAGCAAGGTAGAGTTAAAGGCTGTGTTGGTCAATTGTTTTCGCTGTAGAAATAGGGAATTGTTCCTATCGAAATGACATTAGAACAATTAAAAATAATTCCACGCCCTGAATATGCAATAAATTTTGAATTCAACGAATTCTCGGCATTCAATTTTCTATTCGGTGACTAATTGGTATACAAGGTAATATTAGATATTGTAACTTGATTTAACCATCGAGCGGCAGATGTTCCAACAGTGACCCGTCCAGCAAATGCCAGGTCATTTCTACCTGCCATTGCAATTTTAATATACAGCAGAGCCTCCGCCATTCGAAATAATAGGACGCAACGACTGTCTGGGATACTGTGGACTGTGGAATAACATAGCATCCATTTTTTTGTCGAATTCTTCTCTAATATTCCACAGAAGAATAATTGCAAAGGCTGGGGTACAATATGAGTGAACCCTATTTTATTTATTCATTTGGCTCCTTTGTAGTTTCCGCTGCTACGTTGAACTTTTTAACAGATTGAGCTACGTTAGCGAAATTTTGGAGTTATTTCTCCCAAAATTCATTCGAATTTCTTTTGAAATATTTTGTTTGAATATTATTTGGGTTTGATAAAATAATAATTACTAAGAAAAATTTATAGATATATCTCTGACAACCTTAATAATGTTTGAAAACATTTTGAAAAATTACTGTTTGTTAATTTCTGTTTTTTACCACGTTTTTATTAGCTCGCTTTCTTGTCCGTCCGTCTGTCTGTTTGTCTGTTCGGTACTTTTGCAATTGATTTTTAAATACTCTGTATTGTATGTTTGACATATAAACGACAACATAAATCGATGTAATGTAATAGAATACAGTTTTGGAAGGCAAGCCAACACTCTTTGAAAGTTGAAAGCATATGCTATTATGAACAAATTTAGTACGGGTCATAACCAACCCGGCACCGGTCTCCCACGTAGCTGTTTGTCCAGCTGAAGGGTTAAGAATAGTAAATTTGTAGATGAGAATATTTCGAAGAAGGGAAATAAACGGCCCGTAGTCTATGATCAAATAGAAAGTCGATATTTCGTCAGTTTTAATTTTGTCTCATTTTGGTTTATGGAATCAACCCCCTAATGAGATGACCACATATGGTTACACACACCGTGTATAGCAGCTACATCAAGTTAGGTGCGTAGCTGCCAACGTGAAACCTTGTTAGATACTACACATAAATCAAGATGTATTGTCCATTATAACAAATATATGCATTTACCGTAAATATAAAATATTCTACGATAAATCAATTTTTTGCAAAATGAAAAATAACGACATTAATATAGAAAATAAATGAAGACTTCTTCATATTTCTCCTGCTAAACTATTTCACATTTTTACCGGCGAATGTGGCGCTTGTGTTCATCAATTATAAAAATTAACGAGCCGGTGGACAGGTACGCGGATGAATATATAAATGCACAAAGGAAAAAAAGTAGCATTCTTCCGAGGGTGAAAAACGGCGAGACTTCAGAAACGAACGGTTGATTCGCCGGCTTTTCAAATTAATTCGACCAATGGAGTCACCGGAACCGTGTAGCGCTGAAATCATGAACCGGGAGTGCCACTACCCTTCTTCCGAACGTAGCCCCAATCAGGATTGAATAATTAAGTAAAGGCTAGAAGCTTTTGTCAGTGTATACACGCGTACACCTGTTTCCACACGCCCATAGCGGCTTTGATAGGAATTTCATTGTTAATCACGAAATAAAATTGAACGAACTGAATATCACATTACGGTTTCCCGCAACAATTGCGACGAGAAACGAGGGAATTACATCTGTCTATTCTGATCGCACATTTCCCACATTTCCTATTCCGCTTACGAGAAACCAATTCTGCCTAAAGTGCTACTCGACCCTGAAACAGACGGTGTCTGGGCTCATTCCAGGTTTTTCGAAGCTTCCTCCAATTTCTCAACTTCTTCCGGCTACTTAAGCAGGCAGTGTGTTAAATCTCACTTGAACCGCTGGGAAGAACGCTCGGAGTAGCATCTAGAGAATTTGCGATCACAGATGTTATCCAATGATATTCACCACGATTGAGAGAAGAATTCGATTCCTGTTTGGCATCCATCTTCTTGTATTCAATAAAATTCTAAATATAAATATCTATGTATGTATTACTTCAGCATATCGTTGAACCTACTTCTTCAAAATCAATGTTGATCCTATTGGACCGAATATAAATAGCTAATTAATTATTTGAACCGGCTAGTAGACAATTAGAATTTAGATGGAATGTTTGTAACTCCGGGTCAAAATGGATTCAGATTGAAAACCTTAGTTGAAAATATTATTATGTAATAATATATTGATACTTTTCAATTCTTCCCACTCATATTCAATCACTAAGTTCCTGGCGAATTAATTAAATGAACAGCTGCCGCATTAGGGACAATAAAATAATTAACGTGCCTACAAGAAGTACATTTAACATGTTTTAAAAATTAATAAATGCTTTCCGCTGTTCTAGATTACTCATTTGTGTTCCGAACGCATAAAGTCCACTACCAGTAACGAAACGGAGGATAGAAAGCAGAAAGTACCTGGGTGCGCCGGTCGAACATTGTACACTTTATTGGCCGCTTTAAATCTAACTACTGGATGATTTCCAACGTCCCCGTCGACAATTTCAGAATGAACGAACGCATCCTGCGCCATGGTCGCAAAACAGCCCTCCGACCTACGGGGTAGGGCCTAATTTACGACACTCTCAAGTGTCGCTTTCCCTTCCTGGGTCCCCCGATGAGGAAAGCTAAACGATCGTCCGGTACGCTTGAACCTTTGCCTTCCGTCGCAACATCTGCTGCAGAAGGGTTAAACAGCCGCGTTTGTTAACAAAAGCTGTCCTAAAAATGAATGTTCAAAACACGTCTAGCATGTTTGTCGGTAAAAATTGCCGAAAACAGAACAAAAACCGGGAGCATAACCGTCGGACGACGGGTGTCGCACGTATCGAGCGTAAACCGCGAGCAACGTCCGCCGAATTTCAATTTTCGTGGAGCGTCGGCGGTCGTATTAGACGCAATTAATTCTCGGCCTTTGTACAGGGTGTATAAAATTTGTAAAAGAAACTCTGTTGCCGCATAATTATTTTACCAAAGAAAATTGTTGTTAAAGTTTGTTTTTACATCAACACCTTACACTCATCGAGAATAGAAAAAGTGTAAAGATTATCGAGATATAAGCTGCTAAAGTTTTTGCAAAATTTGATGACAGAACATTAATCGTGTGCGGTTGATATTAATTTCATTTTATATTACGTTATATACGTCATTATTTTTGTAAAGTGTTATACTAATGTATGCTATATGAACCAAACATGGCTTACGGCATCAATAAATAAATAAATAAATAAATAATCGTGTGCGTGCTTCGAGACAAACGAAATTTAAAGGGACATTCGTCGCTATTTACGCACGTACCAATTCAGTCTCGATATCAATAATAAATTTGAAGTTGCAAAATATGAAAGAAAACCTTATATTCTCCGAATACGACTTACAATTAATAAGTATGGAGCACGGAACACTTCTACACAATTACTAAACACTTAAAACACTACACAACACACTTTCCGAAATCGTGACATCGAACACGAAGAAATTACTCCGACCACGATCAAAATAGTACTGCGAGTGTCACCTTGGTTTTTTCGTGAATTGTTAAGGGTGGATTTAGGTGGGGAATCGTAGCGTTTGTTAATTGGTCGCGAGTATGCCGGAAGGACTTTAGGTTGAGGAGTGGGAAACTGTCAAGGAAATTCCTTTTGTCTTCCGTATAGTCTTCGGTCTTCGGTAATTTATGGTAGTATGGCCGCTCGTCTCTTCGGTGGGCCCGTCGCACGTGTCGTCCATATATCGGGGTTAAAGTTGTCGGAGCGCGGTGGTTGTAAAATAATCGGCCAGTTCGGAGCGGTCTCGTGTGGGTTTTTTGCCTGCTATAACATCCTTTTCACGTATATAGCCAGTAGTCGGGGCCCTTCTTGGAAATATCTTGGGAATATCTTCTTGGAAACGATTATTTTTGTAAGTATACTTTACATTAGTATTTTATAATGTAGGACGTAGGATACTCTTATGTGTACAACAACGAATATAAGGTTTCCTCTTATATTTTGCAACTTCAAAATTAGCTGAATGAGCAGCGACGTATGTCCTTTTTTTCGTTTGTCTCGAGGCACGCACACGATTATGTTCTGTCTCATCGATACGGTCAGGTCGACTGTAGCAGTAGGCGTTTGTCTATACGTATAACTCCAATAATAAAATTTTGCGACATATGGTTCCCTTCAAACTTTTTCTATTCTCGACGAATGAAAGGTGTTGATGTAAAATCAAACTTTAACAACAATTTTCTTTGGTAAAATCATTACGCGGCAAGAGAGTTTCTTTTGCAAATGTCCACCGCTCCAAAGGTGTAGATTCACCCCTACGACGGATAACCATTACTTTTTATACACCCTGTACATAAAAGTCAGTGACATAGAAGTCAATATACTTTATTGATTGATTTATTTATATTATAAGCAATTTAATTTTGCGTTTTAACCTTTTAGGTTCCCGAACTCCATCAATTTTCGAGACCCTCTGATACCCGAAGCTGCAGTCGAGTGGACTCCAGTTCGAGAACACCAAAAATTTGTAATGACGCAGGTATGACTCTCCATTGCAATTTGGAATTGTACCTTTTGAACATTGCAAACTCTCGAGATCCTGACACGACCAGGCCCGACTTGTAATTTCGGGAACCCGAACTTTGTGAACTTTCCGGATTCCTATCCGTGCCGAGGTACTCGCACACATCCCTAACGCCCACTATGTATTTCGGATGGTTCCCGGATGCCGGTATCTCGGCAAGTTCGAAGAAAACAAACAAAAGCGGCGGGCTTGTCGATAAGGTGAAAAGCAATCGATCCGAAATCTAATGGTAATTTCAAGAGCGGCGTGCAGGTTGTGTCGGGTGGGCGCTTGCGCACCGTTATCTGGAAGGCTCTCGGCTGATTCTCTCGGTCTTTGTCGGCCGTAGCCGCGATCCTCCGTGTTCCGGCTGTGTCGCCCACCTCGAGCTCAGTGAGCCGATGTGTGAGCGCCGCGACGCCCAGAGCAGCCCCGACACGTCGAGCATCGTCGACGTGGGTTTGACAAGAGGCCACGCTTTTGTTGTTTTCATTTTTCTCCGTCGTCTGTCGTCGTCGTTGTTGTTTAACTGTTGTTGTTCTACATTGTCGTCGCTTACATACTGGCCAGTCGTTCTTCTCGTTCATCCATCCCCGATCGGCCATCGTGGCGCGGCGCACGCGGCTACACATCGCCGATCGGTTTGATGTGTATCGAAAGGGTGTCTGGGAGAGGGAGAGGGAGAGAGAGAAGAAGAGGGAGGGAAAGGGCGATGAAGAGAGAGAGAGAGAGAAAGGCGCGTACATGTTCACCTTCCTCTTCCACCCCGCCCCCTCTCTTTCACCGAAAACCACCCCCTTCACCAGAGTAACTCCGTCTTTCTCTATCTGGATATTCGCACGTTCCTCCGCTTGACACCGTGTGTCCTCGTTCCCCCGCTGTTTTCTCCTCTGCATAGAGACCGGTGGGTGATTTGCGTGTCCCCCGTAAAACGTTCAGGCGTCTCCTCCCTTCGTGCGTCTGTCTCTCCTCGACCAGTCCAGGCCGCTCGCTCTCGTCGCGCAGGAGGAGGCCACGAGAAGCCAGATAGAAAAAGGGGATTACCGTGGTCGAGGAGAAACGATCGTTGACGAGCCATCCGCCGGGAAGGAGAATGGCATAACACACAGCCGAAGGGTACATTAAGCGGGGTTCACACGCGCGCGTAACAACAAACCTGGACGCTACGATACGCGACGCACACAGTGTTCCGGGGGCGGATTCATGACGCGCGTAAAACGCCCGCGTACAACCCCGGGCCGCGTCGATTGTGCTCACCGCGTTTGGTCGCCGGTTCCTACTCATCGTTTCGAACCACACAGATATGGAGATCAACCTGTTGACCGAGATTGATGAGTCTCTCATTCATCCGGCCGGATAGTGTCTCCATTTCTCGATCAGTCTCGAGGTGCAAGTAACTCGCAGTCTTTCTTTCGCGAGCGATTCTCGGTGGCGTGTGCAGACTCGTTTAAGACGATGTATACCGGGCCGGATCAACTACATAGATGTATTGGCACACGCCACGAAAGCCCCTCACGCAAGAAACGTCTACTTGCTGTAGTGTATCCGCAAACTTTTGTTACTTATTTCGAAGCATGTTCAAGCAGGTGACCGTATTCGAGAGAGATTAATAGCTCGCTAACCCGCAGCACAGATGATAAATGAATTAGCGTCGAGGGTCGCGTTACACGAGTGTGAACCCAGCTTTACATGCGACAGCCCCTTGTGCTCTCTCCCCCATGAAAGAAACGAAGAACAAAAAGATCGCTGGCTCTTTCGTTACCTCGTTCGAACGTGTTGCTTTTCTACTTTTTTCTTGTTGCTCTCTCTTTCTCTCTGTCTCTCTGAAAGCCGGACAAAAATTGATGGAACAGAAGAGAGAGAGAAAGAGAGGGTGTAATGTATTGTGCGTGCGACCAAAGAGAGGGGCGAACTAGAGAGAAGGAGAGAGAGAGAGAGAGAGAGGACAGGGACAAAAGGGGGCGTACGACACTGGTGAATAAAGACTGCGATGTAACATGTTAAAGACGTTGGAAACGATGGCTGGAAAACTTCTTTTTTTTCTTCAATTGCTGAACCCGTCCGCGCGACTACGATTCACGGTTTTTCTTTTGATTGTCTCCGTTCGACGAGAGAGAGAGAGAGAAAGCTTGAATATTATTTTTATACTCGGAGGGCTTTCGTACGCCGATGCATACGGATAAAAGATTTGCTTGAGAAAGCAGCGTTCGGTGAATTGCTCGATTCAGGACCTCTGCCTCGGGCCCGACTTTCATTTTATTTCTTTCTTTGTCTTGTTCTTTTCCCTTTTCTGCCTCGCATTGTGCTCTCGAGCACGCACTGTGCCCGACATCCGCGGTACAATGGGAACTAAGGATTTGATTCCAGGTTTGACCTGTTGATTCTGCGGTGAATACGCCTGTCGTTACGCGAAGCATGCACGCTTAATAATTTACCCCTTCGCCCTCCGATGCTATCAATCCGCGACATGCATGCCCGTGACTGTTATCTTGTGAACGTATTTCGCTGTTGTACGTACATAATACACTCGTCTACGTCTCGCGATACCATTCACGATCTGCATCCCGCGTCTATGTACTCCGAGAGAAACACTAATACACGCGAACCTTTCTTTCTCGTTGGACGTCATTGTACGTAATGTACTATTTCGACGACCACCGGCAAAACGCAGCTTCTCAACGTACGCTTGTGCGCGAACTTATGTATTTGATTGTTTGATGTAGTTGTCATGTTGAGCAGATTGAAAAATGCACCATGAACAAAGGGAAGGTGTTGCAAGGATGTTGTCACATTTGTCTGGGTCTGCAGTATGTAATAAAATTTTGTATCATTGTTACTGTTGTTCAGATATGTTGTTTGAAGTGTTCAACACGTTCTTTCATGTTGGATGTTGGTTGAGCTGTACCACAAAAGGCATCGTACTTACCTATGCCATAGTCGAATAAGAAGGCTGAAAATGCTGTTAACACTAAACCTACCACCACAAGTCTAATGACCCATTTTTTTAGATTTTTCATTTGACAATTATTGGAATTGTAAAGGTGTTTCCATGGGAATTTATTGGATATATTTTTTGACTCCAGTATACAGGGTGTCCGGAATATAAATGGCAAAACTTCAGGAGCGTGTAAGGGACCGAAAAACTAAGACAAAAAGTCTTTTAGAGATTTGCTCGTTTTTGCTTCGTTTTGGAGAAAATCGCAAAAGAAGAAACAAAACAAGTTTTCATTTTTTTGTACTTATTTATTTACATTTTATTTACGTTATCATCTATTTAATGTAGACCGCACACGAAAACTATATCAGCGTATTCAACATTTAGAATATGTACGCGGCATTGTAGCTGAAGCTATTCACTCCGAAATATCTGAGTAACTGACTAAAGACTGATCAAGGAATCATAGAAGAAAGCAAGAATGTAAACAAACGAAAGAATGTAAAGGATAATATCAAGTGTTTACATATCTCACTGTCATAACTCACTAAACAACTCGAGAGAGCAACTGACAACGAGATATTGAATTTTTGCGATTTTCTCCAAAACGGAGTAAAAACGAGCAAATCTCTAAAAGACTTTTTGTCTTAGTTTTTCAGTCCTCTACACGCTCCTGAAGTTTTGCCATTTAAATTCGGGACACTCTGTATATTATAGTAAAAATCGAACGAAATATAAATAAATTAATCTCGTTATTTTTATAATAATATACACTATACACATCAGTCACCTTTGATGGTCGGTAGGTTCAGTGTTAAATTAGATTGGATCCTGATGGATCGTTCGATCAATTGTTAGGGAACATTATTTTTTGTACGTCCATCTTGAACGGCAGCGAGATAATAGGACGAACGAGAAGTTTCACTTGAGGAAATAGAGATGGATCTGAAAGGTTTGGAACACCTCCATTGTCGCAGTAAACGTGTGCGCTCCGAGTGATGCACTATTTGTAGTCATTTAATTTTCTGTAATGAAATTTTTTCTACCTCCTACCTCTTTAAAGCTATGTCTTGACCCAGATGCGTGGAGCTTCTTGTAGGTATAGGGTGTGGTATTTGAAACGGGCGACTTAAGTAAGTCGAAAAATGCCAACTTCATGCTTGTTTGATGGGAATATTTTTTGTGAGCAGAGGTGCACAGTAAATGCGAGGATTAATTTCTTTTTTCCCGATGAATTATGCTTTTCTTTTTAGGAAAGAGATATATTTTGTTTAATGAACATTTCCATGATACATTCTCCATTTCTCCTAAATATATTTTTCTAATTAAAATATTGCTGATATTATTTCTGAAATGATCCCTGTCACGTAGTTGGGGTTTAAAAAATATAGTGAAGAACAAGTAGAGTGAGGGGAATTTAACAACAATATCAAAGTCTTACTATATGCACATTTCACAGTTTAATATTAATTTGTTGAATTAATTTTTATCTTCATGATTCACACATTATTCTTCCAATGCAACAATGTTCAAAATCGAATTAAATATTTACTTAAATATGAAAATACAATTATTTAAAATAGAAGTTACGTTTTGTAGAAAAACGTGTTGAAGACAATTGATCTTTTAGTTTTTCTAAAAAAAAATCTTGGAAGAACTATAGGGTAATCGTTATGTCAAGATATTGTTATTGTAATAATATAAATATGTTCATTTAGACACATGAATGAACAATTCGTACGATCAAGAATTTTTTAGCACTTCTCCTTTTATACAACTATCATTTTCAGCCATAAAAATAGAGAATAGATAAAAAATAATAAATTACACATTCCTTATCATAATTCGAGTCAAGAGTGTAGCAAACGGATTTTGTTGAGGGAACCATATGTAACAAATACTTGTTAATTCCCCGCGGTCTTATAAAAGTAATACATTTTCTATGATTTTATCAAGATAGTTCAAATCGGTAGCAAAAGTAGTGAAGTTAGTCAATATACACTTAATATCAATAGTAACGGAAAACCACTCGTGCTAATTTAATTAGAGCTTTGAACAGTTTCCCATTCGAGTACCCTTGCGTGTCGTCCTAGTAAACGTTTCGAGTACTATTAAATTAACTACAATTACTCGAATTAATATTCGGACGCTCTAAAACAGATGATTATTTATTTACCACGGTAATAATTCATCAAATACATCATTAACCCCTTGCCTTACAATATCAACAAAGTCTAATAAACATATATGTTATTAATCTCCTTTAAACCGAGATCAAATTCTATTTTCGTTTTGTTATTGTATAATTATTGAAGAATATGTAGGCATACAATACTACAAAGAAAGTTCTAATCACTGAAACCGTAAAATAATTCGTAGAGTAAGGGGGTTAATTTCTGCCAACCCTACTGGGGTCCTCGAATGAGCAATACATCTGAAATTGCAATTTCCTGAAATACATATACAATTACCAAAATGAGGACTTGACTGATTCCGAAAAAGTTCCGTAATCCTACTAATAAAATGAATCAATAAAGAAAAACCGTTAGAACGTTGGTTAATGTAAACCATTTTCATCATTTCACATGAAGTGCCATAAACGCGGAGAGACCCTCAGGTCACCAATGAAATCCCAGTTTCGTTAGCGATTTAATCATAGTACACGTTCTGCACGCTGGGTAATGAGAATGCACGATGGAGATGTAAATCTGCCCGACTCGATGGTATTTATTTTCAATATCGACACGAGTGTATTTCGTCAGTAAACCGGTTACATGGTCTTTTTCGACAGACACATCGTAACGAAGGAGGCCGAAATTCACGGATCCGTGGGAATCCCACGCGCCGCCGCTGCCGCCGTCGTCGGGAAAACCGAACGAACTCATGGACGCTGACCGTTTGTTCAAATATTATCGGCCCTGAGGAGAGCTCTCTTCTGTATGGCAACCGCTTGGTGAGTACTGCTTATCATTCCTGCATGTTGTTCCATCAGATTTCTCAGGTACCATCCGCTGCACCGATAAAAGTAAAACGTGCAAATATCAACCTCGGTGATAAAATTGTTTACTTAGTTTGTCCTCCCGAAATGTCTGTAGTATTTTGCGCAGAGGAAACCATTTAATGGTAACAACAGTCAATTCGCAGAGTCCACAGGCCTCATGGAAAATACAATTTATCGTTTTAAAATGTAATACTATTTTTCATCTTCAACTTCTTGTCTTACGATTTTGCACAGCTACGTTGTTTAACACTTCTTTATCATTAACCCCTTGCCGTATTTTAACGAGTCACGCTCGTCATGAGGATTTTAAACGAAGCCTAATAAGTATTACGCCTTTCTTTTTAAATGAAATAAAATTTGATTAATTTGTAATCAATATTTAAGCATTAACATAAATCTATTGAAATTTTCTTTTCTCTCCTACGACATTTTTCGGGATAAAGACGTTTGTAACTGTAAAGAAAATGATACAGCAGTGGTTAATAAAATTCTACACGAAAAATTAAGTTCTTATCGCGTGCCTAAGTACAGGGTGTCTCAAAAATATTGTACTTGAAAGGGGTGATACCTGAGGTGATTCGAAGCAACTTTTTCCTTCGCGAAAATGTTCTCCGCGGCTTTGTTACGGAGTTATTATCGCAAAACCCGGACCAATTACAGCGCAGCTACAGAATCCGGCTCAGCCAATGCCAACGCCACGAGTGGGAATTCGTCTATTGTAGCGGCGCTGTGATTGGTCCGTGATTTTCGTTGATAACTCTTTAACAATGCCGCGGAGAACATTTCCGCAAAGGAAAAAACTACTTTAATTGAACGTGGCTATCCCTTTTAAGGAATTACGACACTTTGGGACACCTTGTATATTCTAGTAGCAAAATGTAGATAGCAAACAAAATATAGGATTTTATTCTGACATAAAAGAAACGAATAACATTCGGTTCGAAGATCTGCAGAAAACCATTAGCAGTTGAATATCGACAATAAGTTACTCGTTGAAATCCTTTATACGAGATTTTGTTACCTCGTAGTTGAACGAAAATCGAAGGACTATTATTCATTGTGAAACTGCAGACGTCTGTACGAGCTTGTATACACCGATTCACATGGAATCGAATCGACCGGACATAAATACCTCATTAAACTTTATAGAATTTTTTATTGGACTGAATTCTGGGTACCGACCGATTCGTAAATACGTAAACATTCACTGTCTAGTCGTCCGAATCAGATTGAAAGCGTTAATAGTATTTAAAGCATACTTGACAGAAAACCGATTATTCGATTACGTTCTATTTTACGCTATTCAATCGTGCGAATTAATTAAAAAATATCTTACTCATCGGCATCGTCGAAATTCCTGTTGAAGAATTCCTCATGGAAAAATCTAATTAGATAAATCGAATGGTGTTTTAAAATGCTATAATATACAATTTCGGAGAATTACACGTTTATTGTAGTGACAGTTTTTTGCAATCTTAAAAATCGAGTAATAACTCTAACAAATAGACTGCGGATTTTTAAGCAAAATAAGAATTTTCTAAGTCGATTGTGTGTAGTAGAAATCACATAGAAATGAATTTTTTCCTTTAATAATTTCATGAAATTATTTAAATCCTAAGGACGTATGAAGAGACGAGAAATGATGAGAATATTAAATCAGTAATTGCGCAAAAAGTAGGATCGGCTGAACCTTATTATGAATTTCACGCCCGTCAGCAGTATTCGCAAAACGTTGTTCCCGTATATAAGCGAAGCTGAAATCTACAACAAACATTTGAAAACCTTTTGTGGGAGCGTCACCGGTTCGCATAATTCGTCCGCATTGATTACGATCTTCTCTTCACTGATTTTTTGCGCATTCCTCTCGCGCATTGCCAATTCCATTAGTAAGAGTGTTCACTGGCGCGAGAATCTACTCCACGCATGCTGTACACTCTAGGGAAATTGCAAAATTAATTGTGTCTCGTGCATATTTGCATTCGTACAATGAAGCACGCGTTATACGGCTAAATACAGTTAAACACGTGTTCAAGGAGACTGGAAATTAATTAGTAAAGTATAATGTGTGTGATTGTGTGTATCTGTCCGATGAATTTTCGTCTGCTGCCACCAAAAACGTTCACGCGGTCTCGTGGATATATTTTCAAAAATAAATCGGACATTCTGTCAGTTACGACAGAATTGTTTTACACACTGTTTTCATTAACGTGTGTTGCAAATGTGTTGCAAGTTTTGGACCAGAAATTGTAGGGTCATTTTTTATTTCACGCACAATTGTATTT
This sequence comes from Lasioglossum calceatum, assembly GCA_963966675.1. Lineage (NCBI taxonomy): Eukaryota > Metazoa > Arthropoda > Insecta > Hymenoptera > Halictidae > Lasioglossum > Lasioglossum calceatum. The sequence continues at coordinate 8,371,955 of OZ016545.1, forward strand.
TCTTCCATCTTCGTTAATTTCTTGGGCCGGCCAGAACGGACTTTATCCTGAAGGATTCCAGTGGTTTTTAACTTTTTCGCTATGTAATAAACGGTAGATTTACGTCTCCCTAATAATTGAGCTATTTCACCATAGCTTTTGTCTTCATTATGCCACTCAATTATCAATTTCCTATCAGTGATGCTTGTTTCTGATTTTTTTGTGTACATTAGTACATATAATGTAACTTTTACAATCTTATTAATACTCGCAGCACTGAACGCGGAAAGTGTATAATGCCTACTGAGAAAGCCAATGTTTACAGTTTGTTACATTCAAGATTTGGTTTGTGTTACAAGTTTCATCGTTCGAATACTTTTGTGACATTCATTTAGCCGATGTTACTACGAAACGTTTTATAAGTATTGTTTATGTTATCAAAGACACTTTAAATTTAACATGTATTTTATAATTCGTAATATGACTTCTATTTTTTAAGCGTGAAACTTTTCATTTCAGAACGGTCGAATACTTTCGTGACTCACTGTATATGTATACATATGTAGAATGTAGAGGGGAAAGGGATATACATATACAGCGAAAATATACGACTCCGTGTACAACGTATTATTGCCGTATTAAATATTGACAATGTTTTACTGCAAACAATGTATCAATTTAACTTTGTTTACGCAAATATCACAGTACACTCACCTACTATGGCGTTTGCTATTATCTGCGGTTTCGCGTAACCGCGGTAGAGCCTGAAACATATTACCCGCCGGTACGGTGGCACTGCTGTATTTATTACAAATAAAATTACAGTAATGCTACTTACCTCAATGTGCCAACTAAATTTACTCAAACACTTTATTTTGATATAAACATTTTATTGTTTAAAAGAAAGATGGGTGTGCGGATTTTATGCATTTATGACAACAACGGACAGGTGATGTTGGATTATCAATAAGTTAGCAGCAGAGCTGGGGGGGGGGGAAATAATCCTATTTATTTTAAAGTATGTGCACAACTTTGAAAATAAAATATTTTATTTGATGCAGTAATTTTTGAAAATAGTATTTTATTTGAAGATTATTGAAGATATTTGTATTTTGACTTTATTTTCAATTTCAATATTAAATATTATTGCTGAAAATAATGGTCCGAATTCAATACATTTATGAATGTAAATCGTTTCTTAACGATAAGACAGACTGTATGTTTATGCGGTTTCTCAGAGTATTATAACAATGCAAAATATTATTTCGTGTTGCAGATTGTTAAAAAAGGAATATTTTATTTTGTGGATCAAATTGCTGAAATAGAAATATTTTATTTTGAGGTTCAGATTGTTAAAATAGAAATATTTTATTTCCGAAATTGTATATCTTATTTAAAATACTAGTTTCTTTAAGCGAAATAAAATCTAAAATATTAAATAGTATGTGAAATATTTGTTTCGCCAAATAATGCCCACCTCTGGTTAGCAGCACAATGAACTTATTGTTCGTTGTCAAAAATGAATCAACGATCTCAGAATCGTATTAATAAACAGAGATTACGTAGTATCGATGAAACGCTCTCAGAATCGTTTCTAAACAGAGATTTCGAAGTATCCCATTTGATACTTCGTTTCAAGATTCGGACTGTGAGGCCTAACCTGAACAGTATGTTGATACGAGGGGACCTGCGGTTTTCTTTCGGGGTTCCAACGGTTTTCCTCTCAGCATCAGTCGAAGCTAACAATAAGATTTCGAATTGTTTTATTTCAAAAGTACCAGTGCATTCATTAACACTCGTATCCAATAGGTGAAATATTACATTATTTTCGACTTGTTGAAATAATCAAAAGAAGAAACACATTCTCATGTAATTTCTGTTATACCTATGTTTGGAAATGTTTTATTTCGCATAAAGATTCGCGGTCTAATAATCATAAATTAATTTATGAAGCATAAAAACATGGGAACTATTAAGTTAAGTAATTAGAATATTATTGAGCGTCGCAGAAGATGTTGACTATCGGCGTAAGGGTTGACAAAAAGTTGACAGACTCAGTTTCTCTCTATTTGTGTCGAACAATCTCGCACAGAAAAATTCGCATGTTTTTTTCGAAACATAAGTTTCTCGCCGGTGGTTGGGGGAATCCGGAGCTTGCGGTTCGATGACCGTTCCAAAGTTGTTTACTAGTCTCCATTGAAGTTCGATCGTTCTGAATCCGTTTTGCGATTAAATCGACGGGAAGTTTTCGTCATCGGCTTTCACCGCGGAACTTTCGCGTATGCGATGTAACGTAACCACGGGTAAGTCCGAGATAATTTTAGAATTTTTCGGTTCAGTGCTAATATTTACCTGTTTTCGAGATAGGCCAAAAATACACGAGTGTCTGAATCTCCGACGCCGATAGATCGTCGCTTTGTTTGTCCAATAAACATAAACGATAAGTCATATCTTCTTTCATCGTGATGGACTCCCGCGACTAATTTGTTGAACAAATATTTTACGATTTACCATTTTACCATTTAATTATTAGTAAAATCAATCGACGTAATACATAATAAGCAAAAAGATCAATTTGTTTGAAACATTGACATGTTGCAAAAATTATTATCGTCTTCAGTTTATTCTTGTAGATATTCTGAAAATAACTTGCACTGCTGCCGCACGAAATATGTACATAGTAGCTTTACGTTCGAAATCCTGGCACGAACGATAGCAACAAACGACACGGGAGCACATTCAGTCCATCGAACTCCATTCGTTTCGTCTGCACTTTCATTGTAGCTTTTCTACACAGACCTAATCTGATGTACGTTCCTTACTTCAACAAAAACTACAGACTTCCGTACAGAAATGTCATTTTAAGATTTAGCCTCGAAGTAGTGCCATATTATGGTCATTTCGCTACATTTTCAATATTTTACTTACCTAACTCCACGTAACATGTAAGCATATAATAGTCTAAATTTAACACTAAATAATCACTAAATAATGTTCTCCTCTCCAAAAAACTACAGACTTACGTACAAAAATTCCATTCTAATATTTAGCCTCGAGGTGTCATTTAATGGCCACTTTCTTTCAATTTTAACACACAATAAAAAAATTATTAAATAATATTCTCTTTCTTTTTCACACAAAAAGCCTCGCTAAATTAATTCCAAGCAATTAATTCTCTGATTGCAATACAAATTGCAACATCGGCTCTCCGTGTTCGTTTTTTAACGAATTGAATATAATGAATACCATATCGTTAAAAGTATAAATTATTAAATTGGACCAACGTGAAAATTGCAAGACAGCATGGGTCAGCGTAGTTGCAGGATTTTTATCGAGAATTACTTCGCTGTATCAATATTTAATTCCCGATTCCGCGCTAGACCGACTCCCCCGGGACAGACTCGTAATAGTAACTCATTCTCGGTTAAAATCCTTTCCCTATGAGTATACTGAATCAGCATTTTCCACATTCTACAGTATGCTCTGCATGATCACTGTACACACCCCTGGGCCGTATAAGCACGCGGGGCAATCTCGCGAACCTCCGAGAGATAACGAACGCGGAAATGTTAATGAATTTTTTTCGTAATTCGTACGTGTACCATTGCGGGAATCGCTACGGAAAATCAGAATATATTTGAATATACTGCACCTATATCGTTTCTGCTGCGCAAGTCTCGTCGTTCCTGCATGGTCATACATATGCAACGAGCGCCGTGTCTTAAATGGAAATGGGTTATTACTCGCATGTAACGTCATTCCAACACCGAAAATAGTAATTGTCTCGCCTGCTGCGAGACAAAGCGCGGGAGGTGCACGTCTTTACATTGAATGCCATGTTAACGTTCCTCCTGTATGAGAACATTATTTCACCCTGTCTAGAACTGCCATTGAACCTTTTGCTCTCGGATAATAGAATGTAGTAGTATATCCCACGTGAAATTAAATTTTTGTTCCATTCTCGTCATACCAATAAATTGTTCAAATATGAAAATGTATACAGTGTAGTAGTACTAGAAGTATTCGTACACCTTTTAAAAACTAATAACTTTTTTATAATTATACCAAACGACCTGATTTTTTATAATCAATTAGAAGCATTGGTTTACGAAATGATGTGCAAGAAAGATTTTACAAAAATTATAATTGACAAGGTTACATGCAAAAATAAAAAAGACATTTTTCAAAGCTTTTTTTGGGTCCTTAATCAAAATTTAAAATATATGTTTTGGATATCTGTGTTATTTATACACATGTTGAAAATTTCGTCGAAAGATGTACGGTTCTGTGGATTTTAAGCAGGAACTGATCAAAAGTCGTGTAAAACTATTCAGAATTGTTTGAATATTGCCCAACACAGGCTACGACACTGGAAAAGACTGATATTTTTGTGTTAGATAATTGAATACAGTAGCATATCTCACGTGAAATTAAATTTTTGTTCCATTTTCGTCATGCCAATAAATTGGACAGTCTAAAATAACAATAAATTATAATATAGTGTTTTTCTATAAGGACCATGTTCAACCACGTGGACTGTTGAAATTTGATTCTCCTACGTGCTCATTCATCGGATCAACAAATGGTCTTAATTTCTAAAGCGTGCAGCTTATTATTATGTATTAGCGAAATTATGAAAATAATTTCCGGTGAAATGCATACCGTGAACAGATCTCTCTCTCAGAAGTGTCAAGTAATTTTACTCCGGTAAGATTTCATACACGCATTTGGTGTGTGTTCAAGTATAGAATTTCTGATCTTCTTGCGTCTTGCGGGCTCTTCTTTTTTTATATCCTTTTGCGGTGACCCGTATTCAACAACGTCGAGGCGCAACACAAAGGACTATAGACACATGATCTACGCAACCTGTGTAAGCGTATACTTGAATCCCTCAATTTCACTTAACTCTTTTTCCCTTTTTTTCTGAATCACGGTGCTCTTGTTATTCTGTTCCCCCACTTTCTATTTCCCGTCACTTCTCGTTTGTAGTGCCTCACATTCTTGAATACATTATCCTCGCTCATGTTTTCGAAGCATTCATGCGAGAAGCATCCGTTTTCATCAATGAACGCAGCAGAATATCAAACTGATTTTTTGATACGTTCGTTATCGGCGTTTATTTCGGCAACGGTTTTCGTAGTTACTTTACTACAACGAACTTGATTGTAAAACACGAAAATCAATATTATAAAAAAGTAATTCCTATTAAACATTATATTCTGTGCATTACAATTTATTACAACGTGCATAATAAATGTATTATACTTTTAAATATCTACATGCATAAAACAGTTTCTTTTATTTTTTTCACTTTGTGTTCTTCATCTTTGAAATCTTGTAAAAGATATTTAAAATAACTTTCAAATCGGCAAATCTGAATTTCCACCATTTATTTAGAAGAAACGTTCATTCGAATCAATGATTTCAATATTCATAAAATTGATTTTCTCTACTTGAATTGAAATATAAAGTAGCGACTGTTATAAATGTATTATACCTTTAAATAACTACATGCATAAAACAGTTTCTTTTATTTTTTTTCACTTTGTGTTCTTCATCTTTGAAATCTTGTAAACGATATTTAAAATAACTTTCAAATCGGCAAATCTGAATTTCCACCATTTATTTAGAATAATAATGAACGTTCATTCAGAAATACGAAAGAATCAACGATTTCAATATTCTGTGATATAAGAATAATATTCCAGCACTCGTTTCGATGAAAAGTACCAGGAAATCAGGAAATGAATTCCGGTCATTACTTATAAATTGATTTCCTATAATGAATAATGGATATTCTTTGAAAATAATATTTCTTTAATCACCTTTCAATTGGAACAAGGCCAGAAACCAATTAGACCATTCATTTCTTTCGATCACTACTTGACGAATGATGTTTAATATTTCATTGAAAATAAAATAACATATGGCCATACTATTTTTAGCAATGAAATCGTGGAACGAGTCTTTACATATTTCATAATTTATTTATGCCAAATAATCGAGAGTTAAATTTTGATACTTTTTGAGAAATTGCTTTATTCCTTCTCTGTATTTAAGGAAAATCATATTTAAATATCAATCTCACAATGTATAGTTCCCTGGTCAGTTTAGCCCAAGTTGACATAGATGCTCATAGATTTTATCAGTTTAATTAACACGATTCCCACCGGATACTTCATTCGTGGAATTCCATAACACCAAATATGAATATGAAACAACATTTAATTTTCGTGGCACATGCACTGTTTTACGTATACATATATTGAAATATGCATTTTGCAAATTATAATACGTATAATACAGTAAATAAAATATAAAATGAATTGAATATTAACAATATAAAATGCTGTCTAGTTACAATTAACTAAAAAGAAAGTGAGATTCTATTTTATTCCAGTTTCTTCAAATTCGTCTACAAAAATTGAAAATTGCATAAACATCCGCAGTCTAGTTATCACTATCGAACAATTCATTAATAAATCGTGAATTATTTATTTTTGATTTGTGAATAACTATTAACTACCGGCGGTGTTAATTAACATAATGCAATTTAATTATGAGTAACAACAAAATATATTGGAGAATGATTAAATTGAGATAGAGATCTCATTTTCAAGTAGGAGCCGCTGAAAGTTCGTCTGAACTACATATACATAATGGTGATCTGCTAATATTGGCGCACGTGAGTTAGGTTAGTATACTCTTGATTTTCTCTTTTCGTTGACTTCCGGAATCGCTGGCCGAAATGATTTTGTGTAATCAAGAGCCTTAAATATTATATGAAACGTGATCTCGTTAATAATTAAAATTGATGATACCATAAATTGTTAAGTATTAATGAACGACTATATTACTATTGTTCTGAAACTGCTACTAGTTATTGCAAAATGTTATTAATAATCGTAAGAATCACGAATAAAAATACTTTCCAAAATAATCATGATTTTAAACAAATATAATAGCCAGATCTAAAAATATTATGAACATTTACAAACGATTCTACATCTACACTATTTTCGGAATCGAAATTCAGAAATTTCATCCATGAATTATAAACATTTTTCAGCGTTACTTTATTCCGCACTTCAATTATTAGGACACGTGTGTATCTTTAATATTGCATACATATTACATTAATCTTTCATCATATGAGAGCACGTGTAAAAAAATACACAACACGAGAGGGCAAACACGAATGTAAAAGAAGTAAATAAAAAAGAGATTAAATGTGCCACGTGCAGGAGGATTGTAATCCACACTGAAATGAGTTTTTGCATTTTGAGATGACACCACGTTACATTAGGTGGATGAAGAGTGATAAGTTGGGAGATAAAAATATGAGCTTCAAATAACCATCGCCGAGTCCATGTCTCTGCAGTCGTCAACTTTTAGTATCATTTTTCCTTCAATAATTATCATTGTTGCTTACATCTCACTTTAACCCTTAGCACTCGAAGGGTGACTCAGAGTTACCACTAAAAATTGCTGTACCATTATTCACAAATTAGTTTACATTATTAAATATGTTGGTATCTAATCAATCACTACTTTAAGTATTGTATGGGGGTGTTATATCAATTTCATATCCATAAAATGAAAAAAGTCATATACAATGGAATTATTCTAGGTCGGAGGAAATGTTTAATTTTCGAGTTAAAATAGCTCCGACTGCAATTTTAATCAAATTTAATCAAGAATATTCTGAAACCTGTGGATTTACTCTGCGAGTACTGTTGGAAGTTTAAAATCCGTTTATTAATATCGGAAAATCGTGCGGTTCGCTGCAAAAGTTTCTCGTAAGCGAGGTGTGTTTACAATGTTCCTCATACTTATTCATGAACAATAATGGCAACTTGTACGCGCCAGACGAATTTACACAGAACGGACCGGGGTCGCTCTGTTCATTTTCTCTTTTTCCCGTTCGTTTCCGACGCGAATCCTTCTCTCCTCTATGAAGCCGTGTTTTTCGTGGAACACTTCCAAAATAGACGCGATCCATCTATATTGTACAAATCTGTTTAGGTAATGTCTTGTTCGGCTAGTGTTCGTGCTAAATTGCGCGCCAGGTTGTTTCCCAGGGATCCATTTGCGTCTGCTATTTCACCTTGAATTTTCGCAGGGCGTATATCATACTCGCGTTCTCGAAACGTCACAGTCAGCCGTGCGTTGCGGTAGAATTTGAAGGACCGCCAAACTCTTCATAGCAATTCTTTTGCCTTCCCGTGCAGGAGACTATTTTTCATTTAATTTTTTGATAAACTCCTCGATAAAAATCTACCACCCACTGTCAGAAATACGAACTGTCTATGTATTTATTGCAACTATCCGTATTTTCCACATGGGAAATTAAAGCAAACGCAATGGTAAAACTTGCAAACAATATAAACGAATTCGTAACATATTTATCCGAGCACAAGACACGACTGATATACACGTTGTTTTATACAAATCACGAGATTGAATTTCTATCACAACGTGTGCTTGAATGAAGAAATTTATTTAATTATTTCTAACGGAAGCATCTGTGTAATTTCAACATTTACAAAATAAAAACGTGAAAACTGGTAACTTTCACTATTCCATAAATACATCAAATCCGTAGTCCATGAATTAATTTAAACATCAGTTTCAACACGTTCGCCAATAAATTATAAAGTTTTAATCCTATTGGGAGAGAAATTTGCGAAATACTCGATGAGTCCTCGTTTATAATATTCGGTCGTATTTTATTTCATTTATAATTTCCGTTATGTTTAATGAAACTTTCGTCTCCATTTCCGAATTTCTTGTACCGTCGATGAATATTTGCAATCGCTAATAATATTTCAGTCAAGCACAGCATTAATGTTTCATGCAGGTGCTGCAAACAAGTAGCATGATGCAAAGTCAATTTGGACCTTAAGACTTAAGGGGCCTATTCACGATCAAGCATTTTGCGCAACAATGCCTATTGCGCAACATGATTGATCGTGAATGATAGTGATCGACTAATTGCGCAACCTGTCGTGTAAAATCAGAATTTCCAGATATTTTGTGCACAGTACAAACGGATTGCGGTTGTACTGTGTTGTACTGTGAACGATCGTGAATAGGCCCCTTTACGTACCCACTCTACCGTTCCCCTTCTACGAAATTACTCCCCACGCTTCGTCTCTGCCTTGCATGCGTCACAATGTCACGTGACTAGCCCGGTACCGGCAGAGAGGGTAACTGTTTCCCCTCGATTCGTGCTCCCTCCCCTCATCTAGCGATTTTGCCTGAACGTGCTAATGCAAACGCAAACATGCTCCCGACGTTTTTAACACCGAAGGCTTTTGTATGTAGCCGTTAGTGATTCACTATCGGGTGGAATAACCTCAAGCACACACTTCACGCATCGATACATAGAACGTTGAACAAACGGGTCATCCAATAGAGACGACATTCGCTTCGCTTCACAATGCCTTTTACTTCGGAATGTTTCCCCGATGAAGTTCAAATCCACCGTTCAATTTTCCGGCACGTTAATTCGCGGGACACATTAGCGTTTAATTCAACTCGCCTCTTGGAAACTGTTGTCTCGTTCGGAGCCACTTCGAGCGTAATTTGTAACATTACATTAAGCTTTGAAAGGCCGAGCCTCGGCCACAAACAGCCTATCTGCCGGGAATAATGTTTCAACGACACCGAAACGATTTCTTGAAACGCTTTATTTGCCGAGAGCCTGTTGACGGGATTTTCTCTTCCGGAAAAATCTCTTTCTACAGAAGAATCTCAAACGAAATTTACAGAGACGAGTTCGTGATTGAAAGTGCTGTCGAAAGATTTATTGAAACATTCTTAGCCGTGGACCATACACTTTCAAATTAAAATGACCACAATTCAACACATATACTCCACTTGTTCTCTGTTCATCTTTACGTTCCTTTTGATTAATGATCATTTTATTTTCGTTAATGTTCGTGGAGTATTATCCATTTAAAGAAATGATTAGTACTATAAATATTATTTGGTGTTTGGTGATTGGCAGAAATAAATGTTAATCATCTGTTTTTGACTATTCGAGTCGAAAAAAGTGAGTTTAATTTTAGTATGCAGGGAACAGTTTCTTTCCGAAATTGTTCGCTCTTCCGTCGCGTGGAACGCAATTAGTATAAATCTCGCGAGCACCGTGATAATTGGCTCATAATTCAGACGAAAATTGCAAACCGTGCTCAATTATATATACATCGATGATTAATGCGCAAGCATGCTCAGCAGATTCTGCTTCAGATTCCAATCGGGCATCGACAGCTACCGAAACAATATTGTGCATATAAAAAGGAGCTATAGTCCGGTCCATCGGGTTCTTTCGATTTATGCGATAACGTTCCCTGGAGAATTTTATTTCGCATCGGCTGGTGCTTGTGAACTGCTTCGCCCACACAAATTAAACAGGACAATAATAGTAAATTTTATTTCGTAGTATAAATCCGAGGTGGCCCGGCAATTTATAAACGAATACGATGGGGACTAGATTTAAAAAAATAAATACAACAGTAGTGCTTGCTACTTGGAATTAATCAATCTTGATATCACTGTTAGTATTATACGATTCGCTTATTTAGCTGGTGTACATGTGCCTGAAATAAAATGTTTGTGATTGGAATAGAATTTAAATCCCAACCTTCAATGGGGCGGTTCCCGAGATCATTTGAAGCGACATTTCTGCTTGTTTATCTAAGCAAGCATAACTTCTGAACCATTGATCCTACAGGATTGAAACTTCGATCTGCATCCGCCCCGGGTACAAATCTACTGGATTACATACCAAATACATCATAATTTATAGGAGAAAGGCACAAATTTTGAGTCCGGTAAAGTAAAGAGCAACCCCGCCCGTTTCTTTGTTCAATAATTTTTCTTCAGACAGTATGTTAATAATGCTAGAGTGTAAAAATAGTGTAAAAAATTTGGGCGAACTCTTCCTTGCCTGACCAGAAATTTTTGCCTTTCTCCTATAAATTTTTACGCAGCGGCGCTTACGTTACGTAAGCGGCGCGCGACCATCACTACACACAATATGGCGGCGTTAACCTGTCAAAAATACTGCAGATTGCTCAACTTTAAACATTTATAACTAGTGAACCACTGATCCTGCAGGATGGGAACTTGGATTTCTCATTACTTCTCGTCTAAATCTATTGGATAACATAGGAAGAAGGAAAATTTATAGGAGGAAGGCAAAAATTTCTGGGTGCGCAAGGAAAAGAGCAGCCCAATAGTGTGAAAAATTTTGTACACTTGCAAAAAGATAGTCTACCAGCGACTATCGTTTAGGCTATCCGTTACAGAAATGGTCCCCGTTATCTTATCACAGCCGAGCATTCGATAGTAAGCGTTTTCGGAATTGAGCTATCGTAATCAATATGAACTTACGCACGAATTAACGTGTAATCTGAGGTAAAACATACTAGGCGTTCCGATACGTGCAATTTCCCCGGTAATGTCCCCGTGTCGCGGAAAATCGAGGGGACGTAGTTAGAGTGGACTAGTTGTTAAGAACAGGTCGCCGCAGATTGGCTTATCGTTTCCAATCGATTGGGAAGCATCGTTACGCGGTGCTCCATGACTGCCTAACAATCGTTTCGAGCCTGCTTGAGATGCAAATCTTGATCGTGAGCGAGCTACCCAGTGCTTTGGTCCACTCAACATACTTCCTTCCCATATACATATATGTATATATGTATACGTATTATACACGCAACGTACATAGGGCGTTCGACTACGCGTGGTCATCCGTTTAAGGGGTTAATTCTGCAAGCCGGAGATGTAAATTAAGGGTGTCGAATCTGCTGTTTCAGCGTCGTTCGAGAGATTTGAAATCTTCCCTAATCTAGTATCTTGGAAATAATGCAAATGTGTATTTTGCACAAATGACGTATCGGAGATATGTTTGCAGGGAAAAAGACACAGAGGGGTAGGTTTCTTGATTGACTTTTCGTGATTTTCGACTGGCGAATCTGCAAATAGTGGTAGTAGCAGGAAACACTGCCGCTAGCTTCTGTTTGCAGCAGGGTAGCGACCGTAACCCGCAGCTAATGGCAAAACACCGAATGTGTCGATGGTCACTTTGACACGTCTGGCTATCCGAAGTATTGGCGTGACGAAACCGACCGCAACAGAACAGTCTACAATATCCTTCGGGCAGCTTTTAATTTCCGCGACCAGACAGCGTAATAATAAATTGGCTGCGCTGACCCCTAATTCCGGTGTTAAGTTCTCGGTGACTAAGAATATCCATTAATCTGTCCGTTAACTTGTCCATTAACGGAATTGTTGAAAAGGGCGAGCTCCATTTACGGATACCATAACACCTGACAGTTCTGAAGGTTTCAGAGACATTTCGCAATCGCAACAGATTTATTTTTTCCCCGTTTTCGCGAGGATTTTAATATTCATCGCACTCTTGCATAGGAATCTATTTTTTGCAAATTCTGCTAGTGCTACTTATGATTAGACTGTGGATCTTTGTGACGTGCAAATCGTCAAATTCAGAAAGACGAGCATATTAATGAGAATGAATTATGTTACTATTTTATGTTCACCACAAGGAATTTTCTAGTAGATGCAAAATATTTTTCCGCAGTTAATAACATATTTAGTAGATCCTGTTCGAAATCTGTTCAAGCAGTGAATTATACTATAAATGTTAATAAACGAACCATGTATTTAACATAAGATAATACATGCAACACAAACGATGATCAACCAACGAATGACAAATTTTTAAACAAAACTTCTGTGTGCTCCACGCACACTCATTTCTTAATTTCACACAACCAAATGTAGTTCATACATTTTTCTCTCTCACTCGTTATGTTCCTTTCTCATTCTTACCACACATATCCACACATCCACCCCTTCGCTTTTATTGCATACATATATCTCATTCACAATGAAAACAATAATTTTCGTGCATAATTTACTCCATAACAATAATTGATTTTCATACATCGCACGCACACGCCTGTAGCTTTTGAAGTAGAGGGATGAATCGAAGCGGGAAATTGAATTCTCGAAAAATCGGCGGACAATCCTGACAATTCGCATGGAATTTCTTTATTAATTTCTTCAGGAATTTTTAATCTTTCTCTTGGTCCGCCTAAATTCGTGCATTTTATAATTACATGTAGCAAATGGCAGGCTGCAGGCAGTTTATACTTATCGTATGCCTACGTTCTTTCCAATGGCCATATATTGACAACAACGAAATGGAATTTTAGTTGGTTCAAAGCCAATTAATAAAATACGCAATTAGCAGATGTTGCCCGAAGTCTTCATCGCGAGAGTGACTCGGTGTTGCAGCGCAAGGGGTTAGCTTAGGAAGTGGAGGAACGAATCGAAGCGGGAAATTGAATTCTCGAAAAATCGGCGGACAATCCTGTCAATTCGCATGGAATATTTTAATTAATTTTTTCAGGAATTTTGAATCTTTCTCTTGGTCCGCCTAAATTCGTGCATTTTATAATTACATGTAGCAAATGGCAGGCTGCAGGTAGTTTACTTATACTTATCGTATGCCTACGTCCTCCCCAATGGCCATATATTAACAACAACGAAATGGAATTTTAGTTGGTTCAAAGCCAATTAATAAAATACGCAATTAGCAGATGTTGCCCGAAGTCTTCATCGCGAGAGTGACTCGGTGTTGCAGCGCAAGGGGTTAGCTTTTGAATTAGAAGGATGAATCGACGCAGGAAATTGAATTCTTGAAAAATCGGCGGACAATCCTGTCAATTCGCATGGAATTTCTTTATTAATTTCTTCAGGAATTTTTAATCTTTCTCTTGGTCCGCCTAAATTCGTGCATTTTATAATTACATGTAGCAAATGGCAGGCTGCAGGCAGTTTATACTTATCGTATGCCTACGTTCTTTCCAATGGCCATATATTGACAACAACGAAATGGAATTTTAGTTGGTTCAAAGCCAATTAATAAAATACGCAATTAGCAGATGTTGCCCGAAGTCTTCATCGCGAGAGTGACTCGGTGTTGCAGCGCAAGGGGTTAGCTTAGGAAGTGGAGGAACGAATCGAAGCGGGAAATTGAATTCTCGAAAAATCGGCGGACAATCCTGTCAATTCGCATGGAATATTTTAATTAATTTTTTCAGGAATTTTGAATCTTTCTCTTGGTCCGCCTAAATTCGTGCATTTTATAATTACATGTAGCAAATGGCAGGCTGCAGGTAGTTTACTTATACTTATCGTATGCCTACGTCCTCCCCAATGGCCATATATTAACAACAACGAAATGGAATTTTAGTTGGTTCAAAGCCAATTAATAAAATACGCAATTAGCAGATGTTGCCCGAAGTCTTCATCGCGAGAGTGACTCGGTGTTGCAGCGCAAGGGGTTAGCTTTTGAATTAGAAGGATGAATCGACGCAGGAAATTGAATTCTTGAAAAATCGGCGGACAATCCTGTCAATTCGCATGGAATTTCTTTATTAATTTCTTCAGGAATTTTTAATCTTTCTCTTGGTCCGCCTAAATTCGTGCATTTTATAATTACATGTAGCAAATGGCAGGCTGCAGGCAGTTTATACTTATCGTATGCCTACGTTCTTTCCAATGGCCATATATTGACAACAACGAAATGGAATTTTAGTTGGTTCAAAGCCAATTAATAAAATACGCAATTAGCAGATGTTGCCCGAAGTCTTCATCGCGAGAGTGACTCGGTGTTGCAGCGCAAGGGGTTAGCTTAGGAAGTGGAGGAACGAATCGAAGCGGGAAATTGAATTCTCGAAAAATCGGCGGACAATCCTGTCAATTCGCATGGAATATTTTAATTAATTTTTTCAGGAATTTTGAATCTTTCTCTTGGTCCGCCTAAATTCGTGCATTTTATAATTACATGTAGCAAATGGCAGGCTGCAGGTAGTTTACTTATACTTATCGTATGCCTACGTCCTCCCCAATGGCCATATATTAACAACAACGAAATGGAATTTTAGTTGGTTCAAAGCCAATTAATAAAATACGCAATTAGCAGATGTTGCCCGAAGTCTTCATCGCGAGAGTGACTCGGTGTTGCAGCGCAAGGGGTTAGCTTTTGAATTAGAAGGATGAATCGACGCAGGAAATTGAATTCTTGAAAAATCGGCGGACAATCCTGTCAATTCGCATGGAATTTCTTTATTAATTTCTTCAGGAATTTTTAATCTTTCTCTTGGTCCGCCTAAATTCGTGCATTTTATAATTACATGTAGCAAATGGCAGGCTGCAGGCAGTTTATACTTATCGTATGCCTACGTTCTTTCCAATGGCCATATATTGACAACAACGAAATGGAATTTTAGTTGGTTCAAAGCCAATTAATAAAATACGCAATTAGCAGATGTTGCCCGAAGTCTTCATCGCGAGAGTGACTCGGTGTTGCAGCGCAAGGGGTTAGCTTAGGAAGTGGAGGGACGAATCGAAGCGGGAAATTGAATTCTCGAAAAATCGACGGACAATCCTGTTAGGTCAGTTCGTATGGAGCCGTCCCGTCGCAAATTCCTCGTCGGCCTGTAGTTCACAGGGACGTCGATATTCAAACGTCGAAACGTCGCAACGCGATTAAGTCTTAATCTGCATAGTAGGTCCAATCACGATTCGGAATATTATTAAACGCTGCACAAACAAACCGAACGCGAATCAACGTTTGCGTGCCAATCACGTTCGAACGCGTTGAATGTCTGCTTCCACGCCACACGATCGTGCTTCGACTAAACTGCCGGCGTAAATCGGACCTAATTTCTTCGAGTTTCGAGAGAGAGCGTACCGATTGCCGGCTCTGTTTCATACATTTCTACTCGACGGCCCCGGCCATCGAAATTCTAACGCAATTACTCGACCGGGCGGGGTATTTACATACATTTACATTTTATCGATCAATCATCCCTCTATCAACGAGTTGAGTAGGCAGAAAATAAAATAGGCATGTATATTCAATTCCCGTGGATGTTATGCGGTAGGTTTTCTTTTTGTGCACCGGTCTCTTGCAATACGGAAAGTGTATGAACAGTTTGCTAATCAAGTTCGTAGTATCGGCATGTTGTTTTTCGGCAGCGTCAGCCTGAATCATAATTTATGGATCATCTCCGCCGCGTTAAGCGATGAGAATGACCTGGATCTCGCGCATCGATTGCCCGGTTACATGCCTTGTAATCCACCTGAATATAGAGGGGAGGCTTAGGTCACTTTGGCCGTGTCGAAATTGCTCGGAAAATACCCTCCCTAAGTCTGAAAAGCCTGCAACTTCTATTTTATCGATTGCTGCAAATTTCACTTCAGCACAGATTCCCTTGAAGCCTTCAACTTTCCCTAATCACCTAGACTATGGATTTTATGCACTCGGAACACTACCCCGTGAAACGTGAAACGGATATCGGAAGGATTTCATTTATTTTTAACTTACTAAAATGTTTACGAAGGAAACCAACTGCCATACAACTCGTGCATTTTTTAATTGCTTCAAGAACTTCATATATTGCATAAAAATCTGCATTCGTCAATTCTTTCGACTGTTAAAAGAAAGGGTAGATCAAATACAATTAAAGAACTTAAAAACACTGTTGTGTTATTTGTAAAATAAATAAACGTCACTGTAGCTCCTGTGTTTTGACATTACAGCAGATAATTTTTATTTTGCACAAAAATCCGCAGTCCAGTTACGTCACATAATTATTTTTTGCTTCTACGATAATGAATTTGGCTAGGAATCGGAAGAAATTTTAGACAAAAAAATAAGAAAGAATATTTATTTATATTTTATAGTTTGCTTATATATTTAGGTTGTTAACAATTAATCGGTTGGTCTTGGAACAATTTGCGTTCAGCAAAAGCGTTGCTCGATGTACAAAGCAATTTTCTCTGTGATATGAAACATTTCAGTACAGGGCCGCCGCGAGTTCCATGAAACAACATTCCGTAAATATGAACAATTATTTCTCGTGTTCTGAAATCCTTCAACTCGTTAGATTTTATGCAGCAATTATAAACCTCAAAGTTCTGCGGAGAGTGATTTTAACAACTTGGCATAGCACTGTGCCAAGTAGAATTAGCAAAAAATTGTGCGGAGAGACTTTTCCGCTGTCTAACAAGCTGCGTGATGTAATGCTTCAATTTTCACGCGGGTATGTTGGCGCTTGCATTTCTTGAAAAATGAAACCATCCGATTTTACGCTCGAGACGATTCCTTAGTTCATTTCATGGGCGACAGGATAAAAATAGTTATCTTGTACAGCAAGTTGCCACGTGGTATTAAAATATTCAAACATTGTTTTACATAATTTCTGACATTATTATCCAGCCTACTAGTTGTATGTTTATCTTGCATTATGCGAACTGCATTATCTTGCATTATGCAACTGAAATTGTATTTCTAAAAAAAGTATAATAATAAATATATAAATTGTGGCGTACTTTATAACTAAATAATAATATAATAGATATACAAACAATAAAAAAATTGGCAATTTTAGGTAATTTGCAAACGGCTCTCCTGTAAAATTTCCTTTGATTGACTTACGTCATGTGAATAATATGAAACGTTTTATTGATGCACAGAAGGGTTAAAGAAAATACAAAAATTTGTAAGAAGATCACGTTCGTTCAGAGTCTCGGTTAAAAACCGTGACGCGCAAGAACCTAATGCCACAGGGGAGCTGGCTCAAGACACTATCTCGTTAATTTTGCAAAATATGCAAAAACGTAAGGCACACTTTTGCCGGGCAAATATGCTTTCCTAGGCCACGTAGGTACCTTCCTCTCCTTAGCTATGCAGCTTTGGATCTCTCTTTCCGACGACTCTTCTACCACATGTACCTCTTCCTTCACCCTTGTTACACCTTTTGTTACTTTCCGGTCCCTACTCATATACTGTTCCCCGCCATTGACCATCCTCGCCGGTCTTCCCCCCTCCTGCGATCTATAGTAACTCCTCCTTAAAACTATCTGCCACGGTTTGCCAGGCTTTCGGTTATGGTTGATGGAGCACGTGGTGTAAAATTCGCCGGCTTCGAAAAACGGCTGACGGCGGAGAAGCCGCCGGTGGTTGCCCAGCGAACCTACCAATCGATACAGCTTCCGTTCACGTACTACCCTCCCACCTTCTGCCACGCAGTCTGGGTGTGGTGGTGCAATACTACCTGTTAGACGCTCCGGATCCAATATGGTTATATGTATACAGTCGCTGGACAAGATTTACGCGAAGGGGTACGTTCTGCATCGGTGGGAAACCGCGTAAATCGAATCTCCCACTATAAAACACCGTATACCAATAAGAGGGAAAAGAGTCGGTCTCAGAAGGTTTATGACACGTGTACATACGCAGCCGATGTACAGGGTGTACCACTTCCAAGTTTCGCATCCGATTATTGCCCGGACTATTCGGAAGTATGGTACATGTGGGAGCACCCACGTTTTTTCTTAGATCGCCCAATTTTAGCGAACTCGTTCCTGGGTAATGTCCTGATTCATGGGAAAACTTCGGGACCGGAAGGTTGCTTATATCTCGTACAGAGAGTATTGCTTGATCTCTCGCGGTTAGCTTTGAAGGCAGGAAGAGATTGCGTGTAGTAGATACCAGTACCTATCCGGTGAGATGATACTAGATCAGCGGGAAAAATTTGTTGTTTTCAATTATTTTTGTGTGGAACTTTGATTGAAGTGCTCGTGACATTTTTCTGGTTGAAATGATACCAAACACGACACGATTTGGATCACGGTTACTCGTTTAATTCGCGATACAGTGGAACTAGTTTAAGAGGTAGAGAGAGATTATATCAGATGATTGCATAAGTTCGTGCCCGATTTGAAAATACAATTCAATGGTTAAATTTTAAAGATTGGCTAAAGATTGGTTAAATTAAAATTAGAAAATGGTTAAATTTTCTGTAATTAGAAAAGAATTGTGACTATATGTATAATTGATTAATACAGTTGTGTTCTTAAAAATTTAACCATTCAATGTTATTTTCAAATCGGGCACGAACTTATTAAAGTAATTGTGATTCAAATTGTATCGTGTTTGGCCTCATTTTAATCGGAAAAACGTCACGAATAAAGTGGTAAAAGTTTCGTAAAAAACTAATTAACTCTCCGCCGGCAATATGGTTTTTCATTAACGTGGTTTATGCATCTTTTACACCAAGGTCTGATTTTTTGAAAAATCTGAAAAAATTCCTACCTATCGTAGTCTCTAATTTAACGTGCGAGTGATGTTTTGTTCAAATGATTAAGTCTTTTTGCAATAGAAATAAGAATTTGTCTGGAACTAATATAAAACAAATAACAGCTTTTTAAATCCAACGAAAACTAAATACGTTAATATTAAAGATTTAACGCTTTCAAAACCGAATATACCGTTCGTTCGGACGTCGATGTCTGCATTTTTCATGTCTCCCATTCATTTTACACGAAGTTCCGAAAATTTTACTGTTTTACCGACTACTATATATTTCAGTGACACCAATCGATAGGCTTCGGTTCGCGCAGTAGGCGGACATTGTAAATATTCCAAACTATTACGACATAGTGTTTAATTTCAAATGTCACGTTTGTTATTATTATTTATATCCCATTACTTGCGTTAATTACAGTCCCATTTTTAATTCGATATTGAAATCGTCTTTCATTTACATAATTCCATGCACGCTACGGGACCTATAGCGTTGGAGACTAGGATTATGAGCTAATCAATCAAGCTTTGAGTAGCATTGATTGAGATTGACGGAATCAATGATTGACGTGATCTCTGTTGACGATGCAGTCGAGCTATACATAAGCTCTAAGAACTGGTACTATTTTTACTTAAAAATCCTATAATTGAATTTTCAAGAGATTTTACGTGACTATGAAGTTGTAGAAATTAAGTCATCAAAATTATAAAGACAAACATCCTCGTAAAGAGCTCGTATATTCGTAACATTGAAACCCAACGTCTCTAATCACATTAAGGTATTTCCAGCTCGCATTAATTATAACAGGATTACAAAAGATTATCTACTTCCGTGCACTTTAATCTACAACGATCTATTACATATTTAATTTATAGGCGATTAACTTTAAATCCATTTACCTCCGGTAAACAAATTTACAATTATCACGGCATTGTAACGTAAAGTGTAATATAAAATGCATTAAACATTTTTCAACTTAATATTACCGTGACAAAAGATCTTGATTAACTCTACCAACTCATATTTCGTAATTTTATTCAGAGGAACATTTTGCTTGTACTAAATTCCCTAAGGTTCTGAGGCGGTTATTAAATATTCTAAATTTTAAATGAAATAAAATTTTATTTAATCATTCTTTGGTAACTTCAGAAACTATCTAAAACAAATTTGTTTCTATCTGAAATCGTTTCTGAAGTTTTAAAGTGTTGAACGTGGGAGGGTGGTTCAACCCTTAAATTAATTAAGGGTGCAATCTAATGTTTCTGGCTATTCATCAAACTCTCAGAGTTTGAAGCTGGTTTTCTCGATTAGAAATTCAATATTCAAGAAGCAACTCTACGAAAGTCTTAATTGCACACAAATAAATTGCAACAAACATTGTCGTGGTTAAAAAATATTGTAAATGTCTCGGATAGCTTCTCGCAAGTTGGCGCACTGTAAATGGATTTCATGAAAGTTTCAGACACATTTGACCATGCTATTCTCCTGAGACAATTACAGTGGAGTCTCCGCATCCGAACACCCATTATCCGAAATACCCCAATGTACGAACTGTGTTCTATTATGCGAACAGAGTGTGTAGCAACAGATTACTCGGCGAAACGAAATTTAGAAATGTGTCGACCAACAAGGATAGTCTAATGTTTTTTAAAACCGAATCCCCTGTTGTCGGAAAATTCTCTTATTTCTCTCTCATTTCACACAGTGAAGTCTCTGTTCTATACATTTCTGGCTTTTCTGGGGAAATATTGTGTTTGACTGAAGGTAATACGATAGACAGGCATCAAACAATCAATATTTGGGGACATCTATCAAAAAGAATAAGCAGACCCTATATTTGCTGCTTTCAGTGGTTCTCAACTCGATTACTAAGAAACTGCGACTCTTCCTCGAAAATCAAAATTTTCTATTTACATTGCAACAAGCAGGGATTCAATAGAAATTTATTTTCCTTTTTTTATAGTCTCAATAATAATAATAATAATAATTCGCTTAATCTTTTTGTGTTTAAAATATTTTGTGTAAGACGTAGTCCTATTTTTAAAGAGATCGAACGTATATTAACCTAATAAGTAGATTACAAGCTGATATAGTGACTCGACAAAAAACTGCTAAACGTCCCTGACATTATCTCTAAAAGTTTTGAATTTTCGAAGTTCTAACGGCAGTCGTAGATTCTTATATCCATCCTTTTTT
This sequence comes from Lasioglossum calceatum, assembly GCA_963966675.1. NCBI lineage: Eukaryota > Metazoa > Arthropoda > Insecta > Hymenoptera > Halictidae > Lasioglossum > Lasioglossum calceatum. Next base: position 8,393,323 of record OZ016545.1, read on the forward strand.
TTGGGTCGAGCTTTTTCAGAATAAGCATATCGCTAAAGGATCTTATTACTCGGGTTTGCACTTTCGCTAATGCTATTTCTAGCATAGCAGATTTTATCTGCACTCATTTGATTCACTTAAACGCTCCGTTACAAAACACACATCGATACCTAGTGCCTCTCAGATCATTTTTTTAAACCAGCTTCATTATATTCGCGGATACATTCAGTATACCGATTTTTCATTTTTTGACCTCTTGATTATTCACGTATCTTTTAGCATAGCGTGCTCATTATATTATACATATGTACGTGTATGCTCGAAATTGCTTTGTTCCATTAACGCGTTGACTGCCGAACCATAAAATTCCATAAGATGTAGAATTAATTAATTATTCTATCAAACGTGAGAAACTACAATTGGTCGTAATTAGTCTGGGGATTTTTTGCATTTATGGTAAAAATGGGTGTATGGAATTCAAAATAGTAAAAAACTTTATTGTAAGATTTTTCATGATGTAGCGAACGAGAAAATGCTGCAAATTGAAACGTCCGTGAAAATTTGAAAAAATGTATTTCGTGACTGAAACCACTATGGATTTAAAGATTGAAGCTTTTCCTTTACAGCGACACTTTGAAAAATGATGTTCGATTTTTTTTAGTCGTTTTACCGAGCTTCGGATGAGGGTGTGCCAACTTTGCAGAAGTACAAGTTACTCCGTGAGGGCGAAAACTTGTTCCTCATAATTGTTCCATAAAAGAGTGAAAAAAAATCGTACATCAATTTTTAAGAAATCGTTGCAAAGAGAGGGCTTCAGTCTTCAGATCCACGGGAGTTTCATTTACGAGAAAAATTTTTGAGAGTTCTTGGAAACTTTTGAATTTGCAGTATTTCTGAGGAAAAATGGGTCTTCGGTTTCCCACCTTCTACGTCGTATAAAGATATACTAGAGGAAAATGAACACGAGTTGAGGCTTTTCACGATATCGTAACAAGTTAAATATCGACTTATTTTTCGAGAATCGGTTGATTATTTTTTGGATCCACTGTAATTACGACAGCAAGGCAGCGAACGTGTTAAATTAGGAAGCTTATTGGCTGCAATGTGTACAAATTGCTAGCATTAAATCAATTTATTGCCGGCATTTACTGTACGTGTTTGACGCGTCTGCCGTGAGCCAAGTGAATCGTGCGACCCTTTGAAACCTGACTCGAAAGGCACCGGTCGAGGTGAAAAATTTCGATATAAACAGCCCTGGCTCCCGTTATTTACGTTCAGTCGGTCGTGTCTAACTCGCGTAACATCGATTTCCATGCGAGTTGTTTCCAGGCGTTGCCGAAACGGCAAAAACAGGCCACCCGTCAGGTCGAGTAGAGACCGTTCCATTACTGCTGTTAACGTTTCTTCATGACCAAGTAAGTCGAAAGTAGAAGATGAACGTTCTCCGAAGACCGGACACAGACACTAGCTCACGAACTTGAGGAGCTCCTCGAAGGGGCTAAACCGGTCTGACTATTTAAAACGTGCCAAGTTTTCCGAATTTTTTTCATGGACAATTACCCAGCGAAAAATTCTGGTTTTTCACGGTGATGAATTAACGTAACTTTTAACTCTATCCCCGATTTTTTTCCGAACAAAATATTGACAAACGGCTGAGTTATTCGCATAAATATATTTTATTGTAATTTATACAGCCTCATAAGTGACGCTATTTCGTTAATTTTCAATACTTTTCTTTCCTTTTGGTACCGATCGTAGCCGGGGGCGTACTGAATAAGAATCGATTGTATTTTTTTTTCATACACAAGATTGGCTTGTTCCATTACAGCAAAATTTAATTACTTTTCAGCAAAAAAATTTGTAGTTATGTTCGATATGATAAAGCTTATGATGATGGATATTATTAAATTTTTATAAAAAATTCGCAAAAAAGATTACAACACACCTGCCACACTAGAATAACCTGTTATAAGGGCGGGTCTCGAGAAAGTCCCGCGTTTCAGTTATCTAATTAACTATACGTGCTTCTGAATTACTAATATTATGTTGTACTTCACTACTATACTTAATATAATGTTACACTTCACGTGCAACCTAATAAATACATGAAATCCGAGATCTAGTAATAACACGGCGGTGCTACCGGCAAAACATTTTTCCGAGTACTATCTTCCGAACGAATTTCATGAAAATCGGTGTGTGCCGGCTGGGAATGTTGACTCGCGAGTCAGCCGAAGGCTGGGATCTGAGCTTTATTAGAATCGCGGCAGGCATTGCATCGCCGAAGATGCGTTTCATCCACCTGATATGCAGGTACCGTGTGTGTATATTGGCTCCGCGGTTCAGCTTTGAGATCGCCACGCAACGTTTATTTCACACGGACCATGAAGCGTGAACCGAGCACACACTGGACACGTGTTTGTGCTTCGCGAAGTTTGCCAGCGAGATTGGCTATAGCCGGAGGAACAGTCGCCGAGACGAAGTTTCGGTGCGTTGGCTCGACTAATAAGCTAGCGCAGCTCATGCTTGCCCGGAAGTGATATGGAACGCAAAATGCGAAATAATATCCGAACTGCTACTCCGTTCAAAATGTCTCAGAATCGAGTTTGGGGTCCTCTTTTTTAATATCCGGACGATGTTTTATTAGGAATGACTCAAACTATTGTGTCCCAATAGAGTAACTGTGCCGATCACTGCAGTATCACGCTTCGATCGTACTTTATTATTAGCACGCTTATATTAATTTGCCGTGTTGTTGTTGTTGTATGCGTAAAATCTTGTAATCGAATTTTAAACCTGTTCCCATAGTCCAATCCTGCTGGAATTTTGTATACACGCTTGCTTCCGATGATAATAAAAGTAGAAAATAAAATACAGGGTGTCCCAAAACTCCTTCAAGTCCAGGAAATGAGAGGTTCCTTAGGTCATTTGAAGCGACATTTTCCTTTGTAAAAATGGCCGCAGCTGCTTTGTTTAGGAGTTATTAGCGACAAACACAGACCAATCTCACCAATCAGAGCGCGACCTAGACGCGAGCTGACACTGTCGGCCGGGAGCGCTAACTGTCTATTGGCCGACTGTGCCAAGTCGCGCTCTCATTGGTCCGTGTTTTTCGTTAATAACTCCTAAACAAAGCCGCGGCGGTAATTTTTGCAAAGGAAAATGTCGCTTCAAATGACCTAAGGAACCTCCCATTTCCCGGACTTGAAAGAGTTTTGGGATACCCTGTATATGTCTGAATACTTTCTACAAAGAATTATTTTGCGTTAAACCAACCCATACGCTACACGATTTACTGCACACTTCAATAAGGATTATGTTCGGCACTGAAACTATGTATTTGGTCATCCCATAAGTTCGTACCGACTTTTGTGTATACATTTCATGCGTCGATTTATTTACGGCGGCAAGGGACCAATGCACTTAAGCGTAGCTGTTCGGAAACAGTCTGGAGAAGATTTTCGTGGATATAAGATCGTGAAATAAGGAACACAGTGATTCCAGCAGTGAAAAATGTAAATGGAAATGCGTATCCATTTCCGAGATCTCATAATTTCGGAAAGGAAGTTCGGCAACAATCGCCACGAACAACATTTGTGCTGTTTACGGAGAAAGTGCGCTTTCATCTCGTACCTGTACGAAGTGGTTTCAACGTTTGAAAGGTGGGGATTTTGGTTTAGAAATTGTAGGATTTTGTACAGAAATCACGAAGTTTATCAGTTCGGGAGATGTCAGATGTTCTGAAAATACCTAAAACAAACGAACTTATGGTATGATCTAATAATTGTTGTATTATCCGAACAATCATGTTCCACAGTAATTAGCACGGATAATAATCGAAGTTCTACTGTATGTGGAAGCATTTTATGGAAGAATAATGTGTTTTGAATACAGCAAAAATTGGTGACCCTCAAAACCTAATGCAACATAAGAAAATATTCAAAAATAATATCGATAACATTTTGTACGTATTACTGCGGATTAGAATTCAAAATTACGTATCTAGGCATTAATTTAAATAAATCTTGAGTGCAGTAACAAATAATTCTTGTATTTATAACAGTTTAAATGAATAAACCTTAATTTGAACACCGTAGTATAATATCACATAAATAACTACATACATTCTTTTAAGAAATATGTTAGTAATATTTATTCCCCTGAGTTTGAAGCTGTTTTAAACATTTACCCTAGTACGTTTATGAGACATTGTTTGCTGGAAGTCACATTATATCTCAACCAGAAACCCTCATCCCTTTGGAACGCATTTTATAAGGGTAGTTTTCTCTCCCAGCAAAGGAGCAGTGCCAGAAGCATGTTCTAGAGATCAAGCAGCTCCCGAGTCGGTTTGCAAGAATGTTCTCCTCAATAAAACATACAAAATCCTCAGTCTACAAAGTTAATAATGTAAAATCCACAGATTTCTTTGCATTCTCTTGCTTCTTGAAATATTCTGTCATTTATAAACAGTTGGTGGCTTCATAATGCTCTCAACTGTCACAGTGTCATTTTTCACGGGTTTCGCGAGAAAATTCGCATTAATACGTTGTTTTTCAAAAAGATCTGCTGCATTTTTCAAAACGACCGAAAGAATCATGGTCGCTAGGCGTTGCCGTAAGCGAATGGCCCGTCTCGGGCCTGTTTACATTTACAGACAATATTTCTTATCTGATTGAAGCATGATTATTAATAAAAATCATTTTACGAACGTTTTGAGCAGAGTATCGCGGACGTCCTCTCATTATTTTCGCCTCGAAAATAACTTCCATTTCGACGCACTTCAATCCTTTGTAACTTCGCTTCACGTCGAGACCAGAGAAGCAATTTCGGAACCATTTTACTGAATCCTTTCACGGCTGGTAACAAGTAACTTTGAGTTTGCAGACAATACACTTCATGTATACTCGACGCACAAATTACGATATAATTAACGTAAAACGCTTGTTCCTCTGCGTTTGAGATCGTTCGACGCTTGTTAACGCGTGTTCACTGTCTGTCGTTGTTTTGGCAACCGCCTTAATAGGTTCGGTAAACGCAGCTTATGAAATGTAGAAGAAAAATGTCCCTTGATTCCTTTTGAAATATGTGCAATCTCTAGAAATTAATTATGAAATATGAAAATGTGCAGCCTTTAGAGATATTACGAAATACTGAATATGTGTCAAAGTTGTATAAAATATTGAAACTGTATATTTTTACTATTTAGACGCCCAGGATGAACTCGCATAAGATAACTGTATAAAAAATTGCAAAAACTGGTAAAATACAAAATTTAGAATTTATTTATTAATTTCAGAAGGAAACATATTTTTATATTATAGGGTAAAACTGTACAATGATTGTATTTTATTATTATATTGTATTTTAATTACACATTTTATTAAAATACCTAGTAATTTAATGAATTGAAAGGTTGAATGATGTAATTCAGTTACGACGTAGTTGAATTACTATATAATTGAGATACAATGTAATTCAATTGTGTAATGGAATTACAATGTAATTGAATTAGCACAACTCTGCTTTGAAATATAAATAAGAAGCAATATAAAATGATTTTCTGCACCATGAAGTCTTAATACATATTTGCCGTTTAAATCAAAAGTGCCAATAACTACTGCAGTGCCAGCAATAGTACAGTTTATCCTATTCTGATTCAGTTCAACAAATATAACTTTCAGTTTCACCAATAAATATTTGAAACGCGACAATCTAAAGTTTTACCAAGCAAACTCGAAGTTTACGGGGGGTTATGGAAAATTGGCGGGTGCAGATAAAGGGTAATTAGTAGAATAAACCAATGGTAGGAGGGCCAGGGAGAATTGCTGGAAGATGAAAAACCTTCGAGGAAGTTCAACTAATTTTATCGTGACTATGATAAAGACTCCGCCGGGATAATAAATATAAAGTGCATCTGCAATATTAACGTTGAATTTTCTGTTGCAGAAACCGGGACGCTGAAATACATGCGGCTCGAAAACGTAAGTTTCCAACCTCATTCATTATGAAAGATCCACAGCATCCTCTATTTATCTAATTTACGAGCACCGATCGTTCTATCCCTTCGGCTTTAGTATTGTGAAATTACTATCATTCGAATCGACATACAGGATGATCAGTAGACTGCAAATAAAAATCGCTTGTATCAAGTACAAGGGAGGGGAATTACTTTTTTACCAAAAGTTACATTTTTGTAATCGAATTTTAAACCTCTTCCCATAGTCCAATCTTGCTGAAATTTTGTATACACACTTGCTTCCGATGACAATAAAAGTAGAAAATAAAATATATAAAAAGAACTTTTTAAAAACCACGCTTATATTAAAATGCACTAAAAAGGAGAAAATCATTTTTTCCCTGGTTCTCCATAAAATACCGAATCGAGTTAAATGATTAATAATATTTTTCCCCAAAATAGTGTCGCAATAGATAGAAAAATTTAATATAACTTTTCATAAAATCATGACATTAGTGACTATAAAAATAAAAGCGTGGAGCGCTGAACTGTATTGACGTAATCTTCGTGGGCTCTCCACACTTCTATTTTTATAGTCACTTAAATTTATATTAAATTTTTCTATCTATTCCGACACTATTTTGATAACAGAAGAAATTTTGAACTAATTGCTTATAACTTCGAGGAAAAACATTATTAATCATTTAACTGGATTCGGTATTTTATGGAGAACCAGGAAGAAAATTAATTTCTCCTTTTTAGTGCATTTTAGTATAAGCGTGGTTTTTGAAAAATTTTTTCATATAGTTTAATATTCTGTGTTTTTTACCATTCTGAAAAATACTCACTCTAGCGATCTTTTTCGATTCTACGTAAACGAAGATGTGGAAAATGTAGAATAAAATTTGTTGACTCTGCAAACTCTGACGCGTCTGATCATGATCTACCTATTCTACTTGCTCGAAGTGCTATTCAAGGTAAATTTTTTCGCAAACAAAGTCTCGTTAGAAAAACTTGTATTCCACATTCTTGATTTATACGTTTATGTAGAATCGCTCCTCTCTGTTGTACCAATCACCACCATGTATATTTAATTGCGCACGCGTCTTCTCAGTTACCATTTAAGGTTCTTTCTTCGATCGCATTTCTGAAAAGGATCATTTCAATCTTTTTACCATCCTTCTGTCTGTTGATTTACTGCACACTATTCTTTCGCTGCACTCAAGAGACGCTCCGTCTGCCAAACGTTTTTGTGATTTAGCTGTATATTATCATCGTCTCGTGAAATACGCAGAATCCTTTTCCTTTGCATTCACCCATTACATTAATTCCTTTTGTCGTTCTTTGTCGTCCTTGCCTGCCTTCAAACGTGCTTTACGTCCTTTCAAACTTAACCATTTCCGTTAATTGTATGACGAACGGGTTGTGTCCCCTTCTTTCGGTTCCTCTTATTTTCATCCCTCTCGGTCTTGCTTCTTCTCCACTTCTTCTTGTCCCACTTTCCCGGTTGAACTTTTCTTATATTTAGCTCATTAGAGTTAGTTATTGTAGTCGCAGAAATATTGCATTAGGATACTCATCAGTAGCAGATTGCGGATCATTGTGCGAAATAAAAATTGTTTGCGTTTACTGCGCGATGGCGACGGCTACGGAGGAATTCATTTCTGTTCTCAACAATTTTAACCCCTTGCCCTACGATTTATTTTACGGTTTCAGTGACTAGAACTTTCTTTGTAGTTCGTAATTTCCTAAAAATGGAGAGTATATCTATTGTATGCCTACATGTCCTTCAATAACTATACATTAACAAAACCAAAATAGAATTTCATCTCGGTTGAAAGGAGATTAAAATCTCCTTTTTCCAGGATTGCAAGGGTGCGGGATTCGCCTTCTCATTTCTCGATAATACAAACACAGGGTTCTTCAGTAGTCAAAAACGCTAGATAAAAGATCGATCGAGGACGCTATCTCCCTCAAAAGTCCTATTTTTTCGTTCACGAGGCGTAATTTGCTGGAAACGAGTCTACCGCCGTAAAGGAGATTAATGAGATATACATATTTATTAGACTCTGTTCAAAATCTTCATCACGGGTCCGACACGATACGACAAGGCAAGGGGTTAATGAGTTGACAATTATGTGCTTGGATTTTCTAAATTACTGCAAGAATGCATGAAATCCGGAGTTTCCATAGTTATTATTATCTATTTGTCTTTCATCGCGTATTTCTCCAAGAAACGAAAACTACCAGTTTCTCGAGATTCTAATCGAGCATCAACGAGATCGTTAGCAGTGATTTCAGTATGCAATTATGCGAACAGTCTTTGTTTTTCAGCGTCACGATGAACGCGACGATAACATACACGAGCGCGACGAGCACTTTAGCTGAAATTATGGGCTTCGAGTCGGATGTAAGAACAGATAAAACCGAGAATGGGCTGGACAACGACCTTGATATCTCACCGGTGACATTGTCCTCGACCTGGTCCAGAGTGGCAAGACTACTTTTGCTGTCTTCAATGGCCGTTGGCGGCAGCGTCGGGAACGTGTTCATGATTTCCGCGGTGGTGGTCGAGGATCAGCTGAAGAAACGAGGTTCGTCGATTATCATTCTATCCTCTCACGAATCTACCGGTATCGCCATCATGCGTCACTTGTCCGTCACGGTCACCGACAAATGGGGGACGCTAACTATATCGTATCGCTCGAGAAACTTCGCATACCTTCGAATGGTTGCATAAATTATAACTGGATATTATTGATTAAACTGGAAGATCGTGGCAGCCATTTTACTGAACCATTCCCGCAAAAAATGTTTGTGCTACCAGATATATTTCTGAGAAGTTTTATCTAATACAGAATTTTTTAATTTTACATTAAATTTGACATTACAGATATATAAACTCGAATACGTCATTTTCAATTTACATATTATGCCTCGACTGCAACAAAAATTTCATTTCGTTCCTTCATAATTTTAATTGAGCGACAATAATGCCATGATTTATTTAAAAATTTTTCCAGTTACTTCATAATTTTAATAATGTGAAAATAATATTATTTCCGTAATTATTTACTAATAGATTCTACCCTCAGCTCTTGACGATTTTTTAATCAGCAGTTATTGATAACTCATTAAAAAATCATCGGGATCAGAGAGCGTTACATTTTTGGAAACATTTACCTTGAATTCTTCTAACGTTTTTACTGTTGTATATTTCATGTTCATTTTACATTTTTACGTTGTGTATTTCATGTTCATTTTACATTTTTATGTTGGATATCTCATGTTTATTTTACGTTTTTATGTTGTATATTTCATGTTCATTTTACATTTTCATGTTGTATTTATATTTCATGTTCATTTTACATTTTCATGTTGTATTTATATTTCATGTTCATTTCACATTTTCATGTTGCATATTTCATGTTCATTTTACATTTTCATGATGTATATTTCTGCGTAAGTAAAATGGGCCATCTAGTTACGAACAATGACTTCATTCATTCTTGTTTTTCATTGTCTGAGATACACTGGCAGTGTATCGACGTCAAACTGATGATGATTTATTCAGAATGGTGGTTCCACTTTTGGGAAATATATTATTAGTGATGTTCAGGCAGAGTTTGATACAATGGATGAATATTCGGTTTCCAGGGAACGCGTTTCTGGTGAACGTTGCATTGGCAGACCTATTGGTAACGGGCCTAGTGATACCGGTGTCAGTGATCGTGATCCTGGCAGGACATGAAGAGTCATTGAGCACATGCAGATTCGAATGGACTCTCGTGGCTCTCTGCGCTTTGGTCACGGTGTTGACGTTGGCAAGGATCGCCTCCGAAAATTACTCTCGTCTTTGTTTACCACCAGAAAAGTAAGGACACAGTTTTAATACCTGCTCTTATTTCATCAAATCTCTTTATTTCATAATAAAACAAAACTACTTCATCGTACTCTGCTGATGCATAAAACGTGAAAAGATTTCAGCAACTGTTTCCCCTAATTTAATAATTAATGAATTGTATGCATTTCTAACAAAAATTATTATAAATAAAATACGAAACAGTAAGAATTTTTAAATACTGTTCTATTATCCTTCTCAAGGAACAGTAAATATTTTCACGTCACCGTGTTTAATATAATAACTCACAATATTACGAATTCAGTGAAACAAAAATTATTGGCATTTGGTAATTGAATAAGGATCAACGATAAACAAATTGCTCCATACGAGGACTAAAGATGAAGATAGAGCTAGATTGAGTTTCATTTTGGGAGAAATATCGTTACAACCTATTCCCTTTAACTTGCGTTTTTTTTTAATTCGTGGACAGCAAAATAGTGGACAGAACAGGCCGACAAAGGCCGCAGTGAACGGTGATTCAGGTAGACACACTGTTCGGTTGACCGCTCTTGTCCGGTAGACTTGGTAACAGCGGTTAGTAAAATATTTGAAATAGTATATGGTCCACATTTATTCGAAATTGTGCCCAGGACTTTAATTAACAATATATTCCGTTTCCCGCAATAAGGCTTTAAAATAGTATTTTATTCTACAGGTGTAGAAAGCAGGAAAATGAATTTCCAAATATTTTCGTTTTTGTGCGAGGTGTACTGAAAATTGAAACATTTCTATTTAACGTCGCTGGATGAGATCGTACTAGCTTTATTCAGTTTTATTTTCTATAAAACTTGTACAATTTCGAATCTTTTCAACACATCGACAAAAGTTTACCGCGTGCAATTCACGGAAGTTCAAACAATTTTTCCGTCTGTTTGGTTCCCACCGATGCGAAAGTGTCCGCGAAGTTGCACAATTTTTAAAAACGCGCGTTTTATGCATATCAAAGGATGCACGAAACTGGATAATACGTCGGTAACAAGCTCTCGCGCAGAACTGTTCCTAATTTTCCAAAAATCGAGCCGAGCTCCCTTCGCGGTAATCGCGTTGCATCCCGATTATTCGTTAATCCGATTAGCTAATAATCCAATCACAGTCTGTTTAGTTGATAACGAACGTTGCTTTAACCGACAACAGACCCGAGTTCCGATTTACGTATTAGAAACAGGCCATTCAAGGAATAAAATTGAACTTTAACCTATTATACAATAAAACCATTTATTATTTTGTTCATCCCCTTTGACAATCATAACGGGTAGAAATTGCAAAAACGACCGATGTAAAAAGCAATATTCTCGTGTCAAAGAGCGTGACGTGGGAATCAGGACTGTATCGTGTCGTTCGTTAGCCCTGAACATTTTTTCCACTTCTCCATTCATTATAGAAACTTCGTTTTTAATTCAATCCTGTCTTCCTACCTTCTATAGTTTCGTAGAATTTTCTTGAAGGTTTTAAAATGCTTCTTCTAGATCCTATATCTTCTCGTAGGTTCTAAAACGTGTCTTCTAGGTTCTACAATTTTTTCGAAGGTTTTAGAACGTTTCTTCTAGATTCTACAATTTTTTCGGAGGTTCAAAAATATTCCTGTAGACCCTACAATTTTTTCGCAGGTTCAAAAATATTCCTGTAGACCGTACAATTTTTTCGTAGCTTCAAAAATATTCCTGTAGACCCCACAATTTTTTCGTAGGTTTAAAAATGTTCCTGTAGATCGTTCGTAATTTTTCCGAAGGTTTGTAAACGTTTCTGTAGTCCCTACAATATTTTTCATAGGTTCTAAAATGTTTTCTTCAACACCCATAACTTTTTTCATCTTTCTCGGAGGCTCTGAAACCTTTCTATAGGCGGTACAATTTTTTCACCGGTTCGAGGCCATTTCAGCGGATCCTACAATCTCTTCGTGCTTTCTATAGTGTTTCTGTAGACCCTAAGATTTTTTCTAGGTTCTGAATATTGACCGAAGGTGTCCACTGAATGTAGCGACCATGCCCTGATTGGAATATCTTGGTCCTCAAAGGGACGGCTAGCTTTTCAGAGAAAATTGTTAGGTCGGAGAGGAGCGTTGCATCGATTGTTAGCAGGTCCGCTTCGCCGTTTGCTTCGGCGAACATTAACAGAGGCGATGTCGTGACTTCAAGCGTTATTGTTGCCCATGGCAATAGGGAGAGATTACGGGGCTTCCCGGCGAAGTTTAAGGGGACACGGAAAGGTGTACCTTGCCGATGTTTCCTACGTTTGTGCACCTTTTTCTCAGGAAACGTTCCAGATGCTTGTTATGCCCCTTTCCAATGCCTTCTCGACGCTTTAATTTACCCGATGAAATTACAAAATATTTCTCGGACAACAAATATAACTTCCAGAGCAAACTTGATTGTGAAATATTTTTTTTAAAGTTGAGAGAACAAGTCTCAAGAATAAAAATAAAATTTACAAGAGTAAAATATTTTCTTTAGAAATTACTCACTAGCTTATCGAACGTGTAATTTCCCTTTAAAATTGATTTTTCAATACAATTACCTTTCCTCCACTCTTCAAACTTGACCACCATAATTCCGTAGTGGATACTAATATACACAAAATATTCATGCGCTCACAAATGCGATTATTCCGCAGGAGAATTATAGCGAGCGTGCAATTTCAGTAAATCATCGTAATGTAGTTTGATAACGCAGATAATGCAGATCGCGTTATACAGAAAATCATAAAAATTAATGTTGATAGCTCCAGGGGCGATGGATTTATACCCCTAAATTATTGGGCATTACGTAGGGATTCTTTTCGCTCGGGGACGCGGGGGAATCGATCTTTGTAATTCGTCGTCTGGGAGCAATAACGATCCGAATCCCCGGTGGTGAGTACCCCGCTTCATCAGCGCCGAAAACAATAGTGCGTTTACGAACCAATTCAGAGTCGCCGGAGCTCATTAAATTCCGCATTGATGCGTTAACGAAGCGAACTAACTCAGCAATCGCAACTCTCATAGATTGCGACCGTCACAACCGTGTCGTTTATCGATCAATCGAGTTTCTGGTTGTGTTTCGCGAACGTAGAAATTACCCGGGACCACGTTCAATCATCTGGCTTATGAATACTCTTGTATAACTATGAAGCACATGAGTGCCAACTTTAATTTCTCGAAGAGTACATAGGATCTCTGAGTAAAGCACACAGTATCATGATTGATAAATAATTCGAAACGTTTCTTCTAGATCCTACAATTTTTTCGGAGGTTCAAAAATGAGCCTGTAAGTTCTACAATTTTTTCGGTGGTTCTAAAACGTTTCTTCTGCATTCTACAATTTTATTGAAAATTTTAAAATGAGCTTGTGGGCAGTACAATATCTTCGGAGGTTCAAAAATTTTCCTGTTGACCCTACAATTTTTTCGGAAGTTCAAAAATGAAAAGCCTGTTCTAAAATATTCCTGTTGATTCTACAAAATTTTTGTTGATTCTGCAACATTCCTGTTGATTCTACAACATTTTTGTTGATTCTGCAACATTCCTGTTGATTCTGCAACATTCCCGTTGATTCCAGAACATTCCTGTTGATTCCAGAACATTCCTGTTGATTCTACAACATTGCTGTTGATTCTACAACATTCCTGTTGATTCCAGAACATTCCTGTTGATTCCAGAACATTCCTGTTGATTCCAGAACATTCCTGTTGATTCTACAACTTTTTCGTAGCTTCGTAGAACCGTACTGTTTATCGATCAGTCAAGTTTCTGTATATATTTCTCGAACGCTAGAAATTTCGCGAGACGACAGTCAAACGGCCGGCTATGCTTGTATAGGTTCGCCGAGCGATTTCGAAGTTTGTGGGCGGAGCCAAGGGAAATTAGTGGGGTGGGCCAATGAGGCACGATGGGGAAGACCCCCGGGGAACTTATGGGAGGTGCTAAACAGAATTGGTAAGAAACGCCAAATAAAATTAGTGGCGAACGCTAAGGAGAATTATTGGGAACCCGGGCAACCAGGGAAACTGTTGAGAGAAAGAATTTGCGGTCAAGAGTTTACAGAAAAGTGGCGGGAGACACTAAACATTTGCTGGAAGTTCGACCAATTGCATTACCTCGATGATTTACGTGTCGCGGATGATCGTAAATATCCTGTAGAACATTTTTTCCGAGAGAAACTACTTTGGTATAGCGCCAATAGCGTTCAGTAGTGGGCGGAGTGAAACGTTTCCACTTCCTTGCTCCGGACACATGTGGTACACGCTTTAATCCTCGGCATGACGAATCACGTTTGACCCGGGATTTAAAATGATCCACGAGCCAGGAATTGTCGGGATCTTCTCACAAATTTTCTCTCACTGTTCGTTGCGTAAAAATGTCTTCTGTGACGATTTTATTGGATGATTGCAACAGTTCTTGTCTGATTTTTGGAGACATCAGGATCTTTGGAATAAAAACCACGCCAGTTTTTCGAAAAAGAAATCCGCCAGCTTATAGACCATAGGGAGACGTTTTTTCGCAAAACACGTCTGAATAAATAAATATATCGTGTCCACGAGAGAACCTGAAATCCGTCATTTTAACTGGTTCGGTAGTCATAATGTAAATCCGTTTGCATCCGTAAGTGGAATAATCCGCTCACGTTGACTGTATACGTCACCAAGCTCGGGATAATCCGGCTATACTGTCCATCGAGCATCACGGATTTAAGAAGTTGGCCACCTGTTTAAAATTACAGTAGCGCTACTTTTTCCCCCCATCATTCGCTTGTCGGTTTCTTGAACTTGACGAAGTCACCTCAGTAGACAAGGATAGGGAATGACCGCAGAGGAAAGAGACAAAAACGACGTTTTGAATGCTGGCTCTTGAACTGATGTAAATGCAACCGAGCGCTATGATGGAAATAGGTTAACACGTTGACCGCCGTGGTAGTCACCAGTGACCGGCGCTATCGACTTGCTTAAAATTGATCGTCGTAGCACTGGTAGCACTGAATATCAGTTTATCCGAGGTGAGCTAAATTATAGCGCGAGGTACGAACTTCATTATGAAGTAAAAAGCTACTTGAGAGCTCAGGAATCGCCCCTTTCAAGGAAATAGAACATGCTTGGAACTCCCTGTATATTCCTGTTTCCCCTGCACATTACATCCCTGCATCTGTATCCACAAATAAAAAATCTCCGGTTTTTGCAGATACGCGAGCTTGACACCGAATCGCGTGACAATCACGATCATCTCGATCTGGCTGCTATCAGTGATAGCGGTGGTGCGGGAATCGTCGTTGGACAACGGGCCGGACTTCTGTCGTCGTCGCTTCACCGGGATAGTGTGGGAGCAGGTAATCGTGGCGATTGTGCTGTTGGGCGGTCCGACGTTAACGACCACGGTCTTCTACACGAAATTGGTGATCCGTGTCCGACACGCCACCAGGGGTTCGTATAAGCCTCCGGTCGCGTTCTCATGGGACTACGAGCTGACCAAGGCGAACATGTATAGCTGCGTTATGTTCCTGATGTTCTGGCTACCGTTCGGCGTGGCCGTTTGCCTGAACTCATTCTGGCCGATGCGCGCGCGTGTCCTCTACAACCTCGCCTGGTTAGCACTCTCCAAGTCCTGCTTCAACAACCTCCTCTACTGCGTGGCCGACAGACACTTCCGCAGCGCGTACGTCAAGCTGTTCCACTACTGCTGCTGCAAGACCACGGTCAGCTTCTCGAGGAGGACACGCGGCGATCCTGCGAGGAACACCAGCGACGTCCGCTTCAGGGTCCACATCATCCACTCGTACACCAGCCCGGCGTCCTGCAGGTCCACCAGGGAACTGGGCAGACCCAACGGCCGAGACGTCTACGAGCTCTAAAGCCGAGAACTCACGGGATACTTATGGAATACTCACGGGATACTCACGGGAGCGTTCTCCACGACGCGAACCGATCGCGCGCCGTCCAATTCAACAATTCTTCTTCTTCTTCCTCTTTGCTGCCTCTTCTGAAACGCTTCTGAGACTGACTCGCAGCTCACCTACACCGGATACCGTTGCGTTTTGCTCGGATAGATCCGCTCCCCTTCGTGCCGACTTTTTGATGATAGTATCAGATGTTTGGGCTCTTGCGTGGACTGACCTCTTGGCTTATCGAGTCTGACGCAAGATTAGACTGCGGATTCTATGCATTTATCACAAAAATTGGTAGAAACGTTTAAGGAATTTCAAGATACTGGTGTAGTACTGTCAACTCTTCAACATGATTAAGAACAGAAACAACTGTGCATAAACATCAAGTTGCATAAACATCCGCAGTCTAGTCATTTGTCAAAGAGTACCGGCATACTCAGCTCGACGAGTATTATGGAAGTGAAAACTTCTTTAGGCGCACGCGTACCCATTTGCTGGGCAATGAATGAGTCCGATCCGTCACGCTCCGAGGTGAAACGCTAATCGGGTAAACCCGGGGGAACGAGAAACAGACAGGTGTGCAATTGCCACAGAAGTTTTCACTTCGGTCGTTGCGGTCTTATGCGCAGTATCGGTCTATTTTTATCTATCAGTAGTTCATCAGAAAGTCAGCATAACTTGGGAAGCTTCTCGCGAGCAAGTTTCCTAAAACTGCATCGGAGCGTTGACAATGATTATGTTTGTGAACGATACGCTTTTGTGCAAACGCTCGGATACGTACCTGCTTATTATTCTTTTGTGACCCCGTTGCTGTCACTTCTTGCAAGAAATCGCATCACTCGCTGTCTCACTATCAAGAGAGTCCTAATTGCTGACTATAATACACTAGAGATGGAGCGAGCTCTCACTCAGAACCGCATTCAATGCGAAAGGAAACATTTAGGAGATTGTGATCAACACCGAAACAAACAATCGCCGTCCATTCAAAACTTTACTATGCTCACGCTCCGATGTTCAACCTGCGTGCACTGTTTAGGCGTGCGTCAGCATTCGTGCAGTTGATCATTTTTGTTGATAGCCAACAATTTTCTTGCGCATTCCTTAACCCATTTAGTCTCGAAATTGTTTCAGCCAGAATTTTGTTATAAATGTTCACTCTTTGGCGAATTCCACCGCACAATTTTTATGGCATTGTTTATTCCCTCTACTTGACGCCGATATAAATTAGTTGTATGAAACTTGAGTATGTCAGTAAATTATTTTCTATGTACCGTATGTGGTACGATAGGCCTAAATGGGTTAATACTAGAGGTGTGCGGGTACCCGAGCCTCGGATTAAGTCGGGCAATGATCGGGTCGATCGAGGATTTCGATTTGTAGTAAATACCGTTTAGTAAACGCTGATTTGATCGCAGACTTGTCCCAACTTTAACTTCGGGTGCCCGAATATTGCAAACTTTCGGGATCCCCAGCCGAACCGAACCCGAAATTTCGGGTACTCGCACACCCCTAGTTAATACTATTTCTTAAAGTATTGAACGTCGTAATATGTAACAACGAGTGCACAGAATGTGTACAAAATATTTACGTATGCATTTTATAAACGCATTAAATGAATTTTGTACATTTTGTAAGGTTCACTTCATTTTGAATGGATCGCGATATTTTATCAACATAGAAAATATACAAGTACTAATTTACAGGAGTGTACGATATACATCAAAAACAGGTATTCGTACATTTATATCGTAATTTATGACAATGTTGATAACTATTTACATTAGACACGACTTGGTTAGGGATATTTTGTTTCCACTTCAATTGAATTGTTTTTCATTCACTATAAATAAAAAGAGGTAAGGCTTGCAGTTGGCTAAAACGAGCCTAAACAGTGCACAAGGGTCAAGGAAATCCTTCCATTTTTTTTACCCCATATATTATATATTCTTCCAACTTCATTCTTTCATGAGTCGACTGTTTTTTATATATTATACAAACGATACACAGAATTCCTTCGAATCGATTTCGCGGAAAAGAGAATCACTATACAGTTCTTTAATTTGATAGGTGGGGTTGCAGAATGAGATTTCTATTTTCTTAAAGAGTGTTTTCTATTTTTATTAAAAGCTCTATTTATATTCCTTACTGCAGCAAGTTGGCTCACAGGACTCATTTAAGAAACAAATGTATATTCAAATTCTCTCTTTGAAGCCTGTTCTGTGAAAAACAGTTGAAGCTAAAGTTTTGAAGACTGAAAGAATACAAGCAGTTGAGAGACTCAAACCTGCACAGGTTCGTGAGTGCATTCGAACAGTCCATAACTGAAGTAACACACAACTTTCATAACACAATGCATATTTGAAGAATAATAATATATACATAATGTAGCGTGTAGGATAAAATCTATCGATGTGACTGAAACCATGGCTAAAAACATGTATATCGTGGGAGCTAAATGAATACGAAGTAAGCTGTTTATAATAATGTTGATAATGGTCGTCGTGATGATTTTGCGAAGAGGTTTGCGCTGATGATTTCAACTAGCTCGATGTAAAAGAGTTATTACAGCGAGATAATAGCAATTACTTGGGCAAGACAAGCGAAGAAAAGTATGAAAAGTTAGTATTTATAAGAAGATATATGCATATCGTACAATTTCGTTAATATCAATTTCTTAATTATAATGTAAAATTATTCCTATCAGCTTTTAGCAATTTTATTGAAGAAGCTTGGCATTAAAATTCGTTTTCACTTGGCTTTGGTATAAAATGAAAATTAACGACAATGAGCAGTCATGAAGTAAAACCAACACATGGAAATAAATAATATATAAAATTTAATGAAATCAAAGAAATTATGAGAATAGGAATACGAAGTTTATGTGTGCATTATAATATTATTTTTTAATTTATAATTGTGCATGTGTAAGAATTTTCTACCGTTCCAATGTTGTTATTATTATTATTATTTTGTCAACGGGATGAAAAAATATGGAGACGAGCCTCATGTGCTTGTACTTCAATTCAGCAATATCTGTTAACATATATTTATTAATTTTTTAGTAATGTTATAGTAATCTTATTCCGGTTTTCTAGTCGTTAAATATTAATATGTTGTAATTCTTCTAAATTTACATTTTTGGCGAAAACATGAGAGCCAAGGTGGAATTATACCAAATATTAATCGAGTGTAGAACGCCTATGTGAAGGGAAATGTAAACGCTGTCACGTAAAAATAAAAACTCCTGTTTGGCGACGAAGATACGACTGAAATTCAACATATTGCATCTATAATTAAGCAATTTCTAATATTAATTTTTACAAAGGATGGCTGGTCCTTCAACATTATTTATACATTGGCTGAAACCAACAAGACAAACTTTATCAACCTAACTTTATCAAATTTGTCCTAGATTGCCAAATATAGTTCTTGGAAGCAACAGCAATTACAACTATGTTAAATATTTAAAAAAATCAGCTGCTTTTGCTTATAAGACAACAATGATAGTATTCTTTAAA
Organism: Lasioglossum calceatum; assembly: GCA_963966675.1. Classification (NCBI taxonomy): domain Eukaryota; kingdom Metazoa; phylum Arthropoda; class Insecta; order Hymenoptera; family Halictidae; genus Lasioglossum; species Lasioglossum calceatum. Next base: position 8,412,529 of record OZ016545.1, read on the forward strand.
TGATGACAGAGCAATTTATCAAACATTGCATCGAACTCGTATTCGAAAATTGAAATTTGAATACGTACAAGCACACACAACTCGAACCATCAAAGTGCACGTAGTTTAGCAAAATCGAGTTGCTGAGAATAAAAAAAAATTCTTATCAATTGTCTACTAACAGACGACAAGCAAATGACTCTCAAACTTGCGTACTCCTGGAGAATGAGAAATTGATTGTGACAAGAAATTTAACAAAGTACACTTTTCTCGTTCCACTGCACAGGAGCATTATAAGAACAAAAACGTGGTAAAATGGGAAACGCGTTCATTGTAAATACACGATATGTGGTAAAACTCGTATACATATACAGTAGTTGGTCTCGTGATTCTATTTATTAATGAATAGTTATCGTAGCAACGTATCTCCTGACTGTGTGTATAAATATATTGTATGTTATAGATCTCTCGTAATGAATTGATCCAAACGAGGAGCGTCTAGGGCCGGCTGGCATATGAAAGACAAGTGCTCGAGAGAGCCTCTACGCCACCATTTGTTCGAAACAATAGGTAGCATGCGGTCTCTTTGGCTCAATTCATTCCAGGGCAGCTATACATGCCTTCTGTCCATCTGTGATCACACTTTTAGGTATGATTGTTCGGTAATGCGGCATAACGTGCATTGCAGTCTTAAATTTTGCACAGCCTTTGCTAATCATATCGCTTCGATAGATCGTTTCACGAATCCATCATTTTTGTACTTGCATTCTTGCACCAATTATAATTTTCTACTGCGGTCTCCACAATTGGAAACAATCGTAAACGAACAGTCAGATTTATATCAGATGATTGCGTAAGTTCGTGTCCGATTTGAAAATAAAATTCAATGGTTAAATTTGAAAAAATACAGCTTTATTAATCAATTATATAGTCACAGTTTTCTACAATTAGAAAAGAATGATGACTATATAATTTTTTTTTAAAGAAAAGTGCAGTACAGTTTGCGACATCTCTGAAAATCGAACTTATGCAATCATCTAATACAATAAATATGTTGCCAATATTTTTATACTGCAACGATGACTTTTTAAACAAATAATTAAATATAAAATAACGATGTTTTAAAGTTAAAACGAAAAGAAAGGAAGTTTGAAAATTTCTTTCAATAGAATCAGTGAGAATTGTTATCTGTGAAGTTCTAAGTGAAATTTATTAATGAAATTAGTTTCTTCCATTTTTGATACTCTACATGTTATAATTGAAAGGAAATAGATACAAAAATGATGGATTCAGTGTAAAATGGCTCTTCAACAAACATCATCTTATTAGTTTATTTAGTACGTTTATTAGTACTCGAAGGAATTCCTTTTGGATTCTAAAATGAACTGTTGAAACTTAATAATCATTTTCAGGAGAGAATGAACCATAACACAATGTCAGATTTAAGCAAATCAGTGTTGTATCCTGATGACTTTACAGGGCTGCAGAAATTGATAAAATGATCGCGAACATACATTTTTACATTATGACTTTTCTCTATCTCGTGTAGTAACTCTTCTAATAGACCATTTTAATAATATTCCTGTAATGGTAAGGAAGTGTACGAAACGTGGTGCTAGAACAAAATACTCCGACTGCGAGAGGCAGTGAATATGTTTAAAAAGCGACCGATCTACTCGACAATAACACGAAGAATAAATTATTGATTTCATTACAACTTTGCATACGAATTGCGACACCGGCGGAACGGCGAACTAGATAAATCAATATTTAATATGACTCTGATTATTAATTCTAAAAAATGCAAATAAATGTTTCACAAAAAGTTGATAAAAATGATTTGTAAAAAATTCAAAAATGAAGTAATTTAAGAATATCGATTGTTTCACCTAATGGTTAGCCAAGAATATAAAATTTAATTGAATTCTAACTATCCCAAACTTGTTAAAAGCTTAAGAGCATAAACGCCCGCAACCAGAGTCGCCAGATAAGGGTAACACGAATCGAGGGGAAAAGTTACCCTCTCTCTGCCGGTGACGGAACGCGTCACGTGACGCGTTCGTAGAAGGGGAAGGTAGAGTGGGGACATATTTCTTTTTCTCGGTGTCGCAATTCTAATGCGAGTAGGTACATTTCACCGCCGCGCCGCACCGGTTCGTGCAAAATTTAAGGCTGACGTCGAAACGACGAAAACTTTGTTAAAAGTTGCAACAAAACGGATCGCTCTAACACGAGTACAAAAATCTCGGGCTATGATTGAACGTGTCGGGAAATTCTAAGGGGACGTGGGTTGTTCTAACAAAGGCAAGGGGACAGGACACTGAGTGATAAGAAACGCCGATAACGATAGTGCTTGAGAAATGGGACCAGGAAAAAGTTCATCGTAACCGTTCTTTCCCGGCTACATTTTTATTATACAGTTTTTCTTGTTCTGCGACTGTCGCAACTTTCAAGCCGGTCCGTCTGTCCGAAATTGTTTATAGAAAAGATACATTGCGCGAGTGGTCCCAAATCATGGCAATGCGACGGAGATCGTCGTCGATTCATTTAGCAGCTTTCAAATGTTTGCGAATCAAACTTTCGGAGTGACTGCAAATTGTCACTGATCCACTGGAATGTTTTGTGGATCTTTAATCGAGTTATCGTAAATGAATATGTTCAAGTGGAAAATTTTGACACGTGATTCAGCGTAGAGACGTAGAAGGGGAAGGTAGAGTGGGGACAAAAGGAACTTATTGTATAAATTAAGAATTTCAATTGAGAAATTCAATTTATAATTTGTATTTACATCCATTGATATGCGAATCGATTAACACATTAGTAAACATAGAACATTTTTACATTACAAACAAAATTTATAATTAGATTGCAGATTTTATGGATTTATGACAAACATGATCAAATGTAGAACCATTCAAGAACATTTAGAAAATTGAAAAATACTGTTGGATTATTTCCAACTTGTTAAAATTATTAAGAAAATTAATAAACATTTTTATTTCCCATAAAAATCCGGCATCTACTCAAAATACCGCAACCTTTTATCGCGTACACACAATTTAGGACCACTCCGGAAACCAAGTATTTGTATAATTGATTTCTTCGATCGCAAGACGTGCGGCGGTCGTGAAAGTTCTGTTTTACCTAGGGAAAGAAAGCATTCTAGTCGTGTAACTGTTTAACGTACTCGTAACTGTGCGTATATACAATAGAATATCTTACACGAAACAAAGAATTATATGCGTAGCGTGCGACGTAGAAGTGGTGCAAAGTATGAAGTAGTTGATGATTTATGCCAAAACAAATTAACAGTGTGTAGTGAAATTCTTGTGGAAATTTCGTTCTCGAGAGAACTGAATTGAAGTGTACAAACTATAAATAGAGTACTCTGAAACTGCGTGTAGAGTATAGCAAACTTGCTGTAACGTGGATTATACTACTTTCTTTTCTCGCTTGAAGTAGAATCAGCGAGCAATGGTCAGACATACTAACAAACGGCGCGTTTCCTCTGCAGAGTCTCGCTATAGTGATTCCCTTAGCGTCGCGCCTCTATCCCCACCACTTTGCGAAGCAGCCAATGACGATGCAGACAGAATAGCCTCCGCTGCTCTCGAACGTCTCGTTGCACTCTTGTATCGTGTTCGAAATTTTTATTTTCCGTTTTCTTGAGAACGAAAGAAACGAAAAACATCGCACAACGTTGATTTGTTCTCGCAGAAAAATCCTGCTTACGTGAATTTGTGCGACTACCATCGTCGCCCTGCGTATACAAGGCGTCTAACAAAATGTGAACATAACTGAGCATTTATGACAGACACACGTAACGAAACACCGTTTAAAATCATAGACCACTTCGATGACTTCTCGCTAGTGTTTAACGTGTTTGCGACACTAGTTATTATATTTTAGAAGATCCATTACGAATACTCACACACATTTATCTTGTTATGTAATAAGCGAATTGAGGAGATCTACCGGACAATATTGTGTATTGTATACCGTGGATATATAATATAGTGTTACATAACGTGAAACGACTAATCTGTAGAACTCGTATGCCGTCTATAAGTGTAAACATTAATTCGCGTTTAACGATGGCCGTTGTAGCGGTAGCAACGCGTGACGTCGTGTTTCTCGAATTGTGCTCGATCATTGCATTATTCGCCGCGTTATATACCATCGACCGAATTCTATCCTAAGTATTTCAGCTCTCTGTCTGCAAACAGGTTTACTCTGTCTCGGGGAGACGGTGGAAAGTATCTGTCTCTTTGTTCCTCTTCATTTCGTTCGTGTACAGTGTACCCTTTCAATTAGTGACAGCGTTGCTTGTTTACATTGTGGTTTGGACCGGAAGGAGGTCATCTGTTGTCGATCATTTCTAAAACTAAAGAAATTGGCAGCTTGCTCTCGGACAGAGTATCGTGTTTACAGGCAGAGAATGTTTAACCCTCGGTGAACGCTTTTGACAATTTGATGACAGTTATATTTTATATACAGTGACTCCCACAAATATTCGAACACTCTTAAAAAGCCAATAACTTTTTTACAATTGGAATATACGATTCGAACTTTTTTGGGAAGCTAGAGTAAATAGTTTACTACAGGATGTGAAAAGAAATCTTTTTGAAAATTGCAATTGGTCGGAATTGTGTACAAAGTAGTGCGCCTATATTGAAAATTTAAAAACTTATTTCTCAGTTTACTAATCAAGCTTAAAATATTCATTCTATACATTCTATATATTCATTCATTTTCACCAACAATTTTGCTCCATTCCATTCACAATTTATATTCGCATTCTTCCGTTCCTTGGCTCTACGATAGAGGCAATTATATAAACAAAGTAGTAACCACGAGATAATAAACAAAATTGGCAAAATAGGTTGAAGATGTTATGGAATACACGAACTATATTAATCTCGATAAAATATATATGTCGAATTTTATCACTAGACTGCGGGTTTTATATGCATTCATTTAATTAATTTCAGACTGTCGTTATATTATTTTGTAAAAATTATAATTAACGAAAGGAGACATTTTTCTGTACTTACCATTTTCAGTAATTGACACAGAGAATGTATAATTTGCATAAAGATCCGCAGTCTACTAATCGCGCACCCACTGTACAATTGATTACACGAAAGTGTATTTATTTTTTAAGTTACTTTCCGTTCCGTATTGACCCGGCACTCTGGCTTCGGTATCAAGAAGCTAACGCAGAAAGATTGCTCTGGTAACTGGTAAATAATGAAATTGTATCGAATCCAGCAAACAATGTACAGTTTTACTGAGTGAAGTTGAGCAAAAGAGGGGCGGGGGTTGAGATAGATGGTCGCTATTAGTCACCATTAGTTTCCAACACTTCTCCTTGTTTTCCCCCATCAATTCTCCTTAGTTTCATTCGCCGATTCCCTTCCTCTTGGTGCGCAGACTGCAAATCCCCATTGGCTCCTCCCATAAACTTCAAGTTCGCTCGGTAAACCTATAGCAGGATAAATAAGCGCAACAGAGTTTGTGCGGGCCGATTATCCCGTCGCTTGAACCGTTTTCCGAAAACCGGACAGCAAACAGATTGCCACTATGATTGTATGGTGCTACTTTCTATAAACCGCCGAACACATACGTACAGATTAACAAAGTGCGGAACCAATTACTCTACTTCGCGTAGCTTAGTCATGAATAGACAGCGGATTTTATGCATTTACGGCAGAAATGAGTTGGTGTAATTTCAAACATTAAAAACATTAGAGGAATTTGTAAATAACTTTATATTATTTTCAACCTATTGAACGTAGCACGATTGGTGAAATGACCGGTGTCACATTTTTTATTAAATAATCATTGAAGTTGCAAGGATAATTCCATTAGAAATTACACTGTCCAACACCAAATTTATTCTAAAATTACTGTTGGGTGGTTCTTATAGAGTTTTTTGTGCTGATTCCGAATCTGGTCTTAATTTTTCTCCTAGACGCACAGTTTTTGAGAAACATGGCTTTGAAAAAAAACATTTTTCGACTTTTAACAAATGTTGTTATGTTATTATAAAAGATATTGAATTGTTCTTTACAGCAAAAGATTCTGTAGACTTTCCCGAATACAGTGATACCCAATATTAATACATTATGATTGTTTAAACATGTTTGATAAGAACCACGAAAGTAATTAGGGAACATAAAAAAAGTTGAAAGTTGGACAGTGTTATTAAATGAATTTCTGCATTCAAGCACGTATTGTTATAAAATTTGAAAGAAATTTAAATAAATTCAAGGTTGTCATTTTTACGGTTTGTACGGTTAGTGTTAAGATAGAAAATAGATTTTTCTATGTCACTCCGTTTTCTTGCAATTCAGCTGGAAAATTTTTATTTTGCATAAAGATTCGCTGTCTAGTCATGAACGACGATAGAGTTCTCGCGTGTATATGATAGGTGTCTTGTAAATAACCGGACTGCGGATCTTCCTGCGAATTATACGAACTAAAATTTTCAAAAATATATATTCCTCTCGTAAATGGTGTAAAATTAGTTAGAAATTCCATCGAAGATCCGCAGTCTTCGAATCACAGTAACATTCCCAATGGCATGTTTATTGCAACGAAAGCTTTCTACGTCCTTCATGTTAACTAGACTTTACTAGACTATACAGATCGATATTTATTGTTCCCATGTTGTACCCGAAATTGATAGAAGACAGTTGATGGAGTTGACACTGATTTTTCAAACATTATCAGTCATTGAGCGAAGCTATGATTATAATTTAAACATTTTTATTGTTACAACTCTGTCGAACGAAGTGGAGAGCTTTTGTTACAACTCTACTGTCTATGCAGATACAATTGAAGCTTGTGTGCATGCATTGTTTGTCTAGTTTGGGAGGGAGCCGACATCAATATAAGATCAAGATTGTTTTATTTTATCACTTCTGGCTAGCTCTTGCCATGAATTGTTTTCCTGAAGTTTTAATTGCTTCACTCCATGAATTCCAAATTAAAGGCACACCTACATCTAATTGTTAGGTTGGAACGAAAGTTCGTAGCGTTTTTTAATGAAACTTTAAAGATAAAATTCATAGGTTTATTGAATAACATGATAAGTCACCTAAAAAATGGCAAAAAGTTATAGAAGAGAATGCAAAATATGGTATTGAACAAATCTATGTATAAATATCCTAATTTTATGTTTGAGTTTTGATTTAAAAACGCTACGAACTTCCTCCAACCCAATAATATTTATATTAAACCGAATAGGAACATACCAAAATTGAATCAAAAATTGAACAATTGTTAACATTTGCGTGCAAATAATTTTAACATTCGATACATTTTTATTAACATTTTTACGTCAATTTAACAGAATGTTTACCTTGACAACATATGTCGAGATCAAGGTTATTGGAGCTGGGCCCCCTTTTCCCAACATTTACCTCATTATTTCTTAGAGCTTATTATGAACATTCGGACAATGTTCTTCGTATTATTCAGACTTTCAGGACATTTAAAACAGTCTATTGCAGATTGCACAACAACAATGTTGCGCTAAATATATTTGGTACCGTCTAGAACGCCTAAGGCCGCGGTCACAGTGGCTCCGATATCAGCCGATTTGGCCGACGTCCGACGCATCTGTCTCTTTCTTCGAGCGTGCGAAAAAGAGACACAACGTCGGATCCACTGTGATCGCACCCTAATTGTTGGAATTCCTTAGCAAGAATTTCAATTTCATTGATCTACAGAACAAAAACATCGACATCCGCCTAAAACCATAGTAAACGTTTGCAACTAATGAGACTAACATTGTAATTAAGTAACAATGCACCAATACATATGTAGTAAGTCGTGTAAAATCACTCGCGATGGAACCGAAAGTCATTCTCTGTTAGAATTCTTTGACAAATCTAATGTTACGTGAATGCTTTACCAATTATTTTTCTTTTATATAGAAAATTCTGTTGTTCTAACTTCTATTTAATAAATTTTGTTGAACGATTGACGTTACCGCTAACGCGAGACAGCGGATCTTTATGCAAAATAAAGATCTTCTTCCCGAATTACAAGAAACTGGAGTGAAATAGAAACTTACTTTCTTTCTTAATATTTTGAATAAGTTGGAAATGATATAACTGTATTTTTAAATTCTTCTAATGTTTTTAATTACACCTACACATTTTTGACATAAATGCATAAGAATCCGCTGTCTAATGATAACAAATATGTGGATCTAAGTAATGAATATGTATCTGAGTAACTTTATAGGAATACCGTTGTAGACACTGGACTTAAATTTTTGCGACACAATTTACGAAACTGGTACTCAAGGCGAACGAAATTAACTTTTGAATATATTTTCTCTGTCAAATTCTTATGTGTACTAAGTCGCCGCACATGAAACTCCGAGGACCATGAACTCACAATAAAGTTTCTCCGTTCTTTTGGTAGCGATTGAAACTTTTTCATATTATTTCACTATAAAACGATATAAACTGGCGAAAATAATAAAATAATATGAAAATCGATGTTGTATTAATGAATGTCCAACTACGCGCGACGAAGCATGAACAGTTTATGCGACTGTCGATTAAGAGAATTCCGAAATAGATTAATCGCAGTGTAGAGAATAGCGAAAGTCTTATATTACGTATCGTGTTAGGGTAGACATGTTAGCAACACAATAGAGTCGAAATTATAACAGGACACATTCTCATTTATAGCACATCGATATGTGTACTACGTATGACACGAACATGTATTTATTTTATATCGGATGTATTTCGCGTTGATGTATGTTTTGCAAAACGTCGTCGTCGGCGACATCATTTCGGACACTATTATGAAAATGAAAACAACGCTTCGTTTTGTAGATGTATTGTATTTTATCGTGGATTCTGTAAACGTAGATTTTATAATGTTGTAATAAAAAGATTTCTTTCTATACGATCTGATTTCCCGTTACTGTGACTAGCGCACTCATTATTTTAAATATTCATCCGTTCGTACTCATTCTAGAAATTCTAGAAATTCAGAAATTCGTGCCACCTCCTTCGATATCATGTTCTCCTAATACAACGTTCGATTTTTCGAAAAATTTTCGAAAACCTCGAAACTTGAGTTTTGTATTAGGAGAACATGATATCGAAGGAGGTGGCACGAAATTCAGTAGTGCAACTCAACGACAAGCCAGACTGCCGAAAATTCAGTAGTGCAACTCAACGACAAGTTGGATGTTCGGGAATAGATTGGGGATTCAATAAATATATTCGCAGATACGTTTGGTTACTACACTCTCTTTATTTATTCATTCAGTATTCATACATAAATTCATTATCGTAATACATAGATTTATCACCGATGAATCATATTTGAATCATTAATTTTTCCCGCGCTTCGGAGTTATTCTCAAATTACGTCCGTCAGCGTGAACCTTATCATTCAGCTATATCCCCGGCAAAACATGCACTTAACCTCTGCACGTTCGAATGATTATGCTACATGTGATTCGCGCTAAATAGATAAACTGTTTACTAATTCTTCATAAATTAAAATGAAGTTTAAAACATATACGGGAATCACTTGGTCGTTACTGGAACTGACGGGCCTGCTTGAAGACGAAGAATCGCGTGTTTATTTCGAGAAATACAAAAAGCATTTTGGTCTGCATCCATTCCATTTGACCAATCTGAATGCCTCATTGAACGAAATATTAAGTTCGAATTTGAATTCTTACGATGCTGAGTACGTACTTAATTTCTATAATTTTCACTGTATATTTACGAACGTACAACTTTCCCTTTAATTATATATTCCATTATTTACATGTTGTTAATCCTTAATACTGTTTTTTCTTTTAATGATTACAGATTGAAAGGGTTTCTGTTGGCTTATCAAAACCCTAAACTATTGACACCATTGGGTGAAATCTTTTACGATACATGTTTCATTCATATTGATGTAGAAGCAGAGTTTTATGTATTTAGACCAGAAGTAGGATCTACCATAAAAGGTGAAACGTTAACTTGTTATGTCTCTTTGAAGTATATAATTAATTATTAACATGTACGGTTTTGTAGGTATTGTAAATAAGAAAGGAGTTGATCATATTGGAGTACTTGTACATAAAGCGTTCAATGTATCTATTCCGAAGCGAGATGACGATGAAAACTGGGTAGGCGATAATCTTGAGATCGGACAAGAAGTAAAATTTGTAGTGACTCTTCTTGATCTGAATGGCAAACTGCCGTTCATTCGTGGAACTTTAGATCCAGAGTAAGTAATGAATTGTATAATCTACTATCTTTGATCATCTAGTAAATTAACGTAACTAGCACTAGGATAATATAAATTATTATGCCTGTTTCAGCAATTACCTACAAGGGTGTCAATTAATAGAGACTACATTTAGTCGCAAGACGCAACAACAAAATGTACATAGTGTTAAACAGAAGAAGCAACATACATTTTTCGATTCAGAAAATAGTTCTGACGAAGATAGCGTGCAAGTTAAGAAAGAACCTCCTATACAGAGTAGGAGAAAATCATTTGAGCAAGAAGAAGTGATTGAATATAATGAAGATAAAACGAATATTAAAAATGTGAAAGAATCTAAATCAAAGAAGAAATCGAGGGACCATAGCTCTCAAAGTAGTATAGATGAACATGTTGATGTCAGGCCCGAAAAATCACCAAAAAAAGTACTAAGACGATTGTCCAGTGTGGAATCTGAGGATGAATATAGGAAGATTAAAGAAGAGATTTCAGAAAATATTAATAGAAAACAGATTAAGGAAGAAACTGTATCGGAAAACAGAAGTAAATCGAAGAAAAGTTCTGAGAAGCGAAAACATTTGGATGAAACCGATAATTCCACAGATGATTTTACTGCCGATAAATACATAAGGAATGGCAATAAAAAATCTTCCAAAAACAATAAAGTATTGGACACAAATACTAACGGAGTACCTGGTAATGTTAAAGTGGAACAATTTAACATAAACTCTCTTAATGAGAGCATTGATATAGTAGAAGGATCTCCCAGTAAGAAGAAACATAAGAAACAGAAAAATGCAAAAAATATTAAAGAAGAGTATTCCGCAGAGACTGGCAACGACGTGGACGAACAGAACGAAGATAGTACAAGTAAAAAGACACGAAGGAAACATTCGAAAAAGATTCTGGATATTAGTGAAATCAAAGTGGAGCCTGCATTCGAAGACGTTGTAATTAAAGTAGAGGATCCTGATGATACAGGTTCTTATAATGAAACAATTGAAGAACCAGCTGACCATGATGTTCACACAAATCGTTCTAAGAAAAGAAAAATCAAGAAGGAAAAATCTGCTTCGAATACTATGTCTGATGAAGACCAGCAGGAATTAAAGTCACACAAAGTAAACGTAAAAAAGGAAAAATCTGTGCCTTACTCTATATCGGACGAAGACCACGAAATAGTCAAGGTAGATCAAGTAAAAATGAAGAAAGAAAAATTTGTAACAAATATTATATTGGATGAAGATTCGATCGATACACATGACCAACATATTCAGAAGGCGAAAAAACATAGTAAAAATTCCCCAAGGAAACAATCAAGCGAATCGAAAGCTGATCAAAGCAGAGTTAAAGTTAAGATTGAAAAATCTACCAATGGCTAAGATGTTGAAACATTTGGGAATGTTTCATTCAATTTATATTCTAAGACATGTGTATACATATACACTCGAATACACACGTAAATGTATAAATGACATCCTATTTTTCTATGCTAGCATTGAAATTGTACATAATATACATACATAGTCAATAAATTTTAGTAAGTAATTCTTCCGGAATACTGAATCCTATGTATAATTCTCTTTGCCATATACTGGTGAAATTCATTTATACATTATGATACATATTACTTTGACGCATAGTGGATATTCGACAAATCATGAAGGCTATGGAATAAAAGATTTTTGTAACATACTTCCATGTTTTATATTTTTATATTCATTTACCTTTACCTGCTTGAAACCATAGTTTACTGCATTTGCTCCTAACAAGTGTATGTATCTCCTACAAGTTTGAAACTTTTCAGTTAATGTATGGTAAATCGTCAAGCGAAACGAAGTCTTGTTTGGGTGAAACTGCAGAAAAGCTGTACCCTCTGATTTCCATCCTTATATGTACGAAGCCTTTCAGTTAATGCATGTCAAGATTTCTAAATTTATATGGGACCAGTAACAGTTAAAGTTGAGAAATGTAAAAACATATTTATTAGTACATACAAATTTACCACTTTACATCACAATTATTGCATGTCCTGTGAGTTTAGATTTCCATGGCAATTTTATTGTACAGTAAATCCTCGACATAAACGGATTCTTAGAAGCGAATCAGAAAACTAATTCCAAACTGAAATTCGTTTTTTGATTGCGAAGATAAGTGTTTGCTTGCGTACAGCGTAGGCATTCAGCTATTTATGAACGAAAAATTCTCCACGAACATAGTTGGTTTATTTGAATTTTCCTTTCAAATGAATACATACTATGCAGTTTTTTGACTCACATGGAAAGTCGAGAACTTGCTGTACAGTTCATTGCTGAAGACATGGAATTTCAATGAAAATTCTGGAGAAATTCAACTACAATTTCCAAGAACATACTACCTTACAAAACACTTATATATATGATTTTGTACTTAAGAATGTTGATACCATTTACACTCATAAAAAAAGAGCACACGCGTACTATTTTTAATTTCTCCTGTTATGGTAGTGTGAAACCTCTGAATGCTATCTGAAGACATCATCAATGAGTACATCAATGAGTTCTTTTGGTAGAGATTCTGAGTGACAGTGAAATAAACGTCTTGCTTTAAAGTATCAACAATTCTCTCCGCAACTGTCGAACCTTCTATTTACATTTACGGTAGAGGTATACACGAATTCTTAACTTTGCTTGTTACACGAGTAACTATATTGTGTTTGGTGTCATTTTAATCAGAAAAACCAAACGAATACGACGGCAAAAGTTTCCTAAAAAGAATAAAAAATTATAAAACTTGCAATCTTTACTTCACTTGCATTAGTGTGAGTTTCGCCGATACTCGACACTTGACCTCTCGCTGACTCGGTCGGTCGTCGAGCGTGCTTACTGGTGCTTACCAGTGCTTACCGCTAGACTGGTTCCGTTCCAAAAGTTTCAACGTTTCACGGGGGATTTCCCCAGTGGTGTGGATAAAATTTTCACAGTTATGGGAGTGACCTTTTCGACATTTACGGAGACGATACTGTATATACATACAAGGTAATGTAGCATATGATATATGCTTGATATATTTCACATATGTACGACAAATTCATATTCAATTTCTTACAACATAAAGTACACAGTGTACGTAATACTTTCCAGTTTTCTGTGTAGTCCAAATTTTTTTCCTTTTACAAGGTTGAAGAAGATTTCAGCAAATTCAAGAAAACTATTTGCAGCAATCTTTTGTATTTATATGTAGTTCTGCAAGCACATTAGAGAATAACCACTGTAATTTCTACACTGCAAATTAATGAACTTTAATCTTGTTGCCGCCCTGACTTTTGTAAACATTTTGATGAGATTATATTTTTGGTAGTAGATGATTAAATTTGATGTAAATGGAACATTTTTTCGAACCTCGATGATGTTCTAACGTATAGTTTCAAAGCATGCTTTTGCAACTGCAGTTATCGATACGCTTTATCACTAATTAACATTAAAAATGGTAAAATTTAACATTCATAGTTCATTTACATCAACATATTTGTATAATAGCAATAATTCGTATATTTCGAATGACATACAATGCAAAATTGTATATAAAAAACAATTATGACTATGAAGAATTTTTCTACAATCATTAGTGTATACACACTTTCTTCTTATGTAACAATGTTTTCTCTAAAGTGCCATTTGTGTTGTGATAATATATATTTATTTACATATACACGCTTTATGTACAATTACTTGTATATATAACATATGTAAAATTAGTTTTCCAATTGATTAGGCTATATATAATGAAGTGGCTTCATAATTTTCTTTCAAACGAATGCTATTTTACAAATGAAATTGGTAGAAGAAATAGTGGGACGAACGGTTCCATTGGAATGTTTATAGACTGCATTTGTTTAAAATATAGTGTTTTTCTTACAGAGATAACAGCATCCAAAACTAAAAATTTATCGTCCTTGGAACCGCTATCTAATTAAATAGCCAATTTTGCAAGACTCATTAGTAAATTGTGGACAATATATATGCATACGTTGCATACGAAGATGTGTAAAATACAATATAATTTCAATTTCCTATGCAATTTTAAAAAGTTTCCTGTTTAATGCAATCTTCCCACAGTCCACTTATTAACATCTATAAATAAACACGGCAGACAAATCACAATGTTAAGTTATATAGGACATTTTCACCATTAATGTTTTTAATAATTTTCATTGGTAATACAAAAGGTAAAAGTTTCAGCTGTAATAGGGTATAGCAAGTCACAAAAAGAATATGATAACTTGTATCTTCGTCCAACTATAAACGTAAATACAGTGGGACTTTTTAAACAATCGTAGGAACAAATCCAATACTAAATTCTGTGTTCTTTTAATAATTCAGTTACCAAAGGAGCTTCTAGATTGTATATATAATATATTTCAAAGAAGTCACCCATTTTTCTATAGATCTTCTAAACACTAAATTTCATTCTGAAAAGCAATCTCATCTTGCCTACAGATTAATAATGGCACTGTTTGATGTCCCCCGAAAAAGAACCATCGTTTACACATATACAGTTGGGGGTCTAAATTATAATAGTGTTCTATGCTGTTGTTTTCCTGGGTGTCCTATAAGTCTCGACATTGTTTTGTGACCAGCTTTATCACAAGATATCCTGTTAACATAGCATTCTGTCACTTAACAATCCATCACAGTACGCAGATGGCATCAGTTGTGCTCTACTCGCTAAGGTCGACAATTAAGATCGTGTTACCCAATCGTTGACACGGTCTTAGCTTCTTAAAATAACGTATGGCATTCTTGCTGTCAATCCTTATAATATAATTAGGTACGCTCGGCGTTGTATCACGCATTCTATCAAATACATATTTACACATAATTTGTCACCAATGAGCGCGGAATGTCGGCCGGTGTATAACCTACCTGTACTTTATAGTACAACACATATACATTTAGAACTATGTAAATTATATTTAGGATACATATATACAGTGTTAGGTTAGATCTTCGCGTCAACAAACTGTTGATGTACAACGATTATACATAGAGTTGCTCTTGAAAGTGTTGTAATGCTTGTAATCTACATTATTCAATCAACTGTGATTGAAATAAAATGGATCTCGAATGTGCTTGGAAATAAAATTCTCGACTCGATATTTTTCGTGTAACCCAGTAAGCAAACATGCTCGATTTTGGACAGTAGGCTGTGCCAGCAGAACAACATACTTCTGCGTCCGAATAAGTATCGCTTTATGCTGGCAGAGAGTGCTATCCAAAATCGAGCAGATTCCGAGCATCCTCAACTTCGAGCGCGTTCCGACAGTTTAATGCTCGCCATCTGCTGGCATCGTACGATTGCAGGCTGTGCCTGATGTCTGCTCGAGGCAGGCCTGGCTGACTGGGATGTTTGGAAAATTCAATTCTAATACAAAAGAAATGTCATTGTTCAACTTCTTAGATTGCGAAGGAATAATTATAGTACATATTATAAATTACAAGCATTCAGATACTTTGAAGATCAACATATATGTACAGAGTGATTCAAAAAGCATGTAGATTATGAAGATTTAATATGGATTATGTTCTAGATTGCAGATTTTTTAATGGAAAAATATAAATAGATGATAATAGTGATTTGATTTGATCTCCTATCTTACGATCCAAGCTTGGTTGGTGTTTTATAGTTTAGCACTACAACATCTAACACTTGTACAGCCAAGTCTTTCCAGATTGAAAATACACTGCAAAAGTTAATTGCCAATTACTTTTTATAATGTAAATATCACAATTAAGAAAATATTCGTCTGAAAAGACATGATATGCTTTTTCACAAAAATAACTTGTTTGTTATGTCATCGTTGATTAAACCACCCTGCACACTGTTCTTATCGAACATGAAATTAAGATCGATGGGTTACGATGAAACACAAATTGAGGTAGGAGACCTGTGTTCACACAAAGGTCTTGAGCGAAACATTGAAATTGACACCTCTGAACAAAATTTTTAACTACTTAATCAAATTATCTAGAATTAAACTAGAAATTTAAGGAAGCAAACCTTTCGTAACAGCTCGCTAAAAAAACCTTATAACAACTTTGTACACGATATTCAAAAGGCACTAGACCTGGTAAATAGTATACAATCAATTGTTTTGACACAATCCCTGTGGAAACTATCTTACCATACTATACAATATAGAAAATAACATTAAAAGGGAAAAACATTGTTTATCAAAGGAATGCAGTAGAAGAATCGATTGTACCCGAAGAAAATATTATCACAATAATGACTATTTTGTACCTTATTCAATCCTATTAATTTAATATAACACAAATAGAAAAATTGTAGAAAAACTGTCGTTAGCTATTCAAAAATGTTGACACCCTGAATAAACGAAATATTCACATTTATAATAATATTTCATTCGAATTCACATCAGATCGTTACCTTCTTCTATTTAATGTGTAAACAATTAATACTGATGTCTTCTTTGTTCGATCAAATACTTTTTACCAGGGCCAGCTTCCTTTTCTCATTCAGAACAAAAGATCAATCAACCGCCAACTGTCTGCACATGTCTGACACTGGAACTACCAGACAAATCAAAATGACCGATTAATTAAATAAATTAATTCACTGCAGATGCTTGTGCAAACTTCTATCTTTAGTCCATATATCAATGAAGCTAGAATCCAGAAAAAATCTCTTTGATTTATCGAAAGATACGCCGTGTCAGAAACAATGAAAAGTTTTCATTTTAGGCTCTGAATTTTTGTTAGAAAAATTGGACACGTACAACTCTGAAAAATTCCACAAATCGGACATTTTGGTTGTTTGGTCGTTCCAGTGACAGTATCTCTTCGTCATCACAGAAAGAATTCGTTCACGGAACAAAACACTTCACTACAAACCACAACTTCGAAACAGCACCGTTATAGCACCAAGCACACTTGAAGAACCAAAGTCAAAGGAAACACCAGAGAAGGTCACACCAGTTTCCGGGAAGCGTGGACATTACAATAAATGTTCACGCCTAGCTTGGTCCTCACCTGATGCTATATGATATGTACACATGGGTTTAGCTTCTAGAAAAGTCGATGTGGGGGACGTCGCTTCAGGCACAGAAGAGTTCACTGTTCATGCCCGGAATGGGAATGTACTATGGTAGTGGCCAGGGCAAGCCAGAAAAATCCACGGGACCACCCAAGCCAGCGTCAGCTTCTAGGAGACTCATTATCACTGCCATCGCTGCCTCGTCGTTGCCATCCGAAGGGACTGGGTTCGGTGATTCGTTTATGGTCGTACCACCGATCATGTCCATCATGTCTTCATCCGGTGAGGCTCCTGCAAGGAGGGAGATGTTACGTTATGCGCTACAGTCGTTAATGTATCGATATAATTTAGCCTGACAGAGCAAAGTAGATGGTAGAAAGGATTCGTTGACATTGGAAAGGGGAAGTTAATCGTAAGATGAGAAATTATGTGGGTCAGTTACAAGGACGATTGATCCATGAAACTATCTACTCTGCTTTGTCAATCACTAGAGTCTGTAATCCCTGGACAAGATATAGTTTTTTAAAAATTGACTCGATACTAAATTCAGTTTAGCTTAAGATCTCTTTTAATATAAGTGACTAGAGTTCAGAATGATGTCACACCTTGTCCGAGGTCTATATCAAGACTTCTTTAAACGACAGTGCTCTAACAAACCAGAATCGTAGGTGGACTTGATTACTAGTTGTTTAATCCTTCGGATGGTCAGTCTAGGTTCGAAAGGATTACTATCTATGTTGTGCGAGAAACAAAGTATATAATATTGTATTACCCATGGTAGAAAGCGTTCAACTAAAATTAGTCAACTGAACATGGAAAGTAGTATGATGTATGTGGAAAATTTTGTCGTGCCAAAGACAATTAATCTATTATTTACTGTAGGCATGTCCAGAAGTTGCTCGATCGGAGGCATTCTCAAGGAATACCCCCACTTCTCCGGGCCGCGCGTCTCGCTCCCCTTGGCGGCCGTAGTTGCTCCGAGCACTACGGCCGCCACGGGGAGCGAGACGCGCGGCCCGGAGAAGTGGGGGTATTCCTTGAGAATGCCTCCGATCGAGCAACTTCTGGACATGCCTGATCTACAGCGATGTAGTAAGCATAGGAAATGAAAATGTGGAGTGTCGAAAAATTCCTTCAACACTCACAACCAATTGAACACTTTCTCAAATCAGTGTACAGTCCACTTGTTTTGTAGTTCGTAAATAAACAAAGATATTGATTTGTATATCAACATTTTATTTATAATTTGTCTGACAGGCGCTCAGCGTATTCTTTAAAGTACTTTTTGCCAGGGGTAATATGTATAGCAAGGCGTGGAAAGAAACTTAAGCGGTTTTTCACGTATTTGAACATAATTTTTCTTCGCCTTTGTTAGCTCAAAGAGAGAAAGAAGTGCGACGGGTTTAGGAGAATCGAAAATTCTCTCCGTACGGCCTAACCATTTTTTTTTGTCATAAATCCGGCGATCGCACTACACACCAAGAAACGACTCCTTAGAGACAGTAATAGCTATGACCTTGGTCGTTCGCGATGCTGTTCAGCTGCAAGTTGTTTGCTATGTGGTTGTACGTTGGTGTTGGATTGCTGCTGCTGTTACTGCTGCCTCTAGTTACTTGCGCCGCATCCTGAAGTCTCTCGGGCGATGCCGTTGTTGTTATCTGTGACTTAAAAGAAGAATTTGCTGTTGTAGGACAGACAAAATATTAAGAGTTTAGCCGTTGCACTAGTAGAGGCTATGGGAGATACTTTGTGCTCACATTTTATCACATTTTACACGTTTTTGACCATTCTTTAACATCACAAATTTTTTGGTAAACCTTTCGTGAAAATTATTATTCAGTCAAGATGCAAATAAGAGGCAGGAGTGATGTTAGGCAAAATACAGGGAGGATAATTGATGTGGATGGAACTACCTCGGTGTTCAATAAAGATGGTTCTGGTCCTGGGCCAGGACTACTGCCAGAAGAGGAGTCCTCGCCACGCCTTTGAAGATCCAGAACCTCTTCAGCTATTTGTCGTCCGATTTTACTTACCTCTATGTGACTTGAGATCAATCTTTCTAATCCACCATTACCTGAAGAGAGCAGAAATTTTAACTTTTATAGAGGTGGCAATAGAAGGTCGAATTTAATTTCAATAACTAATGATTAAAAGGGTATCATACTCTGCGAGTAGGGATGGGATCAAGTTCAATATGTACTCAGGAATCCGAGTCAATTTCGATAACTAAGTTTCATTTCATGGGCTTTGATTACTACTTAAAAGCAATAATGTTTCAATGATTATATTTGAAAAGTATTCATTTTATACAAACTCATATCGAACCTCGGAGTTCGAATTCAATCAATCAGAGTTCGAACCTGTTTGCGAGGTACTTGATCCCATCCCTATGTGCGAGTGTAAAGGATTGATTTCCTGAAAAATCATTTTGATTTGGTTTATGCTTACTTTGCGTGAAATAGTCATAATTCCCCTGAACGCTGGAGTCCTCGGACCTGGCTCCGCTATTTGTGGCTGATCGAGAGTCACAGCTGTGTATAATAATTGTTTGTTTTAATTGTTTTAATAGTGTTTCGTGCACTAGAGAAATTATTCATACGCATTTACTTACGAAGCAACTGAATTCTTAGCTATAAGATACTCGATGTCTTTGGTCCACGGATTTCGGAAGGACTTCCACTCGGACTGTAGCCTTACGAAGCTCGCACCCTTGGTCCTGAACTTGTATATCTAAACAAAGAAATTCCTAAGTTGGCAAATATCTATTGAAAATAGATCAATATAATCTCGGTTAACTACGTTATAAAATGTGTAATACACATGATCCTGGTTTTATACTTTGCAATTTATGAAATTCAATGAGTATTGATAACAATACGAATATCTTTCTTTCATTTCTGAAATTGTAAAATTTAATTCATAACAATTGTATTATACTTTGCAACTATAATAGGAGTACATTTTCCTACAGTTTTCAGGAAACTCATCAAAATAAATGTTTTGTAACGTTGCTATTCTTGGTAATGAATTTTCGATAGCCATATATTTTCATAAACGTTATTTGTGCAAATTCGTCGCGAATTTACATACTTCATACTTTTCTTAGACATTTTAATACTTTTTAATTTACATACTTCATACATTTCTTAGACATTGCTACTCTGACTATCCAGTTTTAGTGAATGCTTCTTTGCAATTCAAAGACATAGAAAATTCAAATAACATCATTAGCATTACTATCAGTACACTGTGTATGTTTGTGCATTTAAATTTAAAGAGCTTCAGACCTAATTTCAAGTTCAAGTTCCTGTAACTCACAGAATTTAAAGAAGTGTTTAATTCGAAAAGACTGTCGGCTTGTTTCAAAAAATATTTTTAATAGATTCTATAAAATGATGAAACACCAATTTTTTATTTCGACTATGCAATTTTAACAAGCAAGTGTTTAATTTAAATAGATAACATATTCATCTACATTTTTACTTATTCAATAAGGGGTTATTTTAGTTTTTGGGGCCCGACGCTCGACTTATCGCATATTAGCATTTTTGCAATTTTTACACAAGATTCGAAGATACGACTAAGCAAGTTTTTCGCGAAAGAACAATTTTTGACACTATCCTCGCTGTACTACGTTCTCTCAAAAACCATCAGCACTGTAACTTTCTGAGATAAACCAGAGCGACTCCTTGCAGAAAATTCGATGAAGATAAGTATGCTATAGTTAAATACCTTTCGGAGAGTGGGTAAAGTGATACTCACTTGCGTGGTGACGCACTCCGAGGCCTGAAGGGCAGCTTTATGAGATTCAGCGAGATGGGGAATATCATCGTGGTGATAATATTCGTACATGCTTGTGCCTAACAATTCTTGCGGCAGAAATCCCAGCACCAATGTTGCCCTGGAAATATATTATATTATTCAACAGCAGTCCGAATTACAGTGTTAAATAATTAACGAAGAAGTGTTAATACACCTCAAAACATTACAGTTTTTACCTATGATTGTGATTGGCTTTTGAAAGGCCTTTTAAGATCTTTGAAATATATGAGCCAATTAGATGAAACGGCAGAAGGAAACAAAAACGTGAAAACATTAATCATTACGAGACTACGAACATTATGTTCGCACGTGTAGAGCACGTAACTATGAAGCGCGAAGAACTGTGTGAAGCGATGTAAATCGATAAAATAATCGTTGTATCTCAGTCTTCGTCATGATATTAAACCTCCGACGGCTGTGCCCGAGTCTATTTTGACCGGGAACATCCAAATTGTCATTTACAGTAGCGGACAAAAGTTTAAGACGCTCTAAAAAAGACGATAACTATTTTAATATTGTACTATACGATTTGAACATTTTTGGGAAGCTAGAGCAATCAGTTTACTACAGGATGTGAAAAGAAATTTTTTCAAAAATTGCAATTGATCGAAATTGTTGAACAAATGCTAAAAGTTGAATTTTTAACTTTTTTATGTGGGCCTATATTGAAAATTTAAAAAATACGTTTGTTGAGTACTGTAAGTACTCAATTTGTGGCAACTAAACCAACTGAATAGCTGTTTCATTGAGGATATCGGAAAGAGTAATGTGTCTCCACGAGATATCATCAAAAGTAAATTTTTAAAAATTATTAATTAGAGCTGTGAACGGTCCTAAGCATTGCCAATTATGTAGCTATAGAAATCGTCCGTTGTCCGAGTCAAATTCGCGATTCTACTGCTACGATACTCTTCCATCTCTTCGTTTACAACAACAAACGTTGACACTCTGACTGGCAAACCAGTTACTTCAAAAATTCCGTAAAATAGAAGCAGGAAAAATTAATGTTCTCTTTTTTTGCTCGTCACCTTTGTTTCCCTGTGCTAAAAGCAAAAGAGAATTTTTGAAGATAGCCCTAGTAGTTCCTGAGAAAAGGTATTTTTTTCTGCGGAGAAGAAAACCATTTTCGTAGATTCATTTCCAAAGAATGATAAATTGTATTGAATGATCGCGTGGACGCTAACCTTTGGTCGACGAAAAGAAATTTTCCGTCCATCGCGTGTCGAGAGACAAACTTGATGGGCCTCAATCGTGGCTTCTTCGGCAAGGATGTAGGTATAGTGGACTGCAGTCTGCCGACCGCAACTAAACACGATAAATTGCACGCGTCCCCGTCGCCATCGCCTTCGCTTTCCTCGAGATCGATTTTCGCGGGCGCCCATGATTTCAGGTACCCGGTGCACTGGATCACGCAGTACTTCCAATCTGGTAACGAAACGTGTTCTCACTTACTTCTACTTCATGCTAACCTTTGCATGCATATTATTATGTTGGTTTAAAACCTCAAGATTTTTAGCAATGAACAATCATTTGTACGCATATACACGTAGAAAGTGAATATACAACAAAATAAGGTACTAACTTTTATATAATATACTAAAAATTAAGGTACTCGTTCAAACCATTTATTATTTCTACAAAACTTGACTTTTAATGTGGACAAACTGATAAGACGCTTTGAATATAAAATAAGAGTATTAGAATTCAACAAAATTACACAATTTTGGTAACTTAATTATCTAGCATGGCAAAAAAATGATTCTCATTTAAAGTGTCCGCCGCCAATTATGAGATTGTACGTTGTAACTCTGTTTGAGTCAATTCGACTGAAAATTGTTTAACAATTTCATGTTCATCAAATACACGTTTCCGCTGGAAAAAATAGCAATCTTTTGAGTTAAAAAATGCGGGGGAGCATCAGAATCTCTTTCAAAAGAATTCGTGTGCCATTGATTCTTTTTCGCCATTCCTTTGAGACGTCCTCTATCCCTGTGATTTCTCAGATCTCGACGCGAATATTTTGCCGCGTGAATCGTCAAACGCGAAAAGTGGACTGCGTTTCGGTGACCGATGAAAGAATCGTCCTGTAGCTGTGTTCATTTTTTACAATTTTCGATGCTGCAATATTTTTTGTTTTATCCAGGAATTCATTACTGCAGACTAATGTTTACATAAAGATTTACAGTCTAATTAGGACCATTTAGGAAATAATCGATTCAACGCTCACCGACATTCTGCTGCTTTTTCCGTCGATGACACCCGCTGGTAGTGTCCGCTTCCTCCTTCACCTGTAGATCACCGCAACGAGCACTTTCTACTTTTCGCTTCATCCTGCAGAAGAAGGACCTCCGCGCACCTGGACAGAGTCTTGAGACACCTTGGGGCACGTCTGTCTTCACTGGTAACATTGCTGGAACGATAAAAAGCAATTATTGATACAGCATTTTTCAAAATATATGTAGAACCTCGATTATCCGGGCCTCTGATGTTCGAATTCTTTATCGTCTGAATACTTTCCACAAAGAATTACTTTGGGTTAAACCAACCCATACGCTACGCGAGTTACTGCACACTTTGATAAGGATTAAGTTCAGCACTGAAACTATGCAATTGTTGTATTATCCGAACAATCATTTTCCACTATTTAGCAGGGATAATCGAAGTTCTACTGTATTGAAAATTTCTTTCTTCATCCTCGGGCTTTTTCCATGCTCAAGGTATTCGAACACGGGTCACATTAATTACATTTGCCTTCTGGCTTCGTTGTCAAGTTGACGTGAACGTCGACATTAACGATGAACACGCACACACACATTATTGGACTCGTTTCAATATTGCGAATAGAAAGATATTTAATCGAATAGCCTCGGTTTCCCTTCACGGGGTAGACTCGTTCCTAGGATTGCAAGGGTGCGGGATGCGCGTTCTCATTTATTCAGTTGTCAAAAGGGCTAGATAAAAGATCAATCTAGGCCGCGATCGCCTTCAAAAGTCCTGTTTTTACGTTTACGAGGCGTAATTTACATTGTTCGGCAGCATGTAGCTGTCGTAGCTTTGTGAAAATAGCAACATTCAAACTGAAAACAGAACAAATAGGACTTTTTAGGGCGATCGCGGCCTAGATTGATTTTTTATCTAGCGTTTTTGACTACTGGAAAACCCGATCTTTGTATTTTCGAGAAATGAGAACGCGCATTCCGCTCCTTGCAATCCTGGAAAAACGAGTCTACCCCCTTAAATGTCAAGATATAATAGTTCTCGAAAAATGTATCGACTTCGTAGCGAGCTATAGTACAGTTCCTCGGAGGAATGCGCGCGTGCCGTGGGTCGCATTTTTCCGGCCAAATCAGCCTTAACGGAAACGGGAAACGTGGGAAAGCTTTAGGGACAAGGCCGATCCAGTGAACCAAAGGCTGTCTTATGAATGTCAACAATTCAATCGGCACGTGTCGAATAGTATTCATGAGAATAGTTGAATCTTGAAAGTCCTCGCGGAACAATCAGTAGAATGAGACGTCTGATCAAATGTCTGAAGGGTTGTCTGTGCAACGCGACGGTTCTAGACAAGAATTTTTGTTCATGTGTAAAATCATTACAGTAATAATTGAATAAAAAATTACAATATATAATTAAATGATAAATGACACAGTGTACCAGTTTCCCCACTATCAACTACTGCCCTTCCCGTGTTTTTCCTCACGTGACTGTGAAGATACCTTTAACATTCTACAAGAGTTTGGTGGGGAGGACGCAGGAATAGAGGGGGAGTATACAAATTTTAAATGTATATATTTCTGTACGAAATTTATGACAGCATTTTATTTAGCAATCAAAGTAGAAATCAATAATTTCATACTACGTTGTTTAAAATTAAAAATGATCGAGACTCGATGTTTTATATTTACAAGATTTAAATTTACAATCATTTTCGACGACCCAAGTTACTCATCCCGTAGATCTCTCGATCGTCGTCGATCACAGGTTTCCATCGTAATTTTTCGAATCTCTAGGAGCTAATACGAAGATGTTTATCGACAGGCAAACGCCGCCATGCCACTGACATTTATCAGATATAAAATGCACCGCAGGATCACTAGACACAGCAAACCGGCCCGGAGAATGTCGAAAGGTGTCATAATTAATGGATTCTCAGGTAGAAAGTCGATGAAGCTAGCCGTAAACCGCGATGGGGTTAATTTTTAGCGTTCGGTTGACTGGAGCGAGCGGACAGCCAATGAAATGTCGCGTATCTCTGTTTAGAAGAACATGTTTCTGCGCTGACCTTACTGTACTGCAAAAAGTATCGCCGACAACGCGCCACGGAATAAAGTACTGTACTACATTCTATCTCTGTCGATATAAAAAGCTCGTACCTATACAGTTTATTATGAGAAAATACTGAATGAAGAAAATTTGTTTTAATGAGTTGTCACAAATTGTGTTGGAAAGTAAACTAACAATAAGATGTCCATTAAGGTGGCTTGCAAATTTTTAATAGTAATTATTTTTAAGGGTCTGGAGAAGGTTTCTAATGCTCTTATAGAAACACAAAATTGCGGGAAAAAAATAAAATACAAAAACGCGGGAATTTATTACACAACCCAATATATACGTTTTTTCAATTAAATACATTAGGTGAATAAATAGATAAATAAAATTGACTAGTCCTTTTAAGAAGAACATTGAATAAACATACATAGAGCAAGGTAATCAGTTTTCATTTTCTGTGAAAGAATGTTGAAAATGAAATGTTTAACATTGATACGTACTTTTTGCGTCTATCAGTCGTTCACGTGGGCTGAGATCGGAGGAGGATAATTGCTCCTTCACTTTGGCGACGTCTTTTGGATGCAGGATGTCGAACCAGCTTTGACCCAACAGATCACCCTGCGACAAACATCAGATTTCACTCGATTATTTCCTGGGAATCACAATTTTTATTTACAATTAACTCAAACACATTGATCAAAATTCATTTACTCGAGTTTTATAATTTATTGGCATTTCAGTGGCCGAAAAATTGCTGATAAAATATAAATCGAAATTTTTAGAATGTAATTGTCATACAAATCTTTATCACGACGAAACTTACGTTGCAAAATTTGAAGCTTTTACTAAACTGGACAATGAAACTATAGATATTCTGTCTGTTCATTATCTCCTTTCCTACTTACGTCAATACATAATTAAGTGTGCGAATATTCTCATACATTCATAATTAGATTGCAGATACATTTATAATTAGACGTTGCATACTTGGGTAAACCTATATTTTTCTTGACTAGAATCTTTACTGAAGGTTAATGGAGTAATTGCTTCAAGTTTAGTTTAAAATTTTAACTACCGTATCAGTTATGAATATATGTATGCTTGGCACAACTCATTGCCGAGACAAGTTTTTGTTCCATAAATTTTTGAAAAACGAAGTTGGCTAGCCCTTACCAATTTTTCTCACTTTTCCAATAACCAGTGGTACATACATATAGAAGATAAAACAATCAGAATAACTCCAGTTAAATGCAAGCAAAAATCCACAGAAGGGCGAACGGAAAAAAAAATGTTTGGAAAAAGAAGTCGGATTAACAATTTCTCTCGATACAAAAACAAATAGACAAATGGTCAGGGTAGTGATACTACTAGAGTATTTGAGAAGGAAACGTGTGTGTGTGTGTGACCGGTTACCTGAGAATAATTGAGTGTCTGAAGAACGGACTCGGACACGTAGAGTATCCTCCCGCGATCACAGCCCACCACGAAGACAAAACCCTCTGCGGCCTGAAACAAGAGAAGCCGCCTTTGATTACGTCACCGGGATCAAATATTAATTGCTATTACGTAACAGGTGCTGCAGTAGTGAACATCATCATCGTCTATGGATCAACTGCGATTCAATTACTAAAGCTTGGAGAAGAAGTATCGGATGTGATTATCCAAATAAACAGGATACATTATAAAAATCTAATTATGAGCAGTTTTTTTTAAAGTGGTACAAGTCCACTTTTGGAAATAAATGAGTTAATGGTAATTTTAGTAAGATATAGATATCCTCTTTTTTTATATTTATAATCATGCATTCAATGGAGCTCGATTTCTTGATAAAGTAATCAAAAGAATTTTAGCTGTAAAATGTTATAGCAAAAATATTTTTTTTGAAAGTGGAATAAGTCCATTTCTAATAATCACTATTGTTTTTATTTCTTATAATATGTTATTATTGAAAGTGCTATAAGTCCACGTGGAGCTAAAAAATCGTTTATTTTCTTTAACGATTTTAATAATTATTATCGCATAATAAAATTTAACAGGTTTATAGTTTGCTAATATTTTTAAATTAATTCAAACGAAAACCCTTAAATATCTCGATGTATGAAAAAATATATTCAATCTTGTTATTTTTATGAGGGAACAAGTGCCCAGCCAGTTCTAGTGCTTGATTTAGTGTTAATTACATTGTCAGTATGATTCTAATGACGAGTCAGACTTTTACCAGATATATTCATTAAAAAGCATTTGCAACACATTCCCCAGGATTTTCAGTAACACTATTAGAATTGTTTCACTGAAGTCACACTTGACTGCATACTAAAGATGTTTTGCCACCGCTGCTGGCAAACTGCAGGTTTTATGCATAAACTGCAACCGCGACCGTTCACTGATGTAATAACTATACAGAGTGCATTGCACACAGCGCAAGAAACTCGATTTTTCATTTAATAAACATGCACAATCTATTGCCTCAGCTACATTGCAGAATGTTTAAAAATGAAGAAAACACTTTCTCTGTAAACAACAAAGAATACGATTAAACAAAAAGGTAATTGCATCGATTGATTACATCGTACTTATCGTTTTCCGCAATCCCATTCGATCGAGCCGCAAGCTTTCCAATTCTTAATTAGTAATTAATAAGAACGTACCCTAACATGGTCAAGAACGCGGAACCACTATCCCGGCAACCTAAATTACCAATTTTCCTTCGCGGATATAAATATTAGAACCAGTTTATATGAAGCAGCCTATATTTCGTTAAAAATCGTGCGATGCCGGTTCTGCGGCTGAAGGCTCGATCGCCAAATTCGATCGAGCGTAAATCTCTCTCTCGTGCCGACGAATTAAAGAACCGCGCGCACGTAGAAGTACATAGTGACATTAATGAATGTTGTATACGACCGAAGATATATCGCCGCAGGCTTCGCGGATGCCGATTATGCAACTGCGACGCACTTAGCTGTTTCACCTGGTACGAGATCGACGATACACGTGTACACGAGACCGACACGCCGCGCCGTTGATCGCGCGATCGCGATCGATGGTTTCGAGATCCGATGCATTCGAGAACGAAGCGGCCCGCCACGTCTTCAGACAGTGACATTATGGCAACCTCCCTCCGAATTCTTATTGGGACACACCGGACCACGAGGTGGGAACACTGTAACGCATACCGCGACCAACAATGGACAACAATAAAAAGTTTAAAATTTACATTCCCGTCTCCATAAATTATTTTTTTTTCCGTGAAACCTTTATCAACAAATTCGTGACATTTTTCTGATTAAAACGAGTCTAAGCATGACACAGTTCGGAGCATACTTGATTGTTTGATGCACGATTTATTGGAACCTCGAGTATCCGAACTGACGAAATATTAATTGTCTATTACACGAATACTGTGTGCTTCATATTGTTAATAGTCGAATCTATGTACATACGATACGATTTATTGTAAAAATCAGGAGGTTGTTAAATTTTATTGTTATAGTATATTTTAGTACATTCTAGTGTATATTCTGGGATACTATAGTGTATCCTAGAATCTTAATCTAAATATATTCTAGCATATTCCAGTACATACAGTGGGTGTAAAAAGTATTCGAACGTCCTTTGATACAGAATAACTTTTTTGTAATTGTACCAATCGACCTGATTTTTTTATAATCAATTAGAAGCATTGGTTTACGAAATGATATGCAAAAAAGATTATGAAATGATATGAAAAAATTATAATTTACAAGGTTACATGCAAAAATAAAGAAGGCATTTTTTAAAACAAGACATACATTTTAAATTTTCATTAAGGGTTCACATAAAAAAGTTTTAGGAAATGCCTTTTTTATTTTTACATGTAACCTTGTAAATTATAATTTTTGGACAATCTTTTTTGCATATCATTTCGTAAACCAATGCTCCTAATAGATTATACAAAATCAGGTCGTGAGAGACTAGGATAATAATCCACCCATGGTTACTCTACACGTGAAATCGACAAATTATGTTCCATTTGTAACGTCACATTTTAAAGAAATACATCTTACAATATAGACATAAAGGGATCAATGATTTTACAGTAGGTGAAAATAGTAAATGGGTGAATTTTCACCCTGAGGATCGTATAAGGGTTAATTGATAAGTAACAAAAATAAAGTACTTGCTAATTAATTGACGAGGATGTAGTTAATCTTACAATCCAATCCCGTATGTTTGGAGTGATGAAGAAAAGATTTAGTTTCCGCACAGCACGATAATAATATTTATAATGTAATAGAGTACATACTGCGTTACATACGGACAGGGAAATCTTGCGTACTCGAGCGTACGAAGGAACGTTACTATCCGATTTTTACATTTGTACAATCATGCACTCGTTGCGCATTTACATCGTCTGTTGGGGAATGCTTCCGTAATCATTTTTCAGTAGGTATGTTTTCTTTCGATCTGTTACGTTATCGACGAGCTATTAGTCACCGTTCATTGAGCGAGATTGAGAATTGAAGTAGGTGAAAGTAGAGAGCTGTGGGATATCCCGAAGCGAGAAACGAAAATCCTATGATTAATGTTATGTTCCGTAGCGACAAATTATGTTTTTACTAGATTCTGGCTACGGTAGAGATGAATTATTGTTATTGCTATTGGCATCGCCGAGTTCTTACAGATACTGTATCATTTTAGTAGATTGGCGCTTATGAAACTGCCAATACGCGTAAAACAGTTGGTATGAACATTCTTTTTTGCCGATCATCCAGTTTGCTCAATTAAAATCGTTTGCACAGGCTCCTATAAATAATTTGCGACGAGGGACTATTTTGTAAAGTCTCACATAGCAGATATCCCATAATGAAAATGATCTTCACGAGACCTCATGGGGGTGAACCATGGCGAGGATGCTTAATAATTGCTTTATGCAATCTTATCACTTAATTCTTTATGCATTTATGGCGTATATAAATTGTTTAAATGTATATTTACGAAAGCTAACATTCTAATCATTTTTCATTGTCTTTTGTCAAACTTGTATGAAATTATTTATAGAAGTGAGAGTGTGGATACAAATCTGCAGCCTCGTCGTGTAATTTATAAAAATTCAAAAGATCGAAGACGCAGAACGCAAATTTCTATGCAGCTTAGCAACTTCATTACTTCGATTATTTTTAATCTGCAGAAATCGTTATCATGGGAATCAGTTTCTGTAAATCTCTAATTTGCATAAATATCTGCAGTGATTTATATGGCACGGTCTATAATACAGGTTCGATTAAGCTGTCACCGTGGGGGTCATAGGTGACCGGTATTCGATTTGCTAGTGACACTGTCGAGGTCAGCGATTGCGGGTATTTGACCGAGATATCTTATCGCAATGGTGACCAATGACAACAGTCGCGCTGTCAGTGGCGCCAAAACTTGTCTTACAAGTGGAACCACCGGTGACCGTTGCTGTGAAGGCCGTAACACGACGAAGGACATCGGCGATCGGCAATATCGTAATTAGTTGTAACATTTGCTTTATAGAGCTGCTGATATTTACGCGCGGACTGCGAATTATTATGCAAATTCAAGCGTGAAGGAATTGTTGACGAAAACAGGTATCATCAATGTGATTTAAAAGCTATTCGAGTAAGCATATTTTCCAGATGCTTGTTCGTTTGCATTTTCATATGTAATTAGACTGGGGTTCTTTATGCAAATTAAAAATATTCTGCATCGATTGTGGGAAGCAGTAGTTAAATAAAAATTCATTACGCCCCGTAGTGTTTTTACGTTGGAAACAATATTGTTAGATATTTATTATATATGTTATGCGTTATTATTAGACTGCGGATCTGTATGCAAAATAAAAATGTTTTGCATTGATTGTGGCAAGCAGGAATAACAAAAATTTATTTCATCCCTTAACGACTTTGTTACATTAAAAGCAGTATTACAACGTTCTTGAATTTTTAAAATCTTTTACTGTTTCATATTATATTTCACCCAACCAATTTCTTCAGAAATGCATAAAGATCCGCTGTCTAGTTATTATTCATACAGCGAGCGAAACTTGTTTAAACGCACTTTAAAATTTACAAATTTTCATGCATGTTTAGAAGAAAAGGACAGATGATGTTGTCAAAATGGGGTTATTTACTTTGCTAAACCTTCACTTTGCAGAATTGTGCTGCGAGAATTTTCGCTTTAATTCAAAGCAATGGCACACATACAAAATATTAACTTTGTAATGTACATGTATTTTTAATTTTATATTGTTTTCTTGACATGCGCGTTTAAACGAATTTTGCACGTAAAATGTTTTGGTAAATATATATGTACAAATATTATATTATATAAATGTATTTATAATCCTCAGTTATTGTTAAACGTTTCTTATTGAAATTTGGAACCTTTAGCCCGAAAACCCTTATTTTTGTATGTGCGTTTAAACAAATTTTGCTGACTGTACATTTCGGTACTGTAACGAGTTCGGTATTACATCGGTGCAGCCTTATTAGCGCGATAAATATTGAAATGACACCGATCTCGAGTGGCCACTGGTGACATACAAAGGTATCCTGATCGGCACAATAATAAGTCGCTCTATATATTAGCAATAAACTCCTTCTTTCATGGCGATGAAAAAAAGTAAGAAAAAAAAAAGAATGGAAAAATAACACGCGTCCGGCTTTGTCGTATCGGTGGCTGTGATCAAGGATTCCGAGTTTACAGTTAGCACGTTCGTCGCGCGATGGAATTGTTAATTTATCAGCAAGCCGAGCCGGATACCGGCCGAGTGTATCGGGAGTAATAAACTCGGCGCTCGGCCGATCGACAATGAAAGTTTCCGCGGTAATAATGGAGCTGGTGCAGATCCGAGAGCTGGTATGCCGGGCGTGGTCACTCGTTCTCGGATATTTTACCCGCCAGTGGTCGGGTACCGGAGCGAAGCGGGCACCAAAGTCCCGATAAAAGATAAAACGTATCCACGGTACGTACGCGACAATGAAAAATAGTGGCCACGCAGCCGACACGGCCAGTCGCGTGACGGAATCTATTGTGTAAGGGAACTCCGGCCGTTCGATTTTATTATACGACGCGTTCGTAACCGTTGCAAACGCGAGAAACGCACTCTACGTCGTTTTCCTTTTTTATTTTCTTCTTCTGAACGAGATCTTTATACTTTATTGCACTCATTACGGCTGATTGTTGTCTCGTATGTGGGTAGGGCTACCGTCTGGTAACACTACGTTACAGACCTGTTGAAATGGCCGACGTTTTTTAATCTTTCAGTGTTGAGATTGCAAAGATGAATTTGTAACAAATTTATTCATTTATTGGGCCGTAACACGAATCTGCTCGGTTGTATTCAGTTGCTTCATTTATTTATTAATAAAGTACGGATTTATATTCAACCACTTGCATAATTCTTAACTTTCACTGTAAATGTCTCGTGCGATACCACACAAATTGCATGAATAATATTTTTCATTTCGTCTGCATTGAAGCTTTTAGGCGGACCACCCTGTATATTATGATGGCAATTGCCAGAAGTCTTCTTCCATAAAATTGTTTTAATATTTCATAAGGGAGGAATTTAGTAAAACATTGTGACAACGAAGGTGAGCAACGAAAAACAAATGGCGATAACTAGACGATTTTATGCTTTGATGACAAAAATAGATTGCTCGAACACGAAATTGCGAAGACGTTAAAAAACAGACCAACACTGAGCGCATAAGATCGCATGACCGAAGTGAAAACTGTGAATAGCGTTTCACCTCGGAGCGTGACGGATCAGACTCATTCACTACGCAGCAATTGTGTACGCAGTGCGCCTAAAGAAGTTTTCACTTCAACAATTGAATAATGTTGTCACGTTATGTTTGATGTAATAAACCGATAACAAAATGCATTTTTATTCAAGTCCTGTTCCTCACAATCGTCTTGAGCAATTTTTATTGTGCATAAAAGTCCGCAGGATAACGATGGACTCGATCCACCAGTTTTCCGAATCCTCCTTTCCCATTTTTGTTTCCTTCCATCCATAAATTGTGGACGGTGTGCAATCACCGAAATATCGCCGAAATCTTCGATACAATCGATGATCGAAAGCGCGGGCGCGAGTCAAGTACCGCGAGCGAGTACGTTATCGGGATCGTGCCGGTGCCCGGCGTCTAATTGCAGATCTACACGCTTCGAGCCCATTCTCTTTCACTCGTCACGAGATCGATCCTCGTGAAAAATGTGTAGCACGCCGGAGAAAGGTTCGCAGCGACTGTTAAGCACAGTCTCGGTCCGCTATATAAAACGATTGCGAAAGACACGCGGGACTGCCTTTTACAAGCGGCGCGTTGGGCGAAAAAACTTTTCTCTCGTGTTGCTTCCAATTAGCGGATCGCCGATTTCACTGAACGCATGAGAAACTCTGGAGGAAACGAGCAGCGACCTGACGGGGAGTCGCAAGCTACTTTTCGGATCGACGGGTGCCTCGATCAATGACACTGTCGTGATCCTATGCTAGCATATCGAGCAAACTCGTTTGGAATCTATATTAATGCTTCGTTAACTTCTTGCTTCATCTGCGGGCTAACTCGTTTGCTACCACGGTTACGGATCTGATGGGAGAAGGTCGTAGAAAATGATGCGCAATACTGCGACGATAAAAAATAAATACTTTCTTGTTGAAAAATAGATAGAAAACGGCATTACTTATGGCAGCGCTCGGATTTACCTACTCGCGACGGCCGAGTTTCGAAGGCTACGCCCCCTCGACCCGGCCGCGCGTCTCCCTCCCCGTGGCGGCCCTAGTGCTCCAAGGCGCCACGAATAGCGAGTATGGAACGCGCCTGAGGAGCTCCGAACTAGGACCGCCATCACAGTGGGCCCAAACGCCAATGTAACTGATAAAAAATAGTATTTTCAATCACATACTATTACTTACTTTTTTAATTGTTTCCATTCTTAAATCTCTGTAGATCTTTAAATTATATTCTGTTTTGCTATGAAGATTTTTTATATAGGGTAATATTTACGCAAAAGTCTATAGTCGCTGCGGCCTTTAAGAGTCCCCCAGAACGGTCAGTGCTTTTGCACTGGTAAACGTTAATATTAAATCAGAATATTTTGCCTTTCATGGGTTTTGCAGAAGAAAGTACGTACCTTCATTCAGTAATTACAGAATTTGCAAAAGTTAATGAATTTTCCAAATACCCGTGTTCAAAGGTAGTCAATTTTTTACTTCTCCTATTTGATTTCGTAATGTAGACTCTGTTCTTTAATTCTTGTAAAAATCAGCTGCCACTAGTTGCAACTAATGGTTTAATGTAACTTTAAAGTTTGTGAACAGTTTGCGATCACTCACAAAGAGGTACTTCTAGTGTAAAACGGAATTTTATGTTTTCTTGTGACAGCACATAAACGAATAGGACAGTTATATGAGATTTAAAAGACTCATACCTTATATTACTTACTTAATTGCACGTGTAACTTTAATTTCCGCGGAAATGCTTCATCTCTCTAAAATTACATCAATGACTATAAAAAGTTAAAAACAATTTTTTTGTGGTCCAAATTACCATAAATTTAAAGATTGAAGTCTCCCGGTTACAACGACTCCATACAAGTTGCAATAGGAAGCTGCGTCTGATCACTATGATTTTTTATCAGCCAGATTGGCATTTGGGCCCACTGTGGCGCCACGGGGAGCGAGACGCGCGGCCGGGGCGAGGGGGCGTAGCCTTCGAAACTCGGCCGTCGCGAGTAAGTAAATCCGAGCGCTAACTTATGGAATGAAATGTTTCCGATGTTGGTTGCGTTTCTGTCGTTCCCGGTGGCGGGATTCGACTCACCTGAAGTATCAGCGTCTTCAATTCCTGATCGCTGAGGAACGCCGGTTTGTAGTGACCTTCCGTGTAGGAGGTGACAGCTCCAAGGATGGTTTTCAGATGCTGCACTGCCATCCTCAGGACAGTGAGCTTGTCGAGTTTACGGGACATCGCGTGACACATCGGTATCATCGCCGACAGCTCCGTGATGTAGGTGTTCATCTTGTCCCTCCTCCTCTTCTCGATCTCGCTGTGATTTTGTCTGTAACACACCGATAATGGAGACTTTAAATTATTTGCGAAGCACATTCGGACATGTTTATTTAAGTTTGTAACTGTGATTATTCCACATGAAAATTGCAACTAATGAAATCTAATGGATACTTCAGGATCGAAATGTTATGTCGTGTGCAAACAACACGTTTTTGCTTTCAATTACGCGCACGTACACACGTTGTCTCATAACTGAGAATGACGATGCAAGTATTAGATCATTGAGGACTACTTTATAGCGATTGGACCCAATCGATGATTTATTTAATCCGTCGAGGATATTGTGATGTTCCAAAAGATATCGAAGCTTCGTAATGAAAGCTTTTGTAATACTGTGTCGAACCTTAGACGACCGTGTGATACGAAGATAATATTTGCAGTTCGCTTGCAATACTTAATGCCCGTGTCTGACCATTACCGGTTATTTCTACTTCGACGAATGTGTTACGATATTAGTGGATCGATAGTGCAGGAATATCTTGAACAGTTTTTCTAAATAATTTAGTAGAAATGAATGCTTGGTTAATTATTGAGTTTTTTTGCCAATTATAGAAAAGACACAGAAAACTTCAAACTTTATTTTTGGAACTGAGTTTCCGACGCACGTGTAAATCATTTCGATCTTTCTTCTGTACGATTGTATTTTTGTTTCGTTCCCATATTTATTTTTTGTTTTATCCAGATTGATTTAATACACTATCTTCATGAATTTCACAACATGTAATGTACATTGCATCAAATATTTAGTACTAAATTTTAGCATGAGAGAAGTTTTTCAACATACACTACTGTGCAAAAGAAAGAAGCACCCGGCCATATTTAATAGAAAAGCGTAAAAAATCAAATAAGAACACACTAAGTTTTGAAAAAGTATTCCGCGGTTTAATCGAATAGTTCTGAGAATATGTGTTATTGCGGATTACTAATACTTTTGATGCAATAAATCAATCATTGTACAATACAATTTCTACATCAAGATATCGTTTGTCATTATATCTTATAATTATACTAGGTGCTTCTCTCTTTTGCACAGCAGTGTAGTTCTACTTTTAATATTTCTGTGTGCTTCCAATACCATACGGTCGAATGCAAGTGCGATTAAGACATATGGAAACGTGTAGAACCGTCGGTATACATATATTATCAACTACAAATGATGAGCTAAACTTGTCTCCGCCAATTAACAGGTCAAATTTCACGCCGTCGTTTTGTCGTCGGTTCAGACAACTCGCTCGACGACGCGGCGACCGGCAGCGTCGTCAATCAATTATGAAAGACGAATCAGTTAACAAACGGTGCTTTTGTCAGTGCAGATTCGCATTCAGTGGCCCGCCGCGCCGGCATGGCAGCCCGTCGACGAACTGGACTGTAGAAGATCGCTTCGAGAAAACTCTGGTTTCGATTCTTGAATGGGCCACGGTCTCTCCCTTCGAATTGTTCAAATGAACTCGGATCTTTGTTACAGAAAAAGCGAACTCGCATTTGTGCAACAAAGAAATACAATTTGTCATTGTACACAAATACAAATTAGGTCATTGCACTCTCTAAGATAATCTCCAGCAATTTCTTTCGATTTCATTCATCAAAATATAGTTACCATTTTTATTATCATTTTTCGGAATCAATTTCGCACAGCACCTTTGCTACATACGCAGTCGAATAACGATATTTTTTAATCTTCTGGATCAAGATGGACCCAAGATCCCCTGTCCGAGGGTTAACTGTGGCAGTCACAAATTAATTTGTACACTTAATTCGCTGGTTTGCTTCGCAGGAAGACAATTTATAAACCAGAGTACATTCCACGATCTGTAAATTCTATAAAGTCTCGCTCACTTTCTCCCTCGTAGTTTCCGAGGTCATCATAGTTTACCAGTCCTTACGTCCGCTTTTTCACAGCCATTGAATCCATTTAAATGATCATTGTAAAATCATTCTAATTCAAAGACGATCCGGAAGATCAACCGATAAATAGCTTAGCCCTCATCCGTCCCTCATTTCACGAACTGAATCTGTCCCTCGGTGTCAAATTGACACAGTGATACAAAAAATCGATAAAATAACAAGTCGAACTTTTCGATGTTTTCTCCCTTGAACTTGATGAGTTAACATTTACATTTTAGGTTTTTGCAGTTATATGTTTCGCATTAAAAAAATAAAAGTCACCAAGTTTCGAACGAATTTACCTATAAATAACAGAGCAGTGTAACTTATTTCGGGAAAACTGTGGTTCAAATTGACACGAGGGACGGATGAGGGTTAATTATGCGAAAGGCCTGTTGGAACCACGTCAACCAGAAAAGAAACGTGAATAAAGACATCGCGTTTTCTCGGTGTTGTTCGGTTAATAGGTTAATAGGGATGCCGGTGGTGGTTTAGTGTACTTGAACGACGCGTGCCGCATTTTTCACGATCGTGTCCATGGACACGGCGACACGAATCGGATTAATGACGTCGTCGGTGAAGCCAGAGCAAAGAAATCACGGTAGGTCAAGGTGGAGTTACTTTGGCCGCACCTGACATAATAATACGTAACCGCTGACCAGGATTTAAGCTTCACCGGTGTAATGCGGTTTCCTGATACGACAGGAACGCGGCGTATGATGTTCATCCACCCCCCGATTACTTCAAGCGTATCAAGTGTGCACGTGCATCTTCTTTTATATAATCGATTGACTGTGGAATCTCGCGGATTCGATCCTTGCCCGACGATAATTAATCATCCACTTCTCCTCGATTGTTTTGGACAAACTGCATTTTATTAGGTGTACAAATTAATTCGTAGGTTTTTATTGGTCATTTACGAACTAAATAATTTCCACCTATTAATTTACTTCATTTTACAAATGATTAATACGGTGATTTAAAGATTTGAATTAAGAATGCAGTTGTAATTGATTCACTTTGATAGCCACGAATTAATTTGTTCTTCGCGAATCAACAGTTTTTCGAGTTCACTATCATTTCTGTGAAATTGCCAATTCTCTCCTTGACACGTTGACTATAAAAGTCACAGCAATATCCACACAATTTATTTAACGAACCTATTGTGTTTCCGAAATCGTGGTACAATTGGAAAACAGTGGGCTACAATATCCCATAACCACGTGATGTGGTACTTAATCTGCAGTTTCTTTGTAGACGATTGTTAAATATATTCTTTTAGGCGATAAGTGTCTCAAGAAAATTGCTTTTTGAAATTAAACATCGACAGGTTCGAGATGTGTTATCACAAAGTACCCTTTCTATCATCTTTACGAAGTTTTATTCAAAAATAAACATCGACGACTTGAAAATACTATTACAAAACAACCATGAACAAATCCTTTCTGATCATGTATTCGTACCTTTAACAGAATACTTTTTTCCTAACTATTTTCTTGCATCATTAGAGACAGAAACAGAAACATCTTTATTTTCAACGACGAAGCTTAAGCTTCATTAAACACCTTGATAGTCTCATTAAAGGTGAAGGTGCAATTTATTAGGCTCGCCCACACTAGACGGCGTGTTCGTGCCCTTTCACTTCGCACACGAGAGAAACTTTGCAGTGCTCCAACGGCTGCTACCCAGCCGAAATCATACTAAATGTTACGCATACGTTCGTACTTACAGGAAGTAGTAAAGGCGTGCGATGCAGAGCGTCAGCAGAGTCCTACTCAATGGCACGCGTACCCGACGAACATTCGATTTCGATTTTCTGAAAAACGGAGTCCTATACCAAACGCTCTCTTCGTCTATTCTCTAGTTTACTTATTTTCTCAACGATTCACCCCCTTTTCGGTTGTACCTCGATTTCGAAAACAACCTGGATTTAACTTTAGCAGAATCAATAGTTCCACTAAACCTGCCCCTAAAAGTCTATCTTTTTAAATCGGAAAACGTGATTCTACTCACTTCTTACTGTCGTCGTTTGTGCGAACTGATTTGGCATCGTCCCCCGTGTCGTCTAACAAATCACTACCGTCACTGAAACAAAGAATAAGCATAGATGACTTAGGCATTTCTTTATCTAATAATAATAATTCTTATATGAACAACCGGGTTCTTGGGTAGCCTTTCTTGTATTTATACATTTCAACTCAATTGAGGTACGAAGGACCTCAAACACCTATCCTCATTTCCATTTTTCCTTTCCCATGTCATTTTTCCACTACCCCGAGAACAGGAGAGGGAAGTTTCCTTTAAAAACTCAGATCTCTAGCGGGGGTGTTAGTTGGACGAAAATCATTGTACCGGTCGATACCGAACTAGATTCTGTCTTAAATAAACGTGTGTTTAGTTTATATTGGCTGGTCACTATCATACCCCCTATTTCAGGTATATTCCTGCAATGATTTAACCAAAAATTAGGGACTCTCAGCACGTAACACAAGTCAGATATTCAATGTAAAATTAATCTTCATAAGGAAATTTTCATTCATTAAAAAATTTGTACTACTTTATATATTTTCATCACTGGAATTTTGTTGCAAAATAAGCGACATTAAAAGTCTGCTCGTCCTAGTCTTATAAAAGCATATTTCATATTAATTAAATGCTCGAGATACTTTAGTCTCAAATGTTTATTCGGAATCCTTAATGATCAGAGAAAGTGGTCAGAAATAATTCAAATATTTCGCACATTTAAATCGGAATGACATTGGCTCCTTCTGTCTGTAAGCATCCTTACAGACTGGTTCGTTGTAATTTTAGTCGTCGCGAAGGAAATAATGTGGAACGGCGGAATAATTGAGGAAGACCTATGCTCGAAGAAACTCGAAGAAGCTCGAGAAACCAAGCGCGCGCGAAACAATTTCTTCGACGTGCAACCCTTTCGAGGGTGCGACACACACCTTTTAATGCACAATTTCGCCAAGTCTCGCGCGTGTACAGCTTCCACGAGCCTTTTATTGCCCTTCGAAGTTTCGTGAACCGCGTCTATTTCCTCGGACGACAAGCATTCGGTCGGGATGGTTAAAACATCATTTGAATACGCGAGGTGTCTTGTAACTGCTGATGTAACTCGGGAACGGATCAATCTGCGTGAGAAACTCGGTCGAAAAAAGTTGAACAATACTTTGAAGGATTTGATGATGACTTGATTGACACTTAGCTATTTTCACTTTAAATTACGTTGCTGGTTTTTGTACATTGCAAATGTACATGTGCACACGTGTAAAATAAAAGAAGACCTTTTGTTCACATTTTTAATTTGTCTTTTTTGCGACGAATTTTTTAATTAGTGAGAGAAATGTTTCCTTTATTCCGCTTTTTGGAAACGTTCCATCTTCAATCATTTTTTGAAGTTTG
The DNA here is from genome assembly GCA_963966675.1 of Lasioglossum calceatum. Taxonomy (NCBI): domain Eukaryota; kingdom Metazoa; phylum Arthropoda; class Insecta; order Hymenoptera; family Halictidae; genus Lasioglossum; species Lasioglossum calceatum. The sequence goes on from OZ016545.1 coordinate 8,453,262, forward strand.
AAAAATACTTGCTATGTACACTATGTACTTCATCAAAGTGATTTTAGTAATGTTTTTGATTGATCATTTTTTAAGCTTTGCTTAATTTTATCTTTTTAATAAAACTACAAATTTTAATAAAATAAAGAAGTTGTCTATGAACATGGACAAAGTATAACGTTAATAAAAATTAAGAAAATACTTTTCAGGTAAGAGAGAGAGAGAGAGAGCTATGTATTTTATTAGAGCAATTTTAGCAACGTTTCTGGGATTATTTCATAAAACTTTATTTAATTTTATCTATCCAGTAACACAGTTGCTTATACCATAGAAAAATTTGAATGGATGAATGGCGTTAATAAGAATGCATGAACTACGAAATCAATCTGCAGTAAAGAAATGAACTCTGCACTGGCAATTAGCGTAAAAATTAGTGATAGAAAGAATTATGTATTTAAATTTCATTAATACATTTCGAATGCAGAGAAATTAGAATAGAATCCACTACGATCAATTTTAACTTTCCAGTTTAGGTTGTATTAATTAAATTGCTTTGATCTTGCGGTGATTTTTCCGAGTGATATTCTACAATGGGCTAATAAACGAGTTAAAAAATGAGCCAATAATTTTGACTACGTTGGTAACAACCGTCGATATTACGGACAAGGTGGCAAACGGGACGACCGGTCTTGCGCCAATTATCGAACGCAATTTCGAGAGGCCCGGTATCCCGAGGGAGCGCAAATCTTCGGTGTTCTGTTAATGATTAAGTTAACCCTTTGAGCGGGTAACCGACACCTTGATCGGTAATTACTTGGAGTTGCGGTCGTTTAACGGGAAACGTCGCGGGAATGGCAACGGAGGGGATAAGGGGTGGAAAGATGTTTGTGGATGGAAATGTCAGTCTTGAATACATTTGGGGGGCTTCGTTTCCTACGTGTTCTCTACACTTGCACACGGGTTAATGTGTAATACACCGACTACTGTACGACTTCCGCCCTCACGTCCCGTCGAATCGACTTTGTGAGGAACACGGCGGATAAAAAAAGAGAGTACTGTATTTTCACCTGTCAACGTTTCAATGACACCTTCCATTTGTATCCCCATAAAAAATCTGCGACTATATCGATTATTTTCAACCAGTATATGGGCTTTTCATTTTATAATGAATTTGATTGCGGAAGACTATTATCCCCTTCAAACAAGATCTACTAAATACGTATGAAACTCATTAAAATGATTAAAAAACGGATTAAGTGTCTTTCATGAGATGTAAAAATGCTAGAAAACAAAACTTTTAGTATTTCTCTGTAATTCCGACCAATCGCAATTTTTTTCAGAAATTGTTTCCACGTCATGTATTTAATAATTGTTCTAATTACTCAAAAAGATCCAGACAGAATATTAAAAAACGTGATTCACTGTACCATATACTATACATAGTACTCAATGTGATAAATTTTCACTTTCTGGTCCCTCTTTCATTAATTCAATGTGATTGACGGTAATTTATATATTAATAAGATTCCAGAATAATTGTTGATATATAAAACGTGTCGATTAGTAAAGTGGATAGACTTACTGGCACGAGAGTTTCCGTTTCCTCGGAATCGGGGTGAACTCGTCGGACGTGTCGGTGTTGGCCTGGCCGAGGCTTGGTGTGGTGGACGCGCTTCGCTGCTGATTGTGTCGATGATGATGGTGATGATGGTGATGATGATGACGGTGATGGTAGTGATGATGGCCGGAGGCGGGTGCCTGGTCGGGTACCATGGTCGGGGGTGTCTCCATAGGCTGGGGCGGTTCAGCCCCCGTTACGACCCCCTGGTTGCTGTTATCGTTCCCAGTGGCTGGTGCAATGGTGCTGGTAGTGGTGATGGTAACGGTGGTAGCGCAGGTCGTGTTCGGGCTGGGGGTGGTGGTAGTGGCGGTTGTCTCGTTGGTGGCGGGGGTTGGAGTCAGGCTGAGACCATCGCCACCCCCCGCCGGGACCGCGGATACCTCGCCCACGCCAGAGGCCGCGCCTATGTCGCCGAAGTAAACCGTGGAACAGGTGTTTCTGAAACAATAAATCGCGTTTCGATCGATCAGACACACGCCAGCCGTCGCCGCGGGGTGTACAGTCCGTTCGAACTGGAACCGTCTCGCAGTTCTCGCTGCTAAGGCGGTAGTCTCGTTTCCAGGACTGCAAGGGTGCGGATTCGCCTTCTCATTTCTCGATAATACAAACACGGGGTTTTTCAGCAGTTAAAAACGCTAGATAAAAGATCGATCTAGGGCGCTATCTCCCTCAAAAGTCATCATGTACCAGGTGTACCGATTAATTACTGCGGTGGATGGCGCTGGAAGTAAGGGCCAGACTTTTCTTTTGTGGTAAACATGTCTAGTTTCAAATCAAATAAAGAGCATTTGCGCGACGTACTGCTTTTATCTCTGTGGAAACTTACGGTGACGATGTCCGAACGCAAGATGCTTGTGTGCGTTGGTTCAGACGATTCAAAAGTGGCGATTTCGACTTGAAAGACAAGGCACGCCCGGGCCAGCCGAAAAAATTTGAAGACGCCGAATTGCAAGCACTGTTGGACGAGGACGATACGCAAACTCAACAACAAATGGCAGAGAAGTTGAATGTCAATCCTAGGTAAAGGATTCGGATGTAAACCTAGAGAAATTGTTCTCCCAACATTTCGACAGCATTGCAGAAATTAGAGTATTCTCTACCGTAACTTAATTACTGGCTTGACAAGCGAAGTTAAGAATTCGTACACCTCTACCGTAATTGTAAAGTCCGAAGCTAGAATCGCTTGTTACGCTTTGGTAGTACCGCGATTATCCGAAACTTGTTTAGCTGTAAAAACCATGTCACTTTTATAGAGATAATAAATGATACCAAAATAACACATACAACATTGCGAATACACATGTAGATACGCGTGTACGATAAAATATTATGCATAATATTATACATAAAATGTATGTTATATTCGACTGACGGCTTCATGCCACTCCATGCTGCTGTCATGATCGCAGGAATGGTAAATCATGGCAAGAAATCAATAAAGTGTACACTAATAAATTAAATATGACTATCCACGTGATTGCAAACGTTTCCATCTTCTATCTTTTGATTGAAATATACAAAAGATATCGATAAAAGATGCCAGATCGCTGCACGTCGTAAAATCCTAAACATTTTCTGTCTGAACAAATTGTCTGTAATTAAATCATTGTAATGTATGCAATTTTAAATAAATACAAATTAAACGGGATCATGGTCTTACTCGAAAAGCTGCATATAAAAACACTGAATTGAATAATGCTCAATCATGCGTTCATTGAAATCACTGACTCTGCATAGTCGGCAGCCATATTGTCGCGGCGGAGGCGCCATGGGATTGTACGTATTTTTCTTAAAGATTCATCATTCATCATCAAATTAACTAACTGTATTTAGAAGTAAAAAAATTGCATTTCATTCTGGTAGTCTTTTTATATCACTGAACACATTATTGACAATAAACATTTAGACGAAAAATCGATTAAAAATCGATTCAAAATGTTCACAGTAACTTCACTTTTATTAGTTCAACGTACACCAACTGTTCTGTCAATGGATCGACGCTACAGTCGATGGCAGAATTGTTTGAAACACCAATTCAGCAACCGTAAAGCTAGACATCAATAACCACACACATATTCATGCGAACGTCCCCTTTATTTCGACTCGGAGAATCTAGCCTTCGACACGAACGCATAGAACACGACAACAACGCATGTATTTCCACTTACTCTTGTACAGCCGAGAGATTATAATAACAGCGCGGGGGATGGTGCTGATGATGCTGATAGAGCTGGGTCCCGGCGGAGGACATGCCGGTGACCACTTGGCCCCGGTTGCTATGATGATCTTGATGGATCCTCGGCTGTAGCTCCTCCAACGAGATGAACTCCTGCGGCTCCTGACTCGGGTGGAGGAGCTGCGTGTAACTCTGTGCCATTTCTTGGGCCACCATCTCCTGGTCTGGTGGTCCACGAAAGCACAGCAGGTCCTCTAGCTCCTCCTCTTCCTGCCGCTGTTGGTATTGCCGGCGATGATCCTCGAGCTGCGTCTGCTCCCGATAGTAGCGGTGACGTTGAAGAGGTTGCTGATGATGGTGAGGCACCTCGCAGCTGTTCACGCCGGCGCCATCGCCGACCACAACGTCATTCTCCACGACACCGCCGCTATCTGGCAGTAATCCACCCTCGTCTGGGGACCCGCAAACACCTGTTCCTTTATTCCGACACCGATTTTCGAGACCACGTGGTTGCAACGCGCGGACCACCAACATCAGGACCGACGCCAAGACTAGGGTCAATGTTAGACTAGGATCAGCATTAGGATCGGATACGCGACGAGGTTAGGATGATCGAATTCGAGACTTCTTCTAGAAATAAGGGTAACACCATGAGGACGAAGACTCGAGCTGAGATCAAAACCTTAGGGGCAAGGTTCCTGTATTTTGCAAGTGAAAAGTTCCTGAGCATTTTTAAGTGTTTTAAGAGAGATTGGGCATCAGGTCCAAGTCAGGACCAACACAGAAAGTAGATACCCTAATCAGTAACAAGGTCCCAGCCATTTTTAAAGAAGAAGTTCTTCGATGTCGAACAAAAACGCTACAAACAACAGACACCTGTTGGAGGACGCTGATTCAACGAAGTTACGCACACGTGATATCGGCCGTCAGTGTGGATATTACTTTGTCGTCGATGGAACCATCGCCATTCTCAGTCGGACAATCGTGTCGATCGTTCTTCTGGCACTGAACGATGCGCATAGATTTCGCGCGTTATAGAGTTTGATAAGATTCTGGTTGGCAGATTACGTAAGTGGTCGTGTAATTATTCATCGCAGGCTGCGTTGATGTAAAACACGACTTTCTAAATCACTGACCTCGTATTTGAACGGGCCGCTGATTGTCATCGAGTTCGGATAAACGGTCCCTTTGTGCACCGGTCTCATTTATTCAGCTCCGCGACGCGATCACACCGGGACGATTACGATAACAACAAATTACGCTAATTATACTATGACCTGGCCAATTAAATGGTTATTACTTCAGGTCGCGTATTTGTTTCGAATTCGTTTAGCATACTTAATTCACCAGTGGCTTAATTCACCTCGTTAAGACATTAAGGAAAATACATCGCTACGCGACCTTACAACAAATTAAATGAAAAATGGATCTTTTGGCGATCTACAAAGGAAAAATATTTTTTCCACTTCAATCAGCTGGGTCGATATTCGATCTTCTTCCATTTCCCTTAATTCATACCATGTAAACAAATATAAAGAAGACCCGACATGATGCATATGTATAAATGAATAAATATTTGCAGGCTGTAAATAAATTATCGGCAGCATATTTTCTTCGATTTATATCTTTAGCTAACAATTTTTCCAAGTGTAAATACGGTAGATCAACAGTAATTACGCGGTAGACTGCAGTATAAATAACAGATTGAAAAGTGTTTAATGGCAATATGAGTCTTGTTAATATAATTGACTGTAAACATAATCGTTGGTTCCAGCTGCGTGATCACAGCTAGACACGTGTGAAATCTTATTAGCTACCGGTTCCAATAACTCCGAAATAAAAATACATTCTTCGGTAGGTTCGAGTAAACGAAGCTCCTAAAGTGCGCTTAAAGGCAATTAAATTTTCCAACGGACAATGCGGGGGCACGTGGTCACGAAGAGACAACTACATGACAGTCGCAATCACTTGCCCGTTGGCAGCCGGCTGACAAATTGACGACGAACGAAAGGCCGATCAAAGTGATCTATGGCCAGCCGTGCACCGACTGACAGACAATTTCATATTTTTATGACATTTCGCCGGCCGTTCGCGGAAGAGCGTCCCGACGAGCTCATGTAACTTACTGTGATTAGGGTAATTGTTGCTGGCATTATGGACGTCCAAAAGCTTACACTCAGTTTTATTTATTCAACGTCATTTTTTAATTACCACATTAAATAAATTACCACGTTTTGAATTTCATCTATTCAGCTTTTCCAAAAATGCATAAAATCCAATCTAGTTATAATATAATTTCAGTTTATTTATATTAATGTTCGCCAACTGTTGGTTTGGGCTGAAATTCATTTCCTCTTTGTCAGTAGTTAGTATAATTACCAGTCCACGTGGAGTTCCCAATATGGCACTACCAAAGGTTCCCTAATATGGGTATAGCTATTGACATTCTTGGTGTGGGTGCCGAATATGGCACTAGGTGTCATATTAGGGACCCAAGGTGTACCAAATTAAGAACAGCTTTCGCTGGAACGTGTAAATGACTCACCACAAAGAAAATATTTTTCCCAAGCTGTATTAATTTTTGAACAAACTTGACCCCAGAACCTTATAGGAAGGAAATGCATCTACAACTGGTAATTTTTAGGTCGAAAGAGAGCATTCTAAAATAATCAAAAAATGACATCAACAAAAAGTGGTTCATATATGGGCACTTTACCCTAAATGCAGAAAATCCGATGCCTACTTATAAGACAAGACAATTCAACCAACTGTTTTATAATTATAGATTTATTGTAAAAATAGTTGAAGCAAGTGTTTTGTAATCATTGACGCTATTGTCTCCAGAATTGTGGCATAAACAGGCTGGGAGAAATGGAACAGTAGAGCACTATTATCAGAACGTCTAGATGCTCTATTATGCAAATGTCTTATCACCGGACCGTCCTATTATCTGTGAAGTGTATACAGTATTTATAATCCTTCTATACGTATATGTATACTACCACTAAAACAAAATCTTCTCACAATATTTCACTATGACATTTACACTGAATGCGCTCACAGAACTGTAACATTGTCGTGAAAACGGAAATGCATACTGTTATCAGTTGAAGCGACACGTGAAGTGACTGAGAAGTGGGAAATGACGCGTGCGTGTAACGAACATACTGCAAAAATATTTTGCAACGCTTAGTTGTAAACATGGTAGACAACGATCAGTGAACAATTTTTGACAGGATGCTATAGTAAAATAACTGTTTGGATATTGTTCCTTATCATTTTTTCAACAATGCAAAAAGCAGAAGTGACATTCGACTTTGAAACAATTAACAGCTGTTTGCCAAAGTTTGCGTGATGATATTTTATTCTAAAAACTGTAAATATTTGACTGTTCGCCTGGTTTATACGACCGTGTGATCCTGACCTGAGTTTAGTTTGCACACCAATTAAAGTGAAATCTTTTATTGATGAAATTATTGTTTTGTCAAAAATGCAATGCTTGTTCAACCCTTTGAGGTTTAACGTGTACATATTAGCGACATTAAGCTCATGTACCTAACTTCCAAAGTTAGAATGATCGAATTATTTAAACAACACGAAATTGCTACACAGTTTTCCATTTTCATTTTCGATTTCTACGCATAATCTGGTCCTCTGCGAAGTGTTAAATGTGCAACTTCGTTCATGAAACGCATATTCGGACACCTGTGAAAGAAACTGGGTGTTGCATAAAGCGCAGAAGATCTACTTACAAAACTGAAATAAGGTAAACGACCGGAAGAGCGACCTCGAAAAACAGCACACGTTACGACTGTTGTCAGCTTTTACAGCGACTCGGATGATCAAAGCTTAATACCATTTACATATGATTATGCGCAGAGTGAAGTCATGCAGGAAATTCATTTCTGCCTAATTTTTAGTCATAGTTTGATGTTACGTGTCGTCAGCTTGAAGTGAAAAATCTTGAGAGGACAAGCGTAACGAAATTCTGTAAATACAAAATATCCGCGAACGTTACTGCGTTAGGAAGCCATTGTTAAGGAAAATTCAACGCGAACTTTGATTCCGTTCCGTTCCGTTGCGCGGAACGTTTCATAAATAATTTACCGGATTTATACAAGCACAAATTTGCAAGAGCGCGGAGATCGTTCGAAAACGTTTCGAATTCGTCGCCGTTATGCAACCGAAAATGTGTCCGGGAATCGCGAAATTTTCCACACGCTCGCCAAGGAAAGCGGCTGTTCGCGATTACGTAACCGAAAAATAACGTATCGCCGGCGCAATCAGTTTGGAACCGATTAGGTTGCGTTGCGTTGCGTCGATCGCGCGAAAAAAGGGATCGCGCACGGTTATCTTCAATTAAGGGGCTACGTACACCTTGGTGGGTCAAACAAATCGATTTTGTGAAAATATTTTCATCCGATTGTAGAACACAACACATCCATTGCCAATGCGACCGATCACTCCGATGTGTGTACTTCAACTTCACGTTTTCGCATCGGGATTGTCGGTAGCGTCCTATCAGTGGATTTTGTGTGCATGGTTTTAGGATTTGATGTTTTTTGCCAAGTTTTTATTAGCTCGCTTTCTTGTCTGTTTGTCTGTTCGGTACAAATTTTGCAATTGATTTTGAACTAACTTCCCGATGAGCTAGAGACTTGAAATTTTAAAGCAGTAGTATCTTACCGGTAGTAAGGTTGAAATAAAAATTAATAGGTTGAAATTAAAAAGGTTTTCGTATCAGACGTTCACCCAACCAGATCAGCTGGCCACTTGAGTCTGTCTCACCACTCTACCTTCCCCTTCTACGCATTACACATTCCCCACGCTCCCGCCACAGCCCGGTCACGTGACGCGTCTCGTCTCTGTCGTACATGTGTCAAAATGTCACGTGACTAATCCGGTACCGGCAAAGAGAGGGTAACTTCTTCTCCTCAATTCGTGCTCCCTCCCCCTGATCTAGCAACTCTGCTGGACTGTGTTAAACCAGGGTTTTCCAAACTTTTTCTTCAATGGAACACTTCGCAAACCCGGAAATTTTAACGGGACACAGCTTATTTTTCAGGTTGGGTAATTCCTACGAGTTACAAAATATACACAAATACACTTGTTATACATTCATTTCTCAGCCCTTTCCAAATTGTCGCGGAACACCTATCCAGGTGTTCACACTGGTGTTCCGCGGAACATAGTTTGGGAAACACTGTGTTAAACTATGTAAGTATCTTCCAGATGTTCTTTTTTCCATCCCTTTATTAAAATTTGTAAACAATGCAACTGTTTGTTTGAATATCGATCCCTTCCATTACAACTGTAAAAGATGCCTATCTTTTTAAACAAAAACAGTTAGAAAGCTCCGTTAAGATTGTGTACTACACAATTCGAAACACTTACAGTCTGCACCCAGTAATCAACTAACTAATGCATCATTTATATGATACGGCGAATTGCAAAGTAGCAGAATTGCGCGCTAACGACGATCACCGGCGATGTTGTAACATTATCGATTACAATTTTGTAATGGCCATCTTCCTCTGCTCGGGAAAACATTTCACTTGACTTTTCCCTTGCGCAAAGATCATTAACTACCAGCGACTTCTTCTTCGTGCGTTCCGTCGCGCGCCTCGTAATCGCAAATTAGATATCCATCGTAATTTATAACTTGACAAAATTCCTGTGCAACGGGCTCATAATTATTAATACTCCAGACCATAGGTTCTTAAACTGTGGTCCGCAGACCCCTGGGGCTCCGCGAAACAATTTTAACATTAACAATATTTATTATAACGTAGTGCCTATGAGATTATTGAGCCAGAAATTAAGTCTCAAGAACGACGCGAAATGCTTAGGGTTAGTATGGGGTCCGCAAAAGTTTAAGAACCCCTGCTCTAAGCCACTGGTTCTTAACCGGTGTTCCGCGAGCTTTTTGCAAGTATTCCGCGAAAATCCGCGAAATATATTAAATATATTTAATAATATCTTTTCTAAAATATATTTCTTTCTACGCAGGATGTTTTTGTTTGTTTTTTGGATCATTAATTTTGGTGTTCCGCAAATTTTCATATAATCAAAAGTGTTCCCCGACTTCAAAAAGGTTAAGAACCACTGCTCTGGATTCTGAATAAAACTCATTCACGTCTCTTCACAATACTCACGAATGCAGTGACTAAATCAATCGTTATTAAATGCTCCGTAATCTGTCGTCAAGGCTAGCGTAAAATTTCTAATAACTTGTTATTCTTTGAAGAAATGAAGTTCAAGTACACGATAAATTAAGAAAAATACTGCACGCGTGGCGGAGATAATCGAAATAATGGTCGGAGAGTAATCTCGTACGCGACATGCGTTTTCTATGTCAATATTGTCAGTACAGAGTTCACAGCAATGCGAAGATAATGTTAGATCAGTGATTAAACTGAAGTCGTCGGTGATTAATCAATGAATATGTCAGGAAGAGTAAATGAACTATTTATAGCTTCGACATTTACAATTCTAATATGAAAACATATTTTGCAATTCCATGTCAAACTTCAATGATGTCAAGACTGCGGATTTTATGCACTTCTGATAAAACCGAGTAGGCGAAGAATAAAACGACAAAAAGATTAAAATAGATCAAATAGACAAAAAAAGATCAATATATTATTATATTGAATTGATTCAAATTGTTAAAAGAAGAAACAAACATTTACTTGGTTCCAGTACCATAGCTTCTGCAAGAAAGTAAAAAATGCAATTTACGATGGAGATGTTTTGTTTTACTTCTTCGCGAAATGTTTATTTGTGTTTATTCCTCCGTAAAATGTTAACAGTAACGTCAGGGGCTCGGTAAACACGTTCGAACAGACTCGAATTGCCGTCTGAAATTGCAGCGAACCTTATCGCCGTTCATTATCTTCGCACTAGTGACTTATCGAGTATTCAGCTGTGAAAAATGCTCGATATCGCAGCGGCCACTATCTAACTGTAGGTCAATGAATAGAAAAATGAGCAATCACCGGAAGGTATGGACGAGCACCCGTGACGAGTCAATTCATCGACGTCGTTCATCGTTAAAATCAGCATTACAGTCGCTAATGTCACGGTACTCGAACGTTTCGTAAAAATTCACGCGAAGAGCCATTTTCAACTTCACCTTGGACCCTTGAGGAAAACTAACACTGATAGCTCAAGTACAATAGCCTGATAAGAAGATGATGTCAGCTTGTAGCAAACCAGAAGTGAACGATCAAAGACCATTATCACGGTTGCAGGGGAATGGCTGGACGATTATCTTACCGAGACAAGGAGGTAGAGGAGGACGGAAAAGAAGATTTCTGGCGGAAGAACAATTACAGAGAAAACAAAGTATTATAGTTAACAGGTGTATAGTAACGAGAATAAGAGAATGAATGGCGAGAAGACCGAAGGAATATTCTTCAGAAAAAAGCAGGCACCCGCCAAAAGGGCCAGTAGAGAAGATAAGTAGAGCAAACTGAAGAACAGAACAGGCAACGGTCCCACATGATCCATCTATTGATAACTCTAAAAAGTCATTTAATATTCCTTGTTTTTCTAGGAGTGAAATCTGATAGAGCAAACTGAATATGCTAGTCCTCGATTCGAAACAGCGACTGATTCATCTCTACAACCGATTCAAGTTAAGATCGTGTTACTATCTGGTCTCACAGTTTCGGCAACTATATCCTGAATCAGTGAAGAACTTAGGAAGAAGTACCTTGAACACTTGCCGAACCGGTCCACAGGCACGCAGATCTATCCCAGAGAGACGACGGACGATGTGATCGACACGTCTCTGCGGATCATTCACCGATTTATTCACTAGCCTCACGACCGATCACTTATCTATCACTATATCTTCACTAAGCAACCGACAGAAACCAAGAAAAACCTCACACTGCCACCTTCTGTTGCTATTTAGCGAGTCTCTCAGGCATTGGTACCCTAAGAACGACCTCAAGTACGATGCACGTGACACCACTGCGAAGGATCATCCTACTTCAAGCAATGGACATGGGGAATCGCTTGAACACTTAGCGTCACCGAGGATTGGACATGTTCGATCGCTATGGCCAATTTAATCCAACCAGGATGGTCAATTCAATCCAAAAACATGACGGCCAATTCAATCTTCATCCAAAATGGCCATTCTTTAGGATTCTCAAGGGGGACGCTTCTGTTCCGTCGGGAACCGACTGAGCTCAGTCTAGCTCCATCAAATTTGAGTTCACCAAATAAATCGGGGCAAACAGGACAATCTACATAGCGCTTTAAATCAACTTCGAACATCCGAGCCAGTTAGGACCAGGTTAAGACACTCGTAACCGACGCATAATGAACGGAACCAACACAGAGCACAGGACATGGATGTAGATTCAGAGTCTGAAGCACATGTCAGCTAGGGCCGAGGCAAGAATACGCAAACACTGAACACCGACTGCAAAGGATACTGTCACAAGACTGAAGAAACGCATCACCGACAGGTGCGTATGTGCTGATCAGCTGTGGATAGCAATCAGAGGATGAACACTCGTCACTGTTGCACGGCGAACGGCACTGTCACCCAAGCATGAAGCTTCGCTTGAAGCAACCTCATCACTGTCATGATAAACTGGACTTACAAGACACGGGGATCTGCCTTGCTCTGACCGATCCAGCTCTGAGCCTAGTCCAGGGGATGGGCACTCGTCACTGTCGCGGATCAGTTAGCACAGACACATGATCATAGCCGATCCACAGGAGGTGAGGTCGAGTCGCTGGGCCCGCGCGTTGCAACCACGTAAAAATTGCCGATCCTGATGAAACGAAGGCTCGCGCGTTGTGGGTACACGTGAACATTGCCGATACTAGCGAGTTATGGTGGAGTCGTCGGGTTCGCGCGTTGCAACCACGTGGTCTTGCGATGGGGGGGCTGGTCCCTTAGGGTGTAGGGGATCTTCGGGGCCGAAGTCTTACCGAGAAGCGCGTACATCCACGTCGCCGTCGACGACGAGGAAGCGGCGGCATCCTCAAGGAGCGCGGAAGGCCTGTCGCCTTCCCTCCTCTCGGCCGATGCCCTCGTGCCTCGAGGGCGCCCGTTCGACGACGACGAGGTCGTGCCGCCCGCGGCTCACCGGGCCGAGTAGATATCGTGAGAGAGCCGGCGGGGCACGTGTGCTGCACACTCTGGCCACGAGAGAAGAGGAAGAAGAAACAAGCGGGAGGGCGGAAACGCGGTAACACGTAAGAGCAACGCGTCCGGCAACCTTCGCGATCGTTTACCGTGCCGCTACTGTCGGTGCGAGCGTGGTGGTGGTGGTAACGAGCCACTTCGCCGAGGCTGCCAGCGCGCACTCTTCACCTGACCGGCCAACGAACAACGAGTGGGGGTGGTTGGTTGCCGGCGGCACTGGCGGTGGTGGTGATACCGCCTGATAGTGGTGGAGGAGTTAGAGGAGACTCGGCGAGGAGATCGCCACGTGCTCCCTTGCCGTACAGGTGGACGCGACTGGAACTGCCGTTCCCTCGCCCCTTCGCCAACGTACAGCGGGCTGGAAACCCGCGTTTTGTAGCCAAACTTAGCTATCTCGAGGTTTAAGGTTATGGTACAGTAGGTCATTGAATTTGTCGCGACACCAGCTGGAATATTGTCAAGTCAACAATATATATTGATGATAAAAATATAAACCGGCCTGTGCTTCTTCTCAAATTTTACTTTTGCACATCGTCACCTCGTACCTGCTCGTACCACCCGGTATACAGCATAACTGTACATATAATTAGACGCAGGTAATGATGACATTCTACCCAATTGTTGATTGCGTTGACAATCGTATCGTGGAAGGTATATGTCCACTATTATATTATATTATAGTTTCTCAGTTACATCACTGCGCATCGTTACGACCTGGCCACGCTTCAGTATTACGACTCCGCAGCACTGAAGAGTTATAACGTTATAGAGTAATAATTACACAACGTTATAGCGCCTCAATTGGAGCTTCAGGCTTACCGAATCACATTATCGCCTGTCATTTAAACATTTACAGCTTTGTAGTTTAACCCGTCTTGATGATAGAAATTTCACTGATTTCACAAACGATGTACACTCTCCGCATGAGTTTATTTATTACCATCGACATAAATAATCTCACTTAACGATTCTGATACAGACGACGCGTATAAGCGACCAATTAGAGGTGTTTTTTCGCTATGAATAGCGCTTAAAGGCGCCCAAGTTTGTTTGGATAATTGTCATTAGACTGCGGATCTTTATGCATTTATGACATTATATGGGTACTTGTCATTTGACAGAAAGACATTCTTAAGTGGCTCCTGTATCTTGCAGTGAGTGCAGACAAGTTTTATTTTGTATAAAGATCTTCTTCTTCTTCTTCTTCTTCTTCTTTCGATAGGAATTGATGTTCATTCGGAACATTTGTATTAGCATTGTATTCTGGAATGTAAGAACTTAACAATGACGCTTCTTTCTTATATAAATAGCGCCAGGAAATGAACTGACGATTTACTAATTTCAGCAGACACGCAGCTTAAGGGTTCATTCATTGGAGAGGTCGCGCCACTGTTAGTTTCACAGTGCTCGAGTAGCTCTACTCGAAAAAAGCAATCCAGATCAAGAAACCGACGAATGCACGCGTCACGGATCAACTTTCGAGTAGTTCCTAAAAGAGGAGGAATCGGTGAACGCTGATTGGTCTACTCGCCAGCCTTCCCAAGGGGTTAGACCTGCGTACTATTGTCCCAGCGCCGTTGACGGCGTGCATCGCGTAGGTGTAGGGCGGATTTAGTCACTCCCACTTCCGCCAGCGATAGAAAACCACGTGGTCCGCTTCCTCGTGTCTCGCTCGGCGCGCTATTATGACCGACACAACTTTCCACTGTTTTTTTTTCTCTTCACTTTATTTCCATCCCCGTGTAAAGTGGATCGTTTATTGACACCTCAATCACTGATATTTCTGGAAGCTTCACAGTCAACTGCACTCCGAAAATATAACTAGCACGCTCGCCACTGAAATGTCTTGCAAATAGCTTCTCCCCGATTATTGGGTCGTCAAAATCAAGGTGGCTTCAGGTTGTTTTTGGTGTTCGTCTGATTTTTATGCAACATAAAAATGTTCCAAGTCAATTGTAAGGAAGAGAAATGAAATAAAAATATACTGCTCCTCCTAATCATTTTAATAGACCGAAAATTACGTATAGAAAGCATTAGCGTCTCTCGCTACATTTTGTGGCGCGCTCAAGCAGCTTTCACGTTTATCGGGGACGAACCTATCTCTTCGTAGAATTTTATTAAATTCCTCTTATTCAATCGTGTCTAAACACTCGATTGCAATTGTGATAACAGTCCTAGGAACGAATCCGAAACTGCGCACTACACGATGCAATTCGTATCGCAACATCGACGTTTCCTAATTCCAAAAGTGTTATCTCCGATACGACAGTAATCGACTTGAACGTGATATTAATTACCTCGTCGTAGAGGCCCATCAACATTGTCCCCTTTCATTCATGTTGTACACTTGTTATCAAGCATTTTCGGAAATATGTATAATATTTTTTAAGAGTAAATATTGATCGAGTCTGAAGTTTGATTACAAAATTAATCACAGAGAACCTTTTCCCCCACATGTTATTTTTTGTTACCATGTGATTGTGATCGTGATTGTGCTTTTTTGACCATGTGATTCCTCAATATCGAGCATGTGTTTTTAGAAAAATATAGATCATTGTGATTGCTGTATAACAAACATAATTTACTGAAAATGTTCCTATCAGGGGTTAAAAGATAAAGTGAATTTTCGTAACTATTAACACTAAACCTACAACTGTCGGTCAAATGACCGGTATCATATTTTTAATTTTACAATAATTGAAATTATTAAGTTGCTTACATGGAAATTGATTTAATAACTCTCTTTATCCAAGCACATATTTTACAAAAAAATTGTACAAAATTTGAATAAATAGAGCCTTGTCATTTTCATAAGATAAAACATTTTTATCGGTTTTAGTGCTCGGTAGGTTTAGTGTTAAATGTCCTAATTAGTTCTTAGCCTCACAGTGAATCATTAGAACTCGATTTAACACAATACTCAGAACTTTTTACTTCACCTAATATCTTGACCAAGCTTCAGTCAGCCACTTTTTTCCACTTGTTGTACATCGTCGCACTTCCGCCAGCGTGTTAGCAATTAAATACGTTACTTGCCGATATCGCTTCCGCATTTACGTCAGTGTTCGCCCGTCGATTGTGAGAATCGACTATGCAAAGTGACGTAATACATACAAGTCGTTAGGAAGAGGAAGGAGAAAAGAAGCACCCGCGATTCTGTCAGCTCGAATTTGGACGGGACTGGGAACAATGAGCCACTCGCCCCTAACAGTTTCTTCCCCTTCGAGCACAAGGGCTCCCTAGGAAACTCTGAATAAGGCAGTTCAAGGGTTGTATGCACGCTCTATTTTTCGGACCCGGTATTAAACCGAGTATGCCAATCGATGATACAGTACCGGTCGAATTATACGGCGTACAAATTAATTCGTCACCCTCGCGATTAGTTATTCGAACTCTGTTTGAAATTTCTTACTGCATTACTTACATGCAGAATGGAGTAAATGTATCGAAAACAATGTGGATTCTTTTACTTGAATATTCTAGTCGTTCGTGAATAAACAATAAAACGAAGGAAGAGCCGCGAATTAATTTGTTCTCCTAATAATATGAACACAGATTATTTATACACAATAAAAAGCATTCTCTTCAAAAACGGATAACTTTTTTCGAATTTGACCGAACGGCTGGAGTTTTTTTTTGAGACGTCAGAATGTACAGTTTACTTAATAATGTATGAATAATTTTGTTTAAAATTGCTATTAAACGTCACGATTTTTATTAAGTTTTTGTCTGCGTCTATAATAAAAATTTAAAACATGCCTTTTATAATAATAAGTCTTTCTGTGGCCTCAATTAGTTTTTGTACACGTCTCAGTATAGAAACTTTTCGGGGGAGAAGGGGAGGGGGGCGGAGGCAAATTTTCCGAGTGACGAATCTTTCTCCGAATCCAGGAACTTGATCACCTGGAAGGCGAGCGTTTCGAGGGAAATTGTTCTCGCGGTATCTGGCACCGGAAGCCAGCGAACTGCGAATTGTTCGGAACCCGCCGGGGGTTAATGCATGTCGTGTGTGTACGAAGTTCGATAAGGAAACGAGGAAACACTTGATTTATCGAGCGCATGAAATCATGCGGGAATTTCGTGGCGCTAGCGACGAAACAGGGAAATAAACAAGCATTCGGCTGCCTGAGAGTTGCAGCGCAGAATTGCGTGACTGAAGAAAGTCTATAAATTTTTATAAGATGCCTATTGTTTGTAAATGTGTATGAATTATGAAATAGTAGAGATTAAAAATGGTAATATCTTGACAGGCCGGGAAATTCAATTGGTAGATTGCAATTTTTACGACGTTTACGTTTCCGCAAACCAAGCACTTGCTAATAAAATTGTATATCGTGAAAGTAAATATTCTCAATGTTTGGATACATCACGAATGCAGCAGGTTCGCTAGAATGTTGTAACGGTTTAATAATTGATTAGCTCAATGTTCGATGCAGCAATATTGCAATAACTAGATTGCAGATTTGTATAGTTCTTACTTTGATGCGTTGAAACGAGTACAGCGAAAAGAATCAAATTTTAGTTCAATGTTGGAATCTTGGAAATAAATTCTTCAATTTAATTATATTATAGAGACTGTTAAGTGTATTTTGAAGATGGACCCTACGAAAGTGGACGCGATGAAAAAGACGTCGAATGACGTTTGAAGGACATCTAGTACTGGCTCTGTAAACACGAGGAGATCGATCAACAATATATACGAGACAGCAACGATGTTTTATAGGAAAAGTTTCCCCTGTTATGGTCAATACCTAACTCTTATCCACATGCGATTTTTCTCTTACATCTTGTTTGCTCTGTTCTGCTAGATTCATATCATTTTGGTGATCATTTCATCTATTCTTCTAACGTTGTGTTCAAGGAGTACTAAAAGTGACTATTTTACATCAATTAATAAAAATAAGAAAAAATGTGTCTATCGAAATTTTTAGCCATTTTTTAAACAATGAATAATTAATAATTAAATTTGAATAATTGTTTTGTTTCGATTTGTAGATTTGGTTAAAGTAGATCTCGCAGATCTTGCAGAGTTAGAATCACTGAAGTTCCATGAAAAAAGGATAAATTGTTGTTCTAACTCGAGTAGTTCTTCATTTTTAAAAACGTAAGAAGATAAAGAGGTTTGCATTGCCATATTGTTGGCAACCATGCTGAATTCTCCACAATATTTCGCTGACTTGCACATTGTGTGACGCGAGCAGCGAAGACGTCCGCGAGATCTCTTGATCCTCTATCGACGCACAGATTCCGAGGAGCGGCATTAATTAGCGTTAATCACGCGCGAATTAATCCTGTTTCCAACGGAACACAATAATTGTTCTCTCATCGGTGCAACCGGTAAATCCCTCCCTCCAACCTCTCGGCGATACATGATCGATGTCGATCGTTTGAAGTGACCACAGGAGAGAGGTCTTTCGCGATTCGTCCCCCTAAATCCCTGTCCCTCGATACTCATTAGTAGTGATTTTTCGGTAACCGGAGGATCAGTCTGCGTCGATTAATTTACTGTGATTTCGCACTCTGCCTCCCCCTCCCTACCACCCCCCTCACCCTATCTCTGCAGCATAGCTTATCCAATTATTTATTGCGAAAACGAAGCGTTTCGAATTAGTGGTCCTTGACCTCTGTTTGTGCTGTTGAATCGATGGGAAACGTTTCGACAGTCTTCTGCGATCGTTCGATCCGGTCGATGACGATAGATCGTGAATTTTGTGCAATGTTCTTCCATTAAAAGTTTTATGAAATTCATGAGAAATGACAAAACCACTTTGCTTCACTCTATCTTACTTTAAATTTTTAATACATCCACGTCACAGCCAGTTACAATTGTAATCATATTCATCAATGGCTTCCAATCAGAATATTTCTGGGAACTGGGACAAGTTACTGCTTTTGTTTAAGTAAAAATAGAAAAAAATGTTAGAGGAAAAATCCTATGTCATGATACGTACTAACTTCTCATGACCTTATTTTTTGTGGATGCACCGATGCACCAGCCAGGTGCGATTGCACTTTATTCTTTAATGCAACCCTATTCTTTTGTTAAACTGATCGACCCATTTTATTATCCTACGTATAAAAGTATCAACCAAATTTGTTCCCTATTTTTTTTTCTATATTTATACGTATAAAAGTACTAACCAAATTGTTTTCTATTTTTAGTTATATAAAAAAGAGCTGTAACTTGTTCAGTTCCCAGAATCATCCTGTATATTATTATTATTGAACTCTACCTTATAATCAAATTATAATTACATTTCTTATATAAGATGGTGAACAACGTCTCTTGCAATCAATGTATTTTAATTTCAATTACGTTATTAGATATCTCGAGTATATTCATTTATTAGACTCTGGAATGACACAGCTCTTCCAGATTTCTTTCCCTCGCGTTGATTGGTAAGATAACACTGGTCAACCTTCTGTAATATTACACCGCCACCCATAATAACCCTCCAGCCCCTAAAACTGCCCTTCTGTAACGAGTAAACCTTGAACACCAAGCACTTCATTCTCATTTCATATATAAAGAAAGAAATTCGTGTTAACAATTGCTCGGTTCGATAAATTGAACAATGAGAAATGAAAAATTTATCAGTTCTTACGAACATTACACTCTAGATCAGTGAATATATTAAAAGTGTTTCAATATTATACATTGGTTTCAATGAAAATCATGGATTTTTAATTAGTGTCTTTCACGTTGTTCATAAATGAGATAATAATTTATTCACTTACCCTCAAATCTACATCGAGCAGTACCACCTCTCCACTCATTTGGAGCCATGACCCATTTGTCTGTAACCAAAATATGGAAATATTATTATATTGTATACACATATCTACAAAATATGTATATTGACTATAACAAAGGTGCTGTTCCTATTTCATTGGAACTTGTTCTGATAAATCGAATAAAATGCAAAATAAAAATTATCCGCATTAATTGCAAGATATAAGAACTACATACTTGCGTGGCCGAACATTTATTATTATTAGGACTGATTGGGAACAGCTTACCATCGGGAGAAACAATTTATTGAATTTCAGTGCTCCCGTTATTCGTCGTAGGATCGCGAGACAAATTAACGGATCCCCTTTTCTTTCGGTCATTGTACATTTTTATAATTGGCACCGGGGAACTTGTTAATTAAGCGACGCATAGTTCATTCAGCTGTGAAAGAAGGCGAGGAGCGTTCTTCTCCGCGCTGGAGTGAGTGACGGCCAATAAATCAACAGGAAAATATACACTGTACCTACTCGGCGAACGAAGCATTATGTTCAATAAGATGAACAACACCTCTTACCCACTTAGAACGTAGTTTTGAACAAATATACTCGACACAATTTTTATTCTACTTTGTTGTGTATGCACTTATGACAAAAATTACTAGAACGAATGTAAAGATACCGTTGTACTTGTTTCAGATCATTAAAATTATTAAGGGAAGGAGTAAATCTCTATACAAGGTGTCGCAAAAATATTCTACCTCCTTGAAAGAGGTAAACCCTGAAATAATTTACAATAACTTTTTCCTTTATCGAAATTTTCTCTACAGCTTCATTAAGAAGTTATTAACGAAAAACACGGACCAATCAGAGCGAGCCAATAGCGGACTGACTCCGCCCCGGCTACACGCTCCGCTGAACGTGGCGTTGCCATTGGCCGAGCCGGAACCGGTCCTCTGTTGACGCGCCTTGATTGGTCCGTGTTTTTCGTTAATAGTTCTTTAACAGAGCCACGGAGAACATTTTCGTAAAGGAAAAAGTTGCTCCAAATGATCTCAGGAATCTTTTAAAGAAGTATATTTTTATCTTACATAAAAATCCACCAGTCTAGTGGTAAATAATTAACGAGACACGGCGGTTGGTTTCGTTGGATTCTAAACAAGGAGCAATTAATGGTTCGCTGCAATGTTCACTATGTATATCGCGGCTTAGAGACACGCTGTGTCTTATAAATGCATAAAATCCGCAGGCTAGTAATTGTCACCAAACGAAACGACGCGTGCATTATTGTAACAGGCACACATTTTCGTCGCGAGAATGCTGTTGAATTCCGGTTGCATAACCAGATCCGACAACAGTACAACAATTTCACCACGTGATTATATAAACGTCATCGGGCGTGCGGCTGACAGATTACGTCTTGTCGACGACATCCCCCTATCGTGTCGCGTCGGCGGATCATAAAAACGGCCCTTTACGTCCACCCGAACAAAAGCGAATAATATCTGGAACGTATCCAGACTCCAGCTAAAGAAGCAGCTGGCAGTGTGCAACAACAATAACAACACTTCAGAAATACAGCGGATCCGAGAAGTACTCGAACATTGAATACCTGATTCTCGGAGAATTGTTTATATTTAAACCGTGGTAATTTCGCACACAATAATCGCACAACAATGAATTTGGACGCAATCTAGAGCTAGAAGCTTCTAGTTTCTATTTTATTTTTGAAAATGGTATACATTCTGTGAAAACTTCGAAAAATTTTTTCCGTGACTAAAATCACTGTAGAATTAAAAATTAAAGCTTCATCTTTACAACGGCACCTTGAAAATTGGTGTACCATTTTTTTACACGTTTCATCGAGCCTTGAACGAGAGGTGTGACGTTAACAGGGAATGATGAGAAAAACTGAAAATACAAAATGAATTTTCTACACGAGGCGTTTTCGTAATTTTCAGGAAAAACGAGTTTGAAAATTCGTTACACGTGCCATTGCAGAACTATGACTAACTGCCTTTCAACAAATTATCATATTCCGTTCTAGTTACTTACGTACCAGACAGTGAATACTTAGACAGTGAATATTTACTACAAAAATTACAATACATATTTTCCGCTAGTTTTCTAATGTGGAATCACTCGTTTCAAAGTACATAATTGCCGATGTAACTTGAGCGGAAAAAAATATATGCGATCAAATTAATAATTTCTGGGAATATAAAATAGCAAAATTCGTGTAATAAGTGTAGGAGGAACGTGTATCACAATTAAGATTAATAGCAGAGGTATAAAAACTGAAGATAGCATGTAAGTGTTTGTTAAAAATTTTATGTAGAGTATGGAAAAGGGGAATAAATTTAATTTAATTAATTATTGCTAGGAAGGAGAAAATGTTTATTTCGTATAAAGATCCGCGGCCTAGTGATTGTAGCAGCTAATCTTCTGGTTATCTGTTTCCGGTAATTATTTAGTAAAAATGTAAATTCGCGTAAATATATTCGTAGTGAATATTTACATATCTTCGTTCACGCTTGTATATGTAAGTCTTCACAATTTAACAATAGTGTTTGACCTTTACTTTGAATGGATATTCGAACGATCGAATTTCTGATGTTTACTATAGAATTATGCTCGTGAGATCGCGTCCGAGTGTGTCAGGTGGCAATAAAGGCTCGTTAGAATCTTCGCATTTGACACTCAACAGCTGTGCATTCTCTATTATGTGATACATTGACAAGGCAGCGGGGCAACTGTATATAAGATTCGCATTGTTCACTGCTGAGAAGAATATTCGATCCTCTGCATCAGTGTGTGGAACGTACATACATACACGACGAGTACCGGGTTCGATTTTGTTTGTGCCAAATCATTAACAATAACGTAACTCTCACGAGTGCGATCGGTGATAGAGATCGTGCATGACATTATGCGATCGGTCGAAAAATAGATATGTTAAACTGTAGACTTACATATACAAGGTGTCCAAAAATATTCTTCTTCCTTGAAAAGAAATGAGAAAATACTTTTTAAAAACCACGCTTATATTAAAATGCACTAAAAAGGAGAAAATAATATTTTTCCTGGTTCTCCATAAAATACCGAATCCAGTTAAATAATGAATAATATTTTTCCCCATAATTTTAAGCAATTAGTTCAAAATTTCTTCTGTTATAAAATTAGTGTCGGAATAGATAGAAAAATTAAAAATAAAAAGTAATGAACCTGCAAATGACACGACAAAAAAAAATATTTTTCCCAAGCTGTATTAATTTTTGTAACAAACTTGACCCCAGAATCTGATAGGGAGGAAATGCATCTACAACTAGTATTTTTTTGGTCGAAAAAGAGCATTCTAAAATGATCAAAAAATGACATCAACAAAAACTGATTCATATTTGGGCACTTTGCCCTACTCCAGCCTTAACCGATGTAATCATCTGCTGTAAGACTGCTTAAGACTTTAAGACGCCAAATGCATATAATTTCAAAATTCCAAAACGACACACACTGAAGCAGCCAGCACTGAAACGCGGTTACAATCGATTTACAATAAAAGCGAAGGAGCTTGCACAGTTGATACATCACAGACACTGCGCCCAATCAAGAACAATAACCCATAAAAGAACGGTAAAAGACACGTTTCGAAATTCTTACCGGGAGAAAACATTCCTTCACATAATGGAAAACGTAAAAACCGTGAGCAATAAAGTGTTGCGCACCGCGCCGCGCCGTAATGTAATGCAACGTAATCAACAGAACCGATAAACTTATTACGCTCTCGCGTCTTGTCATGCGGGTTTCTATGATATAATACTATAATACGTTCAATCGCGGATTCGCTATTCTGCTATTATAAAATCATCGTAACTTCTATGCACGATCCGCCGCCGTAGGTTTGCAGTTCGTGTTAACGTTGTTGCATAACAAATTCTCCCGACAATTTCAGCCGCGATGCAGTTCACGGTGGTTTATGGCGGCTAGCGATCTTCGATCACTTCGAATCGATCAGCCAACGTTTGCGAAAATTTTAACACACATTTTTCTTCCCTTTCCGTTTATATTCATAGAAACATTTAAAAAGTCAATAATGTGCTTTTTGTTTCTCAAATATAATTCACGAAAGACAGGCGAAGACAATACAAATATTTTATTGCTTTGTGGACATGCATAAGACACCGCTTCTTATCACTGAGATTGTTATTAAAAGAGCTTGTTGAACGAATTCGCTGTTCGCAAATTATACAGAACCGGTTAGTAATGACTAGACGCACGAGCTACATATAAATTTATATTCTTCATTAATAATTTTAATGTGGTGAAGATAATATATTAATACTCTTAAAGTCTTTTAATATTTTCGCTGTATTAAATTGCACTTACTCATTTTTGTTATAAATGCATAAAATCCGGGGTCTAATAATGACATTAAACTGATTTGTTTATGCATCCGTGAAACGAGCATAACTTTCTCGCCAACCTAACATTACAGCGCTCGTAAACGTTGGCACGCACCATGCCCAAAGACCCATTACCACATAATAAACAAAAACGAGGGGTACTTCAATTTTCCGTTGCACGGATAATCTTTTCAGCACTGCTCACGATTAACTTCGACAGTTTAGTCATTATTAATTGACGCAATATAGTTAATTGAACTTCCTGCGAACGGTTTTTACCTCTCACCGGTATACCGCTCCTCCTACCAATTCTCATTGGCCGCTTTCAACAGTTATTCATATCTCGGCTTCAATCAACTTTTTCTAATCCCCTCTTTCGATTTCCTTTAGTTCCGTCCAGTAGTTAATCGCGTATGTTTTACGCTCGCTTCGCATAGCAATCTCAGGATATTCCAGCTAATGATCGCCATCGTAATTACTTGAAAAAAAGTGGTTACCTAATCTTTCCTTCTAATTTTTATCAGGCTTTCGAGGTGTCACGATTAAAATTCTTTTGTCTTCAATTGTCTTATAAAACTTTTACTGGTCTATTTGTGACATTTTCCTCATTAAAATGAGCCCAAAGATGGTATAATTCTGAGTAGATTTGCTTGTCCGATAACCGACGATGTCTGAATTCTCCATTATATAATATATCCATTCATTGTAAAAACCGGTAAAGATTCAATCTAGTACAGTAGCTAAGTAGCCGTTCTATTATCCTCACATTCACGTTCCACTGACTAGTTCGGATAATCGAGGTTCCACTGTATCGTGGACTAAACACGTAAATAAGACCCAAACTGTGTTGTGTTTGGTATCATTTTAACCAGAAAAGTGTCAGGAATATGTCGCTGAAACTTTCATAAAAAAATTATATTATCTCATTTATCCTTTTTTGACCCTTCCGACCCGAAGGACGTACGGTGTACGTCCTGACGGAACCTGATGAATTTTCGTCTTCTTATGATTCTACGATACATCTCCCGAATAAAAACGGTATTATGTAATATCTTACTCAATCTCTCATTCTTTGATTTTTATTTATAAATCTTTATTTTATTAATAAATACAAAGATATGAAATCAATTCGCGAAAACAGTGCGTCGCGGCCGTGCGAGAGGTCAGACGGCGCACAGTGGGACAAACTTCCGATAGAAATGAGGTGGAGCGATGATTTGTTTCTTACATTAAAGCTGGAACATTGCAGAATATGGGAAAAATAGAGAGTTCATTAAAATCTGTGCTAAATTTGCAGAATTTCAATAAAATTGCGGTTTATCCAATGCCATGTCCGAATAGATTTTTTTTCAATGATTTCAAATCATGTTTTCGTTGAAATGATGTGATAACCCACTAGTTTGAAGGTGCATTGTATTCATATATAAAACACAATAAAAATAAACATAATGAATCATTTGAACGTTTACTTGACGCATCACTTGACGTCTATATGTGTAGACATGTAGACATACATCGAGACGTTAATATTGCAATGCCTAATTCCATTACATATATATCGGGAAACTCTCATGACTGTTTACAGCGAATATCATATGATTAGCAATGATAAGAAGTTGCTCCACGTGTCTGGGAAAATTGACCGCCCCGGTGAACTATGCAAAGCGAGCAGATGAATCATTTCTGCGGAGTGTATTGGTTCGGCACTCGTTCTGACGACAACGCAAGAATCATCGGTAAGAACGACCGGCTGGTATTTACCAGCCGGCAATGTCAAGGCGACCGGCTTACTTCCTTATCAACGTTACATTACGTAATCTGCAGCGAAGTGCGGTGCAACGATACCGCGATCCCGCTGCTTCTCCCTCTCTCCCCACCATGCATTTGTGCATTTCTGCATGTGTGTGCATGCATGCCTGCTTGACCTGTGACGTAAAAGTTGCAGGAACTCGCGCGACGCGCAAGGCCATGTCGAATATTTGCGAAGCGAGCTTCTCGACGACTCGCGACTTCGTCTACTCCGGTATTATGACGATGTTAAGCGTCTGTCAGACTGCTGCAGAAAAAGGAGTATTAACCTTCGGTATGCAGACTTTTCCCCGATGAAATTTTTTCGAAAATTTATTGCGAGATGTCTCGGTTTGTGCCTGGTCAGTATAGCGATCAGTAGACACCGGGGTGGACAGTTATTATGGCTGTAAATGCAGCTCAGTACTCCGTCTTTAACTATGAATTCCATTTCTATGTTTATGAAAATAGATTTTTCAGATGATAAGTGAATTAGTTGGTAACACTATGGCTTGGAGCTATCAGAAAAACTGATCTAACAACATACTTTTAATTCTTCTTTGCAACCGACCAAAAAGACTTGTTGCGAGAGAGAAACACGTTTCACATCGTATTATTTAAGGCGGTAGATTCGTTCCCGGAATTGCAAGGGTGCGGGATGCGCGTTCTCATTTCTCGATAATACAAAGATGGGATTTTTCTATCTAGATCTAAAATAGATCAATCTAATTTTGATAATTAAATCTAATCTTAACTTCACCCTGTATACAGGGTGGTTCACGCAACTTGCACACCTATATAGTATACAGGATGTCCCAAAATTCCTTCAACAGTCGGAAATGAGAGGTTCCTGAGACCATTTGAAGCAACATTTTCCTTTGCAAAAATGTTATCCGCGGCTTTGTTTAGGAGTTATTAACGAAAAGCACGGACCAATCAGAGCGCGAGCAAGACGCGAGTTGGCACAGTCGGCCAATAGACAGTTGGCGCCCTCGGCCGACAGTGCCAACTCGCGTCTAGGTCGCGCTCTGATTGGTCCGTGTTTTTCGTTAATTTACAAAACGTATTATATTTTTTAAATTTTCAATATAGGCCCACATGAAAAAGTTGAAAATGCAACTTTTAGTATTTTTTTCAACAATTCGGATCAATTGCACTTTTTGAAAAAATTTCTTTTCACATCCTGTAGTTAACTAATAGCTTCCCAAAAAAGTTAAAATCGTATAGTACAATATTAAAATAGTTACCGTCTTTTTTAGAGCGTGCTTAAACTTATGGCCGCCACTGTAGGTGTGCAAGTTGCGTGAACCACCCTGTATGTGACGACGGGCTCTGATAACAAACCGATGTGTCACACATATGTGACGACTGATAGCGAACGAAGTAACTTCTGTTTCTGTTTCGGATAAAGATCCGAAGTCTAGTAATAACACACCGTTACCGTAATTTTAAGATCGACCGCCAGCGTCGATTTCCGATCGATTTCTAGCCCGCATGATTTCGCCGTAAAAAGCCAATTAAAGAGTTTCGCTTCCGCCTCGGGAATTCTGAAATGATTCGAGCATCGTCATTGGTAGCGTGACCCAGTCAAGATCGCCGTCGGCGACTCGGGACCCGACTACATGGAATCATGGCGGCTCTCGCACGGTACCGAAAAGGTCAAAGCGTGTTTCAAATGCAAATAACATTTCTCCGCGGTAAGGGCAGACAGAATACTGGCCGGTGATTGCGGGTGCCGCGGGTCCGGTTTGGTTACCGTAACGTCGTTTTACGTCTGATAATTATTTGCACCGCGCGAGGGAATATCAAATCAAATTCCTAAAACATTGGACGGGTCACGTCGGCACGCATGCTGCATTCACTGCCACGGCGCGCACACTTTCTCTCACCGAGATTCGCATGGTCCACGCTACCTGCCGGCGCATGCTGCCTCGAATACTATACTAGATGGACAGAATTCATTTTCTAATGCACCGAAAAGATTTGTTTCAATCTGGACTTAGAACAGTATTAAAATGTTGTATTGTGAGACATATTTTTCTTAGAACTACAGTAGGAACTCGATTAACCGGATCCCGATTATAAACAAATATGCGTTTATCACTGAACCTACCATCACGGGTTCCAGATTTTTTATTTTACGATTGTTGATGTAATAAAAATAATTTCATAAGAAATGATTGTGTACAGGGTGTCCCAAAACTCCTGCAGAACCCGGAAATGAGCTCGGAAACCTCCCATTTCCGAGTTCTGCAAGAGTTTTGGGACACCCTGTGGATGTCTTTAGATATCTACACTAAATGTCTAAATAAAAATGTCTTTAATGGAGCACATATCACATTAGGAGCTGCACAAAGTCTAAATAAAGTCAATCTTGTCATTTTTATAAGGAAACATGTACCAGTTACTTCTAAGGCTCGGTAAGTTTAGTTTTAAATATGATTATATTATGAAGGGAAACAAATTTTAAAAAATAAAAATTTTAAAAAATAAAAATTTATTTATATATTTATTTATTTATTTTTAAAAACGAACCTACCCGAAGCTTTTGCGACTATTGTAAAGGATTTACTGTATATTTATTAGTGTCGAGAACGTGTGACGATTTAAAAGAAACAATGAGCAATGGATAAAAGGATCGATTTCGCCGATTTTCGGAGCATAGCGTCGCCGCAGGAGCAGATTACCGATTCAAGGTTTAACGAGGAAGCCATCGGCCATGTGGCAGCCTAGCAAGTGTAATCGATGATTCACTTTTCTACCCCCCTCTATCCTCACCCCCGATTTATGTTCAGTCGATGTAATGTTACGTAAAAAAAAATACAAGCGAATCTAAATCCGTGCCGATCACTTCCGCGACTTGTGGTCACGAGCGAAGAAACAGTTTCTTAGAAAGCGATGGTGCACGATACGATAGAACCTCGATTACTGAAGTGTTTGGATAATAGAACAGTTACCTAGCTGTAGTATCATATTAAATCTTTATTTGGTCCATAAATTGTGTTGTATATGAACTTCTTTATATTGAATGGAGAATCATCAGTTCGGATAATACAGGTTCTACTGAGTCGTCGTTCAAAGCAACTCAAAATGACCGGAAAAGTATCGTGTTTGGACTCATTTGAATCGGAAAAATATCACAAATATGTTGGTAAGAATTCCATGGAAACATAATTAACCATTCACCGCCAATATGGTTTTTTACTGACGTATGAGTATTATTCCAGGTTGCAGAAAGAAGTCTCTAATTGAATGTATAGGCGTTAGTTAAACGAAATGTTTAATTGAACAAGATATTTTCGACCCATAATGCCGGCGGAGGATAAAACGAACATCAATATTTTCAAATAAAGCATTGCATAAATATTAAATAACGCCTTCGAACGATTCCGAGGCAAGAAATTGATAAATAATCAGCAGGATTAAAACCTCCTCGCGGATAGGATTCGATCGAATCCCGTTGCTTTTTTCTGGATTTCTGACGTAAGACGTTTCGCAAAATTTCCGCGACCGTGCAGCTAGTCACGAGCGACTATTTCCTCCGAGAGGAAACCGCGACTACAATCGCCAGTTAATAAATGTATGGTCGTGTACAGGTTAGCCGA
Source organism: Lasioglossum calceatum (assembly GCA_963966675.1). Lineage (NCBI taxonomy): Eukaryota > Metazoa > Arthropoda > Insecta > Hymenoptera > Halictidae > Lasioglossum > Lasioglossum calceatum. The sequence goes on from OZ016545.1 coordinate 8,482,732, forward strand.
CACGTTCGTACACACTCGCGGAGTATTACGTAACGTGTCTTGCGTGTTCCGCGCCGCGTATTACCTCATATCGAAGCAATTCTCGAGCACGGTGCGGTCATTTTCCCACCGTCGCTCGAAATATGCGTGAACTTGTTTCTTTCCTGGAGATACGGTACAGTTCCGCTTCACCCTTTCGCTGCGGAATGCGTTATCGCTGTACTCAAACATCGATATCGCAAGCTTTACAGCAAAGCCTCTGTACAAAGCCACTAAGATCATGTCACCTTTTCCAGAATGTACCAAACAACCTCATCTTTTAGTTTGTTGCATATGACATGTCGGATTTTAAACAGCGAAGATAAACGAACATAACTTTTGTCTAAATAAATCGTATTCGTTAAGCTAACCATTGTAACCAACATATTCTGTGAATGAATTACAAGCTCCTTGTTTGTCTCAAGCTAGAAACTGACTTCTCAATTTTCAAAATTCATATTTGTTATTTATAAGTAGATTGCGAATTTTTAGGATAAACAGAAATTCTACATCTAGATTGCAGCCTTCTGTTTTAAAGGGAGTGTACACAGACCCTTCAACCAACTATAAAACAAACGTATTATTTTCGATATTCGGTATAAATAATGTTGACTAAAATAGAAAATATCGAGTTTTAAATATAAAAATGACGACACAAGGACGATTAATGTTGATACGCAGTGTGCGAGCTGCCACGCGTGTAACATCACATTGTTGCATTACGTAACCCTGAAGATTTATGTATGTAATTACGGACAATGCATTCTTATCTAAATTCCGAAGCTTTTACGAACCGACAATAAACTTACAAGTTCGTAGAATACGTTTACAATGTTCGGCACTAGGTGAAATAAATTTTTCGATTCTTCACAACTGTCACGTGGTATATTTTATTTTCGATATAAACAATACGTTCTGAGCTGCAACACGAAACTGTATCCCCTGATTTCATTACATTCGGATTTTCTGTTATGTAGTACAAGAGCAAATTTATGAATTCAGGTCAGAAGTGCGATAGTCTTCGCTTTCTTTTTTATTTAACGCAGTCGCCGCGGCGACGAAGTCGTCGTCGGTCAGTACAAGTTCGTATTTCACTTCAGTTTCCATGAATCGTATCATAAACATGCCATAAACGTCAACCACTGCAATAAATTACATTGAACGTAGCGAAACCGTTGGTTCTACGATTTTCAACAACAAAAAACAGCTCACAAAGCCAACGCGTAACATCCAAGGACCTGTCATAGTTATCCTAGTAGGTAAACAGGCGAAACTGTTCCACTGAACGCCTCCGAGCAGATAAACTCCGTTCAGCGGATAAAAGCAAAGGGGAAACGCGTGACAAGCGTAAAAAGGTGTATTTATGATCCGCAGTCGGTTGCACGGGTGTGCCCGCGAATTTCTTGCGAACGGAGGTCAGTAGTTCATGTCCGTAACAATACAGACAGGCCTCGAACAGTAGCGAGCACACTACCAGTTACTACTTTCTCTCCCGCGGACTCTCTGAGCGGACACGAGACGATAGAAGTCGAGAGAGAAAGATAAATCGTTCGAGCCTGGGATCTGTTTATAAAGAAAATTCACTCTGAACTGTTATAATTCGGATTAGATGCTTGATATGCCTGTCAGTGGTAATACCGTGTAATAACCAGACTGCCGACAAAATTGGGTCGGTGAAGTTTAACATTTTTAACCTCCTGCTGTACAATAACAAATCAGACTCGAGATGAACAGTTTAAAGCAGGGACCAAAAATAACAGTTATTCTAAAATTTTCTACGATAAAAATCATTAAGAAAAGGTTGATTATTATTGAAATTTAAGATAATGTGCACAAAATATATAGAAAAAAATTCGAATAACAAAATTATTAAAAAATATCGATTTTTATACTTTTCGGTTACAAATAACAGTTATTAGTGTTCAAAAAATTAGATCCTCCTCGATAACTGTTAGGGATCTCATCGAATAACTGTTATGAGCGATGGAAATAAATTTCTCTTATCGATAACTGTTATGAACACCGAAAAGGGGAGATCAGACCGACGTTAAGTAAGTTAAAAAAAAAAACTGTTATGAAAACGATCGAAATGAATTTCTCTCAACGATAACATTCTGCCAACAACAGAAAAAATTTTCCACGTTTTTATTAGCTCGCTTTCTTGTCTGTCTATTTCTTTTTGGTTATAACAGTTATGGTCCCTGGTTTAAACGAAATTCTGTTAGATGGACGAATGAATTCGTGGCTCTCAATGTTTAATCAATTCTGAATTCAATGACCATATCAATTATTTGTAAAATGAAATTAATTACTGGAAAGTGAGAGGAATTATTTTGGAGAGTAGAATGTATTTTGGTTGTTTGTAAATAACCAATAAATCCACGAAGAAAAGCCTAAGAATTAATTTGTACACTCAATATTCTTGTGCAACCAATATATTAAATTTATATAATAAATCTTCTATTCTTGCTTTTCCAGTAGCTCTAATTACTGTAACCACAAAGACAACAGTAAGGCAATGGTTCCAAACAATGTCAACATAATATACTCAATCTATTAAAATAGTTAAAGAAAGACTTTATTGAACATAAATATCCACTTGTTAGTACATAATATCTGATTCAATGAACCTACAACTGGTTACCATTGTTCTTGTGAAAGTGTGTAGAAAGACTCTTCGAGCAACCTTGTCGTGTGAATTGTTCAAGTAGCAGCAACGTTGGAGGTTTGACGCGGTTACTACAAACTCAGCGCGATAAGAGCCAAGGCGGTGTGGACGGAGCTTAATAGAAGGTTCAGCTAGGTCGGCCGACCATGATACAGAGTGCATGCGTAACGAATAGTTCATGGCGATTGTGTGCGCACGCGAGAGCCGGGACGAGGATGTGTGTGCAGGCGCGCTCGCGCGATTTGCAGCACGAGTTTACGATAAGCGGCGACACGACGTTATATCATCGTCCACAGAGCGTGTTACCGAGTGATTTCTGCAGTTCTTTCACCCGCTCGATTCGGTCATGCGATACAATTGCGATAGAAATCGGCTCGACCGCTAATCCGCGAACCCAGGTCGTAAAACGATTTGCCGATATTCGGGTGCTACGGGTATTAACCTGTTAACAAGGGGGAGGACGAGTTATCTCGTCACTCTCTACTTCTCTCTTATCTCCAGAGGTTCTAGAGGTAGAGGAATTATTTGTTCAGATTCAGAAATTAATTTTTCAATGCTGATGGTAAAATGATTGTTGATATTTGCTGAAACGGGCACAACGAAGGACGAGTTATCTCGTCACTCTCTACTTCTCTCTATCTCCTGAGGTTCTAGAGGTAGAGGAATTATTTGTTCAGATTCAGAAATTAATTTTTTAATGTTGATGGTAAAATGATTGTTGATATTTGCTGAAACGGGCACAACGAAGGACGAGTTATCTCGTCACTCTCTACTTCTCTCTATCTCCTGAGGTTCTAGAAGTAGAGGAATTATTTGTTCAGATTCAGAAATTAATTTTTTAATGTTGATGGTAAAATGATTGTTGATATTTGCTGAAACGGGCACAACGAAGGACGAGTTATCTCGTCACTCTCTACTTCTCTCTTATCTCCAGAGGTTCTAGAGGTAGAGGAATAATTTGTTCAGATTCAGAAATTAATTTTTTAATGTTGATGGTAAAATGATTGTTGATATTTGCTGAAACAGGCACAACGAAGGACGAGCTATCTCGTCGCGTCATGCAATTGATGCAGAACATTTTTATTTCACATAAGAATCTGCAGTCTACGATCGCAGAGATCTCCACCACGTCAATTGGTTTTTCTGCGCCGAACATACTGTTTATTAGTAGTGACGATATTTTCATTTCCATAACACGATCGCCGATCAACACGGTTGACCTAATCGAAACGCTCGCAGCCAAGATCGCATACTCCACGCAGCGTGTTGCACGAAGATAAGAAATGTTTCCCTAATTTCTGCGTCTTATGCAACAAAGTCTTATTTACAATGATTCATTCGCAATTTTGCGCTATAAATAGCTGTCATCGAATAGTCAATACCGCTCCCGGAGAAACGGCGATCGCGTAGGCAAAATTTACTGACGTGATGTAATTTACAGATATCGTCGTTATCGGTGTCATTGTTGAACGCCTACTGTACACTGACTCCAACATTTGTAAAACAATAATATCGATTGTGTGTCCATGTGAGCTGCCTTAATTGTTCGACACGTAACAGAAGATGGTGAAAAAAGTGCTGAGCAATTTATCGTTGACAAGTCAGCGCACAGAAACAATAGAAGCGAGGCAACATCGGCTCAAGTATGATATCTTTTGCGCAGAGGTGTCTCGATGAGGATGATACACTATTAACGGTGTTGGGCAAAATTTAATCAACGATTAACGAATTTTCTACTTCAATCGCTAATCGCAATTAACAATTAATCTCCTAGTTTAGTCGTTAATTGCGGTTAACGATTAAATACTTATTAATCGTTAATTGGGAATAACAGTTCAATTTCTACTTTAGTCGTTAATTGCGATTAACGATTACATTCCTTTCAATTGTAATCGTCAATCGGATAATTGATTAATGATTACCTGCTGAAATTTCGAAATGAAATACGGAATCAAAACTATATGAATACTGAAAAAAATGTAAACTGAGTTTAGGTGGATTGTCATTTGGTCTATAATACAAACTCTTTTTACGTGCTTTTATGTTTTTTTTCGATGATTTCTTTTTTCAATCAACGATTGACGATTAACTTCATCAATCGATTGAATAAATCGTCGACTTTTCAATGATTACCGTCTTTAACCGTACGCATTGATCAATCAATCTTCATTAAAATTTTAATGGATTAATGCCCAACTCTGACGAGAAATCATGACTAAAATCATGACGAGAAAAATTCTGGGTGAATCATTTCAAGAAAAATATTTCAAATACAATTTTGCGTGATAGTCCTCCTACAACTCTGATCTCGGCACTGGGAGGAGAAGTCGCTGCCGGAATCCGTTTCTCAGATTTAAATTATATAATCGTAATTACCGAGTAACACTAATTATGCAAATCACCCTATAACGAACCACCTGTCTCACCGCAACATAAAAACACGTATGGAAATACGTCGAAAAGAAATCGTGTTTATACCGACGTGTCTCTTGGTGTTGCTTTCAGGAATTTTTCTGTCACTTTTTGCGGAACTGTTACAACGTCATTATTACGTCTCTCCTTCGTCAAACGCGTCCGTCAAACTGGCCAACTTAACTATTTTACGCAATCGAATCGATCATTATTATTTCACCCCGGAACACTGTGTAATCCGCTGCGTCGAACTGGTGTGGCTAACCCGTGAAGTTTCAACTACTTGGTCTTCCTGGTTTTATATACAGTAGGACCTCGATTAACCGGATCCCGATTATAAACAAATATGCGTTTAAATATGATTATATTATGAAGGGACATAAATTTACGAAAATAAAAAATTTATTTTGGAACATAATGTACATTTTAATTATGTCCCTCGGATTTCGATTATATTATTCATCGGGCCTTAATTTATCCGGGCTGTTTGTCTCCCGATTAAGCAGGTTAATCAAGGTCCTACTGTACTTTATTTTATTCATTAAATAGAGTTATACATAGAACACTAAGAACACGAATCGGCTGACGCGTCCGACCGTGGCTTTCCGTTTCTACTTCCTGTAAACATAATACCTAAGTTCACACACCCGACGTAAAAAATTTGATTTTCTATCTGCTTACTACGAATATATTTCTTATAAGGAATTTACATAATTAACACTTCATAGTTTAATTATGGTAGAAAAGTGTACGTAGATAGAAGGTAATCCTAGCGAAGACATTAAAAAAGTGAATGGTCAAAGTAAAGTTAGTTAGATAAGCAGTTCAATAACATACATGTATGCACGAACAGTGTGAGCCTAATATAAATAAACAATACAGCAAACTCCAGTGTAATGCGACCAAAAAATGATTTAAAACGAATATACATATGTATCTTCTGTGACAGAAAGTGTTTGAACAAATATTTACGACCACATAAATTACATACGGTCATTAGCGATAACATTCAGACGCTCCGAAAAGGACAATAATTTTTTTAGAACAATTAGTTTATTACGTGATGCGAAAATATTTTGAAAAACTTGCAAATATTGTTTGCAACAACATTTTTATGTACATATTTCTATGTACATATTCAAAATATATCGGGGTCATGTTTATTCGATACAGGCAGGCGTTGTTTCGCGAATAAATTCTCCCGAGTTCCGAATACTCGTGGCGTGATAATGGTTGACGTCTGAGCGCGGGAAACGCAAACTCGCGAAAAATGAGACGTCACGGTGCGCGGTGGTGGGGGTCGCGTCGGTTCGCACGCGCGAATAAGTCGAGGAGCACGAATGGCGATCTTAACACTTGAGGATGTATGCATAAACACGTTAACCGACAAGCTAATCCTGCTTGTCGCTTGTATTTCGTCACGCAGTTAATTCGCTTTTCAACACGGGAATCGGAACACCCGAATTTTCGGGGGGGTACCCGAAAATATCGGGTTCGGGTCGGATCGGGTGTTTTCCCCAAAATTGTATATTGTTCGGATACCCAAATGTCATAGATTTTCAGGTTTCCGATCCGATCCGTGCACTACCCGATTCAAAATTTCCGGGTACCCGAGTACATATCAGGAATTTAAGGGGCCCGACCCGGCCAGAGTCATGAAAAGCCGAACCGAATATACATATATGTATTAGGTTGTTGCACATGAAATGTCCGATTTTACAATGCAACTCTTACAAAATGTTTCGATCAAAAAATGCTACTAGAATCTGTAAGTTTATTATATAAAGCTTTGAGGTACAAAGCTAATCATACGCTAAACGTACCACGACCGGTCAACTGACCGGTTCTAAATTTTTTATTTCAGAATTAATGGAATTATAAAGATGCCTTCATAAGAAATGATTTAATAAACATCTTTAGTAGAGCTCATATTATAATATGAACCGCGTGCAAAGTCTAAATAAATTAATTCTTCTCATTTTTATAAGGCAACCACGTGCCTGTTACTCGTTTATACTACTTTTACTTACTTTTAAATAAAGTTTATTTCACAAAGTCAATCAACGAGACTGGCGCGTATTCCTTTTATATATCTGGAAAAATAACTTATTGCCTATGATTTTTGGTCAAAATGTGGTGATTAATTAACGTACTAGTCGTTGATGGTAAAAAGAACTACAAAACCAAGATAATAATCTTGTAAATGAAGAACGTAAATGACCACAATATCTTATTTTTACCGCAATACAATCAGGAAACTTGAAATTTGTACATAGAATAAAAATCGGACATTTCACATATGCAACAGCCTAATATATAATTTATGTCCGAAGAAACAAATTTCTTAAATAAATTCTCATAACTGTAGCTCTACAATCTCAATGATCGTAAATTTGAAAATCTCGTAGCCATCGTCTGACGATTTGTTCGAGTGTTAATTAATAGACAAGGGAGATTAATTGGCCACTTTCTATCCGCGAGAAAACGATCGAGTGGAGATAGTAGCCCCGTGCATTACCAGTGTCCATTCATGTCGCTATTTTTATAGTGTAAGCTTTCGTTGTGACTAGTGCAGCGTGTATATCAATAAATTATGTGAGGTTAAATAGTTCGTCTCGCGCCTCGATGCAGTTTCGTTCGCCGCAAGATGGGTCAGGCTTGAGCGAGTAACGGCTCGGGCAAGAAAACCATCGATGGCCTCTCGTGTTTCGACAATCGCATTATCTCGCTCCCGATACTATGCCAATCGATGCATTCGCATGTCCCACTTACGGATTTATCGTACACCGCAAGTCCGTGGGCAAGTTGCACATGCGACTAATATTCGCATTATCCCACAACTAAATTATCATCGATTCTTTCGATTCCACCTCGTTCATTTACTAATTTATGTCTCGTTTTTCTCGCACGTTTTATGGCCATTGGTATCACACGACTACGTTCGTTATTCAACTGTCAGTCAACACGAACCGATTTCGTTAAACAAATATTCGAAAGTGTCGAACCTCAGTGAGACAAGAAGAGGCGTAACAATACTGAGCACAATAGAACATTATGAGCGATATGTATAACAATCGCAAAAATACTTAACACTCCCAGAGTTAAGTCCAAGCTGATCCCCACACAAATGTGCATTCCAAGGATTTTCCGTATCCCGAGATTGTCAATATTGTTCGTGCTAATTTTAAGAAGCCTATTATTACAGCTAGTGTTGAAACATTTTTTAAAAATATACATATCTTACACAAAATTCCATCGCTTAGTTTTTACTTAACTATTTTTCGAATTCTTTCAGCATTATTTCTATTATTGTTATATTATTTAATGGTATAATTGTTTTCCAATTTCGCGCCAAAATAATGATACATAATTCTGCTGATTGAGTGTATTGGAATGACTGACTTACCAGACGTATGAAAGTGTTACCGCCGTGGCATTGCACATTTAACAAAATCGCTGGCGAAAAGCACACTTACGCGGGAAACACTCACCTCCAACGTACAGAGAAACTGTTTAAGTATAATATTAACTTTAGAAACGATACTGACAACCGAGTTAACCGAACGAAAAAGAAGATCGTCCCGGGAAACTCAGAGTTTCGAACACGCGCATGCACCACGCGAACAGCGAACACTAAACAGCGACCTTACAGATTGCCGGCAGAGCGGCGGAATTTCAGAATGCATTAAAAATGCGCACACCTTAAGGTGGCGACACCTTCCGAGGGAAGTCGCAGATCCCTGCAGATGTTCAAAATCTAAACCACGTGATACGGTCACAGACAAAGCATGTTCATAGACCTATCACTCAATGTATTTTTATATTGCACGTTCGTGGGGCCACAGATTTCTATCTCGTCTGTGCCAGAACTAATATTGTGCACAGGGCATTGGTTTAAAGTATATAAAACTATTGTAATATACCTTTTTTAATGACATGAGTAATGAAGCAAAATTAATTTTGCTATATTTCGTATTTTTGTAATACATTCATCATCAATTCATCATAAATACTATTTACACCGTTCAAATGCGCGCGCCATATACATTGGCACTGATTGGCACAGACAGTGAGAAGATATTGGCCGTTTTCTCGCGCATGCGCTGCAATTTCAACAACAGTGAAGTAAATTCTGAATAAAATAGGGTACCTTGATGACCCTGTAAAATTTGAAAAAATTGTTATGATTTGATTGCGAAAAGTTAATGTATTTGTGTAGATAAAGACATTTCATTCAACCCAGATCATTTTTATTCTATATTCTATGTAATCTTTTTTACATTGTGCACATGAAATTGAACCTGATTTCTCATACCACAGTTGAACTTTTTATAATTTATAGAAGACAGACAAATTTAATAATATTAAAACTGTTTTGAATAATGGTATGGCAATTTTTACTGGCACCTCAGACTGCCTATTTAACTGGTGCAACGAGAAAAAGTGATAACATAAGTCAGGCTGGGACCTGGGACAGATTATATGTACCATCACTGCCTGCTACTACGAAAGAGTCAAAGAAAAATTTCATCAAACCTTTGTCAAATTGCTTGATTTATTTGAGATGCATATTTTTAAACTATTTTAAATGAAATTACTTGTACAATGCTACGTATTTGGCTTTAAACGATTTTAATTGTACAAGAAATCGTTGCAAGTTATAACTGGTTATAACCTACAAGACAAATGTCAATTGTACAAGTTGATGAAAATATTCCAGCAAACGTTGCGAAGAATTTGTAAGATTTGATGAGAATTATTATGATAAACATTATTTTATAATCAACGAAAATGAGTGACACGAACGAAACGCAAAATAAGGATAACTTTCCGGGTAGCCCAACGGAGCTAGCGCAGAATTTCGAGTTAGCACAGAATGCGCTCACCGAATTTCAGAAAGGCGCGTACAGCAGTTGTTTGTCATACTTAAATAAATTAGAAACACTGAAACCTAAAGATTTAAAAGTGATGCACAACAAAGTTGTGGTAGAATATTATAAGAGTGATTTGAAGAAGACGGAGTTGTTAAGGAAAAGTTTGAATGCGATATGTGGCCAAATATCACTGACCGATTCGACTGAAACTACCATAGACGATATTCAAAAGTGTGTTATGAGATATAATCAAGCTGTTTTGCTATATCATACAAAGCAATACAGTGCAGCACTGCAAATTGTGAATAGATTATTTACTTTTATAGAACCCATGGGTATGTGTGAAATAATTCTGTTTAGAATTAAGGGGAATTATTCCCTCGTGAGAAGATCATCGCATCGAATTTAATATGTACATGCATTACATTTTTCTTTTAGAAGAATCGCTGGCTCATAAAGTTTGCCTGCTACTAATAGAATTACATATAGTAACTGATCAGCTTGATGCTGCATTATCTTTGATAACGTACATAGAAAGTCAACTGATATCCACGGACAATTCTAAACTCGCGTCTGTGGACAAGGAAGGTATCATGAAATCTGTGACAGAACAGAAGGAACAGAAGAAAGAAACCGATACAGCCACCAATGCATTCAAGATAAAGTTATTAAAATGTAAAGCTAGAATATATCTTCTGATGCATCAGCTGAAATTGTGTAAAAGAGAATGGAAGACTATAGTTTCCTTGGGTACACCTGTAGTAAGATAATAGACTACTACTTCTAAATTATTTTTTATTTTATATTATATATCTACATTTTTCCATACTCCTAAAACATGTATCTCATTTTTAGAATATATCAACGGTATTCTTGAAAGCAAATCTTGAATACTTAAGGGGAAATTATAAAAAAGCTATCAAATTACTGAACTCTGTAACATCCGAAAATATGGATTTCAAGTATGTGGAATTTATGCGATCACACGCTACTGTGTATACCTTGTAGTAATATTAACAACAGCGCACATCAATAAATATTATTATTGCTTTCAGAACTACTGGAGAGTCTTCAGCTGTTCTATATTACAACAATATGGCCTGTATACATTTTGCAATGGGTAAACCGAATTTAGCTTGTTTCTATTTAAGGAAAGCTCTGCGTGAAAACAAATCTGCAGTAGAAAGTGTACAATCAAAGGATAGTGGTAATTATGATTTCCACCTTTTATGAAGTTCGCTTACGAGTTCAGATATTGGAAATAATTTATACAACAAAAATATTTGTATTTAGATCCCTTATCTTCTCAACCCCTGTATACGCTTGGTGGAAATAAACACTATCAATTGATGTACAGTTTAGGTGTATCGTTGTTACACGCGAATCAAGCGTTGGCTGCTTTTGATTGTTTTATGGAAGCTGCCCAGAAGCTCCATAATAATCCTAAACTATGGTTAAGAGTTGCAGAGTGTTGTATTTATTGTCACAAACCGGTAAGGACATGAAATCATATCAGAATATTTTTCCATATGAAATATAACTCCCATTCTACTTTCAGACGAACGAAGTTGATTTTAATATCCCAAAACGGAGGAAAGATTTAGTGCAGAAAGTTGTAGGTTCTGGAATTCATAGGAAAATTATTTTAGCATCATCTCTCTCTAAAGATACGAAAAATCACTCTGAAAGTTTCCATTCGGCGATGCCACAATTAACGTTAGACTTCGCATCTCTTTGTTTAAAGAACGCATTGTTTTTGTTACCAAATATCAGTGACCTCAATGAACTCAATGCCCCAATTACAACAAGCACTGATTCGCAGTCAGTACCTTTATCGTTAACAGCAGGTATTAATTTAGGTATTATAACATTTTATATACATATAAAGACAAAGATTAAGTTAATGAATAATAAAAAAAATGTTCAGGTGCTCCACACTCAGCTCCGATGTCGCAAGTGTCGACTGCCGAAGCGTTCAATTTAAAGATTAATGTTCTAGCAGCGAGTGCTTACGTGTGCTTATGTTTGGGCGATTATGTAGTCGCTCTTGAACATGCAAAGTCGCTACTAAGTATCAATAAATTGCCGGGGGCATACAAAATGCTAGGAAATCTGTATGCCGCGGAAAGTTTGATATTTATGGACAAAATCAGCGAAGCAATCGAATATCTTAAACCAGAGAATATTCAAGATTTAAATACTTTTGTACCTATACTTGACACACAAGATAAAGATAAATGCGACGAGGTTGTCACAAAACCTCTAAAGAGTAAGAACAAACTTTCAGTTTCTTTATTCTTTTTACGAATTTGATTATCGCTATTTACATGTAGGATGACGGTTGATTATACTTTATAGTGTGGTACCCGACAACTGTTCCTACCGGTATCGCTGTACTTAGATACAATTTAGCTGTAGCTTATGCGATTCGCGGTGAACTTGACAAATCTGGAGAAACCTTAAAACAGGTAATTATTAACATTGAAGAGCTTCGTTTTACTTTCTTACAGGCTTGGGTATTATTCGTTGAAGTGATTGATCATTTAATAAAATCTGCTCAAGCTTGTTTTATTATTACGGCTATCGTTCTTATTAAACATTGTGTCATTCTTTTCAGGTGTGGATGTCTAAAGGTCCAGACTGCGATGTTCCTATACATGTTATAATGTTAGCTTTATATATAGAATTACAATTAGGTAATATTACTAATATATCTCACATTGAAAATAACATTAAAGGAAAATACAATCACTTTTCTGTTGTGTTGCAGGTCACGCGGATATTTCAAGGTCAATAATAAAACAACATTGTCCACAGTATCGTTGACGGTAAATTTCTTTTGTAAATTTTCTTCTCATAAATGTGAATCAATTTCCGCACCTGCGTATTCGACTACATACGTATTACACAAAAACTTAAGACTCCACGGAAATATCGATTGAATTAGTTGATGAATGCTACAACTTTTCTATATTTTGTAAAATTTTGTAAATATAATCTTTATATTTCTGGAACCATGTGTATTTTAAAATTGTACTTTCAGTAGTATCCTCTCGCTCTACATGACGTTACATTCATTTAGATGAATGAATTAATTGATTTCGAATGAATGTGATTTTGTTCAAAATGTGATATGGTGCGTCTAAAATTGAAATGGGTTGATGGGAAGGGTTATCATTTCATTGGTTTCGAATTTACTTATAAAATACGAACATATGAATTTTGCAGTTTTTATCTATGTCCATTAAAACACGTTATAGCTCTGAATTTTCTTAGCTCGAGTATTTGTTAGATTGAGTTGAATCTTTTTATATTTTGATCTGTAAGATTTGCTTTTTTACAGTATCTTTTTCGTAAAAGTAGAAACAAATTTTTTGTTTGGTCTATGTATAATTCTATCTAGAAGATAAGCTGATTCTAAGATTAGACATGTGTTTTTTTCAATAAAAGAATCGTAAATTATAAGAAAATAGCGTTGTAAACTTGTTACTGGAAGCGAACTTACTGGATGGTATTGGAGGCCTCTGGCCTGTAATATGGTCATGGCCGTCTAGGCGAATCACCCCAGGGCCTTATACTGGACCTTACTTTGACTGACTCACACATATGCAGTGGTTCTCCACTGTTAGTTATTCCACGTGTGACAACGTTTCCTCTATTTAATATGTATGGTCGGTAACAAGACATAATCGTTTCCTGAAAGCACGCGTGCACACGAGTTTTCGATACGCAATCGAATACATAATATTACGTTATTTAGACGGCAGGATTTGCATAATTATTTTAAATTTGCACTTATCAAAAATCGGCAAGTGCTTAATAGACAGCGGATCCTTATGCAAAATAAAAATTTTCTACCCGAGTTGCAACAACCTCGAGTGAAATAGAAATTTATTTGTTCTCTTAATATGTTTAATAGGTTCAAAATAATACCTACTCATTTCTGTCATAAATCCATAGAATCCGCGATCTTATAATTCATTTCAATAAACACGTTTGTGCGAGACGGTACAAGCTACGAACTTTTAAAGCTCGATATTTCTCGTATTAACTACTAATTACATGTACATATTATTCCACTGCGTGTAAATGAGACCACAGCATAATTCTGAAGAATTTAGCATAACGATTCGTTGCTAAAGATTCTTTAGGATTGCGAATAAAAGAAAACTTCGAGTAGATTTTATGCAATTATTTTACTATATCAAACAGGTGATCGCAGTAAAAGATGCACGACCTTAATACCACGATCCATCGCTTGCGAGTAATTATAATAGACTGAACAATGAGGGAAGAGAGAAAAAAAAGGATTCGATTGTGAAGATTTATCCGGAGACATGAATGCTTCTCCGGTTGAGGAGGAAGGACAGCGGAAGGCCGTCCATTACAAGCACAACAGAAGAAAATTAAAACGACGCACTTCCTTGGATTCGAGGTTCATTAAAGAGGTGTAATTGCGGTCGACGATGCGCAATTAAATGTAGTTAGTTTACCCCATTTTCGGCGCCGAGAACAGAAATCGGAATCCGACGATTCTTCCGAGACGCGGAGCGCCTCAATTATTTCGACAATAAACTCGCTATTCAATTTCAATTTGATTTTTATTTAAACCACCCATTCGCACGCTTTTCAATCAAAGACATCGAATTAATTAATCTGTGTGTGGCACATTGTGTATGTTTTTATTACACTTGCATCGTGTTACTCAAATTTTTCCTTTACAAAAATAAAAAAAAAACATTTAAAGAGTCGAAAGCAGGATAAATATAGAAGAGAAAGCACATCATAATTTTTATATAATCACATTTAGGCTTCAACTCCAGATCTATCTACCCCATATAACATTTCTAGAAAACCTGCTTGTCACAAGTTCAACTTTTTCGGAGCAGAATAATTCCAGAGAACTTTTTCTGCTTTCCAAAAAAATGTCTTATTTATACAAAAACGTATAAGCCTGAATTAATCCGCTGTTTTCTTGGAACACAAAAAATAATAATCACACAAGTTATTCTATGATTAATTGGGAATTATATTAGACCTCTATTCCTCATCCTTGGGCTGTAAATTATCCCGGAGAGATCTCAATGACAGCATTTATGATCGACAGGGCCTAGAAAAGATTCCCACAGGCCGTCGTCGGGCAGGGATTCTGCAAAATAAAAAGCGAAAGTGAATGAAATATACCCGGCGGTCGTCCGGTTTCCGTGTTACAAACACACAAGACGCAAGGCAGCTCTTTGAGCCAGCGTGCCGCTGGAAATCTGAACTGATCACGCGTGTCCATGGAGCCAAAGCGGACTTGATAAATTTAAAATAAAATTGATCCAACCATTTGGCGCGCTGCCCTGACCCAGTTCGAGTTCTGCTCCTGTCTCCAGCGAGCAGAACAAGACGATGCCGCCGCTCGGAGCACTGAGAATCGCCTCGGGGAATCACCGATTCGCCCTCGCGATCATCGGATGACTATCGGGCACCCTAACCGTCTCCCATTCGTCTCTCTCTCTCTCTGTCTCTCTCACACGCACACACATACACAGCCCGGGATTCTAACCGTTTCAATTACGAACAATCGGACTACTGTTCATCGACCAGCTAAACGCTAAACTCGATTACCCGCTGAAATGACCCGGAGCTCGCGGATTCCAAGAACGCTACCGTGTTTCGATTAGGTGTCGACATCAATAAATATCGACAAAGGTCGGACAGTGAACGACACATGACGGTGAAGAGCGAGGTCGCGTGACCGGCGAGTTTCCTTCGAGAATTCAAATTAAGAATCGCCGCGCCGCGCCGCGCCGGTGAGAATCGTGCTCGTTCGTTTGTTATTTAAGCGCACCGAGATCAGCAAGGACGTCCATAACGAAGATAAGAAATTGCTTCTAACGTTCTTTCGCGGAGGTCTTCGGAAATCCTCGATTAAAAACGTTCTTTGCCACAGAATTGAATCACTTGGCTATTTTTTATTATCATCGTTACATTGGCATATTTTAGATCAATTTTATTAAAGCACAAAATCCAGAGTGGGTACGCAGACCCAGCTGATGTATAGACTGGGCACGTCAATTTAAAGCAGTGGACATGTTAAAAATATTTAAGGACATCAAGGTATCAGTTTCAGCTCAATAGGATAATTAAAAGAAGATCACAATTTTCATTTGGCTCCTGTGTCCTGCAATCAATGCGAACCTTTTTTATTTTGCATAAAGATCTGCAGTCTACTGATGAAATCTTTAAATTTTTTCGAAGCTACTTTTTCGCAGCTGATCAACGAAAATGAAAGGAATGATTTTTTTTCATTGATCCATAGACAGGATGCTAAGTTGAATAGAGGACCAGGGCTCCAGTTGAAAGCCAAAGAGGTGCTAGCCACGCTTACTAGTTAGATCATTCAGTAATATATAGAAAAGCAAGGCGTGCGCGTCGCTATTCATATCGTTTATTGCCAATATTCGCTCCGGGCGATGGAACGTTTGACGAATGCCTCAGGCCATTTATCTCTGGCAGCGATCGGAGTGGCCAATATTGATTTGACCCCCTCTATTGTTCAAAGTTATTTAATACTCGGCAAATCTAGTTCATTTTCCCGTTTCGTTTATCTCTATGAATTACAAATCCGAACAGTTTCGTCTGACTTTATGGCATGAGATTAATTGTCGCTGATATGGCATTAGATCCTCGGTGAACGCGTTTTCAAACATATCTTGTTACAAATATGACTACGGCACAGTGGGTCTTTGCATTCTACTTATATGTTCCTACATAGCTTTTTAAAAGGTTCTCTTTTGAAATATCGCCTCGGGGAAACTGAATACTTCACGCATATACGTACACACCGCGCTAAATACAGCCGTTCGTAGAATCGATTTGAATGACATTGGATTTAGAACATTATATTTATCTCTGGTTACCGTTCACGTAATTATCGATATGCAATAATCGTTATGTGTTAAATAAAAGGCACCTTTTTGCCGGCGCTGTACAACTACTGCGAAAGGTACCGAATAGCTGCTTACGCAATCTACGAAGCCATACACACGACTAAGAGGGTTATGCGACGATCCGTCAAACACTTTTACGTAAATATTAATCCAATTGTATTACCGCTTTACTATCGATTCCCCTAATTTTTGCCATTCGTGGCGAAGAACGCCATTCGCGTTCGCGCCAAACGCGGTTTCCAAAAAGTGGGACCTGGCTATCCTGATAGGAGTAACAGATTATGCATTTATAACACAAATGAAAATGCAATTTAAAACAGTGAAAATATTAAAAGACTTTAAGAGTATTAATATATTATTTTCACCACATTAAAATTATTAATGAAGAATATAAATATTTAGCTCCTGCGTCTTGCAATTGATGCACAAACTTCTTATTTTGCATAAACATCCGTAGTCTAGGAATAAACTAATAGACATTCTCTTAGAAATAAATTGGTTTGTGTAATTTTCTATTTTTGTTGACTATAAGACCCGCAGTCTAATGATGAGAGATATGTTTCATTTAATCTCGATGTTCAACGAACGGTTGAAAATTTATGTAGCAACACAACTATTTGGGCGTAGATAGTTGATTAGTTTCCAGTTAGAGGTCAATCGCGAATGACACGGGGCAGACAGGTGGTCCGCCGAATAGACGAAGAGGCGAGAAGCCGGGGCGACGAAGACAAAGAATGAACCCTTTCGATTCGACAACGATAACCTGCGCATATCTTCGTCCTTCCCCACTACAGGTATGGCCATACATGGTACCAGCCGCACTTGACCTATATCTTATTATGCTGGCAGCGTCCGGATGCAATACGAAGCGTTTGCGAATAAGCCCGCCGGGGCTCTTCGAGGTTGTCGAGATTTACCTCCACCGTAAAGAAATCCTTCCTTCCTGTAGAAGCCGTCTCGCCGCCCCAACTTCCGTGACGGACACAGGCTAGACTGGAACAGTTGAGGAGTCCGCCACGGTCTTCTAGCATTCGCACCCTGAACAGACAACCAGGCACAAATTAATTATGATGATTCTCCTGAAATATCTTGCGGTACATTCTTCCAGCCGACTCGAGAGAGATCTCTCTTGTACAATCTGCAAACAAGAAACTTGACATGACTCCGGAGTGGAACAAGCCTCTGCGAGAACATATCTCAGAGACAATTGTCCTTGTTACATTTCCACGCGGCGCGGATCTGAAGTTAAATGCCAACGATTATATGTTGCGTACAAGGAACAAGCGACCCTGAATCAGCAGACAATGATCTTTTTTTTTTCACGACAGTCGACGAATTACTTAGCGTCGCGGACTTGCAGCGGAGATCTCCCAGCAGCGCGGGACCAACTCTTAATGCTGCGATTTTCGATAATGAGTTTTATAATACGTGGTGTTCGTTGGACGATCGGGAGGCAACCCTCCCCAGCGTCCACCGCGGCAAGTTCCCGAGTACCCTCCGTCGGACAGCAGCCTTCCCGGCTCGCATGCGTCTCGTGTCTCAATCTTGACCGGTATTTAGGAAGGTCACGACCTCAGGGTAGGTTTGTCGCGGGACAAGTGATCACGCATGCGCAACCCACGGGCGAAAGTATTTAAAGAGGTGGACGCGTGTTCGGGAAGGCCACTATTCCCCGAACTGTCACGAATCGCGCAACGAATCCCCCACTTTCCTCCCCTTCCGAGGCGAACGAGCAATCCCAACCGGAGGCGGGAATATCGTCGGCTCTTTTGCTCTCCTCGTTTTTCTCCCTAAAGGGAATCGCCTCTACCCCTTCGACAACAGGCCCCTCTCCAACCTAGGATCCGATCGTCCTCTACCAGTTCCCCTCTCCGAGGATCGTTAGCGTGCCATCGAATCGTTTAATAGACCTACTGGCCTGTCTGCGCAGATTCGATTTGGTGCCACCAAACGTGCCGGACCTGGTGACAAGAAGACACCGTCGACGTTGCACTACCGATCTCTTTTCTTCTCTGGTGTCCGGAGCAGAGACACTCTGATCGCCACGTCCTCGGATGCTCGCGGAGACGCCGTCGACGTCGGACTACCGATCTCTCCTTTCCTCGGGAACGAGAGCAATCTCTTGTCGCCAGCCGACCGCAAAAATGACCGTTTAATCGTTAAAGCTTGGGACTGTTGGGAAAGTGTTTGTTGGGACATCGGTCATCTCGAATGAGGATCAACTCGACGGACGTAGCAATCCCCTGGACGTTCGGATTTCCATCCGCGAGGCTCGAGGCGCGTCGACATGGAGGACGTGGATGTTCAGGAGTCCAGGGATAAAGTGGGCAGCCTGATCTTCTCGCCGCCGCCGATGAAAAAATCTGACACCAGGGACAGCATCTCCTCGGTTGACAGCGACGTCAGCCTGACCTTCGACCGCAGGGGCTCCAAAGGGGAGGAAGCCGATCTATCGGACAGCGTGAGCTCCGACAACGAGATCAAGATGACGGAAACCATGAAAGAGCCACTACCCTCAGATCCAGACTCCGGAACGGACCTGACGGATGACGTCGTTCACTCCGTGTCCCAAAAGCTGGAAAACAAGTCGGCCGAAGCCGCGAACGAAGCAACCGACGATTTTGTTCCTCCCAGTGACGAACTCGCCGAGAAAATCTGTACTCAAGTGGAGTTTTATTTCTCCGACGAGAACATTGTTAAGGACGCGTTTTTGTTGAAACATGTGAAGAGAAACAAGGAGGGGTATGTGTCTTTGAAACTGATCTCGAGCTTCAAACGGGTGAAACATCTTAGCAGAGATTGGAGGGTGGTCGGCGCTGCCCTGGCCAAGTCGAAGAAACTCGAAGTCAATCCACAGGGGACCAAGTTAAGGAGGATCGATCCTCTTCCGCCGTTCGATCAAACCGCCCCTTCGAGAACGATTCTGGCCGCGAGGCTACCGGTTGAGAAACTCTCCGTGGAGTCCGTGGCTGAAATCTTCCGACCTTGCGGGGAGATCGCTCTCATCAGAGTCCTTCGACCTGGACATCCTGCACCTGCTGAGGTAATATGTCTGCCTGCATTAATGCTAGACTTATCGAACACTGGAGTGACTATGTTGCTTTATCATAGAATTTAAAGGATTGGATTTATTTAGATTTAAATGTGCTTGAATAATGACTAGACTGCGGATTGTTATGCTACGATACGTGTATGCGATTAGAAATTAATGATGCTTTCATTTTATTTCTACCAGAAACATGTTTTTAGTTAATACAAAAAAAGGCATACAAATGGGAATTTGCATAAAGATCCGCAGTCTAATAATGACATTTGTGCAATCACTACTCATGGGACTGTTATGGAATTTTGATAATTATAAAATTATTGAAATTAAATAATATCGGTTGAAAATGCATACACGAAATGTGCACCATAAACGTAGCAACCGTGTATGTACCTTGAAATCCTAAGTAAATTAGGAAGCTTTCTTTCCGAAATAAGCACTATGTGATTATTGCAACGATAAGAAACATTTCTGTTCTACTGACAGGTGCGACAAGCAATCTCTAAAAGGCCCGAGTTGGCGTCTAGCGAAGAATGCGCCATGGTCGAGTTCACGGATTCAGCGGCCGCTCGTCTTGCTCTGCAAATGACCTTGGGCAATGCCAAGGTGTTCGAGCTGCAACAATCCAGCGATAAGAAGAGGAAACAACAATCGACGAAGAAAACTGCCCTGACGAGATTGTCCAAAGAGGAAGCGTACAACTCCTCGAGCTGTGCCAGCGGATCGGAGGCCGAAGATGGAAAAGCCAGACACAAGAAACCCGTCCACGGTTACCCAATGTACCACGCTTATCCGGGCCATCCCTATCAAGGTATGCTCATCATAGATCCCAATTATGTCGAACAATTTCTGATCCCTGCAGTAACAGCCATAAAGAGGAAGGCTGTGATCCATGATTTTTCACAATTTCTATAAACCTCTTTCGTTAACTCTTCCTAAATAGGATTTTCAATGATTGAATTGGTAGCCGGAACAACGTTGGATGCGAGATTTCCTTAAAAATGCTCTCCTGTAAAATTTGCACTTTATATCATCCAACGTTGTTCCAGCCAACAATTCAATTCCTAAACAATAAAAGCTAAATTAGATCATAAGGAAATCCTACATCCAACGTTCCTCCAGCCACCAATTCAACTATGCTGTGCCAAAGCTGAGTTCCAAGCTCGAAAAAGATCTGCTATTCGAGAATAAAATGAATTTCATTGTCAGAACATGTCGAAAGGTACTCGAGTACTATAAATTCGATTGCAGGACCCCCATCGCCGGATGCATGGCTGTCTCGTCGATTGTCCGGCTGCTCTGTGTCCGGATCGGAAAGCGGTTTCATTCTTCGTCGTCTGTCTTCCTGTTCCGGTTCAGGGTCCGGTTCTGGTTCGGAGATCGGGAACTTCGGCAGACGTTACTCCGCATGTTCCTCGAGTTCCGAGACTGGTTACTGCCACCCGATTTTTCCACCAAGTTACTATCACCAGGAGAACCGACGTTTCTCCTGTTGCTCGAGCTCCGGTTCCGACTGCAGCACTGCCTGTTATCACCCTAGTCGCCGTGGATCCACGGACTACGGATCATACATGAGGAAACTGTCCGCCTGCAGCCGCGATTCCGGCTTCGACATGTCCCCCAGAAGATTGTCACAGTGTTCCTCCGGCTCCGAACAGATCACCTTCTGTCGACCCAGGAGCAACAGCGGGATCACGGTGACGCATCTACCTCAAAATGTGACCAGGATGCCGTCCGGCCCTGATGGCACCCGAGGATTTGGCAGACCACCGAAAATGAGCCACGCCATGGAACCCACGTGCTGAATGGCGTTCGTTTCTTCGCCTAGATTCGAAATCTGCAACACAAAGTCATGGATCCTACCTGTTGAGTGGCCTTCGTCTCTTCGATCGCCTAAGTTTGGAACCTGCAACATGAAGTTTGTCCAAACTTTAATATAGAATGTGAGCCATAGAACCCACTTGCTGAATGGCGTTCGTTTCTTCCATCGCCTAAGTTTGGAGCTTGCAAGATGAAGTTTGCCCAAACTGATCGATTTTGTACGCAATCATTGCTCAAAAGAGCCAACGAAACTAAACGAGGATTTTTTACGGAAATGATCGTTTGTATAATATTAAAAACTTTTTCGATTTCGCGTTGCTATTTTGATTCCGAATTTCTCTTCCAGTTCTAAGGCTGTATATTTTTAGATCGACAGTGTATTATTTATGTCTTCTTTATAGTACGTCTAGTGGTAAGAGATTTTTTTATGTAAGATGTAAATAAATGTGTATTTAATAAGGTTTTGTTGAGAATTATAGAAGCTACGCATATTATTCGCTGTTTATATATTTTCTTGAATGAATAGTATTATACGAGAACTCTTCGATTATGAGATTCTGTGATATTGATCAGTAATGTACGGACTTCGGAATCTTAAGTAGAATATACATACATTGACCAGACTTGGTTCGCAAGCTATGTATTTGCGACGCTTTATCACTACTTACTACATAGCAATAACTACGGAACATTGTAAAGAAATATATTGGTATGTTTTCGTTGTAATTTCCGTGAGTTCCATTTCCATCCTCAGTCATCTTTTTATTGAAATACGTAGTGATACTTCCAATTAAATTATACAAATTATGGATTAAACTGAAAAGAAAAATATAAGCGTGTCTGACTCGTAGCATTTTTGATGAAATGAAACTGTAGTATTTTTTTATTTATTGTTAGTACAAAGAGAATTAGAAATAGCAAGTTAATTTTAATTTATAGCAAGTTAGCATTTGAAATATATTCCTAATATTCGAATACATTCAATTTTTTAATTATTTCATAAACTATTCGAACGTTCGAACAGATTCGGCTAGTTCGTTATTCAATTAAAACATTAAGTATCCAAAGAAATATCTAAAACTACTTAACCGAAAATGATTGTTGGATAATCCTTCGGAAGGATGTCAAGCATTTAAAATTTTAGCGTAGGAATATCACAGAAAGTTACGACACTTTTTATAGCTGCATAGCTCTCGCGCGCGCGCTTGTGTGTGTGTTGTGTACTTACGTACACAATTGCACATAGCTTTATGTATTTTTTAATCTTTACCTATTCGTTTCAATTTCTGTGCACATGCGAACACGACGCTCAAGTACATTGTATAAACCGATTCGATGGTATTTATGGTTTCACACGACAGTGCTAATGATTGTGAATTGAATAAGTAGTACAAATGTAATGAGTTGTTCCCATGTATGTATTGTGCTACGTGGACTTTGAGAGACAGCTCCGTATCGTGCCAGTAACCTAGCATTTATGATCAGCGAAAGATGGTGAGGTTAGGATGTGTTTACTTGTCAGACTCCTCACTCCTCGGTGCAAGGGATAAAACGCGAGAGTAATTTAAGGGAAACGGGGATGTGAACATGAGAAGTGGACTATTCTAAAGAGAAATCATGTTTTTCCCCATCGGGTGGCCTCGGGTCCTGAACACGACAGACCCGGAGAAGATTAATGCGATCGTGTGCAACAGGGACAAGATACTTTTCTCTGTTTTGACCACAGATTCTCTCACCATCTGGTATTGCAAGGCATGTCTCTCAAATACTCTATTATTATTCGATAATTAATACCTTCCGACACGAGATACTTTTCCATGTGATCTTTAGTCGCAAGGAATGAACCTTGTAGCTCACAATCAGTCATATAAGCTAGCCAAATTATACGTTCCGTCCACTGATATTTTCCTTTCAAACGAAGCTTTGTATAAACTATTGTTTTGTCTATGTTCGATATGATTTACAATAAGAAAACACATTTAATTGCAGCCGTGTGTACCCATTCTATTTGTCAGAAGAACCCCAGATTCTTTAAGGAAACACGGCGAAAACAGTTTGGTACAATGGAGACCAGACTCCAGTATGCTGGTTATAGCGGTACGAAAAGTTATATAACAGAGAATGAAAATGCTAAAGTAAGGGTTTAGAGATTCAATGATTATAAATTTCCATTCTTCTTTCAGACCTCAGATAGCTATCTTTTATTTTACCGATTATCAGACTCCAGCCCAGAAGGGAGAGGTCTCTACGAACAAAGAGACTCTCCAGTTACTAGTTTGAAAAGAGATAGCGCTGAACTTTTCATCAAGGAAGTTATTCCGTCTTTAGTATTGACATTTGTAAGTGATAAACGTTTGACTATGTTTTGTATGAACTATTTATTTGAAAAGAACATTTCATTTTTAGGAGAAATCAGCATGGATAGATGGAGGTATTAGTTCTTTAGTTTGTATACGAGATGAATTGATGGTAGCTACAAAGACCAGCCATATCATACGTCACAAATGGGATGGCACTGTGAATCGAGATTACTCCCTTGATTTAAGGAGAATACCATTCAGCATAGATCAACAAATATCAACTGTGGCTGTACCACTGACTGAGAATAATGTTTACGTTACCGATATCGAATATTCTCCTTTGGTTGGTGGATTTGCAATTGTTCTGAACACTGGCAAAGCAGCGTTTCTTACTGCACAGTCATTAAAGTTTGACCCTAATGTACGTCGATATTGTAATAAGTAGACTGCGGATTTTATGCAATTATGACAAAAATGGGTTGCAATTAAAACAGTAAATCGATTCAAAGGATTGAAGAATGTCAACATATTAAAATTCTCAACGAGGAAAATAAATATTCACTTAGCTTCCGTATCTTGTGATCGATGCACAAAAATTTGATTTTGCATAAAGATCCGCAGTCTAGTAACGAGTACTGATGACACTTATATTATTTTATAACCTCTAATATTATTTTATAGCAAGTGCAAGGAATTTGGGCTAGAGACGTTGACGATGCTACGTGCGCAGCGGTGAATCATAAATATCGTCTTATTGCAATTGGGAGACAGAAGTACGTTCCTTCGCGTTTGAAGTTCACGTTAGAGTATGTACAGTCGGGGAGAAAATTATTAATCATTTTTATTATTAGCTCCGAAGGCATAGTTTATTATGTGGACGAAACAACGGGAGGTTTAGAAATGTCGCATACGCTGAGTCTATCTTCGAAGGATTACCCAGGAAGACCAGGTCGTGTAAGGTGCTTAAGGTGGACGCCCGATAGTTGTGCCATCGCGTTAGCTTGGGAAGATGGTGGTCTAGCAGTATGGAGCACATTTGGTGCTCTCTTACTTTGTAGTTTAAAATGGGATTATGGCTTGAGAGTAGATTTATCCCACGACAATCCTCTACACATACATACGATGGTAAAACCACTCGTTGATGTTAATTTCTATAATTAAGTTCGCTTTCGTATAAAGGCTCATTTCTTTTGTACATCGCAGGAATGGTCCGCCGAAGGCTACCAGCTTTGGATGTTAAGAGAATCTCCGGGTCCGACGTTAACAGAGGAGAATGGAAATGACCCAGTTAATTTAAGACGTTCTTTGATACAATTAGATTTTGCAAAAAGCCCTTTAACAATCAATCCTTGTATGGTAATACCCTAAAAAGATATTTTCAGAAATTATTTTATATACTGGTAATAAGTAGAGGTGTGCGAAATTTTCGAAAACTCACTTCAGTTATTTGTATTTTGGTAAACAGGGTCACCATGGACATTTATACTTACAAGGCGAAGATAGACTGTATTTAAATCTTGGTAGCGGGGTTTCTACGAACACTACGACTTTTCATATCGGTGGTGATATTCCTAACGATTCCACATTGCAAACGCTTGCGGGCTGTAAACAATGGCTAGTTGTTCCTATCCCAACTGCGTATAGTGGTTCCAATTGGCCAATACGAGTATGTAAGATTACTATTCGTAGATGTTCCGAGTTTGACACGATATTATTTAATAATTGTATTCTTTAGTATACTGCTATCGATAACGAGGGCATGAGTATTGCTGTAGCTGGACGAACAGGGTTAGCTCATTATTCGTTACCTACACGAAAATGGAAACTATTTGGTAATGAGACTCAAGAACGCGATTTCATCGTAACCGGCGGTTTACTGTGGCATCGAGGTTTTTTAATAGCTAGCAGTTACTCAATATTAGATGATAAAGATGAAGTTAGAATATACCCTCGCGATACACGCTTGGATAATAATTACGTTACGACCGTCAGAATGACATCGCAAGTGTTATTGCTCAATACGCTGAAGGACAGGCTCTTAACATTTTGCGCCAACGCGCAGATAAGTATTTATGACATGGTAGTAGAAAACAATAACGGTAAGTATGAAGAAAGAAGTCGCATTTAATAGTTGAATTCGTACGTAAAATAAATAATATTTCAGATGCAGGAAGTATCGAATTAAACAGATTGCAGACTGTAGACGTTAGCGGGCTTTGTATTCATCCAGCTTGTGTCGTGAGTGCCACGTTGACTACTATACGCGCTGAAACGGCAGGAAGTCATCCGCATCCTGAAAGTCTTTTGTTGAATGTATCTGGGCGTCTTCTGATGGTTCAACGGGAACATTGTACCGACAACGCGGAAGTTGTATGTGAACAATTCATTCGAAATTACCGTAACAATCAATTCCTTAAGTTTTACACTTAAAAATACTTTACAGCTGTTCACGTGTAGTGCTCCGACAGTATTAGCCTCTTATGTAGAAAATGTTTGGGTACCGTGGAGGTCGAGAAGAGACAAGCCACATTTAACAGAGGCTCTGTGGTTGTTTTGCGGTGCGCATGGTATGCGTGTTTGGCTTCCATTGTTTCCGAGAAATCATCAAGAAAAAACGCATACATTCATGAGCAAACGAATCATGTTACCTTTCCACTTGCGTATCTATCCTCTGGCTATACTGTTCGAAGATGCTATTTTATTAGGGGCAGAAAACGACACAGTACTGTTTACTTCGGATACGAACTCTCCTTTTTCGTTACCTTTCAGTTTGCTGGAGCTTACGGTAAGCGTATTATCGTTAATCGATCAATGGGATTCTGTTATTTACGATAGGATACTATACACTATTAAAGTCCATAATAATCACATGCGTGGTATGAATTTTAGAGTCAAGTATATCTTCATCAAATATTACGACAACTTATCCATCGTAATTTGGGATATCACGCTTGGGAAATTGCTCGATCATGTTCCTCACTGCCGTATTTTCCACATTCGTTAGAACTTCTGCTTCACGAGGTACTAGAAGAAGAAGCAACTAGTAAAGAACCAATCCCAGATGCTCAGTTGCCTTCTGTGGTGGAATTCATCCGTGAATTTCCAGGCGTATGGGCCAGGGCTGTTGTACAATGTGCTAGAAAGACCGAGATAGCACTCTGGCCTTATTTATTCTCTGTTGCCGGACCACCGAAGAAGCTTCTGCAAGACTGTTTGCAGCGCCAGCAACTCGACACTGCTGCTAGTTATTTAATTATTTTACAAAACCTAGAGCCTTCCACCGTCAGCCGGCAGCATGCTACTCTGTTGTTGGATGCTGCTCTGGAACAGGGAAGATGGGAGCTCTCGAAAGATCTCGTTCGTTTCCTCAGAGCGATTGGTAAATCATGCGAAACTTATTAAAAACCAGGCATATCGGTTCCGGTCCAAAACCAAACTAAAAACGTGCATTTTCGTATGATCCAAAGATCCAAATGATGTGGAGTCACCGAGGACGTCTTGGGGCGGTACATCGAAATTAGGAGGACCTCCACAAACACCGCCAGTTTCTCCTCACGAGGATGATCTATCTTTAGTATTAGGGACTATGCAAGTTTCAAGAAGTCGAAGTTACAGTACCACTGTGACTCCCAAAGTGCAATCTGAGTCGGTAGCCAAAGACATAGCTCCTTCGTCAATGCTAGAAAAAACTAGAAATGTAGTGATGAGACGAAAAAAGTCTGTGCCTACGAATACTTCTAAAGTAGAAAAGACGGATAACAAGTAAGTACATTATTCTATATCAACCTACATATCAATCACTCGCGGTAATCGTATACAACAAATGAAATTTATTCTGTAGGGAAGGTTCAGCGGAAGAATTCTTCATCGATGTGATACTGCAGCGCCATGCCCGCCGATTGCTTTCAGCAAAACGACTCGCTGATTTAGGTAGATTTGCTGCTCGATTGGACTTCCATTTAGTCACATGGTTCGGCAGGGAACGTGACAGAGCAGCGAAAATCGATGATTATGTAGCAGCATTGAAAGCGGTGCATGAGGATTTTGCGTTTGCTTATCCGGTACTATCTCTTCCAACTTTACAAAAATTTCGAAGGTCCAGTCTCACCTCTCTGCGTTCGATAAGGTCGGTTAGTCTGGAAAGTCCGGAAGAAGAACCACTGAATCCAAGTTTCGCAGTTGACTTGCCTGACAGTGGTTATACTAGCTTACCAAGTGGACGGCCACCTTATACCAGTTTGGTATCCCCTGTTGCTAGCTTAGAAACACAATTTCCTGCTGCTGAAACCAAATTAACAGCAAACATGTTACACGGTATGTATCTTTCGGGTTATTCCATGCGAAGCTTACATGCTAATTGTGATATAGAATAAGTTACTTAAATTTGCCATCCGTTTTCAGACGCCAACAGCGTTCTTAGTGATAGTAGTACCATTTGGAGGGACGATACCGAGTCTATTGTTGGGACAGGTGTTGGAACAGTGTGTTGGGTACCGCCAGAACCAGTAGAACAAACCGAAGTCCATAATGCTTCCCCTTGCGCACCGATAAGTCGAGCAGAAGTACAACTTAGATACCTTTTGCAACTGTTTCTTGAAGGTGGTTGCTTAGGATGGGCTGCGGTGCTGGCAACAGTTTTACGTGATGCGCCCGCTATGGCTAGAACTATCCGGGCGGCGCATGCTCCTATGCAAACCTTTGATTCTGTGATTAATCTGAGAGACGGTCTTCTTACCTTAACCAGATGGTCGCACTCGGAGTGGTGGGTATTGTTGCTAGTAACTGGAATAGTTAAAAGGGTGGTTATTAGTGGTGTGCGAGAACCCGGGAAGTCCCGAAGCCCGATGCTTGGGACGGGATTCCGAAAATGTTCGGGTTTCCCGAGAATCTTCGGGATTTCTGATACTGTACGGAATCTTTTAATGTTGTTTTTTCAGTAAGAACTCCCGAACATTCTGAGGAATCCCGTCCCGATTCCGAAAATCGTTCCCGTTCCCGTCCCGGTCTCACACACCACTAGTGGTTATAATACGAAGAAACTAGAAATCTGCGAGAATCCGAAAATATTGGGTACGCGGTAGACGGGACGGGTTCTTGAAAATTGTTGAAAGTCCCGAAAATTCTCTGGAATCCCGACATATCCTCGAATAAACGCGATATTTTCGAGTTCTCGTACACCTCCAGAAGAAACTAATTGTCGTGTGCCTTTCAGTTTGGGTTACAGACCGTTTATGTCAGGCATCCAAGCTCAGGTTTCCTTGTTGAACCGATTAGTTGTAATTAAGCAGCAACAAGAGCAAGAACAAATACCGGAAAGTCCATCGCCCAGTCCAGCACCTTCTGCTGGCAGTAATCAGCGAGGGAACTTATCTCGATCGCGGCATTCATCAATCAGTCATGCGTCAACGACTGCTCCTTTGGAGGAAGAACGATCCCATGAACTATCATTAACTGTCGACGAGGTGGCTTTCCGGAATAGTTACAGCAATCTCAACAGCGCGGATAATACTTCTTCGCAGTCTACATGCGTAATCTCTTAAAGCAATACCGGTTTTCACGATCATTATATTATGTATAGCGTTTTAGTATGGGCAGATAGGTAGAAAAATTTGTTCGGATCCACTTGAGTACCGCGTTTGTTACCAAGATTTTTCTTGAAGCAATATTGGTCTATGCGTAAACGTTATCGAGCCCCCAAGTTTAAGAAATTAATTACACGTGTGTAATGTAAAAAGAGCTATAATAATTTTTCATCGTGATGAGCATCGTTGAACAACGGGGTGATTAATTATATACACCAGGGGTCGGCAAACTTCTTTTGGAAAGGGCCAGAATGTTAAATTTTTAGGCTAGGGGGCCGGGTAGCAAGCTCAAAGATATTTACATGGGAAGATAATACTACTCATGGAGCAACGAAAAAAAACAGGTTCAAAATTTCTTTACTAGGAAGTGATATTTTTACATAATGTATTTTATTTTACGTAATTTGATTTATTCTTTTCATGATCTTTAACCTCGCGGGTTTGATCAAAAACAGACGACGGGCCGTAGTTTGCCGACCCCTGATATACACGATAGAGAATTGTAATGTTTCTCAATTTTTTAAGCATTCCTATATGTGTAAATACTCTCAAATTCGTAGGGAAGGTACTGTTGACATATTTTTAGATTCATTCTTAAAAATACTTGACAGATAATAGTGATTGAAACACCTACTAAACACGACTGATACTATTTCTTCCTTTATTCGTAGACAATATAATACGTAACGTGTATCGATATTGAGTACAATTGGTATTAGTAGGGCTCTAGAGTTAATCAAGAATGAAATAATAATATTGAATTCGAATATTTTGTACGATGTAATATTCCATTGACTGAATTGCAAACAAATAGCGTGCAGTAATTGTTGTCCGTTTTAACGTAGATTGGTTGTTTCAAAAGATCCGCACCGTGAAAATCAACAACGACACAGTATCATTGTGTTTGTACATTGAGCTACGGTTTGTAAATTAAAAATTACCGTCCTCCAGATTCGTTTCTAATGCAAATAAAAGCAAATGCTAAGCAATCAAATTGAAAGCAAATTGCTGCGTGAACGCGATGTCAATAACTTTGTAATTGATATTACTATAGATATTGCTTTTGTACGAGAAGTATGGCGAATAGTGAAAAAGGATTAGGTCATCGGTAAACACCAGTTTGTACAATATGAAATTTCTAAAATGTACGAAGATCTACAAACGGTTACATACATTATATCCGAAGATCGTTAAAAATATTGTACATAATTTGATGGTTGCCCATATTGTGCAAGAAAACGCTATATTTAAAAGAGAAATGAATACTCATAAAATAAATTCTATAATAAGAACAGTAACGCATTTATACAGCATAACAAAATTTTTCAAATTATAGCTCTAATATCGAATTTACAATTTACCATTCTGTTATAGAAATTAATTTACGTGTTCTTCTAATCAAAACGTTATAAATAATAACAATTCATCAACACTGAATTTCAACTTCTGATTTGTAGTCGACGTTATTATGTTGTCGAATGATTTTGACCATGAGTTCTGCAATATAATCGAGATAAATTGATAGATAGGGGTATCGCTAGATGCTCTGTTGATGAGGAGCTACAAATAGTATTTATTTAATATATTTTATATAGAAAGTATTTCAATATAGACATGCTGATTTGCATTGTCCGATTGTATTGTTGACAACGCAATTACAAGTTCTATCAATCTACCGATTCCGTGTACTGTACCTTTGAAATGGAAATTTCAAAGACGAAAAATAGTTCGTCATGGATAATGAAAAATAATAATCAAAACTATTTATAAGTATTTATGTCAGATTAACGTAAACCTAACAGCAATAGGGAAATGGTTCATCAATGAAATCATGTAAGCCTAATTAATAATAATTATAATTATATTGTTACGCAGTTTCTAGATTTTCGAGAAATTGTCCAGCTCGTTCCTTTTCATATGTCTCATCGATCCAAGTGAATGGACAACCTTCTTCGAGCAAGTCACTCACGTCAATATAAAAATATAGCAATGGATACTCAATGTGGTCTTGTATAATGTGTAACAAAACATTACTAACATCATAGACAAAACTGTGTAACACTAATAATAATATTTATACGTATATACATATTGTAACATAGATATTCAGAAAATATATATTTTCCTATAAGTCACGAAATGCTTTCTTTTACTTAATTGCTATGCACATGGAAAATGACGAACCCGCTTTTATTCTTAACATAACACTTTTATTGTTTCTCTTATCGTACAGCAAACGGTGCAACAGTACCCTCGCCTGAGTGTCACGGTCGAGCGTACCAATGCAACAGTTCGATTATAATTTGATATCGATATTTATACATATAAACAGTATCAGTTTGTTCAATATGTGTGAAACGTACATTTCATCTCGAGAGATGGCAAAAAATAAATAAATATTTATTTATTTATTTCTATAAAAAACAGTTGCATAACGACGATCGATGAACTTTAGTCTCTGATTGTTAGGAAGACGGACTACCAAAGGCTGACTCTTTAAAAACGTTTTTAACAATAGCAAAAAGTGCATTAGATCAATATCTGGCTTAATCAAATATGTATATAATCATGTTTATTCATTTTTTTTTACAGTTTAATTTTTTAGAATGCTTTTTTAGTTACCTTGGTACGTTTACAGTATAATTAAAGGCAATTCGAGATTATTGCAGGTCGATTATCGATGGAAAACAATTTATTCCGAGGAACTGATTGAATATTTCGATCACCTATTTATATTTAACATGCACGTTGTTCGTGCTCATGTTCAAAATGATGATTTTAAACACCAATATCGTTAAGTGTTTTTAATGATAGTTGTATTAGTATAATTATTAATTTATTATGCAAACTGAACAAGATGGGCTTAATGCACTCTCCTCTATCGCCAACGTCAACCAAATTGCGTAGACGAATTTGTTTTAAACAGGTCATCCTGTATATATATGTATATATTAAATATGTATATATATATATATAATATAATATATATTATAATATGTATATATATAGAATATATCCATATATAATATGTATAACGCGTAAAAAATGATTACAGATATTTCACAAAAAGTACAAATAGCAGTATCCCACAGCAGTGTACCATTTTGTAACACAAAACATTCAGGAGACTTTCGTCTTTCAGACGTCCGAACGTCTTGCGGGAGGCGTCTTACAGACGTTTTTGAGACTTCTTAATGCTATATATGGGATAATACCTGTGCGTTTTGTCCGTATTGGTTTCATAACATTTACGCTTGAAATAATTTCATTAAGCAATTTATTCAATTAGTAAAACCGTGTAAATTGTTTGTTCGAAAAGGGTAAATATTAACAAAAACATATAAATTGACATATCAGTTCTTCGTTGGAACTATAAAAACCATACAAAAAGACAGTCCGGGAAAAGGATCTGATCGCATAGTGATACATATGCTGAACACGTATTCGACGTTGCGTTGACTGTGTTTTTAAGACGTACGGAACGTTTCCGACATCCGGAACTGAGCCTCGAGATAAAGAAAGTTATAAATACAGATTCACGAATCGATTAGGTCTCTTACTATTGCTCAGACTACACGTGGAACGTGTAAACTCGAGTATTTTTTTATACTCGCCCACTTTTGATAGAGGTGGTCGAATATTCGAATATCTATTAGACTTGTAGATCCGAGTACTCGGATACTTAATTTACAAGGCAACATATTCGATTTGAAAAATATTCAACATGTATTGTTTTATCGGCCATTGTTCATACTAAAGGAGTGAAAACAACCCTTAAACGTGGATGTCGAAAAACACACTTTTTAAAAACGTTTATTCCTATTAAATGTACTAGTTTTGTTCAAACTTGAACGTGTGATCTATAAAAATATATGGCTATTTGACAATAATAATTCAATTCACATTTTCCCATCTGTGCAATGAAAAATATTCCTACAATTCTATGTTAGATATCTCCAATATGTTTTTTTACTGCCGAGGAAGCTGTTACAAGATACTAATCGCCACGAGGAAAATACGTGTTGAATATTTTTCGAAGAACTACCTGTCTCGCACAAGTTTCATCACAATTGACTTATGTAATTTGGATATGTTTTTCCTTGTTAAATCCGAGTATCCGAATCAATTCTCACATTCACGTTTGTATAGCGATTCGAGTTACGTGTACTCCCGCACACCGGGATAGTAAGAGGTCTAATATTCATTAGCGCGGCGCTTCTTTTGATTTCCTTTGAATCTAACTTTCGTTCCACGAGGCATCTGTCCAAAAGTGTTAACGATCTCCTTGGTAGAAAAGGCTTTTTGTACGTAATGGCCGATCTAGCGATCGAGTATTAATTGGCGGAGACCGTTGAGAAAATGCAGTTTCAATGGAACTTTATGTTCAAAACTGGCGGTGTTCCATGTTACTGGTGGCTGGATCAACGTAACTGGTATTATACGGTGGCGGTTTTGCATACATATCGTGTGGGTTTACCGATGTTGGCGCTACTGAAAGAGGGAAATTCTATTACAATTATCCTAAATACAGCGATGTCCGGATATATGACCACGGTCAATCCCGGATATATGTATATCCGGATATCACTGTAACTAGCAAACTTTACAGTATTCACGAAACGGATAATAAACCCCTAAGCGGTGAAGAAAATCGTACGGCAAGGGGTTGAGGTAGAATTAACTCTTTACACTCTGGAAACAGTTCAAGATCTCCTTCCATCAATGTACAATCATTTATTCATTCGAACTATTAAACTTAACTCTCTCTTAGATTTTTAATATTGGACTCTAATACTCAATTATTTTCATTGACTCGCACAGTCATTCTCCACAGCTACTATCACCTGGTTTCAATCTCCTTCGCTTTAGTCATCGTTTAAATATATTTACTTATGTGTAATATTAGTCCACTGGCGGGACAGATAAAGATACCAGCTTGAATCATGTTCAACACACAAAAATATGAGTTTGTGGAAAATTGAAACGCCTTTTCTCTAGGTAAGAAAACTCTCTATATCCACGTTTTGCTGCTACAAATATTGGATTGGGGAATAAGTTCGTAGCGTTTTATGTTTTCTTTTACTCTACAACGATTTTTGAGTTCTTTGGCAAAGTGTTGTACATCAATCGAAAGAGCTCTTTCTGCTCTACAAAACTGTGATAATCGTTGTTTCGAATAATTTAATTTTTTATTATTTTTCAGGTTTAGAAATGGAATATCCAGGAGGCAAAAATCAACATTTTCGACACCTGGTATTCTTCGCTTTTCATCAAGGTCAAGAAGCTGCCGCCAGCGGTCGCCAAAGAAGTCGTGAATTAGCGGAAAAAATGAACTGCGATCATAAGACCAATCTCAACCATCTTCATTCGATGGGATTTGTCGAAAACTGCGGCAGCTTTTTGACCTCGATGGAAAGCGAAGAAAACCCGGTATCGAAAATGTTGATTTTTGCCTCCTGAATATTCCATTTCTAAGCCTGAAAAATAATAAAAAATTAATACAGTTTTGTAAAGCATAAAGAGCTCTTTTGATTGATCACTTTGCCAAAGAACAAGAAAAGCGTTGTAGAATAAAAGAAAACAAAAAACGCTACGAACTTATTCCTCAACCCAATATTTATAGTTACTCGGTACAGTTAGAGAAGAGTTAATGTTTCCGAGTGTAAAGGGTGAAAAATATAGAAACGCATTAGTGTTAGCCGTACTATCCGTTCTTTTCGCTTCATTATGTTTCGATAAGCACAGCATTTGTAATAATCACCTGACATCGCTGAATTTACAACGTAGTCTGACTGCGGTAGAACATTCGCGGGTGTGTGAATTACTCGTACAACATGAGGGACTTGTACGTCTGAAACAAATATTCCCAAAAATCAGACTTGAATCACTCGCGTCGCATAGTGGCGAACTTTCCCGACATCTTGGACAAGATTAGTGTATCTAAATTCGAGGCAAATTACTAAGGCACGTTGAATACAAATTGAATTTTCATTCATTCGTTAGTTAATATTAAACACGCGAGAACAACAAGTAAGAACTGTACTAGACTGCGAAGTTTACGCAATTATAAGGCGTCCCCTACACGGTCAGTCGGAATGACAGTCATGTCGAAAATTGACATTCTGATTGAATACTGACGGACTGATGAAGTGGACTGACGGATTTCCAGATAATTTTCATTGGTTCCTTCCTGATTGAAGCAGATTGAAGTCAGAAATGACAGTCTGACTGTTCAATCAGACTGTCATTCGTGATTGACCGTGTAGGGGACGCATTAGAGAATGGAGGAGAAACAATAGGTAAGATGGTTTAGTATACGAA
The DNA here is from genome assembly GCA_963966675.1 of Lasioglossum calceatum. NCBI lineage: Eukaryota > Metazoa > Arthropoda > Insecta > Hymenoptera > Halictidae > Lasioglossum > Lasioglossum calceatum. Next base: position 8,518,712 of record OZ016545.1, read on the forward strand.
GGAAGTAGAATAGGTTGGTCATAATCAGACGTTTCAGACAATTCAAAAAACAAAGCCTCGTATGAAAAAATGTTATTCTGCATTTTCGATTAATTTTTCCAAGTAGAATCGCCCCCATTTCGGCTGTACCGCCCGTCCGGCCACAGTTTGTGGAAATCAATAAAATTGTTATCTTTTTCATCAGGTTTTCGGTAGTTTTGCCACTGTGCGTCGCTGGAGATCCGCAACGTATTACTTTCTCGCCGAGAGCAACAAGTTTCAACGTGAACTGTGACCTTCTCAACGACTGAAAATAACGCGTGACCCTATAATAAAATAATATCGGCCAGTTCCATGAACTTTCGTGCAGTGTGTTTGAAAATATCTGGGTCTGTACCATTAAAAGAAACGCATCGTTTATAGGGGACGTTTCAGGAAGTAGGTCGATATTTTTTATCACGGGCTAACGTACCGTTTTATTTCTATATAAACGGCGCACACTGGTGCGCTAATAATAACGCAACTGTAAGACAGAATACTATTTTTAACGTACTAATGGGAAGGAAAGTGTTCGCTCGTATCCAAACACCAAAATATTTGTTTATTGTGCAAACGGTACAATAGAAAGCGCTTATCTATGCCTCAAAATTGTCTTTCTCGCGAATCTTATATTTAATATACGTATTATATTTCGTAGGCGTTCATTATAGTAATTCGATGCCAAGATTATAAAAAAAATATAATTGTTCGTGTATACGTATAAATAGAAGTCTATATAAAATTATTCTCATGGAATGTTTATCGTCCCTTCTCTGTATATCTATAAACATATTCTTTTGAGCATGGACAGTTCTGATATCTCCCTGTTATTTGTTAACAAGATTAGTGTAACATTCGCAGTGTTCGTTGTGCCAGTGTATAGTCAGTATAGTGGATCGCTACGAATAGCCATCCCCGATTTCAAGATGATTCTAGTACTAAAGTATGGCGGAAGAGCGACGAAATTATGTTAGAGGCTTCGTTTTCAAATAATTATTCACAATCCGACAACGGCGTTAATTTATTAGGTAACTAGGATACTAACAGTAACTATAACCCTGCATGTAATTTCTTCGAAAATACATGCGAAATTTTTCGCTACACAGTATGCTAATAGCCCAATACCACACACACGAGCACTAAATTAAAATTAAAGACTATAATTTGTTAGGTAAAAATAGAAAGTCAGTGCTTTGCATACAGCAGTGTTAATGCATAATATATCAGACGCGATGATGCAAAAACTTTCGAGAATTGCAATGCTTGATACTCGAGATTGTGCACGCGTGACTAACTTATAAATTTTTGTCATTTTATAGTATGTACAGGGTGAGTCACCTAACGTTGCCACCTCAAATATCTTTGCTGTTTTTAATGATACATCAAATGTCTGAAGGACAAAGTTGAATGGTAAAATGGGGCTCATACGATACCAAAAAATTGTTTGTTTTTATTGAATTTTTTTAGAGATATATAAAGGTCACCTTCATTTTTTTAAATGGAATGAGGTATTTTTTAATACATCAATTGATGCAGCTGGACATTCGGTCTAAATAAATACTAACCTATGTACAGTAAAAGCTCCTTCGTTGTCCAAAGGCCGGGGGGCTGAGCGGACAACGAGCGTGCCCGGACACTATTTTTGATTTATGACTGCGTTTAGATATCGCGCCGACCGCGCCGAGCGACTTCAATAGGAAGCCGAACATAGAGAAGGACAGAATGAGATACGGATCGGGTGACCGAAGCGTGTCGCCGTCGCCGACACAGTTTAAAGGCACACATTGTTGCTGTTGCTCGTTGCCTTCGAAACTTTGACCGTCGATTAAACCACTAAATACAGTTGAAACTATATCGTGTTTGGTGTCATTTTAATCAGAGAAATGCCAGAAATAAGTTAGTGAAAGTCCCATAAAGAAATAATGCAAATTAAGAAGTTTGAAAATTCGGTTTACTCGAGTCAATGTCGTGGTGTTCACACCGATATACCCGAGCCGACATCAATCGACGCCGCCTACGGAGCGACTCGGCGTTGACAGGCAGTGGAATGGGTAGGCACTGGACAACGATCGTGCCCTTGATTTTGGACAACGAAGGAGCGATTACTGTATGTCGAATAGTTCAGGAGATATTTCAATTTAAATAATTCTCCTAACACACTACCATTACTGTCGTTCTAAGACATTAGCGTTCATTTACTAGTGTAACGTCTTAGTACGACAGTAATGGTGTTTTTTTTATAACGAATGTCCAGCTGCATCGATTGATGTATTAAAAAATACCTCCTTCCATTTAAAAAAAATGAAGGTGACCTTCCTATCTCTAAAAAATATTACATAAAAACATTTTACCATTCAACTTTGTCCTTCAGACATTTGACGTATCTTTAAAAACAACAAAGATATTTGAGGTGACAACGTTAGGTGACTCACTCTGTATACTATATGCTATTTATACTATGCTTATATGCTTTTATATCTTTTAATTAAACACCATTACGTTGCAGTCTAGTCTGTGAGCTTGTCATGGAACCGTACAAAAGAAAAAGACTACACATCCGTACAGAAGATGTTCGACTTTATTAAAACACATACAACTTATAATTACTAAATAAGATATAAATACTCCTTCGCGATGAAGTGAACCGTGTTAGGAGAATATTTAATAGACTAAATGCGACTTATGATTATCAGACCAAGTATGAAAACCGCATCACGATCGAGTAAAATATTTATAAAAACAATGTCGCATGTTTCTGTCATGGACGTTACGATAATCACAACTTTGTTATGAGATCAAAAATAAAAGTTTCATAAAAATTCCCGCACCGTATAGCTGTCAAAAAAAAATGTATGCCTTTCGCAAAATGAATAGCCGCCGACTAGACTCACGTCGCAATCACGAGAAACATTTAGTCATCGATAACGTGAAAACTTTGCCGCTATCGCAATTCCGTCGTACTCGGTGAAATGGTCGCGACACCCGTAAAGCTTCCCATTTAAAACTAACTTGGCGAATATCTCATATAGTAATAGTAATCCTCATAGTAACGAGGTTGGAAGCTACGCATTTTTGGTGCGTGTATACATAGAAAAAGCGAGGTATCAACTAACATCTTAAAAAGGTCTTTGTCTCCTAGGCTACAATCACGGGGAATAATCGTGTGTAAAATAATGTCGGAGAGTGGAAGAGGCGATGTAATGGAATCAGGCCGTGGATGTTCCTACAAACAATTATATCATCAAGTACCGTTTAAAAAAAACACATTCTATATGTAGTATTCGGAATCAGGATGTGTGGTGTTCGAGATGTATTGTGGGAAATGCTACAGCTAATTTCTACACCGTGTGCAACTGCATTAATTACGCTGTTCAACATGTATCTGGATTTGCGACTTTCTGGAAGAGATTCCTGTTATTTTTATGAAGTAATATAAAAGATTTTTTTCCCAATTTTCGTGGGCGATCGACGTGTTCACTAATACCAGAAAATACTACAATTAGACGGCGGATCTTCATGCAAATTTATTTTCTCTCTTAATATGCTCAATAGGTTGAAAATAATATAAAAGTACTTTGGAGTTCGTCTAATATTGGGTTGGAACGAAAGTTCGTAGCGTTTGTAAATTAAAATTGAAAGCTAAAATTCAGATATTTATTCATAGATTTATTCAATAACTAAAATATTCGAATAAATACCTTAATTTTATCTCCGATTCTTAATTTGGAAACGCTACGAACTTTCTTCCGAACCCAATATTTTTAATGTTTTAAATTTCACCTATCCGTTCTTGTCATAAGTGCATAAAATCCGCTGTCTAACTGCAAGTATTTCAGATTCGATTCAGCGATTCAAGTCGCACACCCGAGATAAAAGTGAGAATCTGTTGCACAGTGTAATTGAAGAGTCTATCGTATGTTGGGAGAACGATACCGGGTCGGGGTAGAGTTACTATGACGAAATATACCCACGTTCGTAAACAGTTCCTTGATTACGTCTACGGTATCGCCGGCAACAAATGCAGCATATGCACGATATGCAGAAAACTACCACCGAGATCACTATCACCGACACCACTATGAGGGTGGCACCGGCCCTGCAATAAAACAAGCAGAACTTTGATTCCTGTAATGAATTTTTTAACGCCGTTTCGTCGGCAGATAATTAGATTTTTCTAATACCATGACGCCTGCATTGCGAATTCGTAGGCATCGCAGCAATAAGTATAGCTGCCTTCGAGGTTGTAGCAACAGTAAGATTTTTCCGAAGGGTCCAGAATCCCTGGACACGACGTGAGAATCTTACCCAGGATGTTCTGTTCGCTTAATGAACATTGCATTCCTGAAAAAACATAATATAGAAGACGAGTTTTAACCGTTCAATGGTGTGAAGGATTTATTAGAATTTATTCAGTACGAATGTATATGTACGCACGAGTAATAATACGCCAAAATAATAACGGGTCTTCTTTGCGTTCTGAATATTGTGATTTTAGATCATTTTATATAAGCTTGCAAGAATACGGAAATTCGTAACGATATTCATGAAAATTTCGAAATTGTTCGACCAAGATTCGAGTATATTTGCAAGTATTATTTACGTTTACCACAGTACTTGTAAAAGGTTCGAAACTGTTTGGCAAAGGTTCGAGTATACTTGGGAGTACTATTTGTTTTTTTCTAAGTACTTATAGAGAGTTCGAATTCCATCAATCAAGGTTCGAACCTGTTTCCGAGGTACTTGATCACATCCCTAGTAATAATGATCGAACACGTTTTTAATATGGACAGTAACACATACGTCCTCGACGTATGTATTACGGATAAGGGTACTTATTCGGCGTAGATTGATCCCATAAAGTGATCGGCCGATCAGCGATATATCTTTCGTTACAAAAGGATAAATTTGAACTTTAATTATTCGGTGTGCAAATAAGTTCTTTCCCCTTTTTCCCAAATTGATTGAGCCTGGTGACTCCCAATCTTTCTGCCAATTCTTCTTGCGTCTGGGTCAGATTTTCGTTGAGGAATTCCTCTTTGAGCGCTCATCATGACTCTTCTTAAAACTAAAAGAACGCTCTTTCGGATGGCACCAAAATCGGGAAGTAATTCGAATTCAGTCAGAAGTTATGATCGTAGAAAAAAAAGGGAAGGAACTTATTTGCACCCCTAATAACAGATAATTTGTATACTAAATAAATTTGATAAGGAATTTTTATTGAAATTATTTTTTTAGAATAATAACGTATCCTATCTTTATGGCACCAACCACCGACACTTAGAGTCGAGCGGTCAACTTCAAAAGAAAAAGAGAGAACGGAGATGAAAACTGTAAATTATACATTTTTGCAATATCCTAGATTCGTTGAATTTTTTTTTTAATACACATGTCTGTGCAAGCTAACAATACAAAAATATCTTAGAATCTAAGGTTGACAATATTGAAGAACATTTTTATTAGAGACCATTATTAGGGGAAAGTAACAACCTGTAGGAGTGTGAGACATGATTATTCACATACAGTACACAGCACAGTTGGGAATTTGTATAATTTTATAAATTGCTCATCGTAGTAAAAAAATTTTCAGATTTCAGAAATAATCTATCTTGAATGTTATCTGTTATATTTCATTCATTCCTTTCATATCTTCCCGGAAACAGACGAACAGATGTCGTCGTTGTTGATATCTCGAGCATGGCGTGTCCAATTAAGAGATACAACTGAACTTGCTGTGTCATTCAATTAATAAAATTCGTCAGAAAAATATGGTTTAGACAAAAGAAGTTTTGCGGAACACGTTGAGAATTCGATGACCATGTGCAGTGGAATGTAAAACTGATGTGAAAGCACCGCTTGGTGTTTATTATAATAATACATATTACGTATCAAAAATGATCAGTGTAAATGCATACCACGCTGTAGCCTAACTCTTCGTCTGATATCTGACGCTACTGTAAAACAAGTCGTTGTTTGTCCATAAACAGTTCAGCCAACTCAACCTCAGGACGAAGTGCATTAGCAAATGATCACTTTTTTTTCCTTACAGCTAATAGAATTCAAATCCGTTGTAATCTGAACCTCGGGAAGTGCAAACGTCAGAATTTAGATTTGTGTGAGAAATCTTGGACGTTTTCACAATCCAAAATATACGGTGATCGAAAATAACACTGTCAAAATTTTGCGAAATATTTTGCATCCGAGAATTAAGTCCAAATTCCATATGGAAAATAATATGGAAAAACATTAGCAAAAGTTGCGCGATGTAGAAAGGATGTTTAGAAAATGATACATGTCTGTTTAGATTCTTTTGTGCATTAATTGACTTCATCTTAATAAAGCGAATACCGTCGGGTAACGTTGGATGGCATCAAAATAGGCTACATCTGTTACAAGTATAATTATTCGAACATTCAGGGATATCTATACAAGCTTCATGAGCCCATTCTTGGCAACTCGAGCATTGAGTACAATCTTTGTCAGTGCTCTCTGAGCAAATGCTGTTGCTTTAGCGGCAACATCCGGTGAAATGACACTGTTTTGAATAACTCCGAAGGCCCACGCAGATTTTATGGCGTATGACTCATTGGTTCCATTGAATTTTTTCTCCCTGCATTCACGATGAAACCGTTCTGAATTATTTAACGAAGTGATGGCAATTATCATTGCCACATTGTCTTGTTATGTTGCAATTACTTAATTATCTATCTAACTACGTAAGAAAGTATATTTCCCACGTAGATTATATGATTATTAAACTTTGCATACACTGTATCGATTAAATGGCCACGTATGTTTAAACGAGAAATTGTTTAACAATTATTATTATTATTATTATAATGTACGGACCGAGGTCCTTATTGTATTTAACTGACAATCCAATACTGAAAACGTTTATGAAAATGAATAGAAAAATCGATAAATAGTTAAAAAAAGGTAACAGTTAGTAAATTAAACACGTAATAAAAATAAATACAATTACAAAAGATTTCGGGAAGTATTTTTAATTTTTTACATGAATTTAAAAGTCCAGAAACCTAATTTTTCGGGTCAGTGATGGGGATAACGTGAAAAAATTTCTTGAAAATTATTGTTTTTTTAGTTTAAAAAATACGTATAAAAAGGAATGCAAATTTTGTTTAAAATCCTTTTCCATATGAGATATTCAAAGAGAAAAGTCCTGAATTTTGTTGAGGAGCGACATTACCCCTAAAGCCGAATTATGGCAAGAATAACTTGCTTTACCGGCACGCAAAGTTTTCTAATTGACAAGTAAAATTTTATTATATTTATACTAGTTTAACATCAACTGTGATCACATCTAAAATAATAATGAATTTTCACTTTTCAAAATATTGTCAATTATATGCAGTATCTTTAAAAACAAGTTATTTTCTTTCTCAAAACTATTTTATATTTTTATGAATGATTTTGCAAAGAAACCGTCATTCGTAGAAAACGCAAATATAATAAATATATATTTAACCGTGTTTTGTACAACACCTTTGGAAAATATGTAACTATTATGTCCCCCTTTTTTCTGAAACAATTTCATTTTCGAAGTTCTCCAAAAGAATTGTTTAATCCCGATAATTATCAAAAATTATGAAACAGTGTGCTCCTCGTAATGCACATATTTAATCGTGTGCATGGAAAAAGTCGAGGTTATGGAAGTACTCGAAACGATAGAAGCTGCGTCTGTGATAATGCTTATCAGTTTCTAGAAAGCGTTCGTCTTCCGTTCGGAGGAAGCTACATAGTAAGTTGCGTTGGTACATATTCTGACAATGAGTCAAGATTAACCGGAACACCATGCATTCGCTTATGTGCATCAATTCGAAAAAATTTGCGAAATGCTACAGTAGACATTTTTGGATTGAGTGCCTATATGTAATCATCAGATCAAAATGCGTGATACAATAACATTAGAATGTTGATCAATAATAATTTATTTAATTCGCAGAATTCATCATCCGCTAAATTGAATTCACTCGAAGCAGGCATTCATATAGCGCAGTGTGCGAAGTACATAGAAAGAATAAAGAGTGATAATATATCTAACAATAAGTAATTTCGAAGATAAACTATTTGTATCTAATATGAAGAGATAAAACAATACACACACGTATGCTTTCAATTTTAAAATTGAATTGGTTCGCAAAAATTTGCTTCTCAGAAGCAGCATCCTCCGAAACTGGTTTCTCATGTTATTGCCTTCTGTAAATATAGGATGGGAACAAAGAAAGAGACTCGAGGAACGCGTGAACCGCGTCGATGTAAGTATCAATCAAAGTTCAAATGCTAAAGTACGTATTAGCATGTTAACGAGTCACGATTATTGGTACAGAAAGCCACAACACATACATATATGCGGTCGCCGATTGACAACCATAATAAATATTGCACTCACCGTAAGATAATCCCGCGTGAAGGGAGATAAGCAGTAGCAAGGTGGTGGCTCGCAACATTTTCGAGGATTTCAATATGAATGAACTCTGTCCGATTTTCAAGAAAATCTCCTATAAAACTTCACTGTAATAAGAAATATTGAACTTCACTAAATAGCGAGAACACTGCAACTTGCGCGGACTGCTAAATGTTTCCGATGTTTCCTCAAATATGAGTGTGAGTCAGAAGATGTCAGAATGGTCGTTCCTGATCGTTGCGGCACCTGGCGATTAACTGGATCACTATAGCGTTGTTATTGGTTCACTGACTGCATTCAAACGTCGATCAATAAGTATATTTTCATCTTGCGTTTATTCTATAACATTATAATCTGAGGTGGGATAGTTAGGCTGAAATAACACGCCGAATACCTATCTACAATCTAGCTTTAATCGCGAAGTTTATTCAGATCGATTACAAAGGCGAGATTACAATATTTGGGAACTTGGAAATCACCGCAGCGGACAATGCGGACAAGTAGTATATACGTCGCTGTAGATAGCGCACAGTGCGGAGATATTTGCAGTTTTCTCGCGCATGCGCGATGGTTTTAGCATAGGTAAAGTAAAATTCTTGATAAATAGGGTGCCTTGTAACTCCTGTAAAATTGCTAAAAATTAATATCCTCTCTGATATTGTTAAAGACTGCCAGCCTTATGAATCATCGTGACATTCGTGACCTCTCAAAAATTTTGCCGTTTTCATACGCCCTCTACGATATATTGTGCCCGGCGTAAGAAACAGAAGGCCACCGACGGCATCTTATCGGTACAGAAGACCACTGAGGAGATACTCGTCTATGATGGAACTAATAATGTTGAACTATCAATTTCTTACCGATTTATATTTATTTTCGAATCGTGTTGTCTTCTGGCGATATAATTTACTCTTGTGTCGTGACAATCATTTATATTTGAATTCGTGTCGTACCATAGAAATCGAGTTTGTTTAATTTCCGCTCAAATTAATTTTGATTTTCTATTTTAATTTCATTGTTTATTTATTATTAATTCTAATTTAGTTTCTGACTGTCTTTTTCAGTTACAGATTTCGCGGGAAAAGAATTCATCGATCGAAAGACCATATTCATAGCTCAGATCGATACTACTCGAATGCTTTCGATAATCGAAAGTAAGACGCAACGTCATGGCGCACCTTCTTCAAGCAGGAGCGGACGTGAGCGTGAGTAAAACTTGTATTTCCAATTATACTGTTTTATTGAACATCTTTTTTCATAACATCATTGAACAATTAATAAATATACAATTTGAATTATTTACTTCCTATTAATTCGCGGATTTACTCTTGTGTCGCGACGATCAGTTGTATTTAAATTCGTGTCGAGCGGTAGAAATCGAATTTGTTTAATTTCCGTTAAAATTAGTCATGATTTTCTATATTGAAATTGAATTGTTTATTTATTATTAATTCTGATTTAGATTCTGACTGTGAATTGATATTAATCAATTTGCTGTTTCTGTTACAGATTCCGAGGGAAAAAGTATCCATGGATCGAAAGATCATATAGATTGTCAAGATCGATACTGCTTAATGCTTTCGATAATCGAAAGTGAGACGCAACGTCATGGCGTACTTTTTTCAAGCAGGAGAGGACGCGAGCGTGAGTAAAATTATATTTCCAATTATACTGTTTTATTGAACATCTTTTTTCATAACATCAATGAACAATTAATAAATATCCAATTTGAATGATTTATTTCCTATTAATTCGCGCATTTACTCTTGTGTAGCGGCGATTTGTATTTAAATTCGTGTCGTGCAACAGAAATCGAGTTTGTCCGTTAAAATTAATTTTGATTTTCTATTCAAATTGAATTATTTATTAATTCCGATTTAGTCTCTAACTGTTGAAATTAATGTATTTGTTGTTTATGTTACAGATTGTGGGGGAAAAGTATCAATCAATCGATTGAAGGAGCATATTAGTAGCCGAGACCGATGCTGTTCGATAATCTAAATCGAGACCCAGCATCGATCGTGTCGTGTCGTGCTTTCTTGAAGTAGGAGAGGACGTGAGCGTGAGTACCAATTACCTTTCAATTAAGTGTTATTGAACATCCTTTTTTTCAAAGCATTAATGAACAATTATTAAGTATTCAACTTGAATTATTTATTTCCTACCACCTCGGATTTAGTTAGTCTCCAACGGTCGATTGTTTGAACTTAAATGAATTTATTCGTTCTGTTACAGAGCCCTGAGGCTGTAAAATATTTTGAGGCTGCTTATCTGATGGATGACTAATGACGACTACCTTGATGACCAAAGACAACGTCGACACCTGAGAACGGGGGCAACGTGTGTTATTGTACTTTCTTCAAGGGGGAGAAAATGTAAGTACCAAAATATCTTTACAATTAATCTTTATTATTGAACATTTTCTTTCAAAGTATTAATGAAAAATTGTACAGTTTTATTTCGTTGTACACTTTCTATTTCGGAAATCATTTAAATAGAATTGTCCCAATTGATTTTAATATCTTTTTGTTTTATTTTTTGCTTTCAGGACTCTAACGCAGCTTCTCGTCCTCCCAACAAGTAGTGAGTAAACAAACAATTTTTTATTGCTCTATTTCTTTCGTAGTGATTTCGACAAGTACAGTGACGGTGGGAATGCCAGGCGTTCCCGCGGATAGCAATATGTTTACTAGCTAGGTAGGGTCTTTTTGTACGTCGCGTTTTTTTTCAATAAATTAACAATTTCGAAAATTTAATCTTGAACTTTAAAAGTCTTCCGTAATTTAGTGTATAATTACTAGAGTCCCTTTTATCATGCAGATAATTGTTCCATATTTTAAAATTATTTTAAATTGTGCTTGGAAAAGCAGTAGATACCACGTACAAAAAGACGATTCGCGACGGACAGATTCTTTTGCCAAAGCATTTAAGCTATATTAATTTTGCTTTGATGGAAGGGTCGTTCGAGGGTTTTAAGATATTTCCATAAAGATTGATAATAAATAAATCAATAAAGGAATATCTTTATTAAAATCTTGCTTAGTCCTTCTTTGCTCGACAATAAAATTTTGATTAGTCTTTGCAATAATTAAATATTTGATTTTTAAATTGAATTCAATTTTTAATTGTAAGCAGAGCTATTTTGCAAGAATACAATGGCATTAGTCAATACAAAATCTAACTGATTCTTTTAGCTAGGATTTTCAGGATATTGAGATTCCCTGTTCGTTTCTCGAGTCCTCTCGCGTGCCCAGGTGCTACTCGGGAAGGTGAGAGCAACGGGCACATGGAATATTGTTTTATAATCATATGTGTGGCGACTGACAATAGTTAGTGTATCGTGCACGACGTATTTTCCACTTGTGTGTGTGTTGTTAGGCAGTGGAATTGCGTCGGTTGTTTAAAATAGATTCAGTAGTGCACATTCCTGTCGATCCGTGACATGCTACATGGATCTTTGTGGAATGTGTGCAGTAGTTTTCTCTATTCACTAAAAACAATGTGCGGTATCAGAATTACGCATAATTTAATTCAGTGTCAATTCAGATGTTTCTTTGATTTATTGATTTATTTCGCAATGATCACTGCCATTGTCAGTCGATTTCAGGGAAACTGGTACGTACCTTAGAGTGTGCTTGTGATTCGAACGTTAGGGTGTCGGAGGCGTCCCGGGACGTTCTCTCTAGGTGTTAGGATGTTGCACCCTGGCGTCTGTGTGGAGATCGTGTTGCGAATGTGTTGGAGAGCTTGTCTTTTGCCATTCTTTAAATATAGGGCTAGGTAGGTAGGTAGTTTACATTCTTGGTGTGACTGTTTATTCTAAGTAGGTAGGGGCCGGGGCTGGCTACCGCTTTCTCCTTCGGGTAGGCCGCGATTCGCACGGTAGTCGGTCACTGGAAGAGCTCGAAGTTTCGTTTCGAAGCTAAATCGAACGTGGCATGACGTCCGAATTGATGATTCGTGCTCGATTCTTCCTGCTCGTGTAGCTTTTCGCGGACGCGGACGCGAACGCGCGCGAATTAGGGTTTCGAAACGTTGCGCACCTGCTCGATCGCACCAGCGGAACGATCGGCTTCGCTCGAAACTTGAGATTCGTTTCGGAAGTCGTCGATCGTTTTCGCTGCGAGCACGTTTAGGGTTTCAGATTTTCGGCGGACCGCCGAAGAAAAGAAGAGGCTATATATGCCGAAGTGGCCCCGACAAACTGTCGCTCAAGAGGGCAACTACAATGGCCTTGCATCTTGAGATGCGAAGTCATTTCATTAATACTTTGTCACTGTACTTGTTTGTAGAAATAGTAGTAGTAGAAGTAGTTAGTTGTACACATGGGCAGGCTTCGCCGCCCCAACGATCAGCGGGGATGGGCACGTCCGCGATTTGCAGTAGCGTTGCGAAAAAACAACGCGTGTTGCATTAATCGTTTTTGAACAGAGATCAAAGTTAGCGTTGCGGAGATACTCGCGACTTCCATTCACTTCAATTAAGTATATTCAATTAACTTCAATTTCCATTGTACTCAATATGTAGCGTTGCGAATGAAATAGTCGCGATTCCCTTTTCCATTTTTACTTCTACTCAAAGCAATTTTAAGATATTCCAATTTGATAAGAGTAAAGTTTACATAGTTGTTTTGCAAAAAATATAAAGTAATCTTTGGGATCTCTGTTCGTTGGATTAGCGTTGCGCAGCAAAAGAATCGCGTTTGCGTTAGAATCTTTCGACATTTCAGGCGCCCATGGTCCAGCTGCATCGAGCCACTGCAAAAGTGGTCCACGCAGTCGATGCGTCTGCCGGGTGCGGTGTAGGTATTCGCGATTTCGATTAGAGTTGCTAGAGAATCATAATTTGTTGTCACGATTGTCTTAGTGTCGCGAAAAATACCAACTCGTTGTCTGGCGGGATTAAAGTGGACGCGGTAGTCGAACGATCGCGTCTACACGCATATTGGAAAACGCACCTAAACGATCCGATTTTGATTATAAGAGTCGCGATCTCGTATTAGAGTAGAGGATTGACATTGCAGACCAGTCGCGCACGGAGCATCCGACCATTAAACTTCATAGACACTTTCTATTACTTTAGAGTTTTTGATACCGTAAAAACGTGGAGCATATGCCCACCGGACCACTACGTACGGAAGAAACGTATTGGTACGTTCCGAGGCCAGATTGCCATAAGCAGTTGGCGCAAAACCACGGTGCACTTTACTACGGTCAACACCGCGCGGTGTGCCATAACATACGACTCGTTTGCCGTTCAAGTTTTTCCGCTGTCGTACGCACGGCAATGTCATGGTGACCATTAGCATCTAATGCGAGCCATGGTGTTGGGACGTGACTTACGATGGCGGAGATCACTGTAGTTTACCTGAACGTAACAACGTGTGCCTTTAGCCATTTAATGGTGTGTGAGCGCTAAATGCAGGGAACGTACCACTGCGTTTCACCAGCATGTATACTTTTTGGACTAACCCCCCACAACGTAGTGGTTCGATCGCGTTAGTAGACGTACACGATGTGTGTATGTAAAACGCATCGAACGCCTCGTCGGCCCGTAAGGTAAAAGACGAGGTATCTTTACGTTAAGTACAGTAGCTTTGTCGATGAAATTTAGTGTTCATCGCGCCATGCAAAACTGGTTTTGCAATGCCCGACTATGCAATAATATTCGAGACCGCGAAGTATAGTTCCCTTCTCGGGTGTTACTGTGCGAATTCGCAGAATCGAATCAGTTTAATGCGCAAGTTTTCCAATATGCAAAAGGTAGAAAATCCCGCCTTTTAGAGTTGCGATAAATAAAATGCCGCACTGCACCCCGCTGACGATTTGCGGCCGGCTGCCCCTGCATTCTTGCAGCCATCCTTGCAGCCATGTCGACTTCTAATAGTCGAAAGAGTGTATAGCGAGATGCATAAAGTATACCGAGTGCACACGTATCGAGTAAATTTTCGACTTCGATTTTCTCGAAAACGGAGACACAGAGAAAAAATTTCATTTTTTACATGTAGAATCACCTCCTAATCAGTTAACCATGAGTCGCGGGACACCCTGTATAAGGGTGTCTCTCGTCCTGGTATCTTTTTGTTCGGAACAGATTGTTTCGGTACTTTCCCCAATATCATTACCTCACTACACACAAATTTGCATTTGCCATAAAAGCAGATGTCATATCTTTCTACTCCAGTATTAATTTTTTATTTACAACATTTTTTAGGTACAATGTGCCCCACCTTGAGAACCGGAAGACCCGGCAAAGACAGCGGCAACAATTATAAAAGGTACGGCTAAGTAACTGGCTTCATTAACGTAGCTCCGTCAAGCCGTAATCGTAAGGGAAATGAGAGTCGTAGCTGTATCTCGTTGTGTAGCGTTTTGTTTTTTTCTCTTTCCTCGTTAATTCCCTCCACAGTCCAGAGCAACGTGTTGATGGGAAAAATTTCGATAGAGGGGTAAGGAGGACCTCAGGTTCCGGTGGGACAGCGGGATGTCCTGTTTCAATCACACTCGATAGGCTTATTTGTTTTCTGCGTTAAACGGCTCGGGCTATTGCGAAATATGTATTGTAAAATTGTAACGCAAAATAGGGATACCAGGTAGTGGGGCAGGACGTTACATTTCACATTATTCGGCGACCCGCCTTCTCGACGTCTCAAGGTTGTATAGTTTAACGAATATTATACAGGGTGAGTCACCTGACGGTTGTACCTCAAACATCTTAGTTGTTTTTAAAAATACATTGAATATCTTGAAGACAACACACAAAGCAATACAAATGATTGTTTTTATGTTTTTTTAGAGATGTCAAGGTCATCTTAATTTTTTTAAACGAGCCACCGTTTTCTAACATTCACGATGATAGTTCTCCTTTGATTAGGAATTCGGTGATTATTTCTCAAGGTCATTCAAGGTCACAGAGAGAGGAAACCATGCTCTTGAGAGGTGGGAAATTTTTCTCTCGTCGAGGTTTTTCAGTCATCCTCGGCTAGTTCACGAAAAATTCCTTGCCAGAGGGACAGAAAGCGTGTAGCATTCATCGAGTAGATACACATCGCTCTTGAAACGGTAACGCTATTCATAGCGCTATTGCTCAAGATTTGTTATCGCTGTAGTTCCGACTATTGTTATGTTTTCAATTTGTTATTGTTGCACGGGCTTCAGTGTTGTGCGAACAGAATGGTTAACATCTCTTTAAAAAGAAAGCATGTGAAAGCCTTATAAAATAAAATAAAGACCTATATAAAGAGGGATAATACCTGATGAAAATTAGACATTATGGTATTAGAAAAATATTTTATGAAACTGCTAAGGAAATATTTAGTATGTACATAGTTATATGTATAATTACTTAATCGTTATGATATACAAAAAATATGCGAGACGCGTGATGATGCAGGTTTGACCCATCAGTAATATAGCAGTAAGGCTAAGCAGTAGTTATGAATGAGGTAATTATGAAAATGATGATATTGTCGCGTTATTTGCATTACAAAATATGGCATGTAAAGCTTGCGTGTTGTATTCTGGTCTACTCCTTCTGTATATCATTGTTTGTATCAATTGTATTGATTTTACATAGCTGACACAACTAATAATAACTTTGATAACTTCATGAACTATGAACTATTCTACAGTGCTCCCTCGAACAACGCGTCTCCAGCAATGCGGTTTCGATTAAACGCGGATTTTTGTTTTTGACAAATTTCATTTTCTTTATATTCATTTCTAATGAATTTAGTATATGTTTACAATTTTCTTCATCGTGGCGAATAAAAGAGGTGAAGAAGAGCAACGTTACCGAAAGTATTTGTGGAGTTAAAGAAGCTTAACAAATTAGTTACAATCTAAAAATATTATTAATAGACTTGTATAATTTAAGCAGTTATTTAATATTAATTCGCTATTCTATGTTATAATATATTGTCGTTAATTAGATCCCCTACAATACAGCCCATTTCTTTATCAAACTCTAATACAAAACTATGAAGATAACCATGTTTACAGAGTTCTGCGTTTATGTCAGGGTGTCTCAATTTCAGACGATCGTAATATGAAACTGGTGTCCAGCCATCGCGATTCCCGTAATAGAACCATAACTTATCAGTATGCTGTGAAAGTATATCGTCATCTCTCTCCTTTACCATTTGCATTTCTTCATTTGCCAGTTTGAGGACTCTCCTCAAGACACAAGGGTTTAGAAGTTGTTGTACCGCTTTGCTGCATTTCTTCGGGACACCATAGATAGGTGCAAAAAAATTTATTAGGACAGATTGTAAACACAGTGGTAAACATGAAAGAATCCAACATAAAAAGATTATGAGAGGTGCGATACGCCATACCTAAAAAGAAACATCTTATTTGTTTTTTGCTTTATACTATATGTATAATATCATAATATTACCATACCAACGGGACTTACAATTCTATTGAAAAACTTTCCATTAGGACTGGCGGACATGTTCTCGATAGTAGGAAATAATAAATAACATTTCTTGATTCTTTTGGATACAGAATCATCCTTTAATAATTGCAGTGCTATCCATGCTCCTATCGAATGGCCAACAAGATGTATGTTTACATCTTCTGGCACATATTTTTGTATAAAATGTTTCTGTAATTAAATGAATATAAGGGTATTTATTACAAGACTTTGCTAGAAGGACTTTAGATCCAATGAAAAAGAAGTACCTTATGTTCCACTTGCGCCATTAAACTGTAACTGTTATACCAAATTGAATCGCTTGGCATAGTACGTATCAAATTGTCTGGTGGTTGAACATGCCCCGAGTGTCCAACCAACCAAATAGGTGTTTCATTAGGCACTCTTGCTTTAAGAGAATTAATGAATCCTGTGTAGAATTCTGGAATTCCAGGGTTACCTGGTATAATTACCACTACATCTTTTTTACCAAGTTGTGAAAGGTCTTCCTCTATCCAGCAACCTTTCGCAACGACTGGGGTAGGGACGTCGTCTAACGTTAGCATAGCATGCATCATATTTTCTCCTTCTGTAACAGAACGTTTTGTGTAATTACGTTATAATTGGTAGTAGCATTGTTTAAAATATAGGAGATATAACATCTATTTTTCCTTTGTATAATGAAATGTTTTACATGTTTCATTATTCTGTCTACAGGAATAAATTTAACTTAAATAAATGGACAATATTTTCCTGCAGTCCCAATCAAATATATATATTTATGTATGTACAATAAACAAGTGAGAAGTGCGATGAACTTGCTTGAAAAATAAGTATCGTAATAACCTGTCATTAAAAGAATGAATTTGCGTATCTGTATTATATCGAGATATTATAATTTAGTTGCACAGATACTATTAATCCATAACTTACAAAATAAATTAATCTTGATAAACGTAACTTTTCTTTTAATTGAACAGATTGCACTCTTATAACCTACTTAACGGTACCGTCCAGTACTGTCACGGAAAGTAGCATTGTCATTTTTCTCGAACCAATTTGTACTGCGCAAGTGGGACATCGTGAATATATATGTATTTATAGTTCTACTTTGTGACATTTTAATTCTCCGCAGTTATAATCTGAAAGATTTTAAAGAAATTGAAAATTCAACGACTCATTTTTCATTATATATTTCGTACATTTTTATAAATACACAAGGATCGAAGAACATATTCATTCATTTCTCTTAAACTCAAAAAACTTGAATTTTTATATTCCTTCGAGAAGTGTTCTGAATGTATAGAAAATTATCAATAAATTTTTAAATCTCTAAATAAATTTTCTAATTTTGTAGAATGACAACAGTCGGAAATGATCAGCAAATATCGATACATAAGTATCGATATCAATCGACGGTTTCGATAATATCGATATCGTTCCAATATTTGAAATATTTGAGCGCTTTTATTTACATCGATATAGAGATGTTACATTGTTTTAAGTGCATATTAGACAATTTTTAATAGAATTCCAGAATTTAGATACATTTATTATGTGCATTTTGAATTTTGCTACAATTCCGGCGCCCTGAGTTCAAATCGGAAACAGGAAGCACATCACAGGCCGAAATAGCTCAGTTGGGAGAGCGTTAGACTGAAGATCTAAAGGTCCCTGGTTCAATCCCTGGTTTCGGCAGATTAATTTTTTTTCCTTATCTTTCTTTGTACCATTATATCATTTGATAAATAGCTTAAATAAGCTAATAATACAGTTTCACATTACATTCCAAATATTTTTTAAACGTAATAAATGGATAAAAGTGTTTCTTTAATAGAAAACAGTATGCATTTCTGAATTCACTTGGAATTATAATTCCAATTATAGTTTGCGCCTGAACATTAAATTTTAGTTATAATTTAAAAGATATTGAACTTGGTAACTGTATAGATTAATGTCGCGCAACGATCTATTTGTAGATTTCAAAAAAGACGTTCGGAGTCCGAGGTGGGCATGGTACGCCACCTGATTGCGCTCCTGCAAACCGGTCTCCACACGCCTGTTATTGGCGGATGTTGAATTGTTAATCATTTGAAATGAAACTCTTCGCAGAATTTTGTATTTAATGTCGCGTGTAGTGATATCTCTTGAAAACGGCGATCACGCGTGGACCATATCTTAAACATGTTTGTACTATCGTTGTTTCTAATAGTTTAACAAAAGAATTATGAGGTAAAAACTTTGAGAATGCCATTTTCTCATAAAAATGGAACTTATTTTGTAGTTTTTCGACGAGGCGCTAGACATTTTCGTAGTTCTAGCACGTATCCTTAAACTATAAACAAGCAGATAAAATAGGTGATGTAGTAATGCGTTTCGTTTTAATTATCAGATACTACACAATCTGATTTGTTTGTCGAATAATTGCTTATACAGTGTGGGCTGAACGGGTGGTACAACAGAGCAGGGGGTGATACTACATGTAAAAATAAATCGAAAAAAGGAATAACATTTTTTCGTTTGACGCTTCGTTTTCGAGGAAGTCGAGTTTGAAAATACACGTGCTATTGCATAGGAATCGTCTGACGCGTCTGACGACGATCAGCCAATTCTACTTTGTGCATACAATACTAAAACACGCGAACCTGGCGGAAGTTTAAACTCGATTTTCTCGAAAACGAAACGTCAAACGAAAAAATGTTATTCCTTTTTATCGACTTAATTTAACATATAGTATCACCCCCTGCTCGGTTGTACCACCCGTCCGGCCACACCCTGTATAAATTACCTAATATTTATTCGAGTACAATAAATTTGTACAAAGTGACGAAATGCCCAGTCTACGAGTATGAGAACGAACGTAACACAGTAGAAGTAAAGCTTCTCAAAGGCAAGTGTTTTCCTCTTTGTATTAGTTCCTTCTTACGTAAACCTGATTTAGAAGGCTTGAAAATAATTTATAATTTCCTCAAACAATGTTTCGTAAGAACAGTATTGTACTTGGTAAATTAACCACTCAAACTCTGATTGAAATTCATGGTTTTTCCCAGTTTTCACATCGCCGCGCCGCTTTAATTAATATGTGAAATGAAACAGCACGAACATCGCGGAGCGAATGGTAGCTGCAAGAGACAACAACACGCGAAACATGTATGCAAATGTATGCAGTATCTCGGGTCTCGCATAATCTCTCTGCAGTTTTATTCGAAGTGTCGATAAAATAGTTTGCAATTACGCGTGATTTACGTGCTCGGCCCGGTAAAAAGTAGCGCAACGTTTCCACCGAAAGGTGACTTAGCTTTCGATACACCTAAATCGGTTCGATGCCGATTTAATTGTGTATTAGCATTAGTGCAGTGTCATCGGCGTAAAACGCCAGCCAGACAGCGCGGCTGGGCCGCGTTGCAATCTAAATAAAGCATCGGGCTCGATCCAAGGAGGAGAGGACAAGTGTTGGATCTCGATAGGCGGCAGGTGGCGTCGGTCCGCCATTTTGGTAGCTTCTCTGGTAGCAGCGTTATTTCCCACGGTAGCCGCGGCGATAGTCGGTCCAGGAGAAACAAACAAGTGGGAGAAAGGCTAAGAACCGGCCGATAGGAGCAAGGGAGATCAAGTCACGGAAAGGTACGACCGGCCAAGGCAGCATGTAAGAAAGAGAGACTTCTGTGGAGCAAGGAGAGGCGACAACCACGAGGAAAGAGGAGAGAGAAAGAAAGAGGGAAAGAGAGGGAGAGAGAGAGAGAAAGTCACGTTAAGTCTATATACTAGCGATTCTAGCTGGTGGAAAGATGGCGGAGGGGTAATTCGAACGGGCGTTATACAGGGACCCGTTGATCGCGCATGCGCGAATCGGGTGGATGTCTGCGATGGTGTCGGGAGGCGGAGCGACATCTAGGACCGACTCGTACCGGGTGGTATATACCGCATCACTGTCAGCAAAAACCGCATGAAATGGCACCACTTGCTTCTCCGGGAGGGAGTTCATGTTGGTCGCGGGGCAGACAGAAATTGGAGCACGCGAACCGCCACAAGGGTCCGCCAGAGAACGCCATGCCGACGATCACGCGTACCCAACGCAGCTAACTAATCGCATCACATTATGTATACCTTGCCGCCAAAATTTATATCTCTCGCCGTCGAACCCGCGAATCTTTCCAACTGTCCTCCCTCCAGGCCAAATCGATGGTACTTTTCAAAATCTGAAACACGCGTTACAAAGAGAACATGCTAGGTGAACAAATATTCTCTACGGGCCCATACGAAAGACGAAAAGCCCATCCAAAAGCTTTTGGATACGATTTGCCCCGAATACTTCTTCATTCATCCACCAGACGATGAAGGAAACCAATTTGCGAAACGCGTTATTGTTGAACTCTTTGCGCGAAATCATGTACCGCGACCGTCGCGTTTCTGAATTCGTTTCGCTGACAAATCGACTATCGGACCAGGTCCGTTCAGCGGGAAACTCTCGACCACAGGAGGCTGCAGCTTCTCAGGCTAGTCGTTGCACATCGCACACGTCAAGAACACGTTCTTTCCGAAATAATTTCTAATTCCGTGCGACGATGTAACCGCTGAAAAAGCGCGGGAATGTATACGAATCCGGTCCGGTGCATTTCGTTCGAGTGTTCCGCGCGAGGTCCGAAAAAAAGAGGCGCGGCCAGAGGGGGCGTGGAGCGAGCCCCGGTGGGCGTAGCCTCGGCGGAAGGGGGAGACGCGCAACTGATTCGGGCGTTTCGCTGGTGAGTTGGGGAGCGGCGGTAGTGGGGGTGATGACATCGGATCCTGCCAGCCGCAGTCGCAATTCAGCCGTTCGACGGTGAACACGTTACGATGTTCCGCGTTACAGGGGGATTTCTTTTTACCGGAAGCGGACAGGACAACTTGTCCATCGATTGAATCGTAACGTATCCGTGTTGTCTTGAAACGGAGCCGGGTGTCTCGTTCTGAGAACGATCGACAAAAAATACGGCGGTCCAGTGAATAACGTACCGCGCGGGGTGTATGATCGAAGTGTACCCGCCCAGAGGCCGTCGACAAAAGTACCAGTGGATTAAACGTTCTACGGGTGTACCAGTTCGTGAAACGTGATACATCGAGAGAGATTTATTGCCGAGTGTTTTGGGATGTTCGGATGCACCGGTTGGATACGAGCCGAAACTCGTTTGGTCGGTCGGGGGCCGCAGCTTTAAGCCGGCCGGCGCCCGCATTAAAGGGAATAGTATGCTTGAAGCGTTCGCCTTCCTCGCAACAGTTTCAACTCGCTGCGTGATTTTCGCTTGATTCCAACGTTTCCGTCGCGTTTCGACCCACCGTGTGCGTATGTATGTATAGTCACAGCCCCGAGCCCGCGATTAAGCCCCTCCCCCCCGGTGTCCGAACGATTTCGAAGAAAATATTAACTCCGAAATGAACCGCAGCTGCTCGGTTTGGTCGCAGCCCCGCAACGGAATTCTTTCGGGAAATTCGTAAACATTCCTTCCCCGGTGAACCCATCGAAAATGTAGCTTCTCGCGGTACCCCCGAAACACCATCTTGGCAGAGAAGGGGCGTCGCACACGCCGAATGTTTACGCGCTTTGGTCCAGCCTACTTGGCCAGCGGAGGTCCTAGCGATCGAGGATCTAGCGATCGAGACCCGACAACACGGTTCTTCGACGACGCGATCGACGATCCAACAGGCTCCTTTGTCGCCGAACGACAACACTAGTGTTCTTGTGTACGCGTTCCGCTGATTTTGCCCGGCTGTTTTTGCGAATTCGTGCTCGCCCGTCGCAATCAGGAACTCGACCAGTCTCCACAGTGTGCTAACCAGTGATGAGATAGTGTTCGTCGAAGCTGGAACACCTAGCCCGTGCCAAGGGAGTAGTGACGCGTTCCGACGGCTGCGAGTTTAATCCTCCCGAGAACGAGCATGCTACTCTGAATACGGATACCTCTCTTTGTGCACCTCGACAGACCAGGATGACCGAAACCTGTGACCACGGAGCGTTCGCATAGCCGCCACAGTGGAGTTCTGCCTAATCGCAGGTAATTCTAGTTCCGTAATCCTTCCAAACGCATCTGAAGGAAGTAGATTGCTGCTGTGCGTTGCAACGCGACGCCTCACGCTTTATGGAGTCTTGCGACGGTCGTCTTCTAACACTAGATTTACGGGACTCGTCGAGATGACGAATTCTACATTTCTTCATTTGTAATTATCGGGACTGTAGAGATGCACTCTGGAAAATTTGTTTAACACATTCATTCCGTGGAACATATACAATGGTCCGCGAAAAATCTGATTAAATGTATTCTTATTTTTATAAAATCCGTAAACCTAGTGTTGAAAAGTAGCTCAGAATGTTTTGGAGTGGTTTGAACGGCAATTGATCCAGTTCTACGTTGTTTTTAACCCTTAACACTTTGCCTGCCGGGGTAGTTCACCCTCATGTGCTCTCGAAGTTTGCTAGGTGTGAGGTTACCTAGAATAGTGTTTCTGATGACAACAAATTGAGGTGAATTTTAGAATTTCAGAATTGAACAGTAGAACTGTGGACTCGTGAAATGACGAATTCTACATTTTTTAATTTCTGACTGGCGAGACTATAATGGATTCATAGGAATTGGATACGTTGGTTTGTTTCTTTGGGCTATGATAAAATCGCGAGACATCCGAATAAACATATTCTTAGATTCCTACGAGAGTATTTTAAGAAAGGACTATTTTAATATAGCTTTATAGTTACAATAATCTATTTCATCATTGTTATAATAGTTACAATAAAGCAATGTATCCTCTTGTAAAACATGGGAAAAGATATGTGTATGATAGTGAATAGACAAAAATCTGACTTTCCGCAAAATATAGAAACAGAAAATGGGTGTTTTCACCCTGAAGAACGAGGGTTACTGGTTTTAGAAAGTCTGTGTTTCACAGCCGAGGATTTCTTAATTTCAGCAGCAACAAGAATTTTAATTGTGTACTCAGGAATCACTTTCAGTAACGTAGCATACTCTGTTATTCTTTGGATAATCTTTTGAAGATTTGTTTATCATATTGCGAGGGTGAAAGTACCGCTTTTATTAAACACTGTTGCAAATGTGCTGAAGTTTTATTTCATAAATATAATTCAGTTTACTCCAAAGTACCGTTCCAAGCGTTCACGCTCCAATAATTGTACAAACTGTTTATACTTGGACGTATGTATATTTAGCCGGGGCTGAAGTGTTCAGATTAAAGACACCGAGTAAAAAATTCCATAATTCAAGACTGGAGGGTGAAATTACACTTGCTGTTCGTAATGAAGCATGTTGGAACGAACATAATTGCGGAATCTCGTTCATTGTAGCGTCTGTTAGCTCCAGAGTACATTGAAATGCGTCTAACGCGAGGTTTTAAAACAAAACAAAAAAAAAATGAAAAACGACAGTGTAATAATAATATAATAATTTACAATGTAGTTTCTCATCATTACTGTTTTCAACATATTGAGCGCACTGCAACCCTTCGGCGACACAGTGGGGGTTCATTTTGGCTCGGAGTATCATAATCGTCATTCGATTACTCAGCTTTTGGTGGATTAATAAAATGAACTGCATTAGGAACAGTAGAAAGATTGTTTAGAAGAATTACCAAACAATGAATTAATAAAGTTATATAAAAATTATGAAGAATTGTGAAAATTATGAAACATTGTCAATGTTTTTCCTCGTTCAATGCAATCAAAGAAAGGAGCACACGTCGAATATTTCTGAATGAAAAATTCTAAAATCAGCAGCCCGCGGTTCAGAATAGTCGCTCGCAGAAATAAAACTGTCGGTGTGTTTGCAGCCACCCTTTGTGGACAGCTATTATCGGGTAGCATTGTTGCGTAGGCGTATTCTTGCATAACACCGCTACGCACGGACTCAAATCCATCTAATTTTATTTTTTTTCACTTGCTCTCTAGGAGGAAAATATCCATTTCCTTGAGAATCTCAATCCTGAACTTTGCAAACACATTCTCGGCGGATTAATATTCCAAATTAGTTTAAACACTCGCTAGAATTGTGACATTTCTTTGATTCCTGGGGAGGGCTGTTTGTAACAGAATGGGACGAATTTAAAGCACCGTTTCCAACTGCATCGGGCATAATAGACAATAAATACTCTGCTCCTTTATACGAAGGAAACTGCCGTCGCTTCGACGCTGCGCTGTCGAACGAACACTCGAAATATTTCACGTTATGGCCAGACGAGCGCCGTACATCTCGCGTATTACAAATCTCTGATGCTTATTCCGATCGATTTAGGGAGTTTTTCAACCGTGAAACGATCGCAGTTTCCTGTAATAATTGTCGGCCTGGCGACGACGCCGATGCACCCCCGTTCCTCCGTGCACTGTGTGCATCCAAACTGCTGTACAATATCACATTTTCTCGTACCTCATATTTTATACTGTATATCTTGCACCAACCGTACAGCATCGCTGTATAATGTTTGATCAGGTGTTTGGTAAACAATGAAATCAGGTTTTTCGACAAACAAGATCCAACCGGTTGCTTCAGCTTTTCTACATTGCAATTGAAAAACAGGATGATTTCTTTCGCAAGAAAACTGTTTATTGCTCCTGGCTGCGGATCTCTGTGCAAAATAAAACTTTATGTATATAAACTTGACTATATTACTTAGCGGCAGCTGTTTAAAAGATTTCTTCAAAAATTGTTTAACAACATTCAGAGTTATATACCAACAAACTATTTGTAACGTAATTAACATACTCTCGCAGAATTATCTGTAAATGAAGATTTTAGTTCTTTTTTGAGGTAGCGCTTCCACTGCTACATTTATCAATTTTTTTTAAACATATTCTTGAATGTTCTATAATCTTTTTATTGTTTCTCATACAGCAGCTGCTCGTTCAATTAATTCGTCGAAAACTGAGTACTTGAATGACGATTTTGATAAATACTCTGTGAAAGAATAGATCCGGACTCTGGCAAAGGGTTAATGTGTAATTATTAATAATATAGCTATTTGTCCATTTAGATGAAACGTTATTACGTATCTCACTACGTTCCTATTTATCATTTGAAGATGATTATTAACACGATGACCGCCGCGTGAATTTTGTTTTGCTCATTTTATTCGTCCAAACGCTCAGAGTTACTAACAATTACGTATTATTAGTTACTTGATAATGAATAGACTGCGGATGTTTATGCAATTTGCAATTTTTGTAGACGAAGTTTCAGAAACTTGAATAAAATAGAATCTTATTTTCCGTGGCAGTAGCCTTTTAAGATCTGAAATCAATTAAACTCGTACTAAGTTCTGTCGTATTTTATATCGTAGCATTTTTTATAATTGCATAAAGATCCGCAGTCTAATAATGAAGTTCGCACCTTATGCTATAACTCAGTTTGAATAAATTGATATTCAGAGCTGGTAGTATCATGACCATCATTTTTTGGCAGTCAACGTGTTAAATATAAATATAACTTGACTGAAGCATTACATATTGAAATTATAATAAATTTTGGAGGCCCATTTAAGGGTCGAACGAAATCCTTTTCTTCGAGAAAAATTTTGTAAAGATAACTTCATTTTACAGAGCAAGTGGTATGTATTCGGAACGTTATTTAAGATCGTACTTGAGCTGCGAATAGCGGGATCGGAGAGCAGACCGGATCGGTTCTCGTTGCGAAATCAAATCGGACATCGTCCTTCGCGCCTTCGACCGTTAATAATTTCTCGTAATGATTACCTCCGACGATAATTGCTTGGCCAAGCGTTAGAGGATTAGCGGTCGCAATAAAATGATCTTCCTAGATTCGAGATCCCGATAAAATTGCATCCGACCGTTTTCTTTATTTCTTTCGTTAGTTAGGTAACCACGCCGACGCTCGTTCAAAGATATCCCATTACATCACGCTGGAATAAATTTGCCTTTTTTCGAAAGACCACGGCCGGAACAATTTGGCGGCGTGTCCTGCCATGCTGTGGTGCTTTCCGAGTCATCGCGAACTTGTCCGGGAATCTCTCCCGGAAGAATCCGGAATTTCACGACAATTCATTCTAGGCGTTGAAGCTCGACGTTAATGTAATTTCGTGAATATTTAACAAATTTGTTCGGCGAGACGACGAGTACGGCGGCCAGGCGAGGCGAGTCGAGGCAAGGCGAGGCAAGATCGAGTGTATATTCCAAAGGTTATAAAAACCGGTCCTCGATTTTGCCAGACGAAACATCGTGGCGAACAGAGGCGAGCGAAGCGTTCGCTCCGCTTGCTCCGGCCAAAGAACGCTCGAAAGTTCCGAGGTTTCACGGAGAGCCGAGTCTCGTCTATGAACACTCGCATTTTCTTGCGATTCGTGCTTCTTCCCTTTAAGGGCTCTTTCATCTTGCAGGGCAAAAGGATTGATTTTTTTACAGATTTTTTCTTTATACCCCTTGGCAAAGCGATTTTCTGCAAATCGCGAAGTTATGGAAGCTACGTAGCTCATAGACAGGATGTATTCAGAAAGTCAGTGTGTCAGTAATGTTAGTAAATTCGTTGAGCGCAGTCGACGTATCTCCTTTGTACATATGTGTACGCAAACCGAGGTTTGCTTAGCCCTCGTTAATACGAGACAAATAATCCTGCTGTACCAAAATTAATTCCACGATCGACAGGAATACAATATAGTTTATACCAGTATGGATATTATGACACGATAAAGATTCATTAACTTGAGAAGAACATTGACCTTTCACGTACGAATTAAATGGACTCGGCGGGACCAAAGCTACAATTTTATATTTAACTTACCATTCGTGTAAATTGTCGCATAAATTCGAAACAGTTCTGTTCCCGAAATGATAATAGATGTGTTACCGGTAATATTTGCTGCTGATATTAAGCAATATTTTACGTTACTGTGTAAAATGGCATAAGACACGCATGGCGTATCCGTGACGTCCTTGCGCGTCAAGGGGTGAAGAGATTCTTGTGTTCCTGGGACGATAATAGATGTGTTGCTGGTAAGATTTGCTGCTAATGTTACGCAATATTTTACGTCACTGTGTAAGATGGCATAAGGCATGCATGACGTATCCGAGACGTCTTTGTACGGAGGGTTAAGGGATTCTGAAAGCGAACACGAACGAGGAATGTTAATTCGTCGACGCCCCCGGTTAAAGGGTTGGAAACAATTGCCAAAATGCTCCGAAAACGTGCTCCAAAATTAGACAATCCCTTTTACCATTGGGTAAAACAAGGACATTAGCAAACAGATTATTCGAACTCGCTTCGAACGAAGTCGGCTGACGGTTTCGATTCCTGTTACCTAGGAGCGATCGAACGCGTTCGCAGCGTTTCTTGAGGAACAGTTTGCAGTAGCAGCAGAGTTCCAGCCCGCAAGCATTTTAAAAGCTGACAGTTCCGGAGCGCGACCGTTCGATAATTAAAATGGGAGCTCGCGCAGCACGGTAACACCGCGTCGCAACAAATTGTTGGAGAAGTCTCGGGACGCGTGTAATTCATCCTTCAAATTTGTTGGGGCACAGAGTTCGCTGTGCTTCACAACTGTCCTCGATTTTTAGTCACTCTTTGTACACAATGCCTGAAGGTGCCCAATGCAAGACACTCGAGTTTAACTCGTGGCATGAACGTAGCAGCTTTTAAACACAAATGTGACTATGTACATTACTCATCTTGTATCACTTATTCTGTCGTATCTCGTTCTATACTAGTAATACCACCCTGATACTAGCGTTAACACAAGACTGCGGATTTCATGCATTTATTACAAAAATAGGCTCGCTCAGTTTTTAAAGCAGTGGTCATGTTAAAATTGTTTCAGGACATCAATGTATCCGCTTCAGCTTAATAGTATGATTAAAAGAAGCCTCAAATTTTGCCTCCTCTGTTCCGCAATCAACGCGTACATTTTCTATTTTGCATAAAGATCCGCAGTCTAGTTCATTGCATCAGTCGATCAGCATGTTCTGCTTTCCATCTCCTGGCAATCGAAGGGTTGCGTTTTCAAAACGCGAAGCAACATCTGTTCCGTCTCTAGTTTCGCGGAAAGCGAGTCTTTTGACGTCGCGTAAGACCACCGTTGCTGTACCAATGTAATACACACGGGTAAAGGCGAGGGACGTAAGTAAATAATTAAATCATATTCGGAGAAATGCGAAAAAGGAAGAGCGGCGATGTTGATTGGACAAAATTTCACAATACGGCGCTAAGATTGGCCGACCGGTTTTCTTCTTGAGCACAAAGAAGCGAGGTCCCTTCTTGTTGCCTTCTTTATCCCACGTTCTCTCTTTCTTTCTCTTCTCGTCCCGGACCGGCCGCCCTCTCGCCTGCCTGCCTGCTTGCTGGCTTGCCTGGTCGCTTGCTTGCTTGCCTGGCTAGCTGCCTGGTTGCCTGCTCGGCTACCCGTCCGCCTGCCCGGTTCGCCTGCCTGGCTGCGTGCTCGTTTTCTTTCTTCCTTTCCGCCTTCCTCCTGGCTTTTACCAGTCACGTCCTCCAGCAGGTACCACTACGTAAAATGTACTCAGGACATTAGTCCTACGCGGAACATGATTCGTGCGGGCGAGACCGACGTCCGCCGTCTACTCGTTACACGTGTATTTTTCGTCCACGAGGAGAACGCACGGAGATGCTTGTAGGTTCACGGGAGAATAGGGTAATCGCGGGCAACGATGGCCACTGTTATTATTATTACAAAACGACACGTCTTAAGTTTCCAATCTTTCTTGTTTACGTCTCCACCGTTCGCCGCACATGTGCGCGACCCCCATTCGACCATTGCCTAACAGAAGACGTAACCCATCGGGCGGTCTGCTCCCATAACATTTGCATTCCAAAATCCAACGTTTCTTCCTCGAACACTTTTCCGAAATTTGATTTTGACCAGTAGCCGAAGTTATAGTACGAAAACTGAGAGAAAACTGTGTATTATTCATGGCAAACAATATACAAGGTGTCCCAAAACTCCTTCTAGTCCGGGAAATGGGAGGTTCCTTAGGTAATTTGAAGCGACATTTTCCTTTGCAAAAATTATCGCCTCGGCTTTGTTTAGGAGTTACTAACGAAAAACACGGACCAATGAGAGCGCGACTTGGCACAGTCGGCCAATAGACAGTTGGCGCGCAGGGCCGACAGTGCCAGCTCGCGTTTAGGTCGTGCTCTGATTGGTGAGATTGGTCTGTGTTTTTCGCTAATAACTCCTAAACAAAGCCGCGGCGGTAATTTTTGCAAAGGAAAATGTCGCTTCAAATGACCTAAGGAACCTCCCATTTCCCGGACTTGAACGAGTTTTGGGATACCCTGTATAGGCATGTTATTGAAGCGAAAAAGTCTGATCCGCCACGATCCGAGGTGAAACGCTAGTCGGGTAAACTCGGGGGAGTCGAGTTTAGCCGAGTGAACGAGAAATAGATAGGTATGCAACCGCCAGAGTTCTCATATCAATTACATTATTAATAGGGGGAATGACTATCTATTTAACTACCTTCCCTCGCAAATGGTACATACAAATTTTATTTTGCATAAACATCCGCGGTGTAGTTATTACATTATTATTGGTTCTCCAAAACTGGTTCGACTACCGAAACCGATATTCTGATCATTTTGAATCCCTGCAACTACACTCGGTTATCACATCCACTTTCTCCCACTTCTCTGATAACGCTCTAGCTCGCTATCTCTCTCTCTACACTCTCTTCTCTCTCCCATCCCTACCGTCGTTGTAACCCCCAGTTCTGGATCGACGAGTAATTCTCTCGTCTCGCGGACAGCTCGAACCCACCACCCCGAACGGTACCGTTTAATTAATCGCGCAATCGGACAGCTCGTTTAGCACGGCCGCGGGACGGGGCACCGTAATTCCATTGTGATCGCCGCTGAGTAACGTTTTCATTTTTACGCAACGCGTTAGATAAGATACGCGTCTGTTACCAGGTTTCAAGATGTTTGGACAGCTGACAATAGCGCCCGGTGTAAATAATGCCACTTAATGACGCTCGGAGACGGTCGCCCGCAGTCGCGACTTTACACTCCTCGCGAGCGAACGTCTTCTCTCGGCACTGCTCTGGTCTGCGAGAGGGAGCACGATCTTTCGAAATCGCGTGCACGCGTCGGTGATCTAATATTATTGGTACAAAGACACGTATTTAGATGATCGATACGACGCCCGGCACCGAGACGCTCGCGCGGCGCCGCTCGCTTCTCGCGTTAGCCGAACTTCTCGTGGGAAATAGCTCGCTCGAGGACACTGGACACTTTCTCATCCTGTTGATATTAATTTTTACCAGATTTGCAACAAACTGGAGTGAAATAGACTCCAGAATAATATAAATTTTTCTAATACTTTCGTTATTTTAAATTACACCTACTCGTTTTCGTTATAAATTTATAAAATCCGTAGTCTATTTGTAACACTTATTTATTCACTCGATTTTGCTCATCATTTCGCGGAAGTTAGAGTCAGACTCGTCACGAAGATTTGAAAGAATGTTTAACAAATATGAATTACAATCAATATTTCAGTATTGGTTGATATAAAGTTATTCTTCTGTGACATTTTTAGTACGAACATAATAACCAGCCTCCTTTCTTTCTTTTTTACCTGCCTATTAATTAGGTAGTTTAAGGGTCCTTGCCCACTAGACCGTACCTTTGGCGCGGCGGAGCGCCGTTTTGGATTGCCTCCTGTGTATTTCAATGGGAATGCGCCCACTATACCTGATCAGAGTACAAAGAAACAGCGCTCCGCCGCGCCGAGGTTACGGTCTAGTGGGCAAGGACCCTAAAACATATATATTATCAATACACCCAAGACCTTTTGACATTTTTAGTAACATGACGTTTCAGTACGGTAAGGGGTTAAACGAGAATCATTGTCAATGTAGAGTTATTAACGAAAAACACGGGCCAATCCGACTCGGTGACGGGTTCCGCTGAGTCAGGTTCTTGGTCACCCAAATTTTGCATCTGTATACAAAAGATGTAATATTCAGAGAGATTTCTATGGTGTCCCTCCTCTCCCGACGCCCTACGTGCTTATTGGCTAATCCAGCCGCGGCTGCACCCATAAAATGCATCCGGCCGTTCGAGCGAACGTCAAATCTAACTTCGGTTACGCGCGCGCGCCGAGGAAACGCGTGTTGCCGTAGGTCGCGGAACGGCGACGAAAGCGTTCATGCGTTTAAAGTCGAATATACATGACCGAAGTAGTATGAATCGCGGCGGAGACCGTGACGCAAGTCGCGTTTCCTGTTTGCCCGGATTGATCCGACCCCGGTACGACCATCGACCTACGGTTACGTCTCCTTTTCCCCATCGATACTGTCTCCTATATGTTTTAGAACGATGTCGTGGTCGAACCAACTACGCAACGAGTGCCAATGGTCCGGTCAAAGGGAATCGACGTTTAATAAGCCACATCGTTTGCTACATTCTACATACAGTTGTTTCTGCCAGCCCGAATTTTCCGTAGTGCTCCATCGATCGTGGATGCAAACAGAAGCGATTTCCAATGGCGAATTTAGTATCGAACGTCGTCCTGTTGCACGGCGCTAGACTGCGGATCTTTATGCAAAATAAAAATGAGCAAACGAGAAATATATATTTTTCAACCATCTGATAGATAATGGGACAGTGCGGCTAAATGGGAATTTATAATTTTCAAATATTAGTACTTCATAAATTCTTTCGATGTAAGATTGTTCATTTATGCAAGCGGTTTTAATATTGGCCACTTATTGTGTCGTTGAGGATGTGTCTCTAAAGAGATTAAATTGCAAAGTTGTGGACGTTGTGGAGGTTTGAAGAACTCGGCGTCGTTGATGACGCGTAAGTTTGCAAACTTTGAACATGTTTTTGTTGGAAATTAAGTTTTCAATCTTGCACAAAGTTTTTCTCTGGGGCTGCTGGGATAATCGCTGTGTCCCTTTAAACGTGATGGTTTATTTACATTTTTTCGTATCTGTAGTTAGGGTAGTTGTGAATCGTTGTAAAGGTACATCACTGTTATTTGCAGTCAGGAATTATACAATTGAATATAAAGATGTACTTTATTAACAGATAAATTTTCACTATTTTGCGTTCCATCTATTCATCTTTGTCACAAATGTTCATTAAATAATTACTACAGTTTTGACCGCAACACCAATACCAAAATTTCCGAATGCGGCTTAAATGTGTGTAAGCAAATCTGCAAAATTTCAGTCCGATCCAACGGCTCAGTTTATTAAAAAACAAATTTGGAGACAGCCTGAAGGCAAATCGACAAAAGGTGACTCTTAAGTGGTAACTTCCTGGATCGTTTGGTCGACGGTGTTTTCCCGAGCATCCGTTTACCGTGCTCCCAGACGGAAGTACAGTCGATAATCCCTAAGCAATTCGACTTTTATTTCGTTCCATGCCAGACACTCGAACAAAAGCGTTCGGACGCGATGAAAAGTTGATAACGCGTCGAATTATTCCTGAAATACACGCACATACCTTCGCGTTCGTCGGAAGCACTCTTTGAATCGATGCAGAACAGTTACGCGAAGGCCCCCGGGCAACAAAAAGAACATCGACGAATGCTCGCGTTTCATTTACTCGACGCCGCGCCGCCGTCTCGGGCGTAAGCGTAAATGATCGACACCGGGCTGCATGCAAATAATCCGCGGCTCGACTCCCATCCCCATCGACCCTCCGCCCCCGCCCTGTTGCAGTGTACACGACGAACGGATCAAAGAAAAAGTGTATCGGACAGCGAGTTATTAGTCGACGACAAACTGTGACAAGCGTTGACTCGTATTCCACGGTTAGCTGGAAGATTCTATCAGAAACGGTCCACCGAAAAGAATCGACGTTAACGGAAGAATGTCGACAACAATTTTGATGAAATTCATGTGAAAAGTGGTTCTTACATAAAAATATTCGACACACGTTTCTTTTTATCGGCCACCGTCCACATTGTAGGGGCGAAATCCCCTTACTCTTGGGGATGGAAAATACGATTCTTAATATCTTGGAAACTAGAGGGTGTAGAACAATCAAATTTATTTAAATCGTGGTTTTTCGAAGCTTAGGTTTCAAGCCGGTACCCCTACCGCAAGGGTAGTTACAGGATGAGCACGGTTCAATGAATAATTTCTCCCGTTCTGCCGAGCGCAAAATTACAAAAAAATTCATGAACATTCTACCCGATAGCACGCATAACTGTGAATTTTTTCCGAATTTTCGGCTGCGAGATCAATTTTTAAAAAATTCCGGAAACTCGAAATTGCTGATATCGAATGGCAACAAAGTTCTGATCACCGTGTCTAATAAATTCCAAAGCAAAGGATTTACCGGAGTTAGACCGAACTGGTTGCAATATCAGTCGAAAGTTTAGCTTCGAATCGTTCATCTAGCGTGACTATTGACAGTGCAGAGAACCACCCGGTGTATTTTTAGCGAGGAAACAAAAGTATGCGAAGTACGGAAATCGCGTTGATCCACGCGAGGAAGGGTAGGCTTTGCTACGAGCAGAGGATCGAGAGGAAGGAGGTGGGAATTCGCGAAACTGTTGTTTTTCGGTGTGGATGTCTAATTAAGGTACGGGAAGAAGAATACGAAGAAGCGAAGAACTTTCCGGCATTGCGTCGCGTGTCTTCCGTTTTCTGAGGGTCAAGGCCGACGACACGCGGCGATTTAGAATACGCATTTAGATTCTTGGCATCACGCTACGCGTCCTCTCGGAGGAACGCACAGATGACGATCGTGGCCGACGAACACGGGATGACGGTGTCTCTTGGTGACCGACGCCTTCATTTCCCGCCAGCATTTCTTCTATTTTCACTTCCTTCGCTTTCTTCCTGTTTCCTCGTTGTTTCTCTCTCCAATCACTATCTGAAGAGTGCAGCCTCCTCTTTACGATATCTGAAAGTTTGATCTTTCGTCATTTCGATTCTTGTTTCCTACTGTTTCTTACTGTTAAAATTTTAGTACTCATTTTTGTCACAAGTGCCTAAAATTGGAAGAATCTACGCGATGCACGTGGACGGTACGTGTCGCATAGGCGATTTTCATCGCCTCTTCAATCACTATCTGAAGAACCACTACCTCCTCTTTACGATATCTGAAAGTTTGATCTTTCGTAATTTTGATTGTTGTTTCCTTACTGTTAAAATTGAAGCTACCCATTTTTGTCACAAGTGCCTGAAATTGAAAGAACCTACGCAACGTACACGCACGATGCCCGCATAGTTCTCGATAGTACATTCAGTTGTTTTCATTTAACAATCCACACCGTTTTCGTCGTATTGTTTAACCTTATAACAGAAAATATTGTAAGTCGGTCTCTCGTTCGGTCCCATAGCGTTTGGGTTCCGCGAAGGTGGCAGGTATACCCGGCGGAGTTCCGAAGGAGCTTTCAAAGGCAATAAATAGGAAACGGAGGAGCAGATATAAATCGAAATATCCCGTTTATATTATGTCCTTTGTGTTCGAGGGAACGAGGTAAGAAAGTGCTTCGGCCGCCGTTGTTCATCCTAAAATCCTTCGCTTTGTTCCTTCGCCTGACCCTAGCTGTCTTCGTTCATTAACGGACGCCCTTTGGTCGCCTCCGACTACAATGGCCTATGCTCAATCGGATCGTCGAATTTTCCACGTAATATTACTTTACAACTTTAGCTAACGAATCTTTTCAATTTTGTTGAAATTCTCGGAGTGCTAACTTCTCCTCAGCGTACCGAACGAGCTGCAATAATTTCGTTATTGCCTCGAACACGGTTATACAATTTTGTGGAGCACGAATACACGTCAATTTTTTGTTACTTATCATCCGACCCTCGACTCAATTTCACACAATTTTCTTTGCGTTTTGACGATATTCTTTGCATTCTGACCAGTTTAATCCTCATCCGTTCCTCATTTCACGAACTGAATCTGTCCCTCGGTGTAAAATTGACACAGTGATACAAAAAATCGATAAAATAACAAGTCAAACAGTTACTTGTCGATGTCTTTTTCCTTAAAATTGATGAGTTAATATTATATTTACATTTTAGGTGTTTGCAGTTATGTTTCGCATTAAAAAAATAAAAGTCACCAAGTTTCGAAGGAATTTACCTACAAATAACAGAACAGTGTAACTTATTTCGGGAGAACTGTGTCAAATTGACATGAGGGACGGATGAGGGTTAAAAATTTGAGATGCAGTGCCTCAGATAAATGAAAAAAAGAGGTGATTTGTTGGACCTGTGAGGCTAGAGCACCCCGTTACGGAAACAAATGAGTTATTTCGGCCGCACCCTCTATAGTCTATTTCCAGCGTCCGGTTCTGTCTTCTTCAGTCGATGATTCCTGGTCGGATGATCTCCGAGTGGGTCATCGGGAATGGTAACGCTGTCGCAGCACTCGGCGTCCACCCGTCTGTCTCCCGGGCCGCAACCATCTCATTAAGTTGCAACTAACGTCGAAGCAATTAATCTGAAATCTCGTTGTTCGCGAGGGAGAGGAGATTGACGGTTAGGCGAAGGTGGCGAGGGCGAAGGAGGCACTCACTCGTGCCACGGTGGTCCGAGGGATCTTGGTCTCTCTCTCCACGGTGTGTAGTATAGCGAGCCTTATCGCCGAGAGTCGGGCCGGCGGGGGCCGCAAACGGTGGGAGGATGATAAAGGGAGCGGTTAACTACTTGAAAATGAACTTCTCCCCACCCTCCCGCTCTCGCACCACCACCGATCCTCGAACGTGTGACACACGACCGATTCTCCTCGAAGCAACCGGCAGTTGGCCCCGGGATCCGATAGGAAATTAGGGGGGCGAGGCTGATCTACACCATCGACAATGAGTTTTTGAGAATTTATTGTGGCTGATGGGATTGACCGACCTTTTTCCAATTTCGGGGATATCTTATTACACCAGTGGAGTAACTAAATATATTTTTCTTACTCAAGAATATTTATATGTTAAGGAATTATAATGGCTTATCTGCAGCACGATGGGGCAAGCTTGATGTAAACGTAAACCATCGACAATGGATTTTCGGGAATTTATTGTGGCTGATGGGATTGACCGATCTCTTCTAAATTTTAGGGATATTTTGGTACACTGTTGGAGTAACTAAATATATTTTTCTTACTCAAGAATATTTGTATGTTAAGGAATTATAATGGCTTATCTGCAGCACGATGGCGCAAGCTTGATGTAAACGTAAACCATCGACAATGGATTTTCGGGAATTTATTGTGGCTGATGGGATTGACCGATCTTTTCTAAATTTTAGGGATATTTTGGTACACTGTTGGAGTAACTAAATATATTTTTCTTACTCAAGAATATTTGTATGTTAAGGAATTATAATGGCTTATCTGCAGCACGATGGGGCAAGCTTAATGTAAACGTAAACCATCAACAATGGATTTCGGGAATTTATTGTGGCTGATGGGATTGACCGATCTCTTCTAAATTTTAGGGATATTTTGGTACACCGTTGGAGTAACTAAATATATTTTTCTTAGTCAGAAGGAGTTCTATGTTAAGAAATTATAATGAATATCTCCAGCCCGATGGGATAAGCTTGATTTAAACATTGTAAACCATCAAAAATGAATTTTTGGGTACTTATTGCAAGTTAGTTATCTTTTTCTACGTTCTCATAAGTAAATGTATTTGCCTTCAAGCTAATGTACAGTGTCGAACAAAAATTCGGAAGGTCTTGTTATCGTTAGTTCCCAACTTTTCATGTGTATTTATGTTTCGAAATCCGATCTGCTTTATTAATTTCGAACTGTTCCGAAGTTCGAGCGGTTCTCAACAATAAGTTCGTCCACGAACTGGTTCGAACTGCTCCGAAGTCCGAACTTTACCTACACCCTAGTTTTAACCCTTGCTCGGTAAACGCCGAGTCCATTTCTGCCCACACGTATACATACTGTCGGTAATACAACGTAAAACTTTTAATAACAAAGATTAACGCATACCATGGTGGCGAACTTTCCGAAAGAAAATATATCTACATATCATCTGGAATAATTGAAAAAATTCAAGTCACGTTGTCCACTATTAAAAAAGTTACACCATTTAGGACATCTTGTTGATTGGAATTAATTCGCGATCGTCGCTCGGACACGGCGACACATCAAATTGTTTATTTTACAATGATTGAAGTTATGAAGATGGCTTCGTGGGAATTGATTCAATAGATTCCCTTATACAAGCATACGTTATTAATAAGAATCACACAAAAGTGTTTTTATTTGTATTTTTATAAGACAATACATGCTAGTCAATTTCAATGCTTGGTAGGTTTACGTGTCGGCTTTGCGACAGGGTTCAATCAAAGAAACATTAGTCGACAACGAAGAACGGCGAAAGGTGTGAGACACGGTCAGGAATTCTTGATCGGTGTCGTCACTAAAACGGTGAGCGCGGTGCCGCGGCCGTTGTTCAGCGATACTCGCGATGAAATACTGAATAAATCCTTATTCATTAATCCTGTTGACGCGAAACGAGTTTGGTGCCGGGGGAATAAAAAGGGGACGGTGGAGGGAACGGGCCAAGTAATAATTGCAGGATGCACATTCGATGGGAGGAAGGCGAAGCCGATGCAACCGATGCAAGCCGATGCAAACCGTTGCGAGGCGGGGCGGGGGATGACGAGGCGTAATGACGGATATCGAGGTGTCGTGAATGCGTCAATCTCATTGGCTGAGGATAGGAATGATTCTATCGGCTGCACGTTTGTCGGACGCAAACAGGAAAATTATGGTTGTCGGTGTGGCTCGGTCTCTGTACCTGACAGCGTTTCGTTACGCATGGATTTGCCTTGAGGCGCGTCCACGCTGGAGACAAATCACTGAAAGCCACGCGAGCGCTTATGCCAGAGTCGCTTTGTACAATCGGTGACTTAGGGCTTAGGGGATCGTGCCAACCAGGCAACAGAAAAATCATTTTTTGGAATTTTTCCCTGGAAACCGCGAGGCTTTGTTCGGCAAGTGGGTTTTGCATCTGATTGCGAAATGGTTTAGGTTAAAGAGTACCTCGTAATGTTTTTAAATATATTCATCGTTTGTATAAAGTTATGGTTGACCTTTCTGTTCTTTGACCTTCGTAATTTACTAGGAAAAAAGAGAATTTATTGGTAGCATTTTATCCATTTTGCCAGTTTTGTTATAAATGTATGAAATATGAAATCGATAGTCTATCGATGACTTTAAAGTCTTATGGCAGGTGCTCTTTAAGATCAGATAACTTTCTCGTGGGGAGACTTTACCGTAACACCATATACAATAGTCACAGAGGTTACGGGTCTCCATGTAACTGCCCCACCTTGTATTTAGTACTTTTGTTATAGAGAGGAACTATTGGCTCTAGAACGGAAAGTTCGTACCGCTTCTTGTTACGAGGAACGTCTGTAAGAAATTGCAATTGTCCTCGCTAATTGCCTCAACATAGTATCGCAAGACAGTTTCCGAACCGCTGTAATGGTTAAACTAACTTCTGAAGATTAGTCGCTTCTCTGACCGTAAAAAGAACACATTTACCGTTCAGCGCAGTGTTAACAAAACATCTAGGTCAACAATGCCGATCCAGGAATATGTTTGAGAAATGAAAAATGTAATGTTAAACATAATGTGAATAAATTTCGGAGTTTTAATTGCTCATTAGAATTTTTTCAAATCGTCAGAAGAGTTGATTAATGAGCTGCGTTTTTAAAATATATTCGGCATCAACGAATACGAATAGTTGTATGGAAAAAATTGATAGAATCTTTTCATCATTTTGCGCGAAATTTGAATCTCGGCCATATTCGGAGCGGATTTAGTTAGCAGTAAGAAACTTGATATAAACACTATGTGTTTCTATTCGGAGCACGTTCCAGCATGATCGTTAGAGGCTAGAAACGCGGTTATTGGGGACGGTAGACGAGATTCTCTCTTCGCCGGCAACGAAATCCTGAAATACTAATTTCCAGCGGTTTTTATCCGCTCGAACATGCACACGAGGAGTACGACCACTCGCTGAACACGACAGAGCGCTGCATCTTCGCGCGCGTACACACCGCTTTTATTTCGCCTAATCAAACTTTATTATCATCTTTCTCGCGTAACACGAGACTGACGTATCGCGCGGCGTTGAACCTCGCGAACTCTAGAACACTTTCATAATTCCCCCACTTTCCCGCCTTTCTTTTTCTTCTGGTTCTTTATGGGAAGACCTAAATTGTTGAGGCTGTGGGTGCTGTGCTGCTGCCCTTTTTGCCGACTTCATCCGTTTTACGTCTCGAGAAATGTATGTTTTCTTTTATTTCGGTGTCTTTAACAATGAGGAATATACAGTGTCTTTCAAAATACAGCTTGACAGTAGCCGATTGTTAAATCATTATTCTTTGCACGTTATTTATGTTTGGAAATTTCAGTTGTTCCAAAGTGGTCTTTAATGAATAGCCATCACCAGTTTATTATGTAGTATAATATAGTTTTTAATATGGGGGTAAATGATGAGGGAACAATGATAGTTATTATTTTGAAATACACATTCTTTTATTCGCGAAAATTTTGTACAATCTTATTCCCAAAAATTTAACTTTCTAACAAATAGTAAACTACAAATCGAGAAGTAAAATATCAACGTGCGACGTGTTTTCAAATTAATAAAGTTATTGAAACCAGTTTCCATATCATCCTGCTTACCAACAATTATTACCACCATGAATATTGTTATTGAAACCATCAAAAGTACGTAAGAGGTACAAAGCGTAGAGAACATTGTTACCTTTGTTATCGTTATTATCATTATGAACGCACTGACCGTGCACCACGTGTAAAAGGTATAATGCGCAAAGAAATCCGAATAACTTTGTCGGCGTTATTAATATCATTATCATGAATAAAAGACTCGATACGAATCAAATACAAAAGATACGCAGTGTATCCGAATATCGTTGTCGTTATTATTAATATTATTACCAACACGAGAAGACTTAATATGCATTAAATGCAATATAATTCTTTAAACACAGTATCCTCGTAATCCGTGTTTCGCTTTCACGTTCATACTGCATTTGTGGTTTCCTGAGAGATTCACGAAATGCGCGTCTCGTTCACATAAATATCTTTATTAACACATAACTACCGCGTCGATCACGTGTGGATGACACTAACCTTTGTCCACGTTTAGAAATCTATATTTTAATTATAGTAATGCGTTAAATTTTATTAGGGTTGTTGAAGTGCAAAAAGGCTCAAGGGTAGCACTCGCTATGACCAATTTTGACACGTTCAACGAGCACAAACTTTACTCAAAATCGAAACACCTTATTCAATAATTAGACAGCGGATCTTTATGCAGAATAAACGCATTTTCTACCTGAATAGCTACAAACAGGAGTGAAATAGAAACGTATTTTAATAATAAATAATATAACAATATTTCCAAATTCTTCTAATGTGTCTGCAATATTTTAAATTGCCATTTTTGTTATAAATGCATAAAATCCGCTGTCTATTAATAATACAATAATAGGAATTGCAAAGTTTATCATGTTGTAGCCTTTCTACACCTCGTAGATCCGGGTAAAATATGGTTCACCCGATAGATTCTGGTAAAAATGATTTACAGAATATTTATAAATTGATACGCACGGAAGTGACGATTCCATGAGTAGCTTCAGTTTTGAGAAAGTTGAATAAATGACGATTTGAATATTCTTGGTGAAAATAGGTCCGGGCTCCGCCACCGGAGGTCACCTCGATTTTCTGCGAATATTTGGATGGCGAGTGGGATAACAAGATAATCCATTTGCGAATAGGTAGGTGGGCACATAACTGACCCAAGGGACCGTCGAGCTCCCGAAACTCATTGCCAGAAGAAGCAAGATCGCATCGCGTTACCGGCGGCTTCGCGGTAGCACCGCACAGGTAGGACAACTCCGACAAAGTGCTGCTCGGCTGGCGTTCACCGGTTCACCGTGCGTCGCGTTGTATCGGTTCGTATCGAGTTTCTCACACAAGCACGCGCAGAAATGCAAGCACGTTGCAGCGTGCATAATAAGTGGGAGGTGATCGAGGAACTCGGAGGCGAGGCGGCCTGCGAGTATTGTCGCGAGCGTCACGTGCTGTTGCTGCTGCTTCTGCGAGAACGGTTCGCGATTTGCCGCATCTTTCTGGATCGCTGGGGACGCACGCAAATCCGTTCACCGCGTCGCTTCAGACTTTAATCATCGTGCACTCAAACGTCGTCGCACCAATGATTAGACTGCACTTCATGCAGAATCAATAAATAAATCAATAGAGTAAAACTTTCCTTCTTTCTTCACGAAGTTGGACATTGCATATCAACATCCTCCGACTCGCGTAGTCTACCGATGATCCTGCGATTTTCATTGACTAGATCAATGATCTTCACACAATAGAAGTGGAGGACATTAATGAAATAATGTACGTCCATTTCTGAAAATGTACTTTTGTCATTCGGAGGTATTGCGGTTGGTGATTATTAGATTTTTGTTATGCAAAATAAAAATGGTTTGCATGAATTGCCACACTCTCACTTTCGTAAATGCATAATTTTGAAATTCTTTACGACTTATTTCTGTCAAAACGGAGATATCGAACGATATCCAATATCCATTTCGAAAATACGGTTTCGAGATTAATGTTATTGGTCGCGCGCGATAAAGACCCTTCTGAAATGGCGCGCTTCTCAAGCTCTATAATAACAGCAGGACGTTCGAGAGGAAATATTTAGTAAATCGATCTTCCTGATTCTACGGTTCAGAACGCGCGTTTTAAAGGACGCGGAGAGTATGCGCATGGCTGTACGATAATATAGGATTTGTGCTACCGAGTCCGAATTGGAATTAAATCGGGCACGCTTCGTTCTACGAGTTGGTGGAACTCATCTCAATCTCCGTAGCATGGAAGTGAACCACTTTGTCAAAGAGCCGTTCGGGACGGGTAGACAAACGAAACGATAGGGATGATTGTGCCGGCATTACACCGATGCAAAGTCGGTGCACTAATGCAGACTTTACTGTCGGAGGAAAAGAGGCAATAGGGGACGCCGAGGAAAAGTTACTTTCGACAGGTGTACCTAATAACTGCGGATTTTCATGGAGAATTGAAACTGTCTGCGTCCGCTGCAAGAAACAAAAGGAATTTATCGATACTCTTCTTTTAATTCTATTGTTCCACATCACAGCCACTCATTCCTGTCATAGATACATAAAATATGAATTGTTAAAATTGAACTTTTGTTTGATTAAAATATAGGAGAGAGTAGCCGAATTTAGGCCAGTTCCTTGGTTGGACCTAATTTATAAATCACAGTTGATCAGCGTCACTAGTAATACTCCAAGTTATTTTTCTTGTAAAGGATGTATAGCTGAACCAGTTTCAAACCATAATTTCTAATCAATTAATACTATTATTAACTCTTGAAATATGTATATTATTTTCTCAAAATAGATGGTGACTTAATTAAGGTGTTGGTTTAAATTAGGCTACTTCTTGGTTGATGGTTGGTTTCATTAGGCTCGTTATGGCTCACTTCTCTTTTGCAAGAAACGAGACTCTTTTAACACAATTAAATTATTTATATGCTGGAGCATTTTGCTCATCTATGATCTGATGTTACGTAATAAATTTTAATACATTCTTAGAAGAGTCAGCACAATGCACAGACACTCTTCCTGGAGATTTAAGGGGCTGTTTCATTTAAAAACATTCAAAACTTCATTATTTCTGGAAAAGGAGCTTTTCCCACGAAAGGCAAACGAACGAACACAACCTTGAACGTGCTTCCACAGTTTTCGGGAAGGACCCAGTGGCCAGTGTTTCTATAAGAACCAAACAGCAACCCCTTTATGGTGCACGACCCCATTCCCCTCCTGCCCCTACCACCAACTGTTCCGGACGGTCCCTTCCCCGAAATACCGTTCGAGAGGATAATGGAAAAGCCGGAACCGAAATTTTTCTAGCCGCGAACACGATCACCGGTTACCAAACACGCTCTGCTGTCACACTCGAAGAAGCAAATTGAACATTCATCGGCGTTGGCTCCTCTAACGAATTCGCGAGTTCGGTCCGGTGAAATCTCGTTTCGGGGCTTTCTATAGAATTTGGGGCGTTCGGCGTTCGATCCGAGCTACAGACGGCCGAACGTCCAGGATCGATCGAAACTGGCATTAGCAATTACTGCCTCGATTGCACTTCCATTCGCGATAACGGCGTTTACGTGCGGAACAGAGCGCGCAAGCGCTCGCCCGGCTCCGAGAGCATGTGATGCTCTCGGATAATAAGTAGGGGAGAGTCGTGCAGCACCGGCCACTCTAACAATAAGTTCTCACACTCTAGCCTGGGCTATTGTTGCTGAAAATCAAATTTCGAAAAGTAAGCTCGACCCTCGTTTGTCCGAACCAATTAATGCTAAAGCTCAGTGTGATAGGATGTATCTGGTAATAATAATAATTATTATATTATAAACGGACCGAAGTCCTTTTACACAAATGTTTACAATAGAAAAAATAGAATTAACGTAAATTAACTAGGAAGGGACATGCACAAAAACTGTTGGAATACAGATATGATATTATCAGATAATCGTGCGTAATTTCCTTTTGAATGTGTGTAACGACACTAACGATCCATTTAAAAAATCAACACTACAATATATAGTGTTAGAGTTTGCAATAATACGATAATTGGAATTATAACTGGGTTGTTATTGAAATTTCGCGGACGATATAAACTGCAAATCTTCATAACCACAATGGTACAAGATTTCACCATTTACCGTAGACACTGGAAAAAGTACTGTGACCCAGTACTTTTTTATTCAGCATAGGGATTCGTATAAAACAAATGGAGTAGCGTTAAAAAATGAGTGTAATTGCACTTTGCAACATCACCGACGCACTTTCGTAAAAGCTCGCATCACAGGATGATACAGCTTGTTAAA
Organism: Lasioglossum calceatum; assembly: GCA_963966675.1. Lineage (NCBI taxonomy): Eukaryota > Metazoa > Arthropoda > Insecta > Hymenoptera > Halictidae > Lasioglossum > Lasioglossum calceatum. The sequence continues at coordinate 8,563,455 of OZ016545.1, forward strand.
TAATGCAAAACATTCCGGTAGATTTCTGTTCTACCTTCAATACTAACCGAGTTGTTCGGCCCAGTTACTAGACACACCCTGTATACGAACAGCCTAGCTCACGTGTATTCCGAAGTACATAGAGCTGACCTTCTGACAAGATTATCTAATTACCTGGAAAATAAGAGTCGACTATGAAAAATAACTATTGTCGTGTGGAGCATCGACGTAGCTATGTTCACACTCAAACAACATTGAACAACTTTTTGTCGCCTCTTGTTGCCTCCTTTTTCTTTCATTCGGTAAAAACCGCGACAAAAAGTCGCTCGCTGTTGCTGCAGTGTGGACATAGCTTTAATACGTGTAGGAACTCTGGTCATACTGAATCGAAAGAAATTCATTCCTCTGTTCACGGGTAGTGCAGTGAAGTAACTTTAATCTGTTGTCTAATATTTCATATGAAAGCTCAACTTTTGTATTTCAGTGCACTGTTATGTGTTCCATGCTATTATGCGACACAATGACGCACATTCGTGGGACGAATGCATGTGTCCCACTGAAAGTCGGCCTCTTGTGTCTCGACGTAGGTTACTCATACCCTTTAGAACGCAGACATTGGCAATAAACGCTCTTTTCTGTGGGAGCGCTCCGGGATTGCCCCCGGGGGCACACGACATCAGAGACTTTCGACCATACGAATTCGGAATCGGTGACGGTAGGAGATTATCATGAAGAATACGGGTCGTGTACATATGTATACAAAGTTTGTGACGTTGTACTACTTTCTTGTTGTTTGCCTTTTTCCCGGTGCTTTCTTCATTAAATTAATCTCTGTTTTATTTTATTTCGAGCGGTGAGGTGTGCTTCTTGTCTCTCTAATTATTCACGACTTTATTATTCATGACCAGTTCATTCGCCTGTTCAGAGCAACGTACGGGTGGGAAGAACGTTCTTGCACCGTAGACTGCTTTACAGCAAGTATTTTTGCAAATTGTATTTTCTGCTGGAACGTGAAAATCGACTAAACAAGTTTTCACTCGGTTGATTGACGACAATAGGAGTTATAGGAAATTTTAAAACACAGTCTCAATTTTATATCGACATTAGAATGTTTCTGGTTTTAAATACCTGTTGTTCAACTAACACTTGTGGAATGAGAAATTAAACACAGTTTGCTGAGTAATGTGCAAAGCATACCAGAATGAGCTGGTGAACTGTAAAACTGTGAAGACATTGGGAGAATGTAGGAATATTGTTACTTTATTTACGTTTTATAACAAAGCCTAACAATTACCTTTTCGCACTAACAAGGACCCTGTCTTACCATCGTCGTACAACATTGCGTATACTGTATTATTTTCACCCACGACGTGAAGCGGTCCGAGTGGGCGTGACCTGGCGGCTCCGGGAGCCAGGACCAGTGCCCCACGGGGCAACCGTCGCGCTGGATCGCCGATCGTAGATCCTCTGCTCGCGGTGAAGTCGATCGGAGCGAGCCGAGCAAGCACACATAGCCGGTCCGGTCCGGGCCGGGCCGGGCCCGTAGCGTTCGAACCGGGTCCGTATGGAAAAACGAGCAGAAGGTAGTCGTTCCCTCGAGAGGGAACGAGTCGGTTGATCCAAAGATTAGAAGAACGCGAGCAACAGGAAGGGGGCGGCTCGGTGGTAAAGGGGGTCGGAAGGGGGCGTCGAGCAAGGTGAACGGACAGCGACGATCGAGTTAACGAAAGAGTAAACGGGAGAGAGGTTGCGCGAGCACAGGGATAAGTAACCGAGGAAGGAAGGAAGGAAGGAAAGAAAGAATGAAAGAACGAAAGAAAGAAAGAAAGGAAGGAAGGAAGAATGCATATACGGGAGGGCTAGAGACTATGCACCAGGGAACAGGAGGAGATAGAGCGTGCAAGATATAGAACGGAGCGAAAGAGCGAAGCTGATAGCGAAACACGAGGGAAACGGTACGTGACCGAGTAAGATAAAGGGTCCAGAAGGATGCGAGATACGACGGGTCTGGCAGCGAGAGGAAGAGGGAGCGACATGGGGGGACTACGAGCCTGTTGTATGCGTGACACGTGGGTGCGTGGCTGCGTGCCTGCACACGCACACACACACACACGCAAATGCACATAATCGCATACACGCACTCAGACAGTGTGTCACGCATTCACTCTTTTCTCGCTAGTCTTCTTCGCGGTGTAGGAGGGCTCGGGGATCCAAGCGCCTCCCACACCGTACACACGACACGCTCCCCGTGCACGTATGAAAGCAGCTTTGCGCGGGCTGTAGTGCGTCCACGTACGGTTTCTCTCTGTCGTTACTCCTTCCTCCGCTCGCCGTTTTTTAACCGCGATGTACCGCACTCCTCTCTTTCTTTCTCGCCTCTCCCCATCCCTCCTCCTTTCCTCCCCCTCCCGCCACTGCCCCGTCACTTTTTCCCCTTCCTTTTTTCCCCTCCCGCCCGCTGCCCCACGCCCCTCCGCGTCGCACCCACTGTACACCACATGAAACTGCCTTGTATGTGTGCTCGTGTGTGCACGCGTCACACTATCGCACCGTATCGCGGCGTGGTATCTATATACTTTTGTTGCATGCCTCCGCTGTCTCTCTCTCTCTCTCTCTCTCTCTCTCTCTCTCTCTCTCTCTCTCTCTCTCTCTCTCTCTCTCTCTCTCGCACGCTTGCTTGCTCGCGCGCGGTCTCGCTCGTCCTGTGTTTCGTCTTGTTTCGTCCTGTTTCGTACCTTTTTCCCCGGTCGACGTTTTTTCCCCCGCCCCCACCGCTCCCACTCGCTCTCCTCCCCCACGGTGGTTCTGTCCTACCCCTCGGGACCGCTCTCGGTTTCTTTTGCGATCTCGCGGAGCACGCTGCGAGCCGCCTCGGAGCGCGAGACCGACGGAAACGTTCGGCCAGAACTTTTGATGGATTCTTAATGGCCGGTGTGATCGTTATTACTTCCTGGAAACAATGGACAATCTTGCTCCGGGAGCCTGCGGGCCAGGAACCACGTCTCGAGTGTTCAATCGTCATTACTAGACTGCGGATCTTTATACAAAATAAAAATTCTCCGCGTCGATTACGAGACACCGGAGCCACTTAAGAATTCATTTCTTCCTTCAACTATTTAAAGGAGAATTGAAAATTTTATTTATTTCTCGCAGTACTGTTTCGGGGATTTTGTTCAAATTTGGATATACGTAGCGTTTAGTGAATGTATGTATCTAAAAGGATCGTACGAAATCATGAAAATTGTTGGTTTCGCAGACGTGTAAAATAAATTTCAACATTTTTTTTTATTAAATTTAAACATAGGCTTCTATGAATTTTTTTTTAACAATGGATGAATGAAACATTCTCGTATCGATACTCTGGAAGACAAAAATCCATTTGAAACTAGAAGTGTCATGAAACTTGAAACGAAATAGTCTCTGATAGCAAGTAAATAATTGGAGGGTTAAATAAATTACCTACAGTAAGATAATACTATATAAGTTTTCTACTCAAGCTAGAAACTCTCGCACTTATCTAATACTTACGACTGCTTTAGATTCTGAAGTTTAGAAGTTCGTTCCAATGAAATTCGGCAGGGTGATTAATTTCTGTCTATCATAAACGTAAACCTAATTTTAGTTATAAACGTCCAGTTTCGCGGGAACTGCGTATAAAGTTTAGAAAACTTGCGTAATTAGGAACGCTCGAGTAATGGGAAGCCTCGTTCGATAATTACTGTAGGGTAGCGACGAGCGGAGCTGGTTTTTAAGCCTCTTTCGTTCCTCGCGTTAAATTTTCACATTCTTCAGGGATTCTGAGTGAATGTTCGGTTTATTACTTACGAACGTCGCGAATTGTCTTGTCAAAGTTACAACCTAACCATAGTTTTTCATTTTCAAAAAGATTAATTATTTATCACTTTTGCTGGGAACAATTCATTTTCGAAAAAATTACTCCAGAAAAAGTTGTGAATGTTTAAACTGTTATAATTTCGTAAGGAAGAATCGGACAACAATAAATCCAGGCTCATTTTGAAGCCTCTACTTACATAACGACCTTCTGAAACTTGTACAATTTTTTAAACTGTTTTATAAAGCAGGAACAAGTTCATGTACCTTCTGTTATTATAAAATTAGCAATACAGCTTGCATTCAAAGCTCTATAAAACTATTTTAAAAAATCGTACATGAAGTTTGAGGTGCTCGTTGTAAAGGGGAAATTTCAATCTTTAAACTCGTGGTAGATTCAATCACGAAAAAAATTTTCCAATGTTTTCAGAGAAGACGATTCAATTCGCAGCATTTTCAAGAGAAATACTTTACTTTCCCATCTGCTACATTATGCAAAAACGTTTCACAATTACGTGATGTGTATTGTTAGAAGAAAATGAACGATGACTTGCGAAGGTAGAGACTCTACGTTTTAAATTGAGCGCGGGTTTGTTGCTGCACGATTCTTTTTTAGAAAGTTATAACAGTTTAAACCTGCAGAATTTTTCAAAAATTGGAAAAGTCAAGATCCAATATTTTCGATACTTGGTATACGATGCCAATATTTTTTGGAGCCACTGGCCGTCGAAACGTTAAGTGTGGTAATTATGAGTGTTTCGTTCACACTCGCTTTCCTCAGGGCCATACGTCTTTGGAACGAACTGAGAGAAGATTCACGGCGGAAGCGATGGATGCTCGATGAAAACGAAATGGATCTTGGTCGTCGCCAAGGCTATGTTATTCAATAGGTACGTTAGGCACATTGCCTAGGGCCTGCGACGAACTGTTATGTCTAGACAGCGGATATTTATGCGAGCTTACGATTGATGAAAATATGAATTAGATAATGGTTCACTATCTCTCGGCGCTTAGTGAAGAAAGTGGTATTTTTCATGGATCTCGAAAAAATTTTGTTTTGTCGGACTTTAGTCGACAACATTAATTATAAATCCATTAATCCTCGGTCAACGAATTCCGGGTTCCCTTATCGATTTAACGCAAACAGTGATGCGCTGGCTCAGACATAGTGCACGTTTCGAAAGAGGACATAGAACGAACAGTGCTTACTCGAACGACGAACTAAAAAATGGCAGACATTGTACGGTGGAAAATGGTAAAATATTGCGGATTTATAGAAGATATAAATCAGAAAGTCTGGTAAAAACGATGCTAAATCTCCGTGCGAAATGGTAATGAATACAATCGCATATTAATGCGTACAATAGTTTTTTCTTACAAATATTTCATTCATTTCCAAATTTATTAGCGACTGCGGATTTCATCACGTTATGGAAAAAATTAATGGATGAATTTTAAAGAGGCACAGGCTTAGAAAAATTTAATTTATAATAATGCTCAGCATTATATTAATACACAATACAAAGTGTATAACACGAAGAGTAAAAAACAATATTTCAGGATTTTCATAGTTGAGTTTAATCGAGTACATTTTTCAAATTTTATGCTAACGTGGTTTATTTTGGAATATTAATGATAGAGTTACATTAAACAATTCGCAGAATGTAATGTTCATATCTCATTCTAAGGTACTGCCACTTGCTATTTCCTAGATCGAAGAGGCAGTCAATTGATTTACGAGAATTTCGTGTTCCCTAGTATAATGATTCTAAATACGTTTGGTAAAATCGACACTTGTATACGTATCCATTGGTCATTTCAATAGAGAGTAGCAGCAATCTAGCTTCAAGGTCGGCCACGACTGTACAGTAAATACACAGTATTTACAACCTTTCGAACCATTTGGAAAGTATCCGTACAATAAACTGTATTACCGTGGGTCAAAATGACCTGGTACCCGTACCCATCCATCGGGTTGCTATTCGAGTATCCTAAATCCGATTGTTCACATTTAGTGCCATCCTAACTTGAACCAACATCTAAGAGTAAGAAGCTCAAGCTATAAACGAAGGCAACACACTATAATTTATTAATAGCCAATTCTCATTAAGAATCCAATTAATAACAATTTCTATTAATCTCAGTCAAGAAAGTAGATTCCAAAATACAACTAAAATTGGTACCTAAAAATTTCAATAGATCTAATCGCAAAAAAGATGGTTCCAACACAATTTATCTCGACGAGCCGAGAACTACGGTGTAACGGAGCCAATACAAAAGTCCCTAGGGCCCATAATCATCAGGACATCGCATTGTGCCCGTCGAATCTAGGGAAGCACCATCGACCGAGCAATTCGATTTTTCGCGACATCCGGCGCAAAACGAACTCGGAAATTAGGAGCGAGCGGAGATTTAAACATGCGGTATAGATAAACGAATGAAGAATACGGGATTCAATTTCACTCGGATTAGTCGCGCACGCTACTTGAGCGAGTTCGCCGCCGCGCCAGTGTGCTCGTACTAAAATTGATCTCGTATGCTCCGATGGTGAGGGTCGGATTACAAGAGGACCAGAGTTTTCAAAGTGCCAGCATTATTGGATTACCAAAGTGTCAGGCCGGCATTATACACGACACATAACTTGGTCCCGTTCGTTTCCGAACGGGGCGACTCCGTAATTTGTGTGGCCGCGCAACCGTGCTGTGTTTCCTGTTTCTTTCTCACATATACCCAGAAGATGAAAAAACAGATTTCTCTTGAAACTCCTCCCGGCAGTATGCAAGAACGATTTTTCAGTTCCACGAGTCTTCGGGATCCTCATTCGCCATTTTGAATTAGCAGATATAGGTCGTCTTCAATAAGGAATATCGCCGAAAAAACAGGTTTCTCTTGCGATACTTAACAACAATATTCGAGTACAATTTCGTGTAAGCTTGTGATTTTTATTAGAAATTTTCAATTAGCAGAGATAGATCACTTGTTTACTTTCTCCTGTCGCTGGAGGCTAATTTGTGAGACTGTGTAACTGTGCTCTAGTTCCATTTCTTTCGTGGATGTGATAGTAAATGTGTTTTTCTTGCGATTCTTAACGACGAGTACAATTTCGGAGTTTTATTGGTATACTTAGTCTAGGCTGGTCAGATAGAGTCAGAACTGGATTAGTTGAGTTAGGGAGATGATTCTGTAATTTGCGAGACTGTATAGCAGGTTATATTTTCATCTTTGTCTGGGACCTGACTGAAAATAAGTGATTATCTTCTGATTCTTGGCGACGAGTACGATTTTTCAGTTTCATCGGTATATTTATTCGAGACTGACCAGAGAGTCAGACCTGGATTAGGTGAGTTGGGGAGATGATTCTGTAATTTGCGAGACTGTGTAGCAGGTTCTATTCTCATTTTTGTCTGGGACCTGACTGAAAATAAGTAATTATCTTCTGATTCTTGGCGACGAGTACAATTTTTCAGTTTCATCGGTATATTTATTCGAGACTGACCAGAGAGTCAGACCTGGATTAGGTGAGTTAGGGAGATGATTCTGTAATTTGCGAGACTGTATAGCAGGTTATATTTTTATTTTTGTCGGGGACCTGACTGAAAAGTGATTTTTCTTTTGATTCTTGGCGACGAGTACGATTTTTGAGTTTCATCGGCATACTTATCCTAGACTGACCAGATAGAATCAGGCCTGGAATAGGCAAGTTACGCGAGTTAGGGAAATGATTCTGTAATTTGTGAGCCATGCCCAAGCTTCTTTCGTGGAACTGAAGGAAAAGCGATTATTCCTGCGGTTCTTCGCACCATGTATGATTTCTGAGGTTTAGCGGATGTCTGATGATTGTGTGCTTGTTTTTTCCCGACACCGTGGACCAAGAGCCACACGATAAATAATTCGTGACTCCTGGGCTGGTCAGATAGGGTCGAAATCCCTGGAAAGGTAATTTTCTATTCCCGGAAGCGCACCTTCCGGTTCCGCTGGCCGTTCCGCTGCCTTTTAATTCCCTTATCTCCGTGTGTTCCTCTTTGAATCTAGCTGTTTAACAAAGTAACTATCGCCGTTTTCAATCAGCTCGACGCGCGACGCAGCCAAAGCGAACGTTCCACGTTCAGGGCTTTTCGGTGGTGTTGCATGTGTGTGTATACAGTATGTATGCAGGTACGTATGCACGTTGTCGTCATACATGGCGAACCAAATGAATTCGACATTCCTCCGCGAGCCAGCTGAATGCGCGTGCGACAACTCCCTTTTCCGTCCTCGATTTTGCGATTCGTCGAGCGTCTCCTATTACTTTCCAATCCTCTTACCCTAATGCAGTTTCCTTTTTTGTTTCCTTTATCGTTTAGTGGCATCAATCAAATTCGTTCCAGGAAGACGCGATGCATTAACGAGGGTACTGGCCGATCTGTAATCCTGATATTTTATTCAACGTTTTTTTTCCAACGAAGGGGAGGACAGTCCGACCGAGTAGCTTGATGAAGTCGCGAAAATTTCGATCGTTCGCGAATTCTACTGTTGCTCGCAGTATTGTTGCTTCACTGTTGTATCTTCGTTCGCGAATTTCCAATTTACTAATTTTTTGAAAAGTTATCCTTTGGAAAAGGAGTCCCAAACGCGAATTAGTTCTCTTTTTCTGATAGTTTCAATAAATTGTAGGTATTGATTATCTGTACTTCTTTTAATCTTTCGATTGTTCAAATTTCTCCATTTATTTTCCTCGCCATTGAAAAAGCAGTCTCAAATGCATTGTTTTTCTCAGAATGTTTTGTACGACGTCTGTTTGTGAGGGGGAAATTAATAACGAGGGTTCGTTTGAATATTATGTATTTTGTATATATATTTGTCTTTTGAATTTTGTATGAACGCAATTTGTGAAAATGTTTGAGGACGTCTACGCGTTTACCATCCACGATTACCCTAACTGTTCGCAGAAAAATATTCGAGTATTTATTATGTCGTGAATACGGGAGTGTTCTCTTTTTAATAATGAAAAAGGAAAAACATAAACGAACAAGTACAGAGTGGTAGACCAGGATTTGAATCTCAGCGGAGACAAAAGCGGAGCTTTGCAAGCAAACGCTAATGCCGGTGGTACTTCTGCGCTTTGTTGACCACGGTTCAACTCGCACAATTGACACTCGCCGACTAAAATTTTCACGTTTTCAACAATTTATTCCCCGAACATGGTAGAAAAGTTGCAGTTTACGCTGTACGAGGTTGTTTCAGACATACTTCTCTGCGCGCAACAAAACGTTAATTAGAACGCCACAGCCACAGTCCCGACCTTTTTGTTAGCGTAATATGCTGATAATTGGAATATTTTTGTTTTTGATAAAATAATGACCACAGAGATAATTTCGCTGTTTCTTTCTTACCTAACATGGTCATCCACAGAGGTTTCTCATTATAAGCGTTTGCAAAATAATGTAGACTGGCACGATTAAAATTAAAGTAGAATTATTATTAGACTGCGGATTTTATGCATTTATGACAAAAATAGGTACGCACAATTTAAAGCAGCGAACATATTCGAAAGATTTAAGGACATCAGTGCATTAGTTTCAACTGTATGAGATAATTAGAAGAAGTACAAATTTTCTACATGGCCCCTGTTTTTTGCAATTGATGTAGAAATTTTTTATCTTGCATGAAGATCCGCAGTCTAATTATTATATTTTGGTAAAAGGCTGTCAAGCTTAAAATACGTCTTGTGACACGATCAACATACTAAAAAGAAAAATACAAAGTCGACTCTCTCGACTTTATTCTTTCAACTAAAACCACTAATGAAAATCAAAGTGCAAAGCCTTTGAACTTTGAAGTCAATCTCAGTAGGCTCAACAAATTGTTCAAAAATATTACATAGATGCATTTTTCGTGGCAGAATCGCACAATTCTAGCAAATTTATTCCCCACAAGCATTTATTCTTGCAAACAAAACCGGAAATGAAGAACAAAGCGCAAAGGACTTCGTAGTCCAACATCATAGAAACATACAGTAGGCTCCCTCGTAACGGGAACAACAAATGGTTAAAAAATATAGTTACGCTCTCCGTGGCAGTGAATGTACAATTTATTCTTGCAAACAAAACCGGAAACAAAGAGCAAAGGCTCTGTAGTCTAGCATCATAGAAATTTATATATTCTGGTGCGCGGTACGAAAACCGCGTGAAATCTCATTAACCGCGCTCTCGTTTTTATAGCGCTTGATACTGTTAGCATTAAAAGGATATTATCTCGGGCGTCTGTGCGCAGGGACGCGTTGAAAGTTTGCGGAACAAAGTACGGGAAGAAGACGTGTCAAACGACCCGATGCATAGGCGAGCTTATTGCGCGAAGGCGTTTAATCGTTTTAAATCCATTGTTGCCCCGGGAACGCGCGAAAAGAGTTACGGACGCGCCGGGGGGGTATATCAAGGATATACGGCGCGGCGTTGATCCTACTGGCGGCGTTGATAAGCGATTATCAACTCCGTCGTGCTCCGTCGACGACGAACGATCAGTTTCATAAGAATGCGCCGGGGCTCGGCGACGGGGAACACATTCTTTCGTCGTCGTCGGCCAAGCCAACACTATGGAATTCCATGTATTCGTGTAGTGTATACAATTCCTCGTTCTGATAATGTGTATCGTGACGGCCGATAGCAGCCGGACAGATAAAAACTCTCGACGCTTTGGCAAGATCAATCGTATACCATATCGAGCTGACAAGATAGATGCCGAATAAATATCTTTCATTAAACTCTGGATTATACCGTTCCATTCTAGGCGCGGGCGTGTCCAGGTAAACATCGAATGTTTGCCGAAATATTTTTACTATACGTCGAGTGGAATGGCCTCCCTCGTATCGGACTTCCTCGTTTTTGAACACGCTTCTTGGAATTGATTACAGTAAATTTCTTTTATTTTTATGTATAGTTTTATGTCGTATCGACTGCTAGGTTACTAGCAACATCATAAAGTGACGTTCAGTCTTGTTTTATTCGCTGGTGTGAAATAGTTGAGGTTTTGATGTATCGATTTAGGAGCGATACTGTGCTCTAGTCTGAAATAGATTTTATAGGTATAAATAAAAGCTATTTTTGTAGATACTGTGTTATTGTTTGAAATAGATATTGTGTTTATAGATGAGAACTATTTGTATGTGATACACTATGTTTTTCGCTAAAATAGATTCTATGATTATAAATAAACGGTTTAGTTATATGTGATACTATGTTGCAGTGTAGAATAGATTTGATGTGTATAAATAACCAGAAGTTTAGAAATATCTATAAACGATTAATAGACTGCGGATCTTGATGCATTTATAGCAAAATTGAGCAGGTGAAATTCAAAATTAGTGGGATAAATTTGGAAATTGAAGATGTCGATATATGATGTCTCATCTATTAAAATTATTAAAAGAGGAAATAACATTCCATTTGGATTCTATTTCTCGCAATCGACGCAGACAATTTTTATTTTGCATAAAGATCCGCAGTCTAATGATTAATATTCATTTTTGGAAAAGTTGTATTACATTGTTTTCGACTGGTTAAAAATATTAGGAAAATAAATAAATGTGTATAGATTTCCTGTATCTTCCGGTTAACAATTTTTATTTTGCATAAAAATCCGCATTGTGACAAGAATGAGTTGCTGCAATTAGGTATAACAGAGAAATTAAAAGAATTTAGGTATGTTAAACCTTATAAAATGATTGAAGAAAGACACAAAATGGCTGAACGATTCCCGTTTATAGCAAAAGGTTGTTTCTATTAAAATGTGTTCCTCCTCGGTAGAAGGTATTGTTCTTTTTAATTGTGTTTCGGACAAATACGATCACGATGCGACGGCGAATGCTTCGGCAGCTTCTCGAATAAGCCAGCAAGGTCTACGAGTGGTGGAACGGCAGTCGGCAATACGACACGGAGACCGGTAAAGATCCCGTCGATTAGGCCCTTTTCTCCCTTCGTTAGTAGTCTACAAACGTTCGTTAGTGTCGCTTCGAAAGGACTCGGTCCTCTTTGGTTGTCCGAACTGTTAGCATTCATCGCGATAGAGGGAAAAAATTTGTCCCCGCAAAAGGATCGATCACTATTCGAGGAAAATTGTCTCGTTGGAGATACGCTTCTGCGATCCGCGCGGAAACTTCACTTGCTAATAGACTGCGCTACCTGAACGAATATTTACAGGCAGGATGTTTACCTGCACTTGCCAGATTGCGAATTATTTGGCACGAGACGGCGCTGGTTCCTGACATTTTATGGACATTAATTCACGTTTCAGCTAAAATTATACGGTGTCCGAATATACGCTGTTTTCATATCTGATTGGAGGAAAATGTAAACTTGGAGACAGGAACTTTGGAGAATCTATAAACATTTGTTTTAACATTTTACATTTTTTAAAATCAAAGAACTTCTCCATACATTTTCGACATTTGTGTGACAACTTTTTCTGAAATTATTATTTAAAAAAAGGTCTATTAATAGACTTCCGGTTGGTAAAGCGTTGAAACAAGCATTATCACAATAATAATAATCGTAACGACGAGTTTCGTGAATTCTGATGTCTTCGTTTTGGCTGAAGAATTCATTTCGCAATTCTGTGCTTCTGATTTATTAATGTTCGTGTGTAAACGAGTTTAAGTTGCTGATTTATTATCTAATGTTCGTGACTAATTGAAATGGTTGCACGAAAGATACTAACTAAGACGGTACCTTAGTGAAGCACTTCACATTTTTCAAGTAAAGATAGTAAGGCAATAAGTTGTTAAGAAAAATATAATTATCACAACAATTTTTAAGATGTATATAAAACTGTAACTAGTATCTCAATCGACGTCTACAAAAATTCAGAAAGATGAGAATTCTCGAATCAAAAGATGAATGTACAAAATGTCTGGACACTTTGATGTCATATAAAATTAAAATTGAAAGAGAGATCCTTAAGACAGAGAGTGGTGCAGAAGGAGAAAGCCACTAAAAGCAGCAATCATTAATTACTAATAAAATTGTCATAAAAATGTTTTTTACTGGAAAGAACAGCGATAGTAGTGGGGGCGGGGGTGTGTGCATCGAAGGTTGGATAATGACGTGGGTATCGATGCGGCGCTTGTTTGAACAAAAGTCATGGTATTATATACCGCTAATGCATACCTTGCCGATACCGTCGAGTTCGCGGAGGTCCGCTTAATTACAATTAATTTGAGCGTTCGCCGTCCTTAATAACACGTATGTATGTTAATTCGAGCGGAGGTATCGCGTCTCCTCCGGAATGGAACCTGAAATGCACCGCGTTACGGCCCGTTTAAAAGTTTGGATAATTCCGTCGGGGCCACGATAAGGCTGTTCGATTACCCGGTTCCGGATGGCGTGTCGCCGGTAATCGCGAACCACTGTTATTACTAATTAACACCGATTATTATTTTCAGCTTTTCGAATCGCCGGGTATTGGGTGTCGTCGGGTTTCAGTCGGTTAGGGGAGCTGTGCGTGCTCGCGGCGTGTTGTTTCGCAGTCACGGTTCGGCTGGGCGATATTCGATGGTAACAATCGCGCGCACGGCGAAAACGCAGCAGCTACGAAAGCAATGAAATAAATTAGCTGGCTCTGATAAAGGTTCAAGATCGTTAAACTTTCTTATCCGCGATTGGCGATTCCACGCCTTCGATCGAGCCGCAGATCCTCGGAAATCGCTCTGATCATTTGGTAGACGATAAGGGACGCCTGTCGATTTTTCTGCAATTATTTATTATTATTAGACTGCGGATTTTATGCATTTATGACAAAAATGGACACGTACAATTTAAAGCAGTGGACATGTTAAAAATATTTAAGGACATCAACCTATTAGTTTCAGCTTAATAGGATAATTAAAAGAAGAATACAATTTTTATTTGGCTCCTGTGCAATCAATGGAAACATTTTTTATTTTGCATAAAGATCCGCAGTCTAATTATTATTTATTCAGTCAATTCGGGAATTTTCGCTTCTACTGCAACACTCGACTGTCTATTCTTGACATCGAAGCTATTGCAACCTGTGACTGTGCACAATAAAGAAATGGTTCAAGTAAATGCCATTGCACTTGCCAATTTTTGTCGACAAATTTTATATTCTATATTTTAGAATTTTTTATTCTAGCCTTTTTGAACATTTGCATAAGCCATAGATGCATAACGATCCGCAGTCTACTGGGGAGATGTATTACTACAGGGATGGGCATTTTTGTCCCAATTGAGATAAATCCTTCCCCACCATAGCGCCCACTGTCCCTCACCAGCATCCGCCGAGAGACAATAACAAGAAATCAATACTACTTCCTATTTCAAAAACTGGTGGGGTCAGCCCAAAAAATGAAGTACATACAATAGTAAAATATTAGCCGCTCTTCATCATTTAATTAAAACAAAATGAAGTCGACGTCTTCATTAGAGTCTGAGAAAACAGCTTGGTACATCCTGAATGCTATTTCTCATTGGAATCTCACTGTTAGAAAGATCTGTTAGAAACGTATCAGGACTTTTGCAACGGCCGGATGCCTGCAGTTCCATCGTGTATAGACAACGCGCACCCCATCGTGGTCGATTAGGAACCGGCCGTGGCCAGGTTGTTTCCTTAAAACGGTACAACAGTCGGGTGTATCGTGTCGACGGAACGGAAAAGCGCCTTTAGGGTTGCCTTTGAAAGAGCATCCAGCCACGCGCATTACCGCCCTATCTGGCTCCCTAGCCACGGGGTGGTTAGCCGTTATCAGATCGCACGTTAACTACAGGTGCGAGAAACGTCGGTGCGGTGGGTGTTCTATAGAGGGGCACTGCACCGGCGGTACTGTGAGCTGGCCGATGGGAGCGCTTGGGCGAAACCGGGGCCAATTATGGAGCCTTCGGAACACGGGACTTGTCGAAGCGACTCGCCACTGGAGAGGAGGACATCACGGTATTTTCTGTCGATCAATATAAGTGCCCTTCCGAACGAGCGACGAGATTAGCCACCCTGTGCCGCAGCCTCCTCCCTGAAAACTCTGCTCGCGTTCATGCCTGATCGATTTCGGGGCAGCCGCCACTATTTTCGCCCGACCGACACAGCCTAAGAGCCTTTTTCACATAGGGACACGCGAGTCGCGATTTTCACGTATCGCCGTACGTATCGCAACGCAAAATTGCGATTCGCGTGGTGCTGTAGTGTTAATCAATGTTTTCGGCGCAACGGTTCGATCGTTTATTACTAATTATAAAGCAATTTTGCTAATTATCAAACAAAATCAACGTTTCGATCCTAGTTTGGGTGCTTTTCAAGATTTATTTGAATCGCGACTGTAAAATAAATATGTTATAGTAATTTCAAAAACTATTAAATGATTGAAAATGTGGAATATTGTTCATAAAAACTCACTCACTTGCTTTGGCGAAAATAAAATTAGGCTGCAGTGTCTCCGTAACTGTCGCCGAGCTACAGTTCTGGTAGAGTTGCCACATACTTTGTAGCGTGCCGAACGTAGAGGATTTTTTGTCAGTTTTGTCTTACCTTTCCAAACATAGCACCGGTGGATCGCTGAGGTTTTCCTGATTAAAATGAGCCCAAACACGACCTACATTGGACTGGTTTTACAGACTCACTGCAACTAACAATGCAACAAATTACTATATCGAAATCTATAAAAATAGATCGATTTATGTCGTGTTTGTACTCATTTTAATCGGAAGAATCTCGCCAATCCACCGGTACCACATTTGAAGAGATAAGACAGACATTACTGGATTTCAAAGTTTATTTTGTACATTTCGAGTGTTGTTACCTCAGTCGTCGATGTTCGAGGGACGGTGCTAGAGTCAATCTCTGGGAGGGAAACGCTTCGCTGTAGCGCAAGAATTTCACTTCTGGATCCCACTCTTTGTTAAGTGCGCGTTATTCACACGCGCAGCTCGCGTATGCGACACGCGAGTCGCGACTCCATGTGGAAAGGCTCCTATCGTCGATTGAAAATCGAACGGCTCCCACCGAAAACACCCCCGGAATCCACGGGCTGTTCGAGCGGCGCACCTGCCACGGCTGTTTCGAAATAGAATTCGGGTCCGGCATGATCGATACGCGGCGATGATCGCCGGACACGTGGCGGTTGCGCTCCAGTTTCGCCGGCTCCGAAGCAGGCATGTTCGATTCACCGCAAAGAATCGATTCTCGAATCTATTCTCTGGAAAAATCGACGTGCGAAGAACTTCTGCAAGAATAAATTAGTTTGGACAAGATCCACCAAGTACAATACTATGTTTATTATTCATTTGATCCGAAATAAAATTCGGTGTCGTTATTGCCTATATACAGGGTGAGCCAGTAAAAACTACTATCCGAAATATCTTGGTTACTCAAAACCAGGGATTGGATTTTGGTTCATGATCGATTCTCGATCCTTACGCTAACGCTAAACCTATCGAGTACTAAAAGTGGCTATCTTATAAAAATGGAACAATTGATTGTAAAATACAAAACAATTGTAAAATACAAAATGGAAACGGTGCGAAAGATCGATCTTCCGCCCAAGAGAATCTTCTGAAGGATCGAATAGGAATCGAACATCCCCAATTCTGAAGTTTAGAGGCCCCGACAGTTGGCTCCGTGGAAGAGCACGCCGCCGGTCAGCGGAAGCCACTTGGGAGCCGCGATTCGATTAATTACACGCTTTTATGATCAAGAACGTGGCTAGGACGATGCGTACATTTACTATGGAACAGAGAGCCGGCGCACACCTTCCTCATCGCCGACCAATTAAGCCGAGGAATGGCGCAACGGCCACGGCGTTGAGTAACCTAGTTGCAGCTTATCTCGCATCGGGCCATCGGTAACGTAGCGTGCGAAACGCGTGTATCTCGTTGGCGCCATCTTTTTTACCCCAGCACACACACTTATCCGATCCATTCGATCTTGCGCCGTTATTACCCTGTGTCTCATGACTCCGAATGGTTTCAACCAGGGACGATTCCGAAAGCTGCGTTACCACTAGACGATACCGAGGTCACTGCCATACGCGAATCGATCCGAGTGATCGCTAACGATTTTTGCGACACTCCGATCGATCGATGGATCATGGAATTTTATCGCAGTTCCTTGATCAGTCAGTTTCTGCGTCCAGTCTGAGTCGTAATTCTTAAAAACGACGAAATTATAGCCGCTTTTTGTTAGTCGATTTTCTTTACGATTTTTTCAAAGCTGCGCCCTTTTGTAAATATTATATGCGTGTATGCAAATATCTGTAATCATAAGTAGAATTAACAAAATCTTGTTTTTTTTAATTTCAGGTAATTATGACGAGCTTGGGGTAGACGGCCGTTTTACTTTGCAGAGCGAGTAAGTCAGAAGTTGCAAGCAATCTATACTGATTGTAAGTTACGACCGAATTTGTTTAGTACCGAATACTGATAGTTCTGAACTTCAGTCCACTTCGTGACATATCACTTAATTGATCTACATCGAGCTGCATGCGTTGCATTGCATTGCGTCGCATTGCATTGGGTTGCGTTACGGTTTCCACGTTAGATTCGAGTAAGGTAAATGTCCCCATTCGCGGCTGCTGCATATTCCGGTCAGCAGCTCCGTTCGCGTTATTAAAAACTGCTAATAAATATTTCAGATTCGAGTATTTTAGATTTTCATCCGGCTGTTAAAAGTTGGTCGATGTTACTCGAAGAATCGGAACAAATTTTTAAATAAACTTTCTAATCAATTATGCAGTCCGTGGATTGTGAATTTGTATACCAATTCTCTTTCTCTCGTTTTATAAAACAATGTTTCCTCTGTCTATTTGGAAGTACCTTGAATGAATTAGATCAGAGATATTTTTGATAGCAAAAGATAGAATAAAAAAAGACAACATTTATCGTTTTGGAAATGCCACTGATAGTGCAAATAGACCAATAAATAAGATTTCTAACGGTATGTATAATTGCTAAGTCATTACTAGACTGCGGATTTTATGCATTTATGAACAAAATGGGTGGACGTAATTTAAAACAGTAAAATCATTAAGACAATTTTAGAGCATCCATATGTTATTCTCAATTTATTAATATTTTTAAAGATAGATAGACATTTTTATATAGTTTCCGTCTTGTAATTGACGAAGAAAATTTTTATTTTTCTTAAAGATCCGCAGTGTAGTCATTACAAGGTACACAATTTACATAGACAATTGTTTCTTCTCTTAATAATTTCAACTAATTGAAAGCAATACAGTGTAGTTCAATCGAAAACGCAAATTCATCGCATTCGGTGTAGTTAGAAGTAGATCTTCAATACTGGCATCAAGAAAAATGTGTTTACGACTCGGTATTTTCCCGATCGTCGAAGCGACATTGAAACGACGCCGACCGTTTCATCGTCGCGTCGCGAAACACCGGATTATTATAATGTCATCGCGTTACAGTGACACACGATATGGCACGGTTGGTTATTCGAACTGATGCGAATAAATTGCCGCTTCCTTTTCGTAATAATACACCGGCCGTGTATTTTATCACCCTTGCGACGTATTAATCCTTGGAAGGCGTTCGATACCCTCTCCGCACGCATCGCATTTGCCATGTAACGAGACTTCAAACCCTCCTCCCTCTCTATCTTCTCTCTCTCTCTCTCTCTCTCTCTCTCTCTCTCTCTATCTCTCTTTTCGTGCAATACTCCGATACTTTTTGTCACGGAACGGTATTTTCGTGATTATTG
This sequence comes from Lasioglossum calceatum, assembly GCA_963966675.1. Taxonomy (NCBI): domain Eukaryota; kingdom Metazoa; phylum Arthropoda; class Insecta; order Hymenoptera; family Halictidae; genus Lasioglossum; species Lasioglossum calceatum. Next base: position 8,581,959 of record OZ016545.1, read on the forward strand.
GATTGTTGCGCACGGAACGGTGGCTATTGGCATCGAAAGGAATGCGAAGGGTTGAAATTGCGATTATAGGGAACGGACCCCATACGTGTGCAGCGGGTATAGTCTGTTCGGGAGCGTGTGTGCGGCTACATTTTTTCCTGAATGCCGATGTCATAATATATCGCGAAAAACGCGACGGCGCGGCGTATATCGAATACCCGTTTGCTTGAGACGAATAAAACTAGGAAAACGTGTGCTGCTGTGCGACGAAATCTTGCATTTTCCAAGTTTCAGAAACTGGTGACAACACATTTTCCTTGTTATTACATTACTCGTTTTGGCTTGTCTGTGTGTACAACTTGCTCAACATGAAGAATATTCACAGGTTCTATCGGATTAATTGTCGTGTTTTTATAACAGTAAAACCATACAAAACATGCCCAAGTCTGCACACAAGTTTGCACTCAATTCGTATCTGTAGTGTATGTTTTTAGTAAAAAATCTGTTAGTAAAATATCTGAACATCAGCAACGTCAAATAATTACTGAAGAAAATATCAACAGCATTTCACAAAGAAGAATAAAGATCATCTAACTTCTCCAAAGTCTCTACGACATTGTCAACTATAAAAATTTTGTTTTTAGTTAAAAATCTGTTCGTAAAATATCTGAAAATCGGCAACGTCAAATAATTACTGAAGAAAATATCAACAGCATTTCGCAAAGAAAAATAAAGATCATCTAACTTCTCCAAAGTCTCTACGACATCGTCCACTATAAAAATTTTGTTTTTAGTTAAAAATCTGTTAGTCAAATATCTGAACATCAGCAACGTCAAATAATTACTGAAGAAAATATCAACAGCATTTCACAAAGAAGAATAAAGATCATCTAACTTCTCCAAAGTCTCTACGACATTGTCAACTATAAAAATTTTGTTTTTAGTTAAAAATCTGTTCGTAAAATATCTGAAAATCGGCAACGTCAAATAATTACTGAAGAAAATATCAACAGCATTTCGCAAAGAAAAATAAAGATCATCTAACTTCTCCAAAGTCTCTACGACATCGTCCACTATAAAAATTTTGTTTTTAGTTAAAAATCTGTTAGTCAAATATCTGAACATCAGCAACGTCAAATAATTACTGAAGAAAATATCAACAGCATTTCACAAAGAAGAATAAAGATCATCTAACTTCTCCAAAGTCTCTACGACATCGTCAACTATAAAAATGTTGTTTTACCAATATACTAGACCTATATTTTTTAGTCAGTTGCGCCATGTCTCGCCTTCCTCTCTCGATTGGCCACAGAGAGAAAGATTTCAGCGAGCGCATTACAGGCGACAGTGGATTCCCAAGGATCGTTACCCCGGTCACTCCGAAAAAGAGTCGTGAACTAGCGACAACTCGGATCCGCAAGAATAAGTAATCGGTTGTCCTTAAGCGTCCCGTTGATCGAGTACTTCCACGAAGTCTCGCATTATTTAACGAGCCATCTCGAGAGGGGCGCATGGCCTGCGAATGCTGCCAGCCAAGCTCCACGAAATTCCTCGAAATAGATGGCCGTTTTTCTTACGCTGTGAGCGTCGTTTTTGCGAGACCCGGTCAGAGCTAGAGAGAGGAAACTTAGCTTTTCCTGCCGGCCGGTGGCCGAGCTCTCTTTGTTCCCTTTCGACGGGTACCTGCTCCAGCCGATTTCGATCGGCTCGAGAATCTTCGGCTTAGCCTTGGTTTACCAGAAAACTTTTTGACTCGGCAATTTCTGGCGGAACTCGCCAGTTTTCCTTGGAACGTTCCCTCTGTGCAGAGAGCTGAACAGTGTCGTGATGTAGATGTTCTGAAGAAGTTTCATTTTCTTCAGGATTAAGAGTGATATTAATCAAAAATGAAAGTAGCGATGCTTGCAGAAGCCCTTTGCAGTCGGAGCTATTTTAACTTGGAAATTTGAAATCCCGACAGTTTTGGCAATTATTTGCACTCAAACGTGAAGGTGTCAAAAGACACTTTTTGGTCGAAATGGGTATACACAAAATCGTGGTAGAAATAGTGTTAAACATTTCTTCCGACCTAGAATAATTCCATTGTATGATATTCATATAATATTATATTATATATAATATAATTTTTTTTAATATGATAGTAAATGGTTAGATACCAACATAATTTGCATTAATAATGCAAACAATATTGTGAGTAATGCTACAGCAATTTTTAGTGGTGACTCTGAGTCACCCCTCGACAGCTAAGGGTTCAATGTTCAATCTGTGATTCATTCTAACATGAATCGTAATTGCTAGAATCATAGAATATGAATATTATTTTACTTTTACACGAGAGTCCACTAGAAAATTTATATTTGTCACAATTTTCTATTTTTGCGCTGGAACATTTTTTAATTATTTTATGTAGAAACGAATTTTCTATTTGTTTCTCCTGTATTCTGTAATTGATGCAGATAATTTTGCATAGAATCCACAACTGCAGATTCTAGTTATAATGTACAATGACCATTGAGAACAAATAAGGAAATGGCAGTTGTTTCAGTATGATTCACTCAATCAATCTCCATTTCATCCATTTTTGTTCGTATGTCTATAGACAATTAAGCGTTTGTTCTACGGCTTTACTAGTTTTAGCAAAGAAGTCCTTTGTGTATCGAGGTCGACGCCGTTTTTAGACATTTGTTTTTACTTCTTCTTTCCTCAAGTATCGGTAAAACTTGTTCGGTCGCTTTTGAACTGATCAACAAATGAATGCCACCCCTGGGAAAAGTATAGAGTCGAACGGGAAAAATAGTTTCATTGATCCTCGAGGATAATAGAACGATAACATTAATACTTGCGGAAGTATGCGACCCCTCGATCAGTATTGTATCGTGCAAGATTTAAACCCTTATAGTTCATGGGTACATATGGTGCACCGGTAACGTCGAAAGGTCCCATTTGGGGGATTAGCGAGAAGTGACGTAATGAATGGGCATTGGTAATACAGGAGCACAGTTACTTCCTACCCGATATTTTTTAAACATAGCAAATGGGTAATTAATTTCTCTTATTGTTAGTCTCCAATTAGCAAGTGGAACGTTACTCTAACTCCTCATTTACGGTAATGGTTTTTTAAAACTTCGCCGAACATTATTTTGTGCACCAGTGCATTTCGTTTGTTATATTTCATTGTTGTATGGAGACTGCGGATTTTTGAGCAAAATAAAAATGGTCTGCATTTCAAGATGCGGGAGCTAAACACATTTCTTAATATTAGGTTGGCAACTAAATTCGCGACCATTTGTTTCGTAATTCTTTTATTAGAATAGTATAGAAAGCTCTAAATTTTGCGATTAATCTGATATAAAACACTCGTGCTTAAAAAATAGATATAAATAACTTTGTTTGAGAAAATGTGGAAAGGTCGCGTACTTAGTTGCCAACCTAATAATTTTAATGGGCTGGAAATAATACATTTTTAAATCTTTGGAATGTTTCCACTCTTTTCAAGTTTAGTCTATACTTCATTTTCGTCATACGTGCATAAAATCCACAGTCTATTTGTCGGACTACTGAAGTCAGATCAAACGATTGGACATTTCAACCTTGTATAAGTGACTAATTGTTGAAACAATTAAAAGTTGCACTATCCCAACATGAATGTAACTTTCTATTGATGCTGACTTCATGACCACGATTCATTTCTACGAAGAAAACCGCACGAAATGTTGCCCAACAAAAATCAGAAAATTCTGAATAAATGCGCTCTCGTTATTTCTGCAAAGCAATGTAAAAAAGTGACTTTTATCATTTAGTGTTAATGCTTGACAAATGTTGAGATGTTGCCGGCGCGTTCCTAAAGGGGTGCGTCGAGCCTCATCGAGCCTCGCCAAGCGGATCGGAGCAGAGCGGAGCGGATCCGCGTCGCGAGAAAGCCGCTGCGCGTGGGAGAGAGAAAATTTTGAGTAAGAATTGCCGAGAGAGACGTTTGACGAGCGGTCGGCCTTCGCCGCCTGCTTCTCTCGCTCTCCTTGTCCGCCTCGAGCTCCTCTCTTTTCGGCTTTATTTGACGCAGGCACACAGTCGCGCGTGCTCGTCCCTCTCTCATTATCCCCCGCTCCTTTCCACCGTACCTTCTCTCCTTCTCTCTTCGTGGTTCTCCCGTTTCCTCCCTCTTTTTAGCTCTACTCTGTTCCGCGTCTCTCTCTTTCCCTCACTCCGGCAACGAATCGTGCTGCTACTTCCTCCATTCTCTCCTTGCTTCTCACTCTCTCGCTCTCCCCATCACCCTTCCTTGGAGCACACACGTGCCATTCTTCTCTTCCATCACGTATCTAATCGTTCTCGTGCCCTCTTCTCGTCTTTTTCGCCTCTTTCCGTTGATATTCTAGCCTTGGTCCTTGATTTTCACGAGGGATACGCGAAATCTTCAAGTGGTCTGCGTACAAATAATTACGGGCCAGCTCTGCAGAAGCCGCACCACCCGACGATTTCATCGTGGACTGTTGCAGTTCCTTTTGTAGCAATTTTTTGGAGAATAATTTCAGATATGTACAACTATTTCTTCGTGTCTTCGAGGTCTGTTGCCTTTTCGAGTCTCGCGATTTAAACTATTCCTGACTTTGATGGGTCAATTTTTACTCAACCCCTGTCACCCAATGATTAAACCCTTGCCCTACGATTTATTTTACGGTTTCAGTGATTAGAACCTTTTTGTAGTTCGGTATTTCCTACGAAAGGAGAAAATTTATGTCTGTTGTATGCCTATATTTGTTTTACAAAAACTGTACATTAAGAAAATTGAAATAGAATTTCTGAGAATAAGTAGGCAGCGGATTTTATGCATTTGTGACAAAAATCTTATATTTAACTTGGTACATAAAACTGAAGGAACCTTTCCAGTGAATGAACAATTCAGAACATAACTTCTGAAAATAAAAATATATTTACCTTTTATTAAATACAATTTCATCCTGCACTGGTGTTAAAGATATCGGCATAATGTGCTGGTGAACTAATCTTTCCTAATCCAGCTAGACTTTATTGTTCAGAGCAGTTCTGGAGAGCGAGCAATAACAGACGAAAGCGTCCCGGTGCCCAACAATCTGGCTCACTCAGTGTAATAAATTTCGAAGCACGCGTCGGAGCCAGCACGATGTACGGACGTCGTCCCTGAGAAGTTAATGAGCTTATTTAGTAAATACGGAACGAGAAGACAGGCCTGGATTTACGGAATGGTGGCTGGTTATTATTAAACCGTCGATTTCCATTCGCCGGCGACCCGAAACGTGGTCGCGAGGCACGCGAAAGTTGGGCGCGGGAGTCAGCGAGGCGCAGAATGGAACGGAATTCCAGGTCTCCGGGACCTTTTGCGCGAAAACTATCGCTCGCCAACCCATTATTACCTGTGCTTAACAAGTGGGAGAGGAGGTGAGAGTGGCTAGTGAAAGAACCTGGTCGGATGGGACGCGTTTCTAGACAAAGAACGCCGTCAAACCTCCTGGATCAGCCGACCATCGGGAATCCTTTAACCGCTTGTCCTACTGTCTGATTCGTGTTAAAGATTCTGAGCAGAGTCTAATAAATGTATACAGTGAGTGTAAAAAGTATTCGTACGCCCTTTAAAATAGAATAACTTTTTATAATTGTACCAAACGACTTGATTTTTTACAATCAATTAGAAGCATTGGTTTACGAAATGATTTGCAAAGAAGATTTGCCAAAGTTATAACTTACAAGGTTACATGCAAAAATAAAAAAGGCATTTTTTTAAAACTTTTTTATTTGGGCCCTTAATGAAAATTTAAAATACGTGTTTTATAACTCCTACAATTTTAAATATTTTCGCTTGAAAAAATTCTATTGTGTGGTCCAAATAATCGAAAATATGTATACAAAACTTCAATGCAAAGTAGTAATCTGATCTCTTTATGAAAATTTTCAAACGTGGCCTAAAATATGACGCTTAAGACCAGGAGACTCCCTTATCGCCTAAATGGCTAATATTGACATTGAAGACATAGAATTTTATTTCGATTTCGAGGAAAATATCCACATTCAGTATATTGTTCGAAATTTTCGTCACTAGTCCGACTCGATATAGTACAAGGGGTTAAAACGACAAACACTGTCTGCAGTCTATTTGACATGTGAACTAATCTTCTGCTATGAAAATACCTTCTCAAAGGGTGAAATAAACCACCATTCTCACAATTTCCGTGGGAATGTTTCAGCAGGCTAGATCCCTCGACTACGAGGCAGGGTGAATCGTTGCGGAAGACGGAACGGAGCATAATGGTTACCGATAGCCCAGTTCCGCAACAGCCATTAATTCATTACTTTTCCGGAGGAATTTGAAAAGTTGGTCCGGCCGTGTCACGTGGCCCCGCGGTTTATTCAATTTACTCGCGTGTCGCTCCATTTAGCAGCGTCACGCGCTAACGAAATTATTATTATGATCCGGTGTGTATTTTGCTTCGCTAATGTCTCCGGTTAATGGATCACGCGGCTAGAATGATCGAGGGGATCAATCTTTTATCTCCTCAACAAACAAGATTATCTTTTCGCGTGCGAAATCAATTTTCCGTCGACTAAGGGACAGCAAATGGATCCGCGCATCTCTCGGAGAAAAAATAAAGGAAAACAGGAAGGAGGAAAATCAAAATACCGTGTCGAAGATATTAAAGGGGGACTAATAAACTGCAGATAAAGTGACGAGCAAAAAGGGGATGATGGGGAGGGAAAAGAGAATAGAAGGGGAAGAGTGTTCCTGCGCGCTGTACAGGACTGCCAAGGTCCTTGAACGGAGAGCATGCAAAAACATCGTCTTCCTTCTTTCTTCCGTCTTTCTTCTTCCCACCCATCGTGCACCCATCCTTCTTTATCTATCTGTTTTCTCCCTCTCTCTCTCTTTCTCTCTCTCTTACATCCTATGGGCTGGGTTTCTCCCATACATATTCACTCGATAGCGTCGCGTCCCGCCGTTCTATCTCTGACTGACAATGAGAGGTCTTTTTCTGGCCCTCGACAGCCACGCAGAAAAACGTAAGTGCGAATCGACAACGGATGATCGCTGCTACGATAAAAACGATACACCCCGCGAAGACAACGCCCATATCGGACGGCCACGCTCGAAACAGCGACACGAACTCTCCGTTTCCTGTTTGGATTTCGTGCCGGTCCTACCAATGCACGTAATCGCAGCAGTGTCCCATGGGACTGGTTCCTCGGGGACAAAAAATTTCGGATTTTGCAGCTTGCAGCCATTTCTTGCTGCAGCACGGTGATCAAATTGTTATAGCCACTTGTACAAGTTGACGGCAAAAATGATGCGAAATAATATGTTCGATAGGTTGAAAATAATACAGCTGTATCTTTAAATTCTCCTCTTTTATTAATATATATTGTTATGGTATTTCTAACAAAAACGATTAAGAGAAATGTAAAACTATATTGGTTACCTTCCTTGTTCGAAAGTTTTATTAAGTGCAATATACCCAATTTTGAATTATTAAAACAGTTCAGCAGAAGAAAGTCACAGATTCTCTGAAAATTATGCATTCTATTATGACTTTAAACAACGAAGTGCATACAATTAATTTTACTGTTTTTAAGTGAACTGTCTGATTATGGATTTCACATATTTGTGACGGTGGTAGCGAACAGGTTAACCATGCTAACACTTGCGGATTTTTACGCGAAATACACATTTTCGAAGTCGATTGTAAGGATTAAATGAAACAATAATTATAGTACCGATTATTTCACCGATTTGCAGGTTTGGTTCTCAAAATTGAAGCCTTGGAATTCAATTTTAAAACAGTAAGGGGTTAATGAATTAAAAAACAAATATGTAGTACCTTGGGCAATATCTAATTTAGTAAAATCTGTGTTGTAAATCTTTGAAAAATGTATTCGAATACTTTTTGGAGTCACTGTATCTTTCAGACGGTCTGCTTCCACTTGGTCTTTTCATAAGCAGAGTGGCCATGTTGTATCACAAGCTGTATACATTTGATACTCGACAATGAACCGGCCATTACTTTTACTTACGCCTAATGATAAATACCGGTGGTGTACTTCCATGATTCACTCGCTGGATATATCTCGTACCGGTACGAAAGGATCGCCGTTACGATGTTCGTCTGCCGATGCTATTGAGAACTGCGGATTTCTAAGACCATGATCTGCACGAGGTGGGAATAATGAGTGCTGTTATTTATGGGACGGATAGGATCGGTGTAACAAGCGTTTTAACAACGTTCTCTTTACATACGATGAATATGTAGAGTCCGGGGCAGGAAGTTATTACGCGGTGATCTGCTGGGAAACGTCGCGGAAACTTCTTTTTTTTTCCATTCGATAAAAAAGTCCTTTGGCGAGCGTATCAGCGCCGAGCTCCGATTATCTGAAATTTAATTCGGTTCTGGAGTGGGCCGGGTCTCCTATCTGCCGACGAATTTGCAATTTGCTAATTTACTTCGCGTTCGAACTCGCCGAGATTACGATCTGCGCGAGCGAATAAACGGGGCACAGGTTTGGAACGTTAAAGGTTTCAGTGTCCGCGCTGTGACTTTGCGAATTAATATTTGTTATAAATTTGTGCAAAATAAAGATTGTCGAAGTTAACTATGAGAGGCAGACATCCTCGTTCGTTAATAGTGACTCTCACCATGAATAGTGAAGAATAAATTAGAATACGGAGTGGGAAAGTGGAGAAACAGACCGCGTGATTGGTTAACTCTTCTCTAACACAACCTCGATAATTGTACGGCATTTCGGTCCCGTTCTGTGCAACGAGCGAGGTTCTACTGTACCGATGGTTTCGTGGCGGGATGCTTTCAGCGTGATAATTACGGCCGAGGATACGCTTTTCTGCATACTTTTCAACTATCGCGTTAAATGCGACGCGACGTGCACGAAATACGGGTTTGACGGGAATTAAAAGTAAATCGTGTCGGAGCACCGCGATGACAAGGACCGTGTGTCGGACTGTGAACAAGTGGGAGCCCGTCTAGACAGAAAATGCGACGGAGGAAAGTAGGGTTTTCTGATGTATGCCGGGACGATCGTTCCCGCGAGCGGACACACGAAACGTCGACGAATTTCCGCGAGCAAAACCAGACGGCATTCGATATTTTTTGAGGGTATTTAAATTGTATGATATTTTTATATGATGTATAAATTATATGACATTATGACATTCTATGATATTTTCACATGATGCAGCACGTGCAAATTCAAACGTCTCCAGAAGCTTTCGAACATTTTTCTGATAAATGAAACTACCACAGATTTGAAGATTAAAGTCTCCTCTTTGCAACCTTTCCTTAAAAATTGATGTACGATTTTTTTCACTGTTTTATGGAACAAAAACGAGGAACAAGTTCGCTTGTGCCGAGCCCCCATGGTGTAGGTTTTGTAACAAATTAATTATTTGAATCATTATTAAATTATTGTTTGAAAAAATTATTAATATATACTTCGTTGTCTGCATTGAATATTTACAGCTGTCCGAACGAGGCTGATTTATATCAGTTCGATAAATATGAAATTAAACCGGTGTAGATTGAAATTGTGGGTGGAGTTAGATAGAAAACTTCGAACAACTGTATTGAAAATCAATTGACCAGAAATTCGGGTAGAATTAGACTAACATTATTTTCTTAAAAAAACAGTCACTATAAAAACTATATTTCAATTAAATTCTTTCAAGATAAAACACAATTTAGAAGGATTAAATACTTTGTACTGTTCAAAATATTGATAAATTCTTATTGGAGGAATATATTCGGGAGAAATTACCACAATTTCATTTGTGCTTTTTATACTAGTTCCAACCATATCTGAATCATTCCTTACTCAAGCGAAAATGCGGCCATTACTGGAGGTCGATGACTTTATTGTCCCTTCTTACAAGTACTTTCAGATTATTGATCAACTTTCAGTTTCTGTTTGGAATAAAGAGCAAGGTGAATTACCTTTTACGTGAATCCTCTTCGTTGGTTCTGAATGTCGAAATGAAACCATTACAATAAATTGCTGAATCCAATTGTAATTAACTTTTGTGGTTTAACTAATTTTTTCTAAGAATTTGCGAGTTAGGAAATCCCCTATTTATTTAAAAAAAGTAACGTAATATTGACACAATCCCAATTATTTTATTAACGTAAAAAAATGCATGGAAAAAGATACTATCTTAGTATCTTGACCTCTGTGAATCATTTCCAAATGGTACACACGTAATGCTAATCAGTAGACATCAAAATGATATATTATTTCTCATTGTATCAGATAAATACATTACATAATGATTCGAGCGATTCTTTTTTGATAATATACAGATTGTATTCTTTCCGGAAAATGTTAACCAAAAATGATATCGATGGATCAGCAGATAGAACATACACAATCTTACTCTGCTAGGTGAATTTCTGCCCCGAATATATTTTTTACCTCTTGCGTCAATTTTTATTCGGATGCACGAAACGATCAATCTTTTTTATCGCTTTCGAATATTTCATGGCTACCGTGAGCCAACAAGTGAATAAAATAAAAAAACACTTTTTTATACGTCTTATAGTACGCTCTTATCGCCCACCGCATCGACTGCTTCCGTACGTTCGTCGTAATCCGAAACAGCTGCTGGATTTTTAATATTTTCTTTTATGATACCGTCATATTTCCTCGTAACTCGAGATCTGAATGCAAATCGCTTGCTGCTTTCTTAACGTTCGACACTGTGCTATTGCTTTCATGGAAGCGGTCGGCGTTGCTAATAACAATTGTTAGTTGATAATATAGCTTTCACCTTGAACTATCACCTGGACAGTTTCAGTATTAATAACTTGATAGTGACATTAGACTCACGACTAGACTGCGGATGTGTATGCGAATTATAAGTCAGTTATAGGCATTTCTTAAACGTGACGAGTGAAATAGTGTAACAATATTCTTAAATTCTAGTGTCTTCACAGTCCTGTACTTTACATACAAACAACCGCTCGTGGCAATTGTTTTTAATACTTAATCGGCTACTAAAGTGACCTAAACTGTATTGTTCTGTAAAAACGACACTAAACGGCTGTCTAAACTTACAAATATGCATTCAACTAACACCACCTGATTGAACAGTGTAATAACAACCATTCAGAACGAACGTCCACATCCGGCCCTGGCTCGAACGGGATTAGGGAACACGACATATTCGAATAGGAACCATGCGCATAAGACCGGGGACCGTGTGGTAGTCAGCTGATTATTTGACCCTTGAGCTATTCTCCCTTACAACAGGCTCATTGTCAGTTTTCCACCTTGTCTGGAGCGCAAAGAAGCTTTCTCTCTCTGCTGGTTCCTCGTCTCGGGGCTGTGTTCTTATCTACAGAAAATAAAATACGAGGCGTAAAGTTCGCAGAGGACGCGCGGGCAGCGGCGTAATGAAATTGACGAAAAGAAGCGATGGAGGATGAACGGAGACGGCGTGACAAAGGAGAGGGCGAGAACAGAGTCAAAAGGGGGACAAAGGGTGAAGGAAGAACCGAGTGGGACGGCGAGGGGCGAAGAATCGACGGAGGGGCCAAACGGGCGAGAGAGAAGGAGAGAGCGCGGGAAAGGGAGACAGAACTAGAGGAACAGAGAAAGAGCTAGAGGAACAGAGAAAGAGATGGAGGAACAGAGAAAGAGCAAGTGGATGAGGGATAGAGAGAAAGATCTAGAGGAACAGAGAAAGAGATAGAGGAACAGAGAAGGAGCTAAAGGAACAGAGAAAGAGCAAGTGGATGAGGGAAAGAGAGAAAGATATAGAGGGACAGAGAAAGAGCTAGAGGAACAAAGAAGGGGCTAGAGAAAGAGATAAGGAGCCAGAGGAACAGAAAAGGAGCAAGTGGACGAGAGCAAGAGAGAAAAAGCTAGAGAAAGAGATAAGCAGCCAGGGAAACAGAGAAAGAGAGAAATAGCCAGAGGAACAGAAAAGAGCTAGAGAAAGAGATAAAGAGCCAGAGAAACGGAAAAGGAGCAAGTTGATGAGAGAAAGGGAGAAAAAGCTAGAGAAAGAGATAAGCAGCCAGGGAAACAGAGAAAGAGCAAGTGGATGAGGGAAAGAGAGAAAGAGCTGGTGAAATAGACAGTGAGGGAGTAAGCGAGAAATAGAGAATGGGGAAGAGAAAGAGAGAGAGAGAGAGAGAGAGAGAGAAATAGAAAGTGAGGAAGAGAAAGAGACAAGAGGAGAGAAATAGAGAGCGAGGGAGAGCAGCATACGGCGTGGGAGGAAGCGGCAGCAAGGAACAGAGAAGGAGCGAAGCCTGTTTGAAGGGGTAGCTGGGCGGGTGGATGGTGGCAAGTGAAAAATTCAGAAAGACACGGAAGAGGTGGCAACGAAGGCGAACAAGAAGATGGGAGGAGAGGCGGAGGTGGTGAAATAGAGGCAGGAGAAGCTAGAGGTGGAAAAGAAGGTGGAGGAGGAGGAGGAGCGGACAGAAACTCGTTGTTAAAGCAGATAGAACACTGGCACATCCACACTGCCTCTGCGCGAGCTCTCTGCCTATGCTCACGTATCCCAGCTTATATATCCCCTTTATGCTCGTCGAGAGACCTCTCTCTTTTCCACTTCCTATATGTCTATACCAGCCCAGACAGATGCGAGTTCCACGTTCCACCCATCTAGCTGGCTACGTTCGTCATAACTTTGTCGCTTCCACTGCCGGGTCCCGCTTGTTAGATAACAATCCTCGGATATTAGTTAACTCCCCTCCACTGTCCTGCCCCCTCCCGCTCCCCCGGCGTCGTTACACTGTCCAACTGCGATTTCCATGCAGATTTCGCCTGTTATTTCTAGCCATCCGCGTTTAGAAGTTTTGTTCAATTTTGTCCTCGAAAACCTTCCATCGCTTTCAGCTTATTTGCAATTTATTGGCTGTATTGGTGACGATAACTTTAAAGAGACATAACAAAATGACAACCCAACGAAAAAGTAAAACAGTGTCTTTAGTGACTATATCCTGTAAATTGTCAATGCTACAGTAAATAATAATACTCTGCACTAGAAACACGTTCTCAATCACGGAGAATTTCCCGGTTAGAAATAATGAATTAAATACTGTTGGTATATTTATCTGAAAATGGTCACTCACCCTATCTCCAAAAATGTTAAAAGCGTGTTCGGTTTTGCTCGTCGCTGTACGGTCGACGCCCGAAGGCTGTCGATGATAAGGTAACGCTAGCTTACGTTTATTGCGGAAGAGGACGGCCGGCTCGCAGCGGATGTTCGCGAATGGACCTGTTGCGGTCGTGCGAATCTGTCCGCGCGCGAAAACCTTCGAGGAGATTCAATTCCCGCGTACCCGGCATCGTACGGGTCCGCTCGAGAACTGTTCTCCGGGGCCCGTCTTTACAGCGTGGACAGAATTAGCCATTACCTCGCGAACGCTGGCAATTAGTTCCGTCGAAACTCCGCGCAGCCTCCGTTCCAGGTTACGTTCGCGCGAATCGTTTCTTCCCTATTCATAACCGTTCGCTCGTTTAATTCGCCTCTCGTTCTTTTTCTCCGTCGTCGTGCCGCGGGATCGAATCTTAATTTACGGGCGAAAGATAGAAATCGGACGTACGATGTGGGAAACCGATACCGGTTCATTAGCATAATCGACGGGGAGCCTTGTACACTTGTGGTCCCGGAGGATCGAGCGGGTATGTCACTTCGGTCCGGAAAAGACCCATGTGTCTCGCTTGATTCGACGATACGTAACGAGGACTCGTCTTAATGCGGGCTGTCGGCCGGTAAATAAGCGCTAGTTGGTCGTGGTCGTTGCACCGGTACTTAAAACGATGGTTCAGCCGATGACGTCAACGTGATCTCGTCATCTCGAGGGATCGACAAACAACCGAAATCGAAGGGACGTTACCCTTCTCTACGAAAGTGTCACCAGTTTCCCGCGAAACGCGTCGCCAATGGAGATACATTCGCTTCTATGACTGCTTGCGCTGGAAAATACGTGCTTGCATAATATCCAACCTGCATTTATTAATTCATTAGCGGGGGGTTCTCGTGTGAAGCAGGAAAATCGACCGAAATGTTTTTCTCTCCAGAGAACTAATAGCTATGCTAGGTTATTATTAGGTCGGTGCATATGAAATGTCCGATTCATAATAGTAACTTAAAAGAAACATCATTTTCTCTGAACTTATTGATTATAGTAAGCATCATTGCAATCGTCATGTTCTGTCAAAAAATGACGAGTGTACTAATAATATATTTATTGTTATTTTCTTTTACTTCACTTATTTTTATATATTTTCATTCATTACGCAGAATTATCGTGAACGATGCCAAACGATGATAAATTCGTATCGATCGTAGACCCTTATTCGAGGTTTCCATACAATTTCTCAAAATTTCGAGGCCAGTTTTTGCAATCTTGTATTTTTTCTTCGACATTTTTATGAACGAATGCAACTATAATATTAATTTGATTAAATGAATTCGAACAGAGGAAATCGAGGAAATATGAGAATAAAGCGGGAAGATTTATTCCTAGGACAGAGTACAATTTTAAATCGCTCTATTTGCATCGCCAAAGTCTCTCTCACTCCATTTATAATACGTCGGACGTCGAATTCAGTATTCATGAGGCCGGGGGACGCGATCATAACGAATTGCAATAAATGCAGGCCACGTCTTCATCTTCGTCTTAGACTCCGTTCCGAACACGTTTATATCCTTTTCATTATCTTTCCCTGGATTTATTGCGTCAACAGAGAGACACCTTTCTCTTTGTTACTCTTTGCCCGCTTTGATTCGAACTTGAAAGTTTGATTTATCTTCTTCTTTCTACATTTTTTCTTTCTTTTTCAACTCTTGTCTACAGACGCTTTGTTTCCTTTGTTATTCTGCAACAGTAGCTAATTTGATGGTAGTACACGTTGAAATTCTGAGTTTTACTGATTTTCCTGGTGCTATTTCAAAATAGAGGGTTTTTCGAAACTGTTTAACACAGCTACTGGATTATTTATTAGAGTTGTGTAGCGATTGAGAGGATTAGTAGATCTATTTTTATGTTTATATAGATTGCCCCTTTTATTTTGAGCAAGTTGTATGTCTCCTATTTGAGGTCGAATACAAAACTGAAAAGACATTAGGAGATTTCAAGGATGTTCTTATATTATTTTCAACCTTTTAAGATGATTGACAGAGAAAATATATATTTTAATCGTGACACAATGCAATGAGAGAATTGACTTACGAATAAAATGAAAATTTTTCGGCATAAACCCGAATAACGACCTAACTCGTCATCTCCGGTTAATAGAATCAACACTCCAAAAAATTCCAACATGGTCTACGAGTGTCAGTAATGCATCAGCTTCATTTAGTCCCCTATAATTGCTGCAGTATATAAACGCGACCGAAAAAAGGGTGAGAAATGCATCCAGCGTCGTTGAACGCACGCAGCCGGGTCCGATTTTTCAAGTTCGGTCGCAGCTCTCGCAGTGCGTATCAAGCTAAAGGTTCGTCCACACTGTTCACCGTATCCGCTATTCTCACATGATTACCGAAATACGATCGAAATGTACGTTCGCCGATTTCACACGGAAGTGTTTACCGGACCTGTCCGTCGAGTCACTGTCTAGGCAGAATATTTAGACGGATAGAGAACAGATCGCTGCAAGATAGATAGTGTGGACTTCTCCTAAAACGAGGAGGCTTCAGACGCGGAGGATTGCCACGCGGTGGTCCACGTAGAAGTCTACGGCGTAGACTAAACACGAGTGTGGTCGGGAGTCTGGAAACAAGTTGGAAGAAAGAAGAAAAGAGACGCGCGCCGGCTCCTAACGATATGTCCAGAGTCGGGCCACCTAATGCTTCGTTCACACTGTCGACTCTTCCTCGCGGAACACGTGCAGCCTTCAGCTTTTTGCACTCGAACTGGTTTTCAATGTAGAAATGTCTTCTTGTAATAATGTCTTCAAAAGACAGTTTCTTCATTGGTACTAATTTTTAACAATTCGTTTTAGGAATTATATTGAAAATAGCTAAATAATAAATGAGCAGTACATCTTCCTTTCGTACTCAATAAATCGACTAGGAAAAATCGTAGATCAAGTTTTAACACTAAATCTACTAAAGTAACTGATACATGTTCCTTTATAAAAATGACAAGATTGATTTTATTTAGACTTTGTGCAGCTCCTATTGTACTATGTGCTCCACTAAAGATATCTATACAATCATTTCTTATGAAATTATTTTTATTACATCAATAATCGTAAAATACTGGAACCGGTCGTTTTGACCGGTGATGGTAGGTTTAGTGTTAAGCACTCATTGTAAAAAGAAAGCTTCAATTTTTAAATGAATGGTGGTGTCAGCCACGAGAAAATTTTTTTATTTCACAGACGTTTCAATTTGTAATATTTTGGGCCGATAAAGCGTGTTCAATTTCGCAGCCGCTGTCACGAGAAAATATCTTGGACGAAAATGAACGACAAGTGTTTGTTCAAACACTTTTTTGGTCCACTATATGTTTACAACGTCGAGTTTCATGAAATTCCACGAGATGCTTAAATATTCACGCGGCGCCATTGCGTGTCCACACAAATTAGAGACGTCCTAAACATTAATCGTTAATTCATCGCGTAGAAGCGAGCTGTGCGTTCTGTTGCAGTTGCAGCACACCGTGGACGTGCATATCGTACCACAGTGGTCGTATAATAGCTATGATGTAATTCTCAAATGCCTGTGCATCTATGATCCTGAAGAATGTGCATCACTGGCGCAACTCGCACGCGTTGCATTACAAAATATCGAACATCCAGCAGAAAACGTGTGTTTCGAGTGAAATAAAACAAACAAGGCGGCCGTGTGATTTGGTACGTCGATATTCTCGAACACGATATGATAGAAGTCTCGGATAAAGAACATCAATATTTTTGCAAATATTATTCTTGGAAGATTCTACCAGTCTACATATAATCCACACGACTATTAGTTACTCTAAGTCAAGATTAATTAGTATACCGCGGATATTTATGCATTTACGCGTTATGAAAATTTTTAATTGAAGTACGACAAAATTTACTATATTTCATTTATTTTGGATCTATCTCACTTTTTTGAAATTTTTCTACAAAAATTGAAAACTACCTAAATATCTGCAGTCTATTAACACTAAACCTACCGAGCGCTAAGAGCGATTAACATGGTTTAGCTTGCGAAAATGACGAAGTGAGATTTATTTGGATTTTCTGCAGTTTTTACAACGATATGTGCTTAGATAGAGAATTTTATCGAATCAATTTCCACGTAAGCAACTTCATAATTTCAATAATTATGAAATGAAAAATATAAAATTGGTCATTTGACCGGCAGAGGTGTGTTAATTAGTCATGCAATAGTATACAGCTCCATTATACAATGATGCAAGCTTCAGATAAATATAGTAGTTTATGTCAATGGATTTTGTATAATCCTTATATACATACTGGGTAGTTCACGCAACTTGCACACCTATATAACTTCCAAAGTATTCCAAAGAATACAGAACCTAATAATTACCGAGTAAAATTTTTAGGAAATAAAGTGAAATTACTTGTTAATTGTTAGGTTTAGGGCTAATGAAGGTCAATACCATTTTTATTCAGAATTTGATATTCTTCCATACTTTGGTATAAAAAATATGGTATTCCATTTAAAAAAACAAAGTCGACCATCAAATTTCCGAAACGCTTCCACCTGTAAAAAAATACATACACTACATAATGTACCCCTTCAGACCATGCAACTTCTGTATACAAAACTTTTTCCTGCAACGCATACTTTGGAAGTTATGTAGGTGTGCAAGTTGCGTGAACCACCCTGTATAAGCAGTGTTACAACAAGGAGTCACGGTTGAACTTTCTATCTAGAAGGATGTACTTCCCTCAGAAGTCCACATTTCAAAAGCTGCAGACTGATGTATGATTAATGTGTGAATTAATCTTGTCTTTGAAGGTAGCAGTCTCGGCTGTGCCTGGTCGGCGACACGTAAAATATTTATTTGACCACTTACTTGGTTTACTACTTGGTTCCTCTAGTGCTATAACGTGGTATAGCTTGGCACAGCAATATCGATTTATTAATTTGTCCGTCTCCCTTGCAGTTAAACCTGCGTTTCTTCGAACGAGATTTTAGTTAGCGCGAACCGCAAAACACGTTTGAAAATGATTATTATCTCGGGGTGCACACAGAAACTAAATAAGAAAGTAACTCTGTCTTTAATAAATTCAGACGAATAATGTTTCTTCATATTTTCTTTATCGGTAAAAAATATAGTCCATTCCATAAATAACCAATTTCATATGTTTGAATTTCATATGTTTCAATAGTATTCTAACTTTTTTCTTCGATTTCTACAATACAGAAAATTGCACATGAAAGAGAGACCAATAATTGTGATGGTTTTAGTATTCCACCTTTCGAAAGGCCGAGACGAAATTCGCGTTATTATTATTATTTTTATTTAAATTGTGGGATAACCGAATACACATGTATTTCATGTTAAATTATTATAACTGATAACCATTAAGTAATTTGATATCGTCATTAGTTCGGTGCTGTATCTTCGTTATAAACTGAATAAAAGATGGGACTCGCCAAGAGTCATAGATTCATTGTTCTCGCAAATCCATTTCTTTTGTACGGCTTCGAGCGTTATTATAATATACGAGCAAATGTTTAATGGACTGAATTTATCCGCTCGCGAACTTCAATTATTTGAACGGAAAATTAGTTGGACTCCCAGTATACACGGCTGTTTCCCGTTGGGCTCATGCAAATGAAATCCAACTATAAACTAGAGAACGTGCTTCGGGAGCGAGGTATAACAACGAACGATTTACTGATAAAATAAAAACCATCGAGTTTTTCTTCGGTTTTTCGAATTCGCTGGCGCGGGACGCGTTTGGAACAGCTATAAATTTCGCGTGCGGCTGACTAACAAGAAAAAATCGTTGCAAGTTTTAAGCGACATTTAAAGGGAGAGGAATGTAGCTCGGAATAAACCCTTTACGATAGGGCATGGACTGGAAAAGCGGGTCGAAAGTTGCGTGCTCGGTGTGACCTGGATCGTTTACCACTTTTGCGTGGATCTACGATTTCGCGTGGACAACATAATGGATGATAATGAATGCTTTCTTGCCGATGCTATTATAATCCTCGCGGCACCGCCTTTTATGATCTTGGTACCGATTTTCTGTTCGAACGATCGCGAGAGTGTCTGTATTTATCTGGAAGCTGATCATTTGCAATAATCGTTATCACTCGATAACTTTAAATCAGGAATTTCGAGAAGCTGGGCCTGAATCATGTGGCTTAGCAATAACCTCATTTAATTCACAGGAAGCTAACTTACTAGCAGACTTTATGCGACATAAAAATTGTTGTTACTAATTGCAGGACATGGGAACCAACTAGGAATTCATTTCTCTCTAGTAGTTTTATTAACTTGTAGAAAAGTGCTGACACTTTTAAAATTCTTTTAACGAAGACGTATGGAAATTTCTTTTTTCAATTCAATGATCTTAATAAATTGAGAATAATATATCGACGTTTCTAAATTCTCACCAGTCTGCTCGTCGCCAATAAGACGTCCCAGGACGTTTCCTACATGCCTCCATTTTCATCGAGCATAACAATGCAATCAACTTTTATACAACAATGCAATTCCCATACGTTCCACCAGATGCAAAATGATCACGTGAAAAAGACATGCCAGGATTGTGTCCGCAATATCCAATCGGTTCTTACGAGCCTAGTACATTGCTTTTTATGCAAATCGGTGCCGAGTTAGCATTTATATCGGCGCGGCCTTTTCTCGGCATTTTCGGCCATTTTGCTAGCAGCAAAGCTGCCTCGAGTACTTCGCGCACCTGCTAAAAATGCAACCTTACCCACGGCCGTGCACCGTGGAAGCGTACCACGTGAGAAAATGGCGGCACGTTTGCCCCAGTAGATTTTCTTGGTTTCTTCACTCTGAAAATCGCACACCGGATGATGAATCCTTAACGGTCGCGTTTTCGCAATCTACTTTTTCCTATCGCCATTAATTCCCGTACCCTTTCAAAATGGCGTCGGATCGCATTCATTCGCGACACACCCTGTGTTGCCCGTTCGCATTCACCTCCGCCGCTCTCCTACCCGCGTTTCCTTTTACCTAGCCCCTCGCGCTTTCTGCTACCTTTTCCTCCGCTCCCACACACCTCTTTTCTTGTTTGCTCCTCGAGATTCTTAGCGTAGCTGCTCTACACCCGGCTGATAACGCATCTACGTGGTCCTCGTCGCGACGCTAACCAGCCAACAATTACAGTTACCACATTTTTGCGAACGAAAGTCGGAAACCTCCTCATCACTCAGCTCTTACCCAGATAACCCCGTTCATTCGTAAGAAAAGTGACACAAATATATATTATGTATGTTATTTAATATACTACGAACTAGTATGTGTAGCACCAAAGATGACAAAGTTTATAATAATGACAGAAAAAATTGAGTAAGTTTTTTATCGATTGCGGAAAGTATGTTGACAGCATTGAAAATTCGTAATTGAGTGCAGTCTTATCAATAAAACGACATAATTAATATGAAGTTTGGTACCCTTTGTTTCTTATGACCTCCTCAAGTCTTCTAGGCATACTTTCAAACAATTTATTTATAACATTTTCGTCAATACTATTCCAAGCACTGTGCTTGTTTAAAAACTGATTTATTATTCCGAAATTTCTCACATTGTTTAAAAGTATGCCTTGAAGATGTCATAAGAAACAAAGGGTACCAAACTCCATATTAATTATGTCGTTTTATTGTTAAGACAATAACGAATTCTGAATTACGAATTTTCAATGCTGTCAACATACTTCCCGCAGCGATTCTATGAATAGGGTAGGGCTGAAACTTCTGTTTTTCATATACAGTAATCGCTCCTTCGTTGTCCTGAATCGTGGGCACGATCGTTGTCCAGTGCCTACCCACTCCACTGCCTGTCAACGAGAGGATTAGGCCTGCGTGGATCTGGTCGCCAGATGTGTCCCAAGACTGTCTAGACCCGCTTAGAACGGAGAACAATAGGAAAGGAATATGGCAAGGAAATAAGGAGTTTTTTAAAGCCAGACAGTTGATTGCTTTTGACTGCGAATGCTTTTTTGTCATTTAACTAGCCGTTTCACTAAAGACGCAGTCATAAATCAAAAATAGTGCCCGGGCACGGTCGTTGTCCGCTCAAACCCCCGGCCTTTGGACAACGAAGGAGCTTTTACTGTAAATCTATACATAACATTTAGTAGCAACGAAACTGTCCTTTTTGTTGACGCTGAAATCGACTTTCTTCCGTTTTCTCCGGCCAAATACATACCCCGCTGTGCGACTCCCATGAGAGTTCGAACGCCGTGCGTCATTCCGAAAGCGGTCTGCATAGCGTGGCGCTTACGCTGCCGCGCGCTGCAAGATGAGTGACGCGGATGGAAAGACATTTCCTCTTTTCGCCGAAACTTGCGAAAGGGACGCGACACGGCACCGAAGCCGTCCACGCACGAACAGGAAGTCGGGAGACGGTCAAGCGAGTGCATATTTTATGCGCTCGTTTCAAAGCCTTTTTAACGAGGACGAACCGAAGCGAAGGCAGGGAGAACGGTTCGAGCGGCCGAGAGCGGAATCGAAGGATCGTGTCGTGGCCCCGAAGATCTCTCTGTACATTAGCAGGGTGTTTCCTTGAATCGGAATACCTAATGATTCCAGAAAGTTTTGCGCCTCGTGTACGCCGCTCGTTTATATCGCAATCGTCGTCGGGAACGATGATAGTCTCCTGACAGACCTGTCCGTCTTGCACACGGTCCCTCGGGTTACTGACCCTCGTTTAGCAACGTGCTTTGCACCATGCCGGGTACTTCGTGCTATTTTATTTAACCGAATGATGTACGGCGAACTTAGTCGCGTGTGTAATTTCATCAATTCTGCCGCGAACCTTGCATAATTACCTCTGAAACTACCACTGCTGAAATCACCGGTTTCCGATTTTTTGTTTTCGGATCGTCCGAGCTGTAGTGATTCTTTCATGGGGAATTATGGAGTATTGAATATTTAACGAGAGGTGTTACCGAAAATTAGCATAACGTTGTTCGAAACTGATAACTAGACTGCGGATTTATAAAACTATAAAGACAGAAAAGTTGAACGATGTTGTTATATTATTCTCCTGAAATTATTGAAAGAGGAAATATGCAATTTCTGATACGAATTTGTTCTGTCAACGATGCAATCAATAAAATCTCAATGTTCGTCATTTTACCTCGGGTTAAAAGAGCCTCATTGCATGCATAATATAAGTAATTACGGAGGTTTATTTTTATTTTTATTATCAATTAATAATTTTTAAAAAAAATTTCTCCGGTCCCCGTTTTTCGGTAATAACTCAAACTTGTTATAAATAGAAAATGCTGTGGTTTGATAATGCCAGACAAATAGGTAACATTTTGTTGTGAATGTAACAATTGTTGAAAAAAATTATGGTTTGTAACATACAGTGTGTGACTCGCGAAAATATTTGAACACTTACCTCCCTGAAATACTTTATTTATTATTTATTATTTGTGCCAACGGTGTGTGAACATTGTGGACATACTAAATATTAAAGCTTTAAAAGTTACCAATTCAAATACTTTTGTGGCATCAGCAAAGTTTATGTTTGTAAGAAGTAATTCATAACCATTGTACCTTTCGATTCACTTGAAACTTGACCTGTATAATCTAGAGAGTCATACCTATTTACAATGTTAATAATATTTCTGTAAATATTGTATAATACTTATCATAATAAATAAGGTCTTTCATGGTAAGTGTTGGAACACTTTGGTGAGTCATCGTATATGTGGATGCAGTGTCTTATAGTATTGTCAGACAGTATACCTAAATCACTGTCGCTATCACGTGCTGTCAGCCAAAAAGCCTTTTCGTGGGACGCGTCCCCCGACCCGAGGGTGGAGTCATTTTTCCCATTTGCAGGTTTTTCTGTATCTGTCGCGCGTCACACGCATCCGCTGTCAGAGAGGTTCTCGACCAGGTTCGAGCATCATCTTCGAAGCATCGGGCGCGCACGGTTGGCCAAATTTTGACGGATCACCCTGTAGACAGGGGAGCATGGAAAAGCACGTTGCCCTTGCAGAGTGGGGGCGTAAGTTGCCTAGCGACCAGCCCTGGAAACCCACCCCCGTAGTCCCCCCGGGGCGCACTCTGCACCACTATCGCCACAGATTTCTTCGGAACACCCTCGACCCGTGTATATTTTTAGTAATAACGAACAAAATTCTAAATCCGTCGTCGTCGAGCTGCGTCTCCCAGCACACGAGAAGGCTGGCTTTTTCCGAGCCTAATCCCGACCTAACCAGCCCGGCAACGGCCCGATAAACATGACCTTATCTGCGGCCCGAGAGTACGGAGAGCAGCCCGCCAGTCTCACTGATCGGACGCAAAAATAATAACGACGAGATAGACGTAGATAATTATTGACAACGATCGCGAGCGATAAGCCCAGCCAACACGCTGCTACCTCGGGCCTCGGGCTCCGTTCTTTCCGTTTGCCAGTGAAAGTTCTCCCTGCCACGGGAAAACCTCGCTGCCAGTGGGCGATTTGATCCTTGATCCTTGATCCTTCAAAGGCCCCGAGGAACGAGGAGGCAAATGGAAATGGCGACCCCCCGGCTCGTGCCTACGCTCGGAAGGATCGGGTCTCTCGCAGGCCAAAAATGTGGACATTTTCGGTCGCCATCTGTCCCTCGTTTCTAGTTTCAACCTTTCCTGTGTTTTCAATGGAGACCATTGTAAATAATCGATACGCTGGCGAGATAAATAGTTATTTTATAAACTTTTCTGAGAATGAAGTCCTGAGCCGAGAAGGTTTTTAAGAAACTAAACAGGAACCTTTTTCATCACAACGTTTTTATTGGTGACAAGAACACTGCAGATTTTTGGCAGCTAACTTTGTGGCGAAGTTTTATTTGTGACGAGTGCACGGCGGATTTCATGCGTTCATTGCAAAAATGTAGAATGTAAAGATACTGTTGCATTATTTTCAACTTACCAAAATTATTAAGAGAAGAATTGAATTTTTCAAAATAATTTCATCGAGTTTCATTCGATACTTTTAGCGAGTTAAAACTAACACGAGTATTTTTAAATTGTTCAGACATTTTTACTTCACGCATTTAATCATTTTTGTCACAGATACAATATAATTTGCAGTGTATAATAGAATATTAGTATCCAAATAAAATGCTATTAATGAGTATCTGATATTAACACCCCGCCTCAAATTGATTTTATAATTGGTTTTATAGTTTGGCATAGCTCGGCTTCCCGTTAATTAAAAATTCTTCAACATTTTCTAGGCATATCAATTCCTACGCGCGTATAAAAATTTACGATTTTCTACTGGCTTCCGGCTTTATACGTAACATTCATACATTTCATCATTGAGCGCTTTTAGTGAACGTACTTCGAGAAGGATTTCATGCTTCGCTATAAAATCGTAACGATTTGACTCGCAGTGTGTTCCTAGATACTATAAAATGTTTAATTTCTCGTCGTATATGTTGTAATTTTGCATATTCTCCTAAAATCGAGAATCGCGAATAAAATACAGTCGTATATTCAGGGAAAAATCGATAATAGTCACCGCATGATTTTAAAAATGAATGTCATAGGACATACATAAATTGTGTGAGATATGAGTGAATGTAAAAGTGAGAGTGTGAATAACTATGAAATTGGTGTGAGAATGGAACGAATGGAACCAAGTGTTTGTAAATAAACAAAAGGTACGAGTATTGGCAGATTCAGAACGAAAAAGCTGAATTGCGACCGAACTATATTAGAAACATACTAGAAAAATAAATCACGAACATTATTGTCTCACAGATTGTTTCAACAATTACAGAAAATAGCGAGAAGTATACAGAATACTTAGGATTGTAATTTTCTCACTTCACCCTCTACAAATACGAAAGAAAATTCGCGTTACTCACGAAACGACTCAATAGACAAGAAAATGTTAACCAAAACTCCAAAGTGGATGAATGTCGAAACATCCCAGAAGGATCTCTCGCGCATCTAATTTCGAGAGCCGTATACACGTTAAACCGGTTGTTAATTTAGCCTCGTGTTCGACCGATCATTCATCATCGAACGTATATCTGTCCGGATTACTCGAGCGATCTATTCGAATCTATTTCAAACGGAGCGGATAAAAACGCGCGGCGTGTTTGTCGCGAATTCGACACAGGCATAAAAGCGTCGTTAATGGTTTATCGTGGACCATAAAAGTACCGTAGCGTACATAAAAGAATCATATTTTCAAGCCGAGTCCTCGTCGCTCGTAAATAAACCGAATCCTCCGAAATAAATAATTGTTGGCCGGTTTATCTGCGCCGGACCTAAGCCTTCGAGAAGTTCGGTCCGATTTTTATAGTGTTTCGTACGAAAACTCTTTTCATATCTTGATTCCGATCTTTTAAGCTTTTTTTAACAATGTTTTATATCGCCGCAAAACAGTTGTGAATGTCTGTCCTTCCCGAACACAGCTTTTGTATTAATCGGGTTGGAAAGAATCGATACAATATCAATTCTACAAGCAGCAATTTTGGAAACTGTGTTTGAAGGACCATTGTATTAAAGACTAGGAACATCCAGCGATTACCGGTAATTTTTATTGATCACGAGTACCAATATAATTCCCTAAACTTGTTTATAGACGCGTGACTATTAGGTGTAGAAATAAATTCGTAGCTCTTGCAATTAATGAATTACACTTTTCAGTGTTAAATTCAGTTACTGAAGCCCATTAATAGGACTTTGAATAATTGTGCTGTAAAAGGAATCTTGTACATTTCTAATCCAAAAAAAAGAACAATTATATAACTAGGGGAGAGTTGTTAGTCCACAATTGCTGTCGAAGGGTTCACTAAGAGGTCTTCAGCCAAGAATTATAGGCTTTTAAAAATTATGAAATAGGTAGGTTGACCAAAATAACCGAATTAGAACATCCCTAAATCGTCCCTAGACTGAACGCGTAAGTCTGTTACTACGTTCTCAATAATCGAAGGAGTGCAATTCGACCCGCATGGAACTGTTTGTACGGTCGATGCAGCGAGGGGATGCCTAGAGGTCCGCTTATCCATTCAACGATCCTGATGTTGACCCTGATCCTGGCAAAGGGACGAAGAGGAGAAGCTTGGGTCCTGGAATGCCGTGCCTAGCTCCAGGCTGCACCGTCTCCTTTCTCTCTCTCTCCCTTTCTGTCCCTTTCTCTCTCTCCATCCGTCTCTTTCACTTTCGTTTTATTTACCCAATTCTCCCTCCCACTCTCTCTCTCTCCCTCCCTTCTCTCCCCATCCCTTGTTCCCACCTCTCTCCCCCCTTCTCGTTGTATTTAACATTCTTCTATTCTTTTCCTTTTCTAACCGTTTCCTATCCTCGTCCTTTTAACTCCTCGAACGAGACCCTCTTCCACCGTTTTCCTCTTTCCCCATTACTTTCCTCGTTTCTTTTTTCTCTGTCATTAACTTCGCCCCGTTGTTTCTCTCTTTAGCATCTTCCTGTTAGGCCGCAGGAAATTTTCTTTCGACCAACTCTTTTTTGCTATCCGCCTCGTGTCTTCTTCCCTTTAACCATTCATCCGCGTTCGATTCTGTACCTCTCCGTCCATTACGTACATTTTTTCTGTCGCAAACCTCCTCTCCCGATCCTTTTTTCGGCGTCTTCCTGTTGGACGTTTCTTTCGCCTTGTTAACCCACACTTTTGTTGCATAATCCACATTCGTAATCTCGGTTTATCATTATCTTTTGTGTCGTTTTGTTCCTTACCCTTATTTACATACAGACTCTTTAGTTCGCATAAAGATCGTTAAGGGATGAATTAAAATTCCTATTTTTTTCTCCGATGTGTTACAACTAAAGTACACAATGTTTATTTCACATAAACGTCGCGATTATAGCAGACATGATACCGGATTGGGTGCTAAATAAATGGTAAAGCAGGGATGAAATTTGAATCTCGCTCCGGTGTGTTACAGCTGAACTAGAAAATGGTTATTCCGAGCAAAGATCCGTCAGTCTAGTTACGGTCTCCGGCCGCGTCCCGAAGAAAAATGAGCACCGCTGATCGAGACACGATCCATGACCGAGAGGCTTCGTAAACGAAGGAGACAGCGAGAGAGATAGAGAGCGACGGGGCTAGCGAAAAAAAGGACAAGTGCGAAGGAGGGAGGTAGGGAATAGGGTCGAATAATCGGTTCGAAAGGAAGGAAGAATGGTGTGTCTCGGGTTGGTAGGTAGTGGGCTCTGCCTTCCTCAACGTCCTCTTCGCCTTCGGCGGGGGCAGAGGTGGGGCACAGGGGCCCTGTGGTCCCTGCGGACCTAGTTAGGCTCTCTCTGCTCAAGGATCGACCACTCCAATTGCATATTTCGTTCTCGCCGGTGGCGGACCGTGTATTTTCGATCGTTCGCCACGCTCCGTTCTCTATCAGTGGGGAAAAATCGTTCATCGGGTCCAGCGTTTCTCCATTATCTAGCTAAAATCTCACTTTTTTTCACGTACAATTAGTGTCTTCCACACAGACCCTTCCGTTTCTTAACAAGTTCGATCACGCATCTGTTGAATCGTGTCCAGGGACATTGGCAATCAGTGTTTTGTTCCTAGTCTCGACTGAATGTGTTTATTAGGCTGCGGATTTGATGCATTTGTAACAGAAAGTAGTAGATATAATTCCAAGTGGTGAACAGATTGAACGAATTTAAGC
Source organism: Lasioglossum calceatum (assembly GCA_963966675.1). Classification (NCBI taxonomy): domain Eukaryota; kingdom Metazoa; phylum Arthropoda; class Insecta; order Hymenoptera; family Halictidae; genus Lasioglossum; species Lasioglossum calceatum. Next base: position 8,609,733 of record OZ016545.1, read on the forward strand.
ATATCGACGTATCAGCTTCAGCTTATTAAAGTTATTAAAGGAAGATAGACATTTAGCTCCTGTGCCTTGCAATCGAGCCAAACTATTATTATTTCACATGATGATCCGCAGTCTAGTGATTATGAAAGTGAACTCATTTGGAACTTCGCAATATTAATTTTTGACTTCGTACAATTATAGTAGACGCAATCGCCGTAGTACGTAATAAACAAAAAGACCAATCTGTTCGGAATTTTGACTTGGACCACTTTGGCAATCTTTTATTAGTCCTTGGACGGTGGGCGTTGGGTCCATTTTGACCCAGAGTTGTAAACGGTCTATCCAAATTCCACCAATTTTGCAATCAGTTGAGATTATTATGCGTATCAAGTCCAAGAAGAAGAGTAACGGTGATCCGGAAGAAGTGGATTGAAAAATATGCAAAAGGCTACGTAAAGATTTCAGTGGTTCTACAATCTGTCTACAGCATGTCGTCCAAAGATTGACCATTGAATCCTAGTCGCCGAACGTGATCCGAGATTGTTTGTTCAGGCACGTCCTAACGATTCCTCCACCCATCTGGAATACAAGAACTGGGTTCTAAATCGTCGGTTCTCCGGAGTACATCTTCTAAGCTCAAGTTTTCCTCCGAACTCCGAAAACTACGATGGAACATGTTCTTCCCGAAACTACATCTCGGAAAAACACGCGGCAGAAATTTTCCGCGTTATTCCTTTGCCAAAACTTGTGTAATACGCAAGGCCGTGAACGTACTTTGTTAGCCGGTATCTTCGCCGTGTTCTGCTACCCAACTAGCTATTTTGTTACGCAAATCTGTTGTATTATGTAGTGTAGAGTGCCAGGAAACTTAGGAATACAGCAGTAAACGATTATAGCTTTTCTGGACGTACTACCTGGAAACAGCGAAGGCAGGTAACAGGGAAACTTGCAAAACTTGCTGATAAACCCAGAAGACAGTTGAGGGATTCTATGAGCGTGAATGTCATAAGTAGATCGCGGATTTTGTGCATTTATGAGAAAAATGGGCACGTGCAATTTAAAGCAGCGAACCTGTTAAAAATATTTAAAGACCTCAATGCATTAGTTCCAGCTTAATAGGACAATTAAAAGAAGAATGCAATTTTCATTTGGCTCCTGTGTCCTGCAATCGATGCAAACATTTTTTATTTTCCATAAAGATCCGCAGTCTAGTCATAAACAAAGGAATAAAATAATAATAGGTGGTCCAATACGTTATTGAAAACGCATTACATAATATGTAATATTCGTTTACATGCTAATCCGAAACGAAATTATCAGATTACATCACTGCGAATGAAATTCGAGATTCTCGAAGTTGCTGTTGCTGAGGGGTCGACGGAACTTTACAATCCCGCTTCCCCAAAGCTTCTTACACGTCATTTTATTCGTTTCGACGTGCTGAAAAAGATTCTCGTTATGAACATTTTCTTGAGAAGTCTATTAACCTTGAGCACTCGACTGGCGACTCTGGGGTAGCACTGAAAATTGCTGTGCCATTCTTAAAAATATAAACTACACATATGCATGAACAAAATTGTGCAGAAAGGAAATATTTTAAAATAGAAAAATATTTCGTTTCTGAGCAAAGGGTAACAAAACCCTTGGATCATAGACTCCCAAAAATTATGGGACCGGCGAGTGACAACGTGTTGGGACTAACAATTTCGACGGAAGCAACAATGTCAGTCAGATTCTAAGCGAGGGTCTCGCAGTTGGTTCTAACAGCAGACAGTTCTTGCGAAGGTAGGCAGTACTTGAGCCTATCTGTACCGTCCGGAATTCTCTCTGTCCCTCTATGGCTCGATAAATTATGCCGGATCGAACGGGCAGGAAACAATCGCGAAATTTATGCAAAGTGCAAACGTACAAATAACGATGAATGCGCGTCGACGACCGCCGCCGCCGCCATCGTCGCGCCCCGACCAAAATTTACCTTTCATCCAGCCGCACAAGCGGGACACTAATTAGTCTCGTTATTCAATTGTCTCCGGTTGTAGTGCCGGGGCACGTAAACCGTTCCTCTCGTTATATTTAACGCGGGAACGCACCGTTGCATTGGAACAGGCCCGATCCATCGATCGTGTATCGTGATTACGTTACGTGGCGATCTAATGCGGCCGGCTGGCTGGTGGTACGCTACTTTGTACATGAGGACAAAGTAAACGTAAAATTCAGAAAGGAAAACGTAACCTCCGCGCCTCTTCCGTCCTCGAGTTCCGTGGCCGAGATCAGATTTTCATTTTGATGGAACTTTCTCGCACGCGATTCTCTAGCGAAAGAGCTCGCCTCCAATGACCTCGAACGACGCCATTTCTACCGGCACCCTTTGCCCTGCCCTTCTTTTATTTATTTATTAATTATTTTCGTTCGATGCACAAAGTGTCCTCCGTTTTAACACATCGGCGTCTGGTCATTTCTGATTTATCAACCTTTTAACCAGCATGTTTTTAACCTAACCCTTGAAACGGAATTTATGCATTCATGGCCAATATTAAACTGCACACACATTAACAAAATTTGGGAACGTTGTCACCTTTTTCTCGCGTTACTCTAATTTATTGAAAGGAGAAAAACACATTTTTATCTGACTTCTCTTTAGTTTGGAAAATCTTTTATTTTGCATAAAGATCCACAGTTATAACTAGACTGCGGATTTTATGCATTTGTAACAAAACTGGGTACGTACAATTTAAAACAGTGGAGGTATTAAAAAGGTTGAAGGCCACCAGTGTATTAGTTTCACCTTAATAAGATAATTAAAAGAAGAATGAATTTGTTATTTGGCTCCTGTGTCTTGCAATCAATGCAAACATCTTTTTATTTTGCATAAAGATCCGCAGTTTAGTTGTAACATATCTCAAGAGGAATCGAGTCATTTATAACGTTTTCACAATTTTTAAGTTAGAATGCTCCTTTGTGTTTCGGCGATTTAGAGATAAAACTTGTTGCATGTTTTCAAACTTCTCAAAAAAATAACGGGGTGGCTTGTAAGAATTTATTTGTTTCTTTATTGTAGTCTGCACATTTGGGAAGCTATTTTTCATTGGTTTCTGACGAAAATTTGATTTTCGGCCGCGTTTCACCGAATCGGGAACGTCGTCCCGCTAGATTATTGAAACAGGCGCTGTGCGCGTCGCGTCGTTCGGAATTTATCGAACGAGCACGAGAACCAGAACAGAATAAGTCGAGTGTGTACCGTCTCCGATTCTCTCGACGGTTGTCCCGGGGTCTCTTGTTCGAGTCGCGGCACGATAAACCCGGCAGATAAACCGGGCGAAGGCACGCGAAGAGAAACCGCGTGCGTATAGAGGAGACGGAAGAAGGGAGAAACGTCATCGCCGCCGGTTAGTCCGCGTTTGTCCTAACTAACAATCGGCTGTCCGTCGACTTGAGTGGACCGTTAGCGATCGTCCCTCGCTAACTTAGCAACGTAGCAACATGGACGACGCATTTTCCCTTCGCTGATCACGTAGCGATCCTCGTGACCGCGGCGGTTGCTGCTCTTGCCCAAGCATCAACATCGCGATCGTCGGAATCTAATAAGAGCCCCTGGTTTCTGTAGACTGACCTCCGGATGTTTCGAATTAGAGATTCCATGGGAATTCCGAACGGCTACGGCTTACTTGCCACTAACTTGTCGCACGGTAGCCGGGAAACCGGATTCAATGTACCATACAAACGTTGGAGGTCTTCTTCTCTTTTAACCCCCCAGTGCATTAGTCAAAAGCAGCCGATTTTTTGTTTATATATCCTCGAGAAACTTGCGGTTGCGATTGTTGTTGTAACCTGTAAAACTGTCGCAAGGGAAGCCAACGTTCACTGAAGAATTTTGAGATTGTTCAGAGAATGTTAAAGTTAGAACAGTACAAATTGGTCGGACGCGCAGACCCAATCCATGCAGAGTTAAAGTGCTACTGTATTTCTTACTCAAGTGATTAATTCTTACTTTTTGTTAAGATTGAGTACGATTTGTGAACCAATTATAATCCCAAGTCCATTTTCTTAGCCATGAGGCCGAAAATAACAATTTTACTAAAGTACAAATTGAGCTAGAAAAGGAAAGAACAGAATGAAGTAATATTGAATAGAAATGAGATGAGAATTGCACCAATAAATTATTTTTAATAATGAATTAAAAATTCTACAAGAACCTCAAATTGTACGTACATATATGTATGAAATGGATGGTGGTGAGAAATATTCATTAATTCATCAAAATATAATAAAGTTAGAGTTGCAAATACATAAGATTGAATAATGATCAATAGTGAATAATAATCTGCAAAATTGAGCAGATGAAATTCAAAATTGTTGGAAAATTCTAAAAATTGAAGATGTCAAATAAAGAAGAAATAACATCGAATTTGGTTTGTATTTTTTGCAATCGTTGCAGGCAATTTTTATTTTGCATAAAGATCCGCAGTCGAATGATCAATTTTTAATTAAAAATAATAGAAATATATTATGTATAGCTTAATCGTGCATTTGGAATTACCGAGCTCTGTAAACCGGTCTTTTCGATATATCAGAGTTTTCGTACAAACTGTGCCGAGTGCTCACCTGCGTTTTGAGAGCATGAGCGCAAGGAGGAAGAGCCAGAAGAGTCTCGAAAGGGCAGGACTCCGACGGCGATCGATTCTGTTCCGGCTGCGTGACTCATCCGAACGAACGGAGGTTCTTCCTTGTAAGAAGGAACCTTTCCTGTCCAAGGTCTTGTCTAACCGCAACAGCCGGAGAGGAAAAGAGGGAAATCTTCTCTTCGTGACCGTACACACACACAGACACAACTCGCTCGCAGTGTTTACTTGTACAATTGTTCGCCGCGCAGCAGCGCCGAGAAAGAAGATTTTGTCGAAACCAACGCGGCTCGTACGTGCATTGAGGGATGCAATCTCCGTTCGCAAGCCTCCACAGGTTGTCGTCAATTTTTCTTTGTCCCCGCGTCCCTGAAGAATACTATTTTAAATGCCCGGTCGCCTTGACGCAGTTGCGTCTCGTTTCTGTTTAACTTGTTGATCGAATTTTACAATAGGAATTTTAAACTTTCAATTTTAAAGAATTTACCAATTCTATACGGCTATAAAGACGTAATACGCGATTAATAATATTGATAATACTATTTAATGTAGATAATTCCAGAAGTAAAATTAGCAACTATAGGAGAGACGCGAATCTCAGAAAAAGTAGAACGAACTGAATAATTGAAAAAGGAAACAGGGACAAAATACGTTTGTGATGCATCTCAAAATAGCCTTTTTTTTACCATTCTTCATATTTAAAACACTGCTTTAGCTCCTCCAATCCGTTCAATTAAAAAAGCATGTAAAAAATGTTCGGAAGAGCAAGTAGTAGAACTACAAAATGAAAGCTTATTTTCTAAATAAAATAGCGTTCAGGACACAAGATTGCATCCGGACACTGAGAGCCGAATCTCAACCGAGGTAGCGCCAGCTGAATAATTAAAAACGGGAACAGGGATAAGAAAACACGGGTCGCGACGAAAAGTGGGAAAAATGGAGAAACAACGGGATATGTGTTTCACGGGCTCGTGAAGCGGGGAGGATAGTGGAGAGAAGGGAAGAAGAGAGAAAAAAGGAGAGAAAGTGAGAGAGAGAGATAGGTTGATCCGGTAGGAGAATGGCGGTACGAAAATTACAGAATCCCCTAGATGCTCAATTAGCGGGTAACAGTATCCAGAGGGGTAGCACTTGCCGTAGCTCGTGGTTCGTGGCTCGCGACTCGTAGGGTCGTAGGTAGAGTCAGCCGGAATTGCCGGGGGACGCAAACTCGCAAACCTCGGGGCGATGGACAGCAATTGCGCGAACCAGCACGCGTGTGCAACGCGAGATCGCTCGGCTCGACCCGGCCGAGGGATGGTCGATTCTGCAGGGGGATGGAAACCTCGAGGAAGGGAGGATATCGTTGTCGTTAGGTCCGTTCCGAGCGGCACGCTTATGATAACGTTCACCCTCGCTCCGGAGCCGAAACTTCTAAGAGCTGCTCTTCACTCTTCCGAAGTCAAGGGCTAAAAGATAGGACACTCTTCTTCGTGGAAATCAATTATACTCGTGGACAATTGTGATTTATGCATTTATGAGAAAAATGAGTGCGCACAATTTAAGGCAGTGGACGTATTAAAAATATTTGAGGACATTGTCGTACCAGTTTCGGCTTAATAAGATAATTAAATGATGAAATGGATTTTTTTTCGTTCCCGAGTCTCTTGCAATCAAGACAAACAATTTTTATTTCACATGCAGATGCGCAATCTGGTTATTATAAAAGTGAACTGATGTCTTGTTTCTTCGAGATATTTAAAATGCAGTTTAATAATCGGATTTCGATAAAAATCACCGTTGCAGTAACTCTCTTCATCCCCTAACTTCCCAAGGTTCCTCGTCGCACGAGTAAAAGTGACCCTTGACAACGCGTTCGTCGCTGTCACGCGAGACTGATTGCGCTTTCTCTTTACACCTGCGAACTTCATTACCGGCACTTTTACCCGATTAACCTAGAATTATTCCTAGCTGGCGATCGCAATCGCGCGTTTCCGATTGTCTGGATCGCGTCCGTTCGTTCCCAGTGGGATTATACTGATACCGTCTCGATAAAATCGACGCAAATCCCGCGTCGAAAAAGTTTAACGATATCACGTGCACCGAGGAACTAAATGATACGGCACGTACAACGTAATTGATCCATTACACTTATTTGTAGAAAGTTGCAGCTCGTTACAAACATGGCCAGCGTCGACCGTCAATTCGAATCGCAACTGTGCCACGATTATTCGATCACGTTTCGAGCCGCGTCGAATTCCAGTGTATACTTTGGATGAAGTTTCTACAAGAACGTTATGATCTACTGATAAGTACTTGATTTGCTGTGTCAATTTATATTAGTGATGCTGGAACTTTACAAAGAACGTCGTCGTTCTATTGGTCCAACGTCGTTCATACGTCCTCCTCGCGTAATATATTTTATTCTTTGGGAATTAACAAAAAGTCACACGGGCATAGGTCAGGTGAATGTAGAGGGTGATCAAGAATCGACGTGTCTTTTCTATTATAGGATGTTGGCACTTGAAACTTTCCTAAATATTTATTACTAGATTTTATGGATTTATAAAGAAAATGGGTTGGTGCAATTCAAAACAGTAAAATTAAATTGTGTTAAAATTATTCAAGAAATAATCGAATGTCCGGCTCCCATCTCTTGCAACTGATGCAGAAAATTCTGACTTTGCATAAAGCTCCGCAGTCTATTGCAAAGACAAGTAACGTCGTTACTGCAATATTAAACAAATATGGTCATCGTGTACTCCCACCCATGAAACAGTTTCTCATATCACGTGCAATTTTCGAGTAATGAAATTTCGTCCAGAAAACAGGCTGTTCAACGCACTATGCGCCGCGAAGTATGAAGTCCGCGCTCTCTATGCACGGCACGAGGACTATGGCAAAATGGCGGCCACTGGCTCGGCGTATCGCTGCCTCGTTCGAAGTACTCGGGCTCGATTTAATCGCAATTTTCTAGCCTTGAGACGACAAATTACATTCGCCGCGGTGTGTTCCGATTGAACCGTGCCGGATGTGACGGACACTGGTATGCGCTGGCCGCGTTAATTAAATGCAAATACCGTGTAACTTGGCCGACGTGACCCCCTGATCTACGAGCACTTTCGCGTCGCTTCGACCGGGAACATTTCCGTTTAACGCTTTTATCGTTACGGAACCGATGGATCCCGGCTGACATCCTTCCGACACGTTTCTTTTTACGATGCGTCATTCCGGGACCGCCAGCCGTTTCATCGCTTTGCTACACTTAGGCCTGTGCAAAAATGATCGCGGCTTTCGACGCCTAAATGGCGGACGTTCTTCTCGATTCGGTGACTGGATCTGGATCTCCAGCATTTCTATCTTCTGCTTGCAAAGAAACCCAGTGAGATCAAGTTTATTTATCAGGTTCCTTCTTGCTGCATCGAGAAAATTAATTGTGATTCGAGAGATTTGAACGTTGTCAAATTGTTTTTTTTTTACATTTTTAAAACAATATTCCACTGTAAGCTCATTAGCACGTTGACTGCCATGTTGGCATCTTTAAAAATTAATTTCTTTCATAATACAGCTTGAACTGATCATCATTGGAAGAGTTCAAGAAGCTGCAATGTTGATTGGAATTATTAAATTATGTACTTTGATTCTGTGGCATTTTTTGCGGGATCACTGTTCGGCAGTCAACGTGTTAACGTTCTCTTCATTTCAAAACGTCCCATTTCGAACACACTCGCTAAAATCAGTTCAACTTGCTGTTCCTCCACATGTACCTCGACGATATGAAACCCAGCATAAACAAACATGAATGATTCGATTTATACAATTCAATGAAACAAGCTTGGCCCTTAAAAACGATACGTTACCATATTTAACTAATAATGTAATCCAACAATAGCCGCGAACGTTTATATCGAAAGAAACCACAATCATTTTTGCAATAAGCTTATCACAGCCGCATAGTCGCCGTCGCAATTAATCGAAATGTGTTGATTGTTCAGAGACTTGCAAGAGTGAAAAGGCGAGGTGCGGGAACAGATTACAAATACGCAATCGTCCTTTCCACCGAACCGATTGGATTTTAAAGAACCCCGGGAAAACGGAAAGAGTGATCGTTCGATCGATTTTCTGATTTCTGGTGAGTCCAATTTTTATCGAATTCTAGAACGCCTGAGACATGAAGCCCGTCGGAGATCTTACGTCTCCAATTTTGTGTTGTTCAAGCGTAGTTCCTTTTTCGAGTATGAATAGTTTTACTTTTTCGCTATCGCATAAACGATATTATACAGTTCGTTCGAGGTTCCGTCAGAGAGCAGCTTGTCTTCAGTACGCTAACTTTTGTTTGCACGATTGCACGATAGTTTGTGATAGACGCGTGGCTCTGTACGTTTTGGTATGTATACTGCTTTACTATGTTTTAGAGACTGCCAGATCTTGCACCCTTTACAGTGCTACTGTTCTTGAAGCTGCTTGACTGTAGTGCACACTAGTGTACAGGTTCATGCAATTTACATAGTACAAACTGCATCAAAGATTTTTTGCCTGTTACTGAAGTTTACATACGTTCTGGCACACAAGCATCTTTTTATTGACTATAAGACAACGAGGTTGTTTCATGGTAAACATTCTTTATGGAAACTTGCGAATACGTTGTCAGTTATTCATTATCGATACCGGAGTGTCTCAAACATTTCACAATCTTTTTAGAAATGCACTTCGAAGATGTAACAGCAAGCAATAAGTAAATTAATTCTCATACACACATTTACTCTTTTATAAAGAAATTTGAGTTTTAGATGGTCTAGAGACATTTAGGCCACGCTGTGTATGGTCCATTTTTATCTGCATTTGAAAAAGCAGACATTAGACATTTTGCAGTATCTGCAAATAGTAAATGGCTGAAAGACATTTTTCAGTATCTAGAAATAAGAAATGGGTGTAATTAGCCATTCTGCACTATCTAAAAATAGGAAATAGATAAAAACAAATACTTCGCAGTATCTAGAAATAGTAAATAGGTGAATTCAGCCGTTCCGGACTAAAAATAGAAGCTGAGTTTATTTTGTGGAAACGAAGTTTCTTTTTTGAAAGAAACCGGTAATAGAAACGACGAAATGAAAACACGAATGATAGGGCACTATCGAATCTCTGGCACCCTTCGAACAGGTCCAAGACGAAATAACTTGTTTCCTCGAGGGAGGAAAACACGAGGAGAATTTCTCGTCTCGTTTTCATCCCCTTTCACAGACGAGAATCGCTTCGAGTCATTCGTTGGACCGTTCGTGGCTCGTTTCTGACTCGTTGCTGGTTTGTTTATTGACTCAGGCCCTGTTCCAAGTTCCACGGCAGAACAGCCACCGTCGCCGCCCCGTCGAACAGCTTGAAAACGGAACGCGAGAACCGGCTTCGAAATAGCATTTCAATTTTTCATTTATTACTCGGCCGTATTGTTCCGCGAATATTGTTATACGCCGAGCGGAGACAAATAATTGCTTCGCGGAATTAATTGAACATTCCATTGAAATTTTTAACCGTGTTTTAACCTGTGTGTTTTCTTTCAACGTGACCGTACCGTACGTTTCACTATTATTTCCGTACGGACCGGGGATACACTGTTTCGTTTCGCTGTCGCGCTTCGGCTCACGTTAAGTGCAATTTTCATGAGTCAATGGGTTGACCGATGGGCACAAAATTTCCTTCTGGCTGCACCGAGCGAAACCGAACTGTCTGACGCGGTTTATAGGCACAGTTGTTTCCTGGTGCATGCCGGCACTCCATGCCGAGCATTGTTACCCAAGTTTTCAGTAAATTATTGTTTTCCAGAAATATGACTGCGCGGCTCTTTGCGCGAAATAAAAATTGTCCGAGTGGACTGTGAGAAAAAGAAGTTGATAACTATATCACGTCGAAAGTAATATTATTTGGTTGGCAAATAAGTTCGTTCGGTTTTGGTGATTTATTCCACTGTAAAAAACCGAACGAACTTATTTGCCAACCCAATACATCATTCAATTCTTCGAATGTCTACTTACAAGTATTCGCGACGTCTTGGAAACTTGTAAATCCATTTGGATTAGTATTAACATTTTATTTCCTTGCGTAACCAGACATTTTTTCCTTGCGGCGCCACCTAGCGGCTGTGCTCGGTAAGCTGCGCGCGACGGTCACTACATACCGACAAAAACACTGAAAATCGCTCAAATTTAAACATTTACAACTTTCGAATCACTGATCTTCTAGGATGGAAACTTGGATTTTTGTACAAATCTACTGGATGGCATAGGAAAAAGGCAAACATTTCTGGTTACGCAAGGAAAAGTATAACCCGTTTTGTTAGTAGCATTATTGGTAACTTCGCAGTCGTCGAGATCTCCCCCTTTTCTATCCAATTACCGCAGCTCGGGTAAACAAATCTACGCGGACCCGTAGGTGTAGAATCCCGCAGCGGTGGCGATGACATATAATTTCCTTCCACCCTGTAGCTACAGAGAATCAAGAATGGAACGCGAAAACATGGCAGACGAGGGAGGAAGCCAGGGATACACGTGGAACGCGTGGAGAGCGTGCGGCGGACTGTTTGTTTCGCGGCAATATTTCAGGAACATAATATCGCGTATCCAAGAGGGGCGATTTAGAGGGGTAGTCAGATGACGGAGAAAGAGAGTTTGAGGGAGCGAGAGAGAGAGAGAGGGGGGGGGAGAGAGTGGGTAGTGGGCAGAGGTTGGGTGGAAATGACAGCCAGTTTCGCTGTCCCCTGGCAAAGTCACGCGGGAACCCTTCGGTCGACCCAGCCTTGTATATCGACCCATTGCCGGCAGCCAGGACACGAAGAGGAATCTAAGATCTTTGACACGCGTTGGTCCAGCGTGTCTGTACGCCTGCATGAGCGCCAGACAATACGGGCTACTTCAAAGACACTTCACCGCCGCTATGTAAGAGGGAAACCGGACAAATCATTAAATTGTTCTACTCGTTCCCCGAGGTTCACCTCTGCTAGCCTAGGGTGAAGCTGAAAGTCTTCAGCTGGTAGAAAGTACCGAAGTACTCGTTCCGAAAAGATCTATTGATTTCCACACAATGTTCCCGTACAAAAGAGTATCCCTTTGTGGATGGTTGTTAGAGGCGTTTACGTAGATCAACGATTCACATTGAAACAGTCAATTATTAGGTGTTGGGGAGACCATTTGCGTGCGATCCCAGAAAATTCCTCTTCTTTTCATGTGTGTGGTTGCTAGAGACGTTTATGTAGATCAACGATTCACATTGAAACAGTCAATTATTAGGTGTTGGGGAGACCATTTGCGTGCGATCCCAGACAATTCTTCTTCTTTCCATGTGTGTGGTTGCTAGAGACGTTTACGTAGATCAACGATTCACATTGAAACAGTCAATTATTAGGTGTTGGGGAGATCATTTGCGTGCGATCCCAGACAATTCTTCTTCTTTCCATGTGTGTGGTTGCTAGAGACGTTTACGTGGATCAACGATTGAAACAGTCAACCATGTTAGCTTTGCTACATTTACAACAAAAATTTGATTTCACATCTGATCCCAGACGATTCGTCTACTTCCCGTGTGGCCTAGGGAAGCCATTGGCCACCCCCAATTTAGATGGTGTGAAGAAACAGATGGAAAAGTTGTTTTAAGCGTTCGCGCAAGTCATACTAGGCCTTTGTCATTGTTACTCTCTAGACATTTTGGATCAAAATGGCTGTCCGTCGTCCGGGGGATAATGTTTCCATCTCCGCCATTTGTTCGCGCGACTTTTTCCTTTATTCATTAGGCGGCGTGACAGTTTTTTTAGGGATAGCGAACAGACACTTTTCCGGAAATGTAATAGGGTAAAACGGCCTGTCGTAGCGCGATACGCACGCCGCAAACTGGTTTCCGTGAAAAGGCGCAACCGTGCCGGTTTTCAGAGAATCGCAAGAACCGTCGACTATCAAAGCGTCACGTTCGAAATGTGTCCGTGTCATTCTTTTTGCCCCGGCCCCGGCGCACGGTAATTTGTCATAGCGTGGATTTTTCCCGTGCAGTCTCCGTTAAAAACTGACTGCCTTACATCGAGCGACACGCCTCGGACACACTCGTTTCCTTCGAAAAAAAGCACCGATCGAAATTATCTCTAACTACATTTAAATGCCTCTCGCACGCGTGAGATTTCTACTCCATAATTCATCCGGCGGCCGGCTCGACGAAATATTCGAAATTATGTGATCCTTATCCGCGGCTTAAGTTACGGCCGTGTTCTAAATCACGGTTAGTTGTACTCGAAGTGGCTGGTTATCTTTTTTTATTTTCCTTATCGATCTCCGTTTGATTTATTGGAAGTTTCATGTGCGATATAGAATTCTTTCTAAATATCTTGCTTGGAATAGAGTCGAGGTTTGAGAACGGCACAGTGAGCGCCGGAGAAAAACGTTTCCTTAGGCGAATGAATCCTCAAGGCAATCGGGTATTAAAGCTCGATTAATGCTCGCTAACTATGACGATGCAGTAGCGTCGAGACGCTGCGTTTTCTTGCCTGAACTTATCGGAGTTTCCACCTTCGGGTAATTAATTACGGAAAATATTGTACGCCTCGGAGCTGTACTAGTCTTAATGGAGAATCAATTGTTTTTTATTTTGCCAGTACCGGCTGTGTGACGCCGATTTGTTGCACCATGTTCATTGGCTGTTGAGAAATCTGTCTGCCTGGAAAACAATATTATGTATTCAGACCATCTTGCTTCTTATTTATTTCAATTCCATTGTGTAACGATTTATGTAATCAATCTGTGTACCTCTTATTTTTCATGTCACTTAATTTTACTTGTAGGAATATTATTTGAATATTGTATATTGTTCAGTTGTGCAGAGAATTATTGTAAAATTTGTATTTGGTTATCAGTGACACAACATGCATTGATGTTAGATAATTATTAAAATATATTTCCCGAAATTGTTACAAACATATCCCGATTTTCGACATTTTCAATGATCCTCTCCAGTCGTTAGAAATACTGTCCTTGAAAGACGGAAAGTTGTGCAACAATAACCACGTGGATCCTATTAACGTTTCGTCGATACATTCGATAAAAAAGACTTCAAATTACCTCCGCTAATAACATAAATTGTAGTAACTCTCCTCTTCAAACCGGTTTTACTACTCGTCCGGAAGATTTTGTTGAAATTCTTACATGTATTTTTATTCCGAAGAGCGTCTTATAAATGCGTACAGGGTGTATAAAAAGTAATGGTCATCCGTTCTAGGGGTGAATCTACACCTCTGAATTGAAGAATTCAGTTGCCATGAATGGCAACAGTCATCAATACTGAAGCCAAGTAAAAATTTCTTTTCACCATCAAGTTTAATAAGTTCATGGTAATAGATATTCTGAAATTTATCTACTCATTTTGTAAGAAATGCATACTGAGTACTGAAAGTGCCTATTTTGCACATAACTTTATAAAACAAAACCAGATTTATCCAAAGTAGCCTTTTTTATGATGCACAACCGAAGAAATAAATTTCTTGAATAATTCCTCGTGGATGCACGTTTACAATTTCGCCAATAATAAACTGAAAATATTAGAACCTGTCATATTCACGAGTCTGTAGTATTAAATAAATGGAGTAACGTGATAGAGGCAGGCAACGTATTAATCTAAATTTATATTTCCGTCTGTAAAATTAGCCTAGATAAATCAAAAGGAAACGATATTTCTCTGTAGAGGTTCTCAAACAATTAAGTTTCTAACCACCACGAATCGGCTATACAATTAGCGCTCGGAAAACCGCTGTAATAGATGTTTGCGATCCGATAAAATTCTTGAAATACAACTTCTCAAAGTTTTGACGGTGAAGTTTAAGACACCGCGTCACGCACGCGTCGCGGCGTTCTCGTAATTTCCTCGCGTATGAATCTCCCGCAACACGTTGCTCGAACTGGGACGATGATTTTGTGTTTTACGATTTCATAATTTACGATGTCGTACCGATAATGTGATTTATGGCTCGGTTAATATTCCTGCACTATTTCACTTTCGCCGGAAGGGGGTCAACAATTCACTCGCGTGATGCTCGATGATGTATTTTTAATACGGCCGCGCAGATCAGATACGCACCGGCAAGAAAAATAGACGACGCGTGTGTGTGTGCAGTTCAAAAAGTGCAGTCACTTGCACTTGCTCGCGCTCGAGCTTACCGAGGAATTAAGATGGACGATGTTTGGAAACCGTTCGTGTGAAAAATCCTCGCGTGCCGCGGCCGAATTTCAAATGCCCCTGGGGGAAAAACCGAACCCCTGGCTTTCGCTCGTCGGAATAAATTAAACGGAAAACACGAAACATTCGGATCGCAAGGCTGCGATACGCGTGCATGGAACCTCGTATTTTATGTCCTCGTTTTGCAATAAAGTGGCCACGGAGAGATTTTCGAAAAATTCCTTGTTCAAGGGTGTATTCTGGTTTTTCATTTCCGAAAAATCTTGGCTAAAAATTAGGAAAAATTGACTACCTAAATGACATCTTCGAAACGCTGACTAAAAATAAACAACTGTAACAGTAACAACAGTAACAAAACAGTACTTGACCGTAACAAAAAGTGAAAATAGTGAGCGCACGCTGGATTTATTTCGGAGAAAAACAATGCAATAATAAACCATCGACCCAGTGAGGACTAATCCAAATTCCTGAACGGCAGCGTAACCTAATCGCGACATTCCCATCATGATCGCTGCCTCCGCGGTTCCCTAACAATATTATCTGGCCTCGGGCATCGGCGGCGCGGCTTTAACGAGAACGCTCGTTGTATTGTTCAATCTTTTTTTTCCACCGTAAAATCACGGGGGCGATATTAACCAATTTCATAACTATTAGGAGTGATTTTTTATTCCATTACGATGCTTTCACTCTGTCCGAGATAGAGCGAGCCGGGGAAGTCTGTGGGAAATAGCGAACGCGTTACGAGATCGGTGATTTTTATTTTTGATCCCGCGACAATTTGTCAGGGCGCAGAATTTCTGATACCTGTGTCATACCGAGTGGAAGCACGGGATTTTCAGTGGGAACGTTGGACAGAAAGAGAGGACCGAAGTAGAGGAAAATATTTTTCGTAGGCTCGAGTGGCGAGCGAAACACAGGCGTTTGTGCCAGACCACTCTTTTGCGCTGAAATACCCGGCCTTGTGAAACTCGCCGATCTCGGTTAGAAAATCTTACCAACGAACACGAGCTTCGTCCAGAGTCTCTTAATCAAAGCCGGGAAGAATTTCTGCCTCTTTATGCTGCTTGGCAACTCTATTACCTGTTCGTTTAAACGGCTAAATGCCTCTAACCCTTTGCGTCCGAATGGCGACTCTGAGGATTTACGGCACTGACGTTTGTATTCTATAAATTGCTAGAGACTTTGGTCTGGTATACATAAATATTTCTGTACGCGTTTCTGTACGCGCAAATTGAGAAAACATTATACGGCAATTTAGAAGATGGTTCCTTCGATGTTATTTTTATTAAAATGAGCAAATATAATGTATAAAAAAAGTCAAAACGTTGCCTTATGCGCTGGTCAAAATTGATGTTCGATTTTTCATGAATGCATTTTTATAATTGCAATAATTGTCGAATGAAGAATTGTTCGTCCATATGAACCGGTCTGTGGTAAGTTCAGTGTTAAATTTCGAGTCTAACATCATTTTATGTTCATTATTAGGCATATTTGACATTTGAAATTTTAGATAAAGTACGTCAAATAGACACGAGGGGTGGTGGAGGGTTAATGATGCATCTCGATCATTAATTCCACCAGCAGAGCAATAAATGACCAACCTCATGGTGCCGCGAATGTTCCCCCAAAATTTTGATTTTCCACTGGCCCATCCTCGAGCGTCCCAGAATCGAAGGATCGACAAAGGGTCGTTTCGAGTTAGGAGGTTCAGGCGTCGTTGTCCTCGCGAAACTCGGAAAACGGCTTTGCTGGTACGTGCGTGCATATGTATATGTGCATATTGGGCGAGGCTTGGCGAGGCGAGGCGGTCGTGCACACGTGCAGGTTCGACGTGACGATTTATGTAGACGCGAACGTGAATGGTGTAGTAAATTCAAGTACACGAGGGCACGGCTTGAACGGCCAAGCAGCCGGGGGCGGGAGGGCATAGGAGGAGGAGGAGAAGGAGGAGAGAAAGATTCGGCCCGCTTGCAGCCCGATGTGATTTGCAGCCCGAAACTCTCTCCTCTCTTTCTACTTTCTGCACACACGGCCGCGCCGTCGCGTCGGTTTCGTGATTCCCTCGAAACGCGCAAACACGCGAGTCGCCGACTCGTCGATTATCCCGAAACTGTATCGCCATAACCGCAACGCGGCGCCGGTAATTAATCCTTTCGGATACTTTATGTATACTTTATACTCGGACGCGCAACCTTCTTCTTCTTCTTCCTTCTTGCTCAGGACTTTTTCCACCCACCGGTTTTTTCACGCGAACCTCCCTAATTGTCGCTCGTTCTCGATTACTTCTTGATCCTGGCTGTACCAGGCTGATTGGCGTGGTTTTAATTAACACGTTCGTTAACGACGCTACACGTGTCCGACGAACGCCGTGTCATACTTTCTGCGAGCGGCGGCCGAGTGATTTTGTGCGCGCGCTGTTATTTAACAGGTCGTTGACCCGATCACGAAAATTCGATGAAGTCAATGTGGTTCATCTAATATATAGAGAAGTAAAGATATGCACGAATTAGATTTTATGCATTTATGACAAACATGAATTATTGAAGCTCGAAATTTAATGAGAATATGAAATGGTTTGAAAAATTCATTTTTCATTTCGAATTCGAATCTTTCCATCATCGTATTAAGAGAAATTATTTCGGAGGGTGGAATGTGTTTGGTTGTTTGTAAATGATCAATAAATTCACGAATTCGTTACTCATTAACATTATTACGAGAAGCATTTAAACGAATTGTTTAAGAGTATATTATTTATGTCAAAACATAATGCTTGCCGATATGTATTGAAAATTACTTTTATTTTTATCGTTATCGTTATCGTTGGTGTGTTGGCTCCTTTTCATCCGTTATAAAAATTTATTGTGTGCATACTTCTTGAAAGGTTGCAAATACTTATTGGTTTCACGTAGATTTGGAGCGTCCGAGCTATAAATAAATTTTATAGACGCCTTGGCCCGTCGTAAAAAATTTATTATACCTATACTTTTTGAAAGTATAGGTATGAAGGGCTACAAACTGCATAGGTATAAATATTCTCATAAAAGAAGAACAAAAAGTCGCAAAGTGACGTTAAAAAATGCACTTCGAGATGTTATCCGAAAATTTATTCCGAAGCTGTTGAAAATAATAAATTTAGAATTTTATGGTTAGAGTATTTTAAAGTATAATTCATTAATAATATTCAATTTAAATTATACCACAAACTCATTGAACTACTAGCGACATCAATTTCCAGAAATCCGAAAAACTCGTCAGGAAATGTACTCTTAAAAGCCTTTTAAAAGAGATGTCAAAATGTACGGGGCACTAAAAATGGCTGAATCCATAATTTTTAAGCTGAAGGCCTGATAGCAGGAACGCCGATGAAAACCGTGCATAGTCATAAGTTTGCGCAGTATAAAATTTGATTAAGAGCAGAGCACACAATTTTACGCGGACCAATCAAATACGTGAAACGCTCGTGAATCAAGCTCCCTCAGGAAAGCAATGTGTTTGAGAAGCTCTACTGGCATTCCCTCTGAAATCTAACAAAGGTAAACCGAACCACATTCAGTAGTACACCATTTTACAGTGCTGAAGCTTTTATGCTTATATGAATGCAACAACAAATATTTAATATTAGCTATTCGTTAATAGACTGCGAATTTTTACGCGTTTGCGGAATCTACATACTCTTAAAACATGCCATAAACATTAATGGCATATGCACTTCATTTTTGTTGACAAAATCAGCTTTCTCAAAATCTTGTTCCCACAAATAATTGATGGAAAACCAAGTTTTCATGAAATTAACAATAAAATGTATCGAAAGTATGCCGCAATGAATTATGTTTTATTTTCGATCTAATTAAATTCCGTATACAAATAATACATAATTCCTTGCAATTAAAAAGTTGAAATTGTTTCATGTATTTTTAATGGAAATGCATTCTATGTACAAAGAATTAATAACTCTTTATAAATAAAAAGTTGAAATTGTTTCATGTATTTTTAATGAAGATTATTCTTGAAGCAATGCTTTTATCTTCACGCAAACATGGAAAATATATTTCTCGCTGAGCAACGTTACTAATTTAAGCAACCACTGTAGCATCGTTGTTTCCCTTGCGAAAGTGAATGCATTTGAGAAGCTACTGGCATTTGCTCCGAAATCTAACAAAGGTAAACCGAACCACGTCCAGGAACACCAAAAATCGATATCCGTGCGTCCGTCTCTGTCTATCAGCCTGTCCTGTAGAGAGTGGAAGCACACGCGGGTCGCGGCGCGTGCTTCAGGATTCAGAATGGGGTTGCACAGGGTTGCGTAAGCGAGCCACCGCCGGCAAATTCAGGGAAATGGAGCAGCGCAGGAAGTTCGAAATGCTTTCACGTGTTTTCACGCAGCCTTGCCTCGCCTCCTCGCATTGGGTCAAGCAACAGTGCCAATAAATCCGCTCGGTCGCAATCTGACTCCAGTTTCAAATCGCATATCCAAGAAGTATTTGAACACTGTAAAAAGTTTCCTTTCCGCTTAATCCTTTTTTATATAAATATTCAATGACTGCACGATTTTTCAAGTTTTCTATTCTTCTAACCAAAGCAAACACGTCTACTTTAATCAGCTGCCTAAAGCATGCTATTTGACAGATCGATTTGGAATGTATGGTATGTTCACATCAAGGACGGCTGTTTTCAACAATGATATTCTTTTTTTATTAATATCTTTATTGCTATTAAGAGTAACAATAAAAATATAAAGGGCTTGAATCCACTCGGATCCATTAGCCACATAAACATGCGTAACTTATATCTACATGACAATAAGACTTACATGCTATATGTTGCACTTTTTCCTATATTTATCTTAAACTTTAATTGTTTTTGATGCTACCAATATCATCTATGTGTCAGGCTACGAACTTCCTGTGAATGACCTAGTATTCTAAGATTTTTCTTTCATGAAAACCTGCACTGCAGAACGCTTTGCGGATTCTGTAGACCTAGGTGTGTACTACATATAACTTATACCCGGTGTCCCTGGAAAAGCGATTTCCACACCCTCCTTTAGTTAGTTTTGGGAGATGACCAGTTCAAGGGTTCCGACAAAGGCCTAATTCTTAATTTCCCTCGCTTCTGCTGCTGGAAGGCAGAGGTAGATGAAGGAAGAGTTGGGGGAGGGTTAGTAGAACAGGTTTCCAGGTCGGTAGGATGCGAGAAGGGCCGGTAAGAATTGTGACTACCTGACGACGCGAAACTGGCCCCTTTGCGGCTGGGAAATGGTGGACAGGTGGTCGTAAAAATTTGACGTCTCCGACTTTCCTTACCTTCTCTTTTCTCGAACGATTCTCGAATCAGTCTCGAACGCTGGATCTGTCTCGCTTCCATCCTGCCGAGTCTAACGGAAACTGCTAATCGTTTTTCAGTCACCTGCCATCGTCGTTGTCAGGTAGGACACCACTGAGCTGAAAATCAGAAATTTGAGATACAACTATTATACTTTTATGAAGTTTCTTGGTTAATATTGTTCTTTTTTGTTCAATTACGTCACATTATGTTCGGCAACTCAAAATTAACAATTATCCATATCCAGGGCAAGAGGTCCTAATTGGAAAGTTCAGGTTCATTTATAACTCTACAGTTTAAAGAAGTACATAATTACAACACACAGATGCTGGTGAATAATCACTCTGATAAACTCATTTTTTAAAAATTATGACTTAGACCACTTTCATAATAATGGGCACACATGCGGGTTAAATTATATTTTTTCAAGTATTACTCGGAGATGCAAATGATGGTGAAAACTGTTCGCACACGAAAGGGCGTGCAAGTTCATAAAGCGTTCAATTATCCGGAGTAAAAATTCCATTTAAAAAGAGTAACGACAGATAGCATAATCCGGGCCCTAGAGGATCAAACATGCCATTCATTGTGGGAGAATTATGTTTCCTGTGCCGGTAATTAACACATCGAAAGAGAACCGCGTGCTTCCCAGCTACAGAGCGCTAGTTATTTAAATTATTCTAATTTACCGATCAATAGAGCCATCCCTCGACCGGTTCAAATTGCTACGTGGACTCGAGCGAACGGGTATCTGCCGATTGACAGATTATCGATGGTTATTACCGAACTGGTTAACGAGGGTTTCAAAGACGCGTTCAGTTCCTACGGGCTTGCGCGCGCGCGTCTCTCCTCGCAGAAGCAGTCGGCTTTTCGCAATTGATTCGCGCACGCAGCGTTTCTGGACACGCGACATTGCTCCTGTCATTTCACCTGCACACGTGAACGCGTTGTAACACTTTGACTGCCAACCCGACAGCCGCAAAAACTGCATGAAATCAAAGTAACTCATCTTCGAACCCTCTTGCATTTTAAGCGAAGCTTTTTACAGATCTTAACACCGAACCTACGGAGAACTGAAAGCGATTCGAATGTTTCATCTGATAAAAATGACAAGGCTCTACTTATTTAGATTTTGTGCAATTTTTATTGCAATACGTGCTTGGAGAAATAAATTTATCGAATCAATTTCCATGCAAGCAACGTCATCGTTTCAATAATTATAAAATTAAAAATCTAAGACCGGTTATTTGACCGGCAATGGTAGGTTTAGTGGTAAGCGAAGGTACGCTGGAGGAATCAGTGCAACAATTCATTTTTCACACTGGAACTGCCGAGCGTTAAATCACGACATGAAATAACTTATTTGTTGTGTGAAAATATTTGCCAAACAAACGTTTCATGGTTCCCAGCGGGAAATCTGTGCTTTTTGTTTCGTATTTATAAACTTTGTTACTCACCCGATTTTTGCATCGAGGGCTTCAATTATGGGAAATGTGACTGTCCGTTCTCGCGACAGACCTCGCCAGAATGAATACACGCGTGTGTACGTTGTACCTAAGAGGCTACATTATGTTTGCCGACCTGTTGCTACCCCTCCTCCGCTTTCACTCCTTCCGAACCCTCCATGACCATCCCTTCGGTGACTCGCACCCTGCTAGCAAATGGAACGCTTTAGCTAGCTCCGTTCTACCGTCGCTGTCTTCCTCTCTTTCGCTCTCTTCAGCTTCTTTCAGCGATGGGATCAAGTTCAATATGCATTCTCGAATCCGAGTCAACTTCTATAACCAAGATTCATTTCACAAGTTTCGATTTTCGTTCAGGAACAGTTTCAATGAGCAAATACAATCATTCTGTACAATTTAGTTTCGTACACTGGAGTCAGTACTATTTTCAAACATATTTTTTACATTTTTCTGATTAAAATGAGTCCAAACACGGCACAATTCGGAGCATATTTACCCATGACGTTTCACAACTCTGTATACGTACTACACATATAATCAGTTCCGTCAAGAAGGAGCCACACACAACACAATTTATCGTAGAATCAGTGGAGATTTGATCTAACACTATAGTTTACTATTCCATTATCTGAATACCCATGTTCCCTGATTATCTTCTATAATCGAGATTCTGCTGTATCGTGGACTAAACAAATATGATTTAAACCGTGTCGTGTACGATGTCATGCCAATCAGAAAAATTCTAGAGTGTTCGATTCCAATCAACCAAGAAAACCTACTTGCAAGGTACTTCAACCTATCGCTAGCTTCTTTGCATGCGGATGCGTCGTGATCAGTTCACCACCCTTCTGCAGCTTTTCGTTATTATTCTCCGGATGTACACGGTGGTCCGTAAGTTACGAACTGGTTTAACACGTTCGTTTATAGCACACATACGTGACGACCACGATCTTGTGTTTCACCTAAAAAATACGAAATTAATTTTATGTATCTTGTTATTCATATTCTGTAGGAAAATACGTAGCATTTATTAAAGTGTCACAACCACGCTATAGATCACCTAGCAAAATAAAAATGATCTTAGTCGACCGTAAGAAATTAAATGGAAGTGTATCTGAATATTTTTAGTAAGTCAAGAAACTAAAGTAAAAATGTTCATAAATTCTACTAATGTTCTCACAGTTTTTACTTGCCTATTGTAATGGTGTGTACGATGAGGGAATCGATTATCGATTATTATGATCGAGCAAACCAAACCTACCTAAATTTTCAATATAGGCCCACATAAAAAAATTGTACAATGCAACGTTTACTATTTTTTCTCCAATTCCGATCAATTGCAATTTTTGTACTATATTAATACCATCATTATAAACAATGTACAATGTAAAAAAGTAATAAAAAAGGTAATACTGCAATAGTACAGAAGTATGCAATAACATTAACTTTAGTTTATATTTTATGCTTCATAAACATATTTGATTATAATTGTTCTATCAATTTGTATTAGAAAGGCTGCTATTGATCTCAGGATAGCAGCATCTTTCCTTAAAGATTTCCTCTTCCAGTTCTATGTCTTCCTAGCCAGGATTTTCATTAGATTTCCTCTTTTCCCCTCGTATCTTGGACAATTCCATATAATATGTTCAATATCTTCCGACAACAACGTTTTTACTTGTCTACTGCAACTGCGGCCCGCATGGTGTGTCCGCACGATGAGGGAATCGATTATCGATCGATAAGATCGAGCGAACCTACCCTATAAGGTGTTGCACATGACACACGAACGCTCTTCATTTACGGACCCACAGTTATTATGAATGCATCTAATTCTCTGTCGACATGGATGCTGGTAGTGTTTAAGTGCTGGTTCGTGTTAAACTTGTCACTTTCTGATTCGTCAGGAATTCTGATTCGCGCATTTTCCCGAGCAAAGTACGAAGTATGGAGGTTCTGTGACATTAACATATTATTGACCGAATGCAATGGAACGGATATCCTTATCGCTTTTTTCCAGAATCGTAAATGCTCAAGTATAGAAGATGCCATTTGACCTCCCGGCTCGCCAACACCTGGAAAACAATAAATACCAATTGTCATCTTCCGCTGATAACATTTGACAAGCGACAGCGTCAATTGGTGCTTCTGGCCAACAACGTTCGAAACGTAGAAGACAGAAATTAGCGTTTCCAGTCAATGATGTGTTAAACCTTTGCAGTAGCAGCTATTTTAACTCGAGAATTAAACATTTCTTCCGACCCAGAATAATTCCATTGCATATCATAGAATTGATTATAAAAAATCAGGTCGTTTGGTACAATTATAGAAGAGTTATTCTATTTTAAAGGACGTACGAATACTTTTTACACTCACTGTAGCATGTTCCATGATCGTTGTCAACGTTCTTGGCTGCAGTAACGCGATTCCTTGAATATTGATCTTACGCTTTTGCTCAGGGTTTTGTAACGTATTTCATTTCCTTGAAATAATCTCATAGGAAGAAGTCAGGTTCCGTCAAATCCGGCGAACGTGATGGTCAGTTTTCTTCATTTCCTGTTGATATAACATTCTGTAGATAGATCGATAGAGAGAGACGTTCGCGTGATGTGATTTGTCACACCTCATGATTTGTTATAAAAAACGAAAATTAAGATATTTAACAAATAAAGAGATTGCAATGTGGTCTGTGTAAATGCACACAATATTATATTAATTGGAAAAGAAAATATATATGGTACAATGAAAATGTAGTAGATTAAATGAAATATCTTCGAAAGTTAAAATATCATCGAGTTCAAAGGGTGGTTTAACGAAAAATTTCACGTGGAGCAAATTTTGAATATTTGTTAAGGATTGATGTTATGAAAAAAATGTTAAATGTTTGTTGAGGGACGATTTCACAAAAGTATGCATTTTTGCGAGTGATTCTTCCTTGTTGACGAAAAGGTAAATTCAAAATGTTTGCTAAGGGTAGATTTCAGGAAAAAGAAAATTCTAATAATAGGAATAAGTAAAGAGCGTAACGTGTTTGATTGTGTAATAAAATGTTGTTTTGTTTGATTTTAGCCTCGGGAGGGGGAGGTTCGATGTTGGTCCCTCCCGTGGCCCAAAGTGGGGATCGTGCCGTGGCCGACACGGGTACCCGGGCCCAACAAACGTCCGGCCCTGCCGCGGCGGCAACCCTGTGGCCCTTAGCACCTGCACAATCCAATCAGGTTCCTAACCAACAATCACAGGGCATACCACCCTTGGCCGCCACTCCTGCACCCGCTCACAACCAAGGTAAACATTCGTTTTAATCAGAGAAACAGTTCTGTGGACCATTTTAATAAGTTCTAATTAAAACATGGGGAAGAGTAGTCGAATTTGAACCTAAGGGTGGACCTAATTTATAAATCATAGTTAACTAGCACCTCCAGAAGTACTATAAGTATTTTTCTTGTTAAGGATATACATATGAATAAACCAAATTCAAAACATAGTTTCTAATTAATTAATACTAACTCTTGAAACATTTTTCTTTCCCAAAATATCTGGGCGCTGATTCAAAATTGGGCTATTCTTCCTTACACCACAGGACATTCTTATACTTTAGTAGTTTTATTATCGTTCATATCTCGTGGCAGCAGAAGAATTAAAAAAAGACTTATTGCAATTACTAGAGGAAGAAAGAAATTTTTAAGTAGCCTCAGAGTCTTGAAATTGCCGTAAAAATATAATCAGTATTGTAGCGATACAATTGTGTGATAGTTCCTAAGATCGTAAGTAGTTACTGGCTCTATATTCTGTAAATTTATCAATGACTTTAAGGTACAAAATAAATAGAAAATAAAGATAATAGTATGATATCATTCGCCAGATGTTTTCCTATCGTATGTATTTTCAAGTAATCAGTTTGTGTAAATACATTCCATACCGGGAAATTATTTCTTCGTAATATGTAATCATTCATCGCGATAAAATGAAGGAACACGTACTTTGAAGAAGCTAAGATTAAGAGCTTACGTTTGTTATTTACTCACATATTTTTCTACTGGTCAGCAGCTTACTAAAATTCGTGATCCATTGGCAGTAGAATTTCGATAACATGAAAATGTCGATTTTTTGAAAACCTTAGGTGTATAAAAAATTGCAATAAAGGTATTAAGTTTTAAGTTTTCGCTTTTCAGAAATAGACACCCATCAAAGGTCACTATAAATTTTCTAATTTATTTGTATCTTAGAAACTGTAGCAGATATGAAAGTGATAGTACAGTAGAACCTCGATCAACCGACTTGATCGGGAGACCCGAGGGACATAATTAAAATGTACATTATATTCCAAAATCAATTTTTTAATTTAGAAATTTATTTCCCTTCATAATATAATCATATTTAAACTCATATTTGTTTATAATCGGGATCCGGTTAATCGAGGTCCTGCTGTATATGAAAAAAGTATAGCTAAATTAGGGAGTTAAAAATATGTATTGAACTGTCGATGGAACATTCGATTGACTAAGAAAGAACGATATATACCAAGCTCAAATCCACCATGTAGACAGTTCGGGGAAAACCGGATTATTGATTTTTCTTCTCTTTTTCTATTTCATTGCAACAAATCTGGCACGTATATTTAAATCCGAACACGGGAAAAATAGAAGACTTCAACAGGATGTTCGACATTTATCGAGTGTAATGTTCTGAACTCGTGTAGTTTTTAAATAAATTTAAATATACATTATTCACTGTTATTCAATTAGATAGAATATATAACGAATAGAATAAAAAAACACAAAGTCCAAACGGGAATCAAATAAATAATTTGTGCACGTTTCCTAAAAACAAACATCGAAATCAATGTTCTCGAATATCAATTTTATCATGCATGTGACCACAGTTTTATTGAGATGAAAAATTATATTAGTGAAACAAAAGGAAAAAAATTCGTAAATTAAGAGAGAAAATGTTGAAAAAAGTGATAAAAATTCCATTTCCTGAACCATTATTTATATAACATTCGATTCTTGAAAGAACAAGGTATACAACATCAGTATCAGTACAAGCCGAAATAGCTCAGCTGGGAGAGCGTTAGACTGAAGATCTAAATGTCCCCGGTTCAATCCCGGGTTTCGGCAGTTCGTTTTTTTTTTCATTTTTATTTTTTTTTCTTATTCAAATCATGATTCCATGCATCACTGTTATCAAATGTAAATTTTTCCACCGCCCATTTTTATGTATTTTTAACAATAATGGCAAAAACGTAGGTATTGGCGAGCTCCCTATTTCTTATCCATTTCATTTTTATGGCTGAATACCTGCAGAAGAGGGTTATATAAGGAAGCACTCCTTATCGGCGGAAATAGCTCAGCTGGGAGAGCGTTAGACTGAAGATCTAAATGTCCCCGGTTCAATCCCGGGTTTCGGCAGTTCGTTTTTTTTTCCTACTTTTATTTTCTTCTCATTCGAATTGTGACACCAAATATCGTTGACATAAAAAAAGAATGTTTCTTATCGTTTATGACTTATATTTTTAATAATAACGGTGCAAACCCCGAACTTCGGTATGCTCATTTATTCTTTTATCTTTCATTGTTTGGTTCATATTTCCAGTTTTTATATACATTTCATTTTTATGCGAAATCGCAACAGAAGTCGTGTACGTAAGGCATAAGACCGTATTCCTGTGGCCGAAATAGCTCAGCTGGGAGAGCGTTAGACTGAAGATCTAAATGTCCCCGGTTCAATCCCGGGTTTCGGCAGTTCGTTTTTTTCTTAAATTTTATTTTTTTTCTCATTCGAATTATAATTCCAAATATCGATGACATAGAAAAATAATGTTTCGTATCGTTTATGACTTATATTTTTACTAATAACTGTGAAAGCCCCGACCTTCGGTATGCTCATTTATTCTTTTCTCTTTCATTGTTTCGTTAATATTTCCAGTTTTTATATACATTTCATTTTTATGCGAAATCGCAACGGAAGTCGTATACGTAAGGCATAAGACCGTATTCCCGTGGCCGAAATAGCTCAGCTGGGAGAGCGTTAGACTGAAGATCTAAATGTCCCCGGTTCAATCCCGGGTTTCGGCAGTTCGTTTTTTTTAAAATTTTATTTTTTTTTCTTGTTCGAATTACCATTGCAAACACCATTATAATAAAAAGATAATTTTTTCACCGCGAATTTGTTCATTTTTTTAATAGTAACGGTTATATTACTCCACTGAGACCATCGTGCTCTCACATGTATATTCATACTATACCTCTCGACGAAAGATTTTTTAAATATTTGTATTTTATCAATTAATATTCCTGCATATTTTTCAAATACGTATAAACGTGTTCACGCTCTCGTATATTTTTATTTTATCGCATTCCTGCTACAACAGATCTCTTCCGCTCTTTTTATTTACCATCATTTTATTTCTACAGAAACGCAATATCAATAAATCAATTTCAATAAATCTATTTTTTACGGAAATAACGTTCGTTATAAATTCCATATCGTTGTAATCCATGAAACTCGAATGTAAAAGGCTGCTGTCGTACCGTATTATATTGAAAAATGCTTACTGTAATATTTCACAAAATACAAAAATTATTTACAAAGTACATTATTTAAAAGTAATATTTTTTATTAACGTAACTCACGTGTAATTAAAATAATACGTTTTGCGATACAAGACGGTGCATATTGTGCACTAAATTTAATTATTTCATTCTACACACTCTGAGAAAGTAAGATAAATAAATGAACAAGAGTTAGAATCACAAAATATTAAAAACTGTACGCGTGAGATATAATCTGAAATCACAACAGTAAATCCAAAAATAATTTACACGTGTGAATAATCTATTTACATCAAACAAGTGTAATAAATCACTGTAAGTCAGCCTTGTAAGATAGGATCAGTGTTGATCTCGTTGAAACTGATTTGTGACTGTTTAAAAAGAAGCTGTGTAACCATAAGAACATTGCAACTGTTTTCCAGCAGCGCTGTTTGTGCTCTTTACATGAAACGATCTCACGTTTTGCCTGTGGTCAGCCATTATTATTAGACTCCGGATTTTATGGATTTACAACAAAAATGAGCAAGTGCAATTTGAAACAGTAAAAATATTAAAAGACTTTAAGAGTATTAATATATTATTTTCACCACATTAAAATTATTAATGAAGAATATACATTTATATTTAGCTCCTGTGTCTTACAATTGATGCACAAACTTTTTATTTTGCATAAACATCCGGAGTCTAATTATTATTAATATACTATATTCTAAATGACATGAAGACATGAAGCTATGGAAGTGAGGGGAAAGCTGACAATTGTGCTCATTCGAATGGGAAAGAGTGGGGACGGGTAGTGTAAATTTAAAAATGTTACACATTTAGTCAAATCGATGTGGAGCACCACAGCAAATCAGTATAAGCGTGCAAGGTATAAAAAGTCAATTCCGTACTTTTACGATGTTACAGGTGTGAGTCGTTACGGGCTGTACTCGTTATTTCCTGGGGGTGGCGGGGGTAGTTACGTCGCGACCACCCCCGCCACCCCAGGTCCACCCACGCCAGCACGAGCTTATCACGCGACAACACACAAGGGTAAGTTTACTACGATTTATAAATATCATTTATATTTTATTTATACTCGTTACATCCCCCCACCGTTCCTATCGCGTTGCCTTGTTTCGCCCGGCTTTATCGTGACCCCCCGCAACCGCCGAGCAAATAAATGTTCACATCAGTAAACGGCCGGACGTTTATGCAAATTCGCCATTTCTAGATATCAATTTATGGGACAGAAAGTTGGGCAGAATTTTATTCCCGGGTACTATCGGGTTTATTTTGTTCGCGGCGGTAACACACGTACGGCGTTAAACTTTATTAAAATCTTTATTTCGCCGAGGTCTGCGTGTTATCACTGGCCCGCGCGAACTTTTATGCAAATCCTTTATGCTAATTTTTTATGAGCAACCATCGAGAGCGCAAAGGCATATATTCTAGAATTTTCAGTATTGAATTAATTCTCTATGATGTGACAAAACTTTCAAATTGTTTGTTCGGTATTTCGATCTCTTTTTCGGTTTGATTCAACCTTTCGCCGGTTTCGTGCCACAACTGAGAAACGTGA
Organism: Lasioglossum calceatum; assembly: GCA_963966675.1. Lineage (NCBI taxonomy): Eukaryota > Metazoa > Arthropoda > Insecta > Hymenoptera > Halictidae > Lasioglossum > Lasioglossum calceatum. The sequence goes on from OZ016545.1 coordinate 8,639,410, forward strand.
ATTTCGCTTCAGACTTTTGTAAAGTGAAACGCAGAAAACAAGCACGGTCATTAGCCTTCTACATATATGTATACATATATGTGTAATTCTATGGACTATGAAGAAGTAAATGAAATACACGTGGAACACTAATGGTCGCGTTAAATGTATGCAAAAATTGTGGTCTTCTTTCCAATTTCCCTTCACGTATTTTCTTGCAGAGAGAGTTGTTTAGATTTTAGATTGTATGTATTAATGACAAGAATAAATAAAAGCAATTCGAAAGAATAGGAATATTAAAGGAATTTAAATACGTGGATATATTATTTCTCGGTTATTGAAGTCACTATAAAGAAATTTTCTATTCGGCTCTCGTCCGTTGCAATCGACGCGTCACATTTTTATTTTGCATAAAGATCCGCCAACGAACGATCGAAAAAGACTAAGACCTTTGCACACACCTTATAATTATATTTTAATATTCCACCTTCCAAAAACGGGAAAAGAAGCCGCGTTCTTTACGAGAATGATCTGATAATATGCGTCGCCTGGACGAGAAATATAGTTTTCGTACAGCGACTCCAATAATTTCACCACCGACTCGCTTATCGCACATGCATAAACTTGCACAGTCTATCAGACGATCTTCCTTTTGAATTCCGTTGTCCTATCGAAAGTCGTCAGACTTTATTGGCCGCGTTCTCGAGTTAGTTTCGGGGGAAGTACGAAGGTTGTGCCATTGTCTTTAATTTCCCCTGAAAATTTCCCATTATCCGGTAAACAGCTGCAGCAGGTGATGGCCGGCCTCGGGCAATCATTATTGTCGGAGTGCGTATATTATTTTATTTAGATTGCATCGCGCCGGACAAATTATTGGCACGCGCGTGTTCGACCGGCTCGCCAGGCATAAAGCAGCTTCGAGAAGTTGCTCGAGAAGTTCGGGACTTCTGGCACGACGCGGCCACGGCGGCACGGGAACAGCTGGCCCTGTCTTTAATTTATTTCCCCGGGAAGTATCGACCTTTTGCTGCTCGCAAGTTAAGTTTGAAGAGCGACGCCCGCGTACGCTTTATTCGATAATTATCGGCCGTACACGAAGGTCCTGTTTCTGTCCGAGACGACGTCGTATATCAAACCCGGCCCCGTCAACCAACTAACGTTGTGTCGTATTTACGATGTCGGAAGCCCGTACGTTTCCAAGATGCTGTCAGAAAATTTGTCAGTCGCCGAAAAAGCTGTATCAACCGGGCATCATGCGCCGCAGACCATCGCGCACACTCGGTGACAATACTATTTAACGCGCTCTGTGTCCTATATATGGGTCACGACGATTTAAAATGAAAAGTTAATTCATCGGACGTGCATGAAGCCGAGCTTTGCAAATCAAGTTAATTAGTCCTTTTAGCACGGTAATTGCCACGCGAATCCTCCGCGTTTCATGCTAGTTTCACGTGTTTCATTTATACAGAAGCGATCAGCGTTATTAAGCCATAAGCGAACATTGGAAACGTATTTTGAAACTGCTATGATTCAATTCAATTATATTGGGTTGGCAAGAAAGTAATTTCGGTACTTTAAAGTGGAATAAAACCCAATTTTTTTATTCAAAGAATGAATATCAATGAATAGCAATGACTGTAATCGCAGTTGGATCAGTTTTTGGCCGATAAGGACCAGACGTTTTATGAGCGCAGAATTGTGAAGCTATCAGAAAGATGGCAACAGATCATCGGACAAAAAAATTGGGTTTTATTGCACCTTAAAATACCGAAACTACTTTCTTGCCAACCGAATAAGTTCTTTCCAAATAATATGGCCTCAGAGTTGGGCAAACTCTAGTCACAATTATGATTATTGACTAATAACTTCATAAGCTCTACAAAAATGACTAATAATTATTGACCAAGTATAAATACTTGAGCGCGACTATAATGAGTAACGACTACACAAGTATTTGAGCGTAATAACTAAGGAATAATGAAAAATTTTCTAGGAATGCTAGCTTTGATATGCATCAAATTTGTTAAGTACTGTATACTTATTTTTAAAAAATGAATACAATTTCACAAATACTGCAGACAATGTTTTTCTTTCATTTTGCTCCAAAAAGTCATTGTTCACGATTAACATTAGAATAGCAGTTCACAGGAGGGAGGTTAAACTACTCTGGGTTTGTGGGGATTTTCGGGGTTGACATTCGGTGTTTAACGTGTTGAATAAACTTTCCTATCGCAGGATGGTCAGTGGAACGATGTTGGTCCATCTAGATCAGCGATCTGTGACGCTGCGGAGCATGCGGAGGTCCGCTTTCTGTTTCGTGCGGCTTTCGCCTCCTCGGTTCTTTTCTTCTCACGCGAAGAGCGTGCGCGCGCGCTCGCTCGCTTGCCGTGGCGTCGTTTTGGGTTACTCCTCGGACAATGAGGTCGTTAGGGGGCGTACGAAAGAGAAGTAGAAAGTAGACGGACGATGCTTCGCCACCCTCGCGTTCTCGAGCATCACGGCGTCTCTTCCTTGTTCCCTCCTCTTCAACACCTCCGGGCTGGATTCCCGGTTGGATATCTCGCCCCTTCCTCCTTTGTCGATGACCGACGCGACGCGAGAGGAGATGCTGGCCAGGACACGCCGCGCCGCGCCGTGCACGACGGAATTCTATTTGGCCCGTGAGTTTTTCTAACCCCTCGCCTCGACCCGAGCCCCTCATTTACCCCGTTTTAATTGCATAATTGTGCCATTGTGCCCCGGTGCGGAGGGGGTCCGTGAATGGCCGGGGTCCCTTCACGCGCCGCCTTCAACCAGGCCACCTTTCGAGGTGAGAAAAACTGCCAGCGGGGACCGAACCCCGGGTCCGAGGATAGTTCGAGGCAGCCCAGGAATTCGCCGCGCCGCCGTCCGTACGATGGACGCGCGAATCACGTTTACCACTGGTCTAATTAGTTTGATGAGTCTGCGGGAGAAATTAGCAGTGCCCCCTACCCGATCGGTTACATTCGTTTCGAGAGCTGTTGCGAATTCGCAGCGGCTTTCCCGATTATTCCAACGATTCACGCTCGGGGGTAACTCGTGTACGGTCTCACTGATGTATAGCGACTGTCATTGACTCCTGGACGGATTTGACGGTCGCTTTTCACTGTTAGCTTGTCGCATAATGAACAACTGAGTTTTAACAGCAGGGGAGAATTAATCGCGGTCAAGTTATTACAAAATGACACGGGCACACTGCGAGGCTGACACATTTATGCAGTGCCGCCAGATCGGGGAAATCGAGGGGAGTACATTTTACCCCCTCTCTGATGACCATGCTAAGCCGTGACTAGTATACGGTCTTATGGAAAAGGAGGAGTGGAAAAATCGACCAGTTTTGGTCGATTCTGGCGGCACAGCAAAGGAAAATCGAATAGGTTCCCTGATCCGCGAAACTGCAGACGCCGACCCCTGGCCAACTGCTGTTTCTCGAGACCAGAGTTGGGCATTAATCGATTAAAATTTTAATCAAGATTGATTGATTAATGTGTACGATTAAAAAAGTAATCATCAGGGAGATAGAGACAGAGAGTAAACAAAAACTCAACGATTAATAAGTATTTAATCGTTAACCGCAATTAACGACTAAAATAAGAGATTAATTGTTAATTGCGATTAACGATTGAAGTAGAAATTTATTCGTTCATAATTGATTAAATTTTGGCCAACTTTGCTCGAGATAAGACTAAACATATTACTAAAGATTAAACATATTTTCCGACCTAGAATAATTCAATTGTACATGGTTTTTTCATTTTATGGATATGAAATTGATATAATACTGTAGTAATTGATTAGATACCAATATATTTAATAATGCAGATAATATTTTGGGGTTAAAGTTTTTCCCCAATATCGTGCACATCCCTCCCACATGTGCCGAGACACTCCAACACTTGGAAAATAAGATTCCGCTTCTTTGTCTAGTCAATTGGAATTTACTTAGCGGATACGACTCGCAGCACTGCGGTCGGGATTCTTAGTTTGACGCGGCACCGTGCGCCTCGGCTTGTCTAAAATCGAATCTCGGACCGCGAACCCGAGATTTCAATTATCTCCGGCACAATGCAAATCCGCGCGGACGAACCGCAACCCGCTCGCGTGTCTCCAGCACACGCGTGTCCCGCTTCTTTTCTTTTTCGTTCCGATCGTTTCGAACACTGTTCCCCGGCTAAACGATGTTGCAGCCCCCTCGAATCGCCCTCTGAGATTTATCGAATTTCTTATCTTTCATGCTGCGGATCGTTCGCAGAACGAACAGGTGAGTGCACTGGAGGGAACGGAGTTATTCTTATAATTTTAGTTGCACAATACTTCACGTATAAGTGAGTGGTCATTCTGCTACAGTTAGTGTTTCTTAAAATTAATATCTACAATCATTTGATATAACTCATTTAGTGTGTGTAGAATAAAATTCCAAAATTATACAAATAAAATAATTATTCATACTTTGAATGTGGAATATGTTTCCACCAACAATGAATATGTTTCAATAAAAATGAATACGTTGGTTTAACGTAATCTACAGAATAAGCAAACTAGACACAGTTTTTTGGAAGATATTCAGAACATGTTTTTGGCAGTGTCTGTCGCCATCTCCATCATTAGGAATATTGAGAAGTGTCCTAACGCTTCGTCATGCTACTTAATTGATTTATAATCGAGGTAAAAATGCAAACGAATTCGCCATCTTATTAATGTTTTTCTGAAAATATCATTAACTCTTATATCACAGCTGTGTAGTATACGTGCTATCATTCACGGTTTTGATCGAATAGCTTCTGCCAGGGTTAGTATTACTTTCAAAATCGTTTCTGAATCAGTTCGCATAACAACCTGTACCATGAGAATATTTTTAAAAAAGATTCTACGGGCTCCCTGTTTCAAGTAGAACCAATTAATAACTTCCATAACTCTTTCGATCTGTGATTCAAATTAGTCTGGAGTTGCTGTAGCAGCAAACAATCGCGCAAAGAATCGCGAAGCCAAGGGTTAACGAAAGAAAACGCGATCGCATCAGGCACGAATCACACGCCCGGAAGCGTTCCCCGGATTAGTGCGAAAGGATAACAAGCCTAGGGACGGTTCTCGAAAAAAAGAATGAAAAAACAAGATCAGTTGCATTTCCCCCTCCATTCGTTCCGTTTTCTTTCTCCGTTTCTCTTTCCCCCGGCGACGGGGGTATCGCGAGCAATTTAAATGAATTTGCATGGATTTTCCATTTATCCGTCTGCCGTCCGTTTATTGCATATTTATCGAAAACGGCGAACAACTAATGCGATAAATTTCAATAAGCCCACCCGGCGACGCGTCACTCAGCGACTTTAATATTCATACAAATTCGGTGGATATTCGATAAAGTCGGGGGATGGGACTTGTCGCCGTTTGCGAAATCAGGAAACGCAAGCGGCTTAAACCACCGGGGGCAGGCTTTGGTTACGGAGCTTCTACGGATACGAACAGGGACACGAACGATCCTCCGGACGAGGATGCTGATTTACGATCGAAAGTCCGAGCCGGAAATCGCGGGATCCACTCAAGCCTGCTAACTTCTGGCATGCTTTTCATGCGGAGCCACTGCGTGACCTCTTAGCGATCCGGGCACTTGACAATCGGCTTGTCCGGTTAAAAATCCCTATTTGTTAGAAACTTTACTGTCCGCGGCGTCCTTTGCCTAGCCTCTTCGCGTTTAACCGTCGCGTCGTCCAATCCTCGTTTTCGTTAGCACCTTGACTGCTGAAGACCAACAAGATCAAAGTGATCTAATCACTGTAATTAAATGTGCGGAGTCAAAGATTGTTATAAGGAGTATTCAGAGTATCAAGGATTATGAACAAAATCAATTTTTGAGGATAGAACGTGTTAATTTGCTCCTTGATGTCAACTCGAGATAACAATCAATCGAATGTTCACAAACGTCTGTCTGGACGTCCAGCAGATTCTTACGAATTGTGTATTTATGCTGCAATAACTCGACTGCGGATCAAAATGAAAACATGACACGACAGACGCGTGAAATTACAGTCTAAAGCTATGTCCACACTGAAGCAACATCGAGAAATTTCAACTGTTCGAGCCAAAAGTCGCTCGGCTTCAGTGTGGATGTTGCTTGAAGCTTGAACCTGATGATCAAAGATTGAAAACAATCAGAAATACCTTTTATAATACATTTTTTACGCAGAAGTTGTTGTTTTGTCCAAATTCGAGAAAAAATAGTACACAGATAAATTGTTTCGCACAACGAATAACTTCGTATTTATTAGACCGACCCTGTATAACAGTTTGAAACAGATCTTTTCCGAACCCGTTCAGTCCCTGCTGATGACACAGTTTGAGAAATGGGAAAAGTAGGAACAGTTGTGTTGTTGGAAGAAATCGTGGGGTTGACTTCCGCTGCCCCCTCGTTTTGGATGAACCCTCCTAATTGGAGGAATTAGCTTCGATTCGATTATGGCAACGCATAGGGTCGCCTTATTCTCGATTAGAGGGTTCTGGGAGCAGGCGATTGATTAATTGTTGGATTCTGTAGTTTCAGAGAGCGTGTTTTCCGCCGCCGTTGGGGTCGGTGTGGGTGGTTACACCTGGGGTGCTCCCACGCCACCACCCGGATCACCCTACAGCCCTGTCCCCGTGACGCAGCTCGAACTACTGGCCAAGAATTTGGCCAGTTTGGCTCCTCCGGGTCAACAGGCGCTCAGTCTTCAAGGCGTCGGTGTGAACGTTGGCAGTTTGCATCACGCACAACACACACAGCACACGCAACACACGCAGCACACGTTGAACCTGACTGGTCTGCATCATCTGCATCATGGTGAGTAGTTCGAAATGGACGCAGAAGAGAATTGTGGGTACAGCTGAACCACTTTTGAGATACTCGCAATATTATACGCACATTGTTAAAAGGGCCACGTAGGTCTGAAACTAATTGAATCGGGATTTAATGGAAATTTTATAATAAATATAGACGTTCGCAAATCATCAGAAAAGTACAACAAAAATTAATTCGTGTAAAGGGTGTTTGTAATTACCCGTCCACATATATGGTATAGTAGGCTCATGCATATTCAAAAGTTGAGCACGTTAGTAAATTTTTTTAATTACCTGCACCGTACATGGTACGGTAGATCGAAATGAGTTAAGACAAGATGGAGTGGAATACAATTTGTGTGTAGATTGGCTCTTATTTACTCTTGAAGAGAATGATGTTCAACGTGTTTAATAAAACGTGCCCCCGAGCCCTTAAACATTAAAATAATTAATTAAATGAGCATGTCATTCAAGTGTCGAAGATAAGAGCAACCGTTAGCGTAGATACCCCGAAATAATAAAATCGAACAGACAACATAGAAAATAGTGCTTTGTAAATTATAAAGTACATCAAACAAACGCTGTTTATTATTTTCTGTCTACTCGAAACAAAATCTTTCGGGTTTTATTTGCAGTTACATACTGAAAAATCTACCAAACTGGCTTTTTCAGTATTTTTCCAGTGACCTGACAATATCGGGCATGTTGCATTGTTCTGTATATATTGTTGGTGCAGAACGCTTTTATTTTTGGTTTGCATTCGTGTCTATTGTGTACGTAACATTGAAAAGTGATCAGAGAGAAGTTAAATATTCGAGCTTTTTTGCAATGTTTGCGAGAAATGTTCTCTTAATAAAGAGGCAACAATTGCTGGAATATTTAGTGAATTATGGTTGCATAGAAGCATTACAAACGTCACATACTCCTGTTTTTTTTTTGTTTTGTATCTCATGGAACGACTTAATAACTAGACTGCGGATTTTATGCATTTATAAGAAAAATGAGCAAGTGCAATATAAAAGAGTGAAAATATTAAAAGACTTTAAGAGTGTTAATATATTATTTTCACCACATTAAAATTATTAATGAAGAATATAAATTTATATTTAACTCCTGCGTCTTGCAATTGATGCACAAACTTTTTATTTTGCATAAACATCCGGAGTCTAATAATAAATATGGATTAAACAATTAGAATTTAGTTGAGATATTTATACATCTCTGGGTTAAAATGGACCCGAGTCCCAATGAACCTGGGAGGGTTAAAACTAGAATAACGCATTAAAAAGTATAGGTAACAGAAATAGAGAAAAGTTGAAAAAATATCGATAAGAGAGAAAGAAAATACAACTACCGAGAGGTAGAACATTCTTAGGTAACGTTGGCGATTGCAAACGCTGACTACCGAGCCGGTAGAAAAGTGCGGCTGATTACGTGGAAAAGTAGTATGACGGGAATTAAGAGAATTACTCTACGACGAAACTTTTCTCTGTGGCGTATTGAATGAAGGAGAGGATGGAAACTCGCCGATAGTAGACGGTAGAAAATTATAGTATGCAGCGGATCTGTATGAAAAGGATGCTTGAAATTTAGACTCGTATTGCGAGGAGGGTCTGGGATCTGGTGGAGTGATCTTCAGAAAGAATGCATAAGAAAGAAACTTGATTTGCTTGGATTTCGAACAAAGTTTGACAAACGAGTACCGCATTGTTCGATTAACTTGCAACGTACGCAGGATTGTTTCGACGCAATCCTTTTGCTACAAATGAGAAAATTTTATGGAACGTGTTCACTAAAAATACTGTATTATAATTCAAAACAATTCTTACGTTTCTAAATATCTTTGTATGCAATAAATTGTTCAAAGTTGCATTGGAATTTTAACACTAGGTTTACGGAGCTCTAGAAATAATTGTTTCACATTATTTTATAAACATAAGACAAGAATGTGTCCATCCAAATTTTTCGCCATTTTTCCAATAATATACACGGTGTCCCACGTAACACTTTTCACGATTTTCCAAGTACTTGCGATAATCTGATAAAAATATATTTTAAACAAAAGTTGATCAGTTTTCAGATTACAAAAAAGTTCGAATTTTTTTTTAGTATTGCCAAGAGCACCTCCATTTTTAAAATGGCATTTGGTATTTTTGACTTAACAGTATTATAGCCCGTATCAAGACGAATTCAACGACCTAGTATGCCATGACCTTCGGATGACCTTGAAGTACCATTTAAAAAATGAAGGGGCCTTTTCACGATTTTTCAAGTACTTGCGATAGTCTGACAGAAAAATATTTTAAACAAAAGTTGATCAGTTTTCGAATAGCTATTCATTGCAATAAAAAAAGTACGAAAATTTTCTCTTTAATTATTGCCAAGGCCACCTTCATTTTTTGAAAAATCGTGAAAAGTGTTACGTGGGACACCCTGTAAAGAAATAAATTTGGTAGATAATTCCCCAGGGAAGCATCTTTCAAAATCTTAATAATCGCGAATTAAGAATTAGAACCCGTCAACCCAGTGTTAAATTGCAGCAAGTCGTTTTTCTCATGAATGCATGAAATCCGCTACCGATTGATCATTACCTGGCGCGACTAGTTCTTCCTAACGTGTATATCGAAGCGACTAAACCCGAATTTTGTGAACAGGTGGTCTTCACCAGAACGCGTTCTCGCCGCAACTGTCCCTGGTCACGGGGAACACGCCGACCCTGACGATCAACAGCTTCTCGTCGCCGAATTCGACGGGCAACGTGGTACCAACGACAGGAGTAGTTCTCCAGGAGTATCAGTCGCCGACAGGTTCGACTACCGGATGCTCGGTCACCGTGAACGGCACCTCGTGCCCGACCAGCTCTACGACGAGCACCATGGTGATGCAGGGAGCAGCGGACCAGGCCACCAGCAACCAGGTCGTCCAGGCCATCGGCAAGAAACGAGAGGCCTTCCTGCCCAGTCAAGGTCAGCCGGTGAAACTGGAGAACAAATCAACTAGGCAGCCCTGCGTTTGCAGGAACAGTGGTACGTATAGACGACCGTCTCTTCCCGCTTCTTTTCTTTCATTTTATTTTCGTTTCTGCTTCGCTCCATCTTCCCGACTCTCTCTCTCCCTCTCTCGCTCGCTGTTCTCCCTCCGCGACGTGCTTTTTAACGATCCAGACCGAGGTTTACGATCAGACCCCGAATTTCATCTGAACGAACCGCTTAGACGGCTCTTAAAGGAACAGAGCGAGATCGAGCACACTGAACGCGTTGTTTCCAGCTGGCGATCTTCTTCGGGGCTGATCGATCTTGTCTGGAGAGAATGAATGCGTAGAATGACTTCTAATGTTTGGTACATGCGCAGTATCTTATCCTACGGATGGTATAAAAATAAATTTTATGGGTTCACCAGCAATTTTCTATAAACTAAAGCGCAAAGGGAGGCGTCATCTGTTTTATCGAGGTGCTCTATACAGCGAGTACTAAACAAGTACCAAAATGGTGATGGAATACTCAACTGGAGTTGGTATTTTAACCCCAGATTAAAGAACTTCCATAAAAACGGTGATTTTAATCTTCTATACGTAAGTAGCTGCCGCTTATAGCATTTTCGGGATCGTTGTACGATCATGCAAAATCATCAGATAGCACTGTAAGTTGGATACGTCGGGACAACTGTATCAAAAAAATCGCGGATGTCAATACTGTCTTCGGACGACAAAATGGCGCGCAGGCTGTGGAACCAGGAAGCTTCCGACGCAACTGTCGCTGATGCAATTGACGACCTTGCAGCGACTCCCTTCGGGTGTTCCGCAACACGAAAACGTGTCGGTTATCGGAGTCAGAAGGGGAGGAGATGATGCGGGACGCGGGTAGCTTGGACGTGAACGGGAGACGGCAAAACCTGAAGAGAAGCGACTGGCCCGAGAACGCTGAAGAAACGACGGAGAGGGCAAAGGAACTGGTACCGCGAAAAAATCGTGGAGTCGAAAAATAGAGAGAAAGCGGGACTAGCACGGGAAGAGTGGTCGAAGGAGAAGAAGAGAGAGAGAGAGGCGAAGAAAAAGAAGCAGAAGAGGCAAAAAGGAATGTGAACGGAAGGAAAAAGACGCAAATGAGAAGAAGTGGTTTTCAAATAAGGGGGTAAAAACGAGCGGCAAACATAGTAGGAGGAAGCAACCGATGAACAAGCTCCTCGCGGTGAAAAAGGAGACACGAAAATGAGAAAAGAGAGAGCAGGAGGGACGAGCTTACGCAAGATTCTCCGGCTTCTATATTTACTATAAGAACCGACTGGCCTCTCCCTCCTCCTCTCTCTCTCTCTCTCTCTCTCTCTCGCTCTCTCTATTCTCTTTGGTATCCCCGACGCCACGCCAGTTTTACGGTTCGTTTTCATGATTCATTCCACTCCACCACGTGGCTCAGCCGATGCTTCCCACGACGGGCTACTTGTTCGGTTGCTGCGATGACTTTTGCTGGCCGAGGCTCTTCGTTATCGAAACTCTGCTGACAATCAGTAAATCACACGGAATACCGTGAAAACTATCCTCTCCGTGCGATTCCGTGCGGCAATATTTCTATAGCACTCCGTGAACATCGTGTTCGTCACGCCTGATATTTCGTCTGCCATGTTATGTCACTCTGAGTCATTTTACGAGAAAAATAAGTCGGAGGTAGACCAGACATTTTTCTTATCAATTATACCTCGTGAAACCTTTTTCATCTTTGTCTGACTATTCATTTATTCGTGGACTTTTGGGAACTTGTCAATCGTTCTTTTCTCTTTCGTGTGTGAGTTAACACTAAACCTACCGAGCACTGAAAGGGATTAAATAAATAAATAAAATTTATCCAATCAATTTCCATGTAAGCAACGTCATCGTTTCAATAATTATAAAATTAAAAATCTAAAACTGGTTATTTGACCGGCAGTGGTAGGTTCAGTGTTAACAAGGAACAGTTCTAAACAAAAATGCTAATGTTTAGCTTCAAAGTTTTACGCTTGTCAATTATTTCTCAGATAATGAATCCGGTATATCGGAATGTCTCGCAATAAAAGTAAATTTCACAATAGTCCCGATTGTTTAAAATTTCACGGAGAACTTGCTTCGCATATTATAAGGGTTGAGGATGGATTTCAAAACCATTTCGTTTTAATGAAACGTCCAAGAAAATGGCGACTCGTGCCGCTGTACCACGTGAACTTAGCGTGTTAAATATTATGAACGGAAGCTTCCCGACGCCCTTTTAATTTCGGAGGCCAGTGTTTGCCAGAGCTTTCGCCAGAAACCGTATGCATACTATGGCGGTGACCTAACGGCGGATTAAACGGAGGCTAGGCAGTATCACGCAGTTGACGCGTTCCGAACGTGACAGAGTTTCATGAAAGCTCGTCAAATTGTAGGTCGGCCGTAAAAGTCTCGTTTCATTCGCGAAGTTATTGGTCATCCTGATCGTTCCAGCAGCGCGGCACAAAGAGCTCGGCCAGTGTGTTCGGGACAACGAAATTCGCGGAAGCCACGGCGGAAAGGATGCTCGTTGGCCATATAATTCCCGCTACTTTGTGTCGCAAAGTGCTGGACGATATAAATGTTTTCATTGTCGGCCGAGCGAGGTACATGCTAGCACGTTGCTAGTTGCTACTGCTGCTGCTGTATACATTGTAAGGCAAATATTCTCTTGGGCCTGTGCACGCAGCCACGCTCGGTGGCATAAATGTTCACGGCACGGACGATACCATCTAGATCCCTCCTTTTTTTCCCCGATAGAAGCGGTGGCTCGCGGAATTAATGTCGGCGTTGCTCGTGCAGTTATTGACCTCGTTGCGAATTTCGTCTCGCCGATCGAGACGCTGCCTCCGCCGATCGACCGATTGCATAAAGGCCCCCGCAGGTACGAATTTTCCGGCGACAGCGGAAAATTCGGTGCAACGCGATCCGCTCGTCATCTGCTGAACATCTCGCAAGCATTGCCCTCCGTAACTCGGTTGGCTCGCCCTTTAAATCAGAATGGCTTTTCCGAAGTTGGACCAAACGATGCACGGTGGATCATTTTGCCCGAAAAGTCGGAAAAAACTATTTTAGCGTTAGTTACGGGCTCAAGGCATAATATAGCAGGTCTTTGAATTCGCCTTAACGTCTGCTGTAATATTATGAAATAAAAAATGCATATTAATATTTAAAAAAGCAAAATGATTTTTTAGTTCTCTAGATGTTTAAATACTGTTCAACTTTTGTTCGAAACATTTTTTCCTCCGATTATCGGAAACCCTTGAAAAATCGTGATAATGGAGTGGTTCCACCGAAAAGCTGAGCCTCTAACTTAATCAATGCGTTTTCATGTGACAGTTATCTTCGACCGTCTTCAAAAAATATATTCCTCCAGTGGTTTTCAAATTTTCACCGAAATATTTTACAGAAATAAAAATCCTGCGGTATTTCGTACGTTATCTCTAGACTCCAACATTTTAACGAGTTCGAGAGAACCGAGTAACTGGCGAGAACGTTCTCACAGACAGGTCAGGAATTTCTAGTAGACAGGCGGTTAGAAATCGCTGGTTTAAACCGTCCGATAGCGCAGTTTTTCAATTCTTCGTCATTTCCAAAGCGGTGCGATGCACGTCAGTGTTTGAAATGCAGAAAAATGAGGTAATCGCGCGGTGCGAGGTCAGGGCTGTAGGGTGTGGGTGGTCGAAGATTTCCCAGCGAAATCGCTGTAACTCTTGAACTATTTTCAGATGATCTAAATCACGGAGGAACTTCCGAAGATTTCAGAAGTTAGCAAGACTATCACAAAAATATATTAAATTTCGTTTGCGTTTAATCAAGCTCTATCTCTTTTACTTTTGCTTTTATTTGTCGATAATTAAATGACGACTTTGAAACTCCGGATCGTACATAATCTTTTACAGGTCAGACAATAATATAGTAAACAATATGCAAAATAAATTCTTGTATCTAATAATACCAGAGTAATAGGGACTGCAATAACTGCTTCAATAGGAAAGAAAAGAAAAAGAGGAATTAGTGATTTTGACCAACGGGGTGTCGCGCACTAATAAAGAATCTTTGTACTGTGCCAGGTGTCTCAATTATTTTGTTGATCGTCTCTTCTTCTAACGATCTGGTTTCGCAAATTCCAGGCAAGACGAAGGTGGTACATTCCGACGCGGGCTGCAGCAGGACGCTGCCAGTTGCATCGTCCTGGAACGGGCAGGACACGAATTGCAATGGCAACGCCAACGGCGTTGGTAACATAGTGAAGAGGGAACCCCTGACTTCGGTGCCGTGTCAAGTCGCCGAGGTCTCGACCTCTCTTCACGCGACCACCACTTCGGTGAAAATCGAGCCGGTACCACCGAAATCGGAAAACGGTGAGTTTGTCTCTTCGAGCCTTTTGTAAATCGATAGCAACTCGTCTCTGTTTCACTTGTTCACATAAAATAATTGGAGGGGGCCGATGCACTTTCGAGAACAGCCATCTCGCCAGAGGGAAATAAATAATATTTTAACGATCTCGTTGTACGGGGTGTCCTAAAAATGTTGTACTTCGAATGACCTCAGGAAACACCCCTTTCAAGAGAGTATAATATTTTGGAGACACCCTGTACAATACAATTAACTGTTGTATTCTTGAACCGAAACAAAATCTAAACGAAGAACTTGCCACTTTCCTTCTAGTGTTCAGTTCTATCATTGGGGAGGGTCGATACATTTTGGAAAAAATAAATCATGTACAATTGTAAACGAAATTGAATTTACACTAATATTATACACGTATTCTAGAACGAGGACTTTGAACGGAGTGATTCCTGTTCCCTTTTTGTTCTACTGTTCAGTTCAATCATTGGGGAGGGTCGATACATTTTGGAGAAAATGATGAGCAGTAAATCCTGTAAAATCTTCAGCGAACTATCTCACTCTACTTCAGCGAATAAATGTTGTGAACGACTAAAAAATTCGATCTCTACCGTAGTCTCGGTAATCCATTAACAGAATGTGTTTTTAGAATGGTGCTTATTGTGATCAACAAGTTTTATGTAGAAAAATGTAATTTCGTATTGAAATCGAGAGTTAGGGCAGTCCAGGGAGAGAAAGATGGATAATTTTCCATCGGCGTTTGTTTGCAAACTCGAAAGTTCAAGTGTACCACGCACTGCTGTATGGCTCTGATGTCATTTACCCTGAAGCGTTGCTCTTGGGGCAATCTAGAGCGCTCCCAGGGCAAAGAGCGCTTATTGCCCATGGCTGGTCTAGCCCGTGACTGACGCTGACTGCTGTGGCTCGCTTATGTCATGTCCACGGAATGGCGCTGCTATTTACTAAAGGTTCATTCTCTAAACTAGTAGTTCTTTATGTAACGTTAAGCAGAGTATACTGGACATTTACACCATTTATAAACTCGTAGAATGCACGAGATTACATTATAACAAGGATTCATGATATTTAAATATTGTCGTAAAACGAGTCGGCGAAATTAGCTCTAATTTTTTGCGATGTTCGAAAATCGGAATTTACGTAAAAGTAGTCCATTTAAACGAGCTCGTCTCAGAATGAAGTGTTTGAAAACGGGCATGCATCGCTCGGGTAATTTCCGAGCAATTAACTCGGAGCAATTAACATTCACGTTTCGCGAATGCTATTAATTAAATTATCTTTGGCCGAGCGAAATTCTCAATTCAATGATTTCTTCGTTTGTGACGTCGATTTTGTCCAGTTTGATTAAAAAGTGTGTCTCGTAACGAATAATTTGTTTACTTCGCACACATTTCAAGGAAGTGATTGCAAGTGTTTTTTGCGATTGACCTTGTTGACCTGTTGAACAAACAGGAATATTAACATTTTGTAATAAAACTTTCACGAGGAGTTCTACGCATGTACTTTTGTTTATAGTAATACAATTATCTGGAAAGAGAATGTTACACCATAAAAAAGAACATTGAGAGTAGCCAATTCTAAAATAGGTTATATTGTGTACTAAAAATCGATTGATACTACACAAATGCTTAATTATTTCAATAATAATTATACGTTGGGCTATATCATTACGTTCACAGCATTTAGCTTCACACTATAAATGAAGTTTATGAAAATTTGTTCATGGGTCCCCAATTTTTTAGGAGTTCTAGGCAATATGCCTAAGGTGTCTATTAGCTAAGACGTCTCTGGACATATATTATCGTAGTTTGGAGCTGCGCCAAAAGATGCGATTTAAGCACAATTATCCAGACGTTTCTGAATAATACTTTAAAGACTATCGCGAGGATTTAAAAATAAAACCTCGAGGACACAATAATAGAAACAAATAGCAAATTTGCAAGACCGCATAAAACCAGGTTAGCGAAACCTGGAAAGCATTTTGCCTGTTCCAAATGTTACAATGATTGAAGGGTACAAAGTGGTCAACTTGCAGAATTAATTATTGATCAACAGGAGTGAAACGCCATTGAATGTTACACAGTACCTTCTATACTAAGCATAAAATGTGCACATTTACTATTATTAAACAGAGGATCTTGATGCAAACTAAAAATGTTGCACCTGAATTGCGACAAACTGAACGTCCTTCTTAATACGTCTAGTAGGTAGAAAATAGTATAGATAATTGTAGAAAAATCAATAAATTGAGAATGTGAAGACACACTTTAGAATTGAGGTCCGAGGTCTGTCTATTGTTTACCGTTTCTACTTATTCTGAACACGAATATGCGTGCCACAGCAAAATTTTCAGATTGATGAAATTCGCACAAAATTACTCTACATTGTCAACTGATTTTTACCCAAGTAAATTCATCCCTTCTCGGATTACACCATCAGTTGAAACACATTCTGTACCCAGATATTAGCTCGATGGATAACCACGTAATGTCTATTTTCATAATGCGGGATCATTTTCTCTCAGCACCTTTCCCACAGCGCGAAAACATCGCGCTTCTGTTAAATGATCAACCTATAACTGTCTGACAAGCTCATAAAGGAGCTCTGCAGGCTTTTCGTACAATAATATCAGCCTAATATTAGCCTTATGGTACCTATAGCCTGTCATCAACGTTGAAATCATCACCTTCTGACGTAGGCCTAGTTTTCCCGACGATTTTGTTTAGTGTCGCGATAATCAAACTGCAATGTTCTATTGCACTTTAACGACCTCCAGTTTGTATGTGTAGTCTGTCGACAGGCATTGTCAAAATATGATAAAAGTACAAAAAGCTTCCATCTATTTACATTTACCAGCTGTACTTGTCGTTACGTAATGTAATAAACGTGAAAGAATTTGTGTTAGCTTTGTTAACACATATACAAGAGTAACTGTTTCAGTGATATTTGGACTGCAGATTTTTATTGAAAATAAAAATGGTTTTTACTGTTTTGTATTTGATCTACTCATTTTTGTCTTAATTGTATTAATTGCTAGACATTGGAGTTTTATGGACGTTTATTTATCTTTTTAATCATTTTATGCAGCTGAAAATACTGCGACGGTGTTTTTCAATTGTTTATATCATTTTATATTTTTGTATTTGATCTGCTTCTTGTTACAAACGCATACAATCCGCAGTTTAGCGAGCACATTTCTCCCAATAATATGTGTACACAATCTGTGTATCAACTTTTAACCTGTTTAGATAATATTTGTTTTAAATATCTCGAATCTGTGCAACAGATATGCAGAAATGCATTTTCCAATTGGGACATAGATTTTTCACAGTCGATCGTTTTAAAGCACCGTGGGTCTACGGGCGTTGTAGTGATTCAATTCGAGCATCGATAATTGAAAGTGAGATTCGGAAAAACGATTTCTATGGTGGCGTGGCGTATTAGTTCCGTCGCGAAGGATTCGCGAACGTCGTTAGCGTTATCGATTACAGCAATTAGAACGGGAATGTCTGAGGTGTGCTCGCGACCAGCGATAATAGCTACTTTTTCATTGGGGAATTTCGCAGCGCGCGCGTAATTAAGCGATTTACATTTTAAGGGGAGATCGAATCGTTTGCACTTATCGAGGGGCGACAGTTCTCCGATTTTTAATAAGTAAATAATGTCCTGCTTTGTAGAAACGTCGTTTGAACAATTGTAGATGTTTATTAGAGATTGTTAGAGTTAAATTTGATCGGGAATAAGAAATTTTGCTGTTTACTCGAAAGAAATCGCAGCAGTATCACCATGGCTACGACGATCGTTGAGGGTTAAATATACTCCGTTACTAAAATCCGAAGAATCTGTGGATCATTAATAACGCGAGGCAGGAGGTAGTCGTCGTTGACGTTAATTAGTAGGACGCCGTATATGAAATACAAGCGAATAGAGCCTTGGCTAAAGCTGAAAGTATTGAACACCCTACGAAGAATTACTTTGAAATAATTTCACATTGGAAGAAAGTGAAATTGAAATGTGAAAACACGGATTTCTTATTAATTTTGTTATCAGTACCATGGCTGACCTTCATGTATTTTTAAAAAAATTACTGAGCCTTGACGAACTGACTTGGCTCACTCCTGATTAGCATTTCAATCCTTTCATCACACGTCAAATGTTTTCAGATGCTAATTCGGAAGATATTCGAATAATAAAATTCTTAGAAGAAAAAGATTTCCAGTTTCAAACTTCGGATTTCAAACTGCAGAGTCGAAATAAACAAGTTCTATTAGTTTCCTAAAACAAGTTAACAATGTATAATAATATCAAAATTGATTAAGTTGACAAAATTATAGTATTTCTGTTGAAAATACGACAACAAAATGCAGGAACACTCTCCAACTTAAAATCACAAACAGCGCACAAAGCAGGCTTCAGAAAAAAACATAGAATTGTTTTATGACTCACTGTAAATCTCGTCGAACGTTTTAAAATTCCTTTGAACTGTCCGACAGAAGATAATGAACCGGAGAAAATTGCCTTAGGTGCAGTATTCGCAGTCAGCTTAGAATAAGAAGAATACACGTTTTACCAAGATTGTGTGTGTGCGCAAGAAATTTCGAAAGAGACATCTGCTAGAACAATGGAGAACCTTGCAGCTGCATTTTCACCATTTTCGACTATGAAAATGTATTTACAAAATGATTGCTCTGAGTCATTAAAAAGGGAACAATTGGAAAATACATATTTTCATACAGCAATACCAGTTACCAAATGAGTGTTTCATTCTATTACATTGGAGCATTCTATTGCAAGAAGCAACGAACATTATCACGTTACAAGAAATTACAAGAGAGACATTTTTTAAGAGAAGACTGCACGAGAGTATTTACCAGCGGCGGCAATCCAGAGTCGCCGAGAGAAATATCCGCCGTCAAAGCGTTAAGTGCGAAAGTTCGTAGCGATCAACGTTTCGCGAAAATTATAAAATCCCCGCAAATCCGTCTGGAGGTACGAAGAGTGGGGAAGACGGAAAGGAGGGTGGGGGCGATGGCAAAACGATAAAAGGCGAAAAAGGAATTAAGGAAGAAAGAAAGGGGAGCACCTATATGCCGACTATACCAACACGCGTAAAAGGGGTAGGGGAATAAGAGAGAGAAAAAAAGCAAACCGTGGTTAGGAGTGGGGCACGGGGGGAGGGAGGGGGAAACGAGGAGTAGGGGGGGGGGCAGATGAAAGGGAGGGAAAGAGAAAGAGAAACGAGCTCGTTAAGTAGGAGGTGCGTGGCACGCATGGCGACGCAAACACAAGGCGTGGCTCGAAAGAGTCTCGACCCTATGTCTATCCCTGGCACACCGAAGTGTGCTTGGCCACTTGCACATTCGCGAATGGCATGATCGCCACTCTACGCTTATCCGGGAGCGGGGTTACGTCATTCGAACCCCGCGGCAAATGACGCCGAGTAAAAGGCGAGAGAACGAGACTCGAATTGCGGGGACTCGTCTAGTGGTTGGGATTTTTGACTTGCGAGAGGAGTCATTTTATGAGGATGTCAGGACTAGGAGTCTGCCGAGAGTGTCGCTTAACCCTCATCCTAATCATTTATCGGCGAAATGATACTTTACAGGCACGCATTTCAGGGTCCTTAATTTTGTGTTATCCCTATTCTTAGAAGTCAAAACGAAGAGAGAAAACAACGTAAGAAGACCCTCAAATGCGTGTCTGGGAAGTATCATTTAGCCTCATTTAATAATCCTAAACGAAATAATTAGATCACGTTACTGAGGCTGACTTGTTGGTTCACAATCTAAGTTACTACTGTTGCTGGGAGATCCATTACAATGTCCACAGACTTTCAAAAATTATGAAATAATGCGTTAACACTTGCCACGCCGGTTATATGTACAAAATTGTGAAAAATAAAGAAGCCTGTCTAGTAGCAAGACTTGTTTAATATATTCATAATTGAAAAGTCACTCGTTTGAAAGGTGAATGGGTTAAACAAAGTAGACTCCCAGCGTAACTAAAAGAGAGATGCTACGCCAAATAAGTTATGAATCCCTGATCTGAAGCCAGGAAACGAGCGAATCCGCAGCTGAAGAGCACACGAGGATTAATATAAAGGTATCCATGATCTACGAACGCCGCGGCGCGGTTCTAATTGCAGCCAGCTGCGCCCAAAAGGCACAGAAAACTCAAAGGAAACCGGTCTTCTTTGATCTCGTTCATCGAAACCTATCCGTAATCTTTCAGCGTTTCCCTAGCGTCATCCGACTCGGCTTCCGGAAGTGCGCACAGGTCCGCGAGTAAGATTCCCAAAAATCGGGGAATGCGAATCGCGGGCGACAGTGAAGCAACTCCAATAATGGGGCTCGAAATTTATGTGCATCGATATCTGTCTTTCAGGGATCGTGGTATCGAATGCAGGAGCCGGTGGCGTGCCAGTCGGGATCGCAGTCGGCAGACAGAGATTACAGCACCAAGAAACCTCGACTTCGATCCGCAATGTGTCTCTGAGTCATCACACCTCGCATCATGCGAGCTATCATCACTTTCAACCCGACAGTCTCGGTAAGTCTCTGCTACTTTTGTTCCCAACTGCGATCGAATGACAGCGAAACCTGCACTACATTCCTCTTTCGATTCTCCTAATTTTCCAAAGAATCTCTATTAGCACTGGACTATTAGACTATTTGATGGATATTTTATTTTATGTATTTTATAGCAAGGGTGTATTTATTCAGAGTTTTAGAAGTGTCTCCATGCACCCTTGCGAGCGAAGCAAATTTTTTAAAAGTGGACCAAATAAGAACTTGGAAGAAGTAGTTTACTACATGATATGTGTAAAATAAATTTTTCAAAAATAGTAATAGTTTTAGAACGAGAGATTCTTAAAAATGGAGCCGCCTCTTCCAGGTGAAACTCTTCAATTTATTTTTTTTATTTTGGAGTGACTAAGAATGGATCCAATTGCTGTTTAATTATTTATAATTTGCAATTGGCGAAAGTGTTCCCGATTGTTTGCGAACCTCGTCGACGCTGTCCAATTGCTGCGTGGAATATCGATACTTTTTCGCGCGACCGACACGCGATACAGATCAGTCAGCCAACAATGGTGTACATACGCTCCTGGCAGGATGAGAGAACTGCTCGGTGAATTGACGGAACGCGAATAATACTTCGCTCGAATCGCGGGTAGATGCATGTTCGCATTATCTGCTTTCTTTGGAGTAGAAATATTTCTATTGGAAGCAGATAATATCTGTGCGAAAGGGGGAGGCGAACAACAGATTCTGGAAGAGTTCTGGTAGGGAATTCCGCGTCTAACATTCATACACTGACACGAAGACTGAGAACAATTTTGTGAATTAAACACTTCGGTAAATATTAAATTGTGACATCATTTTAGCCTGGGCTTTTTAAGCGAACAAATTAAATGGGGGAGGAAAGAAATTTACATAGTTTTTTGATTTACCAATCTTAACGATAGGCAGAACTTTATACAATTTTACAAAGACACCGTGTCAAGAGGTTTTACATCATGAATTTTACAAGTTTATCGTATTTTTGTTTAGTCAAACAAATTCTCAGGCATCTTATTTTATTAAGAAGTAAATAGGCAGAAACTATTTTCTTCTGTATTTCGTTTTAATATATACAAACATTTTTTCATTTTCACGAAACTGAGGTAAAAGAATTTCAGCTAATATTGAATCTAAGGACGTGGGAAGTAGAATATGTTGGAGCAAGTAAAGTCTTTTGGATGTCGCTTTCAAAATGTGAAAAGTTTATCTGGTTGGAAACTTCCGCACGGCTCCATTACATTGTGTAACAAAATCGCTCGTGTTCCTTTATGAGAAAATTAAGCGTCATTGAAAAATTTAGTATAAAATAATCTTCCTATATGTATGTTCGGTAAACCCAATGTTAGAGACTTTATTATAAAACTGTTCCTTTGTTTGATTACAAAGTTCAAACAATTTTACTTGGTTCTATGATTTTGAACGAATTTCCACCAGCGAATTTTCCTCGAATTTACACATGAATATGATCAAATTCATATGCAGTATGTTTGAGTCCCTTGGACAACTTTTTTCATTAAAAATTGGTATAGGTTTGGGTTTGGAAAATTCCCAGGGAGCGTCGCGCGTCGGCCGGAAATATATGTAGTCATCGTTCTGAAATAACTTTTTTGCTCTATGTATGTATTCCGTTTGCGACAAAGTAACGCTGGTAAAATACTGTGATCACGCAACATTATGTAAACAGTAATAAACAAGGTGGTCTCTTCTGTATTTGTAGTCATACCTGCACACAAGATTCGTTGCAGTTTTGATATAATGACACACATTTTTTCAGTTTTTCCGACTTAATCCAAAACTAACTAGAGTCGAACACTCATAACATCAATTTAAATACGTAAATTTAGATTTGATAGATTACTAGACTTATTAGATTAAATAATGGTAGACATACCCGTCTGATTTTTATAAAATAATGACTCAGTTTTGTGCTCGGTAAACCTAGCGTTAATCTTCTCACTATTTTGAGAACGCATAATAAATATTATAATATACCATTTTGTAAAGTTTCATATGAGAACATGAGCTTACACATTGGAAGTGTATGTTGACTATTGTGCTGTTGCAAATTCACAATAGCAATTTCGCCGCAGATATCTCTCATCATTAAGGTGGTAGGCTCGTTTCCACTATTGCAAGGATGCGGGATGCGCCTTCTCATTTCTCGATAATGCAAAGTTGGGGGTTTTCAGTAATGAAAAGCGCTAGATAAAAGATCAATCAAGGCCGCAATCGCCCTCAAAAGTCCTATTTTTACGTATACGAGACGTAAATTGCATTATTCCGCGACATGTAGCTGCCGCAGCTTTATGAAAATAGCTGTATGCTTCCGAGTAATGCAAATTACGCCTCGTAAACAAAAAAATAGGACTTTTGAGAGGGATAGCGGCCTCGATAGATCTTTTATCTAGCGTTTTTGACTATTGAAAAACACTGTATTTGTTTTATCGAGAAATGAGAATGCGAGTCCCGCACTCTTGCAATCCTGGAGAAACGAGTCTTACCCCCTTAAGCAGTTTATTTCGAGGAAAATTGACTACTAGGGAGCGAAACGTTGCTGTAGTGTTAATTTCATCGAGTGTTCTGACGTATTCGCCAGAGAACGCGGCCGACACAGGTGGCCATAGCGACTGTAAAGGTGACTGGCTCGTCTGGGGAGGAGGAAGGGAGCGATCGTCCGCCGGTTGCTTGTTCCAGGCAGAATGGTGACGCGCAATTTGTGTACACATTGAACCTGTTGTTAGGTTCAAGCACGGCCATGGCGGTAGGCGGTGCGACCCTGGTGCATTGCGGAGGACCTGGAGGGGAGGACCGTCCGGCCCACCTAGCCATTCCTTCGGGAGCCCTAGCACCCTCTTTGAACGCCACTCTCGGCTCGAGCCTGAATTCCAGCCTGAATTCCAGTCTAAATTCCACGCTGGGCAGCATCGGCGCCGCGGCGAGCGCAGCCACCGCGGCCGCGGCCGCAGCCGCAGCCTCATGGCCGCCTACCTTATGGCAGTACCCCGCGGCGGCCGCGGCCGCTGCAGCTGCAGCTGCAGGTGAGTCCCATTCTCGGCTTACTGGCCTACTCTTTTCGATTTTCTTCGCGCTCCCTCTTCCGACTAATTGTCTCTTCGAAGAACTAGGAGATTGTGATTGGGCCAGGTACTACGGAAGCAACAACTTTTTTTAGCTTAGACATGAAACATTTGATTATACAGTGCAGCGAATAATTATATATTTGAATATAAGGATTACTTATTGAAGATCATTATTTTTTACTACCCTTAGAATGTACTCATTCTAAGAGTTAAATCATCCTTATATTCACTTTGACTTACGTCAACTTCCTGGCCCCGCGTACCGATAAGAAATGATTTATTATAAAACCATTCCGTTTTGCTGGGAATAAAAGTAGGTTCATTTATGAAACAATTTCAAAACAGCAATTTACTTTGAAAATTGTGTCCAAGACGTATGTGTAGGGCCTCATTTCGTATTCCCACTATCTTTAGGGCCCCATCAGCATGTTGTCTTTTCGCAGCAGAGCTGTTGTAGCGTTATGCATTATAGCAGAGGTCACCATAGAAGGAGCTGCTGTGAAAGAGACAGTTTCTTAGCGTCTATTTCTAATTATTGGTATAAAACACACACCAATCTACTTACCAGAAATGGTTGCGCGTGCCGTTGAATACGAATCGGCTGACGCGTCTGATCATGACCGACCAATTCTACTTCTTGCGTTGGTTCACTCGATTTTCTCGAAAAAGAAGCTTCAATCGAAAGAATGTTACTTGTTTCTCAAAACATATTTTTGCACGTATAATTAGACTGCGGATGTTTATGCATTTTCCAATTTTTGTAGACGTTTTTTAAGAAAGTGGAATTAAATAAAACCTTGTTTTCAGTGGTGGTAGCCTTTGTAGATCTGAAATAAATAAAAATCGTACTGAACTCTGTCGAATTTTATATTCTAGCATTTTTTCAAAATTTTCAGGAGCCATGAGTGCATAAAGATCCGTCGTCTACGTATCTATGCAACATTCTATTTGCAAAATTATTTTTGCAAAAGTAGTTTTACAATATTATTTCGTTTTATACAGGATGAACCTTGTAACACATCTCACTTAAATCATTAAAAAAAGTACAGTCCTAAGTGGCTGTGCCGCGCAATAAATTCAAAAAGTGTTTATTTTACATGAAGATCTTCTATTCATAACTGTTTTAATCCGAACCTTTATGCAACAGTTTTGAACAGTTATTTTCGGAGCCGTTTCAAGCCGAGCTTCGGAATTGCAAATCCGCGTTCAATAAATTTAACCCTTGCGCGTGGTTTTACCATACGGCGGGCCGGTTTAGGAAAACTGATTTCCCTTTAACGGTCCCGCGAACGTTATATGTCACGGACACTCCACGTGCAGCTAATAAAATTCCACCACTCCTTAACCTTCAAAAGGATTCGCCGTTAGATCGCTGTACGTGCAACGTGCCCGGCTTTTCTCGAAGGACGACTATCAATATACATTCCGGTTTATATGATTAATATTTAATTGCGTACTCGACGCACGTCCATGTACGTTCTGTTAATTTTATGCTGCTTTGTGCACGCTATTGTAGCTGTGAAACTCGTTTAAAATGTGATCCCGAAAATACAAATTTTCGAACGTTACTTAATTATGAAATGTTGCTGCAAAATTAGCATTCGTGCTTGCAAAAGATTTTTAATATTTCTCTGGAAGAGAGTCTCAAAAATTTTAATTACATGAAATTGAAAAATGAAAACCGTACCTTCTATATCATAAATAACTGATCTCAACAATGCAGACATGCAATTTTATCATTTGGAAGGTTTCTTGTTGCAATCTCATTAGCAACCAGCTATTTTTACAGAAACCTTATGAAGCTTAAAAAAGTCTGATCGAAAACACAATTATAATTTACTCACGGTACAGGTTTTACTTCCAATTTACAGTAATATTTTTCATACTTATTTCCGTGAGAAAAGTTCATAATCGTATATTTATATTCCGCGATGTCCGACGCTGTAATGAAGAATTAGCGAAGGAGCATTATTCTCGTTTACAGACTGTATTTAGGAAATGTCATATTTACTGCGAAAGCAGGACGCTCCGTGCAGTCCTCTGCATTATACAACGATTTTACATCGGGCGACCTCTTTTTTCGAGGGAAATCTGTGGCGGCCTGCGTGGTCGAATAAATCATTTCGGTAATCGGATATTTATTTGCGAGCCTGTGACCACCATTTAGTTAATCCGAGCGGATCTTTTTGCGCGGTGTGTTGGTTCGCTTGTCCAATACGCTGCGAGTTCTGAAAACATTTTCCCCAAAAAATCACGAGCATTTGTTCCGCTTGTTCGCAGTAATTTCCGGTCGTCAAGCGCGAGCTTTTTTAACGGATTCGTAAATTATTGCTATCCGATCACTTGTAATAACCGAATCATTGGTAAATATGCATAACTGACGCCTTATTAATATCCTCGCTATGGAATTGCTGCTGATTCCCCGTATATCGTTTTACCTGCCGGCTTATTCTGGATACATCGCAGTAAATACAATCAAAAAGTCTCCTTTACAACAGAATCAAATGTTCACAATAGGTTCAAACCACTTGAGTATCTTTAACTCCTTGTACTATAATATGCACAGTTACTCGAATTAATATTTGGACGCACTAAAAAAGACGATAACTTTTTTAATATTGTACTATACGATTTGAACTTTTTTGGGAAGCTAGAGGAATTGGTTTACTACAGGATGTGAAAAGAAATTTTTTCAAAAACTGCAATTGATCTTGTAGAAGAAATACTACAAGTTGCATTTTACAACTTTTTTTATGTGGGCCTATATTGAAAATTTGAAAAAGAGTGCGATTCAGTCTCGCAGAAAAAATCTGGGGCACTCAGTGTATTTTTGTGCACTAAATTTCGAAGATCTCTGCGCGTACCAATTATTTATCCATACGATTTCGAGGTGTTCTCCAGTTCCAAAGACAGTGAAACTCCGTCGGTGACCGTGTGACATTTAATCGGAGAACGAAGATCTATATTCTCGCTTTTACAGGTTCCTTAAATCATTTACGCTGCTCTACATTCGAGCCGTCAATTGTCAGCTTCTTTTCATTCTATTCAAGCTTCTTTATCTTGACCGGAAAACGTGGAAATGAATAGTTATTGACTCTCATTGTCAGACATCACATCAATAATACTAGTACAGATACGTTTTATTTAAAACTTGAACTGTTCACCCTCGTACGTTGCTCAGAGTGAATCTTCTGTTTTTAGATTCCGTAATAAGCTTGATTTCTTTCTGTTTGTTTATTAATCACCTTTTTACCTACTATTAATTGGATTCAATCAACTGTATAATTCCTTAGCGCAACCTGTTCTTCATGCAGACAATTTTTATTTTGCATGAAGATCCACAGTGTAGTTACGACTCGTTATAAATGTACGCAATTGTAATTGAAAAATCTTTTTACATATTATTAATTATTAGACTGCGGATCTCTATGCAAAATAAAAAATGTTTGCATCGATTACAGGACACAGAGGCCAAATAAAAATTGTATTCTTCTTTTAATTGTTCTATTAAGCTGGAACTAATACATTGATGTCCTTAGATATTTTCAACATGTTCACCGCTTTAAATTGCACGTGCCCATTTTTCTTATAAATGCATAAAATCCGCAGTCTATTAATTATATTCAATGAACTGTATAATTCCTGAACGCAACTTCTTTTCGATCACAATTCTGTACATTTATAACGACTCGTAACGACACTGAGGATCTTCGTGAAAAATAAAAATTGTCTGCATGAATAATAAGAAAGGGGAGCCAATGTCTCTCACCTCGACGTCTTATATTTATTAAACGTATTTTGCAGCGATGCCGATGGAACCAGTCGGGTTTCCACAAATAGGAGTCGGAGTCCAAGGTGGTCTGCAGCTGGTCAGAGATCCAAATACGGGCCATCTTCTTCTCATTCATGCTGCAGGTATGTATGGAAATTCTCTCGTGTTATAGGCGAAAGTAACCAAATATGGAACATTATTTCGTGTTTCGAAAGTCCCCTTGCAAATCGGTCGTTGCAAATAAAAGATTCAACATCGGCATATCGGTGAGAGAATATCTCCAATCCAGTGACAGAACTTCATTCTTAATTATGTATTTACGAAACCTTTGCCATTATATTTGTGACATTTTCACGTCACAATTCCGAGCGTATTTGTTTTAGATTATTTGGTTTACAATTATTGAAATTTTGAAGGTGTTTTCATGGGTATTGATTGAATACAGATCGCAAAATATTAATTCTCCCTCTCGATTTCGAAATCGTAATATTTATTTAAATAGTATAAAAGTGTAGACAATTTCTTTTGTTTATATAGATATATGCTATGTATAAAGTTTTACAAAATACCAATGTGTTACTTAACAATTATAGGAAATGCAAATGATAGTTTGAGAAACGTCTTACGAATCATAAATTTGATAATAAAATAATAAACTCTCCACCAATCAGAAGCGATTACAAAAATTACAAATTACTATGTTTACGTTTACTGAATCCTTTCGTCTGGGTAGTAGAGACTGTCTTATGATTTCCGTCTTGTGGTTGGAACCGTTTAACCAAGGCATAGAATTGTAAACATAGAGGGTCACAATGTGACGTAAACAATAACATTAGAAATGAAGGAAGGTTCTTACTAGAACACACTGTTCAGTCGTACGTCTCGGCACGTGCAAGTGTGTACGAGTTCTTACGAGTGTGGAAGGTGACTAAAAAATCGGAAATTTCTTTGCGAACAGAGCAAATGCAGCAGGCGGTCGTGTGGCCAAATTACTCGAATCACAATAGCGGAAACGTCGCGCCGCCGCCTCTTTTGCTTCCGCCGCCTCCGCCGCCTCCACCGCCGCCGCCGTCTCTTCAGCTTTTGAGCGACATCGGCGGCGCAAGGTTGGTTCTCACTGAAAGCAAGAGAAAGCAACAGAGCACTCTACCTATTGTGAAGATAGAAGCCGACTGCGGCAACAGTCCCACCACTATAATCAGTGAGTACTACGTTTTTCCTCTCCCCTTTTGTCTTGAGCGAATTACACGCAGAACGCGCGACCCAAGGTGTGTAGTCCTTGGAAAAATAAGTCGTCGGATTATAGGGTTACAAAAGATGACTATAGTCATTCACCGTCAAACAGTATACACTGTAGTTTATAATCCCACGGTGTCGAGGAATAAACATGCTGAAGGTGTGACCGTAATTATCTAGTTTTCAACGATCTCACTATAGTCGTTTAACGTCGAGCACTTGCTGCGTTCAGATGAGGTGTAGCCACCTTGCGTGTAGTGGTTTCGAAGGCACCTTTAGCTGTAAAGTCATTTATATGATTATTAGACTGCGGATTTTTATGCAGAATAAAAGTTTTCTAAGTCGATTGTAAGAAATAGAAGTTAGATCTATCTTAGTTAATTCATCTTTCTATAATCTTAACAAATCGAAAATAATGTAACAACATTCCTAAGTTCATCTAATGTATTTACAATTTTGTTTTTCAATCATTCATTTTTACTATAAATGCATAAAAAATTCGCAGTCTAATAATTATTAAACAATGGCGATCCTTTACTAGGACGTGTCCCATGGTTGATTTTCGTTCAACAAAGATATTTCTATAAATTTTATGTTTCACGTAATGAACCCTCAACGAAAATGAATTAATACACGTAGTGGTGAAATGACGGGGCTGAAGTTTCACTGAGAGGACCAAAAGTTTTCAACTTTCCCGAATGTAATATTATACATTTCGATGAAAAAAATGATAAAACTTTAAATTGTGGTGAGAGGAATCCAAGTTTCAGCGTGCGGACGTCACTCGATTAGTAAAGTTGCTTGATTTTAAGCGCGTTTGATTCCTCGCACTAGAATGTAAAGCATCATCATGTTTTCGTCGAATTGTATACTATTACGTTGAGAAAGGTAGAAAATTTTTGGTCCCCTGAGTGAAAGTTTAACCAATGACGGCGTGGTTATCTCGTGAATCCCGTAGCGTCGACGGAGTCAACGAAGGCGTTGCAGACTGTGACTTCGATGACCGGTGCGATCGTCCCGGACGCACCCCTGGTGACCACTCTGCACTACTACCCGCACGCACCTGCCCTGGTCCAGATCAGCCAGGCGGAGCCGACGCATTGTCGATCGCAGGTATGTCGATATTTTTCTCGTCGTCCCTTCCCACGTCATACCGATCGATCGGATCGATCCTCATCGATCCTCATCGATCCTTCATCCCCCGGGCCGATAATATGAAAGGCAAACGATGCGGACGAAGAGGAGGAACGACAGTAATTATGCCAAGCCCAGAGAGCGCGGCCCAGCCGTTCGCATAATGCGGAAACGTTGTGGCACATTGTATTAACTATGCGAAAAGCGATTTGCATCGCTATCTGCATCGCTATCTGCATAGATATTACGAACCGGCTCTCCGCTGTAGACCCTCGATGCCTCTGACGTTCAACATTCCCTGTCGGCCTGCTCGACCCACAGCTTTCTTTTCTTCCCTCGCCCCTTCTCTTTTCGTTTCGTTCGTACTCCTCATTGATTCTCGCCCGTTCTCGCTTACTTCGACTTTTCCTTTGTTTTCCCGCCGCCCCGAACCCCCGCCTCCTCCGCGAGCCCCATCGCACCCCTTACTTTCGCGTTCACTTGTTGCGATTCGGTGCTTCTTCTCTCCTCTGTGGGCTCCGGAGGCCTTTGGGTGCTTGTTTCTTTGGTAATTGTGTTGATTAGGGTTCGTTCGTTATCTTGAAGCGTGCTGTAAATGTTACTGTTCTCGGTAGATTTGTTGACACGTTCGCTACCTCACTTTTCTGTACGAAGAAAATCAAATTAATTTCGTGACAATATGATTGTTTGTGTTTTACAAGAGGAAGTATTGAGTTCACTAGAATATTCTAACTTGAAAGAAGAGACAGTAGCGGACGCGTTGAATCAGATCAATTTTGTATACTTCGTTCTGTAAAGTCATAGTACAGAGCATAATACTCACAGATTTCACGACTTTCCTCTGCTGAATTGTCTTAATATTTTATAAAGAAGGTACGTATCCAATTGTTCTAGACAAGATACGGTAAGTTACTTATTTCGGAATGAATATCTGTCTTGACCCTCCGACGGCGACATTTACGTATTCTATTTTTGGCAATTGCACTGAAATCTTCTGTATTGGAAATAACGCGAACGTGTCGCCCACAAGAAATACCATTATGAATATATTTTTGAAAATGAATAATTTAAATCGCG
Source organism: Lasioglossum calceatum (assembly GCA_963966675.1). Classification (NCBI taxonomy): domain Eukaryota; kingdom Metazoa; phylum Arthropoda; class Insecta; order Hymenoptera; family Halictidae; genus Lasioglossum; species Lasioglossum calceatum. The sequence goes on from OZ016545.1 coordinate 8,670,442, forward strand.
GTCCGCCGTTCGAGGGTGAAACACTTTATACAATATCAGTAATACGAGAGAGATTGTTCATTGACGTGTTTACTATCGGCATGTACTGAACGCTTCCATTACTGGGTACACATAATTACTCGGAATATCTACCATTAGAACATGTTTCAAGGTATGTTAAAATCGGCAAGGTATATGCATATACGTATGTATAATTACCATCTGTTCCGTATTATCGGTGTCTTAGAGTTTTATCAGACAAGTATGCTGCGAAAACCGATAATTTCGAGCAAAACAAAGAAATTCCCCTTAACCTTGCATTAGCAAGAGATTTACATTCACGTGTCGTCCACTTTATATTTTCCTTGTTCCACTAATCTACGTCATTTTCTTGGAACAGAGTAGTCGCTAGCTGTATTTTATTGCGCTATCGCGGTATTTACATCTTCGAAACCCATGAAAATGCATGATTTCAACCGTTCGTGACGTGGACGCTAGAATGATGGTGTGATAGAGCCCACCCGCGAGCATGTGTAGACGCAAATGCTTAGCTAACGCTTTGTCGTCGTGTGTCGTATTATCAACAAACAACATTCGTGTAATGAGCGGCGGGCGTCTTACATATTCTGGTTTTGAACGTCATTCTTGAATTTTTAAGTAAACACGCAGTCAATGGTTCAAATTGTGGCGATTTAGGACCACCTTCCGACGCGAGGTTAATCCTTTGCACTCAGTTGTCCTCTCTGAGGCACCACTAAAAATTGATGCACCATTATTAAAAATATTGTTTACATTATTAAATGTATCGGTATCTAACAATTACTAAACATTTAGATATTGTACGAGGTATTATACCAATTTCATACCCACAAAATTTCGAAAATCACAGGGAATATTCTAGATCGGAAGAAATGTTTAATTTTCCAGTTAAAAAAATAGCTCCGATGGCAAAGGGTTAATATAGCAATCAAGAAGAAATTGTCCTCTGAAGTAAATTTCAAATAAAACACTTAAAACAGGAAGCTGTTGGCAATAAAATTGAAAAACAATTCGGAGTGCAAGGGGTTAAAGAGCGAAAGAAGAAGAAAACGTTTTGCACACGTGTTCGAGAACGATCATACTTAAAGAAATGAATGCGTCGAGACTTCGAAACCAGAGTAGCCCCTTGATCATAGCCCCGCTGGTTCGCCGACACCTTCGACCAACTCGTTGGCGGTGCGCGTCGCTTAAGCGCGCCGAATTTCATTCCCGAATATCCTGCGCGTAGCAGCGAAATTCGTTTTTGTCGAAGGCAACATCTCCGGTCTCTTGTCTGACGCCTCCGCCGGAAGTGCCGACGATCCACGCGATCGAGCCGCCGGAAGTGGTCCCAGCGATCGTCGGAGTCCAAGATGCCTCCAACCAGACGGACGCGCCGGAACCGGAAGATCCGGATCCACCGGCGCCGTTGCAGCCAGCGGAGGTGGCCACGTGCGTGAAACAGGAGCAAAGTAGCATACTGAGCCCATGCCAAGTATTGAACCCGACCAACCTATCCGCGACAGCTACGAACCTGACGAACCTCACGAACTTCGAGGTCGTCGCCCCCGCGCCGGAGAAGCTCTGCAATGTTGTTCGGATCACGACCACGACTACAACAACCGTCAATCCGACCGTTTGCAACTTCGTCGGCAAAGTGGACAAGGGAGAGAACACTGTCATTAACATGATCGATTGCCCGAAGTACTCGGTTACGAAGGAGTGCAGGAGCGTTACCGCGATTGATAGAACGATCGAGCACGTGGTCAGGCACGCGAAAAGGCCGCATGAGGATAGAGTTCGCGTGGATGAAGAGGATGAGGAGGAGGATGAGATGAGCTGCAGAGACATCAGGAGCGGGCCAAGGATCATTGAGATCACGGAGGAGAATTGCGACAGTTTTCACGAGAACCTTGAGATCTTTGGAAGGAGGAGGGATCATCCGCTGGATCGGCATAAGGAGAGGAAGAGGAGCTATACAGCGGACGCTGCCGTGGAACAGGATGCTGAGGAGGACACCCAGGTGGTGGAAAAGTTCGAGGTGAGGTCCTTGCTTTCGGTAGACATTATTATAAGTTAAATTAAAATTGCACTTGCTATGCTTGGTCCAAAATAATGGTCTAGGAACCCGTCAAAATTAATAAAGAGAGAAGGAACATTTTACTTGGCCCCTGTTTTTTTAAATAATTATTGCATAAAACGTTTATTTTGCATAAAGATCTGCAATCTAGCAATAACACTCGAAAATCATAATGCTCCACATCTTCCAGGCTGAAGCGTCAAAACCCGAAGAGGCAGAGGCACCGGAGACACACGTGCCCACCAGCTTCGTGTCAACAGTGCTCCCCGAAGACTCTCAAAAGCCCGTGGAAGAGTCCAACGAGTCAAAGGTGTCATTCGACTCAAACTGTGACAATTACAGTAGAAACGAAGACGATCATCTAGCCCATGCTCGACCACAGATCAGCGTGAAATCGTTCGACATGCCAAACATCGACTGCGAAGAGCAAGAAATCGAGAAGGTGGTGGTGAAGCAAGAGGCTGAAGAGTCGGCGTACGACGAGTACGCGTACAACTGCGAAGTTGCGAGTTTGGAGAAGCCGAAGAGGCATTCCGTAGAAAAATCTCACCCTGGGATCGAGAACGTGGTCGAGAAACTGAAAAAGAACGCGGCTGCGGCTCTGCAAGAGACAGCTCCTCAGAAGATCGAGGAGAACACGAAGGACAAGCCTGTGGACAACTCGGGGTCGCAAAGACAGTCTGAAGCAACGCCGAGGAAGCTGGAAAACGGCCTGAAGAAGCACATCCTGAAGTCCTGCGAGAACGTGCAGTTCGACAGCCACGAGGTTCCGAAAAACTCCGAAGACCCTGCACCTGAGATGAACGGTTCTGCAAGTGACTCGCAGCAGGATCAGTTCAAGTGCTCCCCGACAACAGAAACCGCAACATCGGTGAACAAACTCACCTTGTCCAGAGAGTTCTTCTTAAATGACAACAACAACGACACCAGGAGCAACAATAACAACATCAAACAAGCTGACAGCAGCGAGCCAATTGTGAAGAAGGAACAAAGCTCTTCTGTCGTAGCTTGCAGTATGGAAGAGGTCCAGTGCTTTGATAATAACGCTCTCACCCCGAAGAAGCATCGAAGAGTCTCCGAAGATGCATGCGAATCTGACAATCAAAGTATGAAGCCTAGAGGGAACCCTAAACAGAGACTCGCAGTTGATATCAGTGGTTTAGAGTTGCTCTCGAACAGCATCGAGCAACTGGAGCAGTTGAAGCCGGACACCCAGAACGCCTCTATGGCCGACGATCTTGAGAAGTCGCCTATTAGGGCTAATCTGATTTCTCCTCATGGAGAGAGCAATAATAATAATAACGTGGACAGTCCGTTGGGTTTGTTATGTGCTCTGGCGGAGCAGAGGTTCATGGAGGAGGTTGGGGACAAGGTGCCTAGGAAGTTGAACCTGGAGAGTTCAGAGGAGATATCTCGTGCTGGTAGATTGTTGTTGAATTTGGGAAGGATCAGTCATCATGGGAACGAGGGAGGATCCGCGCAGGATAAGAGGAAGTACATGCAGACTGATGTTGAGAGCAACCAGAGCTCCAAGAGGTTCAAGAGCGATGTGGAGTTTGAGAATGATGAGGCCAAGTGTGACGTGAGTTATGATGACAAGCAGAGAGCGGAGAGTCTGCAGGATGAGGTGATCTTCAGGGCGAAGGAGAAGACCAAGAGGAATATAGATTTTTCGGAGAAAAGTGAAGAGGTTGACGAAGAAGATGAGGAAACGATCAAAGAGAACCCCGTTGAAAGAAACGGTACCTGTAAGAACTCGGATTACGAGAGCAACGAGGCCTTCGAGGAGTTTGATCTACCCTATGATCGATACCAGGCGAATGGAGTATACTGTCCGAGAGAGAGTATGGGGGATACTATTTCGGATTCTGATATGGAGTCGTATCATAAGGAAGCCGTGGAGGATGCGGAAGAGATGGATGGAAGTAGCAGAGACATGAGCAGAAGATTATCCGCAGGGGAATATCGCGATTGCCATGATTATAGAAATTTGCAGGCTAAATTGGACGCGAAGAAGTTCATCGCGCGAAAGGGTCACATGGATAATGATGCAGATTGGCCCAACATGGACGCAATGGAGCTGGATATGAGGGTTAGGCTGGCGGATATTCAGAGGCAGTATAGGGAGAAGCAGAAGGAGCTGTCTAAGCTGACCCCAAAGAAGGAGGAGAAAAAGAGCCCTGGCAGACCGAGGAAGAAGAGCCACTCTTCGAAGTAAATATATTTCTTTTTCACCATTTTTGCGTCTTTTCATTATGACACAATAGTATTATTATGATAGTCGTCTACAATTAATTTGATCAACCACTTGTTGATTAACTCGCCAAGACAGCTGACATTTTTACAGTTTGGCTATGGATTTTATATTTTTTGGTGGAGAATCTTTTAAAGAATGAGCGAAAAGTGTATTAATTAACTGGTCAAAAAAGTTGGGACTGTTAGACTATAAAGACTATATGAATGTACTGTATTGTGGTTTAAATGAGTTAATAAGAAAAAAGATCGTTAATTTTATGATCATTTACAGTTCCGATCACGGGGCCCTTGCTTCACCATCGATGTTGGAGCCCATGTTATCTCCGCAAAAATCGCCCACGCACTCGCTGGATGGAACACCACCGCCATTGACCCCGACTGTGCTAGCTATGCCCAGGTGCAACGTAAACTTGGTGAAACTGGGTGAGCCAAGAAGTCACATTAAACTGTTGGACAGTATACCAAGCATTCCGATCCCCGTCCCACCAGTCGCCTCGCCGATTACTGTTCTACCATCGAACAAAACATCGCAGGACGACGATGAGAAGAGCACCGGAGGGGTGAGTTACTGTTGCTATTATGCTGGAGGCCCTACAAATTCGTTATAACACTAAACGTACCACTGCCGGTTAAATGACCGGTTTTATATTTTTCATCTTACAATTATTGAAATTATGAAGTTGCTTACATGGAAATTGAGTCGATAAATTTCTTGATTCAAGCACATATTGTAATAAAATTTGCGCAAAATTTAAATAAATAGAGCCTTGCCATTTTTTAAAGCTAAAACATTTTAATCTCGGTAGATTTAGTGTTAATTAGATTTAGTTTAGAATTACAAATACGATTTATTCAATTTTTGTACTAAGGTCTTATTAATTAAATTAATGTAAAATGTGTTTCCAGTTGGGGTATGATACTTCGTCACCGGTACCAACTGTGGCAAGTTCGAGTTCCGCTTCAAAGAAACGGAAAGTCGGTCGGCCCAGGAAGCTGATGTGCACATCCGGAAGTGTGAGACATTTAACGGAAACTATTGTTGCGAAGAAGCCCAAAAACAAGAGCTCGTTGGTGGGCTATGTCTTGTCGTCAAAGAACAGACATCTACAGACCAAGGTAATAGACCCCAGATTTTTTCTTTCGAGGAGCAGTCTACAGTGTACATGATGATTTTCTACAATTAAAATCATTTCTTTGCAGTACGTGAGTAAAGCTGCGTTCACGCCGCTGCCCTTCAAAGGCGTGATATCCACGATGAAATCGTCGACGAAGAACCATAAGTCCGGGAAATTGAAACCGAAACCGGTCAAAGAAACGCCTCTGCACAACAAGAACGTGATAAGCTCGATAGTCGCGGAGAAAGCGAAATTGAGTCAAGAGCTGAAGCTGGAGAAACAGAGTAAAATAAAGTCGAAGCTGAAAACGGAAATGAAGGTGAAAACTTGGGAAGATGAAGAATCCAACAACGTTGTGGAGAACGTGTTGCCTGAACCTGTCGCACAGGAACCAATACAGGTAACGTAGCAACAGGAGGCAACGCTTATGTGGCTCTCTGTTTGCCTACTGCAAAAATTATTAAGTAAAATAAATACAGTGGTGTATCCTATCAAATTAACATAATTGATTCCTAACACTAAACCCATCGAGCCTTAAAAGTAACTGGCACATGTTCCTTTATAAAAATGACATGATTGATTTCATTTAGACTTTGTGCGGTTCCTAATATAACACGTGCTCTACTAAAGATATCTATACAACCATTTATTTTTCAATAATTGTAAAATAAAAAATTTGAAACCGATCATTTTGACCGATGCTGGTAGGTTTAGTGTTAAACTCTTCGGACCTTGGCTTTCAAAACTTTTGCACATTATTATAAATTTTATAATATTCATCAAAGTCAGTACAGTACACAGATATGGTCCTTGACGGGTTAATAGTGTGATATCCACTTTATCAACAAATACCATGAATTTTATCACACGTTCTCGCTTTAGGAAGTTCCGGTGGAGGCGACGGAGATGATCGAGACCGAGGCGGAGAGGGGCCGACACGAGAAGTCGAAGAAGAAGAAGCGGAAGTCGAGTTCGTCGTCGCCATCGCGACGCAAGTCGAGCGATAGAGAGAAGAAGGAGTCGAAACGTCGGAAATCGGTCGAGTGCAAAGAGTGCAAGGAATGCGCGAAAGCCGCGAAGGCCGAGAAGCCCGAGAAGACCGAGAAGCCGGAAGTCGTCAACAAGTGCAAATTAACGTCGTCGCACTTGGCCATTGACCAGCTGAGGGTTCTCACGGCGATGGGCGGGCTATTTTATGCTGGCAGGCTCAACGCCGTTCAGGCTCCCGACATTTATGCTATCACGCTGGACGGCGAACGAGGCAATAGACCTCACATCCATTCCAGGGAGGAGATTCTGCAAGACGCGGTAAATTAACCCGTTCCTTTCGCTACAACCGCGAAACACATTCACCCTTTGAGGTTCCAAGAGTTCTTTATATCAGAACTTGGCACAATGTCGTGTGCAGTGAGTGATCTAATTATTAGAGTCATAGTATCAACACTATATGTCTTATACATGTGGTGGGTACAGCTATGTCCACACTGAAGCAACATTGAGCAATTTTCTGTCGCCTCTTGTTGCCTTCTTCTTCCTTTATTCGGTGAAGTTTTTACTCTAACAATTGAATCACTCAATTATGATATATAATTAATAAACGACTCAATTTCAATGTTATACGTAACGTCGTTAATGTATTTATAACAATCGTATTATGAAATGCAAGAAGTAACTGTGGCATCAATGGTTAATGTAAATATAATATAAGTGTATCGGTGCAAAAGTCACTGTCGAGTCTGATTTGATATAGAACAAGAATGAGTTGAAGTTTGACTTTGCGTGTTTTTGCTGGTCACAGATCGTAGAAGTCTGTCCTGCATCGACGAAAGAATTACCACCTGGCACAAGGCTTTGCGCGTATTGGAGCCAGCAGTATCGGTGCTTGTATCCGGGCACCTCAGTGGAACCGACGGAACCGGATCCAGAGCTCGATGAAAAATTCGTCAGCGTGGAATTCGACGATGGTGACAGCGGGAGAATCCCTTTAGACGACATCAGGTTGCTGCAACCTGACTACCCTGTCGTTGGTACGCCTCTCTAACTTATTTCATGCACACAGTTTGCATTTCGCACAATATTGGAATGAAACGAAACATTTCAAGATTGAAGTTCCACACGTGTTACAAGCATTACAGTCTTCGCTTAAACGAATCGCTGTCTAATTGATTGAATTTCGCAGAATACGATCCAAATCCATTGTTATCGCTGGGCAAACGGCGAAGACAAACGTCCGTGTCCACGGACGACAAGCGTTCGCCCAGCACCACGCAACCCTCTTCGTTAAGCACAAACAACGCTGTCCAGACTGTCACGTCCACAACGTGTTGCTACGTCTCTTCGTCTGATGGCCAGTCGCTGGAACGACAAAAGTCTGACGACGTGGACGCGAAAGATCTGGAGGAGTATCGCGAAAGGAAACGCATGAAGAAGAGGAGGAGGGACAAGTTGAAGAGGCTGCAGGAGGCTCAGGAGGGGAAGAAGAAGCACAGGAAGCACAAATGCTGCGACGAACACAGAAAACACAGGCATAGGAAACACCGAAAGCACAAGCACAAGCATAGCCACCAGAGCAGCAGCCATAGCGATGGCAGTCATGTCAGGTTTGTTCTTTTGTTGAACTACAGAGTGTATAATATGATACTCTTGGATTTAAAAAAATATATATATTTATTTATTACCATATTTCAATAAATTAATGATTTTCCAGTGGCGGAGAAAGTTGCTGCAGCCAGAAGAGCGAGGAAGAAGTAGTAAGAGAGGCAGCGGTGACTACTGTGGAACAGGATGAAGTAGCAACCGAGGAGGAGCCAATGCCTCAAGAAGAGGTCGTAGAAGTTGCTCCTGTAGAGCAGATCAAGGAATCTGTTCGCGAAGAGAAACACGAAAAGCCGAAAAAATCGGACAAGAAGACGAAAATTCGTGAACGGCAGGAATCCGTGGAAAGTCGCAGTAAAATGGCCGCGTTCCTACCTGCTAGACAGTTGTGGGGATGGGCTGGGAAAGGTTACAGGCGACGTGGTGCTAAAGGAAGGGCCAAGAAGCAATTCTTCAGGGCCATTCAACGCGGAAGCGAAACTATTCAAATCGGTGATAGTGCAGTATTTTTATCGACCGGCAGACCGGACAGACCTTACATTGGACGCATCGAATCCATGTGGGAGACTTCCAGTTCCAACATGATCGTCAAGGTCAAGTGGTTTTATCATCCCGAAGAGACGGTTGGCTGTCCCACGAACTTGAAATACCCGGTAAGAAACTGCTCTTTTTGCACAACGGTCACAAATGTAAACGTTGTAACTGTAAAATGAAAACTCCGATACCCACAGTGGAGTATTTGGCCCGGAAAGTCGGGAAAAGGTCATGATATAGTAGATCTTAACGCCAGCCATACCATTATGAAATCAAAGATGCATTTTAATATATTTAAAAAAAATTTTTTATTTTTTATTTTTCTTTATTTTTAATGGCAAACAAAAAATATTTATGGCATAATTTAAACGGTATCGAAGGAATATCATAGAAGAACAATTCTTTTTTCTCCGGTTATTTTTTCATAGTTTTTTCAAGGTCATCGTTATTTTTCATCGTGAAAACTTCTTTTTTTTTTATTCCATCTTGTTAATGACTTAAGCATATTCAAATGTATTTTCTCAGCCGCTATAAGATGGAATAAGAAAAAAGTTCTCCCGATGAAAAATAACGATGACCTTGAAAAAACTATGAAAAAATAACCGGACAAAAGAACTTGTTCTTCTACGATATTCCTCCTTCGATACCATTTAAATTATGCCATAAATATTTTTTGTGTCATTAAAAATAAAGGAGATATTTGGGTGGCCTCTTGACTTTCGATGTAGTAGAGTACTTCATGGGTGTACAAATAACTTTAACTTTATCTACGTCGAACAACAAAAATTGTACGACTCGCACAAAATTGTGAAATCGACTTTCTTCCGACTTTTCATCTCCTCCCTTTCATCGCTGAACAAGAAGTAACAGAACTTTGTGAATGTCCAGGGCGCGCTGTTCGAGTCCCCCCACATGGACGAGAACGACGTTCAGACAATCTCTCACAAATGCGAGGTGCTACCGCTGGAAGAATATACGGATAAGCTAGGTAAAGAACCGCACAGGTACCTAACGATCTACGACAATAACGACATGTATTATTTGGCCGGTGACTACGACCCCACCACGTACCTCTTGACCATGCAACCTGGGGTTGTTTGAGAACAGCTAAAGCTGACGATTAAGCTAACGGGTGTTACTTAATTGTCGTCAGCAATCGAATATTACGAAGTAACTATGAAACGCCGTGGCCGCGTTTACCAGCACAGTCGGGAACTTACCGTTTGCAGCGAAGAAACGCTTTTTGTGCGAATGGCCGGATGATTTCGAGTGTCGATGATTACACGAACGAGTCATTTGTAGCTACCGATCGTCGGAGGAACATTTGTCAACGAACAAAACAGCTTCGATTGTACTTTTAACGGAACCGTTTCGGCGGATTTCGACCGCAAGGCACAAGCATTATTTATTATCGCAGTGTGAACGGTACATATTATTTCTCTAATCTCTCTACATTGTTGCGGCCGTTGATTTGCATTTAACCGATTTCGGGGGAAATGCGTGACACCGTGATCGGGATTCTCGAAGCGCCGAGAACCGGTTGTTGATTAAATAGTTTATCTTGCGTCTTTCATATCGTTCGTGTTCGAACGTCGAGCTTATATTTCTTTCGCCGGTATGCAAATCTTTATCGAAGGAACACAGTTTCCCATCTTCTCGGTTCGTTGTTACGATTGACGGGAGCGATACGCGGATACAGAGTGTTTCGTGCGTATTGACAGACACGTGCAATGACGAGTTGTTTCATTGTTCAAGAGGTATATATCAGACTAGCCTGATATTGTGATAGTTTTATATATGGGCAGGCCGATCGAGACGACCGAGGGTGTCGATCGTCGATCGTTCGTGCGCAGGGGATCGTTGTCGAACGAGGATTCGTGTCGAATATAAGCAGGAGGCTTGTGCCTTGTGTAACAGAATTCAAAACGGAAAGGAACTCTCTATCTTTTACGGTTATCGGTAAATACACCCCGATAGCAGGCCGTTTTTCGAGAGAGAGCGAGAGAGGAAGAGCGAGAGAGAGAGAGAGAGCGAGAGAGAGAGAGGGGGGGGACGCGTGTATAACAATTCTGTATAGGAGAGATGCAATAAGTATACCGAGCGGCATTACGACGACGCGAGAGAATCTACGAGAAGACTCTTCTCGACATTGAGAATGTTTTATTGACTGTGTATATACTATACATGCGTAGAGTCTATATATGGATGTTGTACATAAACGTTAAGTATCTAACTACAAAAGAGACTCTCCTCTAATTGTTAATCGTTAGACCCGTGTTTAATAATACAAGTATCGTCCGAAAACCCTCAAGAAACGAACGGCGAGCGAGAGGAGATTCCACGGGAATTCTCCTGGATCTCTTTGGACCGAGGAGAACGAGCTACCAAGATTTTCGAGGCCCCCAGTTTTTCAAATAGAGACCATCCCTTGTTCAATACTCTCGCGTTCGACGCAAATACACACACATACACACACAGGGATACAGTATATGTACTTAGATTAAGAATCGCCTGTTCGTGTCCCTTCGATTCTTTCCTAGGTCTTGATGTACAGTGGTCGCTCGATAAGAGAGCGAGTTCCGGGGCTGTAGGGGCGGGCACTTCCGCTAAGTGGCTGACGAGCGACCAATCACAAGCGTCGGGCGTGGTTATGTGTAGAGGGAGCCACTGGTTTGTCGAGTGACGGGTGTAATTGGTTTTTCGTAGGATTTAGGACATTGTGGAGATGATAAATCGATTGTGATGCGAGCAGGTGTCCTCCTCGTTTTATTTCTGAACAATGCAAGGAAAACAGGACCGGTGGAGCTGACGCTGGATACGTTCAGTCTGCTGACAAGCGTTATCGCTGGTGATACGAAACTAGGTGCTTCACACAACCAGTTTGTGGGCTACGCGCGCGTTATTGTTCCCAAAACGTTGATCCTGAGGTAGAGGTGTTGCTATCGATTATAGATAAATTGTCGGTAGTAAAAAGCGATCAGAAGCGGCTGGGGTGCAACGCATTAATTTAGTTATACTTCGACTGCGGATTTTATACGTTTAGGGCAGAACTGTGAAATACAAAAACGTAGAAGCTTCGAAAGAATTTAACACTTTGTGCTGTACCAAAAAGGAAGCTTAAAGAACTCTTCCTTGACATAATAATCCCAAATGGAATGATTAGAGCTTAATCAGTTACTGGGCGTGACTTGTAAAATACAATAGTTGTATATTATTAACATTTATCGATAGTCGCACCTCTATTCGGGATTAGACAATGTGGAACTCGTTAGCGTTAAGGTCTTCTTGTTATAGTGGCTCGCGAAAGTATCTGGACGATTATCTTTGCGGAAATGCAAGACAAATACTTAACGAAATTATAAACATTTTTTAAATCATCATTATTGTTAAAAATTTCTTTTGTTTCGTGCTACAAAGCCATGCAGAGTCGAATTGATAATAAGAAGAGACACTTGCAATATATTCGTCTATGTCAAAATGGTGCTTTTTGACCATTCTTCATACTTCACGCTACTTTAACTCCTCGATTCCGTTGGAATAAAAGAATATGTCGGAATCGCTCAATTTTTCAATTCGGCACTGCCCGGTTCTCGACTTGAAACAACGGAAACATTTAACCGAATTAAAAAATTCGGAGCACGTTCGAAAGAGGAACAGTGGAAGAATCTTGACAGGATGCGAACAGCAATCCAATATACAGGCTGTTTCGTAAAATATAGGACTCACTTCAGGAGCGTACACAAGAGCAATGAAAAAAAGCTCATATAAACCTGTATTCCGTGTCCCAATAATCCGCACGACATTACCAAGTACTTCTAGCTAGAGAACTGACCACTGAAATCCATAAGTTGTATAATGCAAATGTTTCAAAATACTAAACCGATGTTTAATAATTGTACAAACCGAGGATAATCATGTCGAGCAACTTCTATGGAGATAAACTATCGCAATTTGAATGTAATAGATAACTACTTACTTAAAATGATAGGGAGATGTTAGAAAATAATTGTTTAAAATCAGTACCAATCGAGGAGCTGTCTATCGAAGTGCATTCTAAATAAAACACTAAAGATGATAGTGGGTCAAAATAAAAAAAAATGTTTACAGCGAAGGGCTAAAATTCGTAAACATAAGCGTCCAAACACTTTCCCAAATCACCACAAGCTCTCAGAGTTCAGGGGACCTCCATGCCGGGAAGGAAAGATACGAATTGACTCGAGAGGGCGTCGTTCGATCGCGATTCTCGATCGATCCTCTATTTTGTCAAGGCCAAGCCCTTGACGTTTTGGTTTTCGCGCGATCGCTACCGAGAACAGGTTTCGATCTGCTGCTAGCAACGGGACGAAGCGCGATCTTAGTACAAACTGCAGTTACAATAATAATCGGCCATGCGGTGTCGGCGACGACGACAAAGGTACTTACTTGTGTGTCGTGACGCGTGCGATCCTCCACGGTGTCCCATGCGGTTCTTCATGGTATCCCATGGACGCAGCTATCGGTCTCCGACAGATCACGATCTCCGTTTCTACTGTAAGTGATCGTTGATCGCACGCCGACGCGGCGAGATCATTTCGTCGCCGATGTCCGGGGCGACAGATCGATGGATCGCCTTCTCTAGCCAGTATCGATCGCGCACACCATGCACGGTCTCTGTATATTTCCATGGTACATATTTTCCAGAGGCGTGCGAGAACCCGAAAATGTCGGGTCGGGCTTCCCGAAATTTTGAGACGAGCTTCGTTGAATGGGACTGCCGATTGAAATTGTTTAATATTCGCAGAATAAACGACCTCAGCTCGTTGTTGTATTTATAAAATTTTTATGTCACGTGCCGTGATGAAAATTTAAATCGGAGTAAATTAAACATTCTTGTGAACACTTCCAATTAACGATCGTGTTCGACACAAGTTCGTTCCGAAGTACAGTTTAAATTTCGGGTGTCTTGATTTGACTACAACAGTTTCCGGCCCGAAAGATTTTCGGGTTCTCGCTCACCTCTAGTATTTCTTGGTTTTTCCTGGGGATCACTTTATACTGACTTATCCTCGACGCTTCGGTTCTGTGAGAAGCAGCTTACGCGTAGACACAACGTAGAGGAGGCATGTTCGCTTGTAGATTTGTAAATATACGTAGACTAGGTATAGATCTAAGGAAATGTCGGTGTCCTCGATCGTTTTTTTATACACGTCCCGATCGAATTTACCTGTACCGCACCGCGGATTTACCTTCGCTCGGCGATTTTTCTTCGATGAATGAAGTAAAACAGAAATATACCGGTCCAAAGGAATCATATCTAGAATCTAGAGTATGGATCGGTGCGTAGATGATACATATTATGGCTAATCACCCTAAGCGGCTCCACGCCGGAACGTTTCGTCGATTTTTAGCGCCGCAGTGAGATTTTCGAAGCACTCGTGCAATCTGTTGCGGAATTGTCGGTTCGAAGCGAAAGTATTTGCGAAATGGTGCAATTTCAATGATCTTGAGGTAGTTTCTCAAGGTCGATATTCTAAACAACTGATTCTATGCAGGTATGCATACAGTGGATCATCGAATTGATACGGAGCTACTTGCATAGATTCACAATTAAAATAATCTACATTTTATATTCATTTTTATTAGTTCCTTTTAACTGTTCGGGGTAAAAAGAATTCACACTTATGCTTTTTCTTCATGGTACTTTTAGTTATGAAATCGAGTGGGATTTGAAAACTAGCTCAAACCTTACCAAAATCATAATGTTATCATTAGACTGCAGATCTTTATGCAAAATAAAAATATTCTACTTCAATAGCAACAAACTGGAATGAAATAGCAGTGTATTTTCTTCCTTAATATGTTTAATAGGTCGAAAATAATGTAATAGTATTTTTAAATTCTTTTAATGTTTTCACTGTTTGAAATAACACCTCTCCAGTTTTGTCATAAATACATAAAATCCGCAGTCTAGAGAGTTATCATGAATTACAATATGAATCATAATATCGAAAATATTTTCAGGGGCCCTTTTCAAAGAGTTTTCCTTTAGAAAGTTGTTTGGAATATCGAGGTTGATAATTTCAAGATTATTGAAATTGATGGAGTGTACCCTTTCACAAACAATTACCTAGTTTCCTGATAACAAACTTGGTAAACGTGCTCTTAACGGAGAAATAATTAGTGCAAACAAATTCTCCCTCGCGTACAGACATATTTTCATTGATTCTGTACGAGAAGGATTCTCGTAACCCATTAAGTCCCTGGCAATATAATTATTTATTCTCTGTGAAAATATACAGAAAAGCATATAAATGCTTCAAATGAAATTTTCGATCTTATGGAACTGAATAGATAAACGTAAACAAAATAACTTACCATAACCATAAAAAACATAGGTAAAATAATTTGCGTACTAATTTAGGAAATATAAAAATTGCATCGTGAGACTGGAGGTGAAAATCTACTACACAAGAAAAATATGTAAAACAGACTTCTCATAATTTAAGACAAAATTGGTTGATCACTATGTAAATACTTCCATTTCTGCAAATTTCAAGTAGGTTCTATGAGTGAGAAGAAATAGTGAAGCCAAAAATATTAACACAGTACTGTGCATTGTGTTAAATCTTCGAAATTATACAAGGTGCACAACTTAATTCGTGGATCTCACAATTAACAATTTGTAACTTTGTTTTACATGCAACTTGTAAAATGATGTAACTGTAGGAAATAATGGGAATTATTTTCAAGACTTGAGTGTGATTTGACTGTTCGTAAATGAACAACAAATTTATGAAAACGAGGTCACGAATTAATTTGTATACTTAACAACTGCACCAATAGGATTTATTCCTAAAAATTCTCCGAAAAAAGATTGAGAAGTGTTGCATTAAATGCTGGGCCTTAATGGGTTAATTAAGCAACCAGTTGATACGCTGCGGCTCTAACGAGTCTCTAAAGAGTACGATCGAATCCTTGGAAATTTCGTCGGCTCGAACATATTTTGTACATACTCTTGATTCGTCGGATGGGTCTCGGAACAATGAGGCAGATGCCGATGTATCTCGCACCGACACTTCTTTATCCTTGAGAAATCTCTTCGTGGAATTGAGGCGCGTTCCGGAGAGTTACACGGTTGCTTGTGGAAGAATAGACGACGTGTCCTTCGAATGAAGACATCTGAACCGTGATTCGCTCTGTTCTGGCAGATTCGAGACTCGGTGAGACATTTTTCTAAGAGATAAGCGTAGACCGTTCGAGCTAGTCGAGCCGCTGTGTAAGCAGTGCTGGGTACAATTGCAGTTCAAACTAAAAAATAGAAATAAGAGATTATTTCGCAAATTGTATTATATTGATCAAAGTATTTCAAACAATTATTCACTGTATCGATTTAATATTCTTTCGTATGAATTCTAAAAATGCTCATTTGGAATTAACAAATTATGATGCATTTCAGATAATTATTGGGTTGGCAAGAAAATAATTTCTGTATTTTAAGGTGAAATAAAATCGAATTTCTTTATTCATGCTATACGAAATTATTAATATTGACAAGTATATTTAATGTATATTCGAATTATATATATTTCAATAGTTACGTAAGTGTTTCTGTCTTTATTTGTATAATTTTACTAGGCCCTCCGGGCGGGCATACTTCTCTATTCTACCACGTTTTTTTATATATATATATAGATAGATAGAAGATAGATATATATATTAGTTTTGATTGGTAAAAATTTACCTCTCTCGAAAGAAAAATTAAATGAGGGTGTAGCTTATTAATTTACTGACCCTCGTGTATAATGAATATTTTCAAATAATTTTGTACATAAATATATTAGGTATAGAAATAAATTCTTCACCATTTTTGGGTAAAAGCTGGGTGTGCCTGATCACTAGAATGATTTTATGTATTTATAACAAAAGTGAACAACATTCTATAAACTTCGGAAGTGAGAGACAATTTTCTGCATTAACTGAAAAATGCCTAATAATTATGTAAATAAAATCGAAACACTATTACTATTACCTAATTTCACAAACCTGCATCTTTATTGCAAAAATAATTCTCACTCTAAAAATAAAATAGAAACACTTTCAGTTTTCCTAAACTAATACTTTTTTTATATTTTACAAGTACACAGTGTAAAAACACAAAAATTGAAAAACCCGAAGGACCACAAAGGATCCGCTAATAAGAAATGACAAGAATCTTGAACAGCCAGGTTTCAATTATTATTTAGAAACGAATATTATTTCGAAACGAATTTTATTGAAAATGTACCCAGCTCTGCGTGTAAGGTTAACCTGTGAAAGTGCGATTGCAAAAAGCGGTTAAAGGATGGACGAAAGGTTCGCGTTTCTGCGTCGGACGACGAGTGACGGATCCGTTCATTGTCGGAAGATTGTCTAATGTATCTCTTCTCCTTCTGCTATCTCTTTCACCGATGCACCGGACACTGATATTTTCCCGGCAGATTTCTCCGTTTTAAGAGGAGACACGAGCATTTCGTCGATCCGACACCATGAAAAGCGGAGCCCACGGGGCCCCCTTTTCGTCAGGCTGCGTACTCGATTTATTGCCATTTGTATCTAATTGTTCGTCCGCGAGTTGATTCGCGTGTACGACGACGACGGCGACGAAGACGACGACGCGGTGGACTGCGATAGTTTAGCGTTTAGAAAACGAAACAACGCGGACCTGTATATGTATAGTTCTACGTGGTAAGGAATGCGTGGATGACACTAAACGGGGTGTGCGAGAGAACACAAAACGCAGAAGACAAAGATGAAAAAGAGGAATATTTTATTCTAGAGAAAATCGAAATTGTTCTATATTTTATTAACGGAGAATTAATGAATCGCGGATATAGTCGATCTAACAAATACAGTAGATGACCGTGAACGCGAGATAACGGAGCGATGACGCGAGTAAGTTATAGTAAGCTAAACAAACAAACAAACAAACAAAAAAAAAACGAATAAAAGCAGCACATGAAATGTCAAAAAAAGAATATCTATATATAGATATATATAAGTGAAAAATATATATATATACATATACGATGGTAAACAAGAGAGGCGGAAAAAATCGTAAATTGCGCGAGATGCTATAGAAAACTTAAGGAGATCTTCAAAGCGCGACTGTTTCGAACCCAAAAGTCTGAGAACAAAAAAAAACGAGGAAGAAAGAAACACAAGAAAAAATAACGCAAGATTTCGAAGATAAAACAAAGAGAGATACAGTTGAATTTCGTTTATATTTTCCTACGCGACTTTTGTATGGGTAAGTGGCGTGCGTGCGTGCGTGTTGTGCATGCATGTGTATGCGTGTATTGTAAACCGAGTCTCGGTGTGATGCTTGTAATAGAAAGTATACACGAGTTTCTGAGGTCTCGCTGAAATATGCTAAAACGGAGGACACAGAAGAATATTGCGGCGAATGTAAATGCTGATAAAATGCACTGCGTTAAATGTACTTGTACATAGAGGTATATTGTTTTATTTTATTTTTTTTTAGTTTCGCTTGATTTCTAACAGTATTGTCAGGTGAAGAAACCGTTTTCTCCCCCGCGGGCAAGTGCGCTTCGGTTCGAATTCCTTTTTTCTATCTACTCGGCAAAACAAGATTCACGTATTTATGTTGGAAACAGTTGAAATAAATGCCATTGTCATTGAGGACTCCGTTACAGGCTGGCCAGACTTATTCCATCCTTGGTGACATTTTTTCAGGTCGAGCACCGACGAAACTGAAGTGGAACGAGCTGGAACTTCAACTGAGTCGTTCGTCGAATTTTTATGCATTCGTGAAGAAATTAACTGGGAAAAATATAAAGAATCTACGAATGTTACGTTGTCTTCAACGCAGAAAATGACTATTAAGAGGTGAAATGAATGTTTATTTAACTAGTGCTTCCCACAAATATAAATCACGAAATCCAATCTTAAATGGGTCACAATCAACTATTAGAAGTGTACAGTACAGGATGTGAGTGGATGGGTGATTCTACATGTAAAAATAAGTCGAAAACACGTAATAACATTTTTTCGTTAGACGACTCATTTCCGAGAAAATCGAGTTTGAAGATCCGTCGGGTTCGCGCGCTATAGTATATGCAGGAAGTAGAATTGGTTGGTCATGATCAGACGCCGCGTCAACCTACTTAATAGCATGCGTATTCCCCGTATTTCCAAACTCGATTTTCTCGAAATCGAGACGTCAAACTAAAAAATGTTATAGCGTGTTTTAGACTTATTTTTACATGCAGAATCACCGCTCTTGAGCTTGTCACCACCGGATCGATGACACCCTGTATAACGAAGTCTAGAAGTAGTTACAACGTAACAAAGTTTACTATCTAATAACGAAGTTTAAAATATATAATCTACGAAACAGTAGGTACCCAAAGAATGGGATAAAAAATAAAAAATCTTGAACAATAAGAGTAAGGAAACAAATAATCTGGCAATAAATTGATGATACCCAAAGAACGACCATTTATCGAAGTGTTTAACGTGTACTCGCCGAAATCGAAGATTGAACACTCCGATTAAAACATTGTCAATCGCGCAACTAACAATTAATGACAAAACGAGTATTTCGACTTTCACCGACGTCTTTTGGCAACGGCTATGAGATGAGAACTATGCACCCGGACTACACGGCACGGAGTTAATTATAATTACTCTACGGTCGCATTAGTTGTCCACGATAATTGATCGGGAATTGCTCGGGAAATACCATCAAACTACTTTAAAGTCGACGTGCGTGCATAATGCTCTGCGTTATGGTTGCAATCTATATCTAGGTGCTCTTAAATTACGCGAGTTGCGCAAGAGGGAGAGGAAAAATAGTGACGCGGATGCAAAGATTATAAATCTCGACTATAAATCGTAGAGTTGACGCGCCGAATAAAAGAATAAGGAGAGGAACAGACAAAACTCGGCGTGTACATACAGTACGTATATATATAGTTCGGGTCCGTGGAGTGGGAGGCTGTTGAAGACGAGGGGATAGTGAACTATTCTCGGAGTTCGTTCGGTACGCTTTTCCCTCTCTTCCAAATTCGGCGGCGGTAAACGTCAGTAAACCTTTGTAAACTGCATTGAATAGTTGGGAAACTTGTTTCTCGTTCTACTATCGTTCAACCCCCGTGTTCAACACTTCGCTTTTTGTGTTACGGTGCTCCGTGGAACAGTGCGAGAAGTGTACCGCTCTATACTGACTGTACAAGGAGGGAAATACGTTGTGCAACGTTCAACGTTACTGCAAGTTTTTATTTCGTTTTGTGAAAAAGGTAGCTATTCGTGCGGTAAACGATTTTATCCTGAACTCGTGAAAAAAGATTCAATTCCTTGTTCTTTTTTATAATTTGCATTTTTTAATTATTTTCTATGAGGCAAAACACGCGTTCTGTTGTGATAATGCTAATTAAGTGACTCGTTTCTTAAAACAAAGTTAGATAGAGTCTGACTATTACGATGTTTTGTAATAGTTTGCAACCATAAACACACTCTCTCTCTTTCTCTTTCTCTCATGTTATTTCGAGTAGCATCTACCTGCCTGTTAGACAAGCATTGCATATAATTTTTTTTATAAATAATCTCGTTATAATGTTCTTAACTACCACACAATTTCGTTGATATTACAATGGATTATATTTGATTTCTACAGCTTGGTTTCTCTACAAATATTTAGTTTTTAATTCATGTTTCATAAATTTAACAGACACTCTTTAATAATGTATTTTTTCACGAATAATTGTTTCACCTTAAATTGTTACATTTGTTCAATGAAAAACTCTCAATTAGCTTGGAGACAGTTCTTGATTAATATGATACACAAATGTGGGCCTTAACAATGATCATTCTACGTCTTCTTACAGTCTAACAATATTATATACTATCAATTTTCGATTTACAAGATGATCTCTGCAATCGTATTTCAAAAAGCTTACATATACTCTATTACATCACTGTTATGCGCGAATATACAGGGTGTCCTGTAACTCGTGGCAACTACGCAGGGGGTGTTTACGTTTCACATACCTCTCTCATTACGTCCATTATAATATATTAGTAAATTTAAGTTAGTCAATTTAAAAGTTTTTAATATTTTCCCTCGATCTTTTCTTATCATTAAAAGGTTGTACAAATTATAAAAAAATATATTTTGTCGTGATAGCGAGGATAACTTGTGCTGAAGACACGTGCAAAATTTGAGTTCGATTAGTACAATATTTTTTAATATATCCAGACAATTATTACGAAAAACGTGTTTAAAATTAAAATGCTCTCCTTCACTAGACACGTCACTTAAAACTATTTGCAATTTTATTATTGCCTCGGCTACGATTACAAAATTTCTTGAGCATATTTTCCAAATACTGTGCTCTCGATACACGAAAAGATAATTTCGATTCTCCGGATCCGTTCACCAGAATATCCCCTGGAAGCGTCCAGCCTTAACACGTGTATCCGGTGACAAAACTGTTGACTATCGACGATGAAGTACGGGAAGGCTATGCTGAATCGAAATCGTGTAAGAGAAGGTCTAGATCAGGCGTGTAACAAGCCGGGTCGTATGAGCCAGGTTCGGGGAGCAGAAAGCCAAGAGCAACGCGCTGAGCAAGCCACGCTCTTCAAGAACTAGAGTCTCTCGCGGTGGGGTAATCTATGAGTCAGGCATTGTCACGAATGCTGCTGCGTGCGACCCCTCGGCTGTACTAGACCTCCTCTGCAAGCCTCGCGCGAACACACGACGATACAGTTTCTACCCTTTTATAGTTTTGGCACTTCGGCGTGGATCGCTATCCGAACCTTGGAGGCAGCTCTCTTGCTCGAGAAGCCTCCACTTGGACATGACTCATCTATATTCGACGTAAAAGTCCTCCTCAAAATATGTATATGAAATTCAGATTTACCACTCCTCCGAATGATGAACGAGACTGGCCTACGGCCATTTCAAGACAGTTTCAGAGATTGTCATAAGAAGACAAGTCATTCTTTGCATCGATTACAATCGACAGGAGCCAATCAGCTTTCTTTCTGTAATCATTTTAATAATCATTCAAATTGAAGCTAATACAGTGATGTTCTCTTCAATTTTTTAAATCTATATTTACCGTTTTAAATTGCACACACACACTTTTATATTGTTGTCAACTATACATGTAAAATATGTATTGTTTTTCATAGAAATTCGCAGTCTAGTCATAGCCCATATGTGCAGCTTCATCATACCATAAAATGGAAAAACAGCGGAATGTTAGGAGTGTGCAAATGTTTTTTCTCCTAATAAAAATATTGCATTGAAATATTTTTCAATAAACGTAAAAATGTCATCACGAGACTGCGGATTTTTAGGCATTTATAGCAAAAGTGAGTAGATGAAACTCAAAATTCTAGGAAAATGTTAATAACTAAAGATGTACATACACGATTTCTTATCTATTAGAATTATTAAAGGAAGAAATAACATTCTGTTTGGTTTCTATCCCTCGTAATCGATACAGACAGTTTTTATTTTGTATAAAGATCCGCGATCTAGCCATCACTTATTTACAGTTTGATTAATTCTAAGTGATGAGAATAAATTAATGTCAAATAAAACGTATACTGTTTGAAAGTTTGACATGTATGCAGATTTTTTAGACTGATCGGACTGATTAGACTGTTTCACATGCAATAGATTTTGTGGTTCGTTACACAACAGTATGTTACCGATACAACCGTATGTATTGAATAGAAATGATACTAAAGTTTCCCTTTGTATTGCTGTCAGGCTGCACTGTTCTCTTTATCAGTGCCTTTGTTTTTACATTTCTATGTGGCCCTATATAACGGGGTTTACGGTGTCCGTATCAAACCCCTTCCGCACATCACGAGACATACCACAGCAACCAATCCGGTGCAATCTTCGGCAAATCTATTGGGTTGGAAAGAAAGTTCGTAGCGTTTTGAAATTAAGAATCGAAGATAAAATTAAGGTATTTATTCATATTATTGAATAACAGAAGAAGTTACCTCGAAAATGACAAAAAGCAATAGAACAGAATGGAAAATACATATTTTATTGAATAAATCTATGAATAAATATCTGAACTTTCGTTCCAACCCAATATTAAATCAATCTATTTTCATTTTCATCAACCACTATTTTTTAGATTATTTTCGTGTGTAAATACATTTTAACGAACAAATTCTCCAGTTTATTCTCCTGAATTCATTGCTTGGTCAACGTAAATATTCTTTGAAGTATGCGCTATTACCATCTGCAGATAATATGAACGTAATTCATCATCAGATAATATTGTTATCAGTGTTCTTATCGAACGTATACTCTAGAGTAAAGGTTTCTTTATAATCTTCTACGAATTTCTGTGCGAAATTTGCAACTAATTGCACGTTTACCCTTTGATCATTTTATTATAAAACTTTTTGTCAAAGTTTATATACCAATTTTTGACAGAGTGACCTATTTGAAACCAGTGTCATATTGAATTAAATTTTTCATAAACAATAATTATCTCAAGTGGATTCTAATCTTGTTATTATTTTTGTGCCCCGCGTGGTACGTCTGCACGACGAGAGAATCGATCATTGATCGATATGATCGAGCGCACCTTACCGGTCACAGTGTTTACATGTTGCCATATTCAGGGACCAAAAATAACAGTCGTTCTAAAATTTTCTGTTCTGTTGTTCTGTAATTGCACTGTTTAAATCGTCAACATTGACAGCGACATCGAATACAATTTGATTTCATTTTTCGGGATTCTCGATAATAGTTTTTTTTGTGTAAATCTGTAAAATTGTTGTAAAATATTCTCTTATTGTATTCGTGTTGTTATTTTTGCATGCTAGTGGGCTCCATTCAAGCGATTTGGAACCGTGAAAAAAGCCATATAAAACGGATACTTCGCTCAAATCTGCAGACAAGTGTACTTTTTGGTGCACATCACATTTTCAACGATTCAATCTATTTTTTGCGTAAAATATTAGACCTTGGAGAAAGGATACGTATATCCATCTATCCCAAAAATATCTTGGCACTAAAAGCTACAAATGGCTCATCGTAATTCAGGATGGATCCAATTATCTCACTTTTACACGTACTCATTAGATCAAGTGTCTTTCTATTTATTTCCAAATCGGGGTTATTAGCATTTGCGAATTACTTTGTATCATGATATACACCATCCTGTAATTTCATATAGCAAATATACCGCGTGTTTTATCGACTTAGCATAACCGAATGTATTTGGCGCCTCTGTGATTAAACCATAATTTAAATGAAATCGTATCTGGCTATTAAGCCGTATACAGAATTGGCAATTGTCAACAAAATTTGCTCGGTATTGTTGTATCATTGTAAACAAATATGGAGTTAATTGGTCAAAATTTGTGAGAGTAAAACCGGAAGTCAAATAAACTTTTCTAAAAAATATTTCTATAAAAATATTAATAAAACATCAGTTTACGGTTATTAGCAAAAAAAGTCGGCACTAGTGAGTTTAATATTTGTGAATATAAATATTCCTTCATGAAGGTAGTTTTTGCCTTTATTTAAACAAACTGTGTAAACTGTGAGCATTGGGTTTTTTTGCAATAATATCGAAAAGAGCGAAACGATGTTTTGAAATCTTCACTTTTTTCCGACGGTGATATGGTCTATTTCAATTACGATAAAATCCCGGACGACAAGTACAAAAGTGATCGATTTGGCGCAAAATGGTCCGACCCTCGAAAGAGCCCAAGAGGAATAGAGATCCTATATTTTAGTGACATAGCATGAGTATTTTATTTGATTTGCGGTGCTGTACATTTTATTTTGTATCATCATAAAATTCAATTCTATCGTATAGGGTTTCCCAAAAATGTTGTACTTCCTTTAAAAGTCTGATTCCTGAGGCCATTTGTTTTATTGAGAAAATCTCAAAAGAAATTTATTACAACATTAGGTACAAACAAAACCAAGGTATACAGAGCGAGTAATCTCTACAAACTAAATGTAAGGATATACATACCACTTTTTTTTCCTTTTTGGTTTTCCTTAAACGTTTGGGTTACAGTTCTTTAAGAACGAAAGTATATGTATGAAGACAGTCTTGGACATTGAGCCCAGTGAGAAACATTAAAATTTTAATGCAACATTCATGGTGTTACACATATTTATAATGAAACCTGGGTTGCAGCGAATTGTAAACACAAGGTAAAATGTATATGAAACGGAGCATGGATTAAGATTATTAACGCGACATTAAAGCGTCACACAGATCCATACAATTACATGTAGATTGCACCGCTATAGTAATAAAAACGTAGCGAAATGTGTATGAACGGCAGAGTTGGGCAAAATTTTATTCAAATAAAAATTTCGAATAAAGTGGATTTAAAACTTTATTTTATTCGACATTTTTATTTGAATAAAATTTTTGCCCAACTCTGATGAACGGAAGCATGAATGAGAAACGTACGTAAATGGAGTGAACCAAGCTTCTTCATGCATCTCCGTTTATCTGTGTCAACTTGCACCGACCACCATATACAGCAGTCAATATAAGAACCCCAAATTTCGTGCCACTCGAAAACCTTCGACGGAGATCGCTTCACCATTTCCACAGATTGCGGAGGAACCTGAGAACAGTTTTCGCGTTTCCTCAATTCTATTTCTTTTATCAGGCTGTATTGTGCTCGGTGGTTCCAACAATGGGAGACATTTTTATCAGTCGCGTTGCGGACGGTCTCTCGTGATTTATAAGTCTCTGTTAATGTAGCGTAAACGCATTAGAATTTGCTCGGAACTTCAGGACGTTGCTAAAATGGAAAAATGTTGAAAATGAATCGTACATTAACTAACTTTTATATAATATTATTTTAATTTGCTTTTGTAATCGCATTCCTGTATTTTGTTAGGAAAATATGAAGGCTGGGAAAATTTGAGCTTCGATTTATAATTTAATCTGCAATATTTTTCAAAAACAAATTTTAAATAAATGGTTTTGGTCCATGGTGTGCTGTGTCCTCTACCCTCTTTCTTTCTCTCTCTCTCTGTTTCAATTTCTCCAAAATTCATTGCTTTCTGTATATTCAGTTTGAAAAGGAAATTGTTATTATAATTCGATAGTACAATTTAACATCGTACTGTGGTTCTTGTTTGTGTGCATACTATTGTGGAATTATTTATCCAATTTAAAATCTAATTTATGTTCTACTAAAATTGACAGATGTGCACCAAAAGTTCCAGTCAAATCAATAACATAACTTGACATTCAAATTCAAATTCTCCAAACTACAAATTACGAATTCAAGTTACAATTTTCAGCTGGACAATCAACCTTTTATTGACTCATTTGAAAGAGTCATCAAATCAAACGAAAGAGCTAATTACACTTGAAAAAATACCGTGGACACATTCTAAGAATACTGACTCCACACCGACACAACCACGAATTCTAGATAACAATTTTCCCCAGTCTAATCACCGTTATATTTTTAGTACCGACTCGATCATTCCTGACATAATTAAAGCAAAAAACGGTGACGTATACAATGCACATCGGTATCAATATTACCGCGATAAATCCAGCTACATAATATGCTTCCAGTAGAACACACACACAATAATCCCACTGATAAACATTATCCATACAATATATTTTTTTCGCTGGAGAACGCCGCTCGGCGCCGGCCGTTTTTCTACGAACGTGTAGCTCGTAAGGAACGGGCATAATAACATGATAAAAATCGACAAGAAACCGAATGAAAGCAAAACTTAGAGTAGAGAAGGCTACTGGATAGAGGAGGAGCGCGATATATCCCGGGGGAGAAAGAGAGAAAGAGAGAACGAGAACGACGAGTCTGTCGAAGAGGGAGAGGTGACTGCGCAGAGCAGCCACATATGAACGCACACAATGTTGATTTCCACCACCACTTTGCTCACCATCACCAATGTCGTCCCCATAGGAGCGAAGCGGCCGATAAAATGTGCGAGAACGATAAGTCAGTTGAGTGTGAGAACGCCGAGGAAGAGGACCTAGAGATGCTGGATCAGGACCTGCTCGAGGATGCACCGTGGAAACTAATCCAACGGAACACGTTCACAAGATGGGCCAACGAGAAACTGAAAGTTATAAACAAACGGATCGACGATCTCGAGTGCGACCTGTCCGACGGCCTCATATTGATAAGCCTGATCGAGGTGCTCGCGCAGAAGAGGCTACCGAGACATAATCAGAAGCCCACCTTCAGGTCGCAGAAGCTCGAGAATGTGTCAGTCGCGTTGAAATTTTTGGAGGACCAGGGGATACGGATCGTCAACATCGGTAAGTCACCACACCGTCTTTATCGACACCTTTTTATCTCACTATTTTCATTTCGAAAACGAGGGATCTTGTTTGCGAAAAGACACCTCTCCGGTGTGTGCTTAACAGTCGTCTGTTTTCGAATTTTTTTTAGCTTTGTGCGATGACTTTTTCGGAATTGTGATTTTGTTTGTCGTTTCGCTGGAATTTTGACCGTTTCGGATGCTGTTGTTTAATCGTGATTTATTTGTGGTTAGTAAAATGTTGTAGGGATTAGTTTTCTTTCATGGTTAGGAGTTTTAATGTAGAGTCTGTTGGAGTAGAATTGCAATGGAATTCGAGAGAATATTATTTAGTGGTTTCAGTCAAATTTTAAATTTAAATGTTGAAGGTTGATTGCTGGGGGCAATTATTCCTGAAAGTATTGTCGAAGTGTGATTTATTTGTTATATTAAAAATGTGATGGCGATTAATTTTATCTCATGATCAGAATTTTTAAGATTGCCATGGCAGTTATATGTATGGAAAGGGTTGTAGGTAAAGCATAATTATTAAATTTGTAATAAAATTCGATATTGTGGGTTTATTCAAATTTTGTATATAGATGATAAAGTTTTACATCGTGTCAAACAATTATAGAATTTAGTCGTGT
This sequence comes from Lasioglossum calceatum, assembly GCA_963966675.1. Lineage (NCBI taxonomy): Eukaryota > Metazoa > Arthropoda > Insecta > Hymenoptera > Halictidae > Lasioglossum > Lasioglossum calceatum. The sequence goes on from OZ016545.1 coordinate 8,697,955, forward strand.
ATTCACTTGTAAAATAATTATAGAACTGCTTGTCATATTTGCTATATTTCTCTCATGATTAGAATGTTAAAGATTTTAATGCCGGTTATAGGTATCACTAGAATACAATTAATTATTTTCGATTGTATAAAGGCATCGAATTTTCAATGTGAACGACGATGAATATAATTAATTTTATAAGTTTAACATCTGGTGAATTTTTATGGGACAGTTATTAAATTTAGATTTCATATTATCTGAGACGGAACGTGCTTATTGATTGTAAGATCGATTCGTACAGTAAAATGTTCGAGCGAAATAATATTTACGGTCATGTCAAGAACAAATTCCACTGATGGATACGGTCAAAGTTATGGTCGCGAGCAATAATCACAGCTAATAAAGTGTGACACAGTTAAGCAAGTTTTATTGGGGCAACATTACAACTTGCTTGCAATAAGTTAGAAAAACGAATGATAAATTTGCTTGTAATAAACAACAGTATATATATAGAATTTATTAATTCTGAGTTTTGACTTCATATTTTTTTTCTCAAAAGGTCTAAATATACAAAATAATTTTTTAAATTTACTTATAGGTATAACAACTATTAATTAGAACTATGATTATAAATTGGAAAAAATGATTACTGATTTTCAATTTCACTCCAAAATAAGAAGTAATAAAATCGTTTAAATAAACAGTGAATAAATTTGTTCAACCATTAAAAATCGTTTAAATGAGCGATACAAATATATCGTCAGCCTTAATTTGCTGCAATCTAATAATGCTGGTGATATGAAAATTAATAATTTATGCGGAGTGAGATATAGATTTCTGCGGGTTAATATAATCATTTGAAATGTATGTCGAGGAACGAAAATTGTCTTTCAAGCTTATCAAAAATTGAGATTGGGAGTGACATCATTCGTGAAAATTACCGTCAAAATATCGTTATCATTAGCGCAAAATAATTTTGTCCGAAACGGAATGACTTTGATTACATTTAAAAACTTTTAGAATAGAAAATCTTTTGGAGATATTGTAGATTATTCGTAGAATGAACATAATATTGTGAATCTATAGCAAAATATAATAAAAATTTTTTTGAATATGGGGAAGATAAAAATGAGAAACACAATAATTAAATATTAACATACAGTAACAGAAAGTAATAGTTCCGTAAATTTTTCTTTGACGTGTGAAATTTTAGCGATCCTAAAAATAACAGAACATGCAATCAGCTGATTATTAGTTTGTACACGCCATGCAAGTGAGCTATACATAGTGTGCCTTTGGGAAGTGTCAATAAGCCGGTGAGAAAGACAATACGGCATGATAATCTTGACACTGATAAACTGACATAGGTATACGAGTATTATAAAAATGGAGCTTTTAAGAGATTTGTATTATACTATCTTCCACCCGATTTTCTGAGATTTATAATATCGAAAACGAATATTGAAACAATAAAGGAATCGAGTTATTTGGAAATAGTTTATAAAGATAGTTAAATAGTAATTTGATTTCTGAAAAATATTAATAAAATTTAGTGACTTCGAAGAATTTATTTATGTAAATTCAGTTAGGATCATTACCCGGAGCATATGATTAATTATTAACGCAGACTCTTGAACTCATTTTCATTTCGACGCAAATGAATGCATACGTCGCGAAAAGACTACATTTTTTCCACATAATTAGACGTAAAGTAAAGTAAAAGAGGAAAGGGCTCTGCTGTTGACCTGAATTCCTATTTGAAAGAAAAGCGCGAAGTCGATACCGCTGTTTCAAAATTTTACAATTTCAAAAATGACCGGGACAGTCCGATAATGTGATCTTTATTATTTTTACTTGGTGATGGTCGTTTGCCACCTCAAAGCTTCCTGCAATTATGAATCAGGCAACTGTAAGACAGGGAATGAGTCACGTGCTAATAGAAATTTAAATAATAATTTTAATGAGAGGGTAATCTGATCATTATACCGATATCTGAAATTCAAATTAATATAAAATTTAATATTAATTAATATAACATAATATCATATTTCGACAGAACATCAATTTTTAACATTAATTATTTCTCTGTATATACACTGCATTAAGAAATATAAATGAATTAAAAATTCGTAATAAAAGAGTTACAAATTTGTTACATTTAAATATTTTTTGTTTGGCTGCTTCAACAATTTGCTTTATTGTTTCAATAACACTCAAAGCTCGGCACTAATGGAATAATAGCGGCAATTATTTTTATATAATGGTGATTAAAAATCGGCTGTTGTTCAGAGAGTGAAGCGATAAATTCGTCAGTAATTAACCAGCGAAAGAGGTCAAGTTCCTCGGCTATTTGCTCGGCGAGAAGTTTGAATGAAAACCAGATAAAAAACCGGTAAAAATAACGGCGAAATGGTTCAGTGGGCTACGGAATCGAAAAACCAATACATACTACTGATTGTAGACAATTATAAGAGGCACGGATCAATGACGCCCGCCCGGGATGCCCGGGAAGCTGTAGGCTAGCAACAACTTCACGTTGTAGGGACGAGAGTTGTTTATATCGAGCGATTTAAGACACTTTCTATTGTATTTCCTACATCACATTACCCTGCACGCGAGCGAAGGGTTTAATCACCTTTGATCGATTGAAAAATCGGAGGAATTCAACGATCTTATGGATGAAATTATGTTTCTTTAGAAAAAATCAATAGGTACATTTTACGATATTTATGTAGTATTTAATAGTTCCAGAAAATAGTTCTCAAGTGTAGGAGTATGTAGAAAGACTAAAAATAAATTTTTTCCTAATACGGTTTCAAGGATCAAACGAGTGAATCATTCTAATGTAATTGCACTCGATAACCCAATTTCTTAATCAAGGAAATTGGAAAACGTATCGCGTCATTTTCTCATTCTTCTTTTCTCATACGAAGTCTGTCATAATATTATTAAGTGAAGAAGTGAAACAGCAGAACTATTTGGTCAACCATAAATCCAAAACTTTCGTACTTTCCCATTTTGCAGCAAAAACCACGTCAAATCTTAATAATCTCTTTTGAATATAAAGATAAATTACCAACGAATTACTTTTATTGTTTGGTATTTCCAGTATCAATATCGAACAATAAAGAGAAATATTTGTGTAAATATTGTAGAAATTCTAGTATTAGCATATTACTCCAAAAATAGAAAAAAATATTAAAGGGATTTTTACTAAAAAAAATAGTAAAACATTAATAAACTAGGTATATTCAAAAAAGTATATATTACTCAAAAAATGACACAGAGCAACTAAGGAAAAGAGAAAACAATAAAAGAATTGTGTGAAAAGAAGTAAGCACGTTTTACTCCAAAAAAGTAGTAAAGATCAGTAAAAACATAGGGAAAGAAGTATATTTTAAACAATTAATTAATTTAGTATTTTAAATACTGCAGGCATTCTAGTGGTGAGTGTGCTACTCCAAAATTGAAATGAATAGTATGCAGACACAATACATTCATTCTCTCCGAGAAAGGTTGAGGAACTTTCGAGTCTACGAAATAGATTACAGGTTGTTTCCGATACTTCTGTTTTATCTAATGCACACAGACTTCTAGTACATTGAATTCACAGCCGACACGTGTTCAAATGACAGTAGCGTCTCTTCCCAACCTGACTGTCCATGACGTTTTCCTCGACCGTATTCCGCGACGAGTTTAGACGGTGACGTCATTGATGGCTAACCGGTTACGTCATGAGAATACACGCTTAGAGAGAGCGCCCGAAAGAAGACTTAAAATTGTGCGATTCTTCTCGCGTTTGCCATTCACAGTATCTTTCCGATTAATTTGTTATTTTTTCACATTTTCAATTTATATTACAAATATTATATTATATTATATTATATAGTATTATATTACATGTATATTGTATATTATATTATATGTATATTACATATTATATTATTTATATGTGTACTGAATGTAATTGATAATTTTTAGTCGGTTAATTTTTCTTTTTTCTTCAAGAAATATTCAGAGTTAATAATAACCTGCATACGTGTGATATGCATATATCGTACTCGATCGGTCAAAAGTGTAGGTATCAGGTATACATACGATATCTACAGCTTGTGCAAGATTAAAATACCACGTTCATGGTTTCATGTTTTATAGATTTTGTATTTTTGCATAGTCGAGGTCACGCAATAAAACTAATTCATACTTTATATAAAATCAATAATATAAAATATGTACTAAATATGTACTAAAAATGAAATAAAAATGATTATAGGGAAACATACGCGTAGAAGATGGCAAACACATGTTATATACTTTCTTTTGCTTTTCTTCCAGAATTATACCTGTATAATTGACATTTCATTTATCAATATCAACCCAACAGAAAATACTGAAAAAATTATTAACTTCGCTATTTCTTTAATAAATGACATTAAATTATCAAAGAATGGTACTTTTGCTGGCAAAAATAAATTTTTTAAAAAATACAAATTTATTTCCTTCAATTGTTCGAAGAAATGTAGAGAAAGGGTTGTTTAGAACCGCGTTCAATATTTTTCGACGCAACTTAAAAACTCAACCTTGCGAACTGGAAAATCTCGTTTCCAGATTATAAAGAAATATTTGTCTGCCAGCGATCATCGCGAAATCGGCACAGTTTAATTAAATCTGGCTGGCCCGTTTCGAGTGGTCTCTTTCAGCTGAATGCAGACAGAAAGTGGATGTCTTACTTCGGAGGCTTATCTACTGCACCGCATTTCATGAGTTTATAACCTAAACAGAACTTTAGAGTAGTTTCTGAGCTGCATAAAACGACGTAGAATCCACAGCTTGAACAATAGTAATGATTTATGCAGTAAGACGCAATAGCTACGAAATGGTTTTTGTAACATAAATGATATTCATTAACCCCTTGCCGTAATTTGACGAGCCGAAGGTTTTTAAAAAAGTCTAGCGCATATGAATGTTACGCGTTTCATTTCCGATGAAACAAAATTTGATTCGGTTGTAATCAATATTTCAGTATTAAAATAAATGTAGCCATACAAAAAATATTTTCTCTTCCCTTCTTCGACATTTTTGTGCATAAAGAATCACTGTAAAAAAATGGTACGGCGAGGGGTTATGAAGAAGATAACTTGTATTGAAACAAGCATAGTTATTCGAAACTTTAACAGAACCAGCCGGACGATTAGGAAAGCGTTGCCGTACGTGCTGATTGCCCGCAGGCATTCGTACACGTCGAAAACGTTTAGCTTGACCTTTCCTCAGGTGTTCTCATTTTGGACGTGCACTTTCTAGAAAAATAAATTCTAGGTTGTCTGCCGAAAATGTAAGATGTGCCAGCAAATTTTTTAATGTAAAGAGGAACGTAAAATAAGATTCAATAATACTTTTAGAACAAATATGAAATTAGATGCAGAGAAATTCTGATAGGCCATGAATATAGTGTCCATATCGAATCGGTCATGATGGGAACGTGAAATAAGTTTACGGGACACGCAATCGAATTTCTTTTAATCTTTTCTTACGGCACTGTATTAACACGTTGGCCATCATATGACCGTATACGGATGACACATTCATTTTACCGTGAGCTGCGTCATCTATATATGGGTGTTGAAACGTCATTGGCGGTTTTGCAAGTTGATACATTACGGGTCAAAAGTTTGGCACGGCTCGTCGGCGAAAAGCGGACATTTTTGAGGCAGGAAATAAATTGATCTTCTCGAATTCAGATATTTTTAATTGACACGGTTCAGGTACAAATGATAATTGTCGGAGAGTCGGAGATCGTCAATTGTCAGAGAGCATTGCATGTACAGTCAATATTATATTTGCACTTTTCAATGAGACTGTATTTATGCTGTAACTGCTAAAAAAATTGTATTTAAATAAAAATGTTTGCCCAACTCTGGCTGTATGCAATAACTAGACTCCAGATGTTTATGCGAAATAAAAAGTTTGTGGATCAATTGCAAGACGCAGGAGCTAAATATAAATCTATATTCTTCATTAATATGCATTAATTCATGAATTAATAATTTTAATGTGGTGAAAATAATATATTAATACTTTTAAAGTCTTTTAATATTTCTGATGTTTTAAAATGCGCTCGTTCATTTTTGTTATAAATGCATAAAATCCGGAGTCTAGTAATAACATTTGGTAGATACAAACGAATATCCTTACATGGAGATAAGTAATTATTTATGACATTTTTAACTCCCATGTAAATGATCTTTGGCTTTAACCTTGCTAGCCTTACATGCATATGTGCTCGTGCTTATTAGTGTGATTTATGTTTTATAGATCGTAAATCATATTTTTATTTGAGTGCTTGCGTAAGTGTCGAAGTTTGATTATATCAACATTCTTGAAGACAATATTTCGAACAAAATTTAATTTTGGCAGATTTTCTTTTCTGACATTTGATTTTTCTTTTAGTAGATCAATCAAAAATATAGTTCAGAGCAATTGGCAAATTTAAAACGTACCTAATATCGTCAATCACCATTTTAACTTTGAAATAAAAATTAACGACTCCTTATTGATGTTACCTTGTCTGTTAAATCATTCTGGAACATGTCCCAGCGACAGATACTGTCTGTTTTGAAACATTCATGCAAATGCGTGAGTGTATAATCGTAAGTTGATCTTCTTTTCACTCGTAAATAGAGGATTACGTACAAAGCTACTCAGCAACACCGAAAGTGCTCGGTCTGTAATCATTTTTCGTCTTCCTTTGTTTTTCTACACATGTTTCATTTTACAATTTGAAAGAATTTATTCATTCAAATCTCAAAAATTGTCGAGTTATTTTGTTCAAAACCTTATTCTTAAAATCTTACATTTTTCTTCATCTCCAATTTGTCAGGTATATAGAATACAGAGCAAAATCGATCGTAAACTATCAAGTTTATGACGAATAAAATTTGTAGTCTTTCAATCGGAATTAAAACATCATTTTATAGCGACTAAAAATGCACAGTACGTTAGAACCAGGAAATGTTAATCACACAACGTAATGATGTGTTTGAGGTTTGCGTGGTTAAGAAATATCTGCTCGGTTATCAGGATGTTGGTTAATTCTCAGTTAAAAAATTCGTGATACAATTCCCGAATCAAATTTTCATGTTAATCTATTTGGCGAGAAGTTACAAATTACAAATTATGACAATGAAAAAATCAGTTTACCCCTACGATTTATTTTACGGTTCCAGTGATCAAAACTTTTTATGAAGATCGTAATTAAAAATTGCTCTAAAATCTATTGATAATGAGTACACTACGATTGTTTATGCAATTTGAAATTTTTGTAGACGAATTTTAAGAAACTCGAATCAAATAAAATCTTATTTTCCGTGGCAGTAGCCTTTTTAGATCTGAAATAAATTAAAATCGTATTAAATTCTGTTGTATTTTATATCCTAGCATTTTTTGAAAATTTTATAAAGCCATGATTGCATAACGATCCGCAGTCTAATAATCAAAGTAAAGTGTCCCAGTGACTTTTGTTTAAACCAGTGAATAGAGAAAATCAGAAAATATGTATTATTTATATTTACTAAAACATAACTTAGCGCAGAGAGATTTTTTCGTTCACATACGAGAGTCAGGTTAATCTTCTGCGAGCCCTCGTCCAAATATTTCCCAATGCGGTGTTATTCACGCTAAGCGATAAATGTTTCGGCGAATTATTCACACCGAAAGAATGTTTCGACGCAAGCTATACGACTGTCGGCTGCGTTAACAGATAGCGAGGATCCAACCGAAGGTGTTACACGTCACACCATTCGAACTATGCGTTATTTGAGCCCGTATTTTGTGGATTCAGCTTCACGGTACGATAGTTGTGCGTTCACGAATTTCCATTCCGCGCAAAACCACACAGCTCCACAAAATTAAAGGAACGCCGAATTATATGCGAGAAATTCTTTAATCTCCTGTAACTGCAAAAAAATCTCAAAGTATAATACTACTTTGCAGAATTTTTTAAAAGTATTCTACGACCAACACCTTGCGTAGAACCTTTAAAAAATTTGATAGCCCATAACTTTCCCATCCTTGATTACAAGCGAAAAATTGCTGATCTTTGAACTCCTGTGTAACTTCCTGTAAAAATATCGTAAAATATTCCGCCTGTGCTCGTTTTAAAGGATAAATTTTCTATTCTCACGCCCTCAAAGTCAGATGTTTCAAAGATTTTTTATTTTTGTAAAACGGAGTGCCGAGACGTTGTTTCTCTTCCGAGTCCGTACATTGGTTAAAGAATTTTTCTCACGTCAATTTTTATGTGACCTCATATAGGGGAGTCTCCCCTTCACAATGATCTCTTAAAAATTGATTTTTTTCACAATTTTATTGTACTTTAAGTGAAAAGTGTGTCGCAGGTATGAGAATGATTCTAGATAGCCCACGGTCAGACTTGTACTTTGTATTTGATTAGTGTGTGTGTGGGTCTAATGTGTATTTAATACGCTTGTCTAGTGTATGTGTGGAATGTATGTGTCTAAGATGTGTGTCAAGTGTGTTTAGGATAGGGTATTATGTCTTCGTTGATTTATAGCATGTGCTTAAATTTATTCTCGACAGTTTTCATTTTTTATAATTTGTAATTTCATTGTTAAAGTACTATGTGACAAGAAGACACGATAAAGAGGAGATTTTATGAAATCGCACAGTGTAAAAAAATGTTTTGAACTCCATACAACAGTTCTTCGTAAATTTTCAAATGAAAACGAACAACTTCAGTTTTCCCTCGAGTTTATAATAAAAAAGAGTTTCTAAAAAAATCGAGTTCAGAGGCTTGAAAGTAAAGAAGTCGCCCTTTAAAATTAGGCTGAATATTTCAACACTTTTTTACACGAAGTTGTAACAGTTCAAGTTTTTAAACTTTATAATCAGACAATCATTTTTTTGCATTTATGAGGATAATGAGTAGGTGTAATTTAAAACTGTAAAAAGTGTAAACATAAATTTCTATTTTATTTCAGTCTGTTGCAATTGGGGTAGAAAATGTTTATTTTGCATAAAGATCCACTGTCTAGTTATAATTTAATATTCCTATTACTTTAGCGGCGTATAAAAATTCAATTAATTTTCACCATGGAAATATCGAAGTTTATTTATGTGTATTTAAATTGACATACAAATACCACTCCGCCACTTAGCCGATCAGTAGGAAATGCATTGTTAACTTATAGCTTTCGGATTAACATAATATGAATCGCTGATGCGATTGTGTTCGAAAATTTCCGATGGCATGAACGAATCTGTTTCGCGTCGAACACGTTGTCCAAACGGAGAAGTCTTGTCGGGAAAACGATTACTCTCCAGTTGAAGCATGAAGGGTATTTCAAGGTCACAGTAATTCCTTTAGATTGAGTACTCCATCTTCGATTTCACGGGGTGACAGTTCAAGAAGAACACGTTGCTTCAAATGATGTTTCACTTTTGCTTCGAATTTCTCCGAGTTCACTATGATTTGTTGCAAACAAACAGAATAACAATGTAACAACTTCTGATTAAAATAACTAGTAATTAAAATACAAGTATAACTTGGTGCTAACAGATTAGAATCTAAATGGAACGTTTGTAACTCTGTGTTTAAATGGAACCAACTTCTAGGGTAAACTATTGAGATTCGCGGAATATAGAAAAAAAACAAAGATTTTGCCATCAATTGAATAATATTTCTCTCAGAGTTTCGATTATTATAGTCATTTTAATTGATAAAAATTGAAATCTAAGGGTAAGGGGCTGATTGCAGTGATGGCTAGGTATAATAACAAAAGTTGTGGCTGAAGGATTTAAGGATTCAGAAAAAATTAGAAGATGGAATTTTTACAAAAACTTGCGAATGACGATCACTTACATTTTTTACAATTTACGATTTTTTTGCGAGCATGTGTACATTTTACGGTCAACGATAATGACGTCAAAATTCTCGAAAACGTACAAATATAACCCTACTTCGAATGGTCGGCGCGTAATGACTGATCGGCAAGCATTACCTTCGAAGGATGAGGCAAAGAGGGGAATACAGTCTACAGGTGAAGGGTGGGGGACGTAAAAGAGTAAATTCATGCACTGACTCTCGTCGGCTTAACCTTAAGCAGCCCGTACACGTTGGTTCGAGCGATTTGTCATTCGTCGGTTTGCCCGTGCACATAAAAATCCACTCTACACGTTAACCCTTTGCGCTCGAATGGCGACTCAGAGGCGCTGCTAATAATTTTTACACCATTATTCAAAATATTTGTGGCATTATGAAATTTGTATTCAGTAAATTACTAAACCTATTGAATATTTTAAGAAACTGCTGAAAGTATTGTACGAGGATATCAGTTTTATATGGATCGAATTTGCAAGAGACTGGAGTCAGATGGATGTATAATTCTTATTTTAACCATAATAATCTTAATAAGCTGAGAACACTAGATTGGCATTATTAGATCATTCTAATTCCTTGTTTTAAATGGCAGCCACTCATTTTTACCATAAATGCATAAAATCTGCAGTCTATTTATAACACAGCCTTAAATGTCAGCAGAGTGCAACATGCGGATATAAAGTATGTAGGTGGTTAAGTCCGAAATATCGAGTGTGTGCTGGATACGTCAGAGGCCAACATATACTTCTCCCAATACCTATTTTTAATCTTTTGTCATCCGTAATTATTAATTCATTATCAAACCGGTGACAATCGGAGCACGATAATAGTCTAAACAGTATGCAGTTTAACTGATGCGACATATTAATAAACTACCATATATTGGTAGAATCATTAAGGCACTTTATCTGATTATTGAAGTATCGATTTATAACACGCAATTCTCTTTGCGTCATGCATATTCTTAAGCAGTGTGGGAAAGAATATATGTATAGATTGCCATATTGAGTTTTATAAAACTTGCTTCCTGTTATATGGGGAACCATTAATCTGCTGTATTATAATGTATTATAAAATCACACACGCTTTCTGATAACTAGACGGTGGATTTTATGCGTTTACAACAAAAATGAGTGGACCGAATGGAAAACATTGAAAATATTTAAAGAATTTAAAAACACTGTTGTATCACTTGTAATTTATTACAATAATGTAGGCAATTGTTATTTTATTTTTATTTACCTGGATTCATTCATATTTTCAATATTTATTGTATCATCTGTTTAAAGAAATAAATTTACAGAATAAATTCCAAAGAACTCGTATTTAATTAAAAATACTCTTTGCCATGAATTTAAAACATTGAAATACGTTATTTTACGGGGTATCGCGGTTCTGGTGTTATAAACCAAAATTAAATTAAACAAAGATCGCAAAACTTTGAATCTTCGTGGTCCACAAATTGTTCACGGATCCTCATCAGAGTAGGATGAGGGGAATAAGCTCGAATTGAGGGGAAAAGGTTACCCCACGGTACCGGACACATGCACGACAGAGATGGAACGCGTCACGTGACTGGACCATAGGGAATAGCGTCGTACAAGGGGAAGATAGAGTGGGGACAGGAGTCTCTTAATCTGGCAACTATGATTCTAATCGTGACGCCCAATACACCTAATGCATGATGCGCCTCCAAATCGTACATAAACATCAAAGTATTAGTCACCATGTTGACATTAGATATTCCAAACAATCCAAGTAGCGTTGCTAATCTTATCACGTGCGAATAGGTGAAGTTTCCCGAAATGCCTCGGTTAAATTGTCTCCACAACGATTTGTCATTTTCTATTTGTAACCTACGCGAGACAATGTCGTGCCAAAAATACGTGTATGCGCACCTATACGCGCGACTCGAGTTCCTCAAATTTTCTTCTCTAAAATGCACATTCATTTCAATCCGGTTCGAACGATTTCCCCCCATTTTTTTTAGTTCAAGGACGTGTGGAAAAATATACATTTGCGTACACCCCCCGGAAAGGGGTAGTGTGGGACTCGGGGGAAACAGGTCTTCGGATTCCCCAATACCCACTAAAAAAACCACACGTCCAGGACTTATGCCCTTTCCTCCCTCAACTTCTGGCTCGCTCGGAGGACCAGACAAGGCCTCGCTTTTCGCATTTCTCCCGACTGGTTTATTATGCGAGCTGACTCCACTCGTGTTCTTGTCCAATTCATTCGAACGATTTCCCCTAAATTCGAGCTGCCAGTTCACTGTGATTCTCTTAATAGCAGTTAGGTGTGACGTAATGCAATATTAACACTGCAGTGTAGTAAGCCACTTGGATACGCTTCTGATCGCATTCACGTTCTCGCGCGTTTTGATTCATCCATTTTTTCGGATTCAATGATTCACCTGCGTATATAAAGAATGGTCTCTAATCGTTGCATCATTGCATTGTTATTTCTTGTCGACTGGTAATGCATTTTCTATTAATATGTATGTATTGACACGGTTCACAAAATGGGAACAGGTTGTTTCATAATGTGCGAATAGAAAGACAGAATTTGATATAACTGGATTCTGGATTTTATATATTTATTGCAAAATCGAAGAGTATCAATACGTAATACTTACTATTAAAATGATTGAAGAAAGAAAAAGATATGTTATTGCTTTACTTGCCACAAAATCCTACAATATTATATTTTATCCTTCTGTTATTAATATTTAAAGTGTAAAGTAAATGTAAACATACGATAAATATAAATTTTCTTCTAGGAATTTGAGAGAAATTTCTTCTAATAAATGTTGGCACTCAATAAATATAAATTTCATTTTTGCGAGAGGATATTAGATGTCACACATACATTATTTGGAAAGAAAAATACTTGCATATTATAATATTAAATAGTTGAGAATTTTGCTTTGGGTTTGGTGTAATTATCTTGGAGAGAAAAAACATTGTCATTAGCGAAGAAATTAGATCTACTATTGCCTATCAGGGAAAAGGAAACTAATCATTACAATTGTGAAAGAATAATACACGAAATAGTTATTTCTGTGTAGAAAAATTATATTTTGCCTAAATCTGCAATTGCAAGTGTGTAACAACGATGACTAGAAAAGAGGTGTTCTTCGCAGATTTCTGCTGCGTCCAATCTGGCGGAATAACACCGAGCAGGAAAAACATTAAGGCATATCTTTGAGGTAGTGATTCACCGGATTGAAAACTTGCCAATAGTCGAATGTAATACTAGCTAATAAGGAGACCTTCCATTAGTCTCTGGCATTTACCCGGACATCGGAACATCGTACATACATCCATGCAATTGCTCCACGTGAAAATCGACTTCGGACAGTGGTTCTGTCACGAAGGACAAACCTATGCATCTTTGTCAGGCCTCTTGCTCGAATACTTCGAGCCTGAATTATACGAATAGTTTGCGTTTAATCGCATCTTCTAGGATTTCGTGGCAAGTTGTCTCACGTTCCCGATGTTGCAGACAAAAATACTTTGTGAATACAGTAGCTGAACAAATTATTAGATCCGGTTGCGTGCAAATTAACGAGCTTGCATTGCGATCAATTTCTCAATTAAAATTTAGATAGACAGAATTTTTATTATTTTTTGTATGACGAATTGATGATTCAAATTACAAATATACAACGCTGCGTGCAACATATCGTGTGGATGAAACATGATCTTTTTGAACTGTGGCTTTAATAATCACTAGATAGCGGATTTTATGCATTTATGACAAAAATAAGTAGGTGTAATTTAAAACAGTAAAAACATTGGAAGAATTTAAAAATACTGTCATATTATTTACAACCTGTTAAACGTATTAAGAAAGAAAATAAATTTCTATTGCACTCCAGTTTGTTGCAAATCAGGTAGAAAATTTTTATTTTGCGTAAAGATCCGGTATCTAATAATCACTGTCAATTTATGAGACAAGTGATTTATTAAAAAATATGATCACTCTATATCTAATCTATTGTCGTGATTTTGATGATTGAGATTCTGATATGACATTTATAATTTATCCTTGATGCTAGAGCTTTCTAACAAGTAGAGAATAGTAATAAATACTAATTAATCATTTTATTATTAACCTTTCTATTGTGTTGAGAACAATATGACAGGGACATTTAATTTGCATAAAGGATATTTGATTTTTCGTTCTTCAGACGACACAATCTTCTAAATAAATTTATTATGGGAGTCTGTTAAATAAACTACTTTCTCCTCGCGTGGGTTCATAGTTTGTCGACTCAGGTGTCTGGAACACTCTTCATTCGGAACCATTCGCGACACCCTTGTTGACTTTTCGCTGAACGCGTGTCTCTCGATAAGTCACGCCAGCATTGGCGATAAAAGTTAATTGATTTTTGCTCACGTTTTTGCACCGATTCGTGTTACAGATTCGACAGATATAGTCGACTGTAAACTGAAGCTGATTCTGGGATTACTATGGACCCTCATCCTGCACTATTGTATTTCTCTGCCAATGCTGGAGGAGGAGGACTTCGAGTCGGACAAGCCAGTAGCACCGAACGCGAGACTGATGCGATGGATCCAGTCTAAGATCCCAGATTTGCCGATCAATAACTTCACATCGAATTGGAAAGATGGACGAACCATCGGTGCTCTTGTGGATGCTGTTGCGCCTGGTCTGTGCCCAGAATGGAAAGAATGGAACCCGACCAATGCTTTACAGAATACTTCGGCTGCAATGGACTTGGCTGATAATTGGCTGAACATACCACAGGTAAAGATGCTTCGATGCTGTGTGCAACATTCAAATAACTCGTAATATTTTTATCGTACAAAAAAATTGTTGAATAATATTGAATCTTAATTTCACTCCCAATTTCGTTACAGCTCATTAAACCCGAGGAAATGATCAGTCCCAACATAGACGAATTATCCATGATGACTTATTTGTCTCAATATCCTCATGCCAAATTAAAAGAAGGAGCTCCATTGAAGCAGCGAACAGGTCCGGAGAGGTAAAGTGTAACATCTACTAAACCATTTAATCATGCGCTAAATGAATTAGTTTGAATAATGAATAATTTCACTCGTCAGAACGTGACATCATTCATGTGAAAAATATGTTTAAATAAAGAGCTACACTTGATAAAATTTCATCCAATACGAGCTTCGTCTTAAATTTTCATATTAACGATTGGTTAGATGAATTTTTGTGTTATGTATTCAGATTATCGTAGCGATAACGATATCGTGTTACTGATCAATTCTGTCACACACTTCGCTATCGACGTGCCAAACAAACTTAGCTTGGGGTGATATGTCATGATAGCTTTTAAGGGTTAACGAGCTCGTTTTACCTTTCACATTCGAGTGTAAATATCTTTTGGAGGTTCGCCTCATAGGAGTTGCGAATGTTATTGATCGAAGTATGATTCACGTGATTAATCGCTCGGCTCGTTTTTATCAGCAACCATTTTTTAGAAGGAACAGAAAATGATGTTCATCGCGGAGCTTGAAAAATAGCGCTTCTAGTATTAGAATGCAATTAATAAACCGCGACAAGAGGTAATTAATTAATAAACGTTGTCTTATAGGGTCAAAGTTTATGGACCCGGTATCGAGCCAAATGGTCCAGTCGCAGATGCGCGTAATAATTTCGTAGTAGAAACTTATTCGCCGGGCAAAGTCGATGTTGTGGTAGAAGATCCAAAAGGAAACAGGATACCGGTAAGCATAAATCTTCACGAAAATTTGATATCGTTTCTCTTGACATATATTTGCTAGACTAATTCTTGTACATCTTAACACACAAAGGAACATTTGCAAAATATCTACCGACAGGTAATCTACGAAACATTTCTAACCCTCCTCTAAACGTTGAAAATGATATTCCTAAAAAAGTGTCATTTGATGTGGTCATTTCATCCTGTGAAAATGATGTTCCCCCATAAAAGTCTCATTTGGTGTGATCGTTTCCAAAACAGATTCATTCATTCGTTTGCTATTATTTATTGAAACTGCCGAACGTGCACAAAAGAAAATCCCGATTCCCTCATTGTACACTTTATACACATGTTTATACATTATACACACAACGTTATAAAGTGGGTGATAGAATTGTTAGAGCCGCAATGTAAAAAGTCTGTTTATTATAAACATTTCATTAAAAAAAACACAATATTCGGTGTACCTGTGGTTTTACTTAAGGATCAATTTGTACAAACGGCTGTAATAACTTGATCGCTCACTATAGCTAACAGATTGAAGACGGCTTGATATTAATGTGTTTTCCTTTTGGCAGGTGGAAACTATTCCCGATGGAAAACTTAAAAACTCTGTCTCATATGTTCCAAAAGCTCAAGGACCGCACAAAGTGAAGATATATGTCGATGGCAAAGAGTGTGCTAACAGTCCTCACACAGTAAATGTGGGAACACAGTCCGGAGATGCTACCAAAGTTACAGCTAGTGGGCCTGGCTTGCTACAAGATGGTGTCACAACTGGCAAACCAACCTTTTTCGAAATATTCACGAAAAATGCTGGACATGGCGTGCCACAAGTCGTGGTGAAGGATCCTCAGGTAATGATTACCTTTTCAACACAATTTGGACACAACGATACAAAATGTAGAATCATTCATTTACCTATGAATTTGATATTGGCAATTTTGAAAGTACAAAAAGAATTATCGGGTCACAAGAATGATCTTTGCAGGGTATTCATTCGTTGATAGCATTACAAACAACATATATGTGGTATTTTATATGCAGAAATACACAGATACACAAAAATATACAAACATGAATAGATACATACAAGATTAACATAGAAATACTCAAGTATAGACAAATTTAGACAAATACACACAAATATATACACAAATATAATGTAATACAAAATAAATGTTGTGTGTGTACAGGTAGTTTCTGAGTAAATTATTCACACATATGAAACATTCTTTTTTAGGGATCACTGTCAAGTGTACCTACGAAATTACTTCGACCCTCGCCGGATGTGTGGAGATGCGAATACACTCCGCTCTCACCCAGTTTGCATTCGGTAAACGTATCTTTTGCTGGTAAGCCCATACCCGGAAGTCCTTATCCTGTCAACGTGGCTCCGGTGACTGACAGTAAAAAGTGGAGAGCTTATGGCCGGGGAGTCCTACCAAATGGCGTGCGCGTTAAGGATAATGCGGACTTCACTATCGCTACCAAGGACGCGTGCGATGAAGTGCCTGGTGTTAAAGTAATCGGTCCGGGTGGAGTTAATTGTCCTGTGCAGTAAGTAATTTGCTACTACAAGTGGCTGTCATAGCTTACTTAAGTCAGAGTAGTTTTATTAATATTACGACCGAACGACTCGATATTACATAGAGAGTTAAATTGGCAGCTAAGTAAACTCTACACGCATTAAGTAAAGTAACAAAAATGATGCAACGTTTCCAGGATTGCTAAGGTTGATCCAACGACCTACAAATGCAATTATACTCCAAAGAAGGAGGGCCGACACATCGTATCGGTAACATATGGCGGAAAGGACATTTACAAGTCGCCATTTGAAGTGAACGTTGGACCATACAAGGAGTCAGCTATAAGAGCGTTCGGACCTGGCCTTCACGGCGGAATAGTCGATTATCCGGCGAAATTCACGGTGAACACAAACGGCGAGACAGGTGGCCTTGGCTTCTCAATCGAAGGTCCATCGAAAGCGAAGATTATGTGTTACGATAATGGCGACGAAACAGCGGATGTGTATTACCTACCGACCGCCCCGGGACAATACGCTATTCACATATTATGCGAGGGCGAAGATATACCGAACTCGCCATACGTTGCCAATATTTTGCCGAAATCTAATTTCTTCCCCGATAAGGTTCGCATATCTTGTTGTCACATGATCCGTGATGCCTCGCGGATTTACGATAAGATCATACCTGAATTTTGGTTGCAGGTTCAAGTGTATGGTCCGGGAGTTCAAGCAGAGTCCGTTCCTATGGACAAACCAACGAATTTCACTGTAGACGTGAAACAGGCTGGACAAGCACCTTTGGAAGTCATTGTTCAGGATGTTCATGGGAAAGACGTTCCTGTTCAGTTGGGGGACACTCATGATGGAAAAATTAAATGTCAATACACTCCTACGTCTGGAACGCAACATATCATCATGGTTAGAGTCATTGAATTTTCTAATTTAGGGAACGTTTGCTCAACTAAGTATTAATGCACCCCTAACTAGGTTGACTCGATGTATATGCTAAAATTATGCGACAGGCGGAAGCAATGAAATTGCGGTGCGGTTTCGTTTTCAAGTAATTCATAATTGAATAGCTCTTCCCGGCTTACGGTAGTCTGCCAACAGTGGCGCTCGGGAGATATGTCGATACGAGGGCGAGCAGTGACGTAGCACGCGAAAAAGTCGCACGATCTCAGAGTAGCAATGTCGGGCTCCTTGTAATATTTTTGAAACAAATTCACATTGAGACTATGAGAATACATTCATAGATAATGTAAAATCACGTTCCAACAATTAAAATTATTTACATAAAAAATGTTTGTTCTGCTCCATTATCTTGCAAATGATGTCTAAAGGATTCGTTGTCTGCTGATTATCTTCCAATTTTAATTATATCGTTTTGTGTAGGTAAATTATGGCGGCGTGGCTTTAAAGGAATCCCCATTCAGGATGAAGGTGGAGTCACCATTGAATCCTGCTCTCGTGTCAGCTTACGGGCCTGGTTTAGAGAAAGGGTTGAAGTCGAACACGCTGGTACAGTTTGAGGTCGACTGCCGGAAGGCTGGTCCAGGTGATCTCCGCGTCAACATTACAAATTCCGAAGGGAAGGAGATTTTGTTCTCCTTGAAGGAGAAAGCGCCTGGCATCTACACCGTCCACTATTCGGTTAACCAGCCAGGAAATTACTTCGTAAACTTGAATTATGGTGGACTGAACGTACCTTACTGCCCCATAAAAGTCAATGCACAACCGCACGTCGACGTCTCGAAGATCAAAATTGACGGCCTTGCACGAAGTAAGTACATACTATGCTTTTACCTGCCAATTATTCATTAAACACTTCAATTGCTGATTCATCCATACGGAGATAAACGACAAAGAATTTTTAGACCTTCTCCAAAGTAATTCTCAAAAGATTTTAGTTTATTTAGAATTTTTTGAGGTAGGAATTATAATACCTGGAAGGTTACAAATTATGAGTAGACTGCCAACATGTAAATAATTTGAGTATGAACATTATTCACATATTTGGCGCATTATCAGTATTCACCATTAAATGTATAATATGATAATTTCCTCAAAATTTCCTGTTTAAAATATTTAGAAAAACTTGATCTATTTTATGCGTGAAAAAAGTGTACATTCATGGTTTTAAAAAAATTTATATATTGTTGAACATTGCAATGAAGCAAGCGTCCTCATGAATCAAGCTTGGCATTAAATGATTCTGTCGTGTCATTGAAATGGCATTTAGCACGCATCTTAATTCAAAGACTACTACTTCTCACTTTCATTAGTTTGGCATTGGGTGATGAACGTAGCAGTGCTTACAATCACAGATGAGAACTCGAGACACAGCTTTCACTGTCAGCGTAAATGTCTAACATTGTCGAAACTTCTCAGACACAATTTTCCTGTTAAACCCGAAAGACAGTTCTCTAAATAGGTGCGAATAAAATAGCATTGTGTGGTCCGTTGTAACGCGTCATGAAGTGTCAAGAGATAGAATCCGAGCCTCAAATAGGATCACCGTAATTACGCACTTCTTGTTGTTAGTTCACTCTTGGATTATTTTTGCACAGTGTGTCAGTCTACATAAGTTGTCTGTCAGTCTACATAAATAAGATGATACTTGTCACAGACATATTACAGACGTAATACAGACATATATTGTAACCATCGAGTGTAGGTAACAGGATATCACAGTTTAGAATTCTAGAATATGAAAACGTTTTAGGGATTCATATGCTACGTGTCTGTTAATTTATGTTACTTTATATGTTGACGTTATAGTTGTGATTGTTTCGAAAATTTGGATCTTCTCAAATCAGTTAAAAAAAAGGATACAGTCAGATTTATTACTAGGTTACAGATATCTATATAAATTTCAGTTTTCATTGGTGAATCTGTAGAAATGGAGACAATCCAAAAATGTATTTGTTGTGTGTCACAAAATGAAGAAGGTCGTATCTAACGAATATGAAATGTCCGAATTCTGAAGTCAGAATATCTTCGAATGCAAAGGGTTAATTATAGCAAAAATAGGAAAGACAAGGTTTATGAAAGTAGGCTAGCAACCACGACCACAAAAAAAAATGAAGAACGGTACTTACGCGTAGCACATGCTGATTAAATAAAACCATGCTGTAGCTGCCCCGGTGAACAGCTTGCAGCAGTTCCACGTAATAACTCAGGACGCAGGAACGGCAGCGGACTTTCAAGTGGCGATAACAGCCCCTTCTGGAAATCGCATAAAGGCCCACGTGGTGCCTACCCACGATGGTTACTTGGTGAACTTCACGCCGACAGAGCTCGGCGAGTACCTCCTCGGCATCACTTTCGGTGGCGAGTCTATATCGAATCAACCGTACAGATTGACCTGCGTCCACGGCTCCGACCCCGGGAAAGTCAGAGCTTCGGGGCAAGGACTATCCCACGGCATAGTGAACAAACCCGCCGAATTCGTGATTGACACGCGTGGCGCTGGTCAAGGTGGTCTCGGCGTGACGGTCGAGGGTCCTTGCGAAGCTGCCATTAACTGTCGAGACAATGGCGATGGTACGTGCTCGGTCGCATACCTGCCGACCGAGATCGGCGATTATGGTATCAATATCACGTTCAACGAGAAACACATCCCGGGATCCCCGTTTCAGGCCATTGTCGCCAAGGACGCCGATCTTTCCAAGATCAAAGTTACCGGGAACGGCATCCAGCCGCATGGTACTCTATTATATGCGTTGTGTGATGTTTGGTCTTGTTTGACGGTTTTCAAGTGGTTTTGGATGTTCTGATCATGTTGCGATATCAATGATTTGGATGGGATGTATATGTATATGTATACAGAAAGTTGTTACGTTGCTGACAACGTTTGGTTGATCTTGTTGAATCTTAGTTGAGGCTGTATCAAAGGCTTTTTATTATGAGAGTAAAATTTTTGTCTCAAAAGGGAGTTATACGAAAAGATTTGGGTTCATGTTGAACAAAGTTTGTTTGATCTTGTTGAATTTTAGTTTATGTTGTAGGTATTAAAGGCTTTTTATTATGAGATTGAATTTTTTGTTTCAAAAGGAACATTGAGATTTGTGATCAAAAATATTTATTTTTTAACTTATCGTTCGTGTAAGTTTAACAATATATTTTCGAATAAATTCGAAACAAATTGTATATTTCTGGAATGATGATAGATATGTTGTTGATAATATTTGCTGTTAATATCAAACAATATTTTAAAGCATATGAGGTACATGTATACACCGTCCAAATTTTTTATTGTAACGTACGTACGTTGTTTATACCGTAGGTATCTCGTAAATTATTTGATCGTAAATTATGTCTACAAAGTCTGTCTTCGTCTCGAGAGACCGTATTGAATATTTCAATGCAGTCGAGATATCTACGCAAAGTGCACGTAATTGCATGAACATGATGTTCCTTACACGTTAGTTTGGCTTTGAGTTTGGCCAGTGTGGTGTGAAGAAATACGAATTCTTGCGGAAAGAAACAAATCTCAGCTGCAGCGTTACGTGTGATGCCGAGAAGTAATAATTTTTACTGAAAAGTACTAACATTCCGTAAATATTCCAATTTTTGTTTGATCTTTTGAAAAATTTACGGAAAGGATATAGCCTAAATAATGTTTCATAAAAACGTAAGAATCTTTAAATATTGAACGTCGACCACAATTAAGGGCGAAGAGCGTGATGATAACGTTAGTGATATTGACGTATATGTTATTATTAGATGTAGAAATGTAATATCGTTTTTCTGTGATTTTTTATTTAATTTTGGTCCCCTTGATTTTTTATTAATTTCTTACCACGTAGTATCACTTCTTAGAAAGATGTGTAATCTTCCTGTAATCGAACACTTTCTGTTTAGAAATTGATGATGGAATAAGTCGCCATCGGTCACTCAAAATGTATAATTTATTCTATATTAATTATTCTGACTTTCTTTTGGATACAGAGTTAAACATCGAAATGTTTGTTGTTTCAACCTGTTCAAACCTTTGTTCAATCTTCTGTAGCCATTTTAATTCTTTACCAATTTTTATAACCGTCACTGCATGCGAATAGAAAATCGATGAATGAATAGTCAATGTTTAGAAGTAAAAGAATATTGTACTATACCTCTTTGTTTTCACACTATACTGATTCACGAAGAATTCAATCACTGATATCCAAAACGATTCTCAGATCAATTACTATTAAGGAGCGATTAAACATTAGGTGAATCCTACGAATAATTACATTTTTCACAATTTTTCTGACCAAAGTAATGAAAATGTTACACATGAATTGTACAAATAAGGATATTTTAAAATGCATTTTTTAAAGTACAAAATTTGTGACATAAAATTGTGTAAAAATTGTTAATATCCAGGAAGCTAAAAATTGAGTTAACAAATTCATACAATAGACTTGTTAGGTTAGTTCTTCAACGCATTAAACAAGAAACATGGATCTTCGAATATCTCTTGCTGATTGACACAGAGTACTTCAAGCTTTCCTGGAAGCTGCGTTACATTACAACCTAGACTAGAAGATCAATGATTTACAGTTATAGATCATTCTCGTATCGTCGTGCTGACATGATTGGCGTATATGTACACTAACTGCGAGCCACTCGCAAACCTAAAGACGATATCGATGATCATCCGACCTGGATAATCTCACAATTAATCCTACAACTACTTTTCCTCTTGATTCAAGATGATGGCACTGTAAACAAATTCATTCAATTTTATATCATGTCCTAGTCGTACTGGAGATTTTTCATTTTCGATTCCCCACGAAAGACTATAATTGCAACTAGACTGCGAATCTTTATGCAAAATAAAAATTTGATATATCAATTGCACAAAGTAGAAACTAAATTTTAAATAATTTTGACACATCGAAAATGATGATAAAATCTGCAGTCTATGTATTTGTAACACATACTAAAGTCAACTTGAATTCAATCACACTACGAACATGATTTACAGAAAAATCTACAAAGAACCTTACAGATTACTATAAAAATATTTTTA
Organism: Lasioglossum calceatum; assembly: GCA_963966675.1. NCBI lineage: Eukaryota > Metazoa > Arthropoda > Insecta > Hymenoptera > Halictidae > Lasioglossum > Lasioglossum calceatum. Next base: position 8,721,095 of record OZ016545.1, read on the forward strand.
TTCTGAATGTAATGTTACAATCGTAACTGTAGTTAACCATACATACAGTTATACTCGATATCAAAACTGTCACTCGCTAGTGAACTGCTAAGACATTGTTTGCTTTGTTTGAACTACTGTGTGTTACTGAATGAGTTAACATAACATTGTGTCTCCAAATAATTACGTAGACGATTGAACACGGGACGCACCTAAAAATTCATATACTCCTCATTATCGATTAAGCATGAAAATGAATGTCGTCGTCAACTTTCATGCTTAATCAAGAACAGCGGTATATGTTTTTTGTTCTACACATTTTTAATCTATATACACGTGTTAAAGCAAATTGGAGTAACATGTTTGTTTTTATGGATTCTAGGGCTATTCGTGAGTCAGCCAGCAGAATTCACGGTAGACACACGAGCAATTCCAAAGTCGGAAAATGATGGCAAGAAGGTTTCCTACGTAATCAAATATCCGAGTGGCGATCAGACCCAAACCGTCGTCACCCCACAAGAAGATGGGACTTATTATGTGTGCTACGTACCGTTTGAAGAAGGATGTCATACCATAGATATACTCTATGATAATATTCCTATTCCTGGTTCGCCGTTCTCAGTCAATGTTGAACGTATGAGCGATCCTAGAAAGTGCAAAGCATATGGACCGGGCTTGAAGGATGGATTTGTGAACAAATCCAACACGTTTACTGTAGAAACGAAGGGTGGGTTCATTCAAAAACCAGTTTATTAAGTAGTCAAGGAATTTTTTAAAGATTATTTTTGCTCGCTAAGTATGATTGCAGGCATTCGATTTTAATATGCTCAAACAGATTTTGCTGACTGGGTAGCAGGGCTGTTACTTTCCTTCGAAGATTTCGAACTTCGAAACTTCGATTTGTTCGATTCGTTCGATTCGTTTCCAGTTAACGGATGAGAGGCGAAAAAGTTGAATTTGCGAGGATGAAGACGCTCATTTTCTAAAATGCGTTACCATGTAAGCGTCGGCGATGCGAAAGTTTGGACGTAGCTGTTCGCAATTTCGCATCGCTAGAACTTCGAATCCTTCGAATCTTCGAAGAGTCGAAGCTTCGGAGAAGTAACAGCCCTACTGAGTACTATTGTAAAGAAGAGGCGGTGTAATTCTCAGAAAATAATGAATCGTTCACTCACAGATGCCGGTAACAGCGGCCTGGCGCTATCGATGGAAGGCACTGGCGAGGTGAAGATGACCTGCAAAGACAATTACGATGGCTCATGCAGCGTCGAATACATTCCAACCGAGCCAGGCGACTACGAGTGTTCCATCAAATTCGCGGACCAACACATTCCGGGGTCTCCCTTCCAAATCCAAGTCTTGAACGAACTCGCGGCGAACAATGTCACCGCCTATGGCACCGGGTTGGAAACTGTGCGAGAGAACGTGCTGGCGAAGTTCATGGTTGACACCTCAAAATGCAGTCCGGCGCAACTGGACATCACGCTGAAGACAGACAAGGGTCAGGTGCAGAAACCGGTGATCAAAAGTCGAGGAGATGGTCTGTACGAAGTCACTTATCAACCACCGCCCATCGGAAGCAATCTGCAAGTTGGAGTGACGTATGATGCGAAGAATATACCAGGAAGTCCTTTCAAGCCAAAGATACTGCCTACTGTAGAGCCCAGCAAAGTTGTTCTGTCTGGACCTGGAGTTTCTTCTATTTGCACTGCATCTTTCCCCATTGATTTTGTTGTGGACACTTCGAAGGCTGGATATGGGGATCTCGAAGTTCAAGTTCTGGTAGGTGGCTGACGATAAGTTATTATTAGGGACCAACAGTGACACTTATCCCAAACCTTCTTGGCGAAATCAATAACTTGCGTTGGATCATTTAATTTGAGGATATCGATTATAAAACTTGCAGACAAATTTTCAAAAATTGAATGGTTACAAACAACGGTTATGAGAGAACGAAGATTGTTATCGTTACTGATAGTAATTATTATTATTTTTAATTAGTAGACTGCGGATTTTCATAAAAAAAGCAAAATTGTCTGCACCATCTGCAAGAGATTGGAGCCAGATAAACGTTTAGTTCTTATTTTATTCGTTTTAACAAGCTGAAAATATTAGATTTGCATTATTAGATCATTGTAACTTTTTCACTGCTTTAAATAGCACCTACTCATTTTCCCCATAAATGCATAAACTCCGCAATCTAGTAATTAGAAGCACAAAATCCGTAGTTCAATGATATTATACGCTCCTCAAGAATAGTTACATTAAAGAGACTAGGATAATAATTCACTCATTTTCGTTCTACACGTTGAATCAACAAATTATGTCTCATTTATAACGTCACATTTTAAAGAAATATATCTCAAAACGTAGACATAAAGGGATCGATAATTTTACAGTATGTGAAAATAGTAAATGGGTGAATTTTTACCCTGAGGAAAATGTAAAAAGAACTTCATCAGGTACAATAATATAGTTTCATGATACTCCACTTGAATCGCAGTTGTGTAATTAAGGTGAACAACGTGTTTCCAGGGCCCTGATCAAATTCCCCGCAAAGTGGAGATCCAGGATTTAGGGGATGGCAAATATCGGGCAAGATATTTGCCCGATGATTGCGGTCGCTACCAAATAAAAGTCCGATACGGTGGAGTAGAGGTTCCAGACTGCCCCATTTTGGTGCAAAGCGTATCCACGGGTAAAGCAGACGAATGCAAAATAAAAGAGGGAATACAGCACACGTTGACGCAGGGCGAGGAGCAGTGTATTACAATCGATACCATGAACGCGGGCCGCGGTGCAGTGACCTGCAGAATAAAATCTACGTCTGGAAGGTAAGTGCAGTTTTACTGAACACTTTCATCGCGTGTGCAAAGGCTTTTGTGTTTTACGAGACCTGATCTGAAAAAGATAAGTGGAACATATAGCGGGGATGTATCCGTTGGGCGTTTATTTGCATATTTGACTGCACTCAAGAGATAGAAAACTAATCCAAGCTTATACTGTAGATTTTAATTGAGCTAATAACGTGGGTCGATTGATTTGTTTCATTTTACTTTAATAATGATCTATGATGTAAATGTTCCAATTTATTGCTATTATATAAAAAAGTAATTAAAATTTTAGGACATAGTATTACTGCGGCAACATTTTTTCAGTATTTTAGAAAACGACTCGTTTTCTTTGTTTACTTTTCATCGCTTATTAATCTTCGTAGATCAAGTAGATCTAAAAATACGTTTGAGAAATTCAATGGGAAGAACGAATTCTATAAATATGAGCTACAAAGTGTCGCGTCTTGAGCCGTCGTTATAAAAGAGCGTATTAACAGACTGAAGAGCGATAAATTTGCGGATCAAAAATAAATATCGAGGCCGTGGTGAAGTTTTTAAAATAAAATTGAAGATCCTCGCTATTTAGATGGAATGTAGCAGCAGCGAGTAGAAAGTCAGAAAAATTTTATCTTATTTCCCTTCTTCATTACTTTTCCGTTATAAAAACTCACAGAAATGTAATTAATTATCGTTCTTCCGTTCGCGTGAAATTACAACTGCAATTAACAGCTGGCAGTGAAAAATTTCTTTATGGTATTGACTATGTTTTTCAATTTGGAGATCAAAAATTCGACTATAATTGTGATTTGTGAGTGTTCACAAATCAATCATTTTATTTTAATGAACCGTGTATAATTCACGTTCTGCGACGTATCAAATAGAAATTCAAAAGACTACGAAGTTGTGGTCGGACGAAAGGCGTTGGATTTGTTGACAAATACAAGGAACAAGGTCGAATAACAGACATACTAACTGCTGGCTTAGTATGTTAATTTTCATTCAGTACATCGTAAATGAGCCGTTCGCGTAATAGTATAACGAATTTAGAATCATGGCACGTAAACGGTAACGAAGCAATTTCATAATAAAAGAAAAATTATACAGTAAATGTAATATACAGTGAGTGTAAAAAGTATTCGGACGCCCTTTAAACTCGACTAACTTTTTAATAATAGTAACAAACGATCTGATTTTTTATAATCAATTAGAAGCATTGGTTTACGAAATGATATACTTGTAAGATTTTCCAAAAATTCGTAAGTGGGCAAAATGTCAGATCATTGTAAGAGGAAAATCTTCAAGGCTACGGTGTCAATCTTCAGTCTCTAAAAAATTTTTCGATGTTTATACAGATGTTTCAATTTGTAACATTTTTAAGAGTAGCATGTCTTCAATTTCTCATCTGCTGTGTCATGTCAAAACATCTTTAAGAAAGGAATAGTATATTGGAAAAGTGGAGGCTTCAAGCTTTAAAATGCGACTACATTTATCATTGTACTATTTCTTGTTTTATTTTGCAGTGAAGTTGTAGATATTGACATCGAAGATAACGGAGACGGTACTGTCAGCATTTATTATACAGTTGCGGATGCTGGTGACTACACGCTCAGCGTTAAATTCGGTGGTCAACCGGTCCCTGGTGGATTCTACACGTTTACTGTGAGTTCTTGCTATATTTTGTTATAATTTTATCATTTATTTAGAATTGTGTATAATTCCAACAAACCTTTACGATAATGCATAAAGACAACGAAACATTTCTTTGATAATAAATTAATAACATTTTTACCTTATTTTGACTGCTAGGAATTTTTAATTAATGTAATAATTTTTCCTTTGTCAAATTATAATAGTTATAAAAATGGAATTTTGTGTAAAGATCTACGATTTATAATCCTGGGTAAATTATGATAACATAAATATAAATTGGTAACAAAGAGTATAGTTATGTTCTATAGCAATTTTTTATAAAAGCAGAGAAGTGAAATTTATTAATCTTAAACCTCAGTGAACAGTGTTAAATATATTCAATATTTCTGAAATAAAAAATTAATTTCAGTAACAATGTTATAATAAACAGATATTACTAGTACGTTATCCTATATAACATCTATAAAAGTAAAAAAGGACTAATTAATTTATCTTAACCACTAATAATAGCGCAATTGTTGCTGTTGAAGCCCAAAATATCTTTGAAATCGAAAATTCATTTTCTGCAAACTGAGATTTTGGAAAACTGCTCATAGAAGAAAAGAAATGCAGTTATAATTAAAAAGTCACGAAAAAATCACGAATCGTTGAACAGTGTAATTAATTTAACAGTTGTCACCGTGTATACCGTCGGGAAGTGTCGGGCATTGAAACAGGTGCTGAAATGTAGGTGCCAATGCTTGCTCAGCCTTGCATAACTCGGGGCACCGAGTATTTCACAATATGTGGGCATATCTTCAGTGGTGGATTCGGCACAGAAATATTAGGAAAAAGTTCACACCTCTGATATGATTTCTCATTGGAGCTGCAGCCGCGTTTCAATTGCATCATTTGTTCTCCCCCCTCCGAATAAGCGCCGTCACTTTCAGTTCTTATATATCTATTGTTTACAACGCAGCAGTTCGACAGAGATGATTCACTTGATAATTTGAGTGGAGTTTGAGGACATTAAATGCACCCAGTTTTATTGACTGCTAAAAATATTCCAGCGTTAGAACTGCGGAGGGTGACTAAACAATTTGCATTTTCATTTATGAAGCTGGTGCAGAAGATTCAATAATTAATATTCGTTGAATTCACACTTTAAATCATTATTCTTAACTCTTAGTAACCAGCTTCTAGTATGTCTTATTTTTAAAACAGTTTTGTCGGAGCCTTATCATATTCATTGATGCAAATGCCCGAACAATAAATAATTAATTCCTCTTCCGTCATGAAAATTGTTAACACTAAAGCAGCTCTGGGATGTCCAAACGTGAAGCAAACGTTACGCAATTAACCTTAACGGTCTGTAATAATAACCAGCTTGCGGATGTTTACGGAAATATGGAGCTTCATAGGCCGATCTACACCAGAAACTCGTTTGCTCCATGGAGGGCTGCGTTGCAACTGAAATAAAAATTTATTACATTTTAAATAATCAATTTCTAAATAGTTTAAATTATTCTAGGGCGATTTTGTCGCCATATCGGCAACATCAGAATCACTTTGGCTTCTAAAGCTGCAAAGAAATAATTTTATGTATTTTATTGTACAGGGTGTTCCAAAATTTCTGTTACACGGGATATCTCTTTATCAATTGATCATTAAAATGATCAACACGTCAAACAAATATTTAAAAAATGCACCTTTCTATAGAACTTTGAAAATCATACAAATTTCATTGGAAGTATTTTTTTCTAAATACGATGGATAAAGAGATATTCAGTGTAACAGAAATTTCAGGACACCCTGTATATCTTGTAGAAGAGGAGAAAAATAATTTAAATATTCTAAAAAATTCTCAAAAGAATATTTGCGAAATTTGTTAACAGTATGCCAGTGTAACATCTACGATCAGTTGTTATAATTACTCATGCAAGCACATATTATTACAAGAACTACGCGAAATAAATTGCCAGTTCTATAAAAGAACGTATAACATAGTTCCATTACAAGCTCGGCTGCGGTTAGTGTTGAAGCCACTTGTAAGCTCGTAGACAAAACTCGTAAAGCAATTAACGTGCACTTGTAAAGTACCGCTATTCTTCGTCGTGTCATTTCCCGCTGTCTCATGGATCAAACGGGCTAGCACGGCTTACGCGAATTCAGCCGCCATTAATATAAGCGCTTGGACGTTTGTCAGGTGGCGTTGCTTCGTCTCCAAAGCATATTCGTTAATTATCACCAAGTACGCGTACAGTGTAAGGGAACAGCTGTCTCGGGACCGATGATACATTAAATTAAAACTGGTAATCCGCGGACCGTGCTCCAAATAAACCTAGCTCGATAATCCTGCGAAAAATTTCACGTTTTCCAATTAATCGATTTTTTCAATTTACTCCTCTTAGCTTAATTAGTAGACTGCGGATGTTTATGCATTTATGGCTTCTGAAAATTTTCTAAAAGCAGAAGAATATCAAATTCCACAGAATTTAGTACGATTTTTATTTATGTCAGAACTACAAAGTGTCTACTACCACTGAAAATAACATTTTACATGATTCCACTTTCTTAAGATCTGCCTACAAAGATTGAAAATTGCATAAACATCCGCAGTCTATTAATTAGTCTTATAATTAATAAATACATTTTTTTACTTTAGCTCCTCTAGAAAAAAATAGGCTGTTCAATTATTTAAAAATATTACTGTAAAACTGCCAATAAAATCAAAATAGCTCGTTCAGAGTTTTGTTTTGGTTTATCAGTAGAGATTTTTAAATAAATTTATTCGTACGTACAGTGGGTGTACAAACACAGCTCGAGTTTTTTTAGATGTTAGAAGGATTAGTATACTAGCTAATGTGTAAATAATTCTTTTTTACATTGTCATTGGTCGCAATTACGAGGGAAAAAGTAAACGTCACGATTTCAAAATTTTGTATCTGTGTCTGTTTATAGACACGAATAAAATGTATAATATTAGATTCATTGATTTTTCATCGAGATTTTTATACAATATTATTACCAGTTAATGAAACTTGCACTACATATCATTCTGGAGAAGTCACTAAAAATAAATTGCACAAACTTCATCCACGTCTAGGAACATTAAGTCTGCAATTTGCTTTTAATTTACATTAAAAATAACTTGCCTCCTAGCCAATGAATTAACAGCACTTTGAAGCACCTTCGAGACACATAGATTTAACACTCGGGGAGCTTAATGGTTGCGAAATGATTCAATAAATCCCGTAGAATACCTGAATAAAAGCTCGCCTTGCGAAACTCTAATCAGCACAGATACCTCCGTCATGTTCCATCATTAATAAGACCGAGAAAGAACATAAGACGAAGCATTGGTCCAAGTACTGTCAACGGCACACAACACGGGTCGAGCTATTAAAGATTTAGCGAATCTATTACACGATCCAGTTTGAAATCCAATACGCATCTTGTCCTCTGTGGAGGCCTAGACTATTTCGAGTGCATGTCAGGCTTTCCCAAATTTATAAGCAGATGCCTTCGGGGTAGGCGTGGTAGGAGGAGACATCAAATTGATACAAAAAATCACGTTGCTCGACTCCGTCCACATTTCACCTAACTTTCGTGCCGCTATTCGGTGCCAGTAATGCAAATTAAGTCTCTCGCGTTCCTTGGAAATACCTCGACGAAAGATCTCTGACTGATGTTCCTACATTTTGATTTTCTATATTAATTTGATCAATTTCGGTTTTTCTATCAAACGTTTCTTAGGAATTCTTCTTTGAATTTATATTCTTAATTTTTACTTATACTATGTTCTTACATTTTGATTTTCTATATTAATTTGATCAATTTCAATTCAAATATTATTATTATTATTATTAAAATATATTATTGCATTTTTAATTCAAATATTAGGTTAATCAATTTTGTTTATAACTAGACTGCGGATGTTTACGCATTTTCCAATTTTTGTTGACAAATTTCAAGAAAGTGGAATGAAATGAAATCATATTTTTAATGGGAACAGCCTTCGTAGATTCAAAACAAATGGAAACTGTACAAAATTCTATCGAATTTTATATTCAGGCTTTTTTGAACATTTTCATAAGGCATAAATGCATAAAGATCCGCAGTCTATTTATAACTTAAAAGATCTCCACTTTCCATTTGTATCAATTTTGATCTCCTTATGAAGTGTTCCTTAGAAATTATCCCATAAAAGGCCTTTAGTTTATACATCGTCCATTTTCACTTAATTTAATTTGGAACAATTGTTGCTGAGATTATATTTATATCAGATCAACTATGAAGCTTAATTTTCGTTGCTAGATTTCATTACGACGCTTTCAGAATTCAATCTCTCATGATCTGATTATTTTCCCCCTTGCATTTTGAATGACTCGTATTCATCATTCATTGTTGATATATGCCGAATATAAAGAAGAGAAAAATGAAAATTGAAAGAAAGCGAAACACTAACAACGTCGAATTTCGTTGATCCAGTTCCTGATTCTTTCGCGAGCCGAAAGCTCAAGCGTCCGAACAGAATGTTAACGTAATAAATGAAATAGAAACCGTTACGTAAATATAATTGGAAAGTAGGTCAGGAATAGTGAGCTTTGATGGCGAAATGGAAACAGTGATCTTTCGTTGTTGAGAAATATTTGATGGCACGCAGTGGTCAGTTAATCAGTTTAATCTAGCGCGTCGGTGGTGCTTTTCCTTTTTGATTCCCGAAACAGTGACATAGATTTCGCGTGCACATCCAACATCTTCGAAGATTTCCTAGATTGAAGATTTCCGAAAAACGTTTCCTGTCTTCGAAAAATTGTCGATGTTTAAATTGTAATCATTTCGTGAAAACAAATAGTACAACTATAAGCCTGAACTCATTCTAAAGCTCGAAGCCTCTACTTTAGCAGTGTTCGTTTTCCTCCAAGATATTTTTACATCGTGTAGCAGGTGGGAAAACGTCTCTAAAAAATGTCAAAAATATTTCACGTAAATGAAACTGCCATGAATCTGAAGATCGATGCCTCCTCTTTGCAACGATTTCTTAAAAATTGGTTTACGATTATTTTTTACTTTTTTATGCGAGAAAAATGAGGAACAGGTAAAGTTCTCATGGTGCAACTTTATACTACTGTAAAATTGACACCTCTCATTCAAAGCTCGATAAAACGATTAAAAAAAAAATCGTAGATCAATTTTTAAGATGTCGTTGTAAAAAGGAAGCTCTAATCTTTCGATCTATTGTGGTTTCAACCACGGAAACAATTTTTCAAAGTTTTCACAGACGTTTGAATATATAGCATTTTCGATCAGATATCCGAACCTGTTGGCAGCGACATTAAATCGTGTGAATTAAGCAATACCTGATACACAGACTGCTCTTATAAAACGTCGCTTGTTCATATTCATTGGCATTTAATCCTCTGTTGTTCTTGGTGTGACACCAGCTGAACTGACAAGACCGACACACGGTAGTGAGAGATCAATGCTTCTCAGAAGGCTGCCTTATTGTAAAGTTTATCCAAACAGAATTTATTTTCTGATATAATGTCCCTTTTCAAATGATTTACACTCAATTCTCAATATTTTAATGTTTCTACTATACGGTAAACCTTTTGACGACATCAAGAAAACATTTTGTTCACCATTTTATTCGTCGCTTTGCAGAGATTGATTTTTCTAAACAGGTTCTTGATGCATCTTTATGTAAAAGTTCCTAAAAACATTGAAAAAATGGCAAAAAATAGTGAAATAAATTGAAACTCGTCATTGGACATCCTCAAGAAATTTCCCAGGAATATTAGGTACAAAAAATTTTAAAAATCGTGTTAACCACACGCCGCCATGTTTTGTCACCGCGATATCTATAATAGGCACCGTAAACTGTTCCCTGGCATCGTGAGCCCCGCGAAATCGGGAATTTTCGGGAATATTTCGAAATTAATCAATCGCTGTATCCCATTGTACAATCGTGTATACGAGTTACTATCGAAAAATATTTTGTAAAGTGGATGAGTGGGGGCTGGCCAGCTATTATGGTAACATCGAATTCAGCATTGTGCCCGAAATTACCGTCAGTTACCACGAGTTTCGTGACGACCACCGTCCTGGCTGGTTCCTGCTGTAGTATTATTCCCACCCGATACTGTATAGTGCAAATTTAGGTACGCATATCGACCCTTGATAAAACCCATAATCGATCTGCACCGTAACTTATCGCGAATAGATTCCCGAATAATTTGCCGATCACGAGAGACAACTGCGGTAGTGACACTTGTTGCTATGACTGTCGATAGCCGAGTGAATAAAAATGGGAAATTCTGCTTGTGATGCAATTATTGTGATTTGCCAATGCATTTCGCAAAATTTATACTGGAATCTGTTCACTTTGTGACTGAATTGTTCGTTTGAGGCATCCCTCTGTCGCTTTTTCGGAGCTCGAAGCTTCGAATTGAATTTCAAAAAAACTTTTTTCCTTTTTGTGATGCAATTCACCTTATTCGACGATTCGCCAATATATTTTGCAAAAATTGTACAGGAATCTGTTCATTTTGTGATGCATTGTACTAAATTGCTCTTTTGTGGCAAGCTGTCACTTTTTCGGAGCTCAGAAATTTATATTGGATTTAAATGATTTTCTGTTATCCCTTATGTGATCCAATTCATCTTATTCGACGATTTGGATTTAAAGGATGTTCTGTTATCCTTATTCATTTATTTTCCAATGCATTTGCAAAAATTCTGCAGGACCTGTTAATTTTTCCATGTATTGCATCGCTATGTTCATTGAAGTTGATCTTTTGTGAGTTTTTCGGAACATCGACCTTCAATTTGGACTGAAATGAAATGATTTATCCACCTTTGAGTAGCACAGAACAATGGAAATAAATAAAGGACGAAATATTAAATAATTCAATATTTTTTTTAATAATAAAAGCAATAGGTGAAGACAAGTCGTGTACAAATGTCTCGACACGCACCACATGAAGAAGAGAGCATTATTATGAGATATGTTTATTGGATCGAATCTGGTGGATTTTTCACGTGACTCTATGTTTTGCAATAATCCTGTCGGGTTACATAATAAATTCTTTACACGCAGCACGCTTTGGCTAGTTACCAGCCTGAAAATACGTAGATTCTATCGTAATGAGCTGTAGCATACACCATTACCTGAATTCAGAGATATTGGGGTACTTATGTCGTCGATACTTACAAGCACTGCCATTCGACACTTATTTTTAACTCTCGCGAAATTTAAATTTCCTGCGACACACTAAAATTCCTAAAAATCATAAATATATTGCATGGGAAAGGTTTAGACTAAAGCGAACTAATAAACGATAAAGTTACGCGTCAAATACGTAACGATCTCTGCTGAAACAATTATTTGTAAAATATCTTTCAAAAAATTGTGTAGTTCTAAAAAAATGACGAAAGCTGACGTGTTGCATGTAAGTTTATTTGTTCGCAAATGAATGCTCTATGTTTTAAAAAACTGTTTTAAAACCAAATTTCAAAAATGCTTTAAAAGAAGGACCCAGTGAATAAAATACTTGGTAAATTACATAATCATAAGACTGTCGCAAAATGCGTAGAAAATTGAATAAATGTTAAAAATGGATAAAACGCACAGATTTATTGCATACAGATTTATTTGTCCATAAATGAATACTTCGTCGAAGGTTTATATTAAATAGCTAACTTGTGTACTATTTAAAGACTGTTTTTAAAATGTTTTAAAAAAAGAATCCAGTGAATAAAATGCAAGGTGAACTACTAAATATAAGTACAGTAAAGTAAATAAATATTCGTTATTGATAAAACAGGACAAAAACGAAAAAAACGAAATCGTGTTGCAGGCTTCGGAGGAATATCGAGAGCACAGCACACAGAAAACACAAAGGACAAGACGGTCCCGTCAGAAACAGGAGCAACGCATCGAACAGCAGAGCACAAGTGTCACAGATAGTTCTGCTAGTCCAGCGAAGAAGAATTTCAACGTAATCCGTTTGAATAAAATCCGTCTACCATTATCAGCTGGAACAGTAACAGGTGAGTTCGATATTCTGTGTATACTAAAATATAACCCTTAGGAACTGCATATTATAATTTTTTCCTGCTATATTAAATACATAACAACTCTTTTGAAATTTCGTGAATTTAAAAAATGAACTGGACAAATTTTTATTCTCGGACAATATTTTGTAGAGATTGTTGTTTCGGAAATAATAATTAATTCAAATTAACAAATTGGAGAAATTCTATTGAATACTATAGTACGTTAAAAATTTGCATTAGTTTATTTTTAATATTGGTTTGCACAAAATTGTTCAAGCAATGTCTTTGACAGCTTGGTAGAAATCAGTTTGGTGAATATTTATTGGCATTTAAATATGAACAATAATTTAGAACGATGCAAAATGCAATTTGTCATATCGTCTATAATCGCTACACATAAAAAAGTTACTTAATATATTAAAATAAGAAGTTTTTACTATTGTGCACTTATTGTGCATTCATAAAATGAAACAGTATTACTATTTTATGGGTAATGATTGACTTTTTCAATACATTTTTGGTTAGGGATTCTTAAGTAAAATTCTGGACAGGATTGAGTATTCATAGGGGATTTTCATAGTGAAATTTATTCAATTCAAATTCTTATAACTTGGCCGGAATAACCGAAAACGAACATAAGTTACTCCAGCTAAGACATCGGCGAGCCCGACTATTTCAGTCAGTACATAAAATTCTAATTTTGCTACCGGATGGATATTAAATTGATGATGTATTGTTTAACGACGTAGGTTGTATTATGCTTGAAAGAATTCATATCATTCGTAGCAATGCGAGCTTCGTGTGTGAGGTGGCTCATAGCTGACCAGAAAATGACCGTAAACTTTCGGACATGAGCATTTATTTCACTCGTTTTATGAGCTGTTGAATCTGCTGTACCACCCAACTGAGTTCTGAAAAACGGATTTATGACTATTCACTAAACAACTGCACTTCAGCACAACAGGGTCAGGTTCTTTCGATGCAATTTTGAATCGGAAAAAGAGGTTCATCAAAAACGAGTTTAAACTCCGAAGGGATGATATTATAGAAAATGCCATTGTCAAGGAACTTTTCGACTGTCAAGCATACAGCTATCATTTCTTGACAGCTGTCAAATGAGTATTATATAATTCAAGAAGACAAACACGGAACACACTTTTAATGAACTGATTCAAGCAAAATTTTTTTGTTGATATGTTAAATAATCTATTAAATAGTGACAGTGTTTTGCATTAAGGGCACGAATAATACAGTAATTGTTATACTGCAGATCTTCATACAAATTGTCATTTTCATGAATTATTTTATAAAAATCTGAAGGAGAGTGTTGTGCATAGATTAGAAGATTCTTGGTGGCAAACATTATATATTAATTAATTTTTACCGATATGCTGGTCTTGCATTTTACAAACTTGCACATGCCATAAATGCATATAGTTCTAGTAATTAATAATATGCATTCCCAAATGCAACTGACTAATATTAGATTGTACCCAGTAGAAGAAATATCGCTCTCCCACACAATTTCAAAAACAATTTACTGCCCAATTAACACAAATCTATTTCCGGTATCTCGTTAACGGTGAAACCGTTTCTTGTACGCTGTCACGTGTCTTCAAACGAAACTGTGTCCAGAAGTTTACGATTAGACCCTTCGGAGAAAACAGCTTGCAACAATTTGCACGGTGCACTCTTTATATAATCCGAAGTTGCAGTTTCACTGGAATTATCCCTCATTCACGATTCGCACGTTTCAGTGTAGACAGGATGTACGAAAGAATAAGTGCGACAGGTTCGCACTTTACGTCTTGCTGGTCGTTCCACTACCACACCAAAAATATAGTTAGGCTGTGCGAGGGGGATAGTGTAGCGTGAGAGCGAGAAGGAAAGCGAGAAAGAGCGATGTGCGAACGGTTGTGTGTCGGAAGCAAGGCGGTGATATTAATATTGGATGATTAAATGGCTCCGGATGTGCGGATTCGTCATTGGCCCAAAAATCGTAACCTGAATCCCAAATCCGCCGACGGAGCCGCCGGGAAATATTGATCCCCCCTCTCTATTTCCCATTGTATCTAATTTACGCAAGAAAGGATTCAACATTTTGTAACAAACAACGGATATAAATACATATTTATTCTTGTCCTGTCATCTTCGTCGTGTGCTAGTGTGTGTGCTGCATTGCATGTGCACAAAATTTGAACACTAAATTTCCCATTCTCGAGAAATTGTTGGCTTTTAAACCGTGATTAACAAAAGTAATACGACAATAAACTTTTACTCATTGTAAAGTCTGACTTATCAGACAGATCTCTTTTCTGTATTTCTCCATCTTCCATTCTTAATTTGCAAACGAAAATATTGAGAATTTTTAAACAAACAATATATAAATACATATTTATTGTCCTATATGCTACGATTTATAAATCGAAATCAATGTGGAAAATATTTAAATATAGACCATGGCAAAATGGCGAGCTTTATATGATGAAGATCAAAATTATCATCATATCAATTATCAAAGTAATTTCAAAAATTCTCAAGCTACTTCTTCAAGTCGTGTTATAGATTAAAAATAAAGTTTATTTATTCATCTAAAAATTGTTATATCGCAGTTACTTCGAAAATTCTCGAGCAACTTCTTCAAGGTGTGTTATTGGGTGAAGAGTTATCCTTGAAGCTGTGTGCAACCATTTCTGAGTAGCATATGAGGGTTAATCTAAATTTAATACTAAGTACCTTCGGTATTAACTAACATTTTTAAATTAGCATATAGTACACACATCCTACATATTTCTTTAAATCTAGTAGTTTTCTCTCTCCCGATTCAATTCAAATGTGGGTCCATTCAGCTATGAACAAAATTAAATTTTTGACCAGGATAAATCACTGAGGGGTCTCTTTATTCAATTAACGTTCGCTTTAAATGTCCACACGTGGCCCGCGTAGCATTAGTAACATTTTAACCGGATTCAAACTTGCATGAATAATGTGACGTCGCCCAGATCCATCGACTCTCTGTTGTTCGTAATTAGTCAAAAGAAGCAGGCTTGATTTCTCGTATTACCCGTGTTACCTTTGGCACGCATTTAATGTGTACGAATGTGCTGATCCGTTTGCTCGACGACTTCCTGCGCGAAGTGAAAACAGCAACACGGGTGGAAGAGGAGCCAGGATGTTATGCGCCAAATTCCTCTCTTTTCTATCTTAAGAATTCCGGGATTCCTTCTACACGATAAGGACAATTACATAACTCAATATGTAATCGATCAGGTGGAATCCAGATCTCAAAAATAATGCTCTTGTTCTCCATTCACAATAGCAGAGTCTTATCTCTCGTCAATAAGAAGAGTCTTGCAGTAGCTAACACTGGAATAACCGAGCACTAAAACTGTCTCGTGGGTATTATCTTCCAAAAATAAGTAGACTGTGAATCTTCATGCAATATAAAAATTTGCCAAGTAAATTGCAAGGAACTGAAATGATAATATTAATAATCGACAATAATGTAATAATTAGACTGCGGATTTTTACGCATTTATGAAGAAATTGATGAAGAAAGATCCGCAGTCTCGTAATAATATGTCTATGTTCTTTTAATGTCTTAATTTTGTATTGCATTCTCTGCATACTCAAAAATGTACTCATTTTTGTCACAAAGGCATAAAATCACTAGTTTAATAATAAGACTACATTTATTGAGACCAGATTTGTGCAGAATTACAATTGAATTGCTCCAGGAATTATAATTACATTGTAATTGAATTAGCACAACTCTGATTGAGACACGTAGAAGGTGATGAACTACATACATTTTCTTCAATACATATAAAACACGTCAGGAAAGTGATTTTGAAAAAATATAAATCATATGCAGAATTAATTGAAGATTTTTATGTGATTTACATAAACTATATATGGGTTTCATGGGTCCAAAATTAATCTTCTCTTATTCTAGTTTCTTTCCATAAAATTGTGTGCTGAATAATTTTTAAATATTAAAAAATTACAAGAATACTTTAATTCTAATATAAATGATGTAAACGTTCATCAACTACAATTTCTTTTCGGACCACGCAAATAACAAGAGACGAGAAAAACGTCCGAGGTAAATGCCTCTGAGGTCCGCAAGATTAGAAACGTATAAATACTTGTTTGAACTAAAAATATAGAACGCTAAACCCAAATAGATTCCACGTCTCATTAAGTTTGGATTTATTAACCCTTCTGCTGCCAAAATGAAATCATATTTGCTATAAAATACCGTGCATACCATTTCCATAATAAAAAAAGCCCAATCGAATATGTTAAAATTCAACAAATATGTAAACTAAGAAATGTTGAGTATACGGAAAGTATACAGATTTCATTATATTCAAATATTAATATGACTAACGTACACTCTTTTCCATGTTTCAATTGAAATTAGAATGTTCAAAGGAAGAAACAAACTTCTACTTGCTGCCAGTATTTTCCAATTAACACAGAAAATTTCTAATTCGCATAAAGATGCTCAGTCTACTAATTTATTTGGAAAATCACTTTTGTACTGTTTAATTCTCTGGCAATCATGAAAGTGTATTAATGATTGCTAGACTCCGGATCTTTATGCAAAATAAAAAGTTTGTGCATCAATTGCAAGCCACAGGAGCTAAATATAAATTTATATTTTTGAAATAATATATTAATACTCCTAAAGAGTTTTTTAATCTTTTAACTGTTTTAAACTGCTACTAATTTTTGTGGTAAATATTGGATTAGCAAGAAAGTTATTTCCGTATTCTAAGGTGAAATAGAGCCGAATTTTTTTATTCAAGCAATGAACTTTAACGAATAAGATATTTTCCCATTTGTTCGACGATCTTTTGCCGAAAAGAATAAATAAAAAAATATTTTATCGATTAAAGTTCATCGCTTGAATAAAGAAATTCGGTTTTATTTCACCTTAAAATACAGAAATTACATTCTTGCCAACCCAATACATCAAATCCGAATTAATGCGTAAACTACAAGCCTTCCCCAAAAGACTCTCGTGTTCAGAGTTAAAAATTCGACAAATTCGCATAAACCTCCAACACAATAAATTCCAATAAAACTCAACGAAGCGTTTAGACAAACCACGCAGTTCAGTATCTTCGGCTTCCAGCATATAAACGTTCACACTCCCCGGAGTCGAATCGCATAATACACAAGCTCCGCATAAAAACAAGCAAATTGGCGTGATCGTAAGATCCGAGGGGATGTTAGAATTGATGCGATCGCAACAGGTCCCTGCTTACACGAAGAGCAGAGCAGCAGCAGGTGCAATCCGCGGGCCCCATCATATCTCCGTTGGAAATGATTCATTACGCGTAAGAGCGGCCCGTACGTAATTATGCGACGATCCGCGACCGGTAGCCGAGAAAGTGTGGGTGCGTCGTCGGTGTGATAGAGGTAGCAAGATTTATTAGACACGAGGCGACCACAGCGTGATATAAAGTCCGGTAGGTGGGTAGGTGTTCTGGAAAAAAAAAAGAAGGTCTTCCGGGCTGGCATGGTCGCGTTCGGGCCGCTATAGTAATTCTCTTGCCCGCGCCCGATCGTCAGTCGCGCCAGAGATGTATCCTCGAGAAGTCTATTGACGTCGCCAATCCAGCTGGAGAGAGGAGAAGCTCCGACAAAACCGTCCTCAAACGTGACAAACGAAAACGGGAACTGCGCCGCTGTGACTATTTCATTAAACAAAAGGAATCCAGGAGAGGGTTTCTTTACGGTGTAACACGTTCGGTCGGTCTTTCTCCATTGCGCGATTTAGGTCCGTGATCTCCCTTTACCGATCACTATGTCTCTACGCGGTGCTCTCGTGTCCGATTCCTCTCCGCCGAGCGTTTCACGTCCTCTTCGAATCGCCTGAACAACAATTTCGCAAATGTGCACCACGGATCGGTTCACTGAAGTGTCCACCGAAATCTCTTTTTCGCTGCTTTCCTGCTGCAGACATGACAATCTCAACACAACCATTTCATCCGATTCGAAGTTGAACACGTTCGTTGCCAACGTGTTGTTTCTGCGACAGTTACGGAATTTTGTCACGCGAAAGTTACCAGTAGACTGCGGGCTGTGTGCATTTTTGAGAAGAATGAGCAGGTGTAATTTAAAACAGCAAAAACATTAGAAGAATTCAAAGATACTGTTAAACATATTCAGAAGTTCAATGTTTATTTCATCCCAGAAAGTTTTGCACAGAGATCTGCAGTCTACGATGTTATTGTTGTACGTGATCGTATATGAAACAATTTTTCTGTCGATTCTTTGTAGAACGGTGGTATTTTTAAACGTTGTTTATGTGTCTGTTGGTCGAACGGAAGTCGATGGTATTTTTGAGAATTGTTTAAGTGTCTGTTTACAGAATTTTTATTTCATCCCAGTCTGTTGCACTTCAGGTAGAAAGTTTTGCAGAAAAATCGTCAGTCTATTCATCGGTATTCGATATTAGAAATGGTTTGAAAATCGAAATGGATTCTTGTTGCACGTGATCGTAGATAAAACAATTTTTCTATCGATTGTTTGTAGAACGGTGTTATTTTTTAGCATTGTTCCAGTGTCTGTTTGTAGAACGGAAGTTGATTTCGAGGGTTGTTTCGATATGCTCAGTTTTCCCAATAACGGTGACGTAACGTTGTGGTTATGGTTTGATGGTCGAGAGTCTTGGGTGGTACGGCGAGACGATTTTCGCAATGCAATGTCGCAGAAGTTAGTCCCCTGTGAAGTTTGCTACGACGAAGTAGCAGCAGAATAATTTATTCGCCTTGAGGGTAACACGATACAGACTTTCGTCGATATTTCGAAGCAAATATCGCAGGAATTCGAGAAGATGTAGCGTCCTCTATCGAGACGCATCGCCTCAAAGAAGTTATTCTCGGAATGACGGACATTTTTGATACTGCATTCCTCCTCCAACTTTATTCATCACACCATAACTGTTTCCCGTGTGTAAAATTATATTTCTTTCGCCCCTTCTCCAACGTGATGTTCGATTCTTTTTTTCCTGTTCGATATAGTCTGCTTTTTCACGCGGATTCTCGATTTTTATCGCATGTTTATCTCGATCGTTGGATATTCTGTGTATTCCGAAAAGAAATCCACTTTTCAATACTCGAAAATCTAGAAGTTTCGTATTCGAAATAATTGATTTCGAAAGTCCTGATGCGCCGCAGCGATTGGTATTAATAAATACATAGTGAAAACAGTGCGTCACGAATAGACACGGTGACCCATTAATATAGTGCCAAATGAACATTCGGAAAACGAAGCTTCGTATGCAAAAATATTCCTTGCTCTCGACTTATTTTTCTCAATGTAAAATCACCCCTCGTTGAGTTACAGCGCGTCTAGTATAACACTAAACCTACCACTGCCGATCAAATGACCGGTTCTATATATTTTTCATCTTACAATTATTGAAATTATGATGTTGCTTGCATGGAAATTGATTCGATAAATTTCAAAATCTAAATAAACAGAGCCTTGTCATTTTTTTGATAAGACTAAAACATTTTAATATCGCTTTTAGTGCTCGGTGGGTTTAGTAATAAATAGATGTACATGCTATTATCCAAAAGTGTTAGGACATTTCCCCTCAAGAGACTTTTCGTTGACAAATTACTATTAAGTCTGCAAATAAGTTCTTCCTCCTTTTTTCTAAAATTCCAAATTCATGATTTTATTACATTTTATGTACGTAAATCTTGTCTAGTGACTCCCAATCTTTCTGCCAATTCTTCTTGCGTCTGGATTGCTCATCACGACTCTTCTTAAAACAAAAAGAATTCAGTCAGAAGTTATGATTGCAGAAAGAAAGGGGAAAGAACTTATTTGCACACCTAGTATGTTAATAACTAGACTGCAAAATAAAGATTCTCTGCAATAGTAGTTTTAAAACAACATGGCGGCTATATTCGCACAGTTTCCTCCTGAATGCGTCAAACTCGCATTCTATCGTTTGCGATAGTGCTTTGATCAAGTTTCTTCGCGTAGAACAGAGTTTGTTGAACCTACCGTTAGGAATCGGACATTTCTTGGGACATTTTCTATGGGACAATGAATTCGTAGACTCGTTGAGCTATTCTATAAATGAACGTTTAATGTTATTTGGTATCAGTGCATCCACCAAGTTGAGCATTTGGAAATGGTTTGGGAGGAAGAGGAGGTAGAAACCACGTGGCAGGAGTTGTCGACCTTTTACAGACACGGATTCAAGACTGTTACGTGCAGTCCATACGATTCCGCTGTGCGTGGACCGATCTGTTACACCAAGATCTATCCGGAGAACGAGGATACGGCATTAATTTTTCAGAGTCTTTACTACGTGCAATCGAGAAAAGGTTTCACAGCTCAGGAAACTATAATCTAGATAATAGTTAACCCCCGTTCACCGTCACGAATCACTCCGAGCACTAATTACAACAACGATTTCTATTTTGTTCGGGATCAATTCGAAACGTCGCGAACCGTGGCGACCCTAGTGAACTATTCGTTTCATAGTATTTATTGTCATTCGTTCAATCGACCCTAGTGAACCATAGTGTTTCGAAGTATTCGAGTCACGTGGTTCTATTGTTTGTCACGTGGTTACATTGAGTTGCTGTGTAACGTGTAACGCTTCTGCAATGCTACTAGACAACTATAGTTGAATGTAATGCTTCCTTCAAAGGAAGTGTTCGACGCGAATGCATGATTGCGCCAAGTGGATAGCTCGCGTGTCGGAACCTGGCAGAAAAGCGTCGTGAACAACAATTGAATAAACATTGTGCGAACAGTGTCGATAAATATTGAACGTATTCGTTGTACACATTCCCCATAATTTTAACAGTCACTGTTAAACTTAAACCATTTTCTTAGGGTATAACATGCAGTTCCACGATTTACGGATTGCTTGAATGAAAATATTATTAAACGAATATTTTGTATTCTTTATGGGGATTGTATCGAATGACTATTTTAGTAAATTCTTTTTGTAATTTATGAAAATTGGGAAGAGTAAATTCTTTGTAATTTTTGAGTATTGTACAATAGATAAGTGACTTGTAAGTGATGTAAATGATTACGTAGATGAATTTTTGATATTTCAGCCGAAGTAAAGATGCCGAGTGGGAATATGGACAAACCGGTGATCGAGGACAACCATGATGGAACGGTGTCGATTAGGTATGATCCCAGGGAGGAGGGGCAGCACGAGGTTGTCGTCAAATTCAATGGCGTTCATGTGCAAGGTTTGTTACATTTTTTATTATCGGTTTAAATTATAAACGAAAATTAAACATAGCTGCCAACAAGTTTTTCGAGAATTTTATGTGAAAAGTGAGAAAATAAAATTGAGAAAAAATAATGAAGTAAATCAGCTGAACAAATTATGAATATAAGAAAATTAGCATTGCACTTCTTTTAATAAATAATTATGAAAATTAGGGAAAAAAATAATTCTTTTTATTTTGATTGTTATATTTACGTAGTCTCTCTTTATGGCTTCGTGCTAACTGAAATATTTTATACTGAATATTGTCGTTCCTCATTTTAGCTTCTCTAGATTCAATAAAATAATAATAATAAGATGTACAAAAATTTGGTCATTTTAAAATCGTGATGGTTATATCATGTTCATAAATGTTTATTAGATAAATTCAATTAAATCTTGTGTTATACATTTGACTGTTTCTTTTTTCAAGGGAAACAACAGTTTTGAATTTATTGGATAGATATTTTCATCGTATTGCTAATTAGTCCTTAAGTTTATAACTCGGCAATAAACGTCACAGTATATTATAAGAGTATTCAATGAATGCTGAAGCGATGACAGCTGCCAGAATTTATATCGAACTCCCGGTGAAAATATTGCAACCATTCGTGCCAAAAGTAAATGGAAATAATTTCATACGGTGCTTCGAGCCTTGAAAATGAGTCAGACTATAGACATTTATTAATGATACTCGGACAAAATTCGCAAAAAGTACAGGAACTAGTCGCGAAGCGATACGCTGATTTAGATCGAGATCGTCTCGTATATTTTATTAAGTTTAGTTACATGTTAAGCGCTCTAAAATTGATTCGACGGATTAAAAATACGAGCAACTATGATTTGGGGATGCAGCCAAGAGATCGTAATAACTACGCCTGAAACATTAATCGCATTCGAACTGACCTACGGTGTGATGGTTTACAATTTCGAACATTCTATAAATATTGCACGTCAAATGTACTGGAGCACTCGGCTGCGAGTGCAATTTTTTTACTCCCAATCAATTCTTTCTTTCTTTTTTAATCCAATTATTATACTTATAATATTTTATATTTTATATGAAAAGCCAAACCTTCTCAATTGAAATAAAAAAAATTCAACAGAATCTGTCAAGCAGTGTTCAAGATACAAATATTAAAAGAGTTCAATGCGTTTTCATGAGAGCAGACAAAACTTAGATTCACAGGTTTGCATTGTGTAAACAAATTGGAATGCAGCGAAATGTTGCATTCATATTCCATATTTCATAGTCATAGGCCATTTTAAACAAGATCGTAGGCATTGGGAATTCAGTGTTTGGGTATTTTCTGTTCTTTTAATCGAACTGTTTAAGATTCAAATACAGTAGGACCTCGATTAACCGGATCCCGACTATAAACAAATACGCGTTTAAATCTATCTTCTATCTTCTATATACAGTATGTGAACGGACGGGTGATACAACCGAGCAGGGAGTGATACTACATGTAAAAATAAGTAGAAAAAAAGGAATAACATTTTTTGTTTGACGCTTCGTTTTCGAGAAAGTCGAGTTTGAAAATGCAGCGAATACACGTGCTATTGAATAGGAATCGTCTGACGCGTCTGACCATGATCAACCAATTCTACTTTGTGCATATAGGGTAACTGCACCAGTGAATAAACGGGCACCAGTAAATGAACGCTATTGTATATGTCAACAAATTTGAAGCCTAAGACTAAAAATGTAGTGTTCATTAACTGGTATTTTTTATATTTTTTATTTAACGTTTAATAAAGAAAAATAATTATTTTATTTTATTTGTGTTCATTTATTTTTGACAAATGAAGTATAGGGAGCCATTTGGCATGTATGAGATTCCTTTAATTCACATATTTTTTTTAAATTAAATATCTTCCTGAACAATTTCTTAACTGTTCATTCACTGGTGCAGTTACCCTACATACTAAAGCACGCGAACCTGGCGGGACTTTAAACTCGATTTTCTCGAAAACGAAGCGTCAAACGCAAAAATGTTATTCCTTTTATTCTACTTATTTTTACATGACGCACCCCCGCAAGAAAAGTGACACAAGTCAACAAATAGCAATTTTGAGGTTACGTCATTGAAAAATATGTATAAGTTTTATAGTATTCATTAAGTTGATTTTTCCTGTAAGTGTTGGACATCCCATCCCGATCCGCAATCCCGAACATCGTTCCCGTTCCCGTCCCGTCCCGGTCTCGCACATCTCTACAAATTACGTCTCGTAAACGTAAAAATAGGACTTTTGAGGGCGATCGCGGCCTGGCTTGATCTCTTATCTAGCGCTTTTGACTACTGAAAAACCCCATGCTTGCATTATCGAGAAATAAGAAGGTGCACCCGACACCCTTGTAAGCATAGAACCGAGTCTACCACCTTAAAAATCTCCTTTTCCCGAAGATGTCGCAAACGCGAAAAAGATTTTAATATCTACCGATTGTGTTGTTCGCCAGGTTCCCCGTTTAAATTCCACGTGGACTCGTTGGCCAGCGGTTACGTGACTGCGTACGGACCTGGCTTGGTCTATGGTGTCTGCGGCGAGCCAGGGAATTTCATAATTTCAACGAAAGGAGCCGGCGCAGGTGGACTTTCTTTGGCGGTCGAAGGGCCCAGCAAAGCTGAGATATCTTGTCACGACAATAAGGACGGCACCGTTTCAGTATCCTATCTGCCGACCGCACCAGGAGAATACAAAATTAGTGTGAAATTCGGAGATAAACATATAAAGGGCAGCCCGTATGTTGCAAAGATCACCGGTACATTATTTTCTTTACAGAAATATTTTCTACCAACTCGTGTAACATACACTCTCATATACATGTCACTTGATTTGTACGTATATAGTCTAACAACAATATATCGATTAATTTCTGTGTGATCTTCTTAATACGAGAACTCGAACGATAACACTTGATCGACTCGTTTAGCTGACATTCTTCATTCACATTCATATTCCATCCAATCTAATTCTCTAACTGTGTATCAACTAATCTTTCACGGTTCGGAATGTACGATCGAGATTCAATCAAGCTAACTGCACGCTTCTGTAATTCAATGTATTGTGCTACCATTTCACATCTCTACATTCGTACTAATGAAAAATTCTTTCACACCGATTCGCGGGACACTGGTACAATTCTCAAAAATATTTCTGAACGATTTACTCGATTTTTTATTCGTATAATTTTACGACTCTGAATGTTTCTCATTGTATCGTGAATGTATATCGATGGAAACAGATGTTTGCAAATAATTAGAGGAGAGGGTAGTTTTAATTTAGAAGAAGCGAAAAGAGTTTAAGGTCGATTAGCCGAGATATTGTTACATGTTATTAAATCTTAATGAAATTTCTTGCATAGCATTCGAGGTACCGCTGCCGGGATACTTCCGACAATGACCGACAATGATATTCGAAACGTCCCTTCGTATTTCGTGTCGTGAATGGAATATCAAGTGCGAAAACGTACGGTGTGCTCTCGTCGATTGCTTTCGATATACGATTTCTGTTCGATCGAGCCGTGCGTTCCGTTCGGAGGAACGTTGTTAAACATAAAATTTCAATATCACATTCTTTCGGCATACCGAGTTTTGAACAGAACAATTGTCTTCTCGGCGTGATTGATGTGAGTGATATTATACGCATACATATATGTCTCATCATAAGTCCTCCTACTGTTATATACATCTGCGTGATAGATGCTATTTATTCATAGTTTGCACTCGACACGTTCACACATCTCGAATTTTCACATTTCATCTGCAACCCTCGTTGCAGTCGTCATACGCCATTTTCACTCTTTTGCACAGCATGCTATAGTTCGCTAGGTGAAGTCTCTGTCCTGTTGTTTTATATTATTTCATCTTTTGTTGTACTAATCACTGTGCAAATTAATCCGTGGCTCTGTCTTCGTGGAATTGTTCTTGTTAACTACACCTTCCAGAAGAATCATGTAGTTTAAAACGAAATTCATATGATTAATTGTGAGGGCTACAGATTCATTTCTACACCTAATATTATATGTTAACCCTTTGCACTCGGAACTATTGGGTTGGCATGAAAGTAATTTCGTATTTTAAGGTAAAATAAAACCAAATTTTTTTGTTCAAGCGATGAATTTTAATCAATAAAATATTTTCTTGTTTGTTCTTTTTGGCAAAAGATCATCAAACAGAAGGGAAAATATCTTATTCATTAAAGTGCATTGCTTAAATAAAAAATTGTACTCTCTCTCTCTCTCTGTTTCACCTCAAGATATCGAAATTACTTTCTTAGAAACTATTTTAATACTATGATTTTTTAAATTTTGTGGATATGATATGTTTAATACTGTAAACAATATTTTGAATAATGGTACAGTAACTTTTAGTGGCGTCATTCGAGTGCTAAGGGTTAATTTAATTGTATTTCTGGCTGACTGACTGCGTACCTGTTTACTTGTTTTCGTATTATTATTTCCAATATTTTTCACGCTACTGTTCTGTGCTTCTCTTCTGATATAGTGCATGCTCACTGAAAGAATTTTTCTTTTTTCACAATCTGTCTAGTTATAGTTCTTTATTTATGTTATAAACATATGTTCGTAGTGATTTATGAACGTTATACAGGGTGGACTACGAAGCGTGATCAGCTTAGATTAGTCTGTTCTTTTAGCTAACATGTTTCTCTGGGTTAGATGGAGAATAAATACTTTTTATAGAATAGTATCTTCTAAAAGACGATTGTAAAAAAATTCTAGGTTCATTTATAAAAAGCTGAGAGTGACCTTGACAACTCTGAAAAAGAGTTGCTTTACTTTATCGGACTCAAAAAATTTGTGCCTTTCTCCTATAAATTATGATGTATTAAATGTAATCCAGTAGATTTGTACCCGGGGCGGCTGTAGATCGAAGTTTCGATCCTGTAGGATCAATGGTTCAGGAGTTATGCTTGCTTAAAGTTGTGCATTTTTCGATGATTTTACCGAGCAGTGGTTCTTACCGAGCAGAACCGCTAGGTGGTAGGTGGTTGGAGATTAGGTCAGGGGGGGGCAAGGTAAGCGGCTCGCGGCCGTCACTACAAACCAATATGGCGGCGGCCTTACTTGTCAAAAACACTGAAGATTGCTCAACTTTAAGCAAGCATAACTCCTGAACCATTGATCCTACAGAATCGAAGCTTCGCTCTGCAACCGTCCAAGTACAAATCTACCGAATTACATACCAAATACACCATAATTTACAGGAGAAAGGCAAACATTTTTTGAGTCCGGTAAAGTAAAGTTTACCCTAGGGCTGTCTTTGAACCATGTAGTAGTAGAATAATCCAAGTTGATCGCGCTTCGCGGTCCGCCCTGCATATTAAGGCATTACATGCATTAAAAAAGATGAAAGTGAGATCATATTTAAGAATTGCATTCCTATATGCATAAAATATATCTTACTACATATCTTTACTGGTCCACGAAGCAAAAGTTAGCCAACCATCAGCACACCAGAGTACAATCTGCTTGCTCCTTTCTCAGGCGAGGGCCGAAAGCGCAACCAAATCTCGGTGGGTGCGTCGAGCGAGGTCCAATTACCAGGGAAGGTGACTGACTCGGACGTAAAGTCGTTGAACGCGTCGATCACAGCACCGAGTGGCCTGGAGGAGCCGTGTTTCCTGAAGATGTCCCCTAACGGCAACATGTGCGTGTCGTTCACGCCCCGCGAGGCCGGCGAGCACACGGTAGCTGTGAAAAAGATGGGCACACATATCCAGAACTCACCGTTCAAGATCAGCGTGTCGGATCGCGAGGTTGGAGACGCGAAGAAGGTCAAGGTGTCCGGTGCAGGGTTGGAAGAGGGCAAGACACACGTGGAGAATTCGTTCTCGATCGATACGAGGAACGCAGGCTTCGGCGGTCTGTCTCTGTCGATAGAGGGTCCCAGCAAGGCTGAGATCCAGTGCAAGGACAACGAGGATGGCACTCTGAACATCTTCTACAAGCCCACCGAGCCGGGATACTACATCATGAACCTGAAGTACGCGGATCATCATGTCGAAGGCTCTCCGTTTACTGTCAAAGTCGCTGGAGAGGGTAGCAATCGTCAAAGAGAGAAGATCCAAAGGCAAAGGGAAGCTGTGCCTATCACTGAAGTTGGCAGCCAGTGTAAACTGACCTTCAAGATGCCAGCTATTACCTCCTTCGATCTAGCTGCGACTGTCACCTCGCCCGGAGGCGTCACCGAAGACGCCGAGGTCAAAGAGGTTGAGGATGGCCTGTATGCTGTCGCGTTCGTACCCAAGGAGCTAGGAGTGCACACTGTTTCCGTGCGTTACAAGGAAATGCACATTCCCGGCTCGCCCTTCCAGTTCACTGTTGGTCCTTTGAGGGACAGTGGGGCGCATAGAGTTCATGCTGGTGGACCTGGTTTGGAGAGGGGAGAGCAGGGCGAACCTTGCGAGTTCAACGTCTGGACCAGGGAAGCTGGAGCTGGAACTCTGGCTATCTCTGTGGAGGGTCCCAGTAAGGCCAAGATCGACTTCAAGGATAGGAAAGATGGCAGCTGTTATGTCAGCTATGTCGTCTCGGAACCTGGTGAGTAACTATTTAATTCTTATCGGGGTAGGACTGCTGTGTGTGTTTGGGTTTCACAGGATTCTAGGTTTTCCGTGATTGAGGCTGCGGATTTTTATGCAAAATAAAAATTGTATTTGTTAATTTCAAGATTTAATTTTTAATGAGGATACCGCTTTGGTTCTCTGTATTTTATATTCTACTTTTTAAAAATATATCCCAAAGATTGGACTGTGGATTTTATTTATGATAAAAATGATACAAGTACAAAACTGTCGTTAGCAGTTCTCATGAACTTTGCTACACCATTTTCGATTTTTATGTTGTTTCTGTTTCTTGAAACTGTGACTTGGAAAATTTGTATATTGCATAAAGATACGCACCCTCAATAAAAGAAATGTACAAAACATTTATAAATAAATATCAATAATTTACATAAGAGATATACATGATATTCGATATATTCATGATAATTATCATTATAAAAGGCTTCAAACCAAACCACATTTTTTAAATCGACTGAACAATGAACGCAAATTAAAATTGTTCAAAATATCAACTTCATTTAAAATTCTGATTTCCATGATAACG